>OY997595.1:44605584-45879429 GCA_963921825.1 Erodium maritimum | reverse complement strand
ACTGAACACTAGTTTTATCACCTCATTTTCCAAAATCGAATATGATTTTTATCACATCATTACATGTTTTTTTATGAACACTAAGTACTAGTTTTATCAACACTAAACACTACGTTTATCATTAAATTACATGTGTTTTTTGTTAGTCTTAGTGCCTGTAGTTCAATCCTAAATGTCCAAATGTATATATCATCGTTAGCAATAAAATTAAAGCGGCTTTATATTACTTATGTGTTGGAGTAATATATCGATGTGTGCTCTGATCTATGCCCACCATGCGAATAGAACCATAGATCGAGATAGATCACACTCGATGGGTCCCTAGTCAACAAAGCTTCACTAGAAACGACTAGTATGAAAGATGGCTCTTTATGGCTTACGTTCTGTTAGTCATTGGAATGGGATTCCGGAGTCTGATCATAGATATCATGTGGGACATGATATTGGACGACCCGCCCTGAATATGTGTCATAGATTAAGTCATGAACATATTCAGTGTTGTAGCTTGTCATGTATCCTTAGACCAAGGAGTCTTTGTGATCGCTATGTAGTCAACAACTGAGTTTGACCTGAGCCTAACGTTGTCCGTAACAGGGCTTCCATAACGGCCAGGATTGGCTTGGGGACGGGCTACATGAGTGACACGAAAGGCGGCTAAGGGATTTGTCCCTCATACTGAGGTATAGGAAAGATATCGGTTCTCGGTCGCTTGATCGAGAGTGACTGAAAGAATAGCATGGCCATGCACATGATACTGGGTATCATATCTTCAGTCATCTCACATATCAAGGAACGATGATTGAGAATAATAAGGATGACGGCTCTATGCCTTATCTCAATCAGGATATCGCAGATAAAAGGATAATGACAGGGACGACGGAAAGGTTAGAATCGACAGGGTCGATTCGTTATGTAGTGTCAGGCAATACTAAAGTCTCGTTAGTTGCCACTTAAATAGGATCAAGTAAAATGGGCTTTTACGTTGATCTATTGACATGCATAAACCTAAGGGTCACACCGGAGGATGAAACTCATTGACACATTTATGGAGAATGGCCAAAGGGGAGTTGTCTCGGGACATGACCAAAACTGGGTTTTGGGTCATGTGCCCATAAGTGAATAGGACTTTACGGATCGAGACAAGGCTTGGAGTCTTGGGATTGATTGCGTCGGATAATGTTTGACATTTCCGGTATGGAAGGCATGGAGGCGATGAGCGAATCACGGGACCTCGTTGGAAATGGCCACGGGCCATGTTCCAAGAGGCCCATGAAAGGCCCATGCAACCAAGGCCCATGGAACTAATTAATCAAGTCTTGATTAATTAGTACTAAGTAAGCAAGACAAGGATTAAGGTTTTGGTGATTCACCACCTAACCCAATCTTGTCTTGCCATACTTTGTCCTATTTACACCTTACTTGACATCATACTTGTCCCATGCCTTTAGTTGGACAAGTATGAGTTTTGTTATGTTTAAGTCATCTTTTTTCAACATAACAAACACAAGACAAGAATAGGAAACACATTTTTCTCTCCTTCTTCCATGGCCATTTCGGGTTTGGCTAGTTTCCACCTCCATTTTTGTGTTCTTGAGTCCTCAAAGAGAAGAACTACGTGGCTTTGATTCCCACGTGGATACGTAGGCGTCTTGGAGACTCAAGTCAATCATTCGTTAACCGGTGTTCTTGTTTTGGTAAGAAATAGTGCTGAATTTTTCTCTTGTGAATCCATTCTTTGTTAGTTGTTTCATGGTTTAATCGTCTCTTGGTTTTCATTGATTTTCCGCTGCGAGTTGGTTCATCTCCAACCCTACCTCGAGACCCAACATTTTTATCATCACATCACATGTTTTTTTATCAACACTAAACTCTAGATTATCAGTATCACCCTTATTTCGGGGTTGATTTTAAAAAAAAGTTAAGTGTTTGTAATTTTTATCAACACTATACACTGGATTTATTAACACTATACACTGAGTTTATCAACACTGAACACTAGTTTTATCACCTTATTTTCCAAAATGAACATGATTTTTATCACATCATCACATGTTTTTTATAAACACTAGTTTTATGAACACTAAACACTATTTAGCACTAGTTTGATACCCCGGTATAAAAAAATTATTAGTGAAGATTTATCAACACCCAATTTTTTTATCACCCCAATATAACTTTTTGTTTTTGTTCTTCAAAATATATTCATGATTGATCTTGATTTAAAGTGCTTGGAAAAAGAAAAATATTGGCGCAAGTTTGAAGCTAATCGGAGTTGAAACGAAGCGGGAATGATTAAATTAGTGAATTGTTGAACAAAAAAATGGACACTTGTCCACATGGCACCATGCTATTACAATTATGTCCATGCTTGTGTGAAAAAGGAAGAAAGTAACGTGAGTTTTGGTGGAATTGTGGGTGATGATGTGACATTATGGTGAATGTTGTATCTAAATGGTGTGTGGCTAGGATTGGTTCACACAGTTTTTAGGATAAAAGGGGTTTCTATTAGATCTCCTCTCAGTATTTTTGTATATTAAAAAAATCAGATTTTATATTTAAAAATAAGTTTTTATTTTTTTAAATCAGTTTTTATTTTCAAAAATCGTTTTTTTTTTAATATTTTAATATTTTTTAAATATTTCATATTATTATTATTATTTTTATTTTTTTATATTCATATTTTATATTTTATTATTTCTATTAGTTTTTTAATATTTTAATATTTAATTTTTTTAGTTTTATTTTTAACTTTTTTAAATATTTTATTTATTATTTTTAAATATTTTATTTTATTTTTTTTACTATTTTTTATTATTTTAATATTTAATATTTTATTTTTATTTTTTTAATATATATATTTTTTAATATTTTAATATTTCATTTTTTACTTTTATTATTTTTAGTATTTTAGTATTTTAATATTTATTTTTTAATTTTATTTATATTTAATTTTTAAATTTTAGTTTTGTATTATTTTTAAAAGGTAAATTTTCAGTATAATACCCTGCCAAACATTTAATTTCAGTATAATACCCTAGCATAAAAATTTTGCACTTTCATACCTAAACCAAACAATTATTTTCACTTTAGTACCCAACCGTTGACTTTCTGTTAGTTTGGATGGAAAAAGTTAAAAAGACCATAATACCCCTAACTATTACTCAAATTTTCAAATTTGAAAATAAGTGAAACGACAATAATACCCTCCATTATTAGGGTATTAAAATGAAAATTTCACTCTTTTTGAAATAAATTCAGTTTTTTTTTATAAATTCAGTTAATATTTATGAAAATTATTTTTATTTAAAAAAAAATCAGATTTTAATTTTAAAAATACATAAAAATCAGTTTTTTTAATTTTTTTTCTAAAAATCTGTTTTTTTTTAAAATACATAAAATTTAGTTTTTTTTATAAATTAAGTTTTTTTTCAAAAATTCAGATCTTTTTTTAAAAATACATAAAAATCAGATTTTTTTAAAAAAAACATAAAAATCATATATTTTTAAAATACATAAAAATCAGTTTTTTAATATAATCAATAATTTATTATATTTGTTTTTTTTATTTTCCTTTTTTCATTTTTATACCCAAATCACTCTCTCTTCCCCCCTTACTTTGTCTCTCTCTCCAAACATAATACTCCAAATCAATTCTCATTAATTCTCCAAATCAATTCTCATTAATTATCATAATACTCCAAATCAATTCTCATTTTTCTACCCAAATCACTCTCTCTCCTCCCTTTTGCATCCTCTCCACGATTTCAGTTCCAAGCCCCTTCAAAAAATTTCAGATCCAAACAAGGATCTTCATCCCCCCTCTTTTGCTCTCGATTTCGTTTCTCTCTCCTATCCATCTTCCTCTCAACTATTGTGCTCGATCTGAGTTAGTTGTAATCGAGTCGGAGGGAGTGAGGTCGCCGTGGCCGGGGTCAAAGTCGCCGAGGAGGTGGTGGGGGACGGAACGGCGGTGGCGGAGGGGGATCTTGTTGGTGGTGATGTCGAGGCTGCGGTAGACCCGAATCTTGTCGGAGTTGATCATCTCAGAAGGTAAGAGCGCGGCGAGGTCGATGTAGAGGGTGGATTTATTAGTGCCGGTGGCGCCCATGATGACGACGACCTTTTCCTTGCGGAGGTGGTGGCCAAGGGAGGCCTTATCGTTCCCGGGTCGACAACTAATGTTTCAGATCTCTATTTTCAGATCTAATGTTTCAAAGAACAACTCAAAACCTAGAATTTTTAGATCTAATGTTTCATTCCCTTTAGGGACTTGTGGTTGTGCATCCTTGGTTGGGATTGGGGACTCGTCGGTGGTGGAGGCTGTGGATGAAGATGAGAGGAGAGAGAGACGAAATTGGGGGGAGAGAGAGAGTAAATTTAGGTATAAAAATGAAAAAATAAAATAAAATAAAATATTAATTAAATTAAAAAAAAACTGATTTTTATGTATTTTATAAAAAAATCTGATTTTTATGTATTTTTTAAAATTAAAATGTGAATTTTTGAAAATAAAAACTGAATTTATAAAAAAAACTAATTTTTATGTATTTTTAAAATTAAAATCTTATTTTTTTTAAAATAAAAATAATTTTCATAAACAAAAACTGAATTTATAAAAAAAAACTGATTTTAGTTTAAAAAGAGTGAAATTTTCATTTTAATACCCTAACAATGGAGGGTATTATTGTCATTTCACTTATTTTCAAATTCTGAACCAATGGCATGAGTTTGAAAATTTGAGTAATAGTTAGGGGTATTATGGTCTTTTTAACTTTTTCCATCCAAACTAACAGAAAGTTAACGGTTGGGTACTAAAGTGAAATTAAATGTTTGGCTTAGGTATGAAAGTGCAAAAAATTTATGTCAGAGTATTATACTGAAATTAAATGTTTGGCAGGGTATTATACTGAAATTTTCCCTTTTTAAAATTTAAAAAATTAATTTTTAAGTATAAAAAATTTAAATTTATTTATTTATTATTATTTTTATTGTATTATAACTAAAGGTATAATGGTAATTTTGTCTACCAAATTTATTAGCTTAAAATAAGAAAGGGTATAATCGTCATTTCACACCCCACTTAACTACACATGTCTAATTTAGAGGAATATTCCGTTAGTTTTTTTTATCAAAGAGAAAGAAATGTATTAAAAAGGAAGTGTGGGTCCTGGGATAGAAACCACAACCACCAGAACAAAGTCCAACAAAAACCGGGCCAAAGGCAAAAGCAACAAAAGCAAAAGCAAAAGCAAACAAGAGAAAACAACCACCCCGGTCCACCTCAAGAACCACAATCCCAACAGACTGGTGAGCAGTGCCTTACGAGATCGCTCGGGCAACCTTGATCGGACTAGTGAACAGTACCACAGGAGACCACACGGGTGAATCCTCTGGCCTCAATAAGGCTAAGTAATCCATGCTCCTCCACCCGAAAAAAGGGCATATCGGCCCCAAAACGTGACCCCGGAACAAGTCACTAGTCCCCACCAAGATAAGCAACCCCAAGACGACTCCTAAACAAGCACTCACTAGACCTGACGAAAGAACCCACCGAAGAGGACCGGGGGAAAAGGTGCTAAGCTCCTCGAACATGATACATCAATCCTCAGACGCTCATAGTTAGCGCAGCGGCCGGAGACTCGATCCACTCGAGAAAGCTGAAAAGCCGACCGGATGCTCTCAGGCTGGAGAAGGACCCCTGTTGAACCCTAGCTAGAAGAATGCTCGGCTCAATGCTTGCGGATCCAGAGAAAACACGACGGTTGCGCTCCAACCAGACATGCCAAAGACAAAGAAGCCCGATGCCAACCCACTCCGACCTCAACCTCCTAGATCCCACCAAGGAGATCCAAGACTCGAGGAAAATAGAAGAAGACAACGGTTGTCACACCCCAATTTCAGTAAACCGAACTCGGGACGCGAACATTTAAAATAATAAAACACTTGAAACCTGTTTTGAATAAATACTTTGAAATTACCAAATAGTTAACCAAAATAATATTTACAACTCAAAAACGTCCCAACAAAAGGACAAGGTACAAGGTATCTGTCACTAGACTCAAAAGATAAAACCCGGACCCCGCTCATAGCTCCTCAAGCTTCGAGATCTCAGCTAGTCCGTCCTGTGATCAGTACCTGTAGGAAAAGCAGCTAGGGGTGAGCGTTCGCTGACCACCACGGAATAACAGACTGACTACGGCATACTTAGCAGACAATGCCGGTAACACCAAAACCAAACCCAACACCGGGAAACACTATCCCCAACCCAAGTACTCTGACTGACACACGCCCACTGTTACCTTCCTTGACCAACTCAACACTCTGACACGTAAAGTAGACCCGACACAACGATCACGACCTCTTCCAAGGACTCAAAAGACCACCACGCAACACCCAAGATCACAAAGGATCGCACACCAAACAAGATCACAAAGGATCGCATACCAGCTGCTCAGTAACCTCCCTCAATCACGCGCTTTGCCGAACCACTCAGGCCAGGCGGCGACCTGTCTCAGTAACCCCTCTCTCTCACGCGCTTCCCCGACACAAAATCGGGCCAGGCGGTCGATCTGTCACACTTAGAACCCCGAACCACACACGCGCGGCCAGGACCCCTTTACTGACGGGCGGGCCCCCTACCCCGTCTGAACATGCAGACGCGTGTGCTCGAGAACCCCCGTTTCATGAAGCGGGCCCACAACCTCAGGTAACCACAATCACAATCACACACAAAGTTCAACAAACAGCAACAACACAAGTTCAGCACTCCACAGGCACTCATGGCCACCCAAGACACCAACCATAAAACACGGACTCAACAACCCCACAGGCACTCACGGCCTCCCAAGATACACCAACAGTAACTCACGGGCTCAACAACCCCACGGGCACTCACGACCACTCAAAACCACCAACAGTAACTCACGGGCTCAACAACCCCACGGGCACTCACGGCCTCTCAAAACCACCATCACTAACTTACGGGCTCAACAACCCCACGGGCACTCACGGCCTCTCAAAACCACCAACAGTAACTCACGGGATCAACAACCCCACATGCACTCACGGCCTCCCAAGACACACCAACAATAGAGACACGGGTTCAACAACCCCACGGGCACTCACGGCCTCCCAAGACACACCGACAATAAAGACACGTTCAACAACCACACGGGAACTCATGGCCACCCAAGACACCAACCGTAACTCACGGGCACTCATGGCCACCCAAGACACAAAAAATACACAATCAACCTCCGGCATAACCAATGCCTCCAACAGTCTTAATATCAACAGTTTCACAATCAACCTCCGGGCATGGTCATATGCCTCCAGTACTCCTAAAATTGATAAATTCTCTGCTCCTACGACACTACTAAGTGTCACATGCTTTTCTAATATTCGCTACGTTCCCGTATCATGCCGTTCTAATATTCGATAAACCTACTTAACCCACGACACCCCGGTGTCACATGCAATTCTACTGTTAACTTTCCCTAGTCAGGGCCGAGATCCGGCTACTTTTCCCTACCTCGTGCGTGTTCTCCAAAAGCCAACCAAAAAGCTCCGGTGTGATCTCAGTCACCCGCCTAACTTTCCTTTCCCTCGGTCTGCAGCACGATCTAATAAGAACACGATTTTAAATATTTATAAGCTCGCAGACATAAACTGGAATTTAATAAACTTAACGCCCAAAAGTAACCCCAACAATGTCGATCACTCCCAAACCTCCCAATTACTCGACATTGTCGATAATGGACCCGGAAAAGCCCGATTCGCCCGACATGACGAATCTACCCGGGTTTTGGAAACGCCCTTCCGGGGCTCCGAAAATTCCCGTTTTCGTTCCTACGGTCTTAGAATAATTCAAAAGTTCCTAGGCACTCGACGGAATCGGATTCCGTCTTCCGAGTCATTTAATTAACGTTTAAATTTTCTAAACCCGTCAATTACAACTTTCACATTTTAATTCCAAATTTCGATTCAGTTGTGGATAAATGGTCCGGGGAATGTTCTAAACCACCCGAACACAAAACCCGATCACCCGAGCACGTGGGCCCCACCCGGCCCACCTTGGCCGTGGGCCCTAGGGTTCAATTTGGGGCCCGGCCACCATGGTGGTGGCTGGTCCCAGCTCCGGCCAGCCACCCCATGGCCGGCCGGCCACCACCCACGGTGGCCGGAGCTCCTCCCAAGCTCCCGGTCGCCGGAAAACGTTCTCCTTCACCTCCAAACGTCTCCAAAACGTCCCCAACACTTCACCAACATCAAAACAACCTTAAACTAATAGTTTCAAACCAAAACCTAAATTTAGAAAATGACAAATCGAAGATCGGTTTGGTGTATACCGTAGAGGAAGACGAGGGGAGTGTGAATCTCCAAGATTTGAGACGATCCAAGGGTGGAAGACGTGAATAGTATTCCCAAACCCTAACTTTCTCTCCCTTCTCTCTTCTTCTCCTTCTCCTTCTCTCTCTAAACCACACTCTTCCTTTTTCTATTTTTTTTCTTTTCTTTTTAGGTGTGGCCGAACCCCTTCAGGGGTGTCTTCTTTATTTTCCCCCCAAAACTAACACCACCACTTGTTTGACAAGTGGCAAGGTGGGTCCCACACCTTTTGGGAAAATATCTACTATATATTTTCCAATCAGATTCGCGAAAATTGGACGTTTCGGGCCTGAACGGGCACCTTTTCCAAGAAATTACGAAACTTGTCGGGCTACAAGGAAATGGATCAACTAAGACCGCTGCGACGACGGTTAAGCTTTTTGGATCCGAAACTGTCCTCGAATGGACCAAAACGTCGCTCGGTTGACTTTTCCAGCGAAAAGTCAACATTTCCCAAATTGACCAGAAAGTTGTCTTGAGTCCCCCGGAACTCACTTTGGTCGATATCAGGGTCAACTGAAGTCCGGTATGACCCTCGAGGTCAATTTAGGTTCAATTGAGTGTCTGCCTTAAGAAATTTTAAATTTTCCTGTTTTTCGCAGGTTTGACTGGCGTTGACCGGGAGTGGTTATTACAACGGTAACACCCCCACAACCCCCCACCACCTCATAATCAAGGACAAGACTCTCCAAGTCCACGTGCAAGCAACGAATAGATGTCCAATATCCTCACCACCTGATCCACACAGAACACATCTCCAACGGGCTAACGGAATCGGCACACCTCTATCCACCAAGAAGGACATAGTAGGGACCCCATTATGAGCAAACAACCAAGCAAACACTTGAAGCTTGGGCGGAACAGGGGCAGACCAGATAACAGAAGCCCAAGGCACAACACCAAAATCATCCCACCCATCCAAAACCTGAAAAGCTCTAGTTGTAGAAAACCCCTTCGAATCCCAAGACCAGACCAGCGCATCCGACCGATCGCGTACCAAACAAAGACCCACAAGGCGGACTCTAATCTCCTCCAAAGCCAACTCATCCCGAACTCGAAGACACCTCGAGAAAGGGAACGACCACTCCCCCCCCCCCCCCACAAAGAACTCTGCAACCGACTTTTGATGACCCTCTACCACCCTGTAAATACGAGGGTAATGAATCGCTAGAGCGATATCAAAGAGCCATGGGTCCTCCCAAAAACGAACCGTGGTCCCATCACCGACCACCCATCTCAAAGTGTCAGAACCAAAAACTCTACCGAACCCAGGATCACGAGCTAACCTCATCACATGCCGAACGAATATCGTGGAGGTACTCATGGGCACCGAGAGCGCTCTCATATACCACTCAGACTCCCTCCACCCAAAACAAGCACATAAAACACGCCTCCAAAAAACAGGCCCCTCAGTCGCAAAACGCCACCACCACTTCAGGAGAAGACTTGTGTTTACCTCAGCAAGAGATCGAACACCAAGCCCCCCTGAGTCCTTGGGCATACAAACCACCTCCTAAGGGACCTTGGAGAGACACCTCCTCTCTCTACCCGAACGCCATAAGAATCTCCTCTGAAGTCTCTCTAACAGGTGAACCACCTTCTTAGGTGCCCGAAACAAGGACATGAAAAAGATCGGCAAACTCGCCAGAGTTGCTCTGATGAGCGTAAGACGCCCCCAAGGAGATAAACCGGGTCCGCCACACAGCCAGCTTGTCCCTAAACCTAGCTACCACTGGGTCCCAAAAAGAGGCGAGTCTGGGATTTCCCCCAAGGGGGAAACCGAGGTAGGTGAAAGGGAGATGGCTCAAAGAACACTGCAAGGCTTCCGCCAGAGCCTCACGCAACGGATCAGGCGTAGCCAACGCTACCAAGGAAGACTTGGAAAAATTGATCTGAAGGCCAGACACCAACTCAAAAGTGTGTAAAACATACCAAACGGCGTGAACCTGCTCCACACCTGCCTCCAAGAACAAGAGAGTATCATCCGCAAACTGGAGGTGAGAAACCTGGATGACCGGACCAACCCTAATACCACCATACAACCCCTGCCGAATTCCCAGCTCAAAGATCTGATGAAACCCCTCAGCAGCAATTAAGAATAAATACAGTGACAACGGACACCCTTGCCTGACTCCCTGTAAGGCTCTGAACTGCTCAGACGGAGACCCATTGATCAACACTGAGGAAAAGCACCGTAAACACGAGGAGACCCACATAATCCACTTACCGCCGAATCCCATGCTACGGAGAACGTGAGTCAAGTAGGACCAGTCAACCTTATCAAAGGCCTTCTCAAATTCTAATTTCACTACTGCGGTCGTTTGACGAGTACGACGCACAAAACCCAGTACCTCCAAAGCGACGAGGATACTGTCTGACAACTGTCTCCCCTGGATACACACAGACTGGGTACTGCTGATAAGGCCTCCAATCACCCCCCTGAGACGCCGCGACAAGATCTTTTCCAGGATCTTGTAGGTAGCTGTCGTAAGACTGATTGGGTGATACTCCGAAAAGGTTCGGGGAGACGAAACCTTCAGAATGAGAACAATAAAGCTCGAGTTCACCCCTCTGCTCAGTTGAAACGAGGAGTGAAAGAAATGCAAGAAGCTAATGAAATCATCCCTAATAACCGGCCACGCCACTCGAAAGAAAACAAGATTAAAACCATCTGGTCCTGGAGCCTTATCCCCGGAGCAAGCGGCCAAGGCCTCAAGAACCTCAGTCTCAGTAAAAGGAGACTCCAACAACCCAGCGTCTGCATCGCCTAACCTGGCGAAAGGCAAGTCGGGAAGGATATGACGAGTCGACTGGTCCGAGAAAAAACGAGCCCCAAAGTGAGCGTCGGCCTGAGACTTGACCCCAACAGGATCTGAGTACTCTGTTCCGTTCTCTATCACAGAAAAGATCTGGTTCCGCGACGCGTGAGCCTGAGCTACCTGATGGAAGTAGGCGGAATTCCATCGGGTAGCTCAGGCCGAAATGAAATCACAAAACTTTGATGCCGAAATGAAATCACAAAACTTTGAGCTATCACCATGAAGAAGGTCCCCTAGACAAATCTCCTCCTGCGCACAGACCGTGTTGAAGTCCCACATTAAGGACTGTCAGGGGCGTGCCCGAAGGAAGATGAACCCCCAACCAAACCAGAGCACCATCTACAGGATAAACACGTCCAACCTGAAACACTCGACCGTTCCAGACAGTCAAAAGACCCCCAGACAAACCAGTGGAAGGAACAAACGCATGGGCAAAATCTGGCCCCAAACTACAAGAGCGAGCAACACTAAGACTAATATCAACCAACTTCGTCTCCTCTTCGTAGAGGATCCAAGTCCTCTCGCATTCCAAGAGAGAAATATCATGGGACCACTAAGGGGTCAGCGACCCCGCTGCAATAAGTGTGACTGAGAACCGTCTCAACCTTTCGAAAGCCCTCCTCGGCTGAGCCCCTATAGGTGACACCCAAACCCTCTGTAAACCGCGCCACAGAATGAGTGATACTCTCGCCTGTGCTCCCATCAACAAGATTCGACCGAAACTCCGAAAAAGCTGGCGGGTGGGCACACGCCAAAGGCTGGACCTGCACCCCCAAAGGAGGGTCCTCCACTCTCACCACAACACCACCATCCAAAGTCACCGGCACTGAAGGTCCACCAAACACAACTAAAACTGTCTCTCTTACTACCCCAGCCTCCTCTCCAAGACTCTGAACAGCCTCCACCTCTGAATCACGCTGAGTGTCAAACAAAGTAGGAGGACTCTGCTCCTGAGGAATATCTAAGGCGTCTGGAGGGCTAGAAGGTGGCGCCGAGAAGGGAACCAAGGACTGAGACGGGACACATCCCATAGATCTGATCGGCATCCTCAAAGAACAAGGCCTTTTCGAGAAGGCCTGAATAATCGGATCAATGCCTGACCCAGATGGGGCTGTCGGTAGGGCACGGGGAGATGGACAAGAGGGAATGCTATCTGAATGTGCCCTCTTGACCAGTACCTCAGCACGAACATCGGCCCACCTCACTGACAATGGCTGACTGTGGAAGGAGACGTCTGAAGTGTGAATGAGAGCCAAGGCCCTAATCATCTACCCCGGAACTAAGGAAGTCGGATGGACTGCAACCGGAAAACAAACCTTCTCCACAACACGAATCATGCTGTCTCTACACCACCGAATGGGAGGTAATCCGATGATGTCTACCCATAACAGTCGCCCACCGGAAAGAACCCTATCCACACAATCTGTAACCGAGAAGAACCATGGCCTCAAACTAGACCAATCATCCACCGAGAGGGTCTCCCAAGTCAGGCGATCGGCACAAGAAAGGAGAAAGGTACGAGACCCTAGGTCAAACAGCTGTACACCTGTGATGCCCGCTCTCTCCATTGTCGAAGCCAATGAAGCAGAGGAAGCCGAAGAAATGGCCACCACGAGGACCCAGAGGTCAGACCGCCCTGCCAAATCGGGATTAGCCATAGGGAGGCTAACGTCCTCTAAGGCCGGAGAGGGAGGGCACTGGTCGATGGTGGGACCAGTGACCCCAATAGGACACACTCTAGAGGAGTCGGGCACAACAGGAGTTCCTACCCCACCAAGGTCCTCAACGGGCGCAGAAACCACCATGAGGGCTACCGCAGTTTTCACACCCACAGCCGAAGCCTCAAGAGACGGAGGAGCAGACAACAGAACAGAACTAGAAACCACAACACTATGGCCAACACGTCTTCCCTTTTCAACCAACAACTTATACGAACCCCACAAAAACCCATTCAAAGACGCCACTGCCTTGACCAAATCAGATAAATGAGTAGAGTAAAAAAAGGCAAATGATCGACCTCTTGAAAAGAAACGGGGGGAAAAGCCAATCCCAAAAAGATTCCCGAACTGGCCAAAGAGGTTCCGCAGCTGGACTTTAGTGACGAACTTGGGCAGGTTCGAGACAAAGGCCGGAAACCCACGACCCTTAGCAGGGGCCCTACGAGACATGGCTTCCAATTTCTTGGACCTCCTTCTCTGAACAACAATCCAACCCTCCATATCATCCTTAATAACCGCCTCACTTGCTTCGGGCAAAAAGAATGGTTCGGAGTGAACCACTCCTTGCTCGGGAGCTCGATCATCGACGCCCTCGCTGGTCGGGATAGGGAGCAGGATTTTGATTATACCCCGCTGCCCCGAACCGATTCGCTCATCGGGTGAAGGAGAAGCAACCCCGAACCACGTCCCTTTCTTCTTCTTGGCCGAAACCGGGACGACAACCACAACCTTAGGACCACCAAGAGCAGCAGCACCCCTCGTTCCTTGTCGTTTCACCACTGGAAAAGTCCCTGACCTTTGGGTTGCCGGAGTGACACCGGGAGTGACGATGATGGAAGTCCATCCCGGTGACAACCTCCTGAGGCTCCGTGACGGCCCAACCTCGATCGACCTCCCCTGCCTAGCCAACCCACTGCCTCCATCACCTAGAGCGGACTGTGCCTTCCCGTTCACCACTGCCCTGAGAAACGACGAAGCAGGGACGGAGCCACGGCGAGAAGACGCAGGCGACCTCACCAACGAGCGACCATGGGAGGGAATCGCAGACCCATCGCCCACGCTGGAACGGTCCCCCCACCGGCGAGGATCTCTGCTCCTCCGAACCCTACGCGATGCCGTCGCGTTAACAGAAGCAAACCCGACTTGTACCAGCCCCATTGCAGCAGCCGCTCGCTTAGAATACCTTCTGAATCGTACTGCATCACTGGGCAGTCAATCAAGCACCAGCACTACACGTCTACAGCCCACACAGGCGGGGAGAAGAAGCCATGCAGTCCCTGGTCGCTGATCGCCGCCGTAGACGTAACCCTAGATCGCAAAACAGACTCGGGAGAGAAAGTCAACGCTCCAGAGAAAGTCAACCCTGATGATAAGTCAAATTTTTGTATATTCCATTAGTTTTCTAACGGAATATGCTACTTCCGTCCGTGGACAAATCATTTGGGTACCAAATTGGTCATATGAAACATAAGGGTACCATATCGTTCATGGACGAAACATTTGAGTACCAAATTGTAAATAACCCTATATATATATATATATAAGATAACATTCAGGTACGACTTGGCCAATTTTGTGCGAAATACGACTCAATCCCAGCCTTTGGAATCGCAAATCGCATGGCCTATTTTTTTCACCAAGTTTCTTATTTTGATCTTTCCCGCTTCGTTTAAACTCCGATTTAATTTTTTCTTGCGCCAAAAACTTTCTTTTTTCAGGATTTATCTATCAAGTAGCATATTGAATATGTTTTGAAGCAAAAAAGAACATGTACAAGCAAAAACACAAATTGTTAATCGTGCACTAATGTATGTTTTTGCAACTGCATTTGTATGAATAAGCTAATCCTGATGTATGTTTTGTATGTATGTTTTTACAACTGCATGTTTTTTAATTTTCAGTTATATATGTACGCTGAACTTAATGTATGTTTTTACAATTTTAAATGTGTGTTCTTGGCATTTTCATTTGTATGTCTAAGCCAACCTTAATACGTGTTGTTTCAGTTGTATGTATACGCTAAACTTAGTGTATGTTCTTACTATTTTCATTTGTATGTGTATGTATGTTTTGTATGTGTAAGCTAATAAATTAAGATTAGCTTAAACATACACTAAGATTAGCTTATTCATACAAATGAAGTTGCAAGAACATACATTAGTGCACGGTTAACGATTTGTGTTTTTGCTTGTACATGTTTTTTTTTTGCTTCAAAACATATTCAATATGCTACTTGATAGATAGATCTTGAAAAAAGAGTTTTTGGCGCAAGAAAAAATTAAATCGGAGTTGAAACGAAGCGGGAAAGATCAAAATAAGAAACTTGGTGAAAAAAAAATAGGTCATGCGAAAATCTCAGCCCTTGGGCAATATGCGATTCCAAAGTTGGGATTAAGTCGTATTTTGTATTTAAAGATTGTGTTGTACCTGAAAGCTCCCCTATATATATATATGTTAGTCTTAGTGCCCGTAGTTCAATCCTAAATGTCCAAATGTATATATCATCGTTAGCAATAAAATTAAAGCGGCTTTATATTACTTATGTGTTGGAGTAATATATCGATGTGTGCTCTGATCTATGCCCACCATGCGAATAGAACCATAGATCGAGATAGATCACACTCGATGGGTCCCTAGTCAACAAAGCTTCACTAGAAGCGACTAGTATGAAAGATGGCTCTTTATGGCTTACGTTCTGTTAGTCATTGGAATGGGATTTCGGAGTCTGATCATAGATATCATGTGGGACATGATATTGGACGACCCGCCCTGAATATGTGCCATAGATTAAGTCATGAACATATTCAGTGTCGTAGCTTGTCATGTATCCTTAGACCAAGGAGTCTTTGTGATCGCTATGTAGTCAACAACTGAGTTTGACCTGAGCCTAACGTTGTCCGTAACAGGGCTTCCATAACGGCCAGGATTGGCTTGGGGACGGGCTACATGAGTGACACGAAAGGCGGCTAAGGGATTTATCCCTCATACTAAGGTATGGGAAAGATATCGGTTCTCGGCCGCTTGATCGAGAGTGACTGGAAGAATAGCATGGCCATGCACATGATACTGGGTATCATATCTTCAGTCATCTCACATATCAAGGAACGGTGATTGAGAATAATAAGGATGATGGCTCTATGCCTTATCTCAATCAGGATATCGGAGATAAAAGGATAATGACAGGGACGACGGAAAGGTTAGAATCGACAGGGTCGATTCGTTATGTAGTGTCAGGCAATACTAAAGTCTCGTTAGTTGCCACTTAAATAGGATCAAGTAAAATGGGATTTTACGTTGATCTATTGACATGCATAAACCTAAGGGTCACACCGGAGGATGAAACTCATTGACACATTTATGGAGAATGGCCAAAAGGGAGTTGTCTCGGGACATGACCAAAACTGGGTTTTGGGTCATGTGCCCGTAAGTGAATAGGACTTTACGGATCGAGATAAGGCTTGGAGTCTTGGGATTGATCGCGTCGGATAATGTTGGACATTTCCGGTATGGAAGGCATGGAGGCGATGAGCGAATCACGGGACCTCGTTGGAAATGGTCACGGGCCATGTTCCAAGAGGCCCATGAAAGGCCCATGCAACCAAGGCCCATGGAACTAATTAATCAAGTCTTGATTAATTAGTACTAAGTAAGCAAGACAAGGATTAAGGTGTTGGTGATTCACCACCTAACACAATCTTGTCTTGCCATACTTTGTCCTATTTACACCTTACTTGACACCATACTTGTCTCATGCCTTTAGTTGGACAAGTATGGGTTTTGTTATGTTTAAGTCATCTTTTTTCAACATAACAAAGACAAGACAAGAATAGGAAACACATTTTCTCTCCCTCTTCCATGGCCATTTCGGGTTTGGCTAGTTTCCTCCTCCATTTTTGTGTTCTTGAGTCCTCAAAGAGAAGAACTACGTGGCTTTGATTCCCATGTGGATACGTAGGCGTCTTGGAGACTCAAGCCAATCATTCGTTAACCGGTGTTCTTGTTTTGGTAAGAACTAGTGCTGAATTTTTCTCTTGTTAATCCATTCTTTGTTAGTTGTTTCATGGTTCTAATTGTCTCTTGGTTTTCATTGATTTTCCGCTGCGAGTTGGTTCATCTCCAACCTTACCTCGAGACCCAACAGTGGTATCAGAGCCGTGCTACCTTCGGGATTCACAAGACGGTGTTCAAAGTTTCGGTTTTGCTTGAAAGTTTCGTTTTTGGCATGTTGTTTTGCTAAATTGTTTGATAACATGTTTTAAATTATTGTTTATGGATTTAATGCATGTAAAATGAATTTTTGAAAATTATTTCAAATCTGGAAATTTTGAAAAAAATTTGATTTTTCGGGTCTCGGGAGCGGGACTCTCGGGGAGCCGAAACCGGGACCGAACGGGGCTCCGTTGGACGGAGCTAGGCCAAGCATGACCATTGGATGGTTGATATGCCAAGGCTAAACCGTTTTGTTAGTTATGACGAGTTTGGAACCGTCATGACGAACTCGAAGATCAAATGTTCAAAAGTTTCATTTTTGAACGGTTTCGATAAACCGAGCATCAAAAATTTTCGAAACTTGGCTATTAATTAAAACAGGAAAATCACATGATGTTTGATAACATTCTTGTTTGATAACACGATGTGTGATGTGATGTTGGCATGGTGCACATAATAGCCCCGAGCTCAATTTAATTATTTATCGCTTTTCACGGCCTGCGAGCCGTTAGAGGTAACGTGTAATTATTCTTTCAAGGTGTGGTCGTCGAACCACTTGTTTGTAATATTTATTTATTCCCGACCTGCGAGTCGTGTATTAAATTGTAATATTTTACTCAAGATGAAGAAAGGGCGAAAAGGTCATTTGGTGGCTTTTCGGGTGTTGGCATCGGCTTGGAGTCGGTGGAGCTCAAGAAGCTAGTGGGAGTTAGTTTAGGGGGCTATTATGTGCACATTTATCGCTTTATGCTTGGTTTAGTTTATGCATGATTAATTCTATGTGCTTTAGAATTGCATGCCTAACTTTATTTACCGAGCATATCACCTCACATGCAAAGATAAAATTGGAATTTTAATCCTTGTGTGTGAACCCTTAGAACCGTCATTGCATTGGATGTAGTTGACGGGTTCAAAGGAAGAATTACATTGGATGTAATTTGAGGCATCATTGCATTTGGAATGTAGTTGATGTGCTCATCGCATCTAGGATGTGCCAAAGTTTTGAACACAACTGGACAAGTAAAAGCGGGTCATGTCCGATACCTCCCAATCATCAACACCTTACTACCTCCCCGTCCTATGGGTGTCGTGCGCATTAGCGGAGCATCCATGGGAAAGCGGGGTAGTAGGTTTGGACGACATATGTGGGTGTCGTGCGCATTAGCGGAGCACCTACATAGTGACGAGCCATAGTTGAAAATTGGTGGACCCGACTACGATTCTTAGCCTGAGGTTGAGCTAGGGTAACAGATAGGGTAAGTCGTGTACATAAGTACATACCCTAGCCAGGAGTCACATTGGATGTGATTGGATGGATTCCTACCTACATAGCTCGATTAAGTGGTGAGCATTAGTTCAGCTTAATCGAGTGAATCAAGGATCTTGGTTTCAGATTCTAAAGGTTTAGAATTGATTGTTGGTGTTTAAGCTTGATCTTCATAAAATTTATTCAGTTTACTGATTGAATTTTATCTGTTGTAGATCAAATGGCAAATTCAGCGAACATTAATAGTTTGTCAGTAAAAACCATTCTTGACAGGGTCAAGCTAAATGGGACAAACTATTTGGACTGGTACAGAATTTTTGAGGATAGTCCTCAAGTCTGAACGCAAAGAATATGTCCTTGACAAGGCTGTCTCTAAGACCATATCAGAGTTACATGAAGTGTCATCAGCTGCTGAGAAGAATATCTCAGGGATCTGGGATCCAAGGATATTCTGATGGTCAACAAGGGAATTGGAAGTGGCAAGGGCTGGGCCCATGCGCACTTGGCAGGAAAGATGAGACACTTGAGAATGTCTGCTTCTACTGCCAACAGCCTGGTCATTGGAACCGGGATTACAGGAAGTTCACGGCTGATCTGAAGAAGGGCAGTGGGACTGCGCCTTCATCAAATAGCCTGGATGATCTGAAGAAGGGCAGTAGGACTGCGCCTTCATCAGGGAACCTGGATGATCTAAGGAAGGGCGGTGGGACCGTGCCTTCATTCGGTATTAACTCTATAGAGCTACATCTCTCTACTTCCAAAGATTCATGGGTATTAGATACCATGACTGAATCTCACACATGCACTAATATATGGTGGCTGAAAGTAGGAGAGATTTGGAAAGCACGAAATGGACCTCAGAGTTGTGGCAACTGCTGTAGGATCCATGAGTCTTGCTTTGCCAAGAGGCCTTGTCTTAGTATTGTATAATGTATATTGCATACCTACTCTTAGTAGGAATATTATATCTGTATCCGTGTTTGACAAGGAAGGATATAATGTTAATATTGGAAATGGAGTTTTCAATGTTCTATGCAATGATATGTTTTATACCAGTACTGACATGGTTGGAGGATTGTACATATTAGATATGGGTAACAATGCCTCAAGTTCTATATATTCCGTTAATACCAAGAGGTCTAAATCCAACGATTTAAACCTAACTCTGTTATGGTACTGTCATTTGGGTCGCATAAACAAGAAGCGCCTATCAGCACTTCAGAAGTGCGGGCTTTCAGGTTCATTCGAATTCCATTCGATCGATAGGTGCAAGGTTTGTTTGATGGGCAAAATGACTAAAGTGCCCTTTATCGATCGCGATGAAAGGGCGGGTGAATTATTGGGGCTGATACACTCGAATGTGTGTAGACCAATAAGTTCACTTGCCAGGAGGGGTTTTAGCTACTTTATCACATTTACTGATGATTACAGTAAATATGGTTATGTCTATTCGGTGAGACATAAGTCTGAAGCTTTTGATAAATTCAAAGAGTTTAAGACTATAGTAGAAAACCAGCTCGACAAAGGTATTAAGGCACTTCGATTGGATCGAGGTGGAAAATACTTGACCACAGAGTTATTAGATCATCTAAAAGAGAATGGGATCCTTTTGAAATGGACTCCTCCTAGGTCACTGTAGTTGAAAGGTGTAGCCAAACGGAGAAATCGGACATTGTTAGACAATGGTCTGTTCCATGATTAGTTGGACTGATCTCCCAATCTCTTTTAGGGGTTTTGCTCTAGAGACGACCGCATTCATAGTGAATCGGGCTTCGACGAATGGTGTGGAATGGACACCATTTTAAAAATGGTACGGGATGATGCCCGCTTTGTCCTTCCTAAAGATTTGTGGTTGCGAGGCTTATGTGAAACATTTGGTTTCGACTAAGCTCGAACCAAGATCTGAGATATGCACCTTCGTGTGGTATCCCAAAGCAACAAGGGGATACTATTTCTACAATCCCAGTGAGAACATGGTGTTCGTCGCTTGGGGTGGGGTCTTTATGGAAAAGAAGTTTTGTTTCCAAAGACGTCATTGGGAGGACTGTGCATCTCGAAGAAATTCAGGATGGTACAGATCTGTCTAAACCAATTGGCAACCCAGTAGAAAAGAGCCAGAGATTGTCGTAGAGTAAGAACCAATTCCTGTTACAATTCCGGAAGGTCCAAGGCGATTTGAAAGGATCAATCTTCCACCTCCAAGATATGGTATCCGGAGGTGACAATGAAGTCATGGTGGATCACGATGATCCAGCCACCTTTCAGGAAGTCGTGGATGGGCCCAACTCCGAGTTATGGCTGGGAGCCATGAGGGAGGAAATGCAATCCATGTCGGACAACCGAGTCTGGGAACCGGTTGATCCCATCAATGGTGTGAGGACCATAGGATGCAAATGGATCTTCAAGGTGAAGTTTGACATGGACGGCAACCCTCTGACCTACAAAGCTCAACTGGTGGCGAAAGGTTATAGGTAGATCCAATGGATTGACTATGAGGAAACCTTCTCCTTAGTGGCTATGGTCAAAATCGATCCAAATTCTTCTTGACATAACTGCGTATCATAATTACGAGATATGGCAAGTGGATGTCAAAACCGCTTTCCTAAATGGAAATTTGACTGAGTACGTTTGTATGTCTCGGCCCAAAGGTTTTGACGATCCGAAGAATAAAGGAAAGATTTATAAGTTGTTGAAATCCATTTATGGATTGAAACGAACTTCTCGGAGTTGGATCCTTCGTTTTGATGAAGCTGTAATTGGATTTGGCTTAATATCTTGCGTTTATAAGAAGGCTAGTGGGAGCAATATTACCTTTCTGGTTCTCATTGAAAACGACATCCCAACCTTGCACGAGACTAAAGCTTGGTTGAGGAAGTGTTCTTCAATAAAGGACTTAGGCGATGCTTCTCATATCTTAAGGATTAAGATATGTAGAGATCGCACCAAGAGGGTCTTGGATTTAAGTCAGGGAACCTATGTGAACAAGGCATTGAGTAGGTTCTTAATGCTCGATTCAAAGAAAGGACTCTTACCCACTAGTCATGGCATTCATCTCAGCAAGACTCAGTGTCCTAAGACACCTGATGAGCTGAAAAGGATGATGAGAATCCTATGCGCCTGGGGGCAGGATCGATCATATATGCCATGACATGTATGAGACCAGACGTCTCGTAAGCCTTATGTTGTACCAGTAGACATCATTCTAACCCGGGGGAAAGATGATGCTGAACTAGTCGTCGAAGGATGAGTAGACGCTAGTTTTCCAAGACAAATCCAGATGACTTTAGAAGTCAATCAGGATATGTGTTTACGCTGAATGGCAGAGCTTTAGCTGGGAAAGCGTAAAGCAAGATACCATTGCCGAATCTACGACAGAGGCCAAGTACATGGATGCTGCAGAGGCAGCTAAGGAGGCTATGTGGATTTGGAAATTCATGGCAGGGCTGAGTGTAATTAAAAACCCATCCAGTCCGGTGAATCCATTTTGCGACAACACAAGGGCCATTGCGCAAGCTAAAAGCCTAGATCGCATAACAAATCCAAACATGTACTGCGGCGTATCCACCTCATCAGATAAATACTGAACTGAGGTGAAGTGAAGATAACCGATATTGCAACAGATGATAACATAGCCAACTCGTTGACTAAGGCAGTGTCACTGCCTGAACATGTTAGACATGTAAAGTCGATGGGGACATATAGGAGTTTAGATTGGAACTAGGGCAAGTGGGAGATTGTTAGTCTTAGTGCCCGTAGTTCAATCCTAAATGTCCAAATGTATATATCATCGTTAGCAATAAAATTAAAGCGGCTTTATATTACTTATGTGTTGGAGTAATATATCGATGTGTGCTCTGATCTATGCCCACCATGCGAATAGAACCATAGATCGAGATAGATCACACTCGATGGGTCCCTAGTCAACAAAGCTTCACTAGAAGCGACTAGTATGAAAGATGGCTCTTTATGGCTTACGTTCTGTTAGTCATTGGAATGGGATTTCGGAGTCTGATCATAGATATCATGTGGGACATGATATTGGACGACCCGCCCTGAATATGTGCCATAGATTAAGTCATGAACATATTCAGTGTCGTAGCTTGTCATGTATCCTTAGACCAAGGAGTCTTTGTGATCGCTATGTAGTCAACAACTGAGTTTGACCTGAGCCTAACGTTGTCCGTAACAGGGCTTCCATAACGGCCAGGATTGGCTTGGGGACGGGCTACATGAGTGACACGAAAGGCGGCTAAGGGATTTATCCCTCATACTAAGGTATGGGAAAGATATCGGTTCTCGGCCGCTTGATCGAGAGTGACTGGAAGAATAGCATGGCCATGCACATGATACTGGGTATCATATCTTCAGTCATCTCACATATCAAGGAACGGTGATTGAGAATAATAAGGATGATGGCTCTATGCCTTATCTCAATCAGGATATCGGAGATAAAAGGATAATGACAGGGACGACGGAAAGGTTAGAATCGACAGGGTCGATTCGTTATGTAGTGTCAGGCAATACTAAAGTCTCGTTAGTTGCCACTTAAATAGGATCAAGTAAAATGGGATTTTACGTTGATCTATTGACATGCATAAACCTAAGGGTCACACCGGAGGATGAAACTCATTGACACATTTATGGAGAATGGCCAAAAGGGAGTTGTCTCGGGACATGACCAAAACTGGGTTTTGGGTCATGTGCCCGTAAGTGAATAGGACTTTACGGATCGAGATAAGGCTTGGAGTCTTGGGATTGATCGCGTCGGATAATGTTGGACATTTCCGGTATGGAAGGCATGGAGGCGATGAGCGAATCACGGGACCTCGTTGGAAATGGTCACGGGCCATGTTCCAAGAGGCCCATGAAAGGCCCATGCAACCAAGGCCCATGGAACTAATTAATCAAGTCTTGATTAATTAGTACTAAGTAAGCAAGACAAGGATTAAGGTGTTGGTGATTCACCACCTAACACAATCTTGTCTTGCCATACTTTGTCCTATTTACACCTTACTTGACACCATACTTGTCCCATGCCTTTAGTTGGACAAGTATGGGTTTTGTTATGTTTAAGTCATCTTTTTTCAACATAACAAAGACAAGACAAGAATAGGAAACACATTTTCTCTCCCTCTTCCATGGCCATTTCGGGTTTGGCTAGTTTCCTCCTCCATTTTTGTGTTCTTGAGTCCTCAAAGAGAAGAACTACGTGGCTTTGATTCCCATGTGGATACGTAGGCGTCTTGGAGACTCAAGCCAATCATTCGTTAACCGGTGTTCTTGTTTTGGTAAGAACTAGTGCTGAATTTTTCTCTTGTTAATCCATTCTTTGTTAGTTGTTTCATGGTTCTAATTGTCTCTTGGTTTTCATTGATTTTCCGCTGCGAGTTGGTTCATCTCCAACCTTACCTCGAGACCCAACAATATATATAGATGGTGAGAGAGAGAGAGAGGTAAAGTATCTTGTGCACACTGTTAGTTACGATGCAAAATGCGCACCAATCGTGACAATTGATTGGCGACACATGGCATCATCTGAGAGTGTCACATTTATTTATTTTGCCAAATCAGCTAAATTTATCATTCTCGCTTCGTTTCAATTTCGATTTTTTTTCATTCTTGCACCGGTATTTTTCTTTTTCCAAAGACTATCTAACGATATGCATATTGAATATGTTTTGAGCACGAAAAATCAAAGTAGGATAAGTTCAGCGTTGTTGTAAGTCGGACGAACACAGTTTGTAAATATGCATAAATGAAATGTAATCCCCCTAAAATAGAATGCAAATCCTAAAACAATATTTTCTAATTCATAAAAATTGTGTGTGATCCATATAAATGGTTTGATAAATACATAAACTTGTTTGTAATCCCTTAAACATGCGTTGTGAATTGATCTCAAACCATTTCCTTCATATTTACATACTATTTCCATAACTTTTTAAAACAATTTCTATACTTTTACATAGCGGTGCGCATTTCGCACTGTAATTTTGGTGCGCACCAGAAACCTGTATATAGGGTGGGGTTCAGGGTGGGTAACTCCAAACATGTACCTGGTCAATGCCCGATACCTGACCTAATTGCAAAAATACACGTCACGTACTCAAACCGATCAGGTACGTCTGGTGTTCGTCGGTTGGTTATTTTTCTATCCCTATTGGTGGGGGTAGTTGGATACCCAAACTCCTTACGTTCTGGACTATATCTCGAACTTTTTGGGTCCCACTTGCTGGGAATGATGTATTCTCCTATGGATCCAGAATGTCTATTTTCGTAGACTTGACAGGCCTAGTCGATGAGTATCCCTCCTAGTGGGGATGACTAA
This sequence comes from Erodium maritimum, assembly GCA_963921825.1. Lineage (NCBI taxonomy): Eukaryota > Viridiplantae > Streptophyta > Magnoliopsida > Geraniales > Geraniaceae > Erodium > Erodium maritimum. Next base: position 45,854,700 of record OY997595.1, on the reverse strand, counting down.
TTAACGAGGATGGGTACCGGAAGCTTACTTAGATCCCAGCCGAGGTTTGGAGCGGATGTTCCTAGTGAGGCCTACAACCGGGGTGGTCATTGACCGCGAGTTTGGGGTGCTTTCCTCCTCTAGTTTCGTATCCCCTACAAGTTAGGATGTTGATGCGACATAAAACAATCCCTTTCTATGTGCTATATGTGTCCACAATTATAATAGTGGTCGAGTGTTTGTAGATGAAAGATACCATTACCTAACGACGACACTTTTCGAGAGTGATCCCATGCACGATGAGATTTATTAGTGCCACATGCATAAATGTCACTATCTTATTTCCCACGAGCTGTCCAAATTCCACATTCCTTGTTCTCGATGCCAGATTATGGACCCTACCTCACAACGAGGTATGCGTGAAAGGGATATCCTTTAGGGAGCTCAATGGGTCAACCCTAGTGAGGGTCAACAGAGTGTCCCGAGGATCCCCATCCAGGACATCCTACGCTTCTTATCCGTCTAAAAGAAGAAAAAAGCTATCTGATCCCCCATGGATCGAGCTTCCATGATCGAGGCTTTCCAAATATCCCCCATGACGTTGCCTAGTGTCTAGGAACAATAGTTTCATATCATAATCAGGGTCCCCGCCAACGTAAAGCCAAACGGAGAGTTGAGGCCATTGATTTCTTCATTTGGGATATGAAGCTCTTCCAACGAAAGGATCCCAAAAAAGTCATCCATCACCGTCAAAAAGGGTGTTGGAGTAGCATCTGGTCGGTTGTCTTGAGGGGCGATCGGCTTTGCCTTCCCAATCATCGAACCCGACGTTGTATGACCAGATTTGGTCACCACATCCTAAGCCTTACTCGATATCGTCGGTACCGGGGTTTCTTAAGAGAACGTGTGAGAAGAGAGCCATCCTTCATCCCCAAACGTCAACCCCCGGTAAGGGTTTTGCTTTGCCGTCGGAGGCTGACCCCTAGGTTATTTTCGATCTTGGACCCACCTTTCATGGCTTTTTACAAAGGTTATCTGGGGTTACAACTGATCGAGATGATGCAAATTAATGGATGTAAAAGAAGGCGTAGGGTTAAGAACCGATGTTAGAGGAAGGACAATTGGGTGAGATAGAGGTGTTGTTGAGTTGGAATAAAGTAGAGAGAAGGAGGACAGTTCTGACGCGATAATGTTGATGAATGAGATGAGAAAAAGCTAACTTTGAAAAATCAGAGAGAACATGAAAAATTTGGTCTCTTGATTGAACAAAATGTCCTATTTTTTCTAAAATTTGAAAGTGAGCGTAATATCACGGTCCGAGTCTGTCCATATTGGATAGATCAAGACCGTTTCATGCCAAGGCCTAGAAAGACCGAGGCTCGTCCCTTGCCAGGCCCAAATTGGGCCAGTCCCTTCTCCTTGGCGTGTCCAACTCTCCTCCATCTTGGTTTCCCCTCTCCGTCCAAGCTATCAGCGAGCCAACCATCCAGATCTGTGCGGATTTACACGTGCCTAGCCAGACCTGCCACATTTGGCAGGTTTCTTCTTTTGGTCGCGGGTCAAAGCTTGGGTTCGCGTCCTAGTTTGCGGATCCACGTGCAGGCCTGTCGGACATGCCTTTTTTTGATAGGTTTCCTCTTCTAACTGAGCCATCTCTAATTTAGGATATGATTAGGGTTTTCCTTTTTTGTTTAGGGTTGATGTGCTGCCTCTGTGAGGCCTAGGGCTATTGATGCATGATTTTTTTTCTTCAAATTGTTCTAGAATCATTTCCCTCTATATAAAGAGGGATTTTTGTTGGACAAATCATATTGCCTTTTGTTGTAAAGAGTTTTCTATCAAATAAAGACTTAGTTACTGCAAAACTCGTTTCTTTTCCTTTTTCATACTTCCCCCTTAATCCTCCAAGGCTTTTCTTAGGTCATACGAGTCACATTCTCGTGCCTAAGAGTCGTACTAACCGAGGGGAAGATCTTTTCCCTCTCAGATAGTAATAAGTGGTATCAGAGCCTAGTTCATCCTCACCCAGCTCACTTTGAGGAAGTATGTCATAAGTCATCGATCGGGGACGTACAAAAGGGTCTGAAAAAACCGGTAAAAATGCCCGAGACAAATCCAAGGACAAATTGTCCTCCATTGAATCCGACGTCGGTCATAACACCAAAAAAACGACAGACCTACAGATTCAACTCGAGACTCTCGACGCTCATTCTAGGCCCCTTCGCACAACCCCCCCCCCCCCCCCCGGATTGCTCAAGAGAACACCGAATTGAAAGTACTCGGGGTCGAAAAACAAATCTCTACACTTGAAGAAACGATGGCTACTCTGCCCACCGAATCCCAAGTGCTTGAGATAAAAAAAACCAAGTACAAACCCTCGAAGATACCTTGGCTGCTCTACCCACCGAAACACAACAAATCGAGGAAAGACTACAGGGTTCTATCCAGATCCAAGTTGATCATGCGATGGTCCTACATGAGAAGAAAGTAACTGAAAAACTTCGTCTTATCAAAGCTATCATTAAGACCCGACTAACTCAAATAAAATGAGTCGTAAGGGAATTTTGTACGGACCTAATCCTCTACAAGCGAGCAATTACCTCACACTCTAACAGTCTACCGGCACGAGAGTCTACTCCGTGATTGGACACTCCCCGAACCCAAGCTTACCATAGAGAAAGGGACGCCGAGGTAATCAACAACTTTCTTTAGCAGATAGTATGTTTCTTTGAAGCCCTAGACATCTATGACAAAGACGCGAAGATACGTCAAACTACTTATCTTTTAGACGATGACACAAGAACGTGGTAGAGAAATAAGAGTAAAGATATAGAGAAGGGGGTGTGCTCCATTGCCTCTTGGCAAGAGTTCAAAACCGAACTCCAATCCCAACTCTCATCGAAGAATGCCATGATGGACATTCGCCTTCGGGTGAAGAAACTAAACCACTCCGGTACTCTACAAGACTACCTCAAGGAACTCCAATCCCTTTTGCTCTTGGTAGACGATATGAGTGAGCTCGACAAGCTATTTAACTTTATTGATGGGCACAACATGAACTAATGTAAGAGCCGTTCTAACCGAGGGGCAGATCTTTTCCCTCTCGAATAGTAATAGTAAACTCAAATAAGTATCCATGGGTACCCAATAAACCAACGGTACTATTATTATCTGGCCCAGTTTTCCGGAATTAAGTTCTGGGCTGAATGGAATTCAGTAGAGAGTTGTGTTTGAGTTTAAAGCCCAACAATAATACAAAACCTTATAGCAAGGGAGGGACCACTACGGCGTTTGCTTTCAAAGATTCTGAACTCAGACATCAGAGTCAGACTTTAGACGATCACATCTTTAAAAAAGAAACAAATGATCCTGATAGATGGTCCAATTTCATCAGATGGGCTTTCAAGTCCAAAACTGCGGTGGGCGGCACAGTCAGTAATAGAGTCCACTTAAATGACATAATCAATCTGTAAGTATGGATTGTGTTGATGCATCACAGCCCTAATAAGATAGAGGAATTGGTGCAAACCATGTATTATTAAAGAAGAATCTCTTCAAGACCAATGTCCTTGTTCCTGACAGCGAAAAATGAACGATTTCTTACAGCACTGCACAACCTATTTGTTATGGAATTGAATCAATCAGACCAAGATAGAGGATATCAAAAATGTACTCATTTATGTACTCACTGTTGCTTTGTAGTTGTAATTGTAAGAGATGCAAAAGCAATGTGTTCAAAAAAAGTGGTGAAAAAAATTGCGTGCGCAGAGGATTGTGATGGGCCAAAGCCAAACACTACACTACAGTGTGCACTGCAGAGATAACAAAGTGGACTGGAGAGGAGGAGGAGGCAAAAGGACAAAATGGACCGTGCGCTCAATAAATCCACGTCAGATTTTCGCCAAAATCCACACTTTAAAAATGGCCTCTCTCCTTCGTCTTCCCCATTTCTACAGCACCAAAATCAGAGAATCATAGCTCAACACATTTGCTGATTAAACCCTTTTTCTTCAGGACATGGGTGAAGTAAGTACCATTCTTCTATAAATCTTCCTTTTGTTTATTTTCTGGGTTATTAAAATATGTGACTGAATCCAGGAGAAGAAAGAGGAGGTGAAGGAGGAAGAGAAGAAAGAAGAGGCCCCAGCAGAGAAGGTAGAGGAAGAGAAGAAAGAAGATGAGCCACTAGAGATTGTCTTCAAGGTTGATATGCACTGTGAGGCCTGTGCTAGGAAAGTTGCCAGAGCTTTAAAGGGTTTCCAAGGTACTTGCTTACTTCCTGCTCATTCACTCACTCAACATTGACAAACACTTTCCTCTCCAAATATTTGAATTTTAAATAATGGCAATTAGTTTATTCCATCCCAATTGCTCTATACTTGTTTCATTTCATGTTCAGCACGCTTTGTTATTTCTGAAATGCTACTTTTAGAAGAAAATATATTATTTTTTTTGTCTTGAAGACGGTCTCACCGAAAAAGGGTGCTTGAAAGTTTCAATCTTTTCGGTTGTTTTTACATATTGATTGATTTGAATTTGTCCATGTTCATGGACACGCAAACACAGGGGTGGAGGATGTGAAGACAGATTGCAAAGCAAGCAAAGTGGTGGTGAAAGGCAAAACAGCTGACCCTGTAAAAATTAGTGAGAGGCTACTCAAGAAGAGTGGCAGAAAAGTTGAGCTCATCTCTCCTTTACCCAAACCCACTGAGGAACCCAAAGAAGAAGAGAAAAAAGAAGAACCGCCCAAAGAGGAAGAGAAAAAAGAGGAGGTACTATTTTAATTCACTCATTAGTCCATTCAATTTTACACTAATCATCATCATTCCCACCAGTTTTTGACCATCTGAAAGTTCTGTTAGACTAATTGGACTCTTAGGCAACTAATGATAGATGGTTGAATGCTTGAATTAAATATAATTGGGTCCTTTTTATGGCTTGGTTTTGCTGATACTATACTAGACACTGTTGTATATGTGAATCTTGTGACATCAAATGAAGTAACATAACAAGTGAGGTGAGTCAGTAGGGGGCCGGGGGCTCACTCTACCATCAGAGCTTTGACCCCACTGTTCCCACAACTAGATGTACTGGACTGTGCAATTGCAGCTAGCTGGTGCTGCACCTCATATGGGGTCAGAGGTCGGGTTTGGTTCCATCGTCCTCGTCCATTCATTTTCTCTTAAAATTTAGCTTACACCTATTGACTGTTTTAATATAGAAATCAGAGGGTGTAATGTAAAAAGATCATATCTTTGGAAATTGAAACCCCGTGCTTGGGACACAACCCTTTTTTTGTTAAAACTATATGCCGGTTGCAAGATACAATTAATTAGTCATATTCATCGTTGCTAAAGAGGCCAAAGGGTTAGTTTTTCTGTGGATTCCTAGTAATCAAATATTCAAAAGCATTTAGTTGTTGTTTGTTAAGAAGATTGGATTTCTATAAAGCGTAAACCACTTGTCTGATGCATAATCACTATTTCAAGGCTGCTTTGTGAATGGAGTTTTTTTGTTGCTTTCCTTCACTTTATTGGGTGACGAGCCCGCTGCCTTCTTGTTCATGTGTCTATATTATCTACAGTTAGCAACTAAAGATGAAAACGATTTCATATTTATATTATGCTTGGATTATATGCATCTCTGATGAAGTTTTGTCTGTTATATTTTATTCTGAAGTTTGGTAGTTCATTCGTGTTTAGTTCCTTTACCCATGTTGTAGTAGCTAATCTTTTACTGGCTTGGCTTGAACGTTGAACCATTAGCCATACAAAACCTTTTTACATGTTTCACTGACTGTGACTCAATGATGTCTTCAGCCTCCTCAGCCTATTACAGTGGTGTTGAATGTTCGCATGCATTGTGAAGCATGTGCCCAAGTCTTGCAGAAGAGAATAAAAAAGATCAAGGGTTTGTATGCTCTCCTTTATTTCTGAAGTTTATTAATCGTTTTAAAATCTAGCCAAGATATCAAGATTAGAAACAATAATCTTGTAAGGAATTCTATGGATGCATTTTGTAGTGAATACCGATAACTACATGTAATTGTGTAGTATAACCCTGAAAGTGCTTTTGAGAGAAATGGAATATGGTAAACCTACATGGGAGCATTAACACCGGCGTACAAGTCACTTCCCTTTGTTCCGTGCTATTCATATTATTGAAGATATAGACAAAGTACAGGGTCCTGATATCCAAGGCCGGAGTAAAATTAGGCTGAATTTCAACCTCTTGCTTAAAAGGTTCCTGTATCCAAGATTAATTGTCCCACCACTAGAGCTTTACCTTACCAATCAGCTGTTTCTTGATAGCACAGTATCTGCACCTGCCAAGTCTTTGTGCAAAAGTGCCCAAAGGGACAAACACAAAATGCTAAGATTTTGTTATTGATGGGAACCCACCTTGTTTTCTTTTTTGGCCGGAAATTTTCAGGGTTGGCAAAACTTTCGGGCCATGGGGTGATGTTTTTGTACCCATACGTTGTATGTACAATGGACAAGGCAATGTAGCTTTCCTTTTGGCTTGGACCTTGAAGTGTTGTTGGTTCTAAACATTTGATTGCAATGAACTTATAGTTTGTACCCTTGTGAACAAATGTTAAATTTTGGGATGCCATGCAGGAGTGGATTCGGTGGAGACAGATGTGGGTAATGACAGAGTAACGGTGAAGGGCATTGTTGATGCAGAGAAGCTGGCCGGTGAGGTGCACAAGAAAACCAGGAAGCAAGCATCGATTGTGAAGGAGGAGAAGGAAGAAAAGAAGGAAGAAGAAGAAGAAGGGAAAAAGGAGCAGAAGAAAGAAGAAGAGAAGAAAGAAGGGGAGGAGGTTAAAGGAGAAGATGAGAAGAAGATGGAGATGAAGAGGAGTGAATATTGGCCATCAATGGCCTCCATGGAGTATGCTTACTATCCTCCACCTCAAATGTTCAGTGATGAGAACCCAAATGCTTGCTCTGTTATGTAACTGTAGCTTTTGATATATCTGAGCAATTTTCTGAAATGCTAATAACCCATTCGGATCCATGCAAATCTTCGGCATTATATATATGATTAACTATGTCTAATGTTTTTGCTATCATCTCTTTCGGAATGAAAATTTGACTTTGTTCCCTAGACTGGAGCTTGTGCAGTTGTTGAAGGATTCTAGGGTGTCAAAAACGCAACGGAAATTATAAAATCCCTAGAAATTCTTTAGGATCCATGTAATTCAGAATACACCGACATACGAAAATTAAATAGAGATTACCTTTTGTAGTTTTGAGCCTGGTTCGAGATAGGGACCAAGAACGCCTTGAATACTTGACGATGTCGAGGTGTCTTCAAATGAATCCGTCCTCTTCAGGTATTCACACCAACAAGTCTTCCCAAAATCCTTGTGTGCTAGGACCAAAATCAGAAACCTTTTCCTCTCGTTTTTCTTTTTCTTTTTCTCTGTTTTCTCTACCCTCTCTCTAAAACGTAACTACTATATCTGATTTTGAAAATCCAAAGTGGGTTACGAAATCAGATTCATGGAGATATTTTTGGGAGTAGTGGAATCCAAAAAAATAACTTATTTGAATTTCTAAAATTAAAAAAAAATTATTAATAGAATTATAAAACAAAATAAATAAAGATAGTGTATATATGTTTTATTCCAAAGTTTAATCTGAAATAAATACTTATATATATATATATATATACATTTATTTCATTTTGTCTTCTTAATATAATTTAATTATATTAGTAATTAGCAAACGAGAAATGAATAAATTTATATTATATCAAATATAATGTAATTATATTCACTTAATTGGCTTCTATATTCCAATTCGGTTTTGGGCTTGTTGTTGTGTGTGACCCTATAGGCTCATACAACGTTGGCAGTGAGCTCGAAATCTCCGTTTCGTCCACATATCATAATTGGCCTCTAGCAAGACATTATGTCTTCCTAACTGATTCAACCTTTTACCGTTAATATCTTAATCCCTTTGTCATCGATATCTCGATCGAATATAAGGCATATGATCGTCATCCTTATTTTATTCGACCGTTAGTTTCTTGACCTTAAGTAGACTGCAAGTGATAACTCATTATCGATTCGCATGACCATGCGTTTCTGCAGTCTCACTTATCAAGGGGGCCAAACGATATATCTCATATTTACATGAGTGACAAATCTCTTATCAGTCGCTCACATTACTCACATAGACAATTATGTATTCAACAACAATCTTTATTGTTGTCCGATTAAAGACAATGTTGAACTGCGTCAAGACACACAACCACCTATGTAGAAATCCATGACGACTATAAGTTCAAAGGACTTAAGTCATATTACGGTATTGAGAAATACTCATGACAGTTCCTATGGAGTATTCTCACAGTGGGTCATCCAATACCATTTCCCTAAATGACATCTATGATTCGACTTCATATCCAATATGAATGATCAGTAAAACATGATCATCAGCCAACATCATACTAGTCTTAGTATATCGGTAAGACCAAGGATCATTGGAATAATACTCTTTTTTCTTCTAAGAGTTTTACTATCAAGTTACGTAATTGATGATATTAGAAAAAATCGATTATTCACAAAATTAACATTTAACAAAATGATAATGAAAGTGTCAATGTATTAATAAATGATAATGTCATACATGAAAAGATTAACTTAGGGCACAAAACTAACAGTTGTGGCCGCATATCCATCATGGTTTTAAAGCATCCATTTGACACTGAATAACACACGAGTCACCAAAGAAAAGAAAAGAGGAGGCGAAAGTTGAAAGTTTTCTCTCAAACAGCTCTGCCCCTTTTACAAACTGTAGCTGCCGCCTCGCTATACCACTATCGACGTTAGGGCCTTCGGCCTTGGCCGTCGCCGGTGGTGCCCTTACCCTTCTCTCCCTCTTTCCCCCTCCCCTTCTTATTCTCTCCGGACTTGTGGGGTTCCTTTCAAGGTGCTTCCTTCGCCCCAATTTTGAAAGTCGGGCCTTCAACCTCGCCTAAAGTTTTTTCCCAGATTTGGGTCCTTCGTCTTCGTCCTCGTGGTTGCTCGTCGGAAGCTTGGCATGTCAGGTCCGTTCGAGAGTTGTGAGAATTTTTTCGTGTGTTGTTGATTCAAGCTCATGCCTTTTCCTTCTGTTGGTGTTATTGCCAAGGCAAGCCGACGACGTTTCCATTGTGGATGGGCTGTGGGTCTCCGGTGCTTCAGTTGGGTGCAATATTTTCAAAATGTTTTTTTTTGTTCTGGACTAAATTTGTCCGATAGATAGAATTCGTTGGGCAAACTAACACTATAAATTCTTTAGCAACGGATAGGATCCGTAAGTAAGGATGGATACTTCAGCAACGAATAACATCCATGGGTAAGGTTTAAATCTCTACCAACGAATACAATCTGTGGGTAAGCTTTAGTACTTTACCAACATATTCCATCGGCGTGTATGGTTCAATACTTTTCCAACGGATTTTATCCGTTAAAAAGCTGTAATACTTCACCAACGTATCGCATCCGTCAAACAGGCTCGTATCCTTGGCAATAGATTCGATCTGTGGCTAAAGTGAACATCCTACCGACGGATGCAATGGTCCGTTGGTCAAAATCTTGGCCGACGAGACTAGGTCGATGGATAGATCCGTCGGCCAAGATCTTGGCCAACGGATATGCATACCTAGGCAACCGATGAGATCCGTCTGCCAACTACTAATCAATAATAGTGAGAGTTATCTAATTTAACCTTTCATTTCCAAATGAAAAGTGCACACCGTTAACCATGAAAAAAAACATTTGGAGTTCCCGCTCATCACAAAGCCTTGTTTAAATGACCTTGTCTAGAGTAGTCATCTAAAATTCTATTACACTTAGAATTGGGCTTTATGTTCTAATCTATCGTGTACATTAGAAATTTATATATAGTTTCAGGTCCTCCAAATTTTACAATACCAATTAATTATGGAGTTACATATAACTAAATTCATATTGAAACTCTTGGCTAAGAACTAATCTTAGATTACCAGATGTGTCATATCGAATAGGAGTGTGTGATCTCTTTCACTATAAAATCCGCTCGCTTTTTTATAGAACACTCACTAAGCTTCCTCCTCGATCGCCGACGTATTACTTGGCCATGTGCCATAGAGGAAGCGGTAGCAACCTATCTCTTCTTCACCCTTTTTCTCTCTTCTCCTATGCATGCATTTCTCAATGCGACACACATAATATTTATTCATATGCATGAACGAACACCAATTACTAACTATAATCCTAGATTCATGAACTATAGTAAAATATGTTCATCTTATATGCGAATAAAATGGTTGTCAGGCAATTCATACACATATAAAGAAAGAAAATAATGATATCTAAATACCCGAACTTTTGAAAATAGCTTCACCATTTTCCTCCATCTCACTCCTAACTTTTGAAAAGTCGGGACACAGTTATCGGTAGATGTAACTTCTATCCGACCACCATACTCGATGGATGGCTTGTCGAGTACCACCATATGTGATGCATGTACTCAACGAATGGCTCATCGAGTACCACTATATCTGGTGCTTTTTATCCATCGGGTACTAAGTGTTAATTATTATCATTAAGTGGCCCATATACTTGTTAACAATTCAATTAAGGAAGCCCAACTTGATGGTGGTTGGGCCCAATGGATGAATTAGTTAGTTAGGGTTATAATTATCCCTTCTCTCTCCCAATTTGGGTGTTGGTTACGTATCAGAATTTTAGAGACCATAATGAAAAACAGTCTCTGAACCATCACAGAGAACATTAAAGAAAAAGGAGAGAGAGAAGAAAAAGATTCAAGAGCAAGAAGAAAAACATGGATTCGGGTATGTATATTATTTGTTCTTATATATTGTTTAGTAGAAGTATAAAATTGAAATGGTTGAATTAAACTGAGTTTTAACGTTCCTCTTCAATTCCGCATCAAAGTTTATAGAATTGATTTTAAAATTCCAACAGTGGTATCAGAGCATGGTTTAGAACTCTTTTAATTCACCTTAATTTTGATCTGAAAATTATCCTCACTTATTATTTATCGATTGTTCCTGAAAGTACTTGATCCTTTATTGTACTTGAACATTTATGTGCTAATTGGTTTGGCTTAATTCGATGATTGTTATCATATTCATAACACATCTTACTTGTTTTTTTTTTGGCCTTTACGATAACCATACGTACTGTGTATTATTGTTTTGGTACTTAAAGTAATTTACCTAAACCCGCATATATGTGAATCATTTAAAGCACTCACCTTTTTGTATAAATTTATGTTAAAATAATTGATAAAGCTTTAGTGAACGGTTTAATCACCTTACTGATATGTTTGAGTGTTCTGCTACTATGAACAAACCGATAAAGCTTTAATGTTTAATGGGTATTTTTAAATGATTCTTATTAAACCTAAAATATTAAAATACACATAGAACCTTTTGTTATATGTTGTGTCCTTTAGCTTAACACAAATGTGTACCATTCACGTTTATGTTATAAAATACATGAACGTGAATGGTACACATTTGTTAACTCGAAGGCTTATTAGTTACCAAAGTGACTTGCTTGAAAGTTAATCAAACATTACAACTATCCCTTAAGAATTGTTTAAGTTTAGAGATGCTAATAAATAAAATAAAAGACGCTAAACTTTAACGATTTAATTACTAATTATAAAACTATGAGGTCACCCAAAGGTGGAACATTGTTTATAATTATTAATATTAATTGAGATTGATAAACGTTTTCAATGGACATGTTTGTACATCCAAAGATAGCATCCATGTTCATTAGAATTTAATTAGTTGTTCTCGCCCGTCGGTTTTTTCGGAGTTTCGGTCTGATCTTGTTGATGGACGTACGGGCGAGAGCATCACCCACACAGTGGCGCGGTTCACTGAGAGTATGGGGGTATGCTATAAGGGTTCAGCTGAGGAGGGTTTTAGGAAGGTTGAGGCGGTGATTAGCCATACTTATAGTAGCGGGGTTGCTAACCCCTCAGTGACTCCATGATTTTCCTCTCTTGGAATGATCGAGGGCTAGGCTCCTCTTCGAAGAGGAGTCTGTTGGCCCCTCTTTTCCGAGCTCATCGAGCTGACTTTGTCTTGATTCAGGAGACGCAGTTGTCAGACATTAGCCTTAGTATTGCTCGTTCGTGTGGTTTGGGAGCTGATTTCACCCATTCTTTTATTCCTTCCTCTGGTTTGTCGGGGGGTCTTCTTTCTATCAGGAATAACAGAGTGTATCAGGTGAGTCAGGTGTATCCCTTACCTGGCGTTCTATTCTGGTCTGGAGTTCATCTGCCTACGGGAACTCCCTTGACAGTCCTGAATGTGTATGCTCCGACCTCTGTTGTGGCGAGAAGAGACCTTTGGACGTCTCTCCATTCTGTTGTTGATGGTGTTGGGCCTGTGTTGCTTGTCGCGGGGGACTTCAACACGGTTTGTTCTCAGAAGGAGATCTCCTCTGGGGGGGGGGCTTTTGCATGGTGACGGTTCTGAGTTTTGCGACTTTATCTCGACAGCAGGGTTACTCGATCTCCCTCTAGCCAACAAGCGGTTTACCTGGTTTGGTCCCGCTTCTAGGTGTCGTCGTATTGACAAGTTTCTTCTGTCTCCTGAGCTTTTATGCATGTTTTCTGGACATGTTCAGAAAGGACTCACCCGTTCCCTCTCTGATCATTGTCCGATCCTGTTGTCTGCTGAGAGGGTCGACTGGGGCCCTAGGCCTTTTCGTTTTATCGATGCTTTGGTAGAGCACGATGAGTTCCTCCCTTTTGTGAGTGAACGTTGGTCCTCTTATGTGGTTCATGGAGATCCGGAGTTCATTTAGTGAACCAAGTTGAGAACCTTGAGGAACGATCTGCGTGACGGGAATTGGTCGGTTTTTGGGCAACTAGACACTTGTATATCAAAGTTGGAGGTGCGTATTGATGCTTTTGATGTCCTGGTTGACACTAGGCATTTATCGGAGGAAGAGCTGACCGAGAGAGCTTTTTGCACCTCTCAGTTAGCCACTAAGGCAGGACAGAGATCTAGCTTGTGGAGGCAGAAGGCCAGAGTCAAGTGGGGCAAGGATGGGGATCGTAATTCAGCCTACTTCCATAGGGTTTCTCAGTCCATTGGTGCTCGGAACCATATCTTCTCGTTGATAGAGAACGGTACAAAGTTTTTAGATCCTGCAGGGGTCAAAGCTCAGGCCGTCGCTCACTTTGGGGCTCGTTTCTTCTCTGAACAGTGGACTCGTCATACCTTACCCGCTTTTCCGTTTGCCAGGTTAAGCGTTGAGGACTCATGTATGTTGGAGTCTCCTTTTACTGAGGCTGAGGTGTTGGAGGCCTTGTCTGCTTGTTCTGGGGACAAGGCCCTTGGGCCAGATGGTTTCAATCTGGTCCTCTTCCGAGTGGCTTGGCCAATCATTCAGGCCGACTTTTTGTGTTTTCTTCATTTCTTTCATGCCTCGTTTCAGCTTAGTCGTGGGGTGAACTCGAGCTTTATTGTTCTCATCCCGAAGGTCCCTTCTCCTCGTTTCTTCTCGGAGTTTCGTCCTATTAGTCTTACGACAACCTCGTACAAGATCCTGGATAAGATTTTGTCAAGGCGGTTGAAGAGGGTGATTGGAGACCTTATCAGCTCTACTCAGTCCGTGTGTGTGCATGGGAGGCAGTTATCGGACAGTGTCCTTGTCGCTATGGAGGTTCTTGGATATGTGCGACGTTCCCACTAGCCAGCCGCTTTGGTGAAGTTGGATTTCGAGAAGGCGTTCGATAAGGTTCATTGGTCTTACTTGCTTCACGTTCTTAGGAGTATGGGTTTTGGTGGGAAGTGGATTTTGTGGATCTCCTCGTGTCTTCGGGGTTTGTCTTCTGTGCTGATTAATGGGTCTCCATCTTAGCAGTTTAAGGTCTTACAGGGAGTCAGGCAGGGGTGTCCAATGTCGCCTTATCTTTTTCTGATAGCTTCTGAGGGTTTTCACCAGATCTTTGAGCTTGGTATCAGGCAGGGTTTGTACGGTGGCATTAGGGTTGGCCCAACCATTAGGGTTTCTCACCTGCAGTTTGCGGATGACACTTTATTGTTCCTTGAGGCAGGGGTGGATCAGTTTCGTGCTGTTAGGTTTGTTCTCCACTCTTTTGAGTTGGTGTCTGGTCTGCGGATCAACTTCACCAAGTCGTCTCTGGTTGCTCTTGTTGTTGATGATCGGTTGTGTACGGATCTTGCGGAGGCCATGCGATGTTCTTTGGGAACTCTCCCTTTCACTTACCTTGGGTTCCCTCTGGGAGGCAATCCTCGCCTCGCTTCGTTTTAGGACCCACTGGTGGATAGGTTCAGAGAGAGGCTTGCGGTGTGGCGGACCCGCTTTCTCTCTTTGGGTGGGCGCCACACGCTCATCAGGGCGACCCTGGCTAGCTTGCCGGTTTTTTCATGTCCTTGTTTCGAGCCCCTAAGAAGGTGGTTCGGCTGCTAGAGAGATTTCAGAGGAGGTTCCTTTGGTGTTCATGGCATGAGAGGAGGTGTCTTTCCAAGGTTCCGTGGGAGGTGGTTTTCAGGTCCAAGGACTCAGGAGGACTAGGTGTTCGTTCTCTTTCGGAGGTAAACACCAGTCTTCTCCTGAAATAGTGGTGGCGATTTGCTATAGAGGGGGCTGCCTTCTGGAGGCATGTCGTTTGTGCTTGTTTTGGGTGGAGGGAGACTGAGTGGGACTTGGGATCGCTTACGGTTCCCCCAAGGGTGTCCTCTTTCTTCATCCGACATGTGGTTCGTTTGGATCAGGACCCTGGGTTTGCGAGAATGTTTGGTCCCGGTACTTTGAGATAGGTGATCAGTTCTGGCACCACGATTCGTTTTTGGGAGGACCCGTGGCTTTTTGATACAACTATGGCGACTCGTTTTCCCCGGCTTTATCGGTTGGTGGCAGGCCATCATGGGTCAGTTGCAGAGTTTTATGTGGATGGGGACTGGGCTTTTCTGTTTGATAGGGATCTTCGGGTTCGCGATACCGAGGAGTTGGAGGAGATAAGGGTCCGTCTGGTTGGTGTTCGTTTAGTACGCGAACGCCCAAATTTGCTGGTCTGGTCTTGGGATCTGAAGGGGTTCTCGTCAGCTAGAGCTTTTCAGGTGATGGCTGGTTGGGTGGATTATGAGATCACTCCTTGTGCTTCTGTGATCTGGTCAGCCCCTATTCCTCCCAAGATCCATTTATTAGCCTGGTTGTTTGCTCATGGTGGGGTTCCCACTATTTCCTTCTTGGTGGATAGGGGTGTGTCGATTCCGTTAGCTCGTTGGAGGTGCATGTTGTGTGGTTCAGGTGGGGAGGATTCTAGCCACTTGTTTGTCACTTGCTCTTGGACCTGGAGGGTCTGGTCTCTGATCTTGGGTTGGTGCGGAGTTGTGGGCGTTTTTCCGATGTCGCCGGTTCTGTTTCTTGAGTCCTGGACCTCTCTGTTGGGTTCGCGTAGGCTGAGGTCTGAGTGGATTGGTATTGGATTGTTGTGTCTTTGGCAGATTTGGTTGGAGCGCAACCGTCGTGTCTTCTCTGGGTCTGCTGCTATGGAACCAAGCATTCTGCTAGCTAGGGTTCAGCAAGGATCTTTTTCCAGTTTGGGAGCGGCTGGTCGTTCATTCACCTTCCTCGAGTGGGTCGAGTCTCCGGGTGATGCGCTGACTAGGAGCGCCTAAGGATGGACTGTTGATTGTTGTGTCATGTTTGAGGAATTCAGCACCTTTTCCCCCGGTCTTCCTCGGTGGTTTCTCTTACCAGGTCTAGTGAGTGCTCGTTCAGGAGTCGTTTTGGGTTTGCTTTACCTTGCTAGGGTCCGGTGAGTACTTGTTCCGGAGTCGCAGTTTGGGGCCGATCTGCCCGGGTTCGGGTGGAGTGGCACGAATCACTTAGCCTTCTTGAGGCCAGAGGATTCACCCGTGCGGTCTCCTGTGGTACTGTTCACTAGTCTGGTGTATTAGTTTTTGTTGTGGTGGACCGGGGTGGTTATTTTGTCTTGTTTGTTTCCTTTGTTGCTTTTGGCCTTTAGGCCGTTTTTGTTGACTTTGGTTAGGTTGTTGTGGTTTCTAATCCAGGACCCACACTTCCTTTTTAATGCATTTCTTTCTCTCTGATAAAAAAAAGAATTTAATTAGTTGTCTATTACATTAAAATTTTATTTAGCATCATTATAAGTTTATACTTTTATGTTTAACCCAAAGGAAAACTTAAAAGTATATTATAAAGTAGCAACGATTGTTAATTTTATAGAAAAACTCAAAATACTAACGTGTGAGGTGTATGTAATGTTTTGCAGCTTCCATGAATTTGTTTGCTTCGGCGAATGGTGTTGTCAAATTCAATGGGTTAAATTATTCTGATTGGTCAGAATGGGTCCAGTTTCAGCTGGGCGTTATGGATTTGGGCCTGGCAATAATTACTGATGAAGTGCCTGCAACCATTACCAAGACTAGTATAGAGGCTGACAAATCAATATTTGATGCCTGAGAAAGGTCTAATAGGCTGAGCTTTAATTTAATGAAGATGACGATGGCTGAAAACAACAAACCATCGATGCCGAAGACTACTAATGCAAGAGAATTCATGCTGAAAATTAAGGAACTTTCTCAATAGGACATTACTGATAAGTGTATTGTGGGAAGTCTTATGAGCGAGCTGGCGACCAAGAAATTTGATTGGTCGCAACCCATTCATGATCATGTGACCTGTATGTCAAACTTAGCAGCAAAACTAAAGGCGATGTGGATGGATGTGAGTGAATCATTTCTAGTTCAGTTCATCATCAACTCACTTCCTATAGAGTTTGGCCAATTCCAGGTGAATTATAACAACATTAAAGAGAAATGGAATCTTCAGGAAATTAAGGCTATGCTCATTCAAGAGGAAGGAAGACTGAAAAAGATTAAGGGTCACTCTGTTCATTTCACAATGCATGATGGCGCTAGTAGCAGCAAAGCTAGACCAGGGAAATTTGATAAGGAAAAGGCAAAAATCATTTGAAAGTCAATGAGGGACACATTCGAAAGGAGCAGAGGTGCTACTTCTACAACAAGAATGGTCACATCAAAAAAGACTACCCGAAAAGAAAGACCTGGTTTGAAAAGAAAGGTACATATTTTGTTTCTGTATGTTTTGAATCAAATCTTATAGAAGTACCTCATAATACTTGGTGCTTAGATACTGGTGCGACTACTCATGTGTCACATATTTCACAGGGATTCCTTTCGATCCAACCCATAAGCGGAGCTGATCGATTTTTGTATATGGGAAACAGATTGAAGACACATATTAAAGGAATTGGAACATATAGATTAATATTAGACACATGATGTCGTCTAGATTTAGAGAAATGTCTGTACGTTCCTGATTGTGCTAGAAACTTATTTCTGGTTCCAAATTAGACAAGGTTAACTTCAACTTTAAGATTGACAATGGTACATTTTCATTGTACAAACATAATTATTATTATGGTAGTGGTACTTTGATGGATGATTTATATCGTTTCAATCTTGATGTTGATTTTGCTTAATCCCTATTTAATGTCGAACATAGTTAATCCACATGAAAAGAAGCTTGATGCAAGAACCATTAGTGGTTATTTCATCGGCTATCCAGAAAAATCGAAAGGGTATAGATTTTACTATCCTAACCATAGTACGAGGATTATGGAGTCTGGTAATGCTCGGTTCATTGAGAATGGCGAGTTTAGTGGGAGTGAGGAATTTAGAAAAGTGTATATTCAAGAAATCCAAATGGAACCTACTATACCTAGTAGTTCTCCTCAAGTTGTTGTTCCTCATGTTACAAAGAAACACAATTCAATAGAACAACAACATGATATTCCGGACCCACAAAATGAACATGATGAACCGGTTGACAATGCACAAGTCGAAAATGAGCAAGTGACGAAGGTCTGTAAGGCAGAAAAGACCAGTTATTTCAAATGATTACTTGATATATTCACTTGAACATGAATGTGACTTAAGTGTTGATGAAGATCCAATCTCATTTAAACAAGCCATGAAATGTGAAAATTCCAGAAAATGGTTTGATTCCATGAAAGAAGAGTTGAAATAAATGGATGACAACAAAGTTTGGGAACTTGTAGAATTGCCTAAAAATGCAAAGCAAGTGGGTTGTAAATGGGTTTTCAAAACCAAACGAGACTCACAAGGCAATATCGAAAGGTATAAAGCCAGACTTGTTGCAAAAGGTTATACTCAAAAGGATGACATTAACTATAAAGAGACATTTTCTCCAGTGCCAAAGAAAGACTCCTTACGAATTATTTTGTCTTTAACGGCTCATTATGATCTAGAACTTCATCAGATGGATGTGAATACTGCCTTCCTTAATGGTGACTTGGAAGAAGAAGTTTACATGGACCAACCTGAGGGTTTCTTATCTTCAGGTGGAGAAAGTTTAGTGTGTAAGTTAAAGAAGTCAATATATGGATTGAAGGTAGCTTCTAGACAGTGGTACATTAAATTTAATAGTATCATCTTATCGTATGGTTTTGTAGAGAACACCGTGGATCGGTGTATCTACATGAAAACTAGTGGGAGAAAATTCATAATAGTCATTCTATATGTTGACGATATACTAATTGCTGCAAACGACAAAGGGTTATTACATGATGTTAAAGCTTTCCTCTCTAAGAACTTTGAAATGAAGGATATGGGTGAGGCATCCTATGTGATTGGAATAGAAATATTACGGGATAGATCACAAGGATTGTTAGGATTGTCTCAAAAAGGTTATATCAACAAAGTATTGGAGAGATTCAGAATGGACAAATGCTTAGCTGGAATAGTTGAGATTCAAAAAGGGGATAAATTTAATGAAAAACAGTGTCCTCAAAATGATTTGGAACGGAAAGAAATTGAAAATATTCCCTATGCATCAGTTGTTGGGAGCTTGATGTATGCTCAAACATGTACTCGACCAGATATCAGTTTCGTTGTTGGTATGTTGGGCCGATATCAAAGTAATCCAGGAATGGATCACTGGAAAGCTGCAAAGAAAGTTCTTAGGTACTTACAAGGCACCAAAGAATACATGCTCACATACAAAAGATCAAATCACTTGGAGCTGGTCGGCTATACAGATTCAGATTACTCGGGATGTGTAGATTCGAGGAAATCTACATTTGGGTATGTGTTTCTGTTAGCTGAAGGATCAGTTTCTTGGAGGAGTGGGAAACAGTATGTTATTTCTACTTCCACCATGGAGGTGGAATTTGTGGCGTGTTTTGAGGCCACTATCCAATCATCGTGGTTGCGGAATTTTGTCTCACGCCTTAACATTGTTGATAGTATTGCTAAGCCGTTGAGAATTTATTGTGATAATTCTGCATCTGTCTTCTTCTCTAAAAAATCATAAGTACTCTAAAAGTGCAAAACACATGGATATAAAGTACTTGGTAGTGAAAGAAGAAGTACAAAAACAAAGGGTGTCGATCGAGCATATCAGTACAGAATTGATGGTAGCGGATCCGTTGACAAAAGGATTACCACCCAAGATTTTTAGTGGCCATGTTGAGAGAATAGGTATCACAGATAAGTTCTTGTTGACATAATTGTAATGTATATGTATACAATGATGTTTTATTGCTCATTTTAGAACCATGACATAAATTTATGTGAATTCGATTAAAGTCATGTTTTGCTTAATTGTTAATTTTCACATCATGTTGTATACATTGATTGTTATGTGAAAATTTAAGGATTATGGTATTCCTTAATTATTGTTTACTTGGATTATGTTAATAGTGTGATACATGGGAGGGATCTCGTTAATAAAGTAACTTGAAACCACCAAGATCCCTATTAATTCAATTCAATTAAAGATGATTACATGATTCTACATAATCAATATGTGCACATATGGATTGACTAACGTGGAATCATCAAGTCGTATCATGGGCCAAGTGGGAGATTGTTAATTATTACCATTAAGTGGCCCATATACTTGTTAACAATTCAATTAAGGAAGCCCAACTTGATGGTGGTTGAGCCCAATGGATGAATTAATTAGTTAGGGTTATAATTATCTCTTCTCTCTCGCAATTTGGGTGTTGGTTACGTATCAGAATTTTAGAGACCAGAATGAAAAACAGTCTCTGAACCATCACAAAGAACATTAAGGAAAAAGGAGAGAGAGAAGAAAGAGATTCAAGAGCAAGCAGGAAAACATGGATCCGGGTATGTAGATTATTTGTTCTTATATATTATTTAGTAGAAGTATAAAATTGAAATGGTTGAATTAAACTGAGTTTTAACGTTCCTCTTCAATTCTGCATCAGAGTTTATAGATTTAAGGCAGATTCAGTGGATGGTGCGTCGACAGGTTCGATGGATCCGGTTCCGGTTATCGAAGGGTTGGAGGTTACGGTGGAAGCAACGAAGAATGAGAGCAGTCCATGGAAGGACGCCCTCCTTAAACCTCGTCAAAGATGATCTTCTACTATTAATATAGTTACTCGTTCGAGAGCTCGTTCACTGACCCGAGAACGTGCCATCAAGGCAGCGCCTCCTGATTCGGCTTTGTGGAAATCGTCCTATAAGGCTCGACAAAAATTGGTTCTTTAGTTTCTGTTGTTTTTTTTCGGTTTGTTTTGTTTTTGGGTTAAGGTCTTTCCTTATAGTTCCCCCTTAATAGAATTCCTTTGTAAGCATGGTACTGGTCTTTTGACCTCCTTTACCCTGATTTCCTATTAGGGCATCCCGATTCTTTTATGGATTCGGTCTTATTAATAAATTTTTCGAGCTTATCCAAAAAAGTTTATAGAATTGATTTTAAAATTCCAACACTAAGTACTTCTGTCTCCATTTTCGCTTGTTTTTGGTCTTTAAATTAATTCTTACAAAATCTTAGCAAAAGGAAAAATACAAAAAAAAAACTATTGAAAAGTAAAGTAAATTTTATGGGGAATGAGGTGAAAAGAGTATTAAATGTGAGCTAAAATACAGTAAAAATAATGTAGATGCATAAAAGGTTTTCTATCATTTTTGAAGAGATTTATGGAAAAAAGATATGCTGTAACTCTAAATTTCAAAACGGGTTAGATTGTAAAACTCTTTTTTCCAACATAATGAAAATGAACTAAATTCATCCAAATTTTAAATACAAGCATGTTACGTTATTGTAATCTTGAAATATTATTATTTTTATTATTGTAGCGGCACAATAAAGATACTTCATAAGAAAAAATTAACAACATTATTAACAATGACAAATAGAATAAATTTAAGATTACAACACATATTTTTTAACATTTAAGATTACAACAAAAATGGTCCCTCAGCAACCATCAGCCGCTATGACGGTCCCTAAGGAGGTTACTGACTTCTTCTCTTTCTGTCATCTCTCTTATTTCCTTCTTCGCATGGTCCAGGTTCTCGCGGTCTTCATATTTGTTTTGCTTCATTGGTTCTCTTTATCGTGGTTCATGTAGCACAGGCTGGGTTCAAGTTCGTAGGCTCTCGACGTTGTCGTGGTCCTTTATGGGTTTTTTGGTCTTTGGTGTTTCTCTTCTCGAAGCCCTATGCTTCTTCGTCTCACCTCGTTTTAAGAGGTCAAGGGATCATCAGTCTCGTATGAGTGCTGGCCCCCGACAATACTCTACCGTCTTTCGGCTTTTCTAGACATTCTGGCATCAAGCTTCTTCTGTTTCGGTATGGATGGTTGTCCGGGTGGTGGTTGTTTCCCAAGCCCTTTTGGTTTCACAATATTTTTTACTTTGCCTTTTCTTTTAATTACAATATTTTTGATGCAATCTTATTCAGTCTTCGGGTTATGTAATTCTCTCCAATCTAAGCCATCAAATTTTTCTTAATAAAATTGTTTTTTAGCGGATAGGAAAAAAGATTATACCATGAATGATATGTAATGCACATAAATTTGTACAATTATTGTTCAACGATTATAAACATAAAAAAAGAGGGTTTCTTACAGTTTATTGAAGAGTAATTGATATAGATCTGATGATGAGATGACAGTTTTTGTAAGATAATGATGATGATAGTTTTTTTTTTCTCATCATCCGCAACAAATGAGACAAATATTTATATAGATTAATTGAAGTGTAATTACTAAAATTTATGACCGTCGTTCTAACCTACCCCATAAATAAATGGTATCTATTAACACCACGTGGGTACTACTAACCTCGTCCTTTTATGTGCGGTACCTCGGAAGCACACAAGCCTTCTGCTTACGTGGTTACAATCTGGACGGCGTCACGTGTCCACTTGTACTCAATAAAATGACGGCGTTGAGTAATACGTAACTGAATCTGACGTGGCCATTCGACCGTAAAGCACCGTATGGGAGCACACGTGGCACATGGTGCAAGGGTGACAAAAGAGTGCTAGAGGCAATAGGGTAAGTGAAGTTCGCACACGAACAGTAAACAACAGAAGTTAAATTTTCCGAAGTTTTAAATTAATCCACTTACCGTTAGTTATAACTTTTTCTCACTCACTCAAAATCGTACCATTTTTTTAACACCCCTTTTGTTTCAAATTTAGCAGCAGTATTATACCAAGAAAAAGACTAAAGTATCCTCGATAAAAATCGCCTATCAATTACTTGCCACTCAAGTCTTGAATGTAAAATATACATATTAGTCATTTAATTTTTTATCGATGCTTCATCATCATTTTGTCTATTATTATTATTTACATAATGAAATCAGTTTAAGCAAATAGTATTTTCTGGAGTGATAAGACACCTAATGTAATGCTGGGTCTATAACTTTCTAGAGTAATAAACTTTATATCTAAAAATGATACGTTTCAAAAAAATATATCTAAAAATGATAAAATCTATAGGTTCTTTGTGGAAGTGAAGTCAATCAATTTATTCTAAGTAAGTCATATCTTTATATGAATTTAATGCATCAACAGTATTTCTTTTAGTCCTTCCGGTGAAGCTCTCTACTTGGGATTGGTTTAGAAGTCTTCTCAGCTCTTTATTTAGCTGAGGTTGGCTTTGCTGGTTTGGTACTGGTTGGAGTTTTGGTTGGAGTTTTGTGTCTCCTTGTTTCTCAGGATCTGGTGATTGCCGATGGAGCTTTTGGGGCTCTCAGTCATGTGTAGTTTTAGTTCGGTTCCAATTTCAAGTCCCCATACACTTTTCTCAAGTTGGGGTGACTTTTTTGGGGGGTTGGGTTTCTGTTTTCTTGTTTGACTAGATTGTTGGGGTTGTTTTGGTTTCTTGTTAGCCAAGCTAGATAGATTTACTCTTGCTCTTGTTCTAGTTCATTAGATAAGGGGGTCTTTTAGTTGGGTGGAGTTCTTGATGTTTTAGTGAGCTTTGTTGTAGTTTGTTCTTTGTGAGATTCATCTCATGGCCTTTTCTTTTCTTCAAAGAATTGGTCCTTAATAATATTTGCTGATCAAAAAAAAAAATGCATGGTGATTCTCAGGGAATCATTGAAAAAAATCAATTGTATCTAGTGCAGGATTAGGTGGGTTGATAATTATTAGCACAGTGAAGGATTTTTCTTAATAAAATGGTTTTTTTTGGCGGATAGGCAAAAAGATTATACCATGAATGATATGTAATGCACCTAAATTTGTACAATTATTATTCAACGATTATAAACATAAAAAAAGAGGGTTATGATGAGACGCCAATTTTTTCTTACAGTTTATTGAAGAATGATTGATATAGATCTGATGAGATGACAAGTTTTTTTTTAGGGATAATTCCACCTCAGTATCCTAAATCTTTCAAATTTCACTCTAAATCTTTTTTGTGTCATCTCAGTACCCTAAATCTTTCATATTTCATTTAGAGTACCTTATATCTTTTTTGTGTCACCTCAGTACCCTAAAATTTTATTAATTTCATTTTAGTACCCTAAACTTTCATTAATTTCATTTTAGTACCCTAAACTTTCATTAATTTCATTTTAGTACCCACCGTTAACTTTACCATAATTTTGGTTGTTGGTGAGGGGTAGTATGGTCATTTTACCTGTTTTGGATGGAAATTCATACGTAAAGTTAACGGTGGGTACTAAAATGGAATTAATGAAAGTTTAGGATAGCGAGGTGACACAAAAAAGATTTAGGATACTCTAAATGAATTAATGAAAGTTTAGGATACTGAGGTGACACAAAAAAGATTTAAGATACTCTAAATGAAATATGAAAGGTTTAGGGTACTGAGGTGGAATTATCGCTTTTTTTTTACAATGATGACACATTTTTTTTCTTATCATCCACACAAAATGAGACCAATATTTATAGAGATTAATTGAAGTGTAATTACTAAAATTTATGATCGTCGTTCTCACCAACCCAAGAAAGAAATAGTATCTCTTAACACCGCGTGGGTACTACTAACCTCGTCCTTTTCTGTGCGATACCTCGGAAGCACACAAGCCTTCTACTTACGTGGTTACAACCTGGACGGCGTCACGTGTCCACTTATACTCAATAAAATGACGGCGTTGAGTAATCCGTAACTGAATCTGACGTGGCCATTCGACTGTGGAGCACCGTATGGGAGCACACGTGGCACATGGCGCAAGGGTGACAGAAGTGTGCCAGAATCAACAGGGTAGGTGAAGTTCGCACACGAACAGAGAACAACAACAGTTAATTAACCAAAATTTTAAATTGATCCACTTAATGCTAATTATAACTTTTTCTCAAGCACTCAAAATCATACCATTTTTTTTAAAACCCTTTTTGTTTCAAATTTAGCCGCAGTATTATACCAACAAAAGGACTAAAGTACCCCTAATAAAAATCGCCTATCGTTACTTGCCACTCAAGTCTTGGAATGTAAAATATAAATGTTAGTCATTTAATTTTTTTATAATGCTTCATCATTATTATTATTATTATTATTATTATTATTATTATTATTATTATTATTATTATTATTATAAATAGTATTTTCTGGACTGATAAGAGACCCTTTTTTTTAAAAGGGAGTGATAAGAGACCTAATTGTGACGTCCTGATTTTACTCACACGGACGCCCGACACTTGGATAGTGAAATTGCGCCGAATCTATCACAAGTCAGGCTTTTCTGCTACCCTCTGCGACGGCACGAAAGGTCTCGTCTCGGAACGCAACTGTGACGCTCCGCGAGTTCTCCTTGAGAAGCGTGACTCGGCTCTCGCCTCGCCCCTCTCGGCTCGCTCGGCATTCAGAATGATCGATTCTAAGTTGGTCTTTTGAGATCGGTGTGTTGCGGAAGCTTTCATTATAACACCAAGGGAATTATCAACTCTTGACCTCAAACCACCAAGATCAGTACAAGAACACAAGGTGCGGATATTGGCTTTAAAAGCACTTTGGCATAAATATGTAAAGGTATTACACAAAGTTACGGTTACAAATGAGCTAGGTTTTGTACAAGGGGCTGAAAATACATGGGGTGGATGATCTTTTTTAACTAACCTAACCAACCTATATATACTACTCGGGTACACAATTCTCAAGCCTTAAAGGCTAAGAGTTTAACTACAAATAATGCTCCTATTTAATGCTTCAACTTGAGCCACCAAAATCAAGTCTTCATGTATAAGGATTGTTGTAGCCGTGTGTTTCACATATGGTCCCATGTGCTTGGATGATGTAGGCGCGTGTATCAAGTTGGTCTCCATATGCTTGGGATGTTGATACATGAGTGTGGCCGTGTGTATGGAGCACGGCTCCATGTGTTCTCCAAAGTCACCATGTGCTCCAAGTGTGCTAGAATGGTGTTGGCGTGGCGTGTGCTTCCATGTGTGTTACCACAAGCTTACCCCTTGTCACATAGATCAAGTCCAAATGGCTCCAAGAATATACATGCACGGCATGCATGTCACCTTTGCATGGTCTTGGTTGGCCAAAGACACAAGGTCGTGTCGGAACGACCAGACGAGCAAAGCACGCAACGTCGTGCTTTGATCAACCGGAAAGCTCGTCGTCTCGAGCTCCCACAAAAACCGCACGTAGTACCGTGCGCTTACCGAACAACCATATCACCATATCGGGCGAACACCAAAATAAGCACGTTGCCTCGTGCCTCGGATAAAATACATGCATTCGTGCGCCAAAACTTGATGAACCGATCGGGGCGTGACATAATGTAATGCTGAGTTTATAATTTTCTAGTGTAATAAACATTATATCTAAAAATGATAAAATCTATAGGTTCTTTTTGGAAGTGAAGTCAATCAATTTATTATAATTAAGTCATATCTTTATTTGAGTTTAATGCATTGTGATTCTCAGGGAATTAATTGAAAAAAAAATCAATTGTATGGATCGTGCGAGAAGAAGCTGACTGTGCTAGGGTTTCTGGAAGGGCACTATATATATAGTTAGCTATGCTAAGGTTAAGGGCATGAAATGAATTGTGTATTGTCTTGTAGCTAGATTAAAAAAAGGCTATATAGCAGAGTCTTGTATTCTAACTCAAAACACAAATTTAATCCAATTCCTAGCCATTTCCATTTATGCAATTCTAAGCTATTGCTAACATTTATTGAAGAGTAACTAATATAGATATGATAAGATGACAGTTTTTTATATTTGTAATGATGACAATTTTTTTTCTTCTTATTATCGGAAAAAACGAGACAAATATTTATAGAGATTAATTGAAGTGTAATTAATAAAATTTATGACCGTCGTTCTCTCCCACCCCAGAAAGAAATGATATGTCTTAGCACCACGTGGGTACTACTAACCTTGTCCTTTTCTGTGCGATACATCGGAAGCACACAAGACTTCCGCTTATGTGGTTACAATCTGGACGGCGTCATGTGCCACTTGTACTCAATAAAATGACGGCGTTGAGTAATCCGTAAGTTGCGGACAACCAAATATGTTAACTGAATCTGACGTGACCATTTGACTGTGGAGCACCGTATGAGAGCACACGTGGCACATGGCTCAAGGGTGACCGAAGTGTGCCAGAAGCAGCATGGTACGTGAAGTTCGCACACCAACTGTAAACAACAGCAGTTAATTTTTCCAAAATTTTAAATTGATCCACTTACTGCTAATTATAACTTTTTCTCACGCAGTACCCCCGATAAAAATCTCGTATCGATTACTTGCCACTCAAGCCTTGGAATGTAAAATATAAATGTTAGTCATTTAATTTTTTATTAATGCTTCATCATTATTTTTTCTATTATTATTATTTACATAATGAAATCAGCTTAAGCAAATA
Organism: Erodium maritimum; assembly: GCA_963921825.1. Lineage (NCBI taxonomy): Eukaryota > Viridiplantae > Streptophyta > Magnoliopsida > Geraniales > Geraniaceae > Erodium > Erodium maritimum. The sequence goes on along the minus strand of OY997595.1, from coordinate 45,827,536 downwards.
GTATTTTCGGGAATGATAAGAGACCTAATGTAATGATGGGTTTATCATTTTCTAGAATAATAAACATCACAGCTAAAAATGCTAAAATCTATAGGTTATTTTTGGAAGTAAAGTCAATCAATTTATTCTAATTAAGTCATATCTTTATTTGAATTTAATGCATGGTGATTCGCAGGGATTTATTGAAAAAAATCAATTGTATCTGGTGCAGGATTAGGTGGGTTGATAATTATTAGCACAGTGAAGGATTTTTCGTAATAGAATGTTTTTTTTGGCGGATAGAAAAAAAGATTATACCATGAATGATATGTAATGCACCTAAATTTGTACAACTATTGTTCAACGGTTATAAACATAAAAAAAGGAGGGTTATGATGGGACGCTTCTTACAACTTATTGAAGAGTAATTGATATAGATCTGATGAGATGACAGTCTTTTTTTTTTATAATGATGACAGCTTTTTTTTTGATAATGATGACAGCTTTTTTCTTCTTCTTATCATCTGCAAAAATGAGACAAATATTTATAGAGATTAATTGAAGTGTAATTGCTAAAATTTATGACCGTCGTTCTCACCTACCCCAGAAAGAAATGGTATCTCTTAACACCACGTGGGTACTACTAACCTCGTCCTTTTCTGTGCGGTACCTCGGAATCACACAAGCCTTCTGCTTACGTGGTTACAATCTGGACGGCGTCACGTGTCCACTTGTACTCAATAAAATGACGGCGTTGAGCAATCCGTAACTGAATCTATTAACTGAATCTGACGTGGCCATTCGACTGTGGAGCACCGTATGGGAGCACACTTGGCACATGGCGCAAGGGTGAAAAAAGTGTGCCAGAAGCAGCATGGTACGTGAAGTTCGCACACCAACAATAAACAACATCAATTAATTTTTTCAAAATTTTAAATTGATCCACTTAATGCTAATTATAACCTTTTCTCAGGCACTCAAAAGAATCATACCATTTTTTTTAAAACCCTTTTGTTTCAAATATAGCCGCAGTATTATACCAAGAAAAAGACAAAAGTATCCCTGATAAAAATCGCCTATCGGTTACTTGCCACTCAAGTCTTGGATGTAAAATATACATATTAGTCATTTAATTTTTTTCAATGCTTCATCATCATTTTGTCTATTATTATTATTTACATAATGAAATCAGTTTAAGCAAATAGTATTACCGTCATAGCAAAAGTGTGATACGTGACATAGTCAATAATAAGTCAACACTAGTCTAGAAACACATTGTCCTTAGATTCATAAAAAAAAAAACATTGTCCTTAGGGTATTATGGTCAATCTAAATAACCTCCCATTCCATTCCATGACGGTCTTATTTAAGCATGCTTTTGAAGCACTTGACTACACATTAGAGTGTAATTAGAGAGCGTTTCAAAAAGTGCAATTAGAGAGAGCTCTGTGGTTTCTGATCCAATGTCAACAGACGGCGGTGATCTGGATGGGGAGCGGTGCCCGATCGAGGAGGTGGCTCTGGTAGTGCCGGAAACAGACGACCCGTCGCTGCCGGTGATGACGTTCAGAGCGTGGTTTCTGGGGTTGAGCACGTGCACCATACTCATCTTCCTCAACACGTTCTTCACGTACCGCACGCAGCCGCTGGCTATCTCCGCTATTTTGATGCAAATCGCAGTGTTGCCCGTTGGCAAGTTCATGGCTAAAGTGTTGCCCAAAACAGAGCACAAGTTTCTGGGTCGGAGCTTCAGTCTCAACCCTGGGCCCTTCAACATGAAGGAGCATGTCATCATCACTATATTCGCCAATTGTGGGATCTCCTACGGCGGCGGAGATGCCTACTCCATCGGCGCTATTACCGTCATGAAAGCCTATTACCGCCAATCCATCTCTTTCCTCTGCGCTCTCCTTATCGTCCTCTCTACCCAGGTTCACTCACACCCCTTTCTTCTTTTTCCTCCAATTTTCTGTTTTTGGGAATAAAAATGTTAACTTCAACTCATCCTTTTTGTTTGTTGTGATGTAGATGATCGGGTACGGTTGGGCTGGGATTCTGAGGAGGTACTTGGTTGACCCTGTTGAAATGTGGTGGCCTGCAAATCTTGCACAAGTTTCTCTATTTAGGTCTGTCTACTTCTCCCCGTGTCATTAGATGAACAAGGTCTAATACGATACAATTTACTTAACGACTAAATTGTTACAGGGCTCTGCACGAAAAGGAATCCCGAGCGAAAGGCCTTACGAGGATGCAATTCTTCCTCATCTTCTTCACAGCAAGCTTCTTGTACTATTTATTCCCCGGTTATTTATTCCCTATGCTGACCTTTATGTCAGTGGTGTGCTTAATCTTTCCACGAAGCGTGACAGCGCAACAGATTGGATCGGGTGGCAATGGACTGGGGATTGGTGCCTTCACCTTCGACTGGGCCGGCATATCTGCTTATCACGGCAGTCCTCTGGTGGCTCCATTTGCTTCCATTGTAAATGTTGGGGTTGGCTTTATCATGTTCATCTACATAATCGTCCCGCTCTGTTACTGGAAGTACAACACCTTCCCTATGTTCTCCAAGGATCTCTTCAGAGCCAACGGGACCAAGTATGACACCACCAAAATCTTGAACCATAACTTTGAACTTGATCCCTCTGCTTATGATAGTTACGGGAAGCTATACCTCAGCCCTCTCTTTGCCCTCTCTATCGGTTCTGGATTCGCAAGATTCACAGCAACCCTCGTTCATGTTGCACTCTTCCATGGAAGTGCTATCTTGAGGCAGAGTAGAAGAGCAGCCAAGAGTATGAAGCTAGACATCCATGGAACGTTGATGAAGAATTACCAACAAGTACCTGAATGGTGGTTTCTTTTGGTTCTGGGAGGAAGCATTCTCATGTCCCTTATGTTACCTTGGATTTGGCCACATTTTATCCAACTTCGCGTTTTGGGGTTTCTTTTTGCTTTCCTTTTGGCTTTCATAGTAACTCTCCCCATTGGGGTCATCCAGGCTACCACCAACCAGGTACTAAATCAGGAACTACATTTATAATTTACCATTAACACAATTGTTTAAACCTTAAACTTTTGTATTCAGCAACCAGGTTATGATATAATAGCCCAGTACATATTCGGGTACATGCAACCAGGAAAACCCATTGCGAGCTTGTTGTTCAAAATCTATGGACGCATCAGCACAGTCCATGCTCTCTCTTTCTTATCCGACCTTAAACTTGGTCACTACATGAAAATCCCACCTCGAGCTATGTACACTGCTCAGGTCTCTCTACAGATTACATGCTTCTATGTCATTATATATATATATTTTTTCTGTTAACTCGCTTGTATACTGTCTTTTTCTTCTACAGCTGGTTGGAACTCTGGTTGCTTCTGTAGCAAACCTAGCAGTTGCATGGTGGATGCTTGAACACATCGAGAACATCTGCGACGTGGAAGCTCTCCCTGAAGGTAGCCCCTGGACTTGCCCCAAGTACCAAGTGACCTTCGATGCCTCGGTCATATGGGGCTTGATCGGACCAAATAGATTGTTCGGACCTGGAGGCATGTATAGGAACCTAGTGTGGTTGTTTCTAATTGGAGCATTCCTGCCGGTTCCCATCTGGGTTCTGAGCAAAATGTTCCCGGAGAAGAAGTGGATCCCACTCATCAACATCCCTGTCATATCCTATGGTTTCGCCGGAATGCCACCTGCCACCCCGACAAACATCGCCAGCTGGCTCATCACCGGAACGATCTTCAACTTCTTTGTTTTCAGGTACAGGAAGGATTGGTGGAAGAGATACAACTACGTTTTGTCGGCTGCTTTGGACGCCGGGACGGCGTTCATGGGTGTGCTCATCTTCTTTGCTCTACAGAACACAGGCGCAGACCTGAAATGGTGGGGAACTGGGGGTAAGGGTCATGACCATTGCCCTCTGGCTACATGCCCCACTGCCCCAGGCATTGTCGCCAAAGGATGTCCTGTCTTCTAGGGTCACAAGCTTGTGTTGTTTTTCAATACGAATTAACATTTGGTTTAGGATAGAAACTTGAATAAGACTAGTTATTGTTCATGCTGCTGCCTATTTTTTCTTATCCATCTTCTCCTCTAGAAAGAACAAACACCCACCCAAACCCGATACACATTGTCTTGGCAGTAACAAATTGATGTCGGTGCGGTGGATGAACATGAATCAAAAGTTTATACAACAGAATGTAGTTCTGCCTCTCCATTTCAAGTACAGTACAAGTATTCTTAGTTTCTGGACATGAGTGAGATGATTTCATAACTAGAACAAACTGAATGTTTGGTGTTGGACTGATGGATCCTTAAAACGGGTGGCATTCAGTAATTGTATTAACTACACATAATTTGTCGATTCTTTACCTCTGCAAGGACTTGTATAGCACCACCGTCACATACTTGGCCACAAACCTGTGGGTTGAGCCGAGAGCTACCACAGAGGGAACAATCTTCCCCTTGTGCATGTAAAGATGATTAAGCACTACGTGTTGAGGTCTTAATAAAGGAGGTGAAATCTCCATGTGAGATGAAGGCTGATTGAGCAGTGTCATTTGTAGATGAGGAGGAACCATCGGTGGCTCCTTGGCATAATCCTCGGATCCAGGAAGCATGTTGTTGTAGCTAGAATCTGGAGATTGGGGAGGTTCAAAACCAGATATGCTTTCAAGGTCTTCTGGAACATATTCCTGCATAAACAAAAGAATGACTCAATCTCAACTGAAAAATGTAAGAACATTTTGTTTTGGAGGAAATCATTATACATACTTAAATATTGTCAAAAGTTGTTAATACGAGTGGTTGCAATCTCAGAAAACTACTCCATATCTGCCATCAGGTTCTAAAAGCATAGACACTAACTTGGCATCGCAATTATTTATCTTCAGACCACAATACTCGGGCTCTTTGTATACTCCATTATATACTATAGTAGTGATTCTCTCCATTGTAATCACCATACTGTCACTGGTAAACTATCAACCCTACAAATAGGCTCTCTTGTGCACTGATTACATATCATCAATTTCTCTTATATTCCAACATGGTATTGATGCTTCATAAACAGAGATACTCTGATACCAAGAAGAACAAAACAGCAAAATAACGTATCATTTCATATTTTATTCATATGGAAAGAACCTACATAAATGAGGATAAGATGTCCTCAGAAACAGAAAAACATGAAATACTACATCAGAACAGCCTCCAAGTCCCTTTGAATATCCCAACAAGACAATCCTAAAGCCATAGACTAAAAAATTGCAAGGAAAAGTACCCTATCCCAATACATAATGACATACAAATTATACAATAATGTTGTAGGATTTTGTACGAGCTCATTGATTCTCTAGCATGTGGCTTTACTAAGTAAACATTGGTAGTCTTATCATTTTGGCCATATTTTCTCCAAGGGTCATCAACAATCAAAATGAGTTTATGAAATGCAGGCTACTCAGATAATATGGCAAACCAGTAGCCAAGAGTTATTCAAGGATATCAGGGGTAATTTAAGCATACTTCAGTTCCTCAAATTAAAAGTGGACACTTATTTTGGAACATCCAAATTTGGGAAGGTGGACTTAATATGGAAAGGGGGGAGTATGACTTTGATCTCTTATATGCAAGATATTGCAGTCACCCACATGATCAAACAATAGGATGACTGATTTAGCCTTTCCCACATTTCGACAATCATAATGCAGGATTTGGAGATAATTGCTATGGTGTACCACACAAATAAGATGTATCTGCAGTAGAATCTAAAATAGAAATGGGGATAGAAGAAGCTATAACTGAACTTCTAACCCCGGATGAAAAATATTTTTTTAACAATGCAATATTTAAGATCAAGTTAGGAGCACACGACAGTGAGGAAGGTGGTCTAAAAATTGCAACAGTATTTCATAGACATTCTCAGTCACGTAGATTGGCAGGAGAAGTGTTTAGAGTTATGCATGCTTTATAGAATTAATAGCACCACGTAAATAATCGTCGTACTAAATAAAACCCTAGGTTATGGAGAAGCAACCCTAGAATTTACAGTCATATGTGCCCAAATGACTGACTCAATATGCTTTGGAAGTAGAGAAAATCTCAGAGGAAGAGTGCCAAATACAAAACCAATAAAAAAAAAAGCATTCAACTTAAGGCCAATCCGTCCTAGAAAATTCAAGGTTTTCCTATCACCAGCTGGTTGAAGGCTTTGACCTAGAATACTACAGTCTACAGGACTTTTCAATTAAACTTCACATGCACCCAACCATTAACAGTACAGGCAGTATCATGTAAATAGTAAAAATATAAATATAACATTTTAGCTCAAGTTCATGAACAGATAAAAACTGCAAGCCTTCATACACAGTTAGAGCAGCTGCATCGGTCGTGGCGTAGCCGTGGCAGGCGTGCGTCGCAGGCCCTGCAACAGCTAGTTGTCGCAGCCGGCGTGGTTTGAGGTGTCGTCTCAGGCGGTCGTCTCACCTTTTTGCAACAGCGCGACGCGTTGTCGCTGGTCCAACGGCTAGTCGGAGGCCCAACCCCACGCTGACACATGGCGACGTCAGAATTACAAAAAACCCCTAAATTTTCCGTATAAATACACAAAGACCCCTATCCCAAATCACACCCCTCTCATTCTACACAAACCCTCTTCTCTTCTTTTACTTTAACTTTTTCTACATCCCTTCTAATGGCCGACCCCTCTAACATCGATTCCATCTTGGACTCCTTCAACGTTGAGGACTCGTCGCACACGGAAGAAGAGCTCAATTGTCACATCGAATCCTACACCTCCCTCCTCCAACCGACCCAATCAATGTCGTCGCAATTCAACCCGCTCCAACATTCCCAATAGCCTCAGTCGCAAAGCTCCAACGAGCAACCTTCACAATCTGCTTCGACCAACCAAACGAGAAAGAAGGGTAAGAACCCCTGATGAAATCTATGCTGCGACCGTGGCGGATTTCAAGTTAAAAAACAAACCATAGACTAAACGTGTATGCTGGGACATACTCAAGGATCACCCTAAGTGGCGTGCGCACATTGGATTAAGAACAAGTAGTTGTTTAATTATTGTTCGAAGTATGTTTAATTATCGTTCGTAGTTTAATTAGTTTATGTATTTCATATTTGACATGAATAAAATAACTAGTTTTATTTGGAGTGGTTTTTTAAATATTGAAAGTGCAAACAATGGCTCCAAACAACTACTAGTTGTTTGCCATGGGAGGTGTAGTGGTAAGAGGTAGTGGTTTGGAGGACAGAGAAAGGCAAAATGTGCCCAAACCACTACTCCAAACCACTGCACAGTGGTTTACCATTGGAGGTGCTCTTAGTCTGTAATGGTTTCCCATTATAATTTTCCCGGGTGTTCATGAATTATGACGACTTTGGAGTTTTTCTTTGTTCACTTGTAGGAAATTGTTAACAAAATACTGGATGTTTTATCCACTCAAGAGTCAAGACAGTACACAATATATTTTATTTTTCATACAACATAATGGAAGCATGACTCAGACAGAATGGAAAGGAGTCAATATCTAGAAGCGTCTATGGATCAGATTTCTCAAGAAATTACTTGTAATCTCTCCGAAAGCTATTGTCTTAAGAATACATTCTTGCTCTGGGTCAGAGTATAAAATTAGGCGGAGTGAACTACACTAGAACTTCTATTAGAAAGAGAAGATAAAAAATACCTGTAAGTCTAAAAGGTTGTAAGTGTTGCCTGCATCGTCATGGGCCACCGGAAAGTCAGGGGCACACCTCCACTGTCCATCAACAATAAACCTGTACTGGTAAACACCTGATGGCAGTACTTTCATAATAGTGAAATCTTTCCCTGATCTCTGCAAGGGGATTCTAATGGACAAGGTAAGAGGATCACATATTAGATACATAAATTTGTAAAAGAAAATATTATTTAGAAAGGGGTTAAATTTCTGGCACCTCGACTTCCAATCATCCCAAGATCCAACCACAGCTACTTCCTTGCCACCATAGCTCCATGTAATCATTGTTGGAATTCCTTCGCAGCACATGTCTTCATAGTCTGAAGTGTGAACCCATGGATGGTTTGGAATTTGCAACTCATCAGGTCTTTGTAATGGAACAACTGGGACCTGAAAAAAAGAGAGAACAAGAAGAATGACTGTATGAGTAACAAATTCTTCCTTATAGATTTATTGGTGGGAACAGAAATTACGTTAAACAAGAGGCACTCTGATACAGTATATAAGATGAACGTGTTTCAGATAAAACAACATGTGAGAAGTGAGTATACGAAGAGATTGCTGTGCATCACTGAAATGAGATGAACTTTCAACATCACAGCTTAAAGCCGGATTATTAAAACCCACCAGAAAAGATTTTAGTTATGTTTCAAACAGGAATACTATGCTCTAATATCAGGATTTATGAGAGCACAAAAAGCAGCCAGAAAGAATATTGAAATTGCTGATAGATGCTTATTACACTACCTTAGCCCCAGTGAACTTATATATGGATCTAGTAGAAAAGTTCGTTTTCAGATACAGCAGATTATCTTGAAGACTAGATTCCTTATTCATACTAATAAGTGACGACAGTCAAGGCTATTTCACTACTTCAGCTTTAGTCTGAGTCCATCACAATATTCATGAGGTGGAAGCTAATCATTTGTTCCAAATGCTAGAGAAAAACAACAACTCGCAAATGAAAGAAAATTATAATTCTATGTGTAAGGCTATGAATTGAAACGCCCACATATACCCTTTGGACTTCAATCAAACACCAAACATGCAACTGCAAGAGGTATCCCACATCACAAATGTTGACAGCTTCAGTGAAAGGAAAAAAAACATTCACATATTTCATCCCAGAGATTAAAGGACTTGCTTTCTGCTCCAGCAGCTCAAAACCCACAATCCAAATAGTAATACAAATCAAACACAACCGATTCAGAACATACTGATTTGCAATCAGAATCCCCAAACAAATTGAAGCCGGAATCGAGATAGAACTGACCTGGGGAGCGAACATCAAAGGTGACTGAATAGCCCTGGGGCTGGACGGAGGAGACTGACCCATCAAATCAGTAGATGGAGAGACGCGAGTCCCATCTGGCGCCACCATGCCCTCCTCCTGCACAATAACACCACTGCCAGTGACACTGCCTTCCTCATCAGCCTCAGATGCGCTACCACCATCCTCTCTACCATTCACATTTCCCATTATAAACCACTAATTGGAGCCCGATACAGTACAATACTCTACTCTTTTCCCCCAAAAAAGCAAAACCCACTTGCCGATTTCTCGAAAGCAATAATACCCACCAAGAAAAAGACAAAATTGGTACAGAATTCAGCACCAACCTAGGTGGGAAATCTTGGGAAAAGGGAACAATTTATTCGGAGGAGATGTAGCCGGAAAAGAAGAGAGAGGCGGCTGCAGAGGAAAAGGTGAAGAGAAGATCAAGATTCTCAGATGGGTTGGGAAGATCCAATGGTGGCCATCATTGACAAAGTCTTCTCTTTCCAGTTCCACTCTCCACTTTGCTTCTGCTATAATGCTATAGGTCTCTCTCTCTTTGTAACCATGGCTTTTGCTTTGCTTCAATGATTTTCATCATTTTCAAGGGGAAATTACCTTTCATATTTTGGAGTGTCCTTAACCCCATTTTTTGTTTATTCTTAAATCTTGACCCTAGCAAATATTTATTCTCATATAGTAATGTTGATCCAATCTATTGTATTTTTTTGTCCACAAAATTAACAATCATTCAATAGGTAACAAAAAAGTTGATAAGTAAGAGTTATGATTTGAGAATAAAATGAAAAGTCTATGTTATGATATTAAGTTTTCGCATGTTATTTTAAGAAAGTTTTAGACCACGTGTCAAACAGGTGGTTGGTATTTCATGGAGTTAGTCACACTTAACAAATTTTGATACATTTTGAGATTTAATTGGTGAAACATGTTACTATGTAATAATTGTTATATGTTTGGGCTATGATTTGGTAATTGACCATAATACAGTGAGGTGATCTACAACTGTTCCTTTAGAGTATCATAGAGAGATAACTTTTTTGTAGCAGAGGAAATGAGCGTTTTTATTGACAGAGAGGAAAGATTGTGTAGACCATACATGTTTGTGAATAACTGAATTGGGATGAAATACAGCTCCGATGACGGTCGGAGCACTGATCCTATATCTAATAAGTAATAACTCGGACAAATCTAGAGAGAGTATGGGTCGGTCCCTATTCTAGTTGTGTTGAGTACGAATGATCTTGTGAGCTTTCCTCGTCGCGACTTGATCGATATTGGTGTGTCGCACCAGGCGACCAAAGAATATGTTAAGGGAAGGAGGAGGCTAGGAACCAGAGCGTATCTGATTCAGTAGGGTTGGGGTGTGGCTCCTTTGTCACACCCCGAGGTGCCCTAGACGACTCATGGTGACCCGCAAGGCAACTGGCCGTGCCTCGCTCTTGTCCTTTCGAGGCCATATACTTCCAAAGTATTTGTGGACTCCATAGTGTCTTGGGTGGGGGTCTTAGATCCATCTCTGAAGAGGAGACGTACCACTGAGGGTCCACCAGTCCTTGGATCGGAGGGGGGGAGGGGGGCTCAGTGGCCCTGAGGGGGATGGGTACCAATGAGGTTCTTCTCGGCGTGCCCTATGGATCGGCTCTAAAGGTTGCTCGGTCCCTTGATCGTTTTGTCTCTCAACTTCGGGATATGGGTTGTCACGCCCCAATTTCAGTAAACCGAACTCAGGACGTGAATGTTTAAAACAATAAAACATTTTGAAACCTTTTACATAAAACACTTTAAAATCACCATTTGTTCATCAAAATAATCATTTACAACTTAAAGGTACGTCCCAACAAATGGACAAAATGCAAGGTATACGTCGCTAGACTCAAAGTAAACCCAGAATCCCGCTCCTAGCTCTTCAAGCTTCAAAAGCTCACCTAGTCCAACCTGCGACCGGTACCTATAGGAAAAGCAGCTAGGGGTGAGCGTTCGCTCACCACCACGTATAACAGACTGACTACGGCATACTTAGCAGACAATGCCGGTAACACCAACAACCAACTCAACGTCGGGGATCACTATCCCCAAACTCAAGTAACCCGACCGTCACCCACGCACTAATACTTTCCTCAACCGACTCAACACTCGGACTCGTAATGTAGACCCGACACAACGATTGACGACCTCCTCCAAAGACACGACAGACAACCACGCAACACCCAAGATCACAAAGGATCGCACCCCAAACAAGATCACAAAGGATCGCACGCCAGCTGCTCAGTACCCTCACTCACTCACGCGCTTTGCCAGTCCCGGTCAGGCCAGGCGGTCGACCTGTCTCAGTAACCTCTCTCACTCACGCGCTTCCCCGACACAAAGTCGGGCCAAGCGGTCGACCTATCTTAGTAACCTCTCTCACTCACGCGCTTTGCCAGTCCCGGTCAGGCCAGGCGGTCGACTTGTCTCAGTAACCTCTCTCACTCACGCGCTTTGCCAGTCCCGGTCAGGCCAGGCGGTCGACCTGTCTCAGTAACATCTCTCACTCACGCGCTTTGCCAGTCCCGGTCAGGCCAGGCGGTCGACCTGTCTCAGTAACCTCTCTCACTCACGCGCTTTGCCAGTCCCGGTCAGGCCAGGCGGTCGACCTGTCTCAGTAACCCCTCTCACTCACGCGCTTTGCCAGTCCCGGTCAGGCCAGGCGGTCGACCTGTCTCAGTAACCTCTCTCACTCACGCGCTTTGCCAGTCCCGGTCAGGCCAGGCGGTCGACCTGTCTCAGTAACCACAATCACAATCACAATCACAAGCAAGTTCAACAAACAGCAACAACACAGGTTCAACACTCCACAGGCACTCATGGCCACCCAAGACACACCGACAATAACTCACGGGCTCAACAGACCCACATGCACTCACGACCACCCAAGACAAACCAACAGTAACTCACGGGTTCAACAACGCCACGGGCACTCACGGCCACCCAAGACACACCAACATTAAAGACACGGGTTCAGCAACCCCACGGGCACTCATGGCCACCCAAGACACCAACAGTAAAACACGGGCTATCAAGGCCACCCAAGACACCAATAGTAAAACACGGGCTCTCATGGCCACCCAAGACACAAATTACACAAACAACCTCCGGGCATAACCAATGCCTCCAGCAGTCCTAATATCAACAGTTTCACAATCAACCTCCGGGCATGGTCATATGCCTCCAGTACTCCTAATATCGATAAGTTCTCTGCTCCTACGACACTACTAAGTGTCACATGCATTTCCAAACTTCGATAACCTACTTAACCCACGACACCCCAAGTGTCACATGCATTTCTAATATTCGATAACCTACTTAACCCACGACACCCAAGTGTCACATGCAATTCTACTGTTAACTTTCCCTAGTCAGGGCCGAGATCCGGCTACTTTTCCCTACCTCGTATATGTTCTCCAAAAGCTAACCAACAAGCCCCGGCGTGATCTCAGTCACTCGCCTAGCTTTCCTTTCCCTCGGTCTACAGCACGATCTAATAAGAACATAATTTTTAAACGCTTTTAAACTTGCAGGCATACACTGAATTTTAATAAATTTGACGCCCAAACTCAACCTCGACAATGTCGATCACTCCCTAACTTCCCAATTTCTCGACATTGTCAATAATGGGCTCGGAAAAGCCCGATTCGCCCGACATGGCTAATCTACCCGGGTTTTGAAAACGCCCTTCCGGGGCTCCGAAAATTCCCGTTTACATTTCTACGGTCTTAGATTAATTCAAGGTTTCAATGCAATCGACGGAATCGAATTCCGACTTCCGAGCGATTTAATTCGCGTTTAAAGTTTCTAAACCCGTAAATTCCAAATTTCACAATTTAATTACGAAATTCGTTTTGGGTGTGAATTAACGACTTGGGGATCGTCCTAAACCACCCGAACACGAAAACCCGATAACCGAGTATGTGGGCCCCACACGGCCACAACGAAAAATGTTCTTTTTTGCCCCAAAACGTTCATAACGAACCCAACACCTCGACTCATCCATATTTAACCCATTTAAACCCAAACCCTAACTTTCAAATTTAACAAAGCGAAAATCGGTTAGGTGCTCACTGTAGAGAATGACAGTGTGAACTCGATTCCTTGATCGTTGAGACGATCCACCGGTTTGATCGACGGGAAAAGTCACAAAACCACAACCCTTCTTCTCTTTTTCTCCCTTTCTTCTCTCTTCTTTCCTCTCTCCACTTTTTTTTTTAGAATTGCCGAACACACCAATTCACTTCCCTTTAATTTGTTTAAAAAAAACAAACCAAACTCTCTTATTTACAAACTACCACTCATTCTTCTTTTTGTTTTGTTCAAGAAACCTAACACCACCACATAATTGACATGTGGCAAAATGGGTCCCACACCTTTTGGAAAATATCTTGTACATATTTTTTAGTCAGATTCACGAAATTCGGACGTTGCGGGCCCCGAACGGGCACTTTTTCCAAGAAATTACGAAACTTCACGGGCTACAAGGAAACGACTCAACTAAGATCGCTGCGATGACGACTAAGCTTTTTGGATCCAAAACGATCCTCGAATGGACCAAAACGTCGCTCGGTTGACTTTTCCAACGAAAAGTCAACATTTCCCAAATTGGTCAGAAAGTTGCCCTGAGTCCCCCGGAACTCACTTTGGTCGATATCGGGGTCAACTTAAGTCCGGTATGACCCTCGGGGTCAGATTTAGGTCCAATTAAGTGTCTGTCTTAAATTTTTTTAAATTTTCCTGTTTTTCGCAGATTTGACTAGCGTTGACCGGGAGTAGTTATTACAATCTACCCCCCTTAAAGGAATTTCGTCCGCGAAATTTAAAACAACGCACCTCGGGAGTCGAACAGATCGGGGTACTTCGCCCGAACCTCGTCCTCGCGTTCCCAAGTCGACTCGGCCTCGTGGTGCCGCCACTGCACGCGTTCTAAACGGATAACCTTTCCGCGCAAGACCTGTTCCCGTGGATCCGTTTCCCGAACCGGTTTCTCCTCATACGAGACACCACCCGTTACCTCGACATCTGCCCACTCAATGACGTACTCAAGACCTCGAAAGGCCCGATACACCGCTGGGCTACCCCGCCTCCGCCGCGGTTGAAACGCATTAGTCCACCTTTCGGACTCACCTCCAGGGATACATGACCACTGATTGCTGACTCGAGAGGTCGGCGCCGTCTGTCAGCATAGCTCCTGCTGACTCTGCGCGGTCTTCAACCGCTCACGCTTCGGCACGACCGACTCAGTCGTCTCTCGGTCCAGTTATAGACCTAGTGAACCCTCATTCCTCACTTCCGCCCCGCACACGGGCGACCGACACGGCCTACTACACAACGCTTCGAACAGTGCCATCTTGATACTGGCTTGAAAGCTGTTGTAGTAGGAGAAATTGACTAACCGCTCACGAAATCCATCGTGACGTGCCCCCCCCCCCCCCCCATTTCCACTGTGCAACCCGCAATGGCTGCAATAATCCAGCGGGACGCTGTTGTTCGGCTCTCACCTACCGATGAGTGAGGCATCGCGATACTAACTCCGCGACCGCTCTCCGCATCCCACTCCACTAGACATGCCACCTGATGTCGCGCTCCTCTTAGTGCTACCCACGTGGACTGTCAGACTCGAATGTTGCGACTCTCGCAGCTCGTCGCCAGTACAGTCGGTATTGGCTCGGCACTTCGCCAGCCAATCCATTCCCAAGATTACGTTTAAAGGTTGTCATTTCGTAAGTATCCTTCCCACGGATACACGCACAAGCTCAGTCGCTGCCGATCCTCACGAATCCTCGCAGTCTCTCTAAGACCTCGCCCCACTACCGTCGTCGTGCCCACTAACTCCGAACATACCCGCTCCTCAGGGTGAGGACTCGCTCCAGCATCAAGGCTCTTGAGCCCTCTCTCAAACCTCCTGTATCGGTTTGTTTCTCCAACTCCCCCGGCACGGCCGACCCTAGTCAACACCACAACACCCCCAACCGGCGTGTCCAGACGCCGGGGTGTACTTGACGACTCTAAACTCAGCCCCAACATCCCAGCACAACTCGACGAAGCAAACGAGTGTGACGCCCCGGTATCCAATAAAACGGACGCCCAAATTAGAGACCGAACAACCACTCCATTAGTCACTCCGGTAAGGTTTAGTGCAGCCCTCACACGGTCCTCTATGCATTTACTTATAACTTTCCGCAACCAAACCAGTGTTCGCTACTCGTCCCTTGCGGGAAAAGTAGTAAAGGGGATGAGCGTTATGCTCACCTCCACGGAAACCCGTTCGATTATGGCATACTAGTAAAGCACTAAAGACTTACTGGTTTAACCAGGGCACACCACTACCTCAAAACCTGATGCCAAACGTCACACTGCTCACGCTATCAACACCTCAAGTACTCGCTCATGTAAGATAAACCTCGAAACGGGAATCACGTCCTCAACTAAGCAAACACTATTGCTCACACTATCAATACCCCAATAAACCGATCACATAAGGAAACCTCAAATAACCCACTCACGTGAAGGAAACCTCAACCCACCCGTTCACGCGAGGGAAACCTCGAACACCCGTTCACATAGGAAAACCTAGTTCGTATGGCGCCGCAGCGCACCAACCCTAACCCCCCCTCCGTGGTGAGATTCTCACACCGAGGCGATGTATCATTACCGTAGGTTATTGATGAGTCTCGAACCCAAGACCTCATCCTTTAAAACTGAACTTACGCCCTCTACAACCAACCCGAACGTGAACACAGCCACTCAAACCAACACTCAACCGTGCAAACGTGAACCCAGTCACGCAACAACAACACTAACCACACGACGAAACCAAATTTTTTTTGAAAGCAGCTGGCTAGACCAGGATGGTAAGTGGGTCGGACCGTGCCACCTACCGGGCCGGCACGCTAGCCGGGCCGGCACACCAGCCGGGCCGTGCCAGGTTCCGGTCCGGCACGCCAGTCGGGCCGTGCTCCCTTCCGGGCCGGCACGCCAGCCGGCCCGTGTCGCTTTCCGGGCCGGCAAGCCAGCCGGGCCGTGCCGCCTTCCGGGCCGGCACGCCAGCCGGGCCATTTCAGCTTCCGTGCCAAAACAGTGGCCCCAACCACGTCTCCTATTGGGCCGGTCCAAGACTCGTCCCGTAACGGTGATGATTTCGCACTCATCACACCCGCTACGTCCACCCTAGGGCACTCGTATCCTACCCAGCCCATAGCGACCCGCACATCTGTGCGTCACAGACGTTCGACCACCTAACTAACAACACACGTACAACAATTCAACGACCAAAACACAAGTCACTCAACCTCAATCACAAGCCGACAAGGCCAACAACAACACAACACTCGCCCACCGGGCCAACCAAAGTCACACGCGCCCACAGGGCCAACCAATTTTAAAACTTTTTCCACTTCATTAAAAACCTCATTTCTTGACATCAGGTAGTTACAACCCGGTCCAGGCGTCCCCGAACTACATTGTACCCACTTTATATCAACACCGTCACACTCGACTACAGGGGCGCCCCTGAGTCGAGTCGCGACAGTTTAAAAATATTTCACGCAGCAACACACAAACAGTATGCCAGTAACCCCGTACTGCACATACATACAAACACAAACATGACTCAAAACACAACAGGTCTACACACAGTTCCGACCTCCGTACCCAACGCACGACGGGACTTTACTGACTCGACTCTCCCCACCTAATTGACGTACAGTCCGAGGTGTGAAACCTCGAGCTCTGATACCAAGCTGTCACGCCCCAATTTCAGTAAACCGAACTCAGGGCGCGAACGTTTAAAACCATAAAACATTTTGAAACCTTTTACATAAAACACTTTAAAATCACCATTTGTTCATCAAAATAATCATTTACAACTTAAAGGTACATCCCAACAAATGGACAAAATGAAAGCTATACGTCGCTAGACTTAAAGTAAACCCAGAATCCCGCTCCTAGCTCTTCAAGCTTCAGAAGCTCACCTAGTCCAACCTGTGACCGGTACCTATAGGAAAAGCAGCTAGGGGTGAGCGTTCGCTCACCACCACGTATAACAGACTGACTACGGCATACTTAGTAGACAATGCCGATAACACCAACAACAAACTCAACGCCGGGGATCACTATCCCCAAACTCAAGTAACCCGACCGTCACCCACGCACTAATACTTTCCTCAACCGACTCAACACTCGGACTCGTAATGTAGACCCGACACAACGATTGACGACCTCCTCCAAAGATCACAAAGGATCGCACCCCAAACAAGATCACAAAGGATCGCACGCCAAACAAGACAACCACGCAACACCCAAGATCACAAAGGATCGCACCCCAAACAAGATCACAAAGGATCGCACGCCAGCTGCTCAGTACCCTCACTCACTCACGCAGTTACTGAGACAGGTCGACCGCCTGGCCTGACCGGGACTGGCAAAGCGCGTGAGTGAGAGAGGTTACTGAGACAGGTCGACCGCCTGGCCTGACCGGGACTGGCAAAGCGCGTGAGTGAGAGAGGTTACTGAGACAGGTCGACCGCCTGGCCTGACCGGGACTGGCAAAGCGCGTGAGTGAGAGAGGTTACTGAGACAGGTCGACCGCCTGGCCTGATCGGGACTGGCAAAACGCGTGAGTGAGAGATGTTACTGAGACAGGTCGACCGCCTGGCCTGACCGGGACTGGCAAAGCGCGTGAGTGAGAGAGGTTACTGAGACAGGTCGACCGCCTGGCCTGACCACGCGCTTTGCCAGTCCCGGTCAGGCCAGGCGGTCGACCTGTCTCAGTAACCTCTCTCACTCACGCGCTTCCCCGGCACAAAGTCGGGCCAGGCGGTCGACCTATCTCAGTAACCTCTCTCACTCACGCGCTTTGCCAGTCCCGGTCAGGCCAGGCGGTCGACCTGTCTCAGTAACATCTCTCACTCACGCGTTTTGCCAGTCCCGGTCAGGCCAGGCGGTCGACCTGTCTCAGTAACCTCTCTCACTCACGCGCTTTGCCAGTCCCGGTCAGGCCAGGCGGTCGACCTGTCTCAGTAACCTCTCTCACTCACGCGCTTCCCCGACACAAAGTCGGGCCAAGCGGTCGACCTATCTTAGTAACCTCTCTCACTCACGCGCTTTGCCAGTCCCGGTCAGGCCAGGCGGTCGACCTGTCTCAGTAACCCCTCTCACTCACGCGCTTTGCCAGTCCCGGTCAGGCTAGGCGGTCGACCTGTCTCAGTAACCTCTCTCACTCACGCGCTTTGCCAGTCCCGGTCAGGCCAGGCAGTCGACCTGTCTTAGTAACCTCTCTCACTCACGCGCTTTGGCAGTCCCGGTCAGGCCAGGCGGTCGACCTGTCTCAGTAACTACAATCACAATCACAATCACAAGCAAGTTCAACAAACATCAACAACACAGGTTCAACACTCCACAGACACTCATGGCCACCCATGACACACCGACAATAACTCACGGGCTCAACAGACCCACGGGCACTCACGGCCACCCAAGACAAACCAACAGTAACTCACGGGTTCAACAACCCCACGGGCACTCACGGCCTCCCAAGAAACACCAACAGTAACTCACGGGTTCAACAACCCCACAGGCACTCACGGCCACCCAAGACACACCAACAATAAAGACACGGGTTCAACAACCCCACGGGCACTCATGGCCACCCAAGACACCAACAGTAAAACACGGGCTCTCAAGGCCACCCAAGACACCAACAGTAAAACACGGGCTCTCATGGACACCCAAGACACAAATTACACAAACAACCTCCGGGCATAACCAATGCCTCCAGCAGTCCTAATATCAATAGTTTCACAATCAACCTCCGGGCATGGTCATATGCCTCCAGTACTCCTAGTATCGATAAGTTCTCTGCTCCTACGACACTACTAAGTGTCACATGCATTTCCAAACTTCGATAACCTACTTAACCCACGAAATCCCAAGTGTCACATGCATGTCTAATGTTCGATAACCTACTTAACCCATGACCAAGGTTCTAAAAGTCGCTAGGCGCTAGTCGGGCGGCTAGGTCCTTCGGGGATTAATCGGGGACTAGACGGGGATGAATCGGGGATTAATCAGATTTTTATTTTTTGTATTTTTAATAGATATATTATTATATATATAAATAAAATATGAATTTCATTATATTAAAAATGGTAACTAATATCTAAAATACCTAAAAATAACAACCAACAACTAATAAGCAAAAACTCTAACATCACCAACACCATAACCATCAAATTATTTTAGTTGAGTCAGTATACTACGCAAAATTGTTGTAATCGCCTAGGCGGCTAGGCGGGTCGGCTAGGCGTAGGCGGGTGCCTAGGCGGCGTCCAATCGGGATTTTTAGAACACTGCCCACGACACCCAAGTGTCACATGCAATTCTACTGTTAACTTTCCCTAGTCAGGGCCGAGATCCGGCTACTTTTCCCTACCTCGTATATGTTCTCCAAAAGCTAACCAACAAGCCCCGGCGTGATCTCAGTCACTCGCCTAGCTTTCCTTTCCCTCAGTCTGCAGCACGATCTAATAAGAAAACAATTTTTAAACGCTTTTAAACTTGCAGGCATAAATTGAATTTTAAAAAACTTTGACGCCAAAACTCAACCCCGACAATGTCGATCACTCTCAAACTTCCCAATTTCTCGACATTGTCAATAATGGGCTCGGAAAAGTCCGATTCACCCGACATGGCGAATCTGCCCGGGTTTGGAAAATGCCCTTCCGGGGCTCCGAAAATTCCCGTTTTCGTTTCTACGGTCTTAGAATAATTCAAGGGTTCCAATGCAATCGACGGAATCGAATTCCGAATTCCGAGCGATTTAATTCGCGTTTAAAGTTTCTAAACCTGTAAATTCCAACTTTCACAATTTAATTACGAAATTCGTTCCGGGTGTGAATTAACGACTCGGGGATCGTCCTAAACCACCCGAACACGAAAACCCGATACCCGAGCATGTGGGCCCCACATGGCCACAACGAAAAATGTTCTTTTTCGCCCCAAAACGTTCCTAACGAACCCAACACCTCGACTCATCCATATTTAACCCATTTAAACCCAAACCCTAACTTTCAAACTTAACAAAATGAAAATCGGTTAGGTGCTCACCGTAGAGAATGACGGTGTGAACTCGATTCCTTGATCGTTGAGACGATCCACTGGTTTGATCGACGGGAAAAGTCTCAAAACCACAACCCTTCTTCTCTTTTTCTCCCTTTCTTCTCTCTTCTTTCCTCTCTCCACTTTCTCTCTCCACTTTTTTTTTTGAGAATTGCCGAACACACCAATTCACTTCCCTTTAATTTGTTTAAAAAAAACAAACCAAACTCTCTTATTTACAAACTACCACTCATTCTTCTTTTTGTTTTGTTCAAGAAACCTAACACCACCACATAATTGACATGTGGCAAAATGAGTCCCACACCTATTGGAAAATATCTTCTAGATATTTTTCAGTCAGATTCGCGAAAATCGGACTTTTCGGGCCTCGAACGGGCACTTTTGCCAAGAAATTACGAAACTTCACGGGCTACAAGGAAACGGCTCAACTAAGACCGCTGCAACGACGGCTAAGCTTTTTGGACCCAAAACGGTCCTCGAATGGACCAAAACGTCGCTCGGTTGACTTTTCCAACGAAAAGTCAACATTTCCCAAATTGGTCAGAAAGTTGTCCTGAGTCCCCTGGAACTCACTTTGGTCGATATCGGGGTCAACTTAAGTCCGGTATGACCCTCGGGGTCAGATTTAGGTCCAATTAAGTGTCTGTCTTAAATTTTTTTTAAATTTTCCTGTTTTTCGCAGATTTGGCTGGCGTTGACCGGGAGTGGTTATTACATGGGTTATTCCCAAGCCCCGTGTATTGGTAGGGACGGGTATCTAATGTCACTCGAATCCACGGCAACATCACCGTCGTCTGTGGCTCTCGGTCAGGATCATGATCCCCAAACAAAACGTAGTATGCTTAAAAAAAGTGTTTTCATAACAATGGATTGGCGACCATTAGTAGGGAGCATCAGAGATGGACCAATGGTCTTTAGCGACTCGTGATCTCAAATTTGGCGTCCGATCTCTTGTTTGGTCGCAACGAACAATGGATCAGTCTTACTAAGATCGGTACCTATGACTAGGAGGACGGTGTTACCAATGGGATGTGATTATAGTCATTGGGCGTCACCTGATCGAGCCTCGGTTCCTTGTGTCCACATTGTCTAGATTGGAGATCCATTGGGGATCGAGCTCTGCTGCGGGGGTTACCACAATATGGCGGCGTGGAGGTTAGATTTGTCGTTCCGATCAGGCAGGATGGATGGTTGGGTGGGGATACGTCATTTCGTGTGACAAGAAGCGACAGTCAATGGAGAGGGCGTCAGATCCACCCCGTGAGATGATCTAGGATTCCCAGTGGGTTGATCGGGCCGTGGTTTGGCACTGAACTGATAGACGAAACGTTGGGTCAAGTGTCGGGGAACAAGATGATCTAGCATCCATGGAGACTGATTGGTCGGGGAGGAGAGACAGGTAAAGAGTGGTCGAAGGAGGCCGAAATAGTTTAGGGGGGAGGAGGGTGTTTTTGAAAATTTTAGGGGAAACCTTAGACGACACAGTTTATGTGCTTCTATATGCATTGGTATGTTTTGTTCTATAATATAGGTGACTTTATTTCATAGAGGTGTATTGATATTTTTATAATTTTTATTTGATTATATTGATTTATAAATTTTGTTATGTGAAAATATCTCTGACGCAAACGAATTGTACTAATGATTTGATAAGGTAGGAGGAATGGAAGTTTCGTCGTCCCGTTAAATTTTTAGGTGGTCGGACAATATACCTAACTTTCTGCTTTTGCCTGCCAACTCATAATAATCAGTGTGTCTATTTTTATCAAAATCAAAATACATCGACATCGATCCCTTAATTTTCAATATAAATACTTCAATCCCTTTTCTCTATCTCTGCACACTTCTCTTACAATCTTTTATCTCCATCTTCTCACCCAATGGATTTGTTAAACTACTAAGAAGTAATAAATGATAATGAGAATGGAGTCTCATCTGAGGTTTTTACAGAACAATATGTCGAGGTCGAGAAATATCATCGTAAAATATTTAAGTATACTCATATTCCTGTTAAACAATATATTTAATTAGACTCACGAGACACGTCAAATATATCCTTTGAACAATTGAAACGACATGAACTGATGTTGGAAGATATCATACAATCGGTTACAAACTTCATCGAAGTTGTGTGTAGGGCTTAAATTTATGTACTCAAATATATCATCTAACTTTAGTCTATATTTCTCAATTATATGTAATTTCTTTTTAGTGATTTTTATTTTATATTTTAATTAATGTAATTTTCTTTTAGATTAAGTTTTTTGGTTTCCCACCTCGGGCTATGTACATTGATCAGGTCTCTCTACAGATTCCATGCTTTTATCTCATTATAAATTTTTTTCTTTTAACCCACTTGTATAATGTCTTTTTCTTCTACAACTGGTTGGAACTCTGGTTGTTGTTGTAGTAAACCTAACAGTTGCATGGTGGATGCTTGAACACATTGAGAACACATGCGACGTGGAAGCTCTCCCTGAAGGTAGCCCCTAGACCTACCCCAAGTACCAAGTGACCTTCGATGCCTCGGTCATATGGGGATTGATCGGGGCTTTTCTTCTTCCTTTTGGCACGGTTTTGCTCAATAGTTAGGATCTGTCTAGAGCTATAATGTTTAGCTTCTTAGAGCTACAATGTTTGTTCATCAGAGTTCATCTTTCATCCAACTTGTTCTTCAAAACTCACCAGGTCTCCTAAAAAACTAGTGTTATATGGCTTCTTCTTCTAATGGTCCTCTTCCTGGATCAAGAATCCTTTCAGGTTTTCTCGCAGGAAGGAGCATGCAAGGAGATCTTGGACTACGCTTGGGGATTCTAGAAAAGGAAAGAACTTTGAAATATGTAGTGGTAAATTCAAGAATTGAAGATCAAGTCACAGGGAGGATGCATAAGTTTCTGAGACCTCGTAGTCGGGTGAAGGTAAATGCTTGAAAGTCTTCGTACACAACGTACCACCATAAACCTGCATCATGTGGATTCAGAATCTATTCCAAGAGTGTAGGGGCATTATCAAGGTGGAAGCTCCACAGAAACCCAATGCTAGAGGAAAATAGTTTGGGTTTATATAGTTCAAACCAAAGAGGGCTTCAACAAGGCCATCCAAACATTTAATGGATTTGTTCTGAAAGGTTTTAGGCTTTTCGTTGTGAAAGCTTGGATTAGAAGGAAAGGCCAGGTTTCCAACATGCCATTTTTACGACAGAAATAAATTTGGAGGAGGAAAGAACCATTCGTGGAATAAACCAAAGTAGTAGTACCGAGAGGGAAAATGGTACAAAATAATTCTGGTTTGATTCAAAGTAGTCATCTTGCAATGTTACACAAAGAAATGTCTGTTGGTTGGAAGGGGGTTTCGAAATATCTGTCAAAGCTCTAGGCAATAGAGTGGTACTCATTTATTGCACTGATCC
This sequence comes from Erodium maritimum, assembly GCA_963921825.1. Classification (NCBI taxonomy): domain Eukaryota; kingdom Viridiplantae; phylum Streptophyta; class Magnoliopsida; order Geraniales; family Geraniaceae; genus Erodium; species Erodium maritimum. The sequence continues at coordinate 45,803,969 of OY997595.1, read as the reverse complement.
TAATGTGGAAGAAGAAATTCTTAAAGATGATGCAAAATGGTTGAAAGCTTGGATGATAGTCATGCCAAAAAAAAATTCTCTATGCAATCTAGGTGGGAAGTTCACTTGGGTGGCTTTTATGGGATTCCAATCATGGGGTGGTGTTTGGGAATGTTTAAAGCTATTACTGAGGACCTGGGAAACTTTGTCTTTACTCATACACAAGCTACTACAGCTAAAATTTTTGATGCTACATTTATTCTCATTCACTCGGATCAATACCTAAAAGTGTGCAAGGAAACAAGATTATTACTTGGGGAAAAGGAGTTTAATGTCATGGCTTGTTCAGTAGACATTTCAATTATTCCTTTAATACCTTCACTAGATCACACTAACACAAAACAATCCACTTTGCCAAGAACTACTAGCAAGGACTCGGGGAGCAATTCCTTCTCAAGTGAATTCAATGTCACTCTTATAGAGGATATGGCTGGTCAGAAAGTTTCTGGGTTATTGGATTTACAGAAGATTGGCCAGGAGAATGTTGGTATTAAAGACATGTATGCACACAACAACACAAAAGCGGAACAAATCGTGGTTACTAATGAGTTATATTTTCCTGTGTTGGCAACTAGTCATACTAATAACAGATTGATCAAGGTTATTTCTACTTCTCTAGTACCTTCATTCAGAGAGGGTTTAATGGATGACATAGAAGGATCTAAAAAAATCATTCAGAATGAGAAAACTATTCCGGCTACTATGACTGGGGAAAATACAATTATTATTGTTGCTGGAGGAGAGGATGGGACTGGGAAGGGTCCACAAGGTCAGAAGGAAGATTGGGAAGAAGCAAACATTAATGTGGAAGAAGAGTTTACCTCTTAAGTCATCCAGTCTTCAAACCTCAGCTTTAGAGGGAAGGATTATTTCAAATTTGGAGCCTAATCTTAAGTCCTTAATTAAAGAGCCAGTTAACAAGAGAAAGAATTTAGTTTCAACTCGTGTAGCATATTACACTCGATCAAAAAATAAGGGGAACATTGCTTTTTCCTCTAAATTCATTCCAACTCCCACAGTTACTATAAAAAAGAACAAACATATCTTCAACTCTGGAGGGGATGGAACTTGGGATTTCTGCAAGGCATTGGGGATAAAAACATATATAGATGATGATATGGTAGCTGCACAATTTGATAACTTGGATGAGGAGCTGAATCAAACAGTAGAGCTTGAAACAAACTCTGATGATGATTATTGTGATTTGGAATTGGCCGAGGAGAAAAACTTGAATCAGGTTCATTCTCAGCATGTCCCTGCCAATTATTAATCCTCAATATGAGGATCTTCTCATGGAAGATGAGAGGGGCCTCCTCAAGGAAAAAGAGAAGGGCTTTGAGAAACTTGTGTACCACGCAACATCCTTCTATGGTATTGATTCAAGAATCAAAGTTGATTGAGGTTCCTAGTTATTTTCTATCCTCTTGTGGTTCAATCAAAACTGGGAATTGGTTTTCTTACCTGCTATTGGGAATTCTGGAGGGGTTATCACAATTTGGAACAAGTTGGAATTGCATGTACAAACTACTACATTTGTTGACTGATGTGGACATAAAATACATCTATTTCGGATGTCATTAGCCCATATTTATGTTATTTTTAGTCCCGAGTTAATATAAAATGATGCACTTTACTCTCATTTTGTGTAATTGGTCTTATGTCAGAGTTCGCCAAGCAATTGGAGCAAAAAGGGGTGAAACGGGAGCGAAACGGAGCCAAATTGGAAGCTGGGCAGAAGTGTCGGTAAGGTGCACCAGTTTTTTGCACGGGGTGCAAAGAAGCAGTGCACCGTTTGTTGCACGGTGTGCAACCTGGTGGTGCATCCATATCAGTGACAAAAAAATCTACACTAGAAAGTTGCACGCCGTGCAAATAACCGGTACAACTTAAGATGCACCGTGAAATGCACGACGTGCATGCGACGGTGAGACGTCAGAAACGCGATTTCCAGCTGCGTTTCCCATTTTTAATCAGATTTAACTCAACATATAAAAGGGACTTTAGGTCAGATTAAGGGGGATCACGGAATTGAGGAGAAAAACACACTTGGGAGCTTGGAGAATTTGGAGAGAAGATCGAAAGAAAGAGATTAGAACATCAAGGTTTTTGTGTAGTTTGGATTCAAACTTGATATTGGTATTACTCTTATTGTTTAATATGAATTTCAGTGGTTTATTCATCTCCTTGTGTTCTTATTCTTTTGCTATGAACTAAACTCCAATTGATCTAAGGCTAGGGGTAAAGATGTGATGAGTAGAATTAACTTGTTCGGGTTATGCAATTGTTAAACTAGTATTAAGATTTTGTTTATCTCATTCTGTTCGTAATGCCTTTTTCGCCTTGATCACGTGGGAAATGTTTAAATCGTGTTAACCAACAATTGAGAAATGAGGTTAATAGGAGGAAAAGGAATGAGATAGCTTGAGTTTTAATCTAAGCCAGAATATCGTTAAACTGACCCGAGTGCAATAGCCATAGGAGTAAAACCCGAAAGTTAGAGGAATTCATAGAATATAATGCTACATACCGCTCTACACCTATATTAGAGATAATTAGGTGGATCGAGTATGTTAGGGTCCTAATACGATCGAGAGATGGTTAGGACTATACCTAGAGAATTCCCGTTTCCCTTAGAATAATATTAGTTGCAAATGTATACCGAATCCCGTTAAATCATTCATCATATTCGAACCCCGTTAATGTTCTAGATCGCCTTCTATCTCTGTTATTCAAATCACTTGTGACTTTGTGCTTCTTTTCGGATCATTCACATTGTTTCTCATTACTTGTTTGAAATTACATTTTACAAACCAAAACCAAACATCGTATAGGAATAGCTTGACCATCGGATTAACTAACTAAAGTGCTTGCTTGTTTGCTCCCTTGGGTATGATATCTCGGACTTAAACCCCGAATACTACTTGACGACCGGTACGCTTGCCGTGCCATTCTGAGATTAATTCTCAGAGTGTCAAGTTAATGGCGCCGTTGCCGGGGAGCAACTAAGGCAACTCTGATACGTTTGTAATTCGTATTAAGACTATTCCATTTTTTTTATTTAAGTTTATTTATTAATGCAATTGCGGTCTCACCCCTCTTCAAGTTTGTTAACTACAGATATTTCACAGGTCGAGAGAAACGCTCGGATCGCGAAGCGTCAAGGGAAGCAAGCCATGAGTCATCACTCGGGCTCAAGTCATCATTCTGGTTCGAGTCACCCCTCAGATAATGAAGATAACTAGGAAGACACTCAAAGGGAGGTGATCCAGCCAAGAAATGAGAACCCAATCAGGGAACGAAATTCAGCCCCTCCTGGCTTTAATCCACTTTTCGCTCCAGAAGAACCACCGAGGCAAATGGCATTGATGGAGTATGGAACTCCGTCACTCCGAGGCATTGAAGGCAGCATTGTCGCACCATTGGTCACGAACCCGACATTTGAGATCAAGACATCCGTTATCAACCTGGTGAGAGGTGACCCATTCCATGGGAATTCACACGAGGATCCATTGGAATACTTAACAACGTTCCTCGAGTTGTGTGACACATTCATATATAATGGAGTGTCAAGTGATGCAGTGCGCCTCCGTCTTTTTCCCTTCTCATTGAACGATAAAGCAAGTAAGTGGCTACGTGAGATGCCCACTAGGAGCATCAGATCATGAGACTAGTTAGTGGATGCTTTTATTAACCAATTTTTCCCACCTAAGAAGACAATAAAGCTGAGAGCAGGCATTAACACCTTTGCCCAACAAGGTGATGAGACATTGGTGGATGCATGGGAAATGTTCTCTGATTTTTTGAGGCAGTGTCCACATCATGGGCAACCACTATGGGTGCAACTACAGACTTTCTATTCTAGTCTGAATGAAGTCAGTTAAGGTCAGTTGGATTCAGCAGCTGGAGGGTCTTTTGTGCAATTGACTCTAGAAAACAATGCGGCTCTCTTGAACCTGATGGCTTCTAATAGAGTCTGGCAGTCCAACAGAAGGGGTGGAGGAACTAAGGGTGTAATAACCACTTCTGGTCAACGTCAGTCAAACCTGCGAAAAACAGGAAAATTTAAATTTTTTAAGACAAACACTTAACTTAACTGAAATTGACCCCGAGGGTCATACCGGACTTAAGTTGACCCCGTTATCGACTAAAATGAGTTCCGGGGGACTCAGGGCAACTTTCTGATCAATTTGGGAAATGTTGACTTTTCGCTGGAAAAGTCAACCGAGCGACGTTTTGGTCCATTCGAGGACCATTTGGGATCCAAAAAGATTAGCCATCGTCGCAGCGGTCTTAGTTGAGCCGTTTCCTTGTAGCCCGCCAAGTTTCGTAATTTCTTGGAAAAAGTGCCCGTTCGGGGCCCGAAACGTCCGATTTTTGCGAAACTGATTGGAAAATATCAACTAGATATTTTCCAAAAGGTGTGGGACCCATCTTGACATATGTCCTAAATGTGGTGGTGTTAGTTTTGGGGGGAAAATGAATGGAGGAGAAGGGGTGGCCGAAACTTGGGTTTTAAAAGAAAAAAAAAAGAGTTTTAAATGAGTTAGTTGTTAGTTGTAAGAGAGAAGAAGAGAGTTAGAGAGAGAAGAAGAAGGAGAAGAAGAGAGAAGAATAGAAAGCTAGGGTTTGGGAATTATTCAACCTTTGGATCGATTCAAAGCAAAGAGCAAATCTCTTCCCCTCGTCTTCCTCTCGAGTAAGTACTAAACCGATCGTCATTTCGATTATTTTCTTGAAAGCTAGGGTTTGGTTATAAACTATGGGTTAGGGTTGTATGGACGTTTTGGAGGTGTTGGAGACGTTTTAGAGGTGTTTGAGGGTGTAATGGCACGTTTTCCGGTGACCGGAGGCTCGGGAGGAGCTCCGGCCACCGTGGGTGGTGGCCGGCCGGCCATGAGGTGGCTGGCCGGAGCTGGCAGCAGCCACCACATGGTCGCCGAGCCCCCCTCAAACCCTAGGGTCTCGGCCAAGCCTCTTGGGTGGGGCCCACATGCTCGGTTGCTCGGGTTTTAATGTTCGGGTGGTTTAAAACGTTCCCCGGGTCATTTATCTTAAATCGAATCGAAATTTGGAATTAAATTGGAGAAGTTGTAATTAACGGGTTTTAGAAACTTTAAACGTTAATTAATTGACTTAGAAGTCGGAATTCAATTCCGTCAAGTGCGTTGGGTTCCTTGAATTATCCTAAGACCGTAGAAACGAAAACGGGGGCTTTTGGAGCCCCGGAAGGCAATTAACCAAAACCCGGGCAGATTCGCCATGTCGGGCGAATCTGGCCTTTACGGGTCCTTTATCGACATTATCGAGTAGTTGGAGAGTTTGGGAGTGATCGACATTGTTGGGGTTACGTTTGGGCGTTAAGTATGTTAATTTTCGGTTTATTAGTACTAGTTTAAAAGTACTTTGAAATTGTGTTCTTTTAGATCGTGCTACGGACCGAGGCAAAGGGAAGCTCGGCGAGTGACCGAGTGTACTTCGGGTGTTGTTGGAGCGCTTTTGGGTTTATATACGAGGTAGGGAAAAGTAGCCGGATCTCGGCCCTGATTAGGGAAAGTTAATAGTAGAATTGCATGTGACACCGGGGTGTCGTGGGTTGAGTAGAATTATTTAAATATTAGAAAAGCATGATACGGGATTGTAGCGTTTATTAGAAAAGCATGTTACGGGAACTTAGTAATTATGAGAAAAGCATGTGACACTTAGTAGTGTCGTAGGAGCAGAGAACTTAGCGTAATTGATTTACTGGAGGCATATGACCATGCCCGGAGGTTGTTTGTGAAACTAGTGATTTTAGGACTGTTGGAGGCATCAAGTATGCCGGAGGTTGTTGTGTGTTATTTATTGTTGAGTCTGGGTGGCCTTGAGAGCCCGTGTTATTTATTGTTGAGTCTGGGTGGCCTTGAGAGCCCGTGTTATTTATTGTTGAGTTTGGGTGGCCTTGAGAGCCCGTGTTATTTATTGTTGAGTCTGGGTGGCCTTGAGAGCCCGTGTTATTTATTGTTGAGTCTGGGTGGCCTTGAGAGCCCGTGTTATTTATTGTTGAGTTTGGGTGGCCATGAGAGCCCGTGTATTTAATTTGGTGTCTTGAGTGGCAGTGAGTGCCGTGGGGTTGTTGAACCCGAGTCTTGACCGTTGGTGTGTCTTGAGTGGCAGTGAGTGCCGTGGGGTTGTTGAACCCGAGTCTTGACCGTTGGTGCGTCTTGAGTGGCAGTGAGTGCCCGTGGGGTTGTTGAACCCGAGTCTTGACTGTTGAGGTGTCTTGAGTGGCCTTGAGTGCCTGTGTGATTGAACTTGCCTGTGATTGTGATTGCGGTTACCTGGGGGGGTGAGTTCTAAAGGTCGACAGCCTGATCCGACTTAGTGTCGATGAATTGCGAGTTCTAAAGGTCGACAGCCTGATCCGACTTAGTGTCGATGAATTGCGAGTTCTAAAGGTCGACAGCCTGATCTGACTTAGTGTCGATGAATTGCGAGTTTGAAAGGTCGACAGCCTGATCCAACTTCGTGTCGAGGAATTGCGATAGGTCGAACCCTGACCTGATTGAGATTGGTTACTGAGCAGCTGGTGTGCGATCCTTTGTGATCTTGTTTGGTGTTGTGTCGTTTCTTTTGAGTCCTTGAGGAGGTCGTCGATAGTTGTGTCGGGTCTACATTACTTCATCAAGTGCTGAGTCTGTTGAGGTTGGTAACGGGTTGTGGGTCAGTTGAGTACTTGAGTTGGGGACTGTAGTCCCGATGTTGGGTTTGGGGTTTGTGTTACTAGCTTTATCGACTAATTATGCCATAGTCAGTCTGTTATCGGTGGAGGTGAGCGAACGCTCACCCCTAGCTGCTTTTCCTACAGGTACTGATCACCGGACGGACTAGGTTAGCTCTTGAAGTTCATGGAGCTTGGAGCGGAGTCTGGTCTTTACTTTTGTTGAGTCTAGTGACGGATGTGTACCTTGTCCACTTGTTGGGACGTTTTTGTATTGTAAATACTATCATTATTTTTGGTAATTAAATGGAAATATCAGAGTTTTATTCAAAACAGGTTTTAAGTGTTTCATGTTTTAAAAGTTCGCGTCCCGAGTTCGGTTCGCTGAAATTGGGGCGTGACAAAGGGGACGGTTAATGCAGTGGAGTCATCATCAATGGATAGGGTGGTGGACCAGATTGTCCAAAGTGTGACAAAGAAATTGGATGCAATGCAGGTACACTCATATCCTGATCCTCTTGACTACATTGAAGGTATTGGAGAACGTCAGGGAGAAACTGCAAACTATGTGGGGAATCAGAATCAAGGTCATCAGGGATTTCAGCAAAGATCTCAAGGACAAGGCTATCAACAGAGGCCTCAGAACCAGCAGTTCCAACAGTGGCACTAGAATCAACAGTATCAACAACAGCCCCAAAATGCACCTCCTCAAGATTCTTCCTCCAAACTTGAGCAGATGATGCTAACCATGATGGCACAGATGAAGGAGGATAAAAAGGAGGTGATTGAGCTACACAAGGCATCTGTGCAGGAGCAGCAGATAGTGAACTGGAACAATGACTCGCGGTTCCAGAACATAGAGATCCAAATTGGACAAATAGCAACTATATTGAATTCCAGGGCTCCAGGAAGCCTCCCGAGAAACACAGAAAGGAACCCCATGGAGAGTGTCAATGCCATAGTGTTGGGTAGTAGCCAAACGCAGGAGGAACCACAAGCTGTAGTAGAACGGGAAAAACAGGAAGTAGAGATCGAGGGGCACGCTTCAGGTAAGAAGGTAAGGGAGTCCGATGTTGAATCAGAAACTTGGACTCCACCTCCTCCTTTTCCTTCAGTTATTAAGAAAAACAAGCTTAATGATCAATATGCAAAGTTTTTGAATGTTTTTAAGAAACTTGAGATTAATATGCCTTTCCTTGAAGCTTTATTTCGTATGCCCAAAATTGGTAAATGCTTGAAAGATTTGTTGGGTAGCAAGAGAAAATTATTAGAGGGGGAAATTGTGAACTTGAATGAGGAATGCTCTGCTATGTTGTTGAATAAACTCCCACCTAAATTCAAGGATTCAGGTACCTTCTCGATTCCCTGTAAAATAGGTAACATACAATTTGACAAGTCCTTATGCGATTTAGGAGCAAGTTTTAATTTAATGCACTATCCATGTTTAGGAAGTTAGGAATTGGGAATGAACCTACACCAACCTCTGTGACCCTACAACTGACGGATAGATCTATTAAATACCCTAGGGGAATTATAGAAGATGTACTTGTGAAGGTTGGGGACTTCATCTACCCTATAGATTTCATAGTCTTGGATATGGAGGAAGATCATAGAATTCCTCTTATTATGGGGAGACTTTTCTTGGCTACTTCTAGAGCCCTGATTGATGTAGAAAAGGGAGAAATAATAGTGAGATATGGTGAGCAACAGAAAGTGTTTCATGTACTGAAGGATAGGACTGACTCTAGGAAAGAAGATAAGATCTCAAAAGTTGAGTCTGTAGGTATTAGAGATGAGCAACAATTCAGAATTCACCAAATGGCTAGTGTATATCACTCACAAGTTGAATTAGAAAAGCCTGTTAGATCAGATCAGAAAGTCAAACTCAAATCTCTTCTTGATAATCTGAAATATGTATATCTGAATGAGAATGACTTGTACCCCATTGTAATACCAGGTGACTTATCTGATGGCAGGGAAGGAGAATTGTTAAATGTACTCAGGGAAAAGAGTAAAGTTTTAGGTGAAACTTTAACTCATATTCGAGGTTGTAATCCTTCTTGTTGCATGTGCAGGATCCTGGTGGAGAATGACCTGAGCTTGATGGTTAATGTGTGGAAGAAGCCGAAAGAGATTAGTGAAGGTGTCTGGGCGAGAGAAAGCCTCACATCACTTTCCAATGATCCTTGAAGAGGATAAAACGGGGGGCTAAGGCCGCCCCTTTTGTCGAGCTAACGACGTTAAACAAATGCGCTTGTTGGGAGGCACCCCAACTATGGATTGGAGAGAATATGGACATTGATCACACGCAAGGCGCCAGGCTCCTACGAGCTTGATCGAGCGAGGAGTTCTCTATCCATCTATGCACCACAGGATCCCCCAGTCAGTGGCGTACTACACAACGGTTCTTCGAGGGGCAGTTTTGTTACCCTCTTGCTTATTATTATTTTTTGTTGTTTTACTCCTATATGTCATCTAGTGGGTGCCGAGCACCCGAATTGTTGTGCTATTAGTATAAACATATAAGACTGTATGGTGGTTGAATCTATGCTAACTGACAAGTGTGGGGTAACATGTTATGAATATTTGTTGTGGGATGCATGTGGTCATTTGTGTTAGAGTCGCACTGGGGACAATGCTGTGTTTTAAAGTGTGGGGTGGGGTGCTTGCATTTCATTTCGCACTTTTGGTCTGCATATTGTGCTGCATTGATTTTTTTTAAATAAAAAAAAATCAAAAAAATATTTTCTGGTGATATGATTGAGTAAGAGAGTGCAGGATTTTAAGACTTCGATGATTGAACTGTTACACATGCCAATTTCTTACATAGTTCAAATAATACATAGATTAACATGAATCAATTAAGTAGAGTAAGCACATGCATTAAGATCGCTCTTTTGTTTGCATTTTGAGTGTTTACTTGATTAGTCGTTGCTTCCTTTGATTCCTATGCATTGTAAGCTGAGTCTAGAACTACTTGTGTATCCCATTCGAGGCGAAATAGAGTGAGGAACATGGTTAAATTGAGAAAATGATTTTAGGCCATCTTTGGAACGTTTGAGCCAAATCTCTACCCTTACATTATTTTCTTAGTCACCCATTTTGAGCCTATGGCCTTTTGTTTCTAACCATTACATTACAAACCTATGTGCCCATCATTTCTTGTATATCCTCATGTTATTTTTGAACCCATATTTTGTGTCTTATGTGCTTCATGAGAGGGGGTATTGGGAATTTATTTGTGAGTTGAGTGAGTACAAAGAAAATGAAGTTCTTGATGATAATGTGCCATTTGGTTTGTAGAGAAAAAAAAAAGCAAATAAGATTGAAATCTCTCTTGTACCCAAGAAATTTTAATGGGTAAGAAAAAGAATACAAAATCAAGAGAAGAGAAACACAAAGGTGAAATAAAATGGGAAAAAGAAAAAAAATTAGCCCAACAACTAGACTCAAAAAGAGTGTCTAAGGAATGGTTTGGTAAAGACTTGTGGTGAAAGTAAGCGAGATGTGTGAAAAGTGGTTAGGGGTGTGAGATGAAGCATGTTTGACACGTTTTATTTTATGAGCTTCGTGTTTTAAATCCTTTCCATGCCCTTTGCCTAGCCATACATTACAAGCCGAATATAAGTCCTTTTTGATTCTTGATTGCCATGATTCCCCACGATTAGTGGAGATTGGATTAACTAGTAGCATATGAATCTCTAAGATCCGTGTAGTAGGGAAAAGAGGAAGCACGCTACTAAAGTGAACGAGGGGGTGCTCGTTAGGGGAGTCGGTCTTTAATGTGAGTAGCAGCTTGCTTATTTGCATTCATCGGTTTATGTTTTTTTTTTGAACTTTGCTCGACTTTGTGGTGTGTAATTATGAGAAAGCTCTTATGATCAGCAAGTACACTTTAACTCAGTCATCACCAAATTTTCGTAACCTTTTTGCATGCTGCATCTTTATTCTACCATGCTTGAATAAAGGAGGCCCGGACTCTTCCTATCGAGGTGAACCTCGGGGTTTAACTGAGACATATCTTACTGTTTTGTTAGTTTAATTTTCCCGGGACGAGAAAAGCTTAAGTGAGAGGGGCCTCCTCGAGGAAAAAGAGGAGGACTTTGAGAAACTTGTGTACCACGCAACATCCTTCTATGGTATTGATTCATGAATCAAAGTTGATTAAGGTTCCTAGTTATTTTCTATCCTCTTGTGGTTCAATCAAAATTGGGAATTGGTTTTCTTACTTGCTATTGGGAATTCTGGAGGGGTTATCACAATTTGGAACAAGTTGGAATTGTAGGTACAAACTACTACATCTGTTGACCATGTTATTTATTGGACTGGGAAATATTTAGCCCTAGATTTCAACATCACTATTTTGAATGTATATGCCCTTTGTTTTGTGAGACTTAGACATCAGTTGTGGGAGGACATAATCTTACAAGTCTCAAGTTTATCCAATGCCTTTTTACTTGTTGGTGATTATAATGCTATACCGGAGGCTTCAAAAAAAAACTGGGACTGATCATTCTAGAACCAGTCTAAGAGATTTCAACAACTTGGTTGAAACTTTAGGAGTGGTGGATCTCAACCTTATTGGGGGAAAATATACATGGTTTGGCCCAGCTTCTATTCCCTTTAGGTTGGACAGGTTCTTGGTCTCATATGAAATTCTTGCCTCCTTTCTCGATGTTATACACAAAGGATTACATAGGAGTTTATCAGATCATAAACCCTTATTACTCTGCAATCCTTGGGTGGACTGGGGTCCAAGACCCTTTACGTTTATAATGCTTGGTGTTCCCATCCATCTTTCTACAAAGATACCAAAAACTTTATGGTAATCCTTACAAGTTGTTGGCTCTCCTTTTTTATTGCCTCAATTTTATGCTGAAAGTCTTAAAATGTTTTTACAAGAATTGGAATATCAAAGTTTTTGGTTGGCTAGACAAAGATATAGAGGTACTCAGTCTTGATCTTAGTGAATTGGATGGTCTTATTGATACTAGAGAACTCTCATCTGCTGAAATCAGTCTCAACGGTCTATTGAGGGCTAAATTGATTCAGAAACTAAAGTTACAAGGGAAGATGTGGGCTCAAAAGGCTAGAAAGAAATGGAGCAGAGAGGGGGATAGGAGCACAAAATATTTCCATCTCATTATAAATTATAATCATCACAGAAAAAGACTTACTCAAATTTTGGCAAAGGGTGTGATCCATAGTATTCCTGGGGATATTAGAAATGTGGCTCAACTACATTTTTCTAAAAGATTTGAGGCCACCTCAGCAGTTTGTATTGATCTAACTCTTTTACCTTTCAAAAGTTTATCTGTAGTTCAATCACAAATGCTTGAATTGCCTTTCACACGGGACCAAATTTCAATCCTTCGATCCGTGCTGTAATAACCACTCCCGGTCAACGCCAGTCAAATCTGCAAAATACAGGAAAATTTAAAAATTTTAAGCAAACACTTAAATGAACCTAAAATTGATCCCGAGGGTTATGCCGGACATAAGTTGACCCCGATATCGACCAAAGTGAGTTCCGGGGGACTCAGGGCAACTTTCTGATCAATTTGGGAAATGTTGACTTTTCGCTGGAAAAGTCAACCGAGCGACGTTTTGGTCCGTTCGGGGACCGTTTTGGATCCAAAAAACTTATCCATTGTCGCAGCGGTCTTAGTTGAGCCGTTTCCTAGTAGCCCGTGAAGTTTCGTAATTTCTTGGAAAAAGTGCCCGTTCGGGGCCCGAAACGTCCGAATTTCGCGAATCTGATTGGAAAATATCTAGGAGATATTTTCCAAAAAGTGTGGGACCCACTTGACACATGTCACCAATGTGGTGGTGTTAGGTTTATTGAACAAAACAAAAGATGAGACATGTGGGTTAGTTTTGTAAATATGGAAAACTTGTGTGGTTTTAAAACAAAACAAAAAGGATAAGACTATGTGATGGTCGGCCATGTTGTTCAAAAAAGGAGAAGTTGGTGTTTTTAAAGAGAGAAAAGAAGAGAGAAGGAAGAGAGAAAAAGAGAAGAGGTTGGGGAAGTTGTGACGTTTCTCGTTCATCCAACCCTTGGATCGTCTCAAAGCTAGGAGAATCGAACTCCCCTCGTCTTCCTCTACGGTTATCACCAAACCGATCTTCGATTTGATTAGTTTTGAAAGTTAGGGTTTGAGTAAAAACTATTAGTTTAAGGTTGTTTTTGATGTTGGGGGAGTGTTGGAGACGTTTTGGAGGTGTTTGGAGGTGAAATTTGACGTTTTCCGGTGAACGAAAGCTCGGGAGGAGCTCCGGCCACCGTGGGTGGTGGCTGGCCGGCCATGGGGTGGCTGGCCGGAGCTGGGACCAGCCACCACCATGGTGGCCGGGCCCCAAATTGAACCCTAGGACCCACGGCCAAGGTGGGCCGGGTGGGGCCCACTTGCTCGGGTGCTCGGGTTTTATGTTCGAGTGGTTTAGAGCGTTCCCCGAACCATTTATCCACAATCGAATCGAAAATTGGAATTAAAATGCGAAAGTTGTCATTATCGGGTTTAGAAACTTTAAACGTTAATTAATTGACTCGGAAGTCGGAATTCGATTCCGTCGAGTGCCTAGGAACCCTTGAATTATTCTAAGATCGTAGAAACGAAAACGGGAATTTTCGGAGCCCCGGAAGAGCATTTCCAAAACCCGGGCAGATTTGATTTGAATTCAAATCAAATCATCTTTGATTATTTCCTTGATTGTTGTAATCTAAGTGATCAATGCAAAGATCCTTATAGTATTATAAATAGGATGGTAGCATATACCATTGTACTTACCTACTCACTTGTTCATTCTTAATACAAGTCCAAAACGCTCTCTCTTTGAGCACCATATTCTCCTGTCTTCTTCCTTTCTTGGTTGGTTTGTTCGTAGCTGTTATCAAATCGCTTCCGCAAAGTGGTAAGGCTGATCACTTTCGCTTGCAAAGCTTTAGGAAAAGACTTTTGCAAGGTCGTGAGCCGCACGGATCGAAGGGTTGAAATTTGGTCCCGTGACAAGTGGTATCAGAGCCTGGTTCTATAGACTCTCCCAGGAAGCGGGTCAGAGTATATCTCCTAGGGCCAGAAACACCAGGATAACATGATCGTCACTCTCATAGTGATGGGCCCAGATAGGATGAAGTGGGCCCGTATGAGATTGAGTTGAACAGGTAAAAAGTTGGGCTTAGGAGTGCGAGCAAGTCGATGTGATGAGACTCAATGTGGAGGGGGAGATTGTTAGGTGTGTCCACATGTGAGTCAGGAGTTCCACATCGGATACTTAAGGAATAAAGTAAGACTTAATATACACATTGGACCCATGACCTGATAGGCTAGTCTTTTGGGTCAAGTGTGGTGGCCAATGTGTATATTATAGGCTTCTTGTTGTATGCTCCTCCTTGATAGGCCCGGTTCTCCCCAATAAAGAAATTGAAAATTTTCAAGCAATCAAAGACTGTGGTGCTGACAAATCCTTTGGTCCTGATGGTTTTTCAATGAAATTCACCTAAGTAAGTTGGGATATTATCAAAGGAGTTATTTTGGCCTTCATGAATCACTTCTACAATAGGACTGAACTTGGCAAAAGACTAAATTCCTCTTTCATTACACTCATTCCCAAAAACAACTCCCCTTAGACTTTTGAAGATTTCAAACCTATTAGCCTGATTAGTGGTCCTTACAAAATTATCGCAAAGGTTATGGCTGCAAGACTAATACCTGTTATGGACTTCTTAGTTCATGATGTCCAATAAGGATTTATATCAGGGAGGCAAATCTTAGATGGTATTTTAATTTCTTCTGAAGTCATTCATTCAATTAAACAATCTGGTGAAGAGGTAATTATATTTAAATTGATTTTAAGAAGGGTTATGATCATGTGCCAGCTATTAAAAAGAATGGGGTTTGGGGATAAATGGATATCCTGGATTTCTGTGTACATCAAGGCTTGATCATCAATACTTATAAATGGTTCTCCATCTCTTGATTTCCCTCTCAAGAGAGGTTTAAGACATGGGTGTTCATTATCAACACTTTTATTTGCTTTAGTGGCTGAGAGTTTACATCAATTGATGGAAAAAGGGATATAAAATGGTATGTTTGCTGGGGTCAAATATGGAGCATTGGGGTCAAAAATCTCTCACCTACAATTTGTTGATGACACATTAATATTCATCAAGGACGGTATACAAGAGACAATTAATCTAAAGCACACACTCAAATGCTTCCAACAAGATATTGGTCTGAAGATTAATTTTCAAAAATCCAAGGTTCTAGTTCTAAATCCTTTCACAATTAATATTGAGCAGATCAAGGATATCTTAGGCTGCACATCAGTGGAGTTTCCCTTTGATTATCAAGGCTTTCAACTGGGGGTTAATCCTAGGAAATTGAAGACACGAGAACCAATCATCAGCAAATTCAAGAAGAAATTAAACTTGTGACAAGCCAGGCATAAATCTTCTGGGGGTAGGATCACTCTCATTAAAACATCCTTAAGTTCTCTACCATTATACTACATGTTCTTGTTCAAAGCCCCAAAAGGTGTGATTTTAGAAATGTAGAAGAGGCAACAGAGGTTCATCTAAAATGGAACCATCACAAAGAAAATCTTGCATAAAATGAGTTGGAAACTCATTTGTAGACCTAAACATCTTGGTGGTCTTGGTATCAAAAATCAACATATTATGAATAAGGCACTATCTGCAAGGTGGTAGAGGAGGTTTGCTTTTGAAAAAGAGTCATTGTGGAAACAACTATTATGTTCAAAATATGGTTGAGATGCTTCAGTTTGAGATCTTTCTAAATTTCTATTACATAATGGTCAGAGCTTTCTGAGGCACATCGAATCTCTAATAGCTGATCTTGTCTTTTCTAATTCATTTGGAGCTGTTGGACTAAAATGGACAGTTAAATCTAGGAACACTATGGGTTTTTGGGAAGATATCTGGCTTATTGACATTCCACTGAAATTTAAGTTTCAAAGACTATATCACTTGAATATCCCCAAAAAATGCACTGGTCTCAACTTTCTAGTGCTTGGTTGAATGGGTTTTATACTTCAGGAAATATTTGAGAGACTGGGAAAAAGGCCAATTCAAACTCATCAGCAACCTACTTAATAATTTTCAGGGCTTATCAATGGGGGATGACAAAGTTTGTTGGTAGTTAGATGACAAGGATTAATCTGCTAGGAAAATGTATCAGACTTTGGAAGAATAAGATGGGGGTACTTTTGAGTGTGCATCAATTATGTGGATCCCTATATTGCCTCCTAAAATTGCAGCTTTCATCTGGTTGGTTTGCTTGCAGGCTGTTCCAACAAAGTGCATTTTATTAGCAAGAGGTCTCTATCCTGATGATATTTGATGTCCTTTATGTAAAGAAGAGATGGAAGAAGTGGATCATTTGTTTTTGGATTACAGGGTTTCTTGGCTTATTTGGTCTACATGCCTAAATTGGTGGGGGATCTCAACTAGCTGTTGTGCAACAATCAAAAACTGGTTATTAGCTTGGGAACATCTTGCCCCTCAAAGATCCAGGGGTCAGTGGAATATGATGGCCTCATTAGGCATTTGGAGAACTTGGTAATTCAGGAATAAGATTGTTTCTAACAATATCACCGACTCTACACATTTGGTTCTTCAACTCATTCAAAATGATTCTTACCAATTACTTTGGGCTCGTTTCAAAGAAGGGGAATCCTTTTCCCTTTTTCTCTTGGATTGAGAACCCTTCTCTGTGTTACCAAACGGGTTCTTTCAAGAGGGTGTTGAACTGATCTCTGTGTTACAAAAGGGGTTCTTTGAATGGGGGACACTTTTGAGTTTTTCTGAAGTTTTGGCGAGGTGTTGTTTAACTTTCTTTCTTTTGAGTGTGGGCTTTATTCTTTCTCTCTTCTTCTTTTATGTGTGGTTAGTCAGTTATAAGGATGAGTGTTCTGCTTTTGCTTCCTTTGGCTTGGGATAGAACTTTTCCTACGGCTTTCTGTTTGCATTTTGGGCCGTGTACTGTTGTATATTACTGCAACTTTCAGGGAACATCTACTATGAGTGCAATTATCCTTCACTTTCTGTTTTACTGAGATTTGGGGTTGAGAATTTCTTAAGATGCTTTTGTTCAGGGTGTGTTAAGCATTGATCATTGTTGTGGGACTGTCAAGATTGTTACACTATTACTCAGGGTTCCCTTTTGATAAAAGCGGGTGCTGGAGTTCGAGTTATCACTATGGGGGTGAGTACAATTAGTTAACTACTTTTTTTGCATAGTTGTTGTTGATTTTTTGAGGTGTAAGAAATGTAAAACCGAAATGTATGCGTTTACTTAGGGCACAAGTAATTTTTTCTAGGAGCCCCAATGAGGTGTCCTTTGTTTGTAATGAACTTGATTTGGAGGGTTCACCCTCTGGTCATGCTTTTGCCTCGAAGGCTTGATTAATACAACAAAATTGATGATAAAAAAAAATATGGGGCTTGATCGGACCAAAGAGATAGTTCGGACCGGGAGGCAAGTACAGAGACTTAGTGTGGTTGTTTCTAATTGGAGCATTCCTGCAGGTTCCCATCTAGGTTCTGAGCAAAATCTTCCTAGAGAAGAAGTGGATCCCACTTATAAACATCCCTGTCATATCCTATGGTTTCGCCGGAATGCCACCTGCCACCCCGACAAACATTGCCAGCTGGCTCATCGCCGGAACAATTACAACTTGTCGCCTGCTTTGGACGCCGGGACGGCGTTCATGGGTGTGCTCATCTTCTTTGCACTACAGAAGACTGGCGCAGACCTGAAATGGTGGGGAACTGGGGTAAGGGTCATGACCACCGCCCCAGGCATTGTTGCCAAAGGATGTCCTGTCTTCTAGGGTCACAAGCTCGTGTTGTTTTTCAATAGGAATTAACTTTTGGTTTAGGTTAGAAACTAGAATAAGACTAGTTATTGTTCATGCTGCTGCCTATTTTTTCTTATCCATCTTCTCCTCTAGAAAGAACAAACACCCACCCAAACCCGATACACATTGTCTTGGCAGTAACAAATTGATGTCGGTGCGGTGGATGAACATGAATCAAAAGTTTATACAACAGTGTAGATCTGCCTCTCCATTTCAAGTACAGTACGTGTATTCTTAGTTTCTGGACATGAGTCGCATGATCTCATAACTAGAACAAACTGAATGTTTGGTGTTGGACTGATGGATCCTCAAAATGGGTGGCATTCAGTAATTGTATTAACTACACATAACTTGTTGATTCTTTACCTCTGCAAGGACTTGTATAGCACCACCGTCACATACTTGGCCACAAACCTGTGGGTTGAGCCGAGAGCTACCACAGAGGGGACAATCTTCCCCTTGTGCATGTAAAGATGATTAAGCACTACGTGTTGAGGTCTTAATAAAGGAGGTGAAATCTCCATGTGAGATGAAGGCTGATTGAGCAGTGTCATTTGTAGATGAGGAGGAACCATCGGTGGCTCCTTGGCATAATCCTCGGATCCAGGATGCATATTGTTGTAGCTAGACTCTGGAGATTGGGGAGGTTCAAAACCAGATATGCTTTCAAGGTCTTCTGGAACATATTCCTGCATAAACAAAAGAATGTTTCAATGTCAACTAAAAAAGGTAAGAATATTTTGTTTTGGAGGTAACCGTTATATATACATAAATATTGTCAAAAGTTGTTAATATGAGTGGTTGAAATCTCAGAAAACTACTACATATCTGTCATCAGGTTCTAAAAGCATAGACACTAGCTTGGCATCGCAATTATTCATCTTCAGACCACAATACTCGGGCTCTTTGTATACTCGATTATATACTATAGTAGTGATTCTCTCCATTGTAATCACCATAATCACTCTCTTTCCTTAATACTGTCACTGGTAAACTATCATCCCTACAAATAGGCTCTCTTATGTACTGATTACATATCATCAATTTCTCTTATATTCCAACATGGTATTGATGCTTCAAAACAGAGATACTCTGATACCAAGAAGAACAAAACAGCAAAATAACGTATCATTTCATATTTTATTCATATGGAAAGAACCTACATAAATGAGGATAAGGTGTCCTCAGAAACAGAAAAACATGAAATACTACATCAGAACAGCCTCCGGGTCCCTTTGAATATCCCAACAAGACAATCCTAACGCCATCGACTAAAAAAATGCAAGGAAAAGTACCCTATCCCAATACAAACTGACATAGAATAATGTTGTAGGATTTTGCACGAGCTCATTGAATTTCTAGCATGTGGCCTTACTAAGTAAACATTGGTAGTCTTATCATTTTGGCCATATTTTCTCCAAGGGTCATCAACAATCAAAACGAGTTTATGAAATGTAAGCTACTCAGATAATATGACAAACCAGTAGCCAAGAGTCATTCAAGGATATCAGGGGTAATTTAAGCATACTTCAGTTCCTCAAATTTAAAGTGGACACGACACTTATTTTGGAACATCCAAATTTGGGAAGGTGGACTTATTATGGAAAGGGGGGAGTATGATTTTGATCTCTTTAATATGCAGGATATTGCAGTCAAGGATGACTGATTTTGCCTTTCCCACATTTCTACAATCATAATGCAGGATTTGGAGATAATTGCTAGGGTTAATATCATAAAGCACCACACAAGTATACACGTTTTTCAAATAACACACTAAGGTATGATTTTTTCATGTGGCACACCTGTGTACCAACAAATTATCAAAGTTTGTTGATACATAGGTGTGCCACATGAAAAAATCGTTGATACATAGGTGTGCCATATGAAAAAATTATAACTTAGTGTGTTATTTGAATAACGTGTATACTTATGTGGTGCTTTATGATATTAACCCTAATTGCTATGGTGTACCACACTGTTAACATGTAACTGCAGTAGAATCTAAAATAGAAATGGGGATCGAAGAAGCTATAACTTAACTTCTAATCCCGGATGAAAATATTTGGGAAAATTTCAATATAATATCCTGGCAAACATTTATTTGCAATATAATACCCAAGACTGTTTTTTTTGCAATATAATACCCTGACAAACATTTATTTTCAGTTTAGTACCTAACCGTTACTTTTCCATCCAATTTTGGATGGAAAGTGGTCATGTGTGAAGCACATGACCCTAAATTTTTCTAAATACCAATAATACCCTTAGAAAATAGTCAACTACCCTTTGATTTCTTAAAACCCTAATTCTCCCTTTTCTATTTTTTTTCATTGTTTCGTGTGATCCTTATCTCTTTTATATATTATACATAAAACTGATTTTTTTTAAAACCTATTTTTTAAAAATAAAAACTGTTTATTTAAAAAAATAAATTATTATTTTAAAAAAAATAAAAACTGATTTTTTTTCTAAATAAAAACTGATATTTTAAAAAAAGAAAGATTTTGATGGAAAATTTTGAAAATTTGAAGATAAATGAAGGATAATTTTGATATTTTGCAAATTGTATGGTTTGAAGAACCAATGGCATGCTTTTGAAAATTTGATTGTTAGTGAGGGGTATTTTGGACTTTTTACACTCTTTGGATGGAAAAATAACAGCAAAGTAACGGTTAGGTACTAAACTGAAAATAAATGTTTGTCAGGGTATTATATCGCAAAAAAACAGTCTCGGGTATTATGTTGCACATAAATGTTTGCTAGGGGTATTATATTGCAAAAAAAAAACAATATCGGGTATTATATTGCAAATAAATGTTTGCCAGGGTATTATATTGAAATTTTCCCAAAATATTTTTTTAGCATTGCAATATTTAAGATCAAGTTAGGAGCACACGACAGTGAGGAAGGTGGTCCCAAAATTGCAACAGTATTTCATAGCCATTCTCAGTCACGTAGATTGGCAGGAGAAGTGTTTAGAATCATGCATGCTTTATAGAAATAATAGCACCACGTAAATAATCGTCGTACTAAATAAAACCCTATGTTATAGTGAAGCAACCCTAGAATTTATAGTCATATGTGCACAAATGGCTGACTCAATATGCTTTGGAAGTAGAGAATATCTGAGAGGAAGAGTGCCAATTAGGGCCAAATACAAAACCAATAAAACAGCATTAAACTTAAGGCCAATCCGTCCCAGAAAATTCAAGGTTTTCCTATCACCAGCTGATTTAAGGCTTTGACCTAAAATACTACAGGACTTTTCAATTAAACTTCACATGTACCCAACCATTAACAGCACAGGCAATATCATGCAAATAGTAAAAATAAAAATATAACATTTTAGCTCAAGTTCATGAACAGATAAAAACTGCAAGCCTTTATAAACAGTTAGTCTGTAATGGTTTCACATTATAGTTTTCCCGGGTGTTCATGGATTATGACACTTTCGAGTTTTTCTTTGTTCACTTGTAGGAATTTGTTACCATAATGCTGGATGATTTATCCACTAAAGACAGTACACAGTATACTTTATTTTTCATACAACATAATGGAAGCGTGACTCAGACAGAATGGAAAGGAGTCAATATCTAGAAGCGTCTATGGATCAGATTTCTCAAGAAATTACTTGTAATCTCTCCGAAAGCTATTGTCTTAAGAATACATTCTTGCTCTAGGTCAGAGTATTAAATTAGGCGGAGTGAACTACATTAGAACTTCTATTAGAAAGAGAAGATAAAAAATACCTGTAAGTCTAAAAGGTTGTAAGTGTTGCCTGCATCGTCATGGGCCACCGGAAAGTCAGGGGCACACCTCCACTGTCCATCAACAATAAACCTGTACTGGTAAACACCTGATGGCAGTACTTTCATAATAGTGAAATCTTTCCCTGATCTCTGCAAGGGGATTCTAATGGACAAGGTAAGAGGATCACATATTAGATACATAAATTTGTAAAAGATAATAATATTTAGAAAGGGGTTAAATTTCTGGCACCTCGACTTCCAATCATCCCAAGATCCAACCACAGCTACTTCCTTGCCACCGTAGCTCCATGTAATCATTGTTGGAATTCCTTGCTCGCAGCACATGTCTTCATAGTCAGAAGTGTGAACCCATGGATGGTTTGGAATTTGCAACTCATCAGGTCTTTGTAATGGAACAACTGGGACCTGAAAAAAAGAGAGAACAAGAAGAATGACTACATGAGTAACAAATTCTTCCTTATAGATTTATTGGTGGGAACAGAAATTACTGTAAACAAGAGGCAGTCTGATACAGTATGTAAGATGAACGTGTTTCAGATAAAACAACATGTGAGAAGTGAATATATGAAGAGATTGCTGTGCATCACTGAAATGAGATGAACTTTCAACATCACAGCTTAAAGCCGGATTATTAAAACCCACCAGAAAAGATTTTAGTTATGTTTCAAACAGGAATACTATGCTCTAATATCAGGATTTATGAGAGCACAAAAAGCAGCCAGAAAGAATATTGAAATTGCTGATAGATGCTTATTACACTACCTTAGCCCCAGTGAACTTATATATGGATCTAGTAGAAAAGTTTGTTTTCAGATACAGCAGATTATCTTGAAGACTAGATTCCTTATTCATACTAATAAGTGACGACAGTCAAGGCTATTTCACTACTTCAGCTTTAGTCTGAGTCCATCACAATATTCATGAGGTGGAAGCTAATCATTTGTTCCAAATGCTAGAGAAAAACAACAACTCGCAAATGAAAGAAAATTATAATTCTATGTGTAAGGCTATGAATTGAAACGCCCACATATACCCTTTGGACTTCAATCAAACACCAAACATGCAACTGCAAGAGGTATCCCACATCACAAATGTTGACAGCTTCAGTGAAAGGAAAAAAAACATTCACATATTTCATCCCAGAGATTAAAGGACTTGCTTTCTGCTCCAGCAGCTCAAAACCCACAATCCAAATAGTAATACAAATCAAACACAACCGATTCAGAACATACTGATTTGCAATCAGAATCCCCAAACAAATTGAAGCCGGAATCGAGATAGAACTGACCTGGGGAGCGAACATCAAAGGTGACTGAATAGCCCTGGGGCTGGACGGAGGAGATTGACCCATCAAATCAGTAGATGGAGAGACGCGAGTCCCATCTGGCGCCACCATGCCCTCCTCCTGCACAATAACACCACTGCCAGTGACACTGCCTTCCTCATCAGCCTCAGATGCGCTACCACCATCCTCTCTACCATTCACATTTCCCATTATAAACCACTAATTGGAGCCCGATACAGTACAATACTCTACTCTTTTCCCCCAAAAAAGCAAAACCCACTTGCCGATTTCTCGAAAGCAATAATACCCACCAAGAAAAAGACAAAATTGGTACAGAATTCAGCACCAACCTAGGTGGGGAATCTTGGGAAAAGGGAACAATTTATTCGGAGGAGATGTAGCCGGAAAAGAAGAGAGAGGCGGCTGCAGAGGAAAAGGTGAAGAGAAGATCAAGATTCTCAGATGGGTTGGGAAGATCCAATGGTGGCCGTCATTGACAAAGTCTTCCCTTTCCAGTTCCACTCTCCACTTTGCTTCTGCTATAATGCTAAAGGTCTCTCTCTCTCTCCTTGTAACTATGGCTTTTGTTTTGCTTTAATGATTTTTATCATTTTCAAGGGGAAATTACCTTTCTTAATTTAGAGTATCATGGAGATAACTTTTTTTTAGCACGGGAAACGAACGTTTTTATTGATAAATGGTGGAAAGGTTGTATAGATCATACATATTTGTGAATGATTGAATTGGTATGAGATACAGTTTCGATGACGATTGGAGCATTGATCACATATCTAATTATCTGGACAGATGCAGGAAGAGTATAAGGGGTCGGTCCCTATTGCAGTTGTGTTGAGTACGAATGATCATGTGAGCTTCTCACGTCTTGACTTGATCTGGTTTGGTCTCAGTGAAGGGTATGAACATATACTCGCAGCGGAAGCAAATAAAACCCGAGACCATGCAAGGAAAAACTACCAAAGATTAGATACACAAGATCAAAAATGAAATAGATGAAGTGACTCAACTTGCAGCTCGTGTATCTGAATAAAAAACCGTCAAAATCAAAATTCCACCGTTTACTTTGAAGACCTGTATGTGGAGGATATTCACTCTAAAAATCAGTGTCATCGGATCTTAGATGAACCTCCGATCGAGCTCATGAAGGTGGCTGGTCGAACAAAAAACAGTGCAGAAAATTCTGCACCTTTTCTTCTCTATTTGTTCAAGAACACCAAGAAAAGATGATCGACTTGAGTCTCCAAGATGCGTACGTATCCTCCTAGAAATCAAAGTCATGTAGTTCTTGTGAAGAGAACTCAAGAACTCAAAAAATGGAGAGAAACCTTGAGAGAGAAGATGAAGAAGTTGGAGTTGTTCTTATTCTTGTCTTGTGTTTTGTTATATGAATAAGATGACTTAATCTATCAAAATAACCAACAACCATCAAGGACACTAAATATGTTCATGACTCAATCTATGGCACATATTCAGGGCGGGTCGTCCAATATCATGTCCCACATGATATCTATGATCAGATTCCAGAATCTCATTCCAACGACTAACATAATGTAAGCCATAAAGAGCCATCTTTCATACTAGTCGCTTCTAGTGAAGCTTTGTTGATTAGGGACCCATCGAGTGTGTATTACTCCAACACATAAGTAATATAAAGTCGCTCTAATCTTATTGCTAACGATAATATTTACATTTGGACATTTACGGTTGGACTACGGGCACTAAGACTAAAAATTTCCTACTTTCCCTAGTTCCAATCTAAATTCCAATATATTCATGTTGACTTTACATGTCTAACATGATTTGGTAGAGAGAGTGCATTAGTCAACGGATTGGCTATGTTATCATCAGTTGCAATATAGGTGATCTTCACTTCATCTCGGTTCAGTATTTCTCTGATGAGGTGGATACGCTACAGTACATGTTTGGATTTGTTATGCGATCTGGGATTTTAGCTTGCGCAATGGCCCTTGTGTTGTCGCAAAATAGATTCACCGGGTTGGATGGGTTTTTAATTACACCCAACCATACCGTGAATTTCCAAATCCACATAGCCTCCTTAGCTGCCTCTGCAGCATCCATGTACTCGACCTCTATCGTAGATTCGATGACGGTATCTTGTTTTATGCTCTCCCAACTAAAAACTGAACCATTCAGCGTAAACACATATCCTAACTGACTTATAAAGTGATTTGGATTTGTCTGGAAACTAGCCTTTACATATCCATTGACGACTAATTCAACATCATTTTTCCTCTCGGGTTAGACTGATGTCTACTGGTACAAAATAAGGCATACGAGACGTCCGGTCTCATACATGCCATGACATATATGATCGATCATGCCCTCAGGCGCATGGGATTCGCATCATCATTTTCAGTTCATCATGTGTCTTAGGACAATGAGTCTTGCTGAGATGAAAGTCATGACGAGTGGGTAAGAGTCCTTTCTTTGAATCGAGCATTGAGAACCTACTCAATGACTTGTTCACATAGGTGCTCTGACTTAAACCCAAGACCCTCTTAGTGTGATCTCTATATATCTTAATCCCTAAGATATAAGCAACATCCCCTAAGTCCTTTATTGAGAAACACTATCTCAACCAAGCTTTTAGTCTCGTGCAAGGTTGGGATGTCGTTTCCTATGTGCACCAGAAAGGAAATCTTGCTCCCACGAGCCTTCTTATAAACGCAAGGTTCATCCTCATTCTTGATAAAGCCAAATCCAATTACAGCTTCATCAAAATGAGGGTTCCAACTCTGAGAATTTTGTTTCAATCCATAAATGGATTTCAACAACTTACAAATCTTTCCCTTATTATTCGGATCGTCAAAACCTTCAGGCTGAGACATACAAACGTCTTCAGTCAAATTTCCAGCTAAAAAAGTGGTTTTGACATCCACTTGTCATATCTTGTAATTAAGACACGAGACTATGTCAAGAAGAATCTGGACAGATTTGACCATAGCTATTGGGGAGAAGGTTTCCTCATGGACAATCCCTTGGATATGTCTATAACCTTTCACCGCCAATTGGGTCTTTTAGGTCTGAGGGTTGTCGTCCATGTTCATCTTCACCTTGAAGATCCATTTTCATCCAATGGTCATCACACCATCGATGGGATCAACAAGTTCCTAGACTTGGTTGTCCGACATGGACTGCACTTCCTCCCTCATGGCCCCAAGCCATATTTTGGAGTTGGGCCCATCCATGACTTCCTGAAAGGTGGCTGGATCCTCATGATCCACCATAAGCTCATCGCCTTGGACCTTTAGGAATTGTTACATGAATTGGTTCCTGCTCTACGACCACTTTTGGCTCCTCTATCGGGTTGTCAAGTGGTTCAGATGGATATGTACCATCTTGAATTTCTTCAAGATGTACAGTCCTCCTACTGACGTCTTTGGAAACAAATTATCTTTCCATAAAGACCTCACCCCAAGCGACGAACACCATGTTCTCACTGGATTTGTAGAAGTAGTATCCCCTTGTTTCTTTGGGATACCCCACGAAGGTGTATTTCTAAGATCTTGGTTCGAGCTTAGTCGAAACCAAACATTTCATATAAGCCTCGCAACCCGAAATCTTCAGGAAAGACAAAACGGACTTCTTCCCATACCATTTCTAAAATGATGTCCCTTCCATAACCTTCGTTGGAGCCCGATTCACTATGAATGCGGCCTTCTCCGTTCGGTTACACCTTTCAATTACAGTGTCCTGGAGGAGTCCATTCCAAAAGGATCATATTATCTTTTAAATGGTCTAAAAACTATATGGTCAAGTATTTTCCACCTCGATCCAATCGAAGTGCCTTAATACTTTTCTCGAGCTGGTTTTCTACTTCAGTCTTAAACTCTTTGAATTTATCAAAAGTTTCAGACTTATGTCTCATCGAATAGACATAACCATATTTACTGTAATCATCAGTAAATGTGATTAAGTAGCTAAAACACCTCATGGCAAGCGAACTTATTGGTCTACACACATCTGAGTGTATCAGCCCCAAGAATTCACCCACCATTTCACTACGACTGATAAAGGGCGCTTTAGTCATTCTGCCCATAAAACAAGCCTTGCATTTATCAATCGAATGAAATTTGAATGGACTTAAAGTCCGCACTTCTGAAGTACTGATATGCGTTTCTTGTTTATGTGGCTCTAATGACAGTTCCATATAAGAGTTCTGGTTTAAATCGTCGGATTTAGACCTCTTGGTATTAACGTTATTAATAGGGCTTGAGGCATTGTTTCTCATATTTAATATGTACAATCTTCCGACCATGTTTGCACAAGCATAAAACATATCGTTGCATAGAATATTGAAAATCTCATTTTCAACATCTAATTTATATCTTCGGTGTCTAACACGGATACAAATATAATATTCCTGATAAATCTAGGTACACAATATACATTGTTTAGTACAAAACAAGGCCACTTGGGAAAGCTAGACTAATGGATCCTACAACAGTTGCCACAACTCTAAGGTCCATTTCGTTCTTCTCCAAGCTTCTTCGACCTTTCATCCACTGCACGTCAGTGCACATTTGAGATTCAGCTCTGGTATCCAATACCCATGAATCTTTGGAAGTAGAGAGATGTAGCTCTATAAAGTTAATACCCGATGAAGGCGCGGTCCCATTGTCCTTCTTCAGATCATCTTGGTTTTTCCCGCAATCCCTTTTCTGTTGACCAAGCTTATGGTAGTAGAAGCAGATAGTCTCATCCTCCTTAGCCTTCCTTAAGGACCCCCAGTCCTAGGAAGTTTAGGAGCGATCAATTGTCTCATCTTTCATGCCAAGTGTGCAGGGGCCTTGCCCTTGCCACTACCAGTTTCCTTATTGAAATTGGATCCCTTTCTGACCATCAGAATATCCTTGGATTCAAAGTACTTGATATTCTTCTCAGTAGTTACAAACGTGCCATGTAACTCTGATATGGTCTAGTCCATATCGTGCATGTGATAGTTCATGATGAACTCAACATACGCACAAGGAAGGGAGCGCAAGAACCTATCTGATGCCATCTCTGATTCTATGTTAAGACTCAGTCCATTAAGATGTTCGAGATGCCCCTTCATTTTTTTGACATAAGGGATAGCCTTGTCAATGTAATTTTTTTTTGCGTTTATATTTGAGGATCATCCTCAAATATCCATACCTATCCAGATAGTTTGTCCATTAAGCTTGACCCCGTCAATCATGGTTTTCAATGACAAACTATTGTTTACTTTTGCCATTTGATCAATATGACAGATACAATTTAATCAGTAAATTGAATAAATTTTCGGAAGATCAAGTTTAAACACCAACCAATTGATTCTAAACCTTTATAATTTATAACCAAGATCCTTGATTCACTCGATCAAGCTGAACGAAGGCTCACCACTCAATCAAGCTACGTAGGTAGGACCCCGTCCAATCACATCCAATGTGACTCTTGGCTAGGGTATGTCTTAAGTACACGGCTTACCCTATCTGATACCCTAGCTCAACCCTAGTTGAGAATCGTATCCGGGTCCACCAATTTTCAACTATGTCCCGTCACTATGTATTTGCTCCGCTAAGGCGCACGACACCCACATATGTCGTCCAAACTTAATACCTCGCTTTCCCATGGATGCTCCGCTAAGGCGCATGACACCCATAGGACGGGGATGTAGTAAGGTGTTGATAATTGAGAGGTATCAGACATGACCCATTTTTACTTGTCCGGTTGCGTTTAAAACTTTTGGCACCTCCTAGATGTGGTGAGCACATCAACTGTATTTCAAATGTAATGATGCCTCCAATTACATCTAATGTAATTCTTCCTTCGAACCCGTCAACTACATCCAATGTAGTGACGATTCTAAGGGCTCGCAAACAATGGTCAAAATCAAAATTTATCTTTGCATGTGAGGTGATATGCTCGGTAATTAAAATTAAGCATGTAATTCTAAAACTCATAGAATTAATCATGCAAAAACTAAATAAAGTATAAAGCGATAAATGTGCACATAAAATCCCCCTAAACTAACTCCC
Organism: Erodium maritimum; assembly: GCA_963921825.1. NCBI lineage: Eukaryota > Viridiplantae > Streptophyta > Magnoliopsida > Geraniales > Geraniaceae > Erodium > Erodium maritimum. The sequence continues at coordinate 45,775,259 of OY997595.1, read as the reverse complement.
ACTAGCTTCTTGAGCTCCACCGACTTCAAGTCGATGTTAAAACCCGAGAAGCCACCAATTGACCTTTTCGTCCTTTCTTCATCTCGAGCAAAAGATTACAATTGAATACACGACTCGTAGGTCGGGAATTAATAAATATTACATATAAGTGGTACGGCGACCACACCTCAAAAAAATAATTCCATGCTAACTCTAACGGCTCGTAGGCCGTGAAAAGCGATAAATGATTAAATCGAGCCCGGGGCTATTATATGCACTATGCCAACATCACATCACACATCGTGTTATCAAACATCATGTGATTTTACGGTTTTAATTAATAGACAAGTTTCAAAAAAATTTGAAGCTCAGTTTATCGAAACCGATCAAAATTGACACTTTTGAACATTTATTTTTGAGTTCGTCAAGACGGTTCCAAACTTTTCATGACTAAAAAAACGGTTTGGCTCGGCATATCTACCATCCAATGGTCATGCTCGATCTAAATCCGTCCAACGGAGCCCCGTTCGGTCCCGGTTTCGGCTCCCCGAGAGTCCTGCTCCCGAGACCCGAAAAAGCGAATTTTTTTTCAAAATTCCAGATGTGATATAATTTTAAAAAATTCATTTTTCATGCATTAAATTCATAAACAAGAATTTAAAACATGCTATCAAACAATTTAGCAAAACAATATGCTAAAAAACGAAACTTTCAAGCAAACTAGAAACTTTCTCAACACCGTCTTGTGAATCCCGAAGGTAGCACGGCTCTGATACCACTGTTTGGTCTCGGTGAAGGGTATGAACACATACTCGCAGCCGAAGCAAATAAAACCCGAGACCATGCAAGGAAAAACTATCAAAGATTAGATACACAAGACCAAAATTGAAATATATGAAGTGACTCAACTTTCAGCTTGTGTATCAAAATAAAGAACTGTCAACATTAAAATTCCACCGTTCACTTTGAACACCTGTATGTGGAGAATATTCACTCCAAAAAACAGCTTCATCGGACCTTGGATGAACCTCCGATCGAGCTCATGAAGGTGGCTGGTCGGGCAAAAAACAGAGCGGAAAATTCTGCACCTTTTCTTCTCTATTTGTTCAAGAACACCAAAAAAGATGATCGGCTTGAGTCTCCAAGACGCCTACGTATCCTCTTAGGAATCAAAGCCACATAGTTCTTGTGAAGAGAACTCAAGAACACCAAGAATGGAGAGAAACCTTTTTTTTTATCAGCGAAAGCAAATTTATAAATAAACCTCTTCTGAGGTAGAAAAGATTACAAAAGAAAGCTATCTCACTATAGATTGCAGCAAACAAAAGAGAGAATCACAGGAGCAAGAGTGATCCAATAACCATCGATTACAAGAGCAAAAGTGATCTAAGTAGTTGTTGAGAAGATTCAAAGATGATTAGCAATCTGCGAATTGGAGATCTGCAAAGTGGACAATCAAACAAAAGTGTAGTATATTGCTAATCGCCGGATTGCCATTATGAGGCTTGTAATTCCTCCAGTGGATGAGATGCTGAGACAAGTGGATGATGGGGTGTCTGATGTTGCATGAGGACCGGTCAAGAAGGAGAAATGCAGATAAAAATGCACAGCCGAGGTTGTAGAGTCATATGCATAATGAGTGGTTCAGATAGTGGTCGATACTTGCCTACCATGCCATCTCACCAACAAGTTCAAGTCATCAAGACATCTGCACCAATAGCCAAAGAGAATAGATTATGCAGCACCAGAGAGAGAAACATCACATGGAAAATGAACTTCAGAAAAAGGCTTGCCAAAAGAAAGGTCACAGAGAGAGGAGGAAAGAGGAGAAGAACACTCAAAACCTAGAGAACATCTACCCACATACTAGAAAAAAGAGAAGAGGGAGGGGAGAAAGAAAGAACCCACACACAAGCTGATAAGGAGACCCCAAGAGAGAGATGAAACCTCACCAAGCTCACCCACTCACCAACCAACCCAAACACCCATCCCAGAACACCCAGCCCCAATTAAGATGTCAAAACCAGCCAAGGATGAAGGGACCATTGTTGAATAGTGAAATGAAACTCTTGGTTGAAGCAGGCTCAGTCCCAGCTAAAGGTCTTGTTCAAGGCTTTATTGAAGATCACTTCAGCATTGTCCATTTCATCTCTGAAAAGTGAAGCATTCCTTGATAACCATAGTTGCCAGATCATAGCTTGTAAAATTTTGTACCAAGGCTTCCTGAATTTTGCAGGCACCAGAGAGCCCCAAGAATTGCAGAGGGATTTAATGTCTGAGGGACAACTCCAAGTGATTCCCCACCAAGATAAAATCAGAGCCCAAGCTTCCCAAGACCTTTGGCAGTACATAAGTAAATGAGATCCATCCTCAAAATCCCATAAGAAAGTAGGGAAAATAAGTTGTTGAAAGGAAATATCCATTCCCCTTGCATCCAAGAAGCATTTGGAAGGTATTGCTTCAAGGCAAGCTAACCAGCAGAAGGAAATTTTTTTAGAGGGGATCCCAGGCACCCATAGATTTTTTGTCCAAGACAGAACTGAGGTACCATGTCCTGCAAGTAGGGAGTACATCTTTTGGACTGTGTCACCTTTATCATCAGCTTTCCAATACAATTTATCATCCACCACGCTTAGGGTTGTAGCACTCAAAATTGTAGTTAAAAGGCCCCATTCCTGACATTCCCAACCATTATGATCTCTTCTAAGATCCAAGTCTCAATCCCCATCTTCACATAAATCAGAGATCACTGATTTCTTTGAGTTGGCCAATAAGAAAATCCTTGGGAACAACAGTTTAAATGGAAAATCCCCCCACCAAGTGTCTTCCCAAAATAGGATTCTATTTCCACTGCCAAAGTCCAGGATAGGCCCTTTTCACTAAACTGATCTGCAAAGGTTGGATCATGAGCTAAAGCAATTATATGAGTGAAGAAATTTGCATAACCAAATACATCCAGTAATTCTAATATTCGATAAGCTCACTTATCCTACAACACTACTAAGCGTCACATGCCTTTCTATTGTTCGATACATTCCTGTATCACACGACACAACACGGTGTCGCCTGCCTTTCTATTGTTCGATAAACTTACTTAACCCACGACACCCCAGTGTCACATGCATTTCTACCGTTAACTTTCCCTAATTAGGGCCGAGATCTGGCTACTTTTCCCTACCTCGTACGCTTTCCCAAAAGTTCCCAACCAAGCTCCGGCGTGCTCACGATCACTCGCCTAGCTTTCCCTTTCCTCTGTCGGTGGCACGATCTAATAAGAACACAATTTAAAACACTTTTAAGTTCGCAGGCATAAACTGAATTTTAATACACTTGACGCCCAAATACAATCCCGACAATGTCGATCACTCCCAAACTTCCCAATTACTCGACATTGTCGATAATGGACCCGGAAAGGCCCGATTCGCCCTGCTCGGCGAATCTGCCCGGGTTTTGAAAACGCCCTTCCGGGGCTCCGAAAATTCCCGTTTTCGTTTCTGCTGTCTTAGGATAATTCAAGGGTTCCAACGCAATCGAAGGAATCAATTTCCTACTTCCGAGCAATTTAATTCGCGTTTAAAGTTTCTAAACCCGTCATTTACAACTTTTACAATTTAATTCCAAAATTCGTTCCGGGTGTGGATTAACGACTTGGGGAAAGTCCTAAACCACCCGAACACGAAAACCCGAGACCCGAGCATGTGGGCCCCACCCGGCCCTTAAGACCCAATGGTGGTTGGGCTGGTTTTGGGCCGGTTCACTATGGTGGTGGCCGGTCCTAGCTCCGGCCAGCTACCACCCGGTCCGGCCAGCCACCATCCACGGTGGCCGGAGCTCCCCTGAGCCTCCGGTCACTGGAAAACGTTCATCTTTCACTTCAAAATGCCTCCAACGAACCCCACACCTCAACTCATCCATATTCTACTCGTTTTAACCCAAACCCTAACTTTTAAACGTAACAAAACAAAAATCGGATAGATGCTCACCGTAGGGAATGATGACGGGAGCTCAATTATTCGATCGTTGAGACGATCTGTCGGTTGGATCTGTTGGGTCTCGAGGTAGGGTTGGAGATGAACTAACTCGCAGCGGAAAATCAATAAAAACCAAGAGACGATTAAAACCATGAAACAACTAACAAAGAATGGATTCACAAGAGAAAAATTCAGCACTATCTCTTACCAAAACAAGAACACCGGTTAACGAATGATTGGCTTGAGTCTCCAAGACGCCTACGTATCCACATGGGAATCAAAGCCACGTAGTTCTTCTCTTTGAGGACTCAAGAACACAAAAATGGAGGAGGAAACTAGCCAAACCCGAAATGGCCATGGAAGAGGGAGAGAAAATGTGTTTCCTATTCTTGTCTTGTTTTTGTTATGTTGAAAAAAGATGACTTAAACATAACAAAACCCATACTTGTCCAACTAAAGGCATGGGACAAGTATGGTGTCAAGTAAGGTGTAAATAGGACAAAGTATGGCAAGGCAAGATTGGGTTAGGTGGTGAATCACCAACACCTTAATCCTTGTCTTTCTTACTTAGTACTAATTAATCAAGACTTGATTAATTAGTTCCATGGGCCTTGGTTGCATGGGCCTTTCATGGGCCTCTTGGAACATGGCCCGTGGCCATTTCCAACGAGGTCCCGTGATTCGCTCATCGCCTCCATGCCTTCCATACCGGAAATGTCCAACATTATCCGACGCGATCAATCCCAAGACTCCAAGCCTTGTCTCGATCCGTAAAGTCCTATTCACTTACGGGCACATGACCCAAAACCCAGTTTTGGTCATGTCCTGAGACAACTCCCTTTTGGCCATTCTCCATAAATGTGTCAATGAGTTTCATCCTCCGGTGTGACCCTTAGGTTTATGCATGTCAATAGATCAACGTAAAATCCTATTTTACTTGATCCTATTTAAGTGGCAACTAACGAGACTTTAGTATTGCCTGACACTACATAACGAATCGACCCTATCGATTTTAACCTTTCCGTCGTCCCTGTCATTATCCTTTTATCTCCGATATCCTGATTGAGATAAGGCATAGAGCCGTCATCCTTATTATTCTCAATCACCGTTCCTTGATATGTGAGATGACTGAAGATATGATACCCAGTATCATGTGCATGGCCATGCTATTCTTCCAGTCACTCTCGATCAAGAGGCCGAGAACCGATATCTTTCCCATACCTTAGTACGAGGGATAAATCCCTTAGCCGTCTTTCGTGTCACTCATGTAGCCCGTCCCCAAGCCAATCCTGGCCGTTATGGAAGCCCTGTTACGGACAACGTTAGGCTCAGGTCAAACTCAGTTGTTGACTACATATCAATCACAAAGACTCCTTGGTCTAAGGATACATAACAAGCTACAACACTGAATATGTTCATGACTTAATCTATGGCACATATTCAGGGCGGGTCGTCCAATATCATGTCCCACATGATATCTATGATCAGACTCCAGAATCCCATTCCAATGACTAACAGAACGTAAGCCATAAAGAGCCATCTTTCATACTAGTCGCTTCTAGTGAAGCTTTGTTGACTAGGGACCCATCGAGTGTGATCTATCTCGATCTATGGTTCTATTCGCATGGTGGGCATAGATCAGAGCACACATCGATATATTACTCCAACACATAAGTAATATAAAGCCGCTTTAATTTTATTGCTAACGATGATATATACATTTGGACATTTAGGATTGAACTACGGGCACTAAGACTAACAATCTCCCACTTGCCCTAGTTCCAATCTAAACTCCAATATGTCCCCATCGACTTTACATGTCTAACATGTTCAGGCAGTGACACTGCCTTAGTCAAAGGGTTGGCTATGTTATCATCTGTTGCAATATCGGTTATCTTCACTTCACCTTAGTTCAGTATTTATCTGATGAGGTGGATACGCCGCAGTACATGTTTGGATTTGTTATACGATCTAGGCTTTTAGCTTGCGCAATGGCCGAATAGGTCAACCCTCTCAACTGGTCGAACAAGTCGTCAATCCTCGGAATCGGGTATCGGTTCTTCACCGTAACCCGGTTCAGCTTCAGGTAATCTATACACATCCGAAGCTCTCCATTCTTCTTCTTCTTCACGAAGAGTGTTGGTGCTCCCCATACGCTCGGACGGATAAATCCCTTCTCCTGAAGCTCCTCGAGCTGACGCTTCAGCTCGGTCAACTCTACCGGCGTAAACCTGTAAGGCGCCATCGATATCGCTGCCGTTCCTTGCACCAGGTCAATCCCGAACTCCACCTCGCGAACTGGTGGCAACCCGCTCAACTCCTCAGGAAATACCTCGGGGAACTCGCACACCACTTGCGGTAACTCTCGGCTCTGCACGGCCGATACTTCCTCCACTGCGGACAGCGCCGACAGGAGAACCCCGCTCTTACTACCCAACACACACGACACCTTCGTGTTGCCTGCTGACACTGTCACTCATCGCCTATAGCAGTCGATATTGGATGGGTACTTCGCCAGCCAATCCATTCCCAAGATCACGTCAAAGGTCGTCATTCCCAGCACGAGAAGGTCACTAGGGAAAGGACAGTCTGCGATTGTAATTTCGCAGGCACGATCGACCCTAGTCACCAACACATCGCCCCCAACTGGGGTGTCCAGACACAGGGGTGGACTCAACGGCTCTAAACTCAGCCCGAACATCTCAGCACAACTAGACGAAATAAACGAGTGTGACGCCCCGGTATCAAATAAAAATAACGCCCACAAATGATACAGTAAACACGTACCTTGAATGGTCTCACGGTAGGTAGTGGATCCTGTGGCCCGGGAGTCGGTAACTACGTACACTCTACCCCGTGACGCCTGTTGTCTCTGACCTGGCGCACTGACGGCTGGCTGTCCAGGCCTCTGCTGCTGTCTCGGAACTAGCGCGCTCGTGGGCGGCTGCGAGAACCTTGATGGCTGACTCTGATACTAGCGACCCTTGGGCGACTGCACTGTATGCGACTGCTGCGGCCGCTGCGCTGACGTTGCCCCAATCGGCTCACGGCACCTTGCCATAGCGTGCCCAACCCGGCCGCACCGGAAACACCTGAACTCGTCGGCCCTCGGCCCCGTGCCCTGGCCTGTCCGGCTGATCACTGGTAGCGCCGCGGGCCCTCCTCCCATCGGACACTCTCGATGCATAAGGCGTGGCTGCCCGCAGATGATCCATATTGGCCCCCTCTCTGAAGTGACTTGCCCTACTGATGCCACCGACCCCATCTGTCTCGCTCCGCCCTGTTGAGCCTGTGGCCGAAAGAACCCCGTGGTCCTCTGTCTCCTTGGATCTCGGGACTCGGACGGCCCCGCAACACTGGTCGGCCGCTGTTGAAGCTCACGGGTCCTCGCTGCCTCTCGGAGACCCTGCTCCACTGTCGCTGCAGTGTCTACGAGCTCTGAGTACTCCCGCAACCTCAGGGCAAGAACTCGATCCCGAATCGCCGGCCTCAGCCCCGCCTCGAACCGTCGGCAACGGTTCAGCTCTGTCGCCACCATTTCTGGTGCGAATCGGGTCAGGGCCGTGAATCTGGCCTCATACTCTGCCACTGACGCCCCGTCCTGTTGCAGTTTCAAGAACTGTTGATGTCGGTCCATCCTAGCCGACTCGGGGAAATACTGCGCCAGAAAGACCGTCTGGAAGATACTGTATTCGTGCCCGACTCTGTCCCGCACACGCCCCCACCAGTGGTAGGCGTTGTCCCTCAGCTGATGAGCTGTAAAGGACACCCTGCTACGACCATCCTCGATGCCTGACGTGTCCAGGTCCCGAGTGACCTGCTCCAGCCATCTCTCGGCTAGATCGGGGTTCGGTTCCCCGACGAATGTAGGTATGCCCAACTTCAGGAAGTCCAGCAGTGTCCGGGCCGTATGGCCTTCGGCCTGACGGGCCTCGCTGGAACGGCTGCTGTCTCCGGAGCTGGCGATGCAGACTCTCTACTGCCGATGATCGCTACCAAGCTCTGCACCGTCGTGGTCAGCTCGTCCAGAGCGGTCATAGTGGGAGGGTCTGCAACCGGCGGGACGCTGGGCGTGCCCGCAGATGGTCCCGCGTCGCTCCTCCTATCCTCCCCGATTGGAGTACCCTGGGCTTCCGCGGACTCAGCGGGTTCGAAGGTGGGCATCCGTCCCGGTGCCCCTGCTGACCGTCCCCTCCTGCCACGCGTGGGCGCCCGTCCGCGTGTCACGGCTGATCGTCCTCGCCTGCCACGAGCCATGTGGTCGGTATCCTCTGCACGGATACACGCAAACGTTTAGTTTGATAACTTATACAACGACGACATGCTCAATATACTAGCGTTCACACGGTCTACGTCTATCTCTAGCGTACTTGTTACTAAAACTCCACACCGCTCACGCTTATCAATACTTCAATACCAGAACACGTAAAGGAAAACTCAACGACCGACTCACTCGTGAACGTCACCCAATAACTACACACAACTACACACGACTCACAAATGAATTCACGTCACCCAACCTCAATCACAAGCTGACAAGGCCAACCAACATCAACACACGCCCACCGGGCCAACCCAAAATCAAAACACGCCCACCTGGCCAACCAAAATCAAAACACGCCCGCCGGGCCAACAAATTCAAAAACACGCCCACAGGGCCAACCAATTTTAACACTTTCTCCTTTCCATTATAAAACCTCATTTCTTGACATCACGTAGTTACAACCCGGTCCAAGCGTCCCCGAACTACATTGTACCCACTTGATGTCAACACCGTCACGTTCGACTACAGGAGCGCTCCTGAGTCGAGTCGCGACAGCTTAAAAAGCGTTTCACGCAGCAACACACAATCAGTATGCCAGTAATAATAATACTGCACATACACACAATCACAAACAGGACTCATGTCCATACGGGTCTACACACGGTTTCTGACTTGCGCACCCAACGCACGACGGGACTTACTGACTCGACTCTCCCAACCTAATTGACGTACAATCCGAGGTGTGAAACCTCGCGCTCTGATACCAAGCTGTCACACCCCAAATTCAGTAGAACCGAACCCAGAACACGAACGGTAAAACGATAAAACCATTTTCAAACCTTTTAAATAAATCGCTTAAAATCACCATTTAGTTAATCAAAATAATAATTTACAACTCAAAGCATGTCCAAACAAGCGGACCAAAGACATGACGTACGTCGCTAAACTCAAAAGGAAACCCGAACTCCTGCTCCTAGCTCTTCAAGCTTCGAGAGCTCCCCTAGTCCGTCTCGCGACCAGTACCTACAGGAAAAGCAGCTAGGGGTGAGCGTTCGCTCACCACCACGTCTACCAGACTGACTACGGCATACTAGCAGGCAATGCCGGAAACACCAACAACAAACCAAACACCGGGGACTACTATCCCCAACTCAAGTAACCCGACTGACACACACACTGTTACTTTCCCTAACCACTCAACACTCGAACACGTAATGTAGACCCGACACGGCGGTTACGACCTCAACCTAAAACGCAAATAATAACCACGCAACACCCAAGATCACAAAGGATCGCACACAACAATCAAGATCACAAAGGATCGCACTCTAGCTACTCAGTGCCGATTGCTAACCGGCTGGGCTTGAGCCTGCCCCACACAACTTTCCCGACACTCAGTCGGGTCAGGCGGTCGACCTGTCTGCAATATACAACGCCATACTTTTCCGATAGCTGGTCGAAAGGGGAGCTGCCCTTCATCGCCGAGAATGCTCAACCTTACCGATCTCTGTCGGGAGGCTAGCCAACACCCATGCAACTTCCCCGACACTCAGTCGGGTCAGGCGGTCGACTTGTCCAACCTCATGCAACCACAATCACAACCAAAGTTCAACAACAAGCGACAACACAGGTTTAACACTCCACAGGCACTTATGGCCACCCAAGACACCAACAGTAAAACACGGGTTCAACAACCCCACGGGCACTCATGGCCACCCAAGACACACCAACAGTATAATACGGGTTTAACAACCCCACGGGCACTCATGGCCACACAAGACACTCCAATAGTAAAATACGGGTTTAACAACCCCACGGGCACTCATGGCCATCCAAGACACACCAACAGTAAAATACGGGTTTAACAACTCCACGGGCACTCATGGCCACCCAAGACACACCAACAGTAAAATACGGGTTTAACAATCCCACGGGCACTCATGGCCACCCAAGACACCAACAATACAATCAACCTCCGGGCATAACCAAATGCCTCCAGTAATTCTAATATTCGATAAGCTCACTTATCCTACGACACTACTAAGCGTCACATGCCTTTCTATTGTTCGATACATTCCCGTATCACACGACACCACCCGGTGTCGCCTGCCTTTCTATTGTTCGATAAACTTACTTAACCCACGACACCCCAGTGTCACATGCATTTCTACTGTTAACTTTCCCTAATCAGGGCCGAGATCCGGCTACTTTTCCCTACCTCATACGCTCTCCAAAAATTTCCCAACCAAGCTCCGGTGTGCTCACGATCACTCACCTAGCTTTCCCTTTCCTCTGTCGGTGGCACGATCTAATACGAACACAATTTAAAACACTTTAAAGTTCGCAGGCATAAACTGAATTTTAATACACTTGACGCCGAAATACAATCCCGACAATGTCGATCAATCCCAAACTTCCCAATTACTCGACATTGTCGATAATGGACCCGGAAAGGCCCGATTCGCCCTGCTCGGCGAATCTGCCCGGGTTTTGAAAACGCGCTTCCGGGGCTCCGAAAATTCCAGTTTTCGTTTCTACTATCTTAGGATAATTCAAGGGTTCCAACGCAATCGACAGAATCAATTTCCGACTTCTGAGCAATTTAATTCACGTTTAAGGTTTCTAAACCCGTCATTTACAACTTTTACAATTTAATTCCAAAATTCGTTCCGGGTGTGGATTAACGACTTGGGGAACGTCCTAAACCACCTGAACACGAAAACCCGAGGCCCGAGCATGTGGGCCCCACCCGGCCCTTAAGACCCGAGGGTGGTTGGGCCGGTTCACTATGGTGGTGGCCGGTCCTAGCTCCGGCACGCCACCACCCGGTTCGGCCAGCCACCATCCACGGTGGCCGGAGCTCCCCCGAGCCTCCGGTCACCGGAAAACGTTCATCTTTCACTCCAAAACGCCTCCAACGAACCCCACACCTCAACTCATCCATATTCTACTCGTTTTAACCCAAACCCTAACTTTTAAACATAACAAAACAAAAATCGGATAGTTGCTCACCGTAGGGAATGATGACGGGAGCTCGATTCTTCGATCGTTGAGACGATCCGTCGGTTGGATCGTCGAGAGATCGACAAACCCTAATCTTGTCTTCTCTTTTTCTCTCCTCCTTCTCTCCTCTTTCTATCCCCTTTCTCTCTCTTCTTTTCCTTTTCTTTTCTCTTTTTCACAAGTGTGGCCGACCACACTATGTGGTCTTGCCTTTGTTTTGGTTCTAAATCACCTAACACCACCACTTATTTGGCATGTGGCAAGTGGGTCCCACCCCTTTTTGGAAAATATCTTATTGATATTTTTCAGTCAGATTCGCGAAATTCGGCCGTCTCGGGCCCTGAACGGGCACTTTTTCCAAGAAATTACGAAACTTCACGGGCTACTAGGAAACGGCTCAACTAAGACCGCTGTGACGACAGCTAAGATTTTTGGATCCAAAACGGACCTCGAACGGACCAAAACGTCGCTCGGTTGACTTTTCCAACAAAAAGTCAACCTTTCCCAAATTGGTCTGAAAGTTGCCCTGAGTCCCCCAGAACTCACTTTGATCGATATCGGGGTCAACTTAAGTCCGGTATGACCCTCGGGGTCAAATTTAGGTTCATTTAGGTGTAGGTTCAAATTTTTTAAATTTTCTTGTTTTTCACCGATTTGACTGACGTTGACCGGGAGTGGTTCTTACACCTGTAGTCGGCCAAGTGTACCATCTCCTCCCGACTCCCTGGTTTGAACAAAGAGCTCTCACCCACCAATATCAAAAGCTGTTCATTTTCTGTATAGGTACATTATTCCTCTACCATTTGGTTGGTTATATAAGACTGTTGGAAATCAGAAATTACCATTATAGCCTTTGAGGTTGACTTAGATAGTCAAATGTCAAGGGTCCTTCCTTCAAACCTCAAACCTATATGTTAGTGATACAAAACCTACCCATTACCATGGCCATGAGTTTCGTATATCAATGTTTCTGTACGGGGAAAATGGTTTTGTTTAGCATGGTCAAACTAATTTGGGTTCTCTTGACCATAAAAAGTAGCTCCAACCTACTATTTAATCACAATTGGGACGATCTAAACTTACTACTAACAACCAGCCATTGTGGAGGGTTGTTTTCGGTTACCCAATTGACGACACCAACCTAACAACAAGTGTGTTGTTGAAATATATGAGGAGAAAGAGGGGCACTTTGGTCATAACTATAAAGAGGAAGAAAGGGCCTTTTACTCATTTAGCTTCAAGCTTAATCTTAAGATTCGTATAACTATTGTGTTGTATACAACTATAGTATAAAATTTCCAGGACGATGTAGAAGGACTTGTCGCTCAGAGCGCTTCCGCGTCGCCCAAGTGCCAAGGCCACGCATTATGTGTCGTTCAACTCGTGTTACTCAGATGCTTTAGTAACGTTGGACAGTACACCAAAATGTCACTTAACCAACCGAATGAAATAAGTGGGTCTCATTATCAACCAAGTTATAAAAGTCAATATTGTTACAACTTCTCCGACCAAATAGTATCGACTCAGTGATGAAATATTAATTACCGACACAATATTTATTCACTCGATAACGAAAGTTTCAATACAAAGTGAATAAATATACGTCATCTGCGTATTGGCCATGCGGACCATGAACTCCGAGCCCCCCCCCCCCCCCCCCCCCAAGAGCCCCCGTAGTTCCTATGATTTTCGGCCTCTCTCTCCAATTCGAGCTGGAGAAACTTACGAGGGGCTCCTTTTGAACGGACTAGGCGACCCAACCTACTCAATGTTGCATGATTGATCCCCTACCCCGATGATGGAGAGCTCAACATACACCCAGGTTTTGAACCAAAGGAGGTCACCGTCAATCTGGTGATGCCCCATGTGTTTTCCTAAGGAACCATCACCCACTAGAAGTTGGAAGCACGCGTATATCCTACCTCGCTAGACTTAGTGGAAATTTTAGTTTGAGTTGGTCCTCGGGTCATAACGCCCGACATCTTACATAACCTCGGTCTAAGATGCATAGGCTAGGCTTCGTGGACCCATGGGGATTTGTAAAAGTATCCATTTGAGGCTCATTCTCATTTGGTCTCTGGTGGTTTATTCAAAGTCTTGGAAGAAAATGGAAGGGAAGTTTAGGCCCTAGGCGCGAGCTGGATAGAGTAGTGAGCCCAAGACCAATGTCATGAAGAAGCGGAGCCCAACGCTGTTGATATAGAAGAGGTCCAAGAGGACCAGGCAAGGTTTGGAAAACAGCCTTGCTAGACCTTTGAGAGACCCACAGGGAGATGGGATGCACGGGAGAAGGAGGGTTTCACCCCTACCATTGTTGCCTCTGATCAACCACACTCCTCCAATGTCCATTGAGTTCCCTACATGTGTAGCATACTCCTCTCTAAACCTATTCAGACCCTTTTGTATGGCCAACTCGCAGATAGGCACCCAGTGCAATACAGGTCGAGGCGTGAACGATCACATCAAAGATTGCATTATCATCATATCAGCTTAGGCCAGAATCCTATTCAAAATCGAGATACCTAAATTGGTGCTTTAAGCGAGGTTAGAGAATATGGAATGTCCACAATCAAGTCTGGTCTATTTTGTCTTACTAATGTATGTTCTGTTCTTGAAATGAATAAAATGTCCTCTTGGTTGCTAAAAAAGTAAAAGTCATTAAAAATTGATTTTGTGTAGTACACATAACATACTATAGTTCAGTTGATTCTCTCTAAAATGTTTTCAACTACATTTGCCAACTAATGTAGTAACTAAATTTAACTACAAACGTTTTTTTATGGAAAAAACTACAAATGTTTTAATAATGTGCACTTTTCTCCAAATGATTAACCACAAACACTTACATAATGTAACTTCTTTATCAAATTATAGTGACTTATGATATATATATATATTTGAAATATGGCGACCTCTTTATTAAAATTCAAATTGTGCCATTACAATCCTTGTATAGACTAAGGGTCAGAAACCCTTACGTTTCATATTATAGTCCGGACTCCCATAATAATGCAGATGTACTGGTGCTCAAGACTTGTAAAATTATTCTACTTGGTATCATAGACAAGAAAGAAAACAAATAAACACAAGACCGAACACAAGAAACTAAAGAGCATGCGATGTTAGTTCTTCTGAACCGCATAACTAGCCTAGTGATGCGTTTTCGTATTGCCGACCCACCATCCTGAGTCGTCGGGATCATCTGAGATGCCCTCCATATGATGGAACTTATTTTAGATGTGTTAAGGAGTATAGAACATGCTCCATGAGATCATGTTTTCTAATACTTCTGGCCGCACCAGATTGTATTAGAGCAACCTTACTGCCACCAAAATCCTCCCGGCCTCCGTTGATCATCGACAAATCTACAACTTAACAACAAAACTCAAAATAGCCGCTAAAGCGCGATAATACAGATCGTTAAAGCGCGACAATACAGACCGCCAAAACTCGACTCTATCGATCGGATATCAGGAGACAAAGTAAGTAAACTCCATAAGAGCATGAGAGAAGAAAATGAGAGAAAGTCGCAAAGATAAAACTGTTTATGGGTTTTCTCTTTAGAGCGTTGTAAAGTGATGTCCAATGTTTTTCCTAAGGAACCATCACCCACTAGAAGTTGGAAGCACGCGTTTATACTACCTTGCTAGACTTAGTAGACATTTTAGTCTGAGGTGGTCCCCAGATCATAACCCCCGACATCTTGCCTAACCTCAGCCTAGGATGCATGGGCTAGGCACTATGGACCCATTGGGCTTTGTAAAAGTATCCATTTGAGGTCCATTCTTATTTTTCCCTAATGGTTTCTTCTAAGCTTTGGAAGGAATAGAAAGCAAGTTTAGGCCCTCGGCACGAGCTGGATAGAGTAGTGAGCCCAAGACTACTGTCATGAAGAAGCGAAGCCCATCCCTGTAGATATAGAAGACGTCCAAGAGGACTAGAAAAGGTCTAGAAAACAGTCTTGCCAGGCCTTTAAGAGCCCTACGGAGAGATAGGACGCACGGGAGAAGGAGAGTTTCACCCCTACCACTATTGCCTCTGATCAAACTCATTCCTCTACTGTACACTGAGTTCCATATATGCCTAGCATACTCCTCTCAAAACCTATTCAGACCCTTTTGTATTTCCAATTCACAGATAGGCACCTAGTGCAATACAGGTCGAGTCGTGAACGGTCACACCAGAGATTGCATTATCATCACATCAGCTTAGGCCAAAGTCCTATTCAAAATCGAGATACCTAAATCGGTGCTTTAAGCGAGGTTAGCGACTATGGAATATCCACAATCAAGTCTAGTCTATTTTGTCTTACTAATGTATGTTCTGTTTATTGAAATTAATAAAATTACCCTTTGGGTGCTCAAAAGTAAAATTCATAAAAGATTGATTTTGAGCAATATGCGTGAAACACTATAGTTCAATTGATTCTCTCTAAAACCCGTTCAACTATATTTTTCAACCAATGTAGAAACTAAATTAAAGTACAAACGTTTTTCTATGAAAAAGAAACTACAAATGTTTTAATACTATGAGTTTTTCCCCAAATGATCAACCATAAACGCTTACAAAATCTAATTCTTTATCGACTTATAGTGCTTGATGATTGATGATGTATTTTTTTTTTGAAATGGGGCGATCATTTTATTAAAATTAAAATAGTGCCATCACAATCCTTGCATAGACTAAAGGTCAGAAAGCCTAGGCTTTATATTATAGTCCAGACTCCCATAACAATGCAGGTGTACTGGTGCTCTGGACCTGTAAAATTAATCTATTTGGTATCATAGACAAGAATTAAAAAAAAATAAACACAAGAACGAACACTCGAAACTAAAGGTCATGTGATGCCAGTTCTTCTAAACCCCATAATTGGCCTAGTGAGACGTTTTCGTATTGCTGACCCATCGTCTTGATTCGTCGGGATCATCTGAGACCCCCTCCCTTTGATGAAACTTATTTTAGATGTTGAAAGGAGAACGGAGCATGCTCCGTGAGATCATGCTTCGCCAATACTTTTGGCCAAACCAGATTGTATTTGAGCCACCCTACTGCCACCAAAAATCCCCTTGGCCTCCGTTGATCAACGATGGACCTACCCCTTTAACAACGTAACTCAAAATAGTCGTCAAAGCGCAACAATACAGACATCCAAAACTCAACTATACCGGTCTTATATCGTGAGACAAAGCAAGTAAACTCCATAAGAGCATGAGAGAAAAGTCGCAAAGATAAACCCGCTTATGGGTTTTCTCTTTAGAAATCTGTAAAGTGATGATGTATTTGTTAAAATAATTGCTAACAACGATAGGCATAAAATGTATTAATTGAATATTGGTCAAGATAATTACGAGAACAATAATAAGTGTTGACAACTTCTAGATTTTGATTATGTTGAATCTCGTTAAGGGGCAAAGCTCTCCCACAATCACAGATATTCGTAGAGTATTTAAATTAGGATAGTTTGTTGTGTGTAACTAACTGGACACGAGTTGTGGGGGATGAAACGCTTGTATGAGTAAAATAGGTACATCTCAATAAAAACGACTTGTATTCACTAGAAATGCAACCCCTTATAAGAGCCTACGGTAGGCAATTTCTGATCATTCATTGAAGGCCAGTCTCACCCTTATCTATGAAGACAAATTTTGAAGTTTCAATCGACATCACTTATCTAAGTAAATCAATGGTGTCACCTCGGCCTTCGGTTTCAAGTCTCTAAGTGTGGCATATTGCATTTGACTTGAGAAAATTTGGCCGAGAGAATCGCTACCGTACAAAATTTTGGAAAAGATAATTCAAATAATCGGATTTATCGATAAAAAAAATTGAAAAAAGAAAATTTATTAAGCTCTTTTCCTCAGGAGAATGAAAAACAAGGCAAAGAGAGGCACCAGAAACAAGGGCATCATCCTCAAGACCAAAATGAAACTCGAAAGAGCTAACAACCAACTCTCAGACGAGCTGAAACCTCCCAAAATATGGAGGAGAACAACAACAAGAAAACCCCACAAAAAAAACCGCAAAGCAACTAAAGCTTGATCCAATCTGAAACAAAACCTTAAACCACCCATGCCACTACAAGGTGCAACAAAGAAAGTTCGCAACGAAAACAACACCTAGTAACGAGGCCACCCAAACCAGTTAGACCGAAGCTGGACCGTCACCAGAATCAGACGTAACTCTAGTCTCCCCTTTAGCCTCATCCCCAAAACTCATGGCCTTAACCAGAGGCTTAAACCCATGCCAAACTAGAGTCCCAAGCAAGTTGACCCGCTTTACGAAACGAAGAGAACGAAACAACAACACCATCTCTTTCCTTAAAATATGACCTGGGTTTAACCTGATAAAAAACCTTCACTGATTCTGTTCTCTTCCTTTTACCTCTAGACCTCATTTTCTTCTGGCCCCAACCCTCAACAGTGAGATTCAAATCTTACTCAACGCGCATGTTACCAGTAGAAGAAGAAAGGAAATGATCATACACCTTAACCGAGACACGAGAAGCACAAAATTGTGCTGTCACATATTGATGGATTATCGGAGTTACGAAGAACTTGTCTGGATCGACAAACTCAACGAAAACTAGAGTAGTAGGTGATGTTTTTGAAACCAACACAAAGTCGAGCCCCAACTCCTCTTCTCCGTTGATTTCAATAACAAGATCGTCACCCTCCTTAGAACCTTCACTCGCACAAGAGGCCAATCCTGGAGCGTCGAATTTTGAGCTTTGAAAATCCTTAGACTCAAAAACATCATCAGAGTGTACAAGAACACCGACCAAATCTCCCTAGCTCTGAAAAAAGGGGACTCTACTCTCATCTATGTCTTGTACAAAAACACAAAAGACAATTTCATCAAGGACCAGCTCCACTTCCGCCCCCTCAAAACCTTCTCGCTATGCAGCAAAACAAAGGCGTGACCAGAAGACGTCCCGAGTTCCTCTCCCTAGACTGATAATACAGAGCCGAATAGATTTTCGATAGAAGAAAAATTATCCATGCTCCAACCATGAAAGGGAAAGAAATCTACAACCATCCACTGGAAAAATTCACTCTAGAGCACCAAATCTCCTGAACATCTAGTTATCACGAACCACGTCTCCAGTCAACACCACTTTGTCTCCTTCATCGCCGCACCAAAACTAGGTTCTAATAAGTTATAAGACACACCATATTGCCAAAAAAATGGAACTCTAAATTCAAAACACCCTCTCTCTCAATCTCCGCCCGGATCAGTTCTATACTACGATCAGAATGGGCTACTACTATGCACCTTGACAAAGCCATAACACAACGTTCAGGAACAGTCGAGCCTATGCAACATAGAGAACTTGTCCGGGGAAATTTTTTTGCAGCTGAAGAGGGACTCAATTTCTTCTTCCAAACCTTTCCAATAAAGGATCTTGTCTTGCCTATTTCCCACACCCGATCAACTAGCAACACATTGCCCTGAACTGATCTACCGCTGAGATTTAAGATCACGACATCAACATCAACCTCACGTACCCACACAACCCGAAATAGCTACCTCCATGATTAGTCTTTCGAATCGCATCCACCTTAACCATCTTTCCTTCCTCATTGAATATGTTAAACAACCAGTCATCTGTTGATTGTTAAGGTAAATGGAAAACAACCAATTTGACCATCTCGAAACTCTCTTTGCTCCGACCTGTAGGGGGCTTCGGTATGACTCTTTCAGATTTATCAATAAATAATATTTGTTTCAACTATAAGTAGTACACCTCTTTCATTCACTCGCATACTACCAACCTCTCCCCAAATCTCTGAAATTGACTTGTTCAGCCCTTCATAAAACTCAAAATCCAAAACTTACTCAACTAGGTCACAAACTAAGGGTTTTAAGGTCATCCAAGATGAAGTATTCAGGATCACAAATGCCTAAATTGGAGACTGACCTTGAGATCGTCCAATAGGAAGAAGGCGGCCAAATGTAAATGTAAATAATCAATGTCCAAGTCAAGCTCGGGAGGCGATATAGTCGTGGCCTTAATTGAGGTGGAAAAAAATTACAACTCCTGACTCATCTAAAGTTAAATGATACAAGGTCCTTATGCAACGAAAAATGGTAGATCAATCCGAATGACAAAGAAGGATTAGGAGGAACATACTGAGAAAATCCAATTATACAAAGTTCGTCTAGCAAGAACTTTTCTATAAATAATTT
This sequence comes from Erodium maritimum, assembly GCA_963921825.1. NCBI lineage: Eukaryota > Viridiplantae > Streptophyta > Magnoliopsida > Geraniales > Geraniaceae > Erodium > Erodium maritimum. The sequence goes on along the minus strand of OY997595.1, from coordinate 45,755,855 downwards.
TAGTAATATTAAAGTAGTGTTATTTTAGTAATTTAAAATTAGAAAGGCAGTACCAAAATTTTCCAATGTAATTGATCTTGGTAATGTAATTTATAATTAATATAAGAACTTATATTTTTATTAATTATATAAATTCATGAATTCAATTTTTTATTTTTTATTTTTAATTTCATTTTTACTTCACATTTGATATCAACTTAATTTTTTTTAAATTAACTGATATTTAAAACCGTTATCATAGACACCTTATTATAAACATGTAAATACAATAATAAAAAGTAATTATTAAATCACCTCACTATACACGCTCTAACTTTTAATTTAGCATCGAAATTAAAATAGTGTATCAAGTGACACTCCGTTCTCGAATATGTGTTATGTCCTGGTCATTGCAGCTATGGTTTAGTACAATACAAGTGGACGACTACATGTAGGACACCTTTTTGATCCGTAGTGGTGTGGCTCTTCAATGTCATGGTGGCGGTTGTGTTGTATTCGCGAATAATCTTTGGGGTCCTCAAAATGTGGTAGTGGTCAATTGGTGTTCTAGTGGTTGTGGCAAGGACTAGGGTCAGGGAATGGGATATGGCAGCATCAGAGCTAAGTTGAATGGAGACTGTCGGCGGTTCCTGTACCCCTCTACACGATCTCTGGTCGAGCGACGACAGTAGATAATGGGGAGTATTAGTCTTAGAGCAATAATAGATGACAATTGAAAATATGATCCTTATGATCCTAGTTTGATTAGGAACTGGAAATGGATCGATTATCGGGACAAGTAGAAGGACAAGGGTACAATCAGGGATTATCACAAGTTAATTCCTTTTGAGTTCTCATTAGATCATTTGGAGAATTGATTGTGTAAGGGGAGGACTCGTGATCTAGACAAACCATTTACACTTGACAAAACAATATGGGCACTCGACATTGTTGACAAACAGATGAGGTGTACGAAGCACCCTCACTGTGGTATATGAGGTATGCGAGTTGGTCATTGTGGTAGAAAGAGCCCTCACATAACCGATATTACGCAGCATTTAGTCTTCCCTGCTCCACAATACCCGACTGTTTTCTTGTGCCAACATCGTTCTTATTTTTATAAGGGAGGAGTGTGAAGACCTTCCGATGTACCGACCAAAACATTAAACACTTCATCTATAAAGACATCAACTGTGGACCTAAGTTTCCATTTATAGAACCCCTTGTAGTTATAAGTCTCCCTAATACTAGAAGTGAAGCAAGCAAGCAACACGCGAGCAAAACAGTAAGAAAGTAGAACGAACACAGATGTTTAGTAGATCATAGAAAAACCAAGCTGTTTCGTGGCAATTGGGTCCACTAACTTAAGCAATTTTTTCTGGCGCGTCCGGGGTGGCGAACATGTCAGTATGCTCCCGAGCTTAACACAACTTCTGCCCAAACTCGTGTCCACTCACGATTCTGGATGTGGAACTTGCAGAGACAATACCCAAGAATCGTAGAACAAAAGAGAGAATAATCTGTATGAACAAACTTACTATTTCAAGAAAGTATGTAAGAGGACGGAGACAAATGGTTGGTGAAAATCTGATGAAAACGTGTGGTTGTGCAGTAGAATTTTGGGAGTAAAATGAGAATTTTATGTGTTAACAAATGGGCTCAACAATTTGTGTTTATAGGCTTTCATCCTGAGTGGTACAAACGTAATTTCACAATGAATATGAATTCAAATCACTTTGTAACCTCTTCCAACACATTAACTCTCATCAACCCATTATAAGGCTTTGTAACCTCTAATAATTCACATTAACTCTCCATATTAACCCATCATTAAGGCTTTGTAACCTCCAATAATTCCCATTAACTCTCCATAATATAAAATCGTGGATTTTAGGTCCGAGCCCGAGAACAGATATAAGTCTACCTACGACTCAAAGGCCAACTCCAAGCCTAACTTTAATGTCTTGAACAAGGAGCACTTTATTAAGTTAAATTTTCTCCTCTAATCTTTGGATGTGGGACTATAAAAAAAAACTCTATGGCATTGGAAGCATTACTTCCAACATCCCTTGCTAGTTTATGGTCTGTTAGGGTTTTGTGTATGTGCTAGAGGAAGTTGCTAATTTTTATTTTGACGAAAAGCGGGAGGCATTAATTTTGTATATCAATCAAAGTGACATACGTTCAATATGATGAAAGCGCACAAGCAAACGATAAAATTACAGACTCCAAACTAACAAGCATATAATATAATATTACCGACTCCCAACCAGAGCGCAATTAGGGCGCCCTAGAACGTGCAAACACGTGCACGTCAAAAGTGCAACAACGTGCACACCAAACCGTGCCACATAACAGGCACACCAAACCGTGCAACAAGTGCACACAAACCATGCAACTAGTGCACACCCAATCTGCTCCAAGTGCAGTTATTGAAAGATGTAAAACACAAGGAAATAAACCTAGCCAATTCAGAATCGCCAGTGTCCGATTAGGGACCTTGACCCGAGGAATCCAAAAGACGCGAACTCCAGATCCCCACTAAAGGTAACCGTTCAGGCCAGATCTGCAGCGTGACAAGTCGCCGGAGCTGCCCACCACTGCTCAAACCCACCTTGACGCGACCGTAGGAACCAAAACAGCATCAGATAGAGACGGACACGCACGCCGGCCATCGAGGACGCCGGCCATCGAAGACGCTGATAAACCGACGCCGGCCTTGAGAGGAAAGGGGAAAAAAGAGTACGGGGGGTGTGGCGTGGGGGAGAGGGACAAGGGAGAAGAGGGCTACGGGAGGAGGAGTAAGCTATCACCGATGACAGCCATGGCCGGGTGGCCGTGGCCGTGGCCGGTGATAACACAAAGGGGGGCGACGTTGAAAAACTTTTTAGGGTTGGCACTTGGACGCAGTAGAGAGATTCAATATTTGTACTAGGAAGTTGGTAATTTTACTTAGGCACATTGCATCATCATTATTTTTCATTTTATTAGAATAAATCTTTCACTCAGAAATACTTTTTTGAGCCCAGTGGACTGCCAATTGGCAAGAGTTGTCATCCAACGAGGGGATTTGGCCCAAAGTTTTGGACCGTGTCAATGTTCTTGTCCTGATCTTTTTAATCTGTAAAAGTTATCTTTTCCATAAATAATAAAACTTCAACTGGGCACCTTCAGAAATTAGTTATTAGAGCATCTCTAGTGCTAGATTTTTGGTGCTGGCTATACATGCTGACTGTTAAATTTTAAAAAAATATTTCACACTTTAGCACCAACAATCAGCATTTAAAAATCATCAACCTCCAATGCTATTTTTTCTGCTGGTTGTTCGTTGCTGACTGTTATAATAAATTAATATTAAACATAACAACTTTATTTTAAAAAAACACATTAATACTGCACGGTTAAAATTAAATATACGTTAACCACAACTTATTATCACCAAAACGGAAACTAAAACAAATCATAACAACACTTTATAATTCGTGAGCGTATTGTAGCCACTTCGGGTGGTCTTTGAGTAGATTCTAGACAGCGAACTTTGTAAAAGATTGGCGATGTCGCTCCCAATACATGTCTGCACCAAGGCTCTAAGTTGATCATCGGTTTGTCCTGGCAGGCGAGCATGAAGTTTTTTACGGTAGCTTAAATTAAAAAAATTACCTTGTCTGAGATCCTTTGTCAGTGGTCCTTGCACTGCTTCTCGGTTCGCAACAGGGTGGAACCAGGGGCCGATTGGATGTAGTGTGCGTATACATCCGGCCAGTATCGAATGTTTGGGCCCGGGCGAGCGTGTTTAAGCCACACAAGGACCAACACCATCTCTTCTTCGTGTGCCCATTGGAACGTTCGGTGGTGGGGATCCATCAGCACTTCGGTGGACAAGAAATTGTTTAGGGGTTTGGGAGGAAGAGAGGATTTGGTGTAGGAAGTGGGGAGGATAACAAATAGAGGTGGTGTTATTTATAGCCATCAAACCGCCGGCATCCCAAGGGTATTTTGGTCATTTTCTTATATGTAGTGCAATTATGTCACGCAAACCATGGAACTGGGAATGAAGACAAAATTCAAGTGAAATGTTGGGAAAATGAAATTCAAGTGAAATGTTGGTAAAAAGAAATTCAAGGTTTAATTCAACCCCACAATTAAATTACAGAATTGCAACGGGAAATGAAACCAATAAATTAAGACGGGAAAATAATTAATTCACATATTGCTTGTTAGCCATGAGTTGCAGCTTCAATTGGAGTGTAGTGCAGATCGCTTGTTTGGCCTCCGCAACATTGGAGACAATCTCCTTTATCTCTGAGACTTTCTCTTTTCCTTTTGAGCCTTGCAGCTTTGGCAACCTTCTGCCCCATAGGCCGGCGGTAGTCCGAACTTTGGCTCATCCCCGTGGTGTGCTCATTTTCATCCCTAAGTGTTTCATACCCAAGTATGTCTTCCCGACTGTGCTTGCTCGATTCGCTAGTTGGTTGGAAAGACGATACCAATGCCACGTGTTGTTCAAGCTCCTCTGAGTCGGATATGGGAAAGTGTTTTCCCGTCCACTTCTACTGACCTCTGACAAGTTTCCACCAATGTTTCCATACAAAGGCATGTCATTCATTCCTCAAATACATTTCCTCGGCCAACGCCATAAGTTGATCATCAGATCGACCGATCCTATGATCCTTGTCAAGCCGTTCGTCATACCCTTGGAACTTCGTGACCTGAGGGTTAATGGTTTCACAATGGTCCTTACACTACTTCTCGGTTCGCAGCGAATCTTTGGGTCCACGTATGTCAGCGATTTCTCTCCTGATGGCGTGCCAATACTTCACATTCGTCTTGGAATTCCCGTGAATTGAATCATAAGAAATGATCATCCAAGCGCGAACAAGACGCTCGTCCTCCTCAACACTCCATAATCTTCCCGTTTTTTTTGTTTTTGTTTTTTCCTTGCTCGCTTTAGCTTTCTGTCCTTTCGCCCCTCCGGGTACATGGGTGTTCAACACCACGATGACGTCTTCGGTATTCATGGGAATTTTTTGACTTATCGGTGTGGAGTTTTGGCTCGGAAGTAATTGGTCTTGGGTTGCCAGGACAAACTCGTCATTTGACATCTGGTTCATCAAAGAACCCCAATCGCACTCCATTACGAACGAAAAAAAACGAGTATAGAGAAAAAAATAGAGTATTATTTTGAGAAGAATTATGTTGGTGTGTGAAAATGAAATGGGGTATGTTGTTTATATAGAGGAGAAGGGGGGAAATAGCCTCTATCGACGCTGTCACATGCCGCCAACGGAGTGGGTGCCAACGGTCGGCGGTAAAACCAAGGCAGTCAGCGTTGACCGCTGACTGCCACCGACTCCAAATGCCAACGCCGAGTGCCAACGGCTACTTAGGCAATTGTACAAACCGCTAGCATCTTCACGCCGGCTCTACGTCTGCAAAACACCAACGTGTCGCCATCGTTTTCTAACTGTCAGCGAAGATACTCCGATTCATCGACTAACGTTGAAGATGCTCTTAAAATAGGAAAGTGGAGCTAATACAAATATTAAAATCAAACAATACAAAGATATAAAGGTATACATAATGTTTGTTGCGTGACAGCGCGAAGTATAAGAGTAAAAGCAAAGCATCGGACATTTTGGCACAAGTAAAAACACATGTTAATAGTAAAAGTGTCGTAGGTTGTGACGTGGTAAGTGCGGCGAAAGTGGAACTACTATTGACGAGGACTAGCAGAGTTGTACCGGTTGTGGAATTTGAGAATAGGAGGCACTTTTTAGCTAGTACACTCAATTTGGATGTAGATGGCTCTGATGTTCGAGGGGCCGGCGGAATTTTAGCCCACAAGCTCAGGTGGTAGAGGTTGTTGGATTCAATGAAGCACTCTCTTGGTTTAAGTATTCGAATATAGAGCTCCGCGATGCCTTATTGTTTTCCAGGGTATACATAACTTTGATAATATGGTGTCCAATATCAGATTGGTAGTGAATGATCGTAAGATATCGTCATGTCAAATATTTAATAGGGAAATTTGACTTTATTTTAGAATAAACGATAATTTTATTGAAATTATAAAAGAGTCGTTACAATGGCCAAAGCTCATGGGAGTTTTTTTATCCAAAAACTTTGAGACGAGAATACCGCTCCTACAATAAGAGATGGTTGTGCTAAACAATAATTAAAACTAAAACAGAAAGTAAAATCAAATGGCTCAAACTGTCAAGAACTGCTCAAAGTAGTGCCAAAACGCTGCTTGATCCTTGCTTTCCAAGTACTCTTTTCATCGTGATGTGAGCAACCGAACTTGAACCTAACAGTCTGATCGAGAGGTAAGGCTTGGACCAAGGACCCCTCCCAGGGTAGGTCCTTGAAGCCATGGTTACCTATCATCCCTTATGGCAGGGATGCTTCCCAACCCTCGCTAGATCTTCACGCGGCTCCCCCGTAGTGTCTCTCTCCTGACCTGATAGGCCTGGAAACTTCATGGATGGGCCAAACACAAGGAGACCTATCTCTGAAGAGTAACCGATTCCTCGAGGGTAAGGCCTAACCCTAGTGCGGCCCTAAAACCCGAGATACAGGTTCGGTATCGTGTTTGAGGCTATAAGGGGGTCCTTAACTAGAGACAAATCGACCTTAGGTATCGTGTAAGAGGCCAATGGCTCGAACCCCGGTGGTGGTGGTGGTGGTGCTTCCGTACCCCAATCATGTGGTGTATGTCTTCTCCAACTTGCCAGATCTGAATTCCAAGATCAAATCATCGAACTAGGGTGTCCTTAGTACCTCCCAATCACAATCCTAGACCATATGTCTAGTTCGAACACAATCAAAGCAGAAGGATTTAAGCGCTCATAGGTTAGAGTAACCCTCACCGGTTCTGGGAACTCCCTAAACTTCATGATCATGGTACGCCGAAGAGGGCGGTGAAGGTCCATTAAAAAATGAACCTTTAATTGTTCCGCCCCAACACAACCCAAATTGGTCGCAAGGGACGTCCACACACTCCCCTAGCGTAGCCCCGATCATGTCCCTAGTGGCCTAGGTCCAAACAAGGGGTGTAATACATCTAGAATGCACCCTCAACTGGATGCGTTCCAACCTAGGGAGGTCCCGAGCCATCAGGTCGACCATCTCACCAAGCAACAACGGGTGACCATGGAAGCACCACATTTCATTACATCGAACTCAATCCCTAGCCTTTTAGGATGAGAAATAGAATGCAAAGGTTCCTGTTTCCATGTCTTTGACCACCAAACCCAAGGCCGATCGGCCCTCAGCACGCGTAATGATCGTGAGCATTAATTCCTTTAAGGGTCGGTTGGGGGATTCAAGTCGTCCCACCATACCAAATTGGATTCGAGCTAGTACATAAGGGTCCACCGATGTATATGGAACCACGTGTTAGTCTTAGTGCCCGTAGTTCAATCCTAAATGTCCAAATGTATATATCATCGTTAGCAATAAAATTAAAGCGGCTTTATATTACTTATGTGTTGGAGTAATATATCGATGTGTGCTCTGATCTATGCCCACCATGCGAATAGAACCATAGATCGAGATAGATCACACTCGATGGGTCCCTAGTCAACAAAGCTTCACTAGAAGCGACTAGTATGAAAGATGGCTCTTTATGGCTTACGTTCTGTTAGTCATTGGAATGGGATTCCGGAGTCTGATCATAGATATCATGTGGGACATGATATTGGACGACCCGCCCTGAATATGTGCCATAGATTAAGTCATGAACATGTTCAGTGTTGTAGCTTGTCATGTATCCTTAGACCAAGGAGTCTTTGTGATCGCTATGTAGTCAACAACTGAGTTTGACCTGAGCCTAATGTTGTCCGTAACAGGGCTTCCATAACGGCCAGGATTGGCTTGGGGACGGGCTACATGAGTGACACGAAAGACGGCTAAGGGATTTATCCCTCATACTAAGGTATGGGAAAGATATCGGTTCTCGGCCACTTGATCGAGAGTGACTGGAAGAATAGCATGTCCATGCACATGATACTGGGTATCATATCTTCAGTCATCTCACATATCAAGGAACGGTGATTGAGAATAATAAGGATGACGGCTCTATGCCTTATCTCAATCAGGATATCAGAGATAAAAGGATAATGACAGGGACGACGAAAAGGTTAGAATCGACAGGGTCGATTCGTTATGTAGTGTCAGGCAATACTAAAGTCTCGTTAGTTGCCACTTAAATAGGATCAAGTAAAATGAGATTTTACGTTGATCTATTGACATGCATAAACCAAAGGGTCACACCGGAGGATGAAACTCATTGACACATTTATGGAGAATGGCCAAAAGGGAGTTGTCTCGGGACATGACCAAAACTGGGTTTTGGGTCATGTGCCCGTACGTGAATAGGACTTTACGGATCGAGACAAGGCTTGGAGTCTTGGGATTGATCGCGTCGGATAATGTTGGACATTTCCGGTATGGAAGGCTTGGAGGCGATGAGCGAATCACGGGACCTCGTTAGAAATGGCCACGGGCCATGTTCCAACAGGCCCATGAAAGGCCCATGCAACCAAGGCCCATAGAACTAATTAATCAAGTCTTGATTAATTAGTACTAAGTAAGCAAGACAAGGATTAAGGTGTTGGTGATTCACCACCTAACCCAATCTTGTCTTGCCATACTTTGTCCTATTTACACCTTACTTGACACCATACTTGTCCCATGCCTTTAGTTGGACAAGTATGAGTTTTGTTATGTTTAATTCATCTTTTTTCAACATAACAAACACAAGACAAGAATAGGAAACACATTTTCTCTCCCTCTTCCATGGCCATTTCGGGTTTGGCTAGTTTCCACCTCCATGTTTGTGTTCTTGAGTCCTCAAAGAGAAGAACTACGTGGCTTTGATTCCCATGTGGATACGTAGGCGTCTTGGAGACTCAAGCCAATCATTCGTTAACCGGTGTTCTTGTTTTGGTAAGAACTAGTGCTGAATTTTTCTCTTGTTAATCCATTCTTTGTTAGTTGTTTCATGGTTTTAATTGTCTCTTGGTTTTCATTGATTTTCCGCTGCGAGTTGGTTCATCTCCAACCCTACCTCGAGACCCAACAGTGGTATCAGAGCCGTGCTACCTTCGGGATTCACAAGACGGTGTTCAAAGTTTCGGTTTTGCTTGAAAGTTTCGTTTTTGGCATGTTGTTTTGCTAAATTGATTGATAACATGTTTTAAATTATTTTTTATGGATTTAATGCATGTAAAATGAATTTTTGAAAATTATTTCAAATCTGGAAATTTTGAAAAAAGTTTGATTTTTCGGGTCTCGGGAGCGGGACTCTCGGGGAGCCGAAACCGAGACCGAACGGGGCTCCGTTGGACGGAGCTAGGCCAAGCATGACCATTGGATGGTTGATATGCCAAGGCTAAATCGTTTTGTTAGTTATGACGAGTTTGGAACCGTCATGATGAACTCGAAGATCAAATGTTCAAAAGTTTCATTTTTGAACGGTTTCGATAAACCGAGCATCAAAAAATTTCGAAACTTGGCTATTAATTAAAACCGGAAAATCACATGATGTTTGATAACATGCTTGTTTGATAACACGATGTGTGATGTGATGTTGGCATGGTGTACATAATAGCCCCGAGCTCAATTTAATTATTTATCGCTTTTCACGGCCTGCGAGCCGTTAGAGTTAACGTGTAATTATTCTTTCAAGGTGTGGTCGTCGAACCACTTGTTTGTAATATTTATTTATTCCCGACCTGCGAGTTGTGTATTAAATTGTAATATTTTACTCAAGATGAAGAAAGGGCGAAAAGGTCATTTGGTGGCTTTTCGGGTGTTGGCATCGGCTTGGAGTCGATGGAGCTCAAGAAGCTAGTGGGAGTTAGTTTAGGGGGCTATTATGTGCATATTTATCGCTTTATGCTTGGTTTAGTTTATGCATGATTAATTCTATGAGTTGATGTGCATTTGGAATGTAGTTGATGTGCTCATCGCATCTAGGATGTGCCAAAGTTTTGAACACAACTGGACAAGTAAAAGCGGGTCATGTCCGATACCTCCCAATCATCAACACCTTACTACCTCCCCGTCCTATGGTTGTCGTGCGCATTAGCGGAGCATCCATGGGGAAGCGGGGTAGTAGGTTTGGACGACATATGTGGGTGTCGTGCGCATTAGCGGAGCACCTACATAGTGACGAGCCATAGTTGAAAATTGGTGGACCCGACTACGATTCTCGGCCTGAGGTTGACCTAGGGTAACAGATAGGGTAAGTCGTGTACATAAGTACATACCCTAGCCAAGAGTCACATTGGATGTGATTGGATGGAGTCCTACCTACATAGCTCGATTAAGTGGTGAGCATTAGTTCAGCTTAATCGAGTGAATCAAGGATCTTGGTTTCAGATTCTAAAGGTTTAGAATCGATTGTTGGTGTTTAAGCTTGATCTTCATTTAATTTATTCAGTTTACTGATTGAATTTTAGCTGTTGTAGATCAAATGGCAAATTCAGCGAACATTAATAGTTTGTCATTAAAAACCATTCTTGACAGGGTCAAGCTAAATGGGACAAACTATTTGGACTGGTACAGAATTTTGAGGATAGTCCTCAAGTCTGAACGCAAAGAATATGTCCTTGACAAGGCTGTCTCTAAGACCATATCAGAGTTACATGAAGTGTCATCAACTGCTGAGAAGAATATCTCAGGGATCTGGGATCCAAGGATATTCTGATGGTCAACAAGGGAATTGGAAGTGGCAAGGGCTGGGCCCATGCGCACTTGGCAGGAAAGATGAGACACCTGAGAATGTCTGCTTCTATTGCCAACAGCCTGGTCATTGGAACCAGGATTACAGGAAGTTCACGGCTGATCTGAAGAAGGGCAGTGGGACTGCGCCTTCATCAAATAGCCTGGATGATCTGAAGAAGGGCAGTAGGACTGCGCCTTCATCAGGAAACCTGGATGATCTAAGGAAGGGCGGTGGGATCGTGCCTTCATTCGGTATTAACTCTATAGAGCTACATCTCTCTACTTCCAAAGATTCATGGGTATTAGATACCATGACTGAATCTCACACATGCACTAATATATGGTGGCTGAAAGTAGGAGAGATTTGGAAAGCACGAAATGGACCTCAGAGTTGTGGCAACTGCTGTAGGATCCATGAGTCTTGCTTTGCCAAGAGGCCTTGTCTTAGTATTGTATAATGTATATTGCATACCTACTTTTAGTAGGAATATTATATCTGTATCCGTGTTTGACAAGGAAGGATATAATGTTAATATTGGAAATGGAGTTTTCAATGTTCTATGCAATGATATGTTTTATACCAGTACTGACATGGTTGGAGGATTGTACATATTAGATATGGGTAACAATGCCTCAAGTTCTATATATTCCGTTAATACCAAGAGGTCTAAATCCAACGATTTAAACCTAACTCTGTTATGGCACTGTCATTTGGGTCGCATAAACAAGAAGCGCCTATCAGCACTTCAGAAGTGCGGGCTTTCAGGTTCATTCGAATTCCATTCGATCGATAGGTGCAAGGTTTGTTTGATGGGCAAAATGACTAAAGTGCCCTTTATCGATCGCGATGAAAGGGCGGGTGAATTATTGGGGCTGATACACTCGAATGTGTTTAGACCAATAAGTTCACTTGCCAGGAGGGGTTTTAGCTACTTTATCACATTTACTGATGATTACAGTAAAAATGGTTATGTCTATTCGGTGAGACATAAGTCTGAAGCTTTTGATAAATTCAAAGAGTTTAAGACTATAGTAGAAAACCAGCTCGACAAAGGTATTAAGGCACTTCGATTGGATCGAGGTGGAAAATACTTGACCACAGAGTTATTAGATCATCTAAAAGAGAATGGGATCCTTTTGGAATGGACTCCTCCTAGGTCACTGTAGTTGAAAGGTGTAGCCAAACGGAGAAATCGGACATTGTTAGACAATGGTCTGTTCCATGATTAGTTGGACTGATCTCCCAATCTCTTTTAGGGGTTTTGCTCTAGAGACGACCGCATTCATAGTGAATCGGGCTTCGACGAATGGTGTGGAAGGGACACCATTTTAAAAAATGGTACGGGATGATGCCCGCTTTGTCCTTCCTAAAGATTTGTGGTTGCGAGGCTTATGTGAAACATTTGGTTTCGACTAAGCTCGAACCAAGATCTGAGATATGCACCTTCGTGTGGTATCCCAAAGCAACAAGGGGATACTATTTCTATAATCCCAGTGAGAACATGGTGTTCGTCGCTTGGGGTGGGGTCTTTATGGAAAAGAAGTTTTGTTTCCAAAGACGTCATTGGGAGGACTGTGCATCTTGAAGAAATTCAGGATGGTACAGATCTGTCTAAACCAATTGACAACCCAGTAGAAAGGAGCCAGAGATTGTCGTAGAGTGAGAACCAATTCCGGAAGGTCCAAGGCGATTTGAAAGGGTCAATCTTCCACCTCCAAGATATGGTATCCGGAGGTGACAATGAAGTCATGGTGGATCACGATGATCCAACCACCTTTCAAGAAGTCGTGGATGGGCCCGACTCCGAGTTATGGCTGGGAGCCATGAGGGAGGAAATGCAATCCATGTCGGACAACCGAGTCTGGGAACCGGTTGATCCCATCAATGGTGTGAGGACCATAGGATGCAAATAGATCTTCAAGGTGAAGATGGACATGGACGGAAACCCTCTGACCTACAAAGCTCAACTGATGGCGAAAGGTTATAGGCAGATCCAATGGATTGACTATGAGGAAACCTTCTCCTTAGTGGCTATGGTCAAAATCGATCCAAATTCTTCTTGACATAACTGCGTATCATAATTACGAGATATGGCAAGTGGATGTCAAAACCGCTTTCCTAAATGGAAATTTGACTGAGTACGTTTGTATGTCTCGGCCCAAAGGTTTTGACGATCCGAAGAATAAAGGAAAGATTTATAAGTTGTTGAAATCCATTTATGGATTGAAACGAACTTCTCGGAGTTGGATCCTTCGTTTTGATGAAGCTGTAATTGGATTTGGCTTAATCAAGAACGAGGATGAATCTTGCGTTTATAAGAAGGCTAGTGGGAGCAATATTACCTTTCTGGTTCTCATTGAAAACGACATCCCAACCTTGCACGAGACTAAAGCTTGGTTGAGGAAGTGTTTTTCAATAAAGGACTTAGGTGATGCTTCTCATATCTTAAGGATTAAGATATGTAGAGATCGCACCAAGAGGGTCTTGGATTTAAGTCAGGGAACCTATGTGAACAAGGCATTGAGTAGGTTCTTAATGCTCGATTCAAAGAAAGGACTCTTACCCACTAGTCATGGCATTCATCTCAGCAAGACTCAGTGTCCTAAGACACCTGATGAGCTGAAAAGGATGATGAGAATCCTATGCGCCTGGGGGCAGGATCGATCATATATGCCATGACATGTATGAGACCAGACGTCTCGTAAGCCTTATGTTGTACCAGTAGACATCATTCTAACCCGGGGGAAAGATGATGCTGAACTAGTCGTCGAAGGATGAGTAGACGCTAGTTTTCCAAGACAAATCCAGATGACTTTAGAAGTCAATCAGGATATGTGTTTACGCTGAATGGAAGAGCTTTAGCTGGGAGAGCGTAAAGCAAGATATCATTGCCGAATCTACGACAGAGGTCAAGTACATGGATGCTGCAGAGGCAGCTAAGGAGGCTATGTGGATTTGGAAATTCATGGCAGGGCTGGATGTAATTAAAAACCCATCCAGCCCGGTGAATCCATCTTGCGACAACACAAGGGCCATTGCGCAAGCTAAAAGCCTAGATCGTATAACAAATCCAAACATGTACTGCGTCGTATCCACCTCATCAGATAAATACTGAACTGAGGTGAAGTGAAGATAACCGATATTGCAACAGATGATAACATAGCCAACCCTTTGACTAAGGCAATGTCACTGCCTGAACATGTTAGACATGTAAAGTCGATGGGGACATATTGGAGTTTAGATTGGAACTAGGGCAAGTGGGAGATTGTTAGTCTTAGTGCCCGTAGTTCAATCCTAAATGTCCAAATGTATATATCATCGTTAGCAATAAAATTAAAGCGGCTTTATATTACTTATGTGTTGGAGTAATATATCGATGTGTGCTCTGATCTATGCCCACCATGCGAATAGAACCATAGATCGAGATAGATCACACTCGATGGGTCCCTAGTCAACAAAGCTTCACTAGAAGCGACTAGTATGAAAGATGGCTCTTTATGGCTTACGTTCTGTTAGTCATTGGAATGGGATTCCGGAGTCTGATCATAGATATCATGTGGGACATGATATTGGACGACCCGCCCTGAATATGTGCCATAGATTAAGTCATGAACATGTTCAGTGTTGTAGCTTGTCATGTATCCTTAGACCAAGGAGTCTTTGTGATCGCTATGTAGTCAACAACTGAGTTTGACCTGAGCCTAATGTTGTCCGTAACAGGGCTTCCATAACGGCCAGGATTGGCTTGGGGACGGGCTACATGAGTGACACGAAAGACGGCTAAGGGATTTATCCCTCATACTAAGGTATGGGAAAGATATCGGTTCTCGGCCACTTGATCGAGAGTGACTGGAAGAATAGCATGGCCATGCACATGATACTGGGTATCATATCTTCAGTCATCTCACATATCAAGGAACGGTGATTGAGAATAATAAGGATGACGGCTCTATGCCTTATCTCAATCAGGATATCGGAGATAAAAGGATAATGACAGGGACGACGGAAAGGTTAGAATCGACAGGGTCGATTCGTTATGTAGTGTCAGGCAATACTAAAGTCTCGTTAGTTGCCACTTAAATAGGATCAAGTAAAATGGGATTTTACGTTGATCTATTGACATGCATAAACCAAAGGGTCACACCGGAGGATGAAACTCATTGACACATTTATGGAGAATGGCCAAAAGGGAGTTGTCTCGGGACATGACCAAAACTGGGTTTTGGGTCATGTGCCCGTACGTGAATAGGACTTTACGGATCGAGACAAGGCTTGGAGTCTTGGGATTGATCGCGTCGGATAATGTTGGACATTTCCGGTATGGAAGGCTTGGAGGCGATGAGCGAATCACGGGACCTCGTTAGAAATGGCCACGGGCCATGTTCCAACAGGCCCATGAAAGGCCCATGCAACCAAGGCCCATAGAACTAATTAATCAAGTCTTGATTAATTAGTACTAAGTAAGCAAGACAAGGATTAAGGTGTTGGTGATTCACCACCTAACCCAATCTTGTCTTGCCATACTTTGTCCTATTTACACCTTACTTGACACCATACTTGTCCCATGCCTTTAGTTGGACAAGTATGAGTTTTGTTATGTTTAATTCATCTTTTTTCAACATAACAAACACAAGACAAGAATAGGAAACACATTTTCTCTCCCTCTTCCATGGCCATTTCGGGTTTGGCTAGTTTCCACCTCCATGTTTGTGTTCTTGAGTCCTCAAAGAGAAGAACTACGTGGCTTTGATTCCCATGTGGATACGTAGGCGTCTTGGAGACTCAAGCCAATCATTCGTTAACCGGTGTTCTTGTTTTGGTAAGAACTAGTGCTGAATTTTTCTCTTGTTAATCCATTCTTTGTTAGTTGTTTCATGGTTTTAATTGTCTCTTGGTTTTCATTGATTTTCCGCTGCGAGTTGGTTCATCTCCAACCCTACCTCGAGACCCAACACCACGATCTCCATCTCTTCCTCTTCGGAGATGCAGCATGTAGAGAAATTATCCTAGAGATCCCCCATTGGCGATAGTGGGATAGGCGGGGTCGGAACCCTAGCCAGAGTTTCATCCGTCAGTGCCACTAGGATGGGTGGAGCCGGAGCTATAGCAGTCACATTAACCCCCGAAACATAACCATCAGGGGTTGGAGACGGCGCAGTTGGCTTCTGCGTTAGAGCATGACCGAGAGGCTTCAAAGGTCGTCCTTACTTCACCTTCGTTGGGGTCGTGTTTGGTAGTAAGAGCCCCAAAGAGAAGACCACCAACGCCGTATCGGCTAGTGATGGGAGGCTAGGTGGGAGGAGCATGGATGGCGATGGCGGTGGCTTGGTCGAAGATACAAAGGATGACTCTTTGGGCAAACGTGTCTTCCTCACCCGAGTCAGACGTACGAAGCTAGAGGGAGGTTTCGGGGGCATGATAAAAGGGTTGGGAACTGTTTCTCAACTGGAAATGGAGGGGACACATCTAGAGCCAGTGACGACGACACGATAGTCAAGGAGGCTACAGGCGGAGGAGCAAACGGCATGATAGAGAGTGGTGTTTATTTTGTAAATGTTAAGGCTGGATTAGATTGTGATGGTTTTGTTATGTACAATTGGCAGATGGAGAAGAAGCGAAACGCTACTCCAACACGAACATTAGTTGATGAACCATATGATGACGAGTTAATAGTTGAGGCAGAGATATTTGATGAGCAACTGATAGATGAAGAATTGATAGAAGTTGATGGAGATGATATGTCAGTTGAGGATTTAGGGTACGATGGTGGGGATTTTGTAGCAAATGAAGAAGTAGGAGAAGTATTAGGTGGGTCATCAGGTGAGTCTGATTATGAAGTAGCATCAGACGAGGAGGACTCGTCACTTGACGAGGATGGAGCACCAGTAAAGATGCATCAAAAGAAGACAATGTAGTATTAGGAAAATCTACTTAAGCATCAAAGAAAATAGATAAAAAGAAAATGGATGAACATTTTGAATGTGAAGAGAGGATTGAAGAAGAAATGATCGATCCAAGGATGTGGGATAGAAAGAGTTCCTTGACAGATATTGAACTACGTTTGGGAGATAGGTTTGTCACAACTAAGTGGTACCAGGTTGTGATAAAGGACTATGTTGTTGAGCAGGGCTTTAATTGTGCGTATAGTAGGAATCAACTAGCGGACGGTATCGGGGTTGTATGTCTTATAAATGGGTGTACTTTTTACATACGGTGTGGTTTGGTGAAGGATGCAAAAGTGTATGCCATTAATACATTTCGACCAGAGCATACACGTCAAACTGAGAAAGGAGGGTTAAATATCACCGCAAGGTCACTGGCGTATAGGTAATTCAAAGTGTTTAATGAATATGTCTTGTTGATATGGTAAAATTCTGGAAGGCATCTTAATTTCATGTTGTTGCGGTTGTAGGTATTTTGAGGACATAATCTCGAAGAAAAAGGTCGAAGTTTCTGATTTGAACAAGTACATTCTAAAGGATATAGGAGTTGACGTGGAAGTGGGCAAGTGTTATCGCATTCTACGTGTTGTGTGATCCATCCAGAATGAAGATCAGGGGCTACAATATGTAATACTTGAGAAGTAAAGGGAGTTGGTCTTGAATAGTGACCCGAACTCGAGGTTCATTATAGTAACCAATGATGTGGGTAAACATCAGTTCAAGCGATTGTACATTAGATGTGGACGTCGACCTTTCATTGTTTTAGACAAATGTCATTTGAAGGCGTACCATGGTGGGATTTTGTTAGCAGCCGTAGCAAGAGATGGGAATGATGGGAACGTTCCCTCTTGTGCTGACAATTATTGAACATAAACAATAGAAACATGGAGGTGGTTCATGGATGAGTTTTTAGAAGATTTTGGAAGTGGTGAGGAGATAGGGTAGGTCTTCATGTCGGACAAACATAAGGGTAAAAAAATTTCAAAATCAGAGCTTAGTTTGTTGTTTAACCATAGTAGTTAGCACATAATAGGTAGCCACATAGAAACTACAGATGAAGCCATATAAAAACCCTAGAGCACATAATAGGTAACCACTTGTATATGACTAGGTGCTATGTTGGAGAACCTGAATTTAGTTAGTTGCGTATGTTGAAACTTAGGTTTCATCTCTTAGTTTTATTTTGAATTTAGGAATACATAGTACCTAGTCATATACAAGTGGTTAGGATTGTTTTAATTTATTGACATTGAAAAACCTTATATTTAGACAAGGCATATACGTAGGGGTGTCCATGGGTCGGGCCCCAGCCTCGTGGCTAAATTTTTTAACCAACCCGGAGTGATTGGATTCAAAAAATTTAACCCACTCCTGGCCCCGGGCCCAAAAAGGGACCTTTGAACCGGCCCGTATAGGCTGGTTCACCGGGTTGGACCAACCCATCCGAATTTGATAACAATTGAGAACATTAACCGTAAGTAGTACTACATATACTTTTAAATATTTTTTTCATTATCCAAAAAAACATTAAAAAGTCATTAAAGAGTGCTTAGAAGCTCTCAATTTGGTCACTTCTTAATGATGAAAAAACTATATACCCTGTTAAAACTTTATCAAAGAATCAAGGATTACAAACGTCAAACAGGGAGTTCAAGTTGATCCAAAACAGATTACGATTACAAAGATGAGTTCAACTCAACACAAAACTACGAGATGTTCTGTTACAAAATTGATAATCATCTTCAAAATCTCAAGCCATCAATCTTCATCTTCATATGCAAAAATAATTAAAATTGTAAAAGTGTGGCTTTAGGCCTTGGACTTGTACCATATCCAGGTGGTCCGGGTTATGTAGGAAACCATGTCACGGATCTACTACTCGGACCACTCATTTCAGGTTTGGTATTTCTGAACCCAGGCCCGTCCCCGTAACCCATGGGGTTAAACCCGTTGGGGCTGGGTTGGACGGGTTGACCGGATTGTTAGCATTTATGCCCGTAGCCCAATCGTAAATGTCCAAATGTAAATATCATCGTTGGCAATATAACAAAGCGGCTTTTGATATTACTTAAGTGTTGGAGTAATATGTCGTATGTGTTTCCGATCTATGCCCACTATGCGAATAGAACCATAGATCAGGATGGATCACACTCGACGGGGTCCCTAGTCAATAGTCTTCGCTAGAAGCGACTAGTATGAAAGATGACTCTTGATGGCTTACGTTCTATTGGTCATAGGAAAGGTTTCCGGAGTCTGATCATAGACATCATGTGTGGGACATGATGTTGGACGACCCGACCTGAATATGTTCCATAGATTGAGTCATGAACATGTTCAGAGTCGTTGCTTGTCAGGTATCCTTAGACCGAGGAGTCTATATGATTGCTATGCAGTAAACAACCAAGTTTGACCTGAAAGCCCAACGTTGCACCGTGACTGGGCTTCCATAACGGCCAGGATTGGCTTGGGGAATGACTGCATGAGTGACATGATAGGCGGCTAAGGGATGTATCCATCATACTACGGTATGAGAAAGATATCTAGTTCACGGCCGCTTGATCGAGAGTGACTGACGGGAAAAGCATGGCCATGCGCATGATATGGGATATCATAAGGGTCAGTCATCTCACATATCAAGGAACAGTGATTGAGGATAAGAAGGATGACGGCTCTATGCCTTATCTCAATCAGGATATCAGAGATAAGGGATAATGACAAGGACGGCTGAAAGGTCAGAATCGACAAGGGGCGATTCGTTATGCAGGGTCGGGCGATACTGAGTCTCGTCAGTCGCCACATTAGTAAGATCAAGTAAAATGGGATTTTACGTTGATCTTACCGACATGCATAGACCTAAAGGTCACACCATAAGTTTGTAACTCGATAAGAACGCAAGTGGATTGGCTTGGAGGGAGTCGTGTCGGGAATTGCCATAGTGGACGGGCTAGCATGGTGGGCTCGGTATGGGCTCTCTTGGAGAGGCCCATGAACAGCCCACATGGGCTAGGCCCAACAAGAACCAAAGGTCAAAGGTTGACTAAGTGGTCTTGTTAAACTAAGTGGGTTGGACCCACTTTCCACTAGTTAATAAACTAGCTTAGTTTATTAAGTCTACCATGCAAAGTAGCATGGACACTTGGCAACTTGATGTAGATTAAGTGAGATGACCACTTCCACTTAAGTCTACATGCAAGGGGTGTTGGCAAGACACAACATGCAAATAAGAGAAGAAAATTTCAGCACAAAGTGTAGTTCTCTCTCATCTTTGCAAACTCCTCCAAGAAGCTCCAAGCTCCATTGTTGCATGTTCTTGAGTTCACAAACTCAAGAACTACGTTGGCTTTGATTACATTAAGGATACGTAGGCGTCCAAGGGGCTCAAGCCATTCAAATTTTGGTGTTATTGAACCAATTTCGTCAAGAAGAGGGTGCTGATTTTCAGCACAGTTTTGTCCGACCAGTCACTTTCAAGAGCACGATCGGAGGTTCATCCAAGGTCCGATGAAGCTGATTCTTGGAGTGAACGTTCTCCACATATGGGTATTCAATGTGACCGAAGGGATTTGAGTTTCAACGGTTCGTTTTCGAGATAAACCAGCTGAAAGATGAAGCACTTGCAAAGGTGATGTACACAAACCTTTGCTGAATTTTCAGACTTGTTTTTCATATTTGGTAGACTCATCTCGATTGATTCGTGGTTAATCTTCCGCTGCATTTTGTGTTTAACATGTCCACGACATCGAGACCCAACAGTGGTATCAGAGCGTGGCTACCAACGGGAAAAACAAGAGCTGAAATTTTCAGTTTTGGTGCTGAAAATTTTGAGGTGCTTGCTGGTTTTTTATTTAAATTGCTTGAAAATGCATGTTAGCTTCTTAATTTCATGTTTTTGCATATATGGGTGTATGCTTGATTGATAACATGATTTAGTTTCTTGCATGTGGGTTTTATGCATGAAATTGGTGATTTTCGAAATAAAATCAAATCTGATTTTTTCGGACAAAGTTTAATTTTCGGGGTCACGAGACCGGGACTCTCGGGGAGCCGATCACGTGACCGGATGGGGCTCCGTTGGACGGAGCTAGGCCGAGTCGTGACTATTGGATAGTCGGAACGCCGGGGCTAAACCATTTGGGGAATTGCGACGAGTTTGGAACCGTCATGGTGAACCACAAAATTAAACGTTTGGAAAATTCATTTTTGAAACCGGTTTCGATAAACCGTGTAATATCTCGTTGTTTGATAACACGCTGTTTGATAACACGCTGTATGATGTGATGATTATGCATGGTGCACGTTATTATGCCCCGGGTAGTTTTATCGCTTTTCTCGGACTGTGTGCCGATAGTGTTAGCGTGTAACTGTTCTTTTAAAGGTGTGGTCATCGTACCACTTGTTTGTAATAATTATTTTTTCCTGACCTGCGAGTCGTGTATTTTATTGTAACCGTTATCGCCTGCTTGGAGACGAAGAAGCTCAAGAGGCGAGTGGGAGACCGCAGGAAACGGCTTGGAGTAGATGGACGTCAACAGGCGAGTGGGAGGCCCACGTCGTCGGCTTGAAGTCAAGATTGCTCAAGACCGGGTTGAGAATAGTTTAGGGGGCTTTGACGTGCACGTCTTTATGCTTGATGCTTGGTTTAAATTATGCATGATTGTATGGTTAGAATGCATGCTTAGATTTAAATTTTCAAGCAAATCACCTCACATGCAAAGATAAAATTGGTTTTAGATCGTTTGTTAGGAGCCCTTGAACCGTTTTTGCATTGGATGTAGTAGACGGGTTCGAAGGAAGAATTACATTGGATGTAATTGGAGAAGTCATTACATTTGGAATGTAGTTGACGTTCTCATCGCATCGATGATGTGCCAAAAGTTCAAACACGACGAGACAAGTAAAAATGGGTCATGTCAGATACCTCCCAATTTATCGACAACTTCCTACTTCATCGACCTATGGGTGTCGTGCGCATTAGCGGAGCATCCATAGGAAGGCGTTGTAGTAAGTTTGGTCAGCATATGTGGGTGTCGTGCGCATTAGCGGAGCAGCTACATAGTGGCAGGCCATAATTGAAAATTGGTGGAGCCGACTACGATTCTCATCTAGGGCTGAGCTAGGGTATCAGATAGGGTAAGCCGTGTACTTAAAGTACATACCCTAGCCAAGAGTCACATTGGATGTGATCGGATGGAGTCCGGCCTACATAGTTCGATTGAGTGGTGAGCATTACTTCAGCTCAATCGAGTGAATCAAGGTTCTTGGTTCAAGATTCTATAGGTTTAGAATCGTTTGTCGGTGTTTGAACTCGATCTTCATAATTTACTCAGTTTACTGATTAAATTCACTTTGTCGTGTGGATCAAAATGGCTAACACATCATCGAAGAATGGTAGTTTGTCAATGAAAACCATACTTGACCGGGTCAAGCTTGATGGGACAAACTATTGGACTGGTACAGAGTTTTGAGGATGGTCCTCAAATTCTAAACGCAAAGGACATATCCTTGATAAGGCTATCCCTTATGTCCAGAAAATAAAGGAGCATCTCGAACATCTTAATTGACTGGGTCTTAAGATAGTGTCGGAGATAGCAACAGACACGGGTCTGTGCTCGCTTCCTCGTGTGTATGATGAGTTCATCGTGAGCTATCATATGCACGATATGGACAAGACCAAGTCAGAGTTACATGGTCAGGAAGACGGCACGGTTCATGCCTCTCTCTTCCAGTTCAGTTTCCCCGACAACGCCACCGGAGATCCTCGCAGACGACGCTGGTCAGGAAGAGCTTCACTGGAACGACGCCGGTGAGCCTCTCTCTCACCAGATCTGAGACGGAGGAGGTCTCTGGCTGCGCCACTACGACCACCGTCCTCGTCCAGGTCAGGCAGACGCTCCGCCGTCACTCCCGAGCGTCGTCGGGCGTTCCTCCGAGCTCCCCGCCGCCGTTGGAGCAAAACCCTAGACGCCCCTCTCCCGTGCTCGAGCATCCAGACCAGACACTGGATTGGGCCAGACCTGATCTGGCTGGGCCTTGTGCCAGACTTGATCCGGTCGGGCCTCAGGCCAGGCCCATGTCTCTGGACTGGGTTTTGGACTCGGGTCTGGAGCGGGCCTGAGTCGGGTCTGAAGCTGGGTCTGGGTTGGGTCTGGGTCGGTTCTGGGTCAGGTCCGGTTCTGAATTCTGGACCGGGTCAGATTCGGGTCCGTTTCTCGGATTTGGGTCAGATCCGGGTCGGGCAGATTAATTAATTGTTTAATAAATTTAAATAATTTAAAATGAAGATTTAAAGGACTAAATTGATAATTAGAGGATTGTTTCGGACTGTACCGGGACTGATTATGACTTTTACCTGTTAAAATCAGACTTTGACTTCGCCCGAGAAGACATGAGGTAGGCCCGGACGTTAGTAGCTAGGAGACGTAGTTGTTGGTTCTTCTTGAGGTAGGGAAAGTAACGAATATCGGTTTAATTACGGAAAGTTACCAGTATGCATGTTAGGTAATTAATAATAACCGGAAAGGTCCTAGTTGGCATATAGGATGTGATTCACTAGAATAACCGTTTTAAATTACTAAATAACCGAACGAGTCTTAGTGGCATGTAGGATGTGATTCACTAGTTTAGCCGCTTTCAATATTCTGGGAAATTGTGGTGCTGGTAGAATGGCCATGTCGAGCCTTAGGTTGTGTGCTGATTGAAATCCCTGATCTTGATTGAGATGCATGTTGTGTGACTTGGTGTCGATAAGATTAAGAACCAAGTTATATTATATTCGGTGTAACATGTTGTTGCTATGTGTGGGCAAGTGTGTCGTGACTGTATGATGTGAATCATTGGTTGTGATATGGTCGGGTGAGTGATAGACCGACGTGTCGTGTAATTGTGGTAAGATTGTTGGGCTTGGTGAGCCGTGTTTGATCTGTGGCATTTCAATGTGTGATATTATATTGATGTGTGTTCCAAGAGGAGTTGTATTTCGGTACGGTACCTGCACCGAGGGGGTGTGCCGGTGTGGGGCAGTACCTAGGCCGACGATGTGGTACCACGTATGCGCGGTCCCCCGGTGTGTTATTCCGGTACGATGCCTACATCGAGGGGGTATGCTGGTGTAGGACATCTAGGCCGACGGTTGTGATTGGGCCTACGGGTCGTATTGGGCCTATGGGTCGTATTGGGCCTACGGGTCGTAGTGGGCCTACGGGTGGTATTGGGCCTACGAGTTGTATTGGGCCTACGGGTAGTGTTTGGCACTAGGTGTCGTGTTTCTACCCCGATGATCTATGGTCCTTTGGGGACATTTCCGAGAGCTCCGATGACATGTGTCCCCTTAGGGATGCTTCCGGTAGCCTCGACGACATGTGTCTCCTCTAGACCGAGGGGCAACCCGATTTGATACAATGACTTTCTGGTATGGTATGTTGGAGTCGTGCTGTGTACAGGCGGCGGAGTCCGGGGACGTGTGCTGGTTGCTTTTGTGTGGGATACGTTTGCTGTTTGGTTAATGTTTTATTGTGTGTGTAAGTGGTCGTTTGAGTACGAGGTAAGTTTGGTTATGAGACCCGGTTTGGCAGTTAGTTGTGTTGCACAAGTATACCCTAATTGGACGGTTACTCGTGGTGGTGAACCGATGTTCATTACCTTAACTACTTTTTCTACTGGGCGAAAGCTCACCCCTTACCTTGTTGTATTTCATGTGTTGAGCGGGACCAGTACTAGCAGGATTCTCGGAGCTTGGGAGCTGGAGAGGGTTTTGGTAGTGTCTAGAGACGTACAGTTTTTATTACTGTTTCGACTTGTTTATTATGATTTTTTTTACCGAGTTGTTGACTCATGTGGATGTTTGAAGTTTTAAATTGATATTGAGACCCTCTTTCTTTTTTAAATTATTTTACTATTTATTGTTTTAAGTTCGCGTCTCGGATCCGGTCAAAACCGGATTTGGGGCATGACAACAACTAAGGTGTTGGATTATGTGTTACGATAACGCTACGAAAAAAATTCATACTTTTTTTCTGTATAATCCTAGATAGCCTAGATCAACATGCATCAACTAAAGCTAATCTATGCATAATATAAATTGTGTTGACCTCGATATAGGCAACTTTAGATTAACTAGTTCAAGACGAGGACCTTAGGAAGTGTAGTCGTAGGCGCACAAATGTTCGCCCTCTAATAGTATCCACACGAGAAAGCTTGCTGCACAACTCGACGCACTAATAAAGCCTTGAACGAAAAACTCACAATGAATGCTTGTAATTATTTCCCCTAGTGGTATTGTATTTATAGAGTTTATTTTCCTTAAACAAATTCAAGTAGAATTAGAAAACCTTGTTTAAGGAGGTGTCTTACTTTACTTTGGCCTACTCCAACTATTATTTCTTATTCTAGACTTTCTAAAATATTATGGATTTTATTTATCAAATAAATAGCACAAATAAATCCAAATACTTAGGGTAAACTACAAATACATACACTGAAGTTGGCACTTTTAACAGATGATTACCCTGAAATTTAAAGTTAACCGATGCATACCCTGAAGTTACGAGTTGTAACTCAAAACCCCTTCTGTCAGCTAAAATGACGAAAATACCCTTAGTGATTTTTTAAAATATTTTTTTAAAATATAAATGAAGTGGTTTTTTAAATAAAAATAAAGTCATTTAATAAGTAAATATGCATATATAACAAAAGTAATTTTTAAATAATTTTTTTAACATAATTATTGAAGTGTAGTTAAGGGTATTTTCGTCATTTTAGCTGACGGAGGGGTTTTGAGTTACAACTCATCACTTCAGGGTATGCATCAGTTAACTTTAAACTTCAGGGTAATCATCGGTTACACGTGACAACTTCAGGGTATGCATTTGTAGTTTACCCTAATAAGAAAGAATAGGCCACATTGGCCCCTATAGGGCAAGTTTACCTCTGTCAGATCCTGCCAGCTGTGCTCTTTTTGTCTACGTGGCCTGATCTTCTCACCTGTGCTCTCAAAATCAGCGCTCTCTCCTTCTTCGGCTCTTTGCATCCGTTTCGCCTTCCCTCCTTGATTATTTTGCAGTTAATGTCTCTTCCTTCCATCTCACTCTGCTCGCCGAGTGTCTTCGCGTCTTCTCAGCCTCACCCGTTATTGGGTTCATTTATGGTGTTGATGTTATAGTTCGGACTCAGACGATCGCGTGTTCCGATGTATATATTTACGTCTTCCGTTGGATGGAACAACACTCTCGTTCGTCTTAACCTCCCCGTCGGCGTCCATTTAACCCATTTCAATTTTGTCGTCATGTTTATCTTCCCTTGCATTAGGGTTTTGCCTCAGATTTGCCTGCATATTTTTTGTCCTTGGTTTTGAATGTTCTAACGGAATTAGTTTCATCGATTTGGAGTTCCGAGTATCCAACATGCTTCTCCTTAACAATCTTTAGCTCTCCCTGCATGATTTTTTTAGTGCGATGTATGCCCTGAGTATTACGATGATTGTTAGTTCCATAAAAAAAAAAATCAGACATTTTTGTTGCTTTGTATTTTTATATTGGAAATATCCTTGATGGTTTCATTAAGCTTGGATTCATATCGTTTTTTTTTTCCATTAGTGATTCGTACTGTAAGGCATATTTTGAGCATTTTGCTTTTGCTCATGCATATTTATCTTGCATGCTTGCCCTGCTCCTTAATAATATTTTGCTCTATCTTCATGATTCTTTAGTGTGATGTATGTCATGGAGAATCAGGCGATAGAGAGTTGTCAAGGAAATCCCAAAGACTCACTCCATTGCCGCCTCCTTTATCTCCTTGCTGCAATCATGGTACGTCTCCGCCATTTCAGTTCAACAAATTTTCTATCTTAAACACTGATTGGTTCTCGAGAATCCCTCCGAAAATGGTAGCAAATGTAATTGTCTTCTGTAATTTTGTGTTCATATTGTTTTCTGGCGAAACACCCCAACATCGATGTGCCAAATCTACAGGTGATTAAGCTGATACAGAGCTTCAGGTCGGAGTACGTGAGAGAGACCTTCGTGTGGATGCCCTACTACTGGTTACAAAGTATTGATTTTAAAATTAAATATGATGTTTTCTGGTCAATCTCATACTTACATGCCTAATATGTGGTTGATTTGATTACATATTTATATAATAAAGAATCCTCAATCTGTTTGCTTATTGGACTCAGATTGTCAAAAATTGTGTTACTTTGAATGGTTAGGTTGGATGACAATGTGTTGCTAAAGTATGTGGACATGCTATGTGCTTATACTTGGGTTTATTTTCAAATATAGCTTTTTCATGCTTATATCTGGATTGAAAAATTGTCTTCCCTTTCGTCTTACATCAAGTTGAGAGTAAGTAATACTTAAATTGTGACTCAATTGCACCCAAACCTCAAACTGGAAGAAGCATGACCCTTGGAGATAGTGAGGAATTGGGTGCGAAACTGGAGAAGGAATGGGAAAGAACTTTATAAATATTAATAAAGGTGGAGAAGAAAGCATGGCAATTTGTGCTGCTGTACAGGTCTATATTTTTTTTAGTACAAATAATGTTTTATGTCAAATTGTTAATGTGGTATGGGCAGATTCTATATGTGTATAAGTGAATTTGTTTGTTTACTTTGTTTTCTGTTAAATGGATGATGAAATGGTTGTTCCATTTGCAGGCTATCCAGGAAAGGTGAAATTTTATTTTCTTTGGATTTTCCCATCCTTTTTATTTCAATTCCCTTATCAATCTCATTTTTCCCATCTATATGATGTAAGGCTATGTTAGAGTCTGTCCTTAAATGGAAAGGTCGTGCATACCAAAATATGCTAGATAATATGTTCAATTTACTCACACGCTTGTGCTTCTATCCTTTGGTTTGGTATACTTGCTTAAATTTCTAATTTTGTGATCATAAATGTATGGTAAAAACAATATTCTAGGAACCTTTTTTTTGCCTATTGATAATTTGTGGTTCGATATACTTACTTAAGTTTCCAACTCTGTGATCATAAATATATGGTAAAAAAATGGTCTTGGAACCTTTTCTTTGTATATTGATAATTTCTGATCATACATGTATGGTTAAAAAATACTTTTAGGAACCTTTTCTTTGTTTATTGATAATCAATGTTGTGATTAAAATATATGCACAGTAGAATTATATTATTGTTCCTCTATACACTAGTTTCTTTTAAATCATGACGATGGTTTTAAATCATAGACAAGAGAGGTGCATAAGAAGCAATTCAGAGAGCATTGTCTTAAACTTGATATAAGTTGAGATTTTTTAGGTTCTGTTCAAAATCAAGTCATTGGAGTATTTGTTTGGATAATAGTCATCTATTTCCGTTTTATATTTTATGGGTTTTTTTTTCAAAATCATGTCATTGGTTTATTTTTTTTGGATAATACACATCTACTACCGTTTGAGCACATTTAGCTCAATCTGTATGCTTCTGATGAGCAGAAAATGCAGGACAACTTCAAGCAGCTCAAGGAGGTGAACATGAGCCTGAGGATTGAGATTGGTTGATGATTTGTTTGATTAATATATGTGTTTGTCGGATTTGAATTTACCAAAGGAGTTGGGCTTAGCCAACAAGAGTAGATCGAGCAATTTAAAAATGAAGTTATATGTTTTATGCTTAATAACATGATGAGGTTATAATGCACTACTTGAATTAGAAGAAGTTATTGCTGTAGTTTTGTCGGTAGCGTCAATTTTGTGTATTTAGATCAAGTTCAGGTCATTAATAATCTTTCTAGAAAGAACTAGCTACCCTTGCATATTCTAATTTCCCACAGCTACTGAGTAATCCTCACATGAAGATCACTAATTCACATAAGTTAAGAATGAAGTTATATTCTCTTACTCCATATTTTATTATCCTACGCTACGTTAATTAGAGCTATGTTCTTAGCTATTTGAGTGCGATTTAATGTCAGGATCCATGGGGAGGGAAAGAAAAAGGCAATGCATATAATGTGTTTGTTATCTCTGTTAGCTTGAATCACTGTTATGACCCTGCGTGATCGATCGTGTTAAGGAACTAGTTACAGGCTCGTTAGAAGGGAACCCGAAAACCTTTTCATACAAGCTCATAATTATAGAGGTAACTCGAGGACCTTGTAGGAGAGACCAAAGTATTTTATTCAATTCTCAAGTCTACTATATTCATAATACTCTCTGGGTATATATAGCCAAGAGGTTACCTAAAACAAAAACCCTAATACAATTATAATTGGTAATTATCTAACTTAGATATTCCTGATATTACTTGAACTCAAGGATATTAATAATAAGGAAATAAACTAATAAAAATTAAACCCTAGCTGACTACCACCTTCCACATAGCCGGCCATACCTTGTGGTGTGTGGTGTGTTTAGCCCGCTCTGTTACGGTCCGTAAGGCCCATAACATCACTCCCCCTCGCTCATGGCGCTTGTCCTCAAGCGCAGTAGATGGATTGATGTCCTTTGTATTTATGATGGCAGCTTCGTACTCGTCTTCAATCAAGTTCCCGCTCTCTGCTTATTACCTCCCAAAGTGCTATGTCACCAATATGTGTTCCAACAAGAAGCATTGTTGGCTGCATAGGGTGGAAAATCATGGTTTTAACAGGAGAATCCTGATGCAAAATTAATTGTGCTGCCGGAGCTGGTAGAAGTTGCTGTCGGCCAGTTGGTGGAGGCTGTTACCGGCCAGTTGGTGGTGGTTGATGCCGGCCAGCCGATGCTGCCGGAGCTGGTGGCGGAAGCTGCCGGCCAGCCGAGGCTGAGCTCGCCTCCTGCGGAGGTGCGGACCACGCATGAACCTGCAGCTCCAGTTCCTCGAACTTCTGTGTCTGGATGGCGGCTTGTGTTTGGGCTGCAGCGGCTTGTGTTTGGGCGGCAGTAAACGCTGCAATCAAATCATCCAATTTCTGCTCCTTGGATTTATGCGCCATAACGCTCGGCTCTGATACCAATATGTTATGACCCTGCGTGATCGATCGCATTAAGGAACCGGTTACGGGCTCGTTAGAAGGGAACCTAAAGACCTTTTGATACAAGCTCATAATTATAGAGGGAACTCGAGGATCTCATAGGAGAGACCAAAAATATTTTATTCAATTCTCAAGTCTACTTTATTCATAATACTCTCTTGGTATATATAGCCAAGAGGTTACCTAAAACTAAAACCCTAATACAATTATAATTGGTAATTATCTAACTTACCTATTCCTAATATTACTTGAACTCAAGGATATTAATAATAGGAAAATAAACTAATAAAACTTAAACCCTAGCCAACTACCACCTTCCGCATAGCCGGCCACACCTTGTGGTGTGTGGTGTGTTTAGCCCACTCCGTTACGGTCTGTAAGGCTCATAACATCACCCCCCCCCCCCCCCCCCCCTCACTCATGGCGCTTGTCTTCAAGCGCAGTAGATGGATTGATGTCCTTCGTATTTATGCTGGCAGCTTCGTACTCGTCCTCAATCAAGTTCAATTTTTTTTTAATATAAGCCGCTCTTTGCTTATTACCTCCCTAAGTGCCATGTCACCAACATTTGTTCCAACAAGAAGCATTATTGGCTGCACAAGATGGAAAATCATGGTTTTAACAGCAGAATCCTGATGCAAAATTAATTGTGCTGTCGGAGCTGGAAGAAGTTGTTGTCGGCCAGCTGGTGGAGCTTGTTGCCGGCCAGTTGGTGGTGGTTGCTGTCGGCCAGCCGATGCTACTAGAGCTGGTGGCGGAAGCTTCCGGCCAGCCGGGGCTGAGTTCGCCTCTTGCGGAGGTGCGGACCGCGCATGAACCTGCAGCGCACGAACCTTCTGCGCCAGTTCCTCGAACTTCTATGTCTGGATGGCGGCTTGTGTTTGGGCTGCAGCGGCTTGTGTTTGGGCGGCAGTAAACGCTGCAATCAAATCATCCAGTTTCTGCTCCATGGATTTATGCGCCATAACGCTCGGCTCTGATACCAATATGTTCTGACCCTGTGTGATCGATAGCGTTAAGGAACCGGTTACGGGCTCGTTAGAAGGGAACCTAATGACCTTTTGATACAAGCTCATAATTATAGAGGGAACTCGAGGACCTAGTAGTAGTGACCAAAATATTTTATTCAATTCTCAAGTCTACTTTATTCATAATACTCTCTTGGTATATATAACCAAGATGTTACCTAAAACCAAAACCCTAATACAGTTATAATTGGTAATTATCTAACTTACCTATTCCTAATATTACTTGAACTCATGGATATTAATAATAAGGAAATAAACTAATAAAACTTTAACCCTAGTCGACTACCACCTTCCACATAGCCGGTCACACCTTGTCTGTGGTGTGTTTATCCCACTCCGTTACGGTCCGTAAGGCCCATAACATCACTCCCCCCTCGCTCATGGCGCTTGTCCTCAAGCGCAGTAGATGGATTGATGTCCTTCGTGTTTATGCTAGCAGCTTCGTACTCGTCCTCAATCAAATTCAGAATTTTTTTAATATAAGCCGCTCTTTGCTTATTATCTCCCAAAGTGTCCATGTCACCAGTATGTGTTCCAACAAGAAGCATTGTTGGCTGCATAGGATGAAAAATCATGTTTTTAACAGCATAATCCTAATGTTGCCGGAGCTGGTACAGGTTTCTGCCGGCCAGCTGGTGCTGGTTGTTGCCGGTCAGTCGATGCTGCTGGAGCTGGTGGCGGAAGCTGCCGGCCAGCCGGGGCTGAGCTCGCCTCCTGCGGAGGTGCGGACTGCGCATGAACCTGCAGCGCCAGTTCCTCAAACTTCTGTGTCTGGATGTCGGCTTGTGTTTGGGCGGCAGTAAACGCTGCAATCACGGATCACAGTTTCTGCTCCATGGATTTCTGCGCCATAACGCTCGGCTCTAATACCAATATGTTATGACCCTGCGTGATCGATCGCGTTAAGGAACCGGTTACAGGCTCGTTGGAGGGGAAGCCGAAGACCTTTTGATACAAGCTCATAATTATAGAGGGAACTCGAGGACCTCGTAGGAGAGACCAAAGTATTTTATTCAATTCTCAAGTCTACTTTATTCATAATACTCTCTTGGTATATATAGCCAAGAGGTTACCTAAAACCAAAACCCTAATACAATTATAATGGGTAATTATCTAACTTACCTATTCCTAATATTACTTGAACTCAAGGATATTAGTAATAAGGAAATAAACTAATAAAACTTAAACCCTAGCCGACTACCACCTTCCACATAGCCGGCCACACCTTGTGGTGTGTGGTGTGTTTAGCCCACTCCGTTACGGTTCGTAAGACCCATAACAATCACATGCCCCTTACACTGATTCGCACCGTCCTAACTGTTTCCCAAACCCTCAATTAGGCATCTGAGCGGTTTTTCCCTTTATTTATTTAAGAATTCCATTTTCCCCAAATAAAATTCAGCCTTTTTTTAGTGGAAAGCTTAGTGAAGGTTGTTGCTTCTTTCCTTGATTGGGTTGTAAATATCTAAATGACGATCTCTTACATTGATTTTTTTTTTCAACTGGATAACAAATCTCCCGAGTTAAGGTTGCTAAAGTTTCCTTCATATTTCATTTTTACTTGAAATTTAAAGTTTCAATTAATCTGGTTTACAAAATATTGAATAAAATGTTAAGCTTGAGTGGCGATTTTCTTGTATTCTTGATCTTTTCATTTTTCCTGTATTTTCTTTCTTAGCAACCAAACCCATGAAATATGTAATTTTACTTTGGTTTACCTATATTCATGACGTAATTAGGATTTTTGGTTATGTGTGTTGTTGCCCACTTTCTGGTTTAAGGTAGATAGATCTCTGCTTTTACAATGATTTTGATTTGGTTGGTTCCTTGATATCAAATATTAACCTTGTGCTTTTGGTGATGAATATCTCATTTATATCGAGTTATGATGAGGGTAGGTCGTGATTTCGAGGACACGATGCACAAGGAAGTCGTTCCAACCGTGTAGCAGATGTAATTTTTGCCATCAGTCGGTTTCCGAATTATAAGTTAGGAGCTAATAATCATATTGTGGATGGGAAGGAGGACACAAAAGTAGTTTCCATGAAAGAGGTCGTGGCAAGGGAGACTACACTCTTGCTGGATCAGCAAAAACGCCTTTCAGTTTGTGACTTTGTCAATAAGTTTGAAAAGGGACTAGCTATTGCTGCCAAATTATCTGATGAGGTTAATATTTCCTTAATGCATACATATTATTCCATTTCCCCCTTGAGAGTAAAACTTTTTAGTGAATTTTGCAAATATACTTTTCATATTGATGCTTATGGTTCAGATAGGAATGCTTATTTGTATCCTTAAAGTTATTGGGCTCAGTTGGATGAATGAATTATTTAGGTTTAAAATAGTGAAACGATATATTAAAATTTTCACATGGCTTATAACTCTGTGTGTTGTTTCGTATCAGGCTAGCCTTAGAGAAGCAGCTTCATTGGAAAAATATGTTCTTTTGAAGAAAGTTAAAGATACACTGGACTCCTTGAAAGGCCCCAAGGACAGTGTTTTTTTTAATAGGCAATTTTTTTCATTTAAGAGCCTCTTTTGAGGTAAAAGAGAGCAACAAGGTCAATAAGACCACAAAAAAGGGGATTATCCAAGATGATCATATGTCACCTATAAGAGATATCAACTACAAACAAAAACACAAGGAACCAATTAAAACAACTAGAAAATAGAGCAACATTAAGAGACTTGCAGATCAAGCAAGCAAATCAAACTTTCTTGCAGTCCAAGCAAAGCCGGGAAGAGTAGAAGAATATGCAGCAACTGATTTTTGTATTCTGCAGCAAAGGGTATTAATAGACTTAAACCAGCACCAGGTAAGAGTTGAGACCAAGAGATCCAGCCAATAGCAATAGAGAAGTTGAATTTGGCTTGAAACCAGCAGCACCAAAAGGTAAGATCAAAACATAAGGCCAAGAAGCAGATGGGATTGCAAACGATGGGGTAACAGATCAGCAGCAAGAAGAAGAGAGCATCAGACCTTATGCATGTCAAAAACAATCAAGAGAAGGGATCCAAATATGAGCAGGATGGAGTCTAAAGTAGGAGGAGCCCTCAACCTGCAAAAGAAGATAAGAAGAAGGGGCACTCAAACCTAATAATAAGATACCCACACTCAGAGGAGAAGGACCTAAATACCCACACACAGCAAAAGGAGAGAGCCAAAACAAAGCTCAGCACAAACAAAACAAAAGCCATACAGGAGAGGGCAAGACCAATCTTACCAAACTCACCACTCAACCCAAACCCAACCCAAACCCTCCCAAACCCAAGCCCCAAGAAACCAAGGCCAAGAGAAGCAAACTCAGCAAGTTTGAGGTGATGATCTCCATTCTTGAAATGAAAAAATGGCACCATATTTTAGGAAGGAAGCACAAGCCCAACTGTAGGACTGATTAACAATGGAATCAAGTATTTGGATGGCTGACAAATCAATTCCATTAAACACCAAATTGTTCCTAGCCAACCAAATATGCCAGCAGCTTAATTGAATCATTTTCCCCCAATGTGAATTTCTTTTTTTATGAAGAAGAAAGGACCAGGCTAAGAAGAGATCCTTGATGGAGCCAGAGATTACAAAGTCCACTCCCCACCAATGACAAAGAGCAGTACAAACCTTCCATGACTTAGAACATTGCAAAAGGATATGAGAGATATCTTCAAACTCCCAATGACAATGCTGGCAGAGAATTTCCTCCAGAGAGAACTGGAGACCACTATTATCCAAGAAACACTTACTAGGAAGGGCTTCATGACAGGCCAACCAAGAGAAAGCAGTGATTTTGGGAGGTAAGCCAGGGATCCATAGATATCTAGACCAGTTAAAGTTGATAATGGAGGAGCCTTGATTGTCAAGAATTGAATAAATTCTTTTGACAGAGAAACCCTTTTGATCACCTGACCAACTGAGAGAGTCTTCGTGAGGAAGGACAAGAACATTATTCAAAATAAATTGGAGGGACATCCAATCTTATTCAGCTCTGCCTCTAGGAGTTCTCCTGAATTGTAGATCCCAAGAGTTACTAGACCATGCTTCAGAGACCATAGCTGATTTAGCTTGGGAGAGAATGTAAAGCCTTGGAAATAGGGATTTAAAAGGGGAGTCTCCCCACCAAATATCATCCCAGAAGAAGATCCTCTGACCATTACCAAGCTTCCATGAAAGGCCCTTGAAACCAAATAAATCATTAAACCTTGGATCAACATTTAAGGCCAGCAAATGTTGTAGAAAGCCTCCTGATCCTATTTCAGTGAACTTGGATAAATCCCACTCATTAGTATTCCATCCATATTTGCCACAGATGACTAACTTCCATAGACTATTTCCTTCCAAAGCAAATCTCCACCACCATTTGGAAAGTAGAGCCACATTCATAGCAACCAGATCTTTAATCCCCAGGCCACCTTCTTCTTTAGGCTGTAGACAATGTTCCATCTCAATTTATCGAAGGTTCTTGAGGATGGCTTAGCATGCCAAAGGAATCTTTTCTGCCATTTAATTAGAGAGTTGATAACTCCCTTTGGGGCCTTCACTAGAGAGAAATAGTAGAGTGGAAGAGCACTCAGAGATGATTTAATCAATGTGATTCTCCCACCAAGAGAAAGAGTTTTAGCTTGCCATAGTCCCAAGGAGGCTTTATACTTCTGATAATGGGGTCCCAAGAACTAATCCTTTTCATGTTTGCACCCAAAGGAAATCCCAAATAAGTTATAGGCAAATTGCCAATAGGGCAGCTTAATGAGTTTGCAATGAATTGAGTTTCCTCCTCTAACAAATTGAAGGGAATGACCAATGATTTGGTATAATTAACAGACAAACCAGAAGATAAGAGGAACATATGTAGAGCATACTTTAAGTTTGAGGCACTTTCATCCTTGGCTTTAATAAAGAACACTAAGTCATCTGCAAATTGTAGGTGTGAAAGTAGGGGCCCTGAAGGACTGATTTGTATGCCTTCAATGAGATCAAATTGAATAGAAGCCTTAATAATTTGGTTGAGACCTTCAGCAACCAATACAAAGAGAAAGGGAGAGAGGGAGCAACCCTGCCTTAGGCCTCTACTGATAACAAAGTCTGGGGATGGAGATCCATTAACCAGGATTGACATGTGAGCCTTTAAGCAAGAGAGAATCCAAAATTTCCACTTGTGACTAAATCCCATCTTGGTTAGGAGACTCATCAGAAAGCTCCAACTAACTTTGTCAAAAGCTTTTTCTAAATCAGCTTTGAATAGGAAGGATTTGGTTTTGGACTTTTTCAGATAGTGAATTATTTCTAAGGCTATTAGAATACCATCTCCAATCTGCCTACCTTGTATGAACGATGATTGTTCATCACCAACAAGAGAACTTATCACTTTTCTCAATCTGAGTGATAGAACTTTTGAGAGTATTTTATAAGCCCCCCCCCCCCCCCCCCCCCCCCCCCCATAAGACTAATAGGCCTAAAATAATCAAAGGTATTTGGTGAAGAGATTTTGGGTGTAATAACCACTCCCGGTCAACGCCAGTCAAACCTGCGAAAAACAGGAAAATTTAAATTTTTTAAGACTGACACTTAAGTGAACCTAAAATGACCCCGAGTATCATACCGGACTTAAGTTGACCCCGTTATCGACCAAATTGAGTTCCGGGGGACTCAGGGCAACTTTCTGATCAATTTTGGAAATGTTGACTTTTCGCTGGAAAAGTCAACTGAGCGACGTTTTGGTCCATTCGAGGACCGTTTTGGATCCAAAAAGCTTAGCCGTCGTCGCAGCGGTCTTAGTTGAGCCGTTTCCTTGTAGCCCGTCAAGTTTCGTAATTTCTTGGGAAAAGTGCCCGTTCGGGGCCCGAAACGTTCGTTTTTCGCGAAACTGACTGGAAAATATCAACTAGATATTTTCCAAAAGGTGTGGGACCCACCTTTCCACTTGTCCAATTAGTGGTGGTGTTAGTTTTGGGGGGAAAATGAATGGATGGGAAGTGTTGGCCGACCATATGGGTTAAAAGAAAGAAAAAGGGTTTTGTTGTTAGTTTTAATTAAAATAGAAAAAGGAAGAAGAGAGTTAGAGAGAGAAGGAGAAGGAGAAGAAGAGAGAAGGTGAAGAATCTAGGGTTTTGTGGGATTTTCAACCCTTGGATCGATTCAAAGCAAGGAGAAATTGTCTTCCCCTCGTTCTCCTCTTGGGTAAGCACCGAACCGATCGTCTTTTTGATAGTTTTCAAATGTTAGGGTTTGGGTGAAACTATTAGTTTGAGGTGGTTTTGGTGTTGGGGTAATTGTTGGAGACGTTTTAGAGGTGTTGGAGGTTTAATTGCACGTTTTCCGGTGACCGGAGGCTCGGGAGGAGCTCCGGCCACCGTGGGTGGTGGCCGGCCGGCCATGGGGTGGCTGGCCAGAGGTGGTACCAGCCACCACCATGGTGGCCGAACCCCCCTTGAGCCCCAGGAGCTCTCGGCCAAGTGGGTTGGTGGGGCCCACATGCTCGGGTGATCGGGTTTTGTGTTTCGGGTGGTTTAAAACGTTCCCCGGACCATTTATCTTAACCGAATCGAAAATTGGAATTAAATTGGAGAAGTTGTAATTTATCGGGTTTAGAAACTTTAAACGTCATTTAATTGACTCGGGAGTCGGAATTCGATTCGGGCAAGTACATTGGGTTCCTTGAAATATTCTAAGACCGTAGAAACGAAAACGGGGGCTTTTGGAGCCCCGGAAGGCAATTAACAAAACCCGGGCAGATTCGCCATGTCGGGCGAATCGGGCCTTTGCGGGTCCTTTATCGACAATGTCGAGTAATTGGGAAGTTTGGGAGTGATCGACATTGTCGAGGTTAAGTTTGGGCATCGAGTTTAATGGTTTTCGGTTTATTCGTACTAGTTTAAAAGTGCCTTTAATTGTGTTCTTTTAGATCGTGCCACGGACCGAGGCAAGGGAAAGCTGGGTGAGTGACTGAGATCATCACCGGAGCTCGTTGTTTGGCTTTTGGGAGAACACGCACGAGGTAGGGAAAAGTAGCCGGATCTCGGCCCTGACTGGGGAAAGTTAACAGTAGAATTGCATGACACCGGGGTGTCGTGGGTTGAGTAGGTTTATTTAATTATTAGAAATGCACGATACGGAATCGTAGCAATTATTAGAAAAGCATGATACTGGATTGTAGCGTTTAAGAGAAAAGCATGTGACACTTAGTAATGTCGTAGGAGTAGAGAACTTAGCGGTAATTGTTTTACTGGAGGCATATGACCATGCCCGGAGGTTGTTTGTGAACTTATCGATATTAGGAGTACTGGAGGCATATGACCATGCCCGGAGGTTGATTGAGAAACGGTTGATATTAGGACTGTTGGAGGCTTTGGTTAAGCCGGAGGTTGTTTGATCTTTTGGTGTCCTTGGTGGCCTTGAGAGCCCGTGTTTTATTATCGAGTTTTGGGTGGCCTTGAGAGCCCGAATTATTATTGTTGAGTCTTGGGTGGCCATGAGAGCTCGTGTTGTTATTCATGTTTGGGTGGCCATGAGAGCCCGTACTTTACTGTTGGTGTTTTAGCTGGCTTACGAGTTAGAGTCTCGGTAAGTTGCAAGCGTGTTTTATTGTTGAGTTTTGGGTGGCCATGAGTGCCCGTGGGGTTGTTGAACCAGTGTCTTTGCCTTTGGTGTTTTGGGTGGCCTTGAGAGCCGGTGTACTACGGTTGGTGTCTTTGGCTGGCCTACCGAGTTAGAGTCTCGGGGGGGGGGGGGGGGGGGGGGGGGGGTGTTGCAAGCTTTCTTTAGCTGGATTACGAGTTAGAGTCTCGGTAAGTTGCAAGCGAGTTTTATGGTTGGTGTCTTGGGAGGCCGTGAGTGACTGTGGGGCTGTTGAGTCCGTGTCTTACTGTCGGTGTGTCTTGGGAGGCCGTGAGTGCCTGTGGGGCAGTTGAGTCCGAGTTTTACTGTTGGTGTCTTGGTGGCCATGAGTGCCTGTGAGTGTTGAACCTGTGTTGTTACTGGTTGTTGAACTTGCTTGTGATTGTGTTTGTGATTGTGATTGTGATTGTGGTTACCTGCGGTTGGGGTCCGCTTCATGAAACGGGGGTCCACGATCACACGCGTCTGCATGTTCAGACGGGGTAGGGGGCCCGCCTGCCAATAAAGGGGTCCTGGCCGTGCGTGTGTGGTTTGGGTTTGTGAGCATACTTTGGCTGGCTTACGGGTTAGAGTCCCGGTAAGTTGCACGCATACTTTGGCTGGCTTACGGGTTAGAGTCCCGGTAAGTGCAAGCATTTTCCGGCTGGCTTACGGGTTAAAGTCCCGCTAAGTTGCAGCATTCTTGGGTTGGCCTGACCGGGTTAGAGTCCCGGGAGGGCGTTCTTTGCAGCTGGTTTGTGATCCTTTGTGATCTTGTTTGGTGTGCGATCCTTCGTGATCTT
Organism: Erodium maritimum; assembly: GCA_963921825.1. Taxonomy (NCBI): domain Eukaryota; kingdom Viridiplantae; phylum Streptophyta; class Magnoliopsida; order Geraniales; family Geraniaceae; genus Erodium; species Erodium maritimum. The sequence continues at coordinate 45,716,820 of OY997595.1, read as the reverse complement.
GTTTGGGGTGTGATCCCTTGTGATGCTGTTTGGTGTTGCGTAACTTTCTTTTGAGTCCTTGGAAGAGGTCGTCAATGGTTGTGTCGGGTCTACTTTACGTGTCAGGGTGTCGAGGTTGTCAGGGAAGGCAACAGTGGGTGTATGTTCAGTTAGAGTACTTGGGTTGGGGATAGTGTTCCCCGGTGTTGAGTTGTTGGTGGTGTTACTTGCTTTGTCTGCTAATTATGCCGTAGTCAGTCTGTTATCCGTGGTGGTGAGCAAACGCTCACCCCTAGCTGCTTTTCCTACAGGTACTGTTCGTGGGACGGACTAGGTGAGCTCTCGAAGCTTGTGGAGCTAGGAGCGGAGTCCGGGTTTCGTCTTTTGAGTCTAGTGACGGATACCTTGTACTTTTGTCCACTTGTTGGGACGTGTTTTAAACTGTAATTACTATTTTTGTTGAACAATTGATGATTTTAAAGTGATCTATAAAAATGGTTTCAAAAGTGTTTAGTATTTTAAAACGTTCGCGTCCCGAGTTCGGTTTACTGAAATTGGGGCGTGCAGCTTGGTATCAGAGCTCGAGGTTTCACACCTCAGACTGTCCGTCAATTAGGTGGGGAGGGTCGAGTCAGTGTAGACCCGTAGCGTTATGAGTCCTGGTTGGGATTGTGTGTGTGTGCAGTGTGTTATTGTTGGCTTGTTGATTGATTGGTTTTGCTTGAAACGTTTTAAGTTGTCGCAGGTCGACTCAGGAGCGCTCCTGTAGTCGAATGTGACGGTGCTGACATCAAGTCGGTACAACGTAGTTCGGGGACGCCTGGACCGGGTTGTAACTGCGTGATGTCAAGTATGAGGTTTTAAAAAAAATGAAGTGGGGAAAGCTTTAAAATTTTGATTGTTTTGATGTTGTTTGACGCCGTGGGCGTTTGTGTTTGACTTTGATTGGCCCGGTGGGCGTGGTTCGGTATTGGTAGGCCCGGTGGGCGTGTCTTGATTTTGTTTGGCGCCGTGGGCGTACTGTGTTTGTTGTTGGTTGGCCCGGTGGGCGTGTTGTGGAGTTTTGTTTGGCCCGGTGGGCAAGGTTCGATTTCGGTTGTTGGCCCGGTGGGCGGGTGTCGTTGTCCTTGTTGTTGTAGTTATGACTGTTTGGCCGGGTTGGCTTGTGGTTGAGGTTGAGTGACTCGTGTTTGGTCGTTGTTTTGGTACTTGGGTTTTATGATTAGTGGTCGAGTGTCTGCGACACACAAGCGTGTGGGTCGCTAGGAGAAAGGTAGGATGCGAATGTCCTAGGATCGACGTGACGGGCAGTTAGGGGCGAAACGGTCGCGGCTACGGGACGGACCACGGGCCGACCTGGTACGAGACCCAGAAGGGCTTGCTGGTCCGGTCCGGCAGCCAGCATGGACCGGCTGGCATGCCGGCCCGGCAACCAGCCCGGCACGGACGGCGTGCCGGCCCGGAAGCCCTCATGGACCGGCCCACCTGCCAGACTGGTCCAGCCAGTTCAAAAAAAAGGAAAAAGGAAAAAGGGTTGGCTTCGTTGTGCGTTTAGGCTTGTGGTTGTGTAGCTCGGTTCATGTTCGTGTGGTTGAGCGTTGGTTTTATGGGTTTGTGTTCGCGGTTGTGGGTTGCAGAGGCCGTAGGCCTGCCGTACGGTTGGGTTGTTGTTGAGTTTTTTCTCTTACGTGTTAGTATACTTAAGGCTTTAATAGCGCGAACCGCGGTGTCTTACTGTTTTGAGGACGTGTTTCCCGTTTCGAAGTTTATCTTACCCGAGCGAGTACTTGAGGTGTTATTAGCATGGACGGTGGGATGTTTGGCTTCAGTTTTGTGTTGGTGTTTTGCCCTGACTAGAGTGGTAAGTCTTTTGTGCGTTACTAATATGCCATAATCGAGCGGGTGTCCGTGGAGGTGAGCATAACGCTCATCCCCTTTACTACTTTTCCCGCAACGGACGAGTAGCGAACACTGGCTTGGTTGCGAAAAGTTATAAGTAAATGCATAAAGGACTGGATGAGGGCTTGGTATACGTTGGTGTGGTTAAATTTGAGGTTCCGCTTACGTGATGTTATATTTAAAGTATGATTAGCGTGAACGGTGTGGCGTTTAGTAGCAAGTACGTTGGGGTAGACGTAGACCGTGGGAACGTTAGTGTATTCGAGCTGGTTGTCCTTATTTGAGTTCGCAAACTGAACGTTTGCGTGTATCCGTGCAGAGGATACCTGCTGATGGCTCGTGGTAGACGAGGAAGAGCAGCAGTGGCACGGGGACGAGCGCCCTCGCGAGGCAGGCGGGGACGGTCAGCGGGGACACCAGGACGGGTGCCCACCGTTGAGCCCGCCGAGTATGCCGAGGCGCAGGGTACTCCTGTCGGTGAGGACAGGAGGAGCGATGCGGAACCTTCTACGGGCACGCCCAGTGTCCCGGCGGTCGCAGACCTACCCGTTATAACTGCCCTGGATGAGCTGACCAGGACAGTCCAGAGTTTAGTGGCGATCATCGCCAGTCGAGAGTCGGCTTCGCCAGCCCCGGAGGCAACCGCGGTCCCAGTGAAGCCCGGTCAGACAGAGGATCACACGTCCCGAGCACTACTAGACTTCCTGAAGCTCGGGATAACTACATTTTCCGGGGAGCCGAACCCTGACCTAGCCGAGAGGTGGATAGAGCAGGTCACGCGGGACCTGGATACATCAGGTATCGAAGACGGTCGCCGCAGAGTATCCTTCGCAGCCCATCAGCTGAGAGACAGCGCCTACCACTGGTGGGGGCGTGTGAAGGACATGGTTGGATACGACTACAACATCTTCCAGGATGTGTTTATGGCGCAGTACTTTCCCGAGTCGGCTCGGCTGGAGCGACATCGGCAGTTCCTAGATTTGGAGCAGGGAGGATTGACAGTGGCGGAATACGAGGCCAGATTCATGGCCTTGACTAGATTCGCGCCGGAGATGGTGACTACTGAGCAGAACCGTTGTCTGCGGTTCCAGGGGGGATTGAGACCGGAGATTCGAGACAAGGTCCTCGCCTTGAGATTGCGGAAGTATACGGATCTTGTGGACACCGCAGCGACGGTGGAGCAGGGTATCCGGGATGCGGACAGGACCCGTGAGGTCCGACAGCGGCCGACCAGCTTTGCAGGGTCGTCCGAGTCACGAGACCCGCAGAGGCAGAGGACCACGGGATCCTTCCGACCACAGGCTCACCAGGATGGATCGAGACACCGGGGGTCGGTGGCGTCAGTGGGGCCAGTCGCTTCAGAGAGACGGCTGGGATGCTATAGCTGCGGGCAGCCAGACAACATGCAGCGAGAGTGTCCGATGAACACGGGGCCGAGGGCCGACGAGACCAGGTGTCACCGGTGCGGCCGCGTTGGGCACACTATCGGCCAGTGCTATGAGCCGTTGGGGGCAACGACAGTGCGACAATCACAGCAGTCGCGCCCTCGTCTGAGCCAACGGTCGAGGTTTTCGCAGGCGTCGACGAGCGGGCCGGCTCCGAGACAGCAGCGGAGCTATGGATACCCAGCAGTTAGTGCGCCGAGCCAGAGGCAGCAGGCTTTAGCGGGGAGAATGTACGCGGTTACCGATTCCCGGGCCCCAGGATCCCCTACCTACCGCGAGACCTATCAGGGTACGTGTTTGTTGTACCTTATATGAGCGTTGTTCTAATTTCGCAGACGAAATTTCTTTAAGGGGGGTAGATTGTAATAACCACTCCCGGTCAACGGCAGTCAAACCTGCGAAAAACAGGAAAATTTAAAATTTTTAAGACTGACACTTAAGTGAACCTAAAATGACCCCGAGTGTCATACCGGACTTACGTTGTCACCGTTATCGACCAAATTGAGTTCCGGGGGACTCAGGGCAACTTTCTGATCAATTTGGGAAATGTTGACTTTTCGCTGGAAAAGTCAACCGAGCGACGTTTTGGTCCATTCGAGGACCGTTTTGGATCCAAAAAGCTTAGCCGTCGTCGCAGCGGTCTTAGTTGAGCCGTTTCCTTGTAGCCCGTCCAGTTTCGTAATTTCTTGGGAAAAGTGCCCGTTCAGGGCCCGAAACGTTCGTTTTTCGCGAAACTGAATGGAAAATATCAACTAGATATTTTCCAAAAGGTGTGGGACCCACCTTTCCACTTGTCCAATTAGTGGTGGTGTTAGTTTTGGGGGGAAAATGAATGGATGGGAAGTTTTGGCCGACCATATGGGTTAAAAGAAAGAAAAAGGGTTTTGTTGTTAGTTTTAATTAAAATAGAAAAAGGAAGAAGAGAGTTAGAGAGAGAAGGAGAAGGAGAAGAAGAGAGAAGGTGAAGAAGCTAGGGTTTTGTGGGATTTTCAACCCTTGGATCGATTCAAAGCAAGGAGCAATTGTCTTCCCCTCGTTCTCCTCTTGGGTAAGCACCGAACCGATCGTCTTTTTGATAGTTTTCAAATGTTAGGGTTTGGGTGAAACTATTAGTTTGAGGTGGTTTTGGTGTTGGGGTAATTGTTGGAGACGTTTTAGAGGTGTTGGAGGTTTAATTGCACGTTTTCCGGTGACCGGAGGCTCGGGAGGAGCTCCGGCCACCGTGGGTGGTGGCTGGCCGGCCATGGGGTGGCTGGCCGGAGGTGGTACCAGCCACCACCATGGTGGACGAACCCCCCTTTAATTGTGTTCTTTTAGATCGTGCCACGGACCGAGGCAAGGGAAAGCTGGGTGAGTGACTGAGATCATCACCGGAGCTCGTGGTTTGGCTTTTGGGAGAACACGCACGAGGTAGGGAAAAGTAGCCGGATCTCGGCCCTGACTGGGGAAAGTTTACAGTAGAATTGCATGTGACACCGGGGTGTCGTGGGTTGAGTAGGTTTATTTAATTATTAGAAATGCATGATACGAAATCGTAGCAATTATTAGAAAAGCATGATACTGGATTGTGGCGTTTAAGAGAAAAGCATGTGACACTTAGTAGTGTCGTAGGAGTAGAGAACTTAGCGGTAATTGTTTTACTGGACGCATATGACCATGCCCGGATGTTGTTTGTGAACTTATCGATATTAGGAGTACTGGAGGCATATGACCATGCCCGGAGGTTGATTGAGAAAAGGTTGATATTAGGACTGTTGGAGGCTTTGGTTAAGCCGGAGGTTGTTTGATCTTTTGGTGTCCTTGGTGGCCTTGAGAGCCCGTGTTTTATTATCGAGTTTTGGGTGGCCTTGAGAGCCCGAATTATTATTGTTGAGTCTTGGGTGGCCATGAGAGCCCGTGTTGTTATTCGTGTTTGGGTGGCCATGAGAGCCCGTACTTTACTGTTGGTGTTTTAGCTGGCTTACGAGTTAGAGTCTCGGTAAGTTGCAAGCGTGTTTTATTGTTGAGTTTTGGGTGGCCATGAGTGCCCGTGGGGTTGTTGAACCAGTGTCTTTGCCTTTGGTGTTTTGGGTGGCCTTGAGAGCCGGTGTACTACGGTTGGTGTCTTTGGCTGGCCTACCGAGTTAGAGTCTCGGGGGGGGGGGGGGGGGGGGGGGGTGTTGCAAGCTTTCTTTAGCTGGATTACGAGTTAGAGTCTCGGTAAGTTGCAAGCGAGTTTTATGGTTGGTGTCTTGGGAGGCCGTGAGTGACTGTGGGGCTGTTGAGTCCGTGTCTTACTGTCGGTGTGTCTTGGGAGGCCGTGAGTGCCTGTGGGGCAGTTGAGTCCGAGTTTTACTGTTGGTGTCTTGGTGGCCATGAGTGCCTGTGAGTGTTGAACCTGTGTTGTTACTGGTTGTTGAACTTGCTTGTGATTGTGTTTGTGATTGTGATTGTGATTGTGGTTACCTGCGGTTGGGGTCCGCTTCATGAAACGGGGGTCCACGATCACACGCGTCTGCATGTTCAGACGGGGTAGGGGGCCCGCCTGCCAATAAAGGGGTCCTGGCCGTGCGTGTGTGGTTTGGGTTTGTGAGCATACTTTGGCTGGCTTACGGGTTAGAGTCCCGGTAAGTTGCACGCATACTTTGGCTGGCTTACGGGTTAGAGTCCCGGTAAGTGCAAGCATTTTCCGGCTGGCTTACGGGTTAAAGTCCCGCTAAGTTGCAGCATTCTTGGGTTGGCCTGACCGGGTTAGAGTCCCGGGAGGGCGTTCTTTGCAGCTGGTTTGTGATCCTTTGTGATCTTGTTTGGTGTGCGATCCTTCGTGATCTTGTTTGGGGTGTGATCCCTTGTGATGCTGTTTGGTGTTGCGTAACTTTCTTTTGAGTCCTTGGAAGAGGTCGTCAATGGTTGTGTCGGGTCTACTTTACGTGTCAGGGTGTCGAGGTTGTCAGGGAAGGCAACAGTGGGTGTATGTTCAGTTAGAGTACTTGGGTTGGGGATAGTGTTCCCCGGTGTTGAGTTGTTGGTGGTGTTACTTGCTTTGTCTGCTAATTATGCCGTAGTCAGTCTGTTATCCGTGGTGGTGAGCAAACGCTCACCCCTAGCTGCTTTTCCTACAGGTACTGTTCGTGGGACGGACTAGGTGAGCTCTCGAAGCTTGTGGAGCTAGGAGCGGAGTCCGGGTTTCGTCTTTTGAGTCTAGTGACGGATACCTTGTACTTTTGTCCACTTGTTGGGACGTGTTTTAAACTGTAATTACTATTTTTGTTGAACAATTGATGATTTTAAAGTGATCTATAAAAATGGTTTCAAAAGTGTTTAGTATTTTAAAACGTTCGCGTCCCGAGTTCGGTTTACTGAAATTGGGGCGTGACATTGGGGATAAGAGTGATGAAGGAAGAATTTAGCCCTTTTCCTAGTAAACCAGAGGAATGGAAGGCCTGAAGGAAATACATTAAATCCACTTTGATGATAGGCCAGCAAGTTTGGAAGAATTTGAGACTATAGCCATCTGGACCAGGGGCTTTATCCCCATTGCAAGCCATCAAGGCTTGAAGCACTTCCTCCTCTAGAAAAGGGACCTCCAACCAATGTGCTTGATCAGTGGTTAGAGAGGAAAAGGGAAGGTCTATGAGGGAGGTTTCTTCAGGGCAGGAGCCAAAGAATCTAAAGGCAAAATGAGCTGTTGCAGCTAATTTAATTTCAGAGGGGTCCAGAAGGATTGTATCATTGTAAGTGATAGAAGTAATCTTTTCTCTATGCCCTTTAAATTTTGCTAGCCTGTGGAAATACTTTGAGCAATTAGCCCCTTCATCAAACCATTTTTTCCTTGCTTTTTGGCTCCACAATTTGGACAACAATTTATACTTCTGAATTAATGAAGCTGAACAAGCTCCTCTTTCATTACATTCCTCTGAGGATAAGAGAGTGGTTTCTGCCTTTAGATCCAATAAATCAATCTTTTGGACCAGCTGCAAGATTTGAGAGTCTAGAGAACCAAAGACTTGGGAGTTCCATTGTTTGAGATCAGCTTTTAGCAAAGATATTTTTTTCCAAAGAATAAAATGGGGTTGACCTGCCACCAGATAAGAGGACCAAAAGTGTTGCACAGCTGAGAGGAACCTTGTATCCTCTAACCAGATATTTAGGCACTTGAAAGGCTTGGGACCCCAATTCAAGTTGTTTTCTGATAAAAGAATAGGCCTATGATTTAAGATAGACCTAGGGAGGCAAGACTGAGTAGGATCTTTGAGCAATGACAAAGGTCAGCACTGATTAGAAATCTATCAAGCCTAGAAGCAATGGAACCTGGGCCAAACCAAGTGAATTTCCCACCTTTCATGGGAAGATCAGTTAGGGAGAGAGGGGATATTAGATTGTGGAGATATCTAAAATCAGGATCCAGCCTTCTTTGTGAATTTCTTTCCTTAATAGATAGAACTGTGTTGAAGTCACCAGCTAGGATAAAAAGATGATTAGCTTCCAAAGGTAGTAGATGGGTTAATAAATCTTTCCAGAGGAGCTTCCTCATGGCTGAGGAATTAGGGGCATAAATATTGACTATACAGCATAGAGAATTTAGAGTGATCATTTTTCCAATCCAGATCAATGCACCATCCAATGGAATAGAATTGATACAATTGAATTCAGAAGAATTCCATATAGAGAGTAGCCCTCCTGAACTACCAGAAGCATTAATAAATAAGTGTTCCCAACCAGTGTTTAGCCCACATAACCTCAAATAATTGGAAGGGAAAGGATCCATTTTTGTTTCTTGTATCAGCATAAAAGAAGGTCCTTGCTTGTGGATCAAGCTACTGAAGCACTTCCTCTTTTGTGGAGAGGAAATTCCCCTCACATTCCATGAAAGGAAAATCATTGGAAATTAATTGGAGGGAGGGTCATCCCTCCTTAGATCTTCAATATCAGGATTATGATCAAGGTCAACAAAATCATCTTCAGAGCCCACATCCAGATCCACAGTGGGGTTGATTTGATCCTCAATAGCTTGTAACTACTGAATAATCACTTCTTCTGAAGCTATAGCTTTGATTCCTATTTTTTTCCCAAAATCCCAGGCCTTTTTTGCTTCTGAAGTACTGCTCACAGACAAAGAACTTGTCTTCCTTTTTTGCTGAGAAGGAGGGCAGGTTTCTTTAAATTTTGATCTTGTGGTGTAGGTATGAGAGGCCTTTTGAATGGCATTTTTGATCTTCTTCTTTTTTTATTTTGGAGGGAGTTTAAGGTTTTGATTTTTTGAAGCACTCAAACCCATAAAATCAGCTACCTCAGCCACTTGTAATTTCAGAAGAATATCATAATGTTCAGATTGTGCAGGGGATGTAGGTTTGGAGTTTAAAAATGCAGGGCCACTCTGAATGTTCTCCAAATCTAGTGGACCCAAAGAGGGTGTGGGAGAAGTGATAGGGGGAACCATTTACCAAGACAATTTCCTCTTGAGAATGCCCCAGCATTAAATGATTGCCAGAAATAGTACTTTCAGAGGCAATACCAATTGTATTTGGTTGAGTTTGATCTGAATATACTTGCCCCTTGGAGGAAAGGGGGGAATTTAAACCATTCGAGCCAACCAGCAAAGGAAAAGAGGAGTTCAAATGAGACTGATACTTAGGCTGGCTTTGAGATTGAATAACATTCTCGGAGGGAACAGCTATTGTAGGGATTTGAGTTTCAATAGAAGGCCTTTTAGAGAGAGCAGCAGTAGAAGCAATAGGAGAGCTCTTGTTTGGACTAAACTGAGTAGCTAGAGGTTCCAAACTATCTTGAACCACAAGATTTGCTTCCTCATTGGTATCCAAGGTTTGGGAGACATTTATTTGGCCCTTACTCCCAATAAAATCAGCTACCAAAGGTTGTTGAATTGAAAGCTCCTGCCTAACAAGCCCCAGAGATAAATGCTGAGATTGTAGAGGAGAATGTGGAGGAATAGTCTGGCTCCAACATTCTAGAAACAGTTCTGAGAACCTCATAATTTAATTCATCAGGTTCAGAGGGATCACTCTCAGATGAACTACTAGAGTAAGAGGAAGAGGACTGTGAAGCATTTGGTGGCTGGATTGGGGGTATTAAAGAACTAGAAATAGAGGAGACCAGCACTTTAAATTTATTGCAGCCCAGGGTGATTTGAACTTCCTCAGAGAATTGTTTGAGTCTCTTTGTTTATACTAACACAAAAGCTTTATCAACAAAAAGTCCTCCAGAAGTAATGGGATGAGTAAAGACCAAATTCCCTAAGTCTATAATTGCTGCTTGAAAGGTTTCTTCAGTCCAACCATGAAAGGGAACTCCTTGGATAACTACCCAGGAGAACATAACTCCAGACAAGCAAGTAGAAGCTTTCCAAGGGATAATAGTGAGCCAATCCAGAAGCCATGATCCCCCATCCTTCATTAGTTCCTTGTCAAAGAGTTCATCAGGGCAATGTACTAGAATAACCTTATTGCCAAGGCTTTTGAGTTGTATTTCTGAGGCACCTTGTGAGGCTATTTCTCTTTGTATTGCCTCAACCTGCAAATTGAGATGAGAAATGGCTAGGTGTGATCTAAGCATAGGCTGGTGAAACTTGGAGACAATTGAACCCTGGTGAAGGAAGTCCTCAAATGATAAACGATGGAGAGAATGGACAGGTTTATGAACAAAGATGTTAGAGGGTCTTCCTCCCCTAAAATGTCCTCTATCCCAAGCTTTTGTTACATAGAGTTTGTGATTCCAAACTGATATACATACAATCTGTTGAAAGCGGACAAGCGATCGATAAATATTACAGACTCCAATGACATAATTTTGAAAATTTAATTGTTAGTGAGGGGTATTTTGGACTTTTTACGCTGTTTGGATGGGAAAGTTGAGGAAGCAATTACCATGGTCAGTTTGTCTTTCATTATGTAGCTCTGTTCATTTCAATAACTGTATATGACACATTACACAATAAGCTGGTTTCCACCATACTGGACACTGAACAAATGTAACAGAATACCGTGAGTTAGAATTATTATCAACTCATTGCTCTAACATTGATTGCAAGTTGAAATTCTCTACTGTTTGTTGATTAATTCTATGAATGAGACTGCATAATGAATTGCAGACTATTAATATTGATGTAAATTTGTTATGCGTAGATAATGGATGATGTTTAGTGTTGTTGCAGGAAATACTTCCAAGAACGTCAGAAAAGAAAGACCTAGATGTCTCCGTGTAGTCGTTTCTATTGCAGTGATGTAAGATATATATACAATCAAAACAATAATAATTTGGATGGAGAGGATGAAGTGACACTGTCTTGTTCCTAAGGAATGGAGGGCATGTAAATTTAGGAATATATCAATTTAAAAATGGGTTGTTGGACAAGTTAAAATAAAATTGATGGAATTGTAAATTTGGTGGGTCACATATATTCCATTTATAAGGAATGGAGGATATGTATATTTAGGAGTATGTCAATTAAAAAATGGGTTGTTGAACAATTTAAAATAATATTGATGGAATTGTAAATTTGTTGGGTAACATATATTCCATTTTTGAGATGATTCTAATTTCACTGTCATGGTAGTTTGTTAGTTTCAAGTCTACATTTCTTCGTTTACATAAGTATTTTCTTGAGTGCATTTCGGTTTACGATTCTTTTAAATTTAATTTGTATCGTGTTTTGAATTCGTTGAAAGATAATTCATTCATTTAGTCATGGCGACCAATGAGTTTCCGAGACTTTTCATTATTATATTACCGTTGATATTTTCAACTCGATGTAACATACCAGTCCTTACACCAACCACCGCGCATCGCGCGGTGGCCACACCTAGTATGTAATAATAGGGTTGTCTGAATCCCCTTAAAGTCTATTAAGGTGTTCGACCAAGCCATTATATATATATAGTCCTTTTATTTGTCCCATTATTTACTACACACTTTAATAATTAAATACAAATACATGTATTATCTTGTAAGTGTTAGATTAAATAAAAGATGTATGATATTAATATATAATTTCTCATCAATTCATTTAATCGATAACATATTACGTTCACTTTGTTGTGATCTTTCTCTTTGTGTGTGGCCCTTTATGATTTGTATGGCGTCGAAATGAAACATATGTTCCATCCACAAGTCATGGGTAACTCTCTAGTAATACCCATGAACATCCAAGTCATGGAACTAACGAGTGTTACTTTGTCAAGTCCAATTACCTTAAGTAGCCTTATCCTCTTGTCGTTTGGAAATGTCATGGCTGAATAAAGGTACAGAAACTGTCATCCTTTCTAATTTAGTTTTTCAAGTTCTCTTGATCATGAGTGAAGAATGTGAGCGATAAATCACACGCATGACCATGTTTCTATTACAAACCTCCTACTCCTCAAGAGAGGCCTTTTAATAATATCTGATTTCTATAAATACAAGTGACAGACCATCACCCATATGTCTCACTTGTGTGTATCCATATCTGTGTATAATTGTTATAACCATTTTGTTAGGATTAGCGTTAGTTATGTCAAGACAAGAATCCACATCATTTAGATCACATGATAATGTCATGGTCATAGGACTAAGAACCACTTAGGTATTTGAGATATACTCGTGTTGATGTTCAATGGAGTATTCTAAAGTTGGGTCGTCCAATGCCAAACTCTTTGGCATTTGTGACTTCGACTCATATCTCTATATGCATGATCAGTAAAACATTATCCTCTCGTAAAAGACACATTAGCTCTAACTATCAATTTAGGCTACGGACGGGTGAAGGGATTCACTCCTTTTGTCTATAAGTATCTACTATTTGGAAAAGGCTCCTTAATACCTCATAAAAAGTAACTCATTCACAGTTTCACTAATATTACAACTTAAAAATGATATAGTATAGGGTGTGGCTTGTCCTAGAACATAAAAACCAACATAAGGTGTAGCCTACGCTCCATCTTAATCCACGAACGCCTTGTTCCTACTGAAAAAACTTCAAATGTGTTGTATGAGATCATCTTTCGGCTGAAAGTGGACGTCTCGATATGCCTTGTGTGGGTTCGGATGACATCGTAATCAGGAAGCTATATGACGATGAATCGTAGAATAGCATCTGGATAGCAGCATTACACTTTTGATAAGTGGAGAACCCGAGCCGACCAAAACAATCCACTCTATGGGTGAAGTATGGGTCGAATTCGGACATGCCTCCTAAAAGTTGCATAAAACGGACTTCGACATACGGAACCACCGACGAAACATTTTTCCCGTACACAACCCGATGAACGAAGTAGACTACCATAAGTCGCTCATGAGCATCTTGTCGATCTCTGAAAATGTAATTCCTATTGTGCTTCACGGGCATGGTGTTCAGGATCCGTTCCTCGACTTCCGTAACAATTTCCTGTGTCACGCCCCAATTTCAGTAAACCGAACTCGGGACGCGAACGTTAAAAATAAGAAAACACTTTGAAACTCTTTCCATTAAAACACTTTACAATACCAGTTTTGTTCAACAAAAAGATAATTACAACTCAAAATAAAGCGTCCCACAAGCGGACAAAAAGCGAGGTATCCGTCGCTAGACTAAAAAGTAACCCGGACTCCCGCCCCCAGCTCTTCAAGCTTCGGAAGCTCACCTAGTCCGACCTGCGACAAGTACCTGCAGGAAAAGCAGCTAGGGGTGAGCGTTCGCTCACCACCACGGATAACAGACTGACTACGGCATAAATAGCAAACAATGCCGGTAACACCAACAACAAACTCAACCCCGGGGATCACTGTCCCCAACCCAAGTACTCTGACTGACAAACACCCACGGTGACCTTCCTCGAACGACTCAACACTCAAACACGTAAGTAGACACGACACAACGATCACGACCTCTTCCAAGGACTCAAAGGAACTACGTAACACCAAACAAGATCACAAAGGATCGCACGCCAAACAAGATCACAAAGGATCGCAAACCAGCTGCTCAGTAACCTCCCTCACTCAGGTCCAGGATCGACCTATCGCAATTCCTCGACACTAAGTCGGATCAGGCTGTCGACCTTTGCAGTTCATCGACACTAAGTCGGATCAGGCTGTCGACCTATCACACTCACAACCACCGAACCACACACGCGCGACCAGGACCCCTTTACTGACGGGCGGGCCCCCTACCCCGTCTGAACGTGCAAACGCGTGTGATCGAGGACCCCCGTTTAATGAAGCGGGCCCACAACCTCAGGTAACCACAATCACAATCACAAGCACAGTTCAACAGACAGCAACAACACAAGTTCATCACTCCACAGGCACTCATGGCCACCCAAGACATCAACCCTAAAACACGGACTCAACAGCCCCACAGGCACTCACGGCCTCCCAAGATACACCAACAGTGACTCCCGGTTCAACGACCCCACGGGCACTCGCGGCCACTCCAAACCACCAATAGTAACGACACGGGTTCACAACCCCACGGCACTCACGGCCACCCAAAACACCAAAACGACAACACGGGCTCTCATGGCCACCCAAGACTCAGCAATAGTAACACGGGCTCTCAAGGCCACCCAAAACTCAACGACAATTAACACGGGCTCTCAAGGCCACCCAAACTCGACGATAAATAACACGGGCTCTCAAGGCCACCCAAACTCAACAACAATAAATAACGCACAACAACCTCCGGCATAAACGATGCCTCCAACAGTCCTAAGATCGCTAGTTTCACAAACAACATCCGGGCATGGTCATATGCCTCCAGTACTCCTAATGTCGATAAGTTCTCTGTTCCTACGACACTACTAAGTGTCACATGCTTTTCTCTTAACGCTACAATCCCGTATCATGCAGTTCTAATATTCGCTAACCTACTCAACCCACGACACCCCAGTGTCACATGCAATTTCTACTGTTAACTTTCCCTAGTCAGGGCCGAGATCCGGCTACTTTTCCCTACCTCAACTGAAGAGCAACCGCTATGTTTCCTAGCCGCTGACGTTCTGGCTCGCTACCTCCGGGCTTCACCTCGATCGAAGCCGGACGCTAAAGATAACACGAAAGCCATAATTAATAACGGTTCCACCGTAAAGTTAAACATTACGATTTGTCCAGTTTAAATCCGACATTTGTCCTTTAAACTCGAGGGGGATAAAAGCGGGCTCACGGCGAATCGGGTTTGAGTACCCGAGCACCGAACCCGGTGCATGCGAGGCACGGTCCCAATGCACGAATCCCGAGGTCCGATTCAACGGTCCGCCTTTGTTCCTTTTTAAACCCAATTAGCAGTCCATTTTACCCAGAGTTCCAGAGTCGTTCCCAATTCCGATTAATAACCCTTTTTAAAACAGAACGGTTTTTGTTTTAAATCAAATTCCCTTTTATTTCAAATCTGTTTCTGTTCCGATCTTTTGAGCCCAAAAAGAATTAAGTTCGGTTTTTGCACAACCGTCCCTAAATCCCGTTTACAACTTAGATTCTCAAACTCCTCGATTTAAAACCGTTTTTAAAACCGGATTGATTTTAATTCCTTTTTATTTCAAATCCCTTTTCCCTAAATCTGATTTTTCTTTCCCTTTTTCCTTTAGAAAAATGTGTCTCGATTCATTTTAAAATTCATTTTCAAATCTTTTGATTTTACAACTAATCATTTCAGATCAAAAGGAAATCGGTTTCAACCGAGTCCAGATCCAGAACGTCGCTTCTTTCAACATTGACCAGATTTAAAACCGTTTTACAAATAAATCAGATCTAATTCGAAACTCAGTTTTTGGTCTTCAACCGGTTAGGTTTTAATCCAGTTTCTCATTTTATTTTCAATACAAATCTGTTCAAACTCAACCAGAAACAGGTGAAGAGCTCGATTACAGAAAACAACAAGAGGAAAAAAAGGCTCGATTTTAATCCGGCCGACCAGGGTCGCCCGGTGGTAGGGGCTAACCGTAGGGGGGAAAGTAAGGGCGGCGGCGGTGGTGGCTCGGTTGAGCTTTCCGGCCGTGTGGACGGCGACGGAGAAGACGGCGGTGGGCTCGGATCTGGGAGCGCGCCGACGACCTCACCTCGCCTCTGTACGTGAACGGCGACGGTGGGCTCGGGCTACGCACGGGAGGAGAGGAGGAAGGGTGCTCGGAGGCGAGGTACAGGCACCGGCTTCGATTCCGGCACGGTGGCGACGGAAACGCGACGCCGGCGAGGGCTCGCTGAGAGAGAAGGTCGGCTGTCGTGGTTGGACGGAGGAGAAGACGGCGTCGTAGGGGAAAGGGAGGTCGGGACGGCGTGGAGACGAGGGTGAGAGGGAGCTGTGGCCGGACTCGGGAGCGGTGGCGACCGGAGTTGAGAGGAGGGAGGGACGGCGTGTGAGGCTCGAAGAAGACGAAGAAGAAGGAGTGAGGGAGGGGATCGGCGAGGTTGTGGTGGCCGGAGTTGAAAACGAAGGAGAAGAGGTGCGGTGGAGGTGGTGAGGGTCTGGATCGCGAGAGGGAGAGAGGAACCGATTGAGAGGGAGAGGCTGCGTGAGTCTGTGGGTGAATTTAGGGTTTTAGAACCCATTGCTTCGGTTTTATACCAAATCCTTAAGTGGGCTTGGCACGCTTGGGCCTCCGGCGGGCCTGAGCATCCACGGCCCAAAAGGGAGTAAGGCCGGGTCAGGCTTGGCCTGGCCGGATCTACAGCTTGGGCTGGGTCCGGTCCGACCCGGTCCGACCCAATAGTTTTTTTTTTTGAACGGTCTTCACAATCTACCCCCCTTAAAGGAATTTCGTCCGCGAAATTAGAATAACGCTCATAAAAGGTACAATAAACACGTACCCTGATAGGTGTCGCGGTAGGTAGGGGATCCTGGGGCCTGGGAGTCGGTAACTGCGTACCCTCTTCCCCCAGATCCTTGATGCTGCCTCGGAGCTGGCACGCTCGTTGACGGCTGAGAAAACTTCAATTGTTGACTCTGAAGCGGGCGACCTCTGTTCCAC
The DNA here is from genome assembly GCA_963921825.1 of Erodium maritimum. Lineage (NCBI taxonomy): Eukaryota > Viridiplantae > Streptophyta > Magnoliopsida > Geraniales > Geraniaceae > Erodium > Erodium maritimum. The sequence continues at coordinate 45,700,586 of OY997595.1, read as the reverse complement.
TACACGGTATGCGATTGCTGCGGCCGCTGCGCTGACGTTGCCATAATCGGTTCAGGGCACCTTGCAACGGCGTGCCCGACCTGGTGGCACCGGAAACACCTCCTACGGTCAGCCCTCGGCTCCATGTCCTGGCCTGCACGGCACCATTCCGTCGTGTGTCCCACACGGCCGCACCGGAGACAGCAGGTCTCATCGGCTCCTGACCCCGAGCACTGGCCTGTTCGGCACCCTCGCCGCAAGTGGCCTGGCTCCCCGCAGCGATGACATATCGGCACCCTCTGTGTCGTGACTGGCCCAACTGATGCCCTCTGTCTTGCTCCGTCCTGCTGAGCCTATGGCCTGAAGAACCTCGTGGTCCTCTGTCTTATCGGGTCTCGGGACTCGGACTCCCACGCCACGCTGATCGGCCGTTGTCGAACCTCGCGGGTCCTGGACGCATCCCGGACAACCTGCTCCACTGTCGCTGCAGTGTCTCGCGACCTCGAGGTGAGGACTCGGTCCCGAGTTACCTTAAGTGGGCTTGGCACGCTTGGGCCTCCGGCGGGCCTGAGCATCCACGGCCCAAAAGGGAGTAAGGCCGGGTCAGGCCTGGCCTGGCCGGATTTGCAGGTTGGGCCGGGTCCGGTCCGACCCAATAGTTTTTTTTGAACGGTCTTCAACCCCTGTAACGACTCCACCATCATAGTCTCTGCCTCCTTGGTCATCTCCCGTAATTGGCATAGTCGATTATGAATGCATCAAATTTTTCACCACTAGAAAAATCCATCAACAATAGGAAAATTCAAACGTTCTCAAGAAATTGGTGTAGAGAGAACAAAGAAATATTTGATTGTGTGGGAAAAAATGGAACTTCAATGGGCTTTTATAGCGAGAAAATCATTTGAAATTGTTAATTATTATTATTATTTCCCTGCCAAATAATCCGGATGACTCAATAACATGTGGCAGATTTTGTACGTATCAGCAGGATCTCAGCGCAAAAACGACCTACATGTCATGCGTTGTATCGGATGGTCAAACAAAAGCCACAATCGCCTGCAGAATCGTAGACTGTCTTTTACAGCGCCGTCGATTCAACGATCAAATTTAGTTTTTCTATCAACTTTGACACGTGAATCTAGATCAAAACAATGCCATTGTAAGTACTCTTAAAAGATTACGTAGATCGGTTTATCTTATGATATCTCTACATTATTAGCTGGTGGTTAATTCACAATTTTTGGTATTCAAGAAACCAAAAAACATTAACCCAATGGATGTTCCTATTCTAACATATATTAGTTTTTAGTGTTGGGTCTCGAGGTAGGGTTGGAGATGAACCAACTCGCAGCGGAAAATCAATGAAAACAAAGAGACGATTAAAACCATGAAACAACTAACAAAGAATGGATTCACAAGAGAAAAATTCAGCACTATTTCTTACCAAAACAAGAACACCGGTTAACGAATGATTGGCTTGAGTCTCCAAGACGCCTACGTATCCACATGGGAATCAAAGCCATGTAGTTCTTCTCTTTGAGGACTCAAGAACACAAAAATGGAGGTGGGAGCTTGCCAAACCCGAAATTTCAAGGAAGGGGGAGAGAAGTTGTGTTTCCTATTCTTGTCTTGTGTTTGTTATGTTGGAAAAAGATGATTTAAACATAACAAAACTCATACTTGTCCAACTAAAGGCATGGGACAAGCATTGTGACAAGTAAGGTGTAAATAGGACAAAGTATGGCAAGACAAGATTGGGTTAGGTGGTGAATCACCAACACCTTAATCCTTGTCTTGCTTACTTAGTACTAATTAATCAAGACCTGATTAATTAGTTCCATGAGCCTTGGTTGCATGGGCCTTTCATGGGCCTCTTGGAACATGGCCCGTGGCCATTTCCAACGAGGTCCCGTGATTCGATCATCGCCTCCAAACCTTCCATACCGGAAATGTCCAACATTATCCAACGCGATCAATCCCAAGACTCCAAGCCTTGTCTCAATCCGTGAAGTCATATTCACTTACGGGCATATGACCCAAAACCCAGTTTTGGTCATGTCGACAACTCTCCTTTGTCCATTCTCCATAAATGTGTCAATGAGTTTCATCCTCCGGTGTGACCCTTAGGTTTATGCATGTCAATAGATCAACGTAAAATCCCATTTTACTTGATCCTATTTACGTGGCAACTAACGAGACTTTAGTATTGCCTGACACTGCATAACGAATCGACCCTGTCGATTCTAACCTTTTCGTCGTCCCTGTCATTATCCTTTTATCTCCGATATCCTGATTGAGATAAGGCATAGAGCCGTCATACTTATTATTCTCAATCTGTAATAACCACTCTCGGTCAACGCTAGTCAAACCTGCGAAAAATAGGAAAATTTAAAATTTTTAAGACTGACACTTAATTGAACCTAAAATGACCCCGAGTGTCATACCGGACTTAAGTTGACCCCGCTATCGACCAAAGTGAGTTTCGGGGGACTCAGGGCAACTTTCTGATCAATTTGGGAAATGTTGACTTTTCGCTGGAAAAGTCAACCGAGCGACGTTTTGGTCCATTCGAGGACCGTTTTGGATCCAAAAAGTTTAGCCGTCATCGCAGCGGTCTTAGTTGAGCCATTTCCGTGTAGCCCGTCAAGTTTCGTAATTTTAGGGGAAAAGTGCCCGTTCGGGGCCCGAAACGTCCGATTTTCGCGAATCTGATTGGAAAATAGCTAGTAGATATTTTCCAAAAGGTGTGGGACCCACCTTTCCACTTGTCAAACAAGTGGTGGTGTTAGTTTTGGGGGGGAAATAAAGAAGACACCCTTAAGGGGGTGTTCGGCCAACCTTAAATCAAAAGAAAAAAAAAAGAGAAAAAAGAATAGAAAAGAAGAGAGAGGTAAGAGAGAGAGGGAGAAGGAGAAGAAGAGAGGAGCTAGGGTTTTGGGAGCACTATTCACGTCATTCAACCTTTGGATCGTCTCAATGTTGCAAGAATCGAACTCCCCTCATTCTCCTCTACGGTATACACCAAACCGATTCTCGTTTTGTTTAATTTTGAAAGTTAGGGTTTGTGTAAAACTATTAGTTTAGGGTGTATTGAGGTTGGGGGAATTGTTGGAGACGTGTTCGAGGTGTTTGGAGGTGAAGGGGAACGTTTTCCGGTGACCGGGAGCTCGGGAGGAGCCCCGGCCACCATAAGGGGTGGCCGGCCACCATGTGAGGTGGCTGGCCGGAGCTAGGGCCGGCCACCACCATGGTGGGCCGGGCCCATTTAAGCCCTAGGAACCACGACCAAGTTGGGCCGGGTGGGGCCCACGTGCTCAGGTGCTCGGGTTTAGTGTTCGGGAGGTTTAAAACGTTCCCCGGACCATTTATCCATAACCGAATCGAAATTTCGAATTAAATTGGAGAAGTTGTAATTTATCGGGTTTAGAAACTTTAAACGTCAATTAATTGACTCGGAAGTCGGAATTCGATTCCGTTAAGTACATTGGGACCCTTGATTTATTCTAAGAGCGTAGAAAGGAAAACGGGAATTTTTGGAGCCCCGGTAGGGCATTTACAAAACCCGGGCAGATTCGCCATGTTGGGCGAATCGGGCCTTTACGGGTCCCTTATCGACAATGTCGAGTAATTGGGAAGTTTGGGAGTGATCGACATTGTCGGGGTTAAGTTTGGGCATCGAGTTTAATGATTTTCAGTTTATTCCTGCGGGTTGTTAAGTGCCTTAAATTTGTGTTCTTTTAGATCGTGCCACGGACCGAGGCAAGGGAAAGCTGGGTGAGTGACTGAGATCATCGTCGGAGCTCGTTGGTTGGCTTTTGGGAGAACACGCACGAGGTAGGGAAAAGTAGTCGGATCTCGGCCCTGACTAGGGAAAGTTAACAGTAGAATTGCATGTGACACCGGGGTGTCGTGGGTTAAGTAAGTTATCGAATATTAGAAAGGCATGATACGGGAACGTAGCGAATATTGGAAATGCATGTGACACTTAGTAGTGTCGTAGGAGGAGAGAACTTAGCGTTATTAGAATTACTTGAGGCATATGACCATGCCCGGAGGTTGATTGCGAACTTATCGAGATTAGGAGTACTGAAGGCATATGACCATGCCTGGAGGTTGATTGTGAAACTGTTGATATTAGGACTGTTGGAGGCATTGGTTATGCCGGAGGTTGATTGTGTATTTTTGTGTCTTTGGTGGCCTTGAGGGCCCGTGTATTATTGTTGAGTTTTGGGTGGCCATGAGTGCTCGTGGGGTTGTTGAACCCGTGTCTTTACCTTTGGTGTTTTGGGTGGCCATGAGTGCATGTGGGGTTGTTAAACCCGTGTCTTTACTGTTGGGTGTTTGAGTGGCCGTGAGTGCCTGTGGGGTTGTTGAACCCGTGTCTTTACTGTTGGTGGTTTGAGTGGCCGTGAGTGCTCGTGGGGTTGTTGAGCCCGTGATTTACTGTTGGTATGTCTTGGGAGGTTGTGAGTGCCTGTGGGGCTGTTGAGTCCGTGTTTTAGTGTTGGTGTATCTTGGGAGGCCGTGAGTGCCTGTGGGGCTGTTTGAGTCTGTGTTTTACTGTTGGTGTATCTTGGGAGGCCGTGAGTGCCTGTGGGGCTGTTGAGTCCGTGTTTTACTGTTGGTGTCTTGGGTGGCCATGAGTGCCTGTGAGTGTTGAACCTGCGTTGTTACTGGTTGTTGAACTTGCTTGTGATTGTGATTGTGATTGTGATTGTGATTGTGGTTACTTGAGGTTGGGGGCCGCTTCATGAAACGGGGGTCCACGAGCACACGCGTCTGCATGTTCAGACGGGGTAGGGGGCCCGCCCGTCAATAAAGGGGTCCTGGCCGCGCGTGTGTGGTTTGGGTTTGTGAGCATTCTTTGGCTGGCTTACGAGTTAGAGTCTCGGTAAGTTGCGAGCATTCTTTGGCTGGCTTACGAGTTAGAGTCTCGGTAAGTTGCGAGCATTCTTTGGCTGGCTTACGAGTTAGAGTCTCGGTAAGTTGCGAGCATTCTTTGGCTGGCTTACGAGTTAGAGTCTCGGTAAGTTGCGAGCGTTCTTGGCACTGAGCAGTTGGCAGCTGGTTTGCGATCCTTTGTGATCTTGTTTGGTGTGCGATCCTTTTGTGATCTTGGGTGTTGCGTGGTGGTCTTTTGAGTCCTTGGGAGGGGTCGTGATTTTTGTGTCGGGTCTACTTTACGTGTCAAGGTGTTGAGTTGGTCAAGGAAGGTAACAGTGGGTGTATGTTCAGTCGGAGTACTTGGGTTGGGGATGGTGTTCCCCGGTGTTGAGTTTGTGTTGGTGTTACCGGCATTGTCTGCTAATTATGTTGTAGTCAGTCTGTTATCCGTGGTGGTGAGCGAACACTCACCCCTAGCTGCTTTTCCTACAGGTACCGTTCGCAGGCTGGACTAGGTGAGCTTCTGAAGCTTGAAGAGCTAGAAGCGGGATTCTGGGTGTATTTGAGTCTAGCGACGTATACCATGTTTTTGTCCACTTGTTGGGACTGATTTTAAAATGTTTAAATGGAAAAGGTTTCAAAGTGTTTATTATTTTAAATGTTCGCGTCCCGAGTTCGGTTTACTAAAATTGGGGCGTGACACAATCACTGTTCCTTGATATGTGAGATGACTGAATATATGATATCCAGTATCATTTGCATGACCATGCTATTCTCTCAGTCACTCTCGATCAAGCGGCCGAGAACCGATATCTTTCTCATACCTCAGTATGAGGGATAAATCCCTTAGCCTTCTTTCGTGTCACTCATGTAGCCCGTCCCCAAGCCAATCTTGGCCGTTATAGAAGCCCTGTTACGGACAACGTTAGGCTCAGGTCAAACTCAGTTGTTGACTACATAGCGATCACAAAGACTCCTTGTTCTAAGGATACATGACAAGCTACGACAATGAATATCTTCATGACTTGATCTATGGCACATATTCATGTCGGGTCGTCCAATATCATGTCCCACATGATATCTATGATCAGACTCCGGAATCCCATTCCAATGACTAACAGAACGTAAGCCATAAAGAGCCATCTTTCATACTAGTCGCTTCTAGTGAAGCTTTGTTGACTAGGGACCCATCGAGTGTGATCTATCTCGATCTATGGTTCTATTCGCATTGTGGGCATAGATCAGAGCACACATCGATATATTACTCCAACACATAAGTAATATAAAGCCGCTTTAATTTTATTGCTAACGATGATATATACATTTAGACATTTAGGATTGAACTACGGGCACTAAGACTAACAATATCCCACTTGCCCTAGTTCCAATCTAAACTCCAATATGTCCCCATCAACTTTACATGTCTAACATGTTCAGGCAGCGACACTACCTTAGTCAAAGGGTTGGCTATGTTATCATCTGTTGCAATATAGGTTATCTTCACTTCACCTCAGTTCAATATTTCTCTGATTAAGGGGATACGTCGTAGTACATGTTTGGATTTGTTATGCAGTCTGGGCTTTTAGCTTGCGCAATGGCCCTTGTGTTGTCGCAAAATGGATTCACCGGGCTGGATGGGTTTTTAATTACACCCAACCCTGCCGTGAATTTCCAAATCCACATAGCCTCCTTAGCTGCCTTTGCAGCATCCATGTACTTGGCCTCTATCGTAGATTCGGCAATGGCATCTTGCTTAATGCTCTCCCAGCTAAAGCTCTGCCATTCAGCATAAACACATATCCTAACTGACTTCTAAAGTCATCTGGATTTGTCTTGGAAAACTAGCGTCTACTCATCCTTCGACGACTAGTTCAGCATCATCTTCCCCACGGGTTAGACTGATGTCTACTGGTACAACATAAGGCTTACAAGACGTCCGGTCTCATACATGTCATGGCATATATGATCGATCCTGCCCCCAGGCGCATAGGATTCTCATCATCCTTTTCAGCTCATCAGGTGTCTTAGGACACTGAGTCTTGCTAAGATGAATGCCATGACTAGTGGGTAAGAGTCCTTTCTTTGAATCGAGCATTAAGAACCTACTCAATGCCTTGTTCACATAGGTTCCCTGACTTAAATCCAAGACCCTCTTGGTGCGATCTCTACATATCTTAATCCTTAAGATATAAGAAGCATCGCCTAAGTCCTTTATTGAAAAACACTTCCTCAACCAAGCTTTAGTCTCGTGCAAGGTTGGGATGTCGTTTTCAATGAGAACCAGAAAGGTAATCTTGCTCCCACTAGCCTTCTTATAAACGGAAGATTCATCCTTGTTCTTGATTAAGCCAAATCCAATTACAGCTTCATCAAAACGAAGGATCCAACTCCGAGAAGTTCGTTTCAATCCATTAATGTATTTCAACAACTTATAAATCTTTCCCTTATTCTTCGGATCGTCAAAACCTTTGGGCCGAGACATACAAACGTACTCAGTCAAATTTCCATTTAGGAAAGCGGTTTTGACATCCACTTGCCATATCTCGTAATTATGATACGCAGTTATGTCAAGAAGAATTTGGATCGATTTTGACCATAGCCACTAGGGAGAAGGTTTCCTCATAGTCAATCCATTAGATCTGCCTATAACCTTTCGCCACCAGTTGAGCTTTTTAGGTCAGAGCGTCGCCGTCCATGTCCATCTTCACCTTGAAAATCCATTTGCATCCGATGGTCCTCACACCATTAAGGGGATCAACCGGTTCCCAGACATAGTTGTCCGACATGGATTGCATTTCCTCCCTCATGGCTCCCAGCCATAACTCGGAGTCGGGCCCATCCACGACTTCCTGAAAGGTGGTTGGATCATCGTGATCCACCATGACTTCATTGTCACCTCCGGATACCATATCTTGGAGGTGGAAGATTGATCCTTTCAAATCGCCTTGGACCTTCCGGAATTGTAACAGGAATTGGTTCTTACTCTACGACAATCTCTGGCTCCTTTCTACTGGGTTGTCAATTGGTTTAGACAGATATGTACCATCCTGAATTTCTTCGAGATGTACAGTCCTCCCAATGACGTCTTTGGAAACAAAACTCCTTTTCCATAAAGACCCCACCCCAAGCGACGAACACCATGTTCTCACTAGGATTTTAGAAGTAGTATCCCCTTGTTGCTTTGGGATACCACACGGAGGTGCATATCTCAGATCTTGGTTCGAGCTTAGTCGAAACCAAATGTTTCACAAAAGCCTCGCAACCACAAATATTTAGGAAGGACAAAGCGGGCATCATCCCGTACCATTTTTAAAATGGTGTCCCTTCCACACCCTTCATCGAAGCCCGATTCACTATGAATGTGGTCGTCTCTAGAGCATAACCCCAGAAAGAGATTGGGAGATCAGTCCAACTAATCATGGAACGAACCATTGTCTAACAATGTCCGATTTCTCCATTTGGCTACACCTTTCAACTACAGTGTCCCAAGAGGAGTCCATTCCAAAAAGGATCCCATTCTCTTTTAGATGATCTAATAACTCTGTGGTCAAGTATTTTCCACCTCGATCCAATCGAAGTGCCTTAATACCTTTGTCGAGCTGGTTTTCTACTATAGTCTTAAACTCTTTGAATTTATCAAAAGTTTCAGACTTATGTCTCACCGAATAGACATAACCATATTTACTGTAATCATCAGTAAATGTGATAAAGTAGCTAAAACCCCTCCTGGCAAGTGAACTTATTGGTCTACACACATTCGAGTGTATCAGCCCCAATAATTCACCCGCCCTTTCATCGCGATCGATAAAGGGCACTTTAGTCATTTTGTCCATCAAACGAACTTTGCACCTATCGATCGAATGGAATTCGAATGAACCTGAAAGCCCACACTTCTGAAGTGCTGATAGGCGCTTCTTGTTTATGCGTCCCAAATGATAGTTCCATAACAGAGTTAGGTTTAAATCGTTGGATTTAGACCTCTTGGTATTAACGTAATATATAGAACTTGAGGCATTGTTACACATATCTAATATGTACAATCCTCCAACCAAGTCAGTACTGGTATAAAACATATCATTGCATAGAACATTGAAAACTCCATTTCCAATATTAACATTATATCCTTCCTTGTCAAACAAGGATACAAATATAATATTCCTACTAAAAGTAGGTATGCAATATACATTATACAATACTAAGACAAGGCCATTAGGCAAAGCAAGACTCATGGATCCTACAGCAGTTGCCACAACTCTGAAGTCCACTTCGTGCTTTCCAAACCTCTCCTACTTTCAACCACCATATATTAGTGTATGTGTGAGATTCAGTCCTGGTATCTAATACACATTAATCTTTGGAAGTAGAGAGATGTAGCTCTATAGAGTTAATACCGGATGGAGGCACGGTCCCACCGCCCTTCCTTAGATCATCCAGGTTTCCTGATGAAGGCGCAGTCCTACTGCCCTTCTTCAGATCATCCAGGCTATTTGATGAAGGCGCAGTCCCACTGCCCTTCTTCAGATCAGCCGTGAACTTCCTGTAATCCCGGTTCCAATGACCAAGATGTTGGCAGTAGAAGCAGACATTCTCAGGTGTATCATCTTTCCTGCCAAGTGCGCATGGGCCCCGCCCTTGCCACTTCTAATTCCCTTGTTGACCATCAAAATATCCTTGGATCCCAGATCCCTGATATATTCTTCTCAGCAGTTATTGACACTTCATGTAACTCTGATATGGTCTTAGAGACAGCCTTGTCAAGGACATATTCTTTGCGTTCATACTTGAGGACTATCCTCAAAATTCTGTATCAGTCCAAATAGTTTGTCCCATTTAGCTTAACCCTGTCAAGAATGGTTTTTAATGACAAACTATTAATGTTCGCTGAATTTTCCATTTGATCTACAACAGATAAAATTCAGTCAGTAAACTGAATAAATTTTATGAAGATCAAGCTTAAACACCAACAATCGATTCTAAACCTTTAGAATCTGAAACCAAGATCCTTGATTCACTCGATTAAGCTAAACTAATGCTCACAACTTAATCGAGCTATGTAGGTAGGACTCCATCCAATCACATCCAATGTGACTCTTGGCTAGGGTATGTACGTATGTACACGGCTTACCCTATCTGTTACCCTAGCTCAACCTCAGGCTGAGAATCGTAGTCGAGAACCGATATCTTTCTCATACCTCAGTATGAGGGATAAATCCCTTAGCCTTCTTTCGTGTCACTCATGTAGCCCGTCCCCAAGCCAATCCTGGCCGTTATGGAAGCCCTGTTACGGACAACGTTAGGCTCAGGTCAAACTCAGTTGTTGACTACATAGCGATCACAAAGACTCCTTGGTCTAAGGATACATGACAAGCTACGACAATGAATATGTTCATGACTTGATCTATGACACATATTCATGTCGGGTCGTCCAATATCATGTCCCACATGATATCTATGATCAGACTCCGGAATCCCATTCCAATGACTAACAGAACGTAAGCCATAAAGAGCCATCTTTCATACTAGTCGCTTCTAGTGAAGCTTTGTTGACTAGGGACCCATCGAGTGTGATCTATCTCGATCTATGGTTATATTCGCATTGTGGGCATAGATCAGAGCACACATCGATATATTACTCCAACACATAAGTAATATAAAGCTGCTTTAATCTTATTGCTAACGATGATATATACATTTGGACATTTAGGATTGAACTACAGGCACTAACACTAACACGAGCTCTCCGGTCTTGGTGTTGGCCGCCGATGAGTCTCTTAAGGCCTTGCTAGCTCTGGTATGAAGTCAATAAATTGTATACTTTTGGTATTTGGGTTTGCTCAGCCGTTGCGGTCCTAGCCGCGACAATAACGAGCGTGGAGTAGTTTTGTACCTTCAGGCTAAGGATTAGAGCATCTCTATGAGTTCGGCTTGTTTTCGGTTTTAGCCTGTTGTTCTAAGGGACCGCCCGAACTCCCGGTTTCATAGCTTCCTCCGGCAGTTCCTCCGGTGAGTCATATCATCTCTTCCTCATTCCGTTATGGGACGCGTTTCACACCCCTGGCTGGTTGATCGTGAGGATTTGGTTGAGGTACGCTATTCGTTGGCATGGGTTCGGAGTGCTTGAGACCAGTGGAGTTCTTTGCTGCTAAGGGTTCTGGTTTTCGGTTCTGCTCATCTCCTGCTACGGATCGCTTCTCTGCAACATGGTTGCAAGCAAAGCTTCAAGTTTTGGCTCACTCACTTATCCACTATTCAGGCTCACTCATCACTACTCAGTAGCTCACTTAGATCACCTTGGGAAGGACTCCAATTCAAATTGAATGGTTGGTTTTGTTTCTTTGAAAAGGGTTCAAACTTGCTGATCTCCACCATCTCTGGCTCACATCTCTTCACCATTACTCTTGTAATGATCTTTGTGTTACACTTGGTTGTTGTCCCTGTTTTTTGTGGCAATACTGTTTTTGTGGCAGTACTTCTTTATCTATAACTAGGTTGGGAATTAGTGTTTGTATCTTTTGGCTTAAAAGATAATTTTAATTTGCTTTGGCTGATTAAAAATAATATACGCTTCACTTTGTGCACCGTAATTTCTTTTTGTTAGTTTTTTTATTACGGGAATTTCTTTTGGATAAATTTATTTGTGTTTTTTTGAAAAAAAAAATTGATTATTCAAAAGTTGAAGCCTGAAACTCATGGTTTTCCCATTATTGGATATCAATTTGTCGATATTTGACTAATATTTTTTTATTGTGCAGCAAATTCCCAATTCATTTTTGACATTACATTAAGAGCATGTACAGTGGGTCGGCCCGGCTCGCGTTTTTGCGTGCCGCAGGACGCGGGCTGTCCCATTGTGGGACGGCTTTTACTCATCCCGCATCCTGCAAAAACGCGGGTCGGGCCGAGGCCCGCGTCCCACGTCCCACAAATGCGGGATGGGCCGAAGCCCGCGCCCCGCGTCTGGCCGTCAGTTAATCCCTGCCTGCCACGTTTCCCTGCAGAAGAAAAAAAATCCGACTGTTTCCCAACGGTCGGAAACGGTTACATTTATTTTTTATTACTTAATTTACTTAATTATTTACCCTATAAATACCCCAACCCCATTTTTTTCACTCACACATTCTCCAATTTCACTCTCCCATTCCCAAATTATACTCTCTCATTCTCAATATTCTCGTGAATAATGTCGGGCTCCGAAAATACCCGTTCACAATCAGCGGATGACGAATAACAAATGTCGGACGATGTAGGATTCTCCCCCGAGGAACTAGCACGGATTTTCGCGATATTTTAACGCAACCTGGTGAGACCTCCGCTTACTCCCCATATACGCAACCGGGTTCATTTATTGTTAAGTGTTTCATTTATTGTTTTTTTTAATTAATTTTTGTAATTGATTGTTTTTTTTAATGTATTAAACAAATTTATTTGTTTTAATTTCATTTTTTCAAGATCAATTCCGTCAATAACAATTCAACCCACAAGGTTACCAGATGTCGCCAAAAGGTTAGCAGATGCCGCCACCACAAGGTTACCAGTTTCCACCACAATTCTACAACTACCCCGATTTCCCACTACCTAATTGTCCCGACACCCGTATGTCGTTGCAGTCATCCTCTGTCGGACCTTCCCAACGACGACCTCGAGCACCACCGCAGCCACGGAGGACTTGGACCATCGAGGCAGACAACCACCTCATACAGTGATGGCTCTCGACAACAAGAGACCCGATTAAGGGAAACTCCCAATCCGGAAACACATTCGGGTGTAATGTTGATAGGAAGTTCAACGCGACCGGAGGACACCGCCGCTACGAGTGGAATGCTATGAAGAAACATTGGGCCAGATGTCAGTCGTAGACAAGGAGGTTCCTCGGTTATCTGAAGACCTCCAAGGACGAGTTCCACAATGGCTGGAACCATGAGGACCACTTCAGAAATGTGAAGGAAATCTGGTTCAATACACCAGACAAAGAAAGACCGAGGGACCACCCGAAAAATTTCGACCTCGATCGTTGGGTTGTCGCGCTTGAGGGCAATGAGAAGTTCACTACCGAGGAAGGCACCATGGGTACCCTCTGCCAAAAACAACGCCAACAACAACAACAACGCTTGGATGAGGCTGGGAATTATAGCTCAACTCCACCCACAAACACAAGGGAAGAATACACACCTCTTGCTGGCGAGTCTCAACAACAAGAATGGGTAGCTTCTGATCACAACGAGGGGAGTGAGGTCCCTCTCAGCGAAACACCCCCTCTCATTCGGCCGATGCAAGTCCCCCTCAAAAAAAATCGTCGAACGCGACCGCAAGGAAAGAAGGCAGCGAAGGAAAGAAAGAAGGGGACCGTCCTCACGGACCAAATAATTGCCTATGCGGAGCTGGAACGTTCAAGGCAGGAAGAAAACAACAAACACCACCGGCTATACCACCACAATGATTCTTGAGCATGTATTTTTTGGGGATGTATTAAAAGGGGATGAATAAAAATTCAAGTTCATTTTTATAAGTGTTAAATTTATTTCTTATTTTTTTTATTTTCATTAATTATTATTTTCACATTTATTTAAATTTTATATAATTAAAACTGTTTCTGATAAAAAATTAAATAAAACAGCAAAATATCAATTAATTAACCACTCAACATCCAGTCAGCATCCACTAACAATGTGAGCCTCACATACAAACCTCTCATTGCAAAACACTCACTATTCTGAGTCTCAAGTCCTACTATTTTGTCTAGTCAGCATGTGAGTCTTACTAGTGAGCCTTTCCATTGTATATGCTCTAATAAGTGGAGCACATCCCCAAAACCCTACCATTCAAATCCCACCATATTGTGTTTCAATTATTGGTTATGGGTTAAACGATAAGGGGTACAAAATTTTAAACAGAGCATTTATAATAATTATTATTATAATAATAATATATTAGAAAGTTGACGGTAAAAAACTCGGTATTAACATGTTTGAGTCAGGGACATGAGTATCAATCTATTGTTGAGTATTTATAATAATAATAATAATAAAATATTAAAAAGTTGACGGTAAAAACTCGGTATTAACATGTTTGAGTCAGGGACATGAGTATCAATCTTTTGTTGAGTAAAAACGATGAAGTTGTTTCATTCCTTCTAAAGAGAGTTAATACATGCTTGAGGGCTCTGACGAGTAAAACAATTAACTCTTAGACAAATTAAACGTCTAGGACGTTCTAACAATGTGCCACTAAGACTATTTAAGATATAAACTAGAAACCAAATAAAAACTATGAAAGATTGACGATCACTGCTCAAGGTAGGGCCTGTAAACCGTTGGGTCCCCCGAAGGAGGCATGTTTTTTCTAATGCAAAACCGAATCTGTGGTCGTTAGTGGTGAAGGAGGGAGGAAGCAGTGTAGGAGGCAGCAACGACGACGGCTTCAGAGCCGGCGATGGCGGCGGTCAGGGAGACAGACGCGGTGGTGGCGACATCAATGAAAACCATCGAATTTCTAGAGGTGATGTCGAACAAATTCGGGAGAACAACGACGACGACGGCAGCCAGGGAGGCGGACGCGGCGTCAACAAAACCCTCGGAGTTGTAGAGTTGGTGCCGAACAGAGCCGGGAGAGAACAACCCTAACAAAATCCTCAGGAAGAGGCGCAAGGGAGTAATTGTCGAAAACAAATCAATAGAATGCGAGTAGGAGAAGAGGAGTCATGGCTGAAAACATGGCAATAGCCATGGCTGCCATGGCCTTAGGCGGCTAGGTCAAAGAGATTGAGCCCTAACAGAGAGAAAAGTTTGGGCACAACTTTATTTTTACATGAGTATGAATCTAATTCAGTCTCAAGCTCATGGCTTGTCCGATTTGTTGACAGTCATGGTTCTGTTTAACAATGAGATCGATAGAATCAATATCTGATACAAGTATTTTTTACGATGCAAGTAAGATTGTAAAAAGCGTTAGGCGTTAGTCAAACGGTGACGATGTCTAAGCGTTAGGCGGGGACTTGTTGTGGTCTAGGCGGATTTTATTTTTAATATTTTTAATTATTATTAAATATATATTACATAAATATACTAAAAAAATTCAAAATATATACTATAATTCTATAATATAAAAATATCAAGTATCAAAATACAAAAAACTAAATCAAATAATGTTCTTATTTTAATTTTACTTTTTATTTTAATAAAAATCTAAATTTGTATTGATAAACCACGTGTCCCATATTCTTTTTATCAATAAATTCAAGAGCATTACAAACATATTAAAAGGCCCTGAGTTACTAACTAGGTTATATTAGGATGTTAATACAATGAAACGCTCTCCTAGGGTTTCGCACCCGCCGCGCCGCTCTCAGCCCTGGCCCACCCTTACTTCCTCCTCCCGGCTCAATTCCGATCACAACTCTCGGCCCAGCCTTGCTTCCTCCTCTCGGCTCAATTCTGGTCACGACTCTCCATCGCTATGGCGTTCTCCTCCCACCTCTGCCCCCTCTCATCCTTCTCAAAGGAACGTCCAGGCTCGGCCTACTTCTCTGGCATTCCCGGGGATCTATTCTCTCCCCGTGCGAACCCTAATGGTGAACCTCCACCGGACTACTCCGTCGCCGCCGTCCTCTGGGGATACCTGAAACCATCGAGCCCTCCCACCAATCCCCTTGATTTCAGGCTCCTCTAAATCCTAAGATTCAGGATGGGCCGCACAGGTGGGATCCAGGGCCAGGTCTCCTTCCGCCACCACATCGATCACTACAAACACCGTCGCCACCGCCGTCTAAGCATCACGCGGCGGTCTCGTTGGCGACGTGTGTACCAAGGAAACTTCATCTAGGGTTTGTTGTTGGGCCTCTACAGTCCAAAACTGATGGGCATCTACAGCCCAAGACTGATGGGCATCTACAGCCCACTATTGGTGGGCCCTCCCGACCCACTAATGGGGGGTCTCGTCAGCCCACTACTAGTGGGCCTCTCAGATGTCACTTCTACAATCGTCGTTGTCGTCTTTGAAGCCGTTGTTGGCACATCTAGGATTGCCTCCTCCTCCCGGCCAGTTTGGATATGGAGGACGCGAGGGCTCGGGAGCTAAGGCTGTTAAAGTTCCAGTCCCCACTGGAGGGTTTGGAGCTGGTACTGGAGCACTCCAGAGGTCCACAGTTGGAGAACCTCGGGAGAATCAAGTCCGGGCGGGGACGCAATCCCACTAGGAGGAATGAGAGGCCGGATGAGCATTGGGGACTGGCCCTGGGCCCATGCAGATGCTTTGCCTCCCACCATCACTGCTGTTGAGATATCTGATTTCCGGCGCCCCCTTCCCCTTTTCGTATTATGTCCTTGCCTATATGGATTTCAAATACCATATGTGACGGTTCTAGTAGAGAAAGGTTTAGTGACCATTGCTCTTTCTGTCTAACCTTAGTGGCCCGGGAGCTTGTTCCCTTGCACACATCGATGTTCTGATATAATTTTTTTATAAAATTGCAACTTTCGTTCAAAAACAAAAACAAACATATTATGTCTCTCACCTCTTTTTCTCTTTTCTAAAAATATAATTTTACAAACCAGAGTCCCAAATTTTTGACTAATCGAACATGACGATGAGTCGGATAGTTTTCAGATTTTGTGGTATAGACGAGACGGTGAATCGAAGGTTTTCACAGATTTTACGGCTTAGACAGAGACTTTTATAACCTTCGATGCGAGTTAGATATGTTCTATTATTCTTGCCACAATGTTTAATATCCTCCTCTTCAAGAATATAGAGCGATGCAATTATATAAAGTGACAATTTAATGTTACGATTCACCAAGATTATATTAAATGAAATAGGACTCGTGATACAAAACATCACGTTTCAAAAAAAACAGAACTCTCTTTCGAATTGAGAGTCTACCCTAACCCTAGCCCTAGTTGCGCCATCGCTATGGAGCTCCCGTCTGTCGTTGTTGCTGCTGCGCCGCCTGGTCCTGTCGGCTTCGTTGTCCCGGTGTTTGCTTTTCCCATCCCGTTGACCACACAGACCACGTCTGGTGCGGGGTTTAAATACGGGTGGGAATGGCTGGCTTTTCCACAGCCCTCGCCGCCTCTCCCTCTTTTCGTATCTCTTGTGCCACCGGTGACCCATACACTGATTGTCATGCCTCATCTGCCAGATTTTTCTGGAACTCCCCCTCGGCCTATTCTGCAGTCCCAACCCCATCCACCTTCTTCTCTTCCACGTACCTCACCTCGGCCCCCTCTACCGGCACCTCCATGACCTAGGTTTCGGCCCCGTTGGTAGCGTTGGGATTCTCCGATCTACGAGAACCGCCCACCAACCTGGGTGATTTCTCGATGACTTCACCTCCAACTTATAAGTCCTCTGCTAGGGGGTAGCCTCTAGGATGCCTCTCAAGGTCCACAGTCACCAAGACCTTGCTCTGGTGTCTAGGGTGCCTGTCACCCGTGCTAGGGCTCCGCCGTTGTTAGTGTCGTTGTGCCATTCAACTCCGCGTCTACTGCCTGGGATGGGTGTTGCAAGAGCTAGGGATTGGTTCCCGCCAGGAACCCCGGGAGGGGGCACAACTGTGGAAGTGACGGAATGCACGGAAGCCACTAGGGTCACGAGGATCATAACTAGTCGTCGATATTTGATTCCTGACCGGCATGGGGAACGGAAGATCACGGTTGACACCTCTTCCGTGGGTGTTCATCGACGTTGGACTTGGCAGCGGACAAGGGTGTGGGTTCCCCCAGATGGGGTTAATCCCGTCCCCACCCATGGGAGAAATGGCTTCCGAGTCTCAGGGATGCGGTCGCGACCCCAAGGGGCATATGGTGGTGAGAAGTCTGCCCTAGATGGGGAACGGGAGGATCCGGACCCGGCCCCGCTGACAATGGACTCGTTACCTATTGATGGATCACTTCGGGGGATGGGATATGGCGTAACAATGGACCCGGTAACTAACCAGGGTCCTCGTGTTCCGCCGGAGAAGTCAGTCATCCGTGGTTGGTCCAGCCCACACACCCCGACTTTTGTACACACGGAGATCTTTTGGCCGGCTGGCGGGAACAAGCTCTTTGTTGAGTCCGCCACTGATCCCTCACCCCTAGGAAGCGTTGGGATGGGAAGCGGAGGAGTTCTAGAAGTACAAGCAGCCCACGCTGGGGGAAGAGCAGTTGTTAGAGGCTGGAGGAAGGAGTCGCCTGCATCCGGATGAGGAGCTCAATCACATACGGGGAGGGAGCCCCGCCGGGAGGGATGAGGCCATGCCTGGGCATCGGGGACTGGCCCTGGGAGGGGTCCCTATTCGATGCTTTGCCTCCCACCATCACTATTACTGTGAGGTCTCTGATCTCTGGTACCCCGTTCCCCCTACCGTATTATATCCTTCCCCATAGGACGCCAATTCAAACCCGTCTTGAACGGTTCTACTATGAAAAGAATAGCAAATACTCTTAAGTGTTCTTGTCCTGTTTTTTGTGGTCAGAGAGTATCGGATGCACCTTATAGTCATTTCATATTTTAATTAATAAAATATGCACCTTTCGCTCCAAAAAAAAAAATGAAATAGGACTAGTAGATATATATATTTGTAATAAATATTTTCTGTCAATAACAAATTTGAATTAAGATGTCATTTTCAAACAGTTGGTTGTTGACAAAGTGTAACAAAATAAAAAAGGAAAATTAATGGAGTGAAGTGGAAGAGGGAAGAGGATGACAATATTGAATCTCACAAGAAACTAAAATGAAATATGAAAATGATGAGTTGTCAGACTGACATTGAAGCAAAAGTGATATCCAATTGCTTCCTCTTATCTCCACGATCATTCATTTTCATTTTAGATATTTTTCTGCTACTCTCCAACAATGCATCCATGACCCACCACAAAAATCTCCTTTCTCCCTCACTAAACCACCGTCCATCGTGGCCAGTATCACCTCACTTAACCCAATAAATTATAAACTTTACGAAATTTAAAATTAAAACAGAGATTGATTTAACTTTTTTTATATTTCAAACCATATGTTTCTTCAAATTCGTTTCCAAATAAGTTTTATAAAAGTACGGAATAATGGTAAAATAAATTGTTTAACATATCATTTATTTTTATTTTATTTTAGCGAAAACTGTAATTTTTTAAATGTTTATATCAGAACATCGATGTGCGCCAGGAAACATGCTCTCGGGCCACCAAGATCAGACAGAAAGAGCAATGGCTCACTGAACCTTTTTTCACTAGAACCATCACAAACGGTATTTGAACGCCATATAGGCAATGACAGAATACAAAAAGGGGGAAGGGGGTATCGGAAATCCTGAAGGATCTCAAAAGTGGTGATGGTGGGAGGCAAAGCATCGTCTTGGGACCCCTCCCTGGGCCAGTCCCCAATGCTCAGCTGGCCTCTCATTCCTCCTGGCGGGGCTGCTTCCCCGCCCTAACCTGGTCCTCCCGAGGAACTCCAGCTGCTGATCTCTTTAGCACTTCAATACTCTCTCCAACTCCAGAGCTATCAATGATCAAATGTTGTGGCCGAAACGAAACTGTGGTGACGATGAAGAAAGTCGAACACCCAACCACGTCCCTAACCACCCCCGTACCCAGAGTCCGAAGAGAAATCGGAGGCGAGCGAAGGTGGGGAGGCATGGACCAGGGGTATCGAGGCGTGGCCCGTCGAACCCTCGGAGGCCCTGGCGAAGACGCAACCCTAGCCATCGCGCCACCTGGAATAGGAACCAGAGCAAGGTCATGGTACGCCCGGGCGCTCAGCGATTTAGGGTTCGGAGGAAGAGGGACGAAGTCATTTCTTGGTAAGGAAGTAACCCAGAGCCGCCACAAAAATCCTCCCCGCCTTGGTTCCACGATCGAATGGAGAGGAGACCGTCCTGAGGAGCCAAAAGCCACAACCGACATCATCATTGGTAGAGAAAGAGAAGGAGGTCGAACCTGTCGTGTGGTCGTCCTCCATCGATGGTTCTCATCCTTCGCACCGGGCACGGTCTACGGGGGAAAATACCACACGAGGGGGAAGCATCGACATCCATAGTAGCACCATGCACAGATAGAGGCATGGTAGGGGTCCTTCGACGGGGGGTACAGGGAAAAGCGCCATAGCTAGCGGCGGTTCGAGAGGAACCATAACAAATAAAACTCTCGTATGATCCAAAGGGAATGTGCAGAGGAGAGGGTGGATAGAGAAGAGAAGAAGAACCATGGCATAAATCATGGCAATTGTCATAGCTATAGCCATGGTGATTACAACAGCAGAGCTTTCAAAACCCTGTCCTTAACAGTGAAAAAAGATAAGTGTGAACAAAAGATAAGTGTGCCGTGAAAAAAATCTAAAAATAAATAATAAAAAAGTTAAAATCAATGTATGATAAAAGAAACAATTATTAAATTATATTATTAAAGATATTGTAAAAATTAATAAATATAAAATTAGAATTATTTTTTATAGGTACTTTAAAAATAATTATTAATTATTTTGAAAATAAATAAATAAAATTAGAAAAAAATATATTGTAATTTCCAGAAAAGGATAATTTTTACAAATATAATTAAATTTATTATGAAATTTAAAAAATAAAAATAATATAGGGAAATATAATCCTGGTCTAGTCTGATCGGGGCATCCACGGAGGTGCCAGGAAAGAAGAGGGGCTCGGCTGGCGAGCCTCGAGAAGATCAGGCGAGGGTTGTTCCCAGCCCTCGCCAGTCCCCATGAGTCGACCTCAAGTCCTCGGGGACAAGTGGATGGTATCCCTGAGGATAACATGTATGTCCTTCACCATTGACGATCACATGTTTGGTTCTACAGTAGAAGAAGAGTGTCGTCCTCGGGCGACCCAGCGGTATTCAGGCCCTACCTTGAGCGGTGTTCATCAGTTTTTCTTATGTTTTGTTTGGTTTTTAGTTCTTAAATTTAATCTACTTTATGTCTTAGTTAGCCTTAATGGCACCTCGTTAAAGAACGTCCTACACATTTACGTAGTTACAGAGTTATTGTGTTTGTCCCGTCAGGGCCCTCAAACATGTACTAGCTCTTTTTAAAGGAATACAAGTTGCGAAACTAATAGAATAAAGTGGTTATTATAATAAAAATTAGAAGAATGAAGTTTTTTTATATATATGTACTAATTTTGCTACATCATTATTTTCAAAGTTAGAATAATAATATTACTACTTTATTTCTTTTTTTAATTTTGTTCCATTTGGTTATTGTGAGAGTCTATATATTATATCGTAAAACTATCAGCTTAAGCTTTTAGTTGAGTTGGTTCTCTTATGTGGTATGAGAGTTTGACTCCTCACGGACCCGGCTTCAAACCCCACTCTTTACAAAAAAAAATTCTAATTTATTGTCTATTTATCAAATTTACCTATAATGGGCCACCCCTTATACTCCTTCTACATGGGCTATCTATAAGCCACTTCTCAATGGGCTCTCCAACTATCTCTTAATAGGCTATCTTCAAATATCCTCTTAATTCACTTCGTTTGAGAAAAGGTTGCAAAGGGACACGTTCGGGTAATTCATGTCCCCTCTCGCTCCCAGATAGCTGACGTCTTCACCAAAGGCTTGTTGGGACTTTATTTCTTGATTTTCGGTCCAGCATGAACGTTTGTGAGCCTCCCCTTCAGACTGCGGGTTGTGACTACCTATTGTGTCGGTTCTCTCCCCCACGCCTCCGAGTCTCAACGTTGCTGTGTTTGAAGGAGGAACGTTTTTAGAGGCGATCTGCGACTATTTGTTGCGGTGGTTCTTGTAAGAGAGCCAACTCAACTAAAATCTTAAGCTGATAGTTGAAGGCCCAATTATATATATCTAACACGCGCCCTCACGGACAAACCCTTTTATAGGCTTGGAGGTGGATCTGAGGATAGCCCATGAGGAGGTAGGTAGGAAGCCCGATGAGAAGTAATATTGGAATTTTCCCAACTTCTACTCGCTTATGTCGAGACCTCTAAACCCTAACCCTAATGTGTTCCTGGATTTATGCGTTCTTCGCCGACCAAGTCGCGCGCTCCGCCTCTTCACCTACGTCTCCCTCCTTGTCCCCTCCCATATCCAAACTATCCTCCCATCTTGCCTCTCTTAAGGTTCTCGTCTTGGATCCTGTCCCATCAGCCGATGGTGTGGGCGCGATCGCGGGAGCCCTTGTCCCATTAGCCGATGGCGTGGGTACAGGGATGGGGGGTGTCCCTCCTCCTTTCCCATCGCACGAAGTGGTGCGGCCTAAGCGGGCACAGCGGAAGAAGAAGGTGTTGTCGACGCCCTCGACTCTACCCCGGGACTTGCTGCTGCCCCCGTCCTCGGACCCTCCTTTGATGCTCCCACTGATAGAGTATGCATTGGGGGAGCTTTCTCCGTTGGCGAAGCCACTTCATGCACGCCGGGGTCGTCCCCGGAAATAGGCGAGCATTGTGTCACCCCCCAACTTTCGGCTAGGGTTTTGGAGGGCCACCGACTGCAGATGGCGGAAGGGTTTGGGGCGGCGAATGGGGAAACTCACGTTTTTCCTTTGGCTGATCATACCCCTCTCGTCCAGAAGGGGCAGCCCTCGAGGACAGAACCGACGGCGACCCACCCGCAGCCTCCCCGTCCTCGTACGACGCCTCATCAATGGATCATGATAACCCTCTTCAGGCTCTTCAACACAGTTTCTCTAGTTGCTCCCTGGGGTTCGAGGAACCCTTGGAAGTTACGGTGGTGAACGGGATGCTTGATCCTGCTGCACTTTCCCGCCAATAGTATGGGATGGTGGGTCGTCTCCTCACAGATGTCCAACCTCGTCGGGATACCCTCCTTCGCATCCTCACCAATGCATGAGGCAAATCGGTTGTTGGTTTGGTCATAAAGGACGCCGCCCCTGATTTCTTCGGGTTTTATTTTTCCAGCAAGGAGGATAGGGATTGGGTTCGGCTGAACGAACCATGGTGTTTTGATGACAAACCTCTGATGCTGGCGGAGACGGATCCGTTCGTCCAGGACCTTCCGGCGATGGACAAGATACAACTTTGGGTTCATGCCCATGGTATCCCCTAGATAGTTAGCAATAAGATTTCGGGCACTAGGATTGGGGAAGCGCTAGGCGGGACGGTGGACGTTCCTTGTGACGAATTCGGATAGTGTTGGGGGGGATGGTGAAGGTCCGCTACTGGCACTCCCTTGACGGACCCCTGTGTCGCAATATGCGCCTTCGGTTCCCTGAGTTCAAGGAGCCGATCACATGTTCTCTTACATATGTCAAGCTGCCGGGGTTATGTAGCAATTGTGGGTGTATAGGTCATCCACCCACGGCCTGTGACAAGGAGATCCTGGGCATCCATACTTTTGATAAGTCACTGAAGCATTATTCCAATATCCGGAAGGATAAAGGGTATGCCATGACTTGGGCGCAGACTGCTAGGGTGCCGTCGGGTTTTGCTCCACTGTTACGTGGTTCAACTCCTCCGCTGCCTGGCCCTCGAGAGGGGCGGGAAAGGAATCTTGGGAACCGGGGGTGGGTCGGCGGCGGGAGGGTCATCGGGGGCCTCGTGGACTGGAATGCTTAAGGAACATTCAGCGGCTCCAGGAATGAAGAGAGTTTTGGCGGGAGAACCTCGAGAAAACCAGGCGAGGGCTGACAAACATGTACTGACCCTTTTAATGGAATGAAATACTAGTTACTCAAAAATAAAGGCACTTTTTAAAAATGTATTGTAATGACGGCGTATTTTTGAAAATTCAAATTCACGAAAGTTATTTTTATTATTTATTAGGTGAGAGTATTGCGCAATGCGTTGTGTCAGGCGTTAAAGATACATTTTATATATAATATAATTTATCTTAAAAACCATGTGATGAGCATTGATTGGTGGACACAAATGGTGTATTATTTGATCTTTGTGGGTTTGTGGGATAATGTTCGACAAATGTTCGTAGTTTCTTCACATTCACACGTTGATACAAAAAAAAAGTTGCAGGTCCTGGTTTCCGTGGAATGTGTGGTTTATGGTTCATGGGATCTGTTTTGATGAACCAAAATCTAATGAAGTTAGTTTGTTTTCTCTGATGTATATCCATCTGCGTGTTGTCCCAATAGTGCATAACTTTCTGCCAAAACAAACAATTACAATCATTAAATCACAAAGATTTCAGTTTATATCAATCAGCAAGTTTTAATTCCCAAAAATAAGATTTGCAATCATAATGCTAGCGGTCTGGTATGTTATTCATTTGTTAGACCTGGAAGATTTTGGAGCATGTTGTTCATGAGATTTACAATCACAATGCTAGCAGCCTCAGTTTCGAGGAACTCTATAGGTCCTCTTAGGGAATTTTCCAGCATCAAAAGAAGCATTAGGGAAAAAAAAAATCCCCTGAACAAAAAAAATGACATGCTCCTTATCTTAAAAACAATTCTAAATAAAAAGTTGTAACAAATATAGTGATACGTAAAGTATCCAAACATGCTTACCCGAAGGAGAACCACTGAAGCACGACCGTTCAAAGAAAATCATGATTATCTCTGTGAAATTCGAAGGAGCATGACTTAGGACGGCGACCAACATGGTAGAATTGGAAAACAAATGAAACGAAGTTCATGTACCCTTGAACTCACAAAAATCTCAAATACCCAATTTAATATGTCCTTTAATTAAACGGGTGATGTGAAGACATTGAATGGATGTGAATGGCTGCAAAGGAGCCTATTTCCCGTGTCTTCTCTTCTTCCCCAAAGCAACTTTCACATTTTCATAGCATGACAAATAATACAACTGTGTTGTGATAATCAAGTTTGATCGGAACCAACGCCAAGATACCAATGGCCCAAGAATAATACGAAGGTTGTTGTCTACGGGTTGGTCACCAAGAAAGACAAGAAATAACACTTAGAAATTGGAGACTAGAGAAAGGATTCTATTCATTGGGAGCATTTACAAGAAGTGTTAGATTATATATTGGAACCACTAATACAAGGGGTTGGCACCTCTATTTATAGGAATACAAAGCTCATGAGACATTGCCACATAATCTACTAACATGCAATTAGTGGTGGCATGCTAATTGTGGTGGCCACAAGTGGAATTTTCTTTGTCACCTCACAACACTCCCCCTTGGACACCATAATGCGCTTCAAGGTCAGGTTGCCTCGTTAAAAACCTCCTCAGGAAAACCCGGTGGGACAAAACCTGTAAGGAAAAGAGTGCAACGCACAAATGTGCTTGAATTGTGCTTGATGCTTCCTCATTAAAAACCTTTCCAAGAAAACCATGTGGGACAAAACTTGGATAAGGGAAAAAGAGTGCAGCGCACAAAATTTATCTCCCCTGACTTCAGGCAGGCTACTTTGGTTTCTTGTTAAGGCGACACATGCCGATTCTGTAAACTAGCTTCTCAAAGGTAGAAGTCGGCAAGGCTTTAGTAAATAAATTTGCAAGGTTCTCGCATGAACGAATTTGCTTGACATCTATCTCATTACTCTTCTAGAGCTCGTGAGTATAAAAGAACTTCGGAGAGATGCGCTTGATCTTATCTCCTTTGATATAGCCTCCTCTGACTTGAGCAATACAAGCTGCATTGTCTTCATGTATAACTGAAGGAGAACTTGGTGGAGAAATGTCAATCGAGCATAGAAAATGTTTGATAACAGATTGCAATAACACACATTCTCGGCTAGCTTCATGCAGTGCCACAATTTATGAGTGATTTGAGGATGTTGCAACCTATGTCTGCTTCGTAGAGCGCCAGGAAATTGCTGTTTTACTGCAGGTGAAAACATATCCTGTCTGGGAGCGAGCTTTGTGGGGATCTGATAAATAACCTACGTCTGCATATCCAATCAGACCAGCGCTCCCCCTGGACTTAGAATACATAACTCCCAAATCTCTAGTCCCGCTCAGATAACGAAATATATGTTTGATACCGTTCCAGTGTCGTCGAGTGGGTTCTGAACTGAACCTGGCAAGTACATTTACTGCTAACGCTATGTCAGGTCGCGTACATTGTGCCAAATACAACAAACCCCCAATAGCATTTAGAAACCCTAGCTTCAGGACCAAGTATCTTTTCATCTGCTTTTTTGGGACGGAATGGATCTTTCTTTGGATCTAAGGATCGGACGACCATTGGAGTACTGAGTGGATGAGCATTTTCAATGCTAAAACGCTTTAGGAGCTTTTCAACATATGCAGATTGATGGATCAAAATGCCATCAGACAAGTGCTCGAGCTGCAGGCCGAGACAGTGTCTAGTTTTGCCTAAACCTTTCATTTCGAATTCTCTTTTCAAGTACTCAACAGCTTTGAGGATCTCTTCAGGAGTCCCAATCAGATTGATGTCATCGACATATAGTGCTATAATAACGAAACCAGAGTTCGATTTCTTGATGAACACACATGGACATATGGCATCATTCTTATAGCCTTCTATGGTAAGGTACTCGCTTAGGCGATGGTACCACATCCTACCAGATTGCTTCAATCCATACAGAGACTTCTGTAACTTTATGAAACACAGATCTCTGGGGATATCTATCATTGCTTCAGGCAATCTCAACCCATCGGGGAGCTTCATATAGATATCAGTGTCCAAATTACCATACAGGTAACCAGTGACAACGTCCATCATGCACATATCAAGTCCTTCCGAGACTGATAGGCTGATCAAATACCTGAAAGTGATCATATCCATTACTGGGGAATATGTCTCATCAAAATTGACTCTTGGTCGTTGAGAGAATCCTTGGTCTACAAGTCTAGCCTTATATCGGGTGACCTCATTTTTCTCATTCCATTTCCGGGTAAACACCCGCCTGTAACCAACAGGTTTGACATCTTCTGGTGTCTTGGAAACGCGCCCAAAGACTTGGCGTTTTGCCAACGAAGACAATTCTGCCCGAATTACTTCTTCCCACATAGGCCAGACATCTCTGTGACGGCATTCATCAATGCTTCGGGGCTCGAAATCAAATTCATTGATTATCTCATTAGCCACTATGAAAGCAAAGACTTCATCGACAATAATATTAGAGTTTTTCGATACTTCTGGGTCGGGTTCGACCGGTTCTACATCCCGATCAGTCGGCTCTACTTCGAGGTCGACCGACTCTAATTCTGGGTCGATCAGAGGCAATTCCGGGCATCTCGACGGCACTTCTGGGCCGCTCGGAAGTACTTCTCGATAGTTCGGCGGCACTTTTGGGCCGGTCGGAAACACATCTAGGTCGCTCGGTTTTGCTGAAACCGGCTCTGGTAGTTGTTCTGGAACTATTACTGAGGCTCTTTCATCTCTTCTATTCTTTTTACATTTCAGCTTCCGGGGAACGATGTCTTTTTATTCAACTGGTCTCCCACGCTTCAGGCGTGCACTAGAGGAATCGATAGCTGTCTTTGCAGTATCACCAGTGATCTTAATTCTAGCTGGTACATTTATGGCATCTATATAAGACCTCGTCATCTTTGACGTGTCGGCAAATGCATCAGGCATTTGATTTGCAACATTCTGCAGATGAAGTATCTTCTGGACTTCCATCTCACATTGTGACGTGCGTGGGTCAAAATGAGACAGAGAACTTACTTTCCAATCATGTTCAGGCCTAACTTCAGGAGGCTTATCTTTCTCACCTAGTGGTGGAAACGATGTCTCATCAAAATGATAGTCTGTAAACCTTGTAGTAAACATGTCGCCAGTCAGAGGCTCATTAAACCTGATTATCGATAATGAATCGAAACCAACATAAACAGCCAATCGCCATTGTGGTCCCATTTTTGTGCGTTTAGGAGGTGTGATTAGCACTTGCACGGCGCAACCAAAGGTTTGCAAATGGGATATATCAGGTTCATGACCACACGCAAGTTGCATGGGAGAATATCGGTGATATGCACTAGGCCTCAACCGAATTAAAGATGCAGCATGTAATACAGCATGTCCCCAAGCAGAAACAGGTAATTGTGATTGCATTAGTAATGTACGTGCAATTACCTGTATTCGTTTGATAAACGATTCTGCTAAACCATTTTGGGTATGGACATGTGCAACGGGATGCTCAACCTCAATCCCTATAGACATGCAATAATCATCAAACGTCCCCGACGTGAACTCACCAGCATTATCAAGACGAATAGATCTAATGGGATGATCAAGAAAGTGTGCCCTCAGCTTAATGATTTGTGCCAACAGTTTAGCGAATGCAACATTTCGCGTTGACAACAAACATACGTGAGACCATCTTCTGGATGCGTCTATCAAGACCATGAAATAACTGAATGGTCCACTGCTTGGATGTATAGGGCCACGTATATCTCCCTGAATCCTCTGCAAGAAAGATGGACTTTCAACATTAATCTGTGTTAGCGATGGTCGGACCACTAATTTCCTTGTGAACAAGCCGTACATGATATATCTTTGGACATTAGGATCTTCTGACCCTTTAAAGAATGTCCAAATGAGTTTTCAACAATTCTACGCATCATCGTCGATCCCGGATGACCAAGACGATTATGCCAAAGCATAAAAGCGTTTGGATTAATGAACTTCTGGTTCATTGTAGTGTAGGTCTCAATTGGCCTTATGGTTGTATAATACAAACCTGATGATAGGGCCTTTAATTTTTCGTGTACATGCTTTTCACCATTTTTATCACTTCTGGTGATATAGAGAAACTCGGTTTCATTATCATTTCTGGTCTCGACATGATATCTGTTGTCACGAATATCCTTAAAGCTAAGTAGATTTCTTCTGGATCTACTTGCATACAAAGCATTATAGGTACTCAACCTTGTTCCATGTTCTAATGTCAAGGTAGCTCTTCCAAAGCCCTCTATTAAATTTCCAGTACCCATAACTGTGCTAACATTTGCTTCAACCAAGGATAGACAAGAAAAATATTTCTTGTTTGTTAAGATTGTGTGCGTCGTCGCGCAATCAACAATACACAAGTCTCCATCATTTCTGCAAGCACGTACGAGATCCATATCCTTTCATAAACAAAAGTATTACATCAGTTTGTAAACTTAAGAAAGGATTACAAAAAACATCATATACACACATTACTTTTCACCAAAAGAAAGGGGAATAATGAAAAACATAAGTTAAGCCATATTCCAACCATGGTCCACATTTCCGTCATCATCCTTAAAGAAATCGGAGAGTGTAAGCTTGAATGGAGCATCTTCAGGGCCCTCATGTTCAGCAAGCTTGATCGGAGCATCTTCAGGGATCGCATGATCAATAAAGTTTGTCTCAACGATCTTATCATTTCCTTTGATTGATTCTCGGTACAACTTCACTAAATGGCTTGGTACGTGACATACACGTGACCAATGATCAGCCCCACCACATCGATAACACTTAGTTTCAGCATTTCTGGGAGTCCGGTTTTGAGGGCTCTTTCTTTTATCATATCGGTTCCGCTTCTGGGGATACACCATATTATCTCTTCCATAAGGTTGGAAATTGCTATGCCCATAACCATGACTACGACTGCGTCCACGACCTTGACCTCGACCTCTAAAGGGTCCTCGGCTTCGTCTGTGTCCAGAACTACCATCATATCTTGTCACATTCGCTTCAGGGAATGGAGAACTGCCTACAGGGCGAGTTTGATGGTTCCTCATTAATATCTCGTTATTTCGCTCAGCAACGAGTAGACACGCGATCAGGGTTGTGAACTTTTGAAAAAAATTCGGTCGATATTGCTGCTGCAGGAGCATATTCGAGGGGTGGAATGTGGAGAACGTTTTCTCAAGCATAGACTCGTCAGTTATCTTTTCACCACAACTGCGAAGCTTGGAAACAATTCTAAACATGGCTGAATTGTACTCATTTACAGACTTAAAGTCCTATAACCTGAGGTTAGACCAATCATATAAGGCACGAGGGAGCGATATCGCTTTCATATGCTCAAACATCTCCTTGAGCTGAACCCATAAACTAAAGGGATCCTAATCAGCTAAATACTCAATCTCTATGTCTTTGTGCATATGATGACGGATTAAGATTGTGGCCAAGGCTTTGTTTTTAACAGATTCGTTGTTCCCTTCTTTTGTAGTGTCTCCAAGATTCTGAGATCTTAAGTGGAGAGTCGTATCCAATGCTCATTCATAATAATTCTTCCCGCCCAATTTGAGGGGTGTATAACTGAACTTTGTCAGGTTATCCATCACAAGATCGTGCTGATAACGTGTTGTGATAATCAAGTTTGATCGGAACCAATGCCAAGACACCAATGGCCCAAGAATAATACGAAGGTTGGTGTCTACGGGTTAGTCACCAAGCAAGACAAGAAATAACACTTAGAAATTGGAGACTAGAGAAAGGATTCTATTCATTGGAAGCATTTACAAGAAGTGTTAGATTGTATATTGGAACCACTAATACAAGGGGTTGGCACCTCTATTTAGAGGAATACAAAGCTCATGAGACATTGCCACATAATTTACTAACTTGCAATTAGTGGTGGCATGCTAATACTGGTGGCCACAAGTGGCATTTTCCTTGCAACCTCACAACAAACTCATATTAGTAAGAGTTTTCTATGTCCTAATCCTACTCACTTGAAAGGCATCATATTAGAAAGAGTTTCCTGTATCATAATCATATTGATCTACATACAGAATAATAGAGAAACTCTAAAACATATGGAATAATCTAAAGAAACTAATCAACATCAAAATTCAATAACCAAATAAATGATCAAATTCCTAATCTAACCAAAGTAATTGATCCAATTCAAAATCCATTCACCAAATTACCAGACCCTAATCGAATTATATCAAACAAAATGTGTTAAAATTGCAAAACAAAATATTAAATTAAAAAAATTCTTCCACCTAAGGATAGGTAACGTGCATGCCACAGCGCCAAAGAAGCTTTAAACTTCTCTATAACCGACTCTCATGTCAACTTGAGCCTAGGATTGGCGCCAAAACTGAACCCTAAATAAGACATATGTCACGCCCCAATTTCAGAAAAACCGAACTCGGGACGCGAACGTTTAAAATAATTGGAACCTGTTTTGAAATAACACTTTAAAATCATCATTTAGTTAATCAAAATAATATTTACAACTTAAAAAAAATACGTCCCAACAAGTGGACAAAAGTATGGTATCCGTCGCTAGACTCAAAAGTAAAACCCAGAATCCCGTTCCTAGCTCTTCAAGCTTCAGAAGCTCACCTAGTCCAACCTGCGACCGGTACCTGTAGGAAAAGCAGCTAGGGGTGAGCGTTCGCTCACCAACACGGATAACAGACTGACTACGGCATAATTAGCAGACAATGCCGGCAACACCAAAACCAAACCCAACACCGGGAATACAATCCCCAAACTCAAGTACTCAACTGACACACAACCCGTTACCTTCCTCAACAGACTCAACACTCGGACTCGTAATGTAAACCCGACACAACTATCGACGACCTCCTCCAAGGACACGACAGAAAGCTACGCAACACCAAAACAAGATCACAAAGGATCGCACACCAAACAAGATCGCAAAGAATCGCAAACCAGCTGCTCAGTAACCTCCCTCACGCCCAGTTATCAATCTCAATCAGGTCAAGGATCGACATATCGCAATTCCTCGACACGAAGTCAGATCATGATGTCGACCTATCGCAATTCATCGACACCAAGTCGGATCAGGCTGTCGACCTATCTCAATTCATCGACACCAAGTTGGATCAGGCTGTCGACCTATCGCAATTCATCGACACCAAGTTGGATCAGGCTGTCGACCTATCACACTCACAACTTCAGGTAACCACAATCACAATCACAGGCAAGTTCAACAAACAGGCACTCAAGGCCACCCAAGACACCTCAACAGTCAAGACTCGGGTTCAACAACCCCACGGGCACTCCTGGTCACCCAAAACACCAACGGAGAAAACACGGGTTCAACAACCCAACGGGCACTCACGGCCACCCCAAAACACCAACAGTAAAACACGGGCTCTCACGGCCACCCAAGACACCAATTTAAATAACACGGGCTCTCATGGCCACCCAAGACACCAACACTAATACACGGGCTCTCATGTCCACCCAAGACACCAACACTAATACACGGGCTCTCATGGCCACCCAAGACACCAACAATCAAATACGGGCTCTCACGGCCACCCAAGACTCAACAGCCAAACACGGGTTCTCATGGCCACCCAAGACTCAACAGTCAAACACGGGCTCTCATGGCCACCCAAGACTCAACAGTCAAACACGGGCTCTCATGGCCACCCAAGACACGACAAATACACAATCAACCTCCGGAATAACCAAAGCCTCCAACAGTTCTAATATCAACATTTTCACAATCAACCTCCGGGCATGGTCATATGCCTCCAGTAATTCTAATAGCGCTAAGTTCTCTGCTCCTACGACACTACTAAGTGTCACATGCATTTCCAATATTCGCTACATTCCCGTATCATGCATTTCTAATATTCCATAACCTACTCAACCCACGACACCCCGGTGTCACAAGCATTTCTACTGTTAACTTTCCCCAGTCAGGGCCGAGATCCGGCTACTTTTCCCTACCTCACGACGAAACCACAGCAGCGTCTCCTACCTGCTGACGACCGGGCCAACGCCGTCTTCCAGGGCGAAGTCCGCGTCCGGGTGTAACTCCGTTTTTCTCTTCGATCGAAGCCGCACTCTACTTTACACAGAAAGTTACAATTAAAACCGGTTTCACCATTTTTTTTAAAGGTTACGACGGTTTCGATTAAGTTCAAAAGTTGTCCTTTAGACTCGACGAGCTAAAAGCGGAAATACGGTGAATCGGGTTTGAGTACCCGAGCACCGAAACCGGTGCATCTTTCCGAGGCACGGTCCAAATGCACGAATCCCGAGGTCCGATTCAGCGGTCCGCTTTTGTTCCATTCTAAGTCCGACTAACGTCCATTTTAAACATTCGGTTACCAAAAACTCAAACCAGTTTCGATCCAATAGTCTCAAAAAAAACCTTTTTGATCGACTCTGGTTTCGTTTTCCTTTTTGATTAAAACCATTTTATTTCCAAAGCTGATTCTCGTTTTTAAACACATTTTCTTTTAGATCTGACTTTCCTTAATATCTTTTCTTTTATTGCTCCAAAAACGTTATGAACTGAACTGGTTTTATTTTCAAAACCTTCTCATCCCTTTTTGATTTCACTGATTTTTCGAGTTTCACAAAAGACTAGATTCAAAAACGATTTCAGTTTTCCTCAAAACTCAGATCCAAAACAACACACGGGAAAGGAAAATAAAAGGGAAGGGATGCTCGGTTTTCAGATCCGGCCGACCACCAGTAGGTGTCGCCGGCCGAGGGCTCACCGTAGGAAAGAACGGCGGCGGAGCTGGGTGAGGCGCGACGGGGCGCGGCTGAGGATTCCTCCTCAGATCTGAACGAATCCGGCTGTAACTCGCCGGGACTGGCGAGCGCCGGCGGCGTTGGGGATGAGGACGGTACCGGCGGGGTCGGGTTTCAACGCAGAAGAGGAAGACAGGGGGAAAGGAGACGGTGGCGAGTCGTTACTGACGAGGTGAGGGCGGAGGCATTGGCCGTGAGGGGAGGAGATCGGGCGGCTCTGCGTGTGATCGGAGACGAATCGGGAGGAAAGAGGGCGGCAGCTCGAGCCGGAGAAGAAGGGGGGGAGGTGGCTGTCGTGGTTGGACGGAGGAGAAGACGAGAGATGAGGGAGAGAGATGAGAGGGTGAGAGGAGCTGTGGCCGGACGTGGAAGGTGAGGGAGAGGGTGGGGTCGGCTGCGCAGGAACGAAGAAGAGGGGAAAGTGGGGGACGTCGAACCCTACTTCGGCTTATAAAGCCCGGACTTGGGTCGGGTCTGAGACTTGTGCTGGGTCGGCCCGGTCCAGCCCAAATATATATATATATATTACAAAACCACTTATTGCGCAAACCTACCCCGACGATTCTAATTACAAAAGAATACCCTTTTTTAAATAAGAGGGCTTTACAACATGGGTAAAGCACCCCTAGAACGTCCTAAGAACCCACAACCTCCTCTTGAGTCATGACTCTCTCATGTAGAAGTACTTCTCGTGACTGAGAAAAGTTTATCTTCAAACCTGAGCACATTTGGAAAGCGAACAAATTCCTCTACAAAGCTCTCAGTTCATCCTTATCCGCACAGACAATATGTCATCGGAAAATTGAAAATGAGACACCATCAGTCCTCCCTCACTCACAGACACTCCTCTGAACTCCCCAATCCTAATGCCTGCCTCCAGAGTTTGATGCATGCCTTCTGTAGCTAGTAAGAACAGAATGGGAGATCAGGGGCAACCTTGTTGAAGCTCACTAGCCATATAAAAGTCTTCTGTAGGGGAACCATTTACTAGAATTGATAGATAAGCCCGAAAACAAAATTGCATCCATTGTCTCCATCTATCCCCAAAATTCATAGATTTCATCACCAAATCCAAGTATCCCCAATTGAGCTTGTCATAAGCCTTCTCAAAGTCCAATTTCAGAATCACTACTTCCTCCTTTGATTTTTTCACCATTTGAATAACTTTCTAGGCACCAACTGTTTCCCCCACCATAAAACCAGTCTGGCAATTTGAAATCAAGTTAGGCAAAATTCTTTTAATCTTCTTGACAGGAGTTTTGCCAAAATATTGTAATGTGTTGTGACAAATCTAATAGGACGAAATTCTTCAACCACTTCCAAGCTATGGCATTTTGGAATCAAAGCTACAAAACTATAATTCAGTCCCTTCCCAATAACTCTGTCTATATAAAAACCCAACAAAAAATACATGTTACACCCCAAATCCGGTTTTGACCGGACTCGAGACGTGAGTTAAAATATGGATAAATAATAATAAAAAGGTAAAGTTTGATAAAGTAAAACTCCAAGTAAATCACATAAACGAGTCCAACCGATGAGTCAAAATCTCAATCTAAAACAAAGTGCGACAAGGTTTAAAACAAAATGCGAAGGTACGTCTCTAACACGGTAAACACACGGACCCTTAGTAAGCTCCCGAGCTCTGAGACGTCCTACAGCCTACTCAGCAACGAAACCTATAAAACAGCAGTAAACACAAAGGGGGTGAGCTTACGCTCAGTAGGAAAAAGTAGTAAAGTGAAAGAACCCCCGCCTCGACAATGAAAACTCGAATAATACAATTAACCAAAAGATACCATAAATAGCAACCAACAAGAAATACAATACTTAAATAAAAATAGTAACTCAAGGAGATCAAAGGGAAGGCAGTTTAGTCTTCAATAGAAACAACTCAAGAGCACATAAGTAACGAAACATTGATAAATTAAACCACAATACTACGATCCACACATAGCCAATGAATCATATCGAAAAGCCCCTCGGTCCAGAGGAGGCACATATCATCGGGGCCCCCAGAAATGTTCCCAAGAACACATATCATCGGGGTAGAACAAGTAATATATCATACCGGAAGCACACATCGGCCTAGATATCTTCTCGGAAATACTCCCTCGGGGTAAACAACTAGACGCCATACTGGAAACGCACATCGTCCTAGACGTCTTCCCGTAAACGCACATCGGGGTACACAATCATATACCATACCGGAACCGCACATCGGACTAGGTATCTTCCCGGAATTACCACCTCGGGGTACACACTCATATAACATACCGGAACCGCACATCGGACTAGGTATCTTCCCGGCATGTCCACCTCGGGGTACACACTCAATCCACACAATACCACCACACACATTGTCAAACCAAGCTTACCGGCATTACTTACCAACCACGTCCCATCGGTCTATCACTCACCCAATCATATCATTAGGCACAATCAATACACATTCACACATTCATTTAACCAATCATATCACATTCATTTCATTCATTCGACCAATCATAACACGGATCAACCATTCACCTTACAATCATCATAATTCATCTAGTTTAGTGTGACTCTTATATTAACCCAAAGACGGAGCATGCATCAATACTAAGGACGAACAATCATCATTAAGTACAATCAACAAGCAAACCTACGGCTCGACATGGCCATTCTACCAGCACGGCAATTTCCCAAAGTATTGAAAGCGATTAATCTAGTGAATCACATCTATATGCAACTAAGACTCGTCCGGTTATTATTGTAATTGAAAAGCGGTAAATCTAGTGAATCACATCCTACATGCAAACTAGGACCTTTCCGGTTATTATTATCCTATAGGCATACTATTAGCATTTAAATTAAGAGTGGAGTTTTGCTACTCTTCCCTACCTTGAATTCTCCAACAATCAAATACTCCTAGCTGCTGACGACCTGGCTAGCTTCCTCCCCGTCCTCTCACACGGTCCCAACGGCCTCCTCCTTCGTCGAGCTCGAGTCCAAGGTCTTGGATCACAATTAAAACTATAATTAAAGACTAAACACGAGACACACAACTAAGTTAAAAAAAAAACAACCGCTTGGTTCAAAACAACCTTTCGAAATAAACGAAAAACACCCAAAAAGGATTCAAAAGGGGGTTATTTACGATAAGGTACCCACATGATTCGTCCATGAACGATAAGGTACCCTTATGAATTTTTTGTACGATAAGGTACCCAAATGATTCGTCCACGAACGATTTGGGTTAAAATTGGCATATTCCGTTAGAAAACAAACGGAATATTCCTCTAAGTTAGTCATGTGCAGTTAAGTGGGATGTGTAATGACGATTTTACCCTTATCTATTTCAACCTTAAGAATTTTTAATGGAAAATTACCATACTACCCTCCTTAACAATAAAAATAATTAATAAATATTTATAAAATAAAAAAAAAAAAATTAATTCATTATTTCTTTTTTTGATAAGCTAAGATTTTATTAAGCAAGTGTTCCATAAAAAATAGAACAAAGCGAGAAAGATCCAAAACAGACCCCAGAAATAATTATAACTTAAACTAATTATTATTAATTCTTATATAATAATTATAAAACAAAAAAAACTTTACCTAATCCTATATTTGCAGATCAATTATGAGTTCTTCCAGGTTCTTCCAGGCCTCTTCGACTTCACAAAGCAAGGGATGAGAACCATCTTCTCCGGGCGACGTCCACGACGAGGTCAGGGCAGGGGTCGGTGCTGGCGGCGGCGAGGACCATCTTAGACGGCGGCGAGGACCAGAGCTCGTGCTCACTATGGCGATGAGAACGATCTCCTCCTCGCGACGCGACATCCACGCCGAGGTCGAGCTCAAGCTCACGGCGATGGTGAGAACCATCTCCTCCGGGCGACGCGACATCCACGACGAGCTCGAGCTCACGGGGCCGGAGTGGGGAACCGATTTTGTCGGTTGAATCTGGTGTTGTGTCTAGTGAATTGTTTAACTTTTTTGGTTCAATTTTCGTTGAATCTGAGAAACTAGGTCTATGAAATTAGTTGTAGATCTGTTTGATATGCAACAAAATTTTAGGTTCGATTTCTGGGTATTCAATTTTTGTGTTCTATCTGAAAAATCTAAAAAAAAATTGTGTTATATCTGGGTATTCAATTTCTCATCATCGTTTTCTGAGAAATATGTAATCTGGATATGAAATGTGTGTTCTATCTGTTTTTGGTTCGATTTGATTCATTCATTTGTGTTTTTGGTTCGATTTGATTCATTCATTTGTGTTTTTG
The DNA here is from genome assembly GCA_963921825.1 of Erodium maritimum. Taxonomy (NCBI): domain Eukaryota; kingdom Viridiplantae; phylum Streptophyta; class Magnoliopsida; order Geraniales; family Geraniaceae; genus Erodium; species Erodium maritimum. The sequence goes on along the minus strand of OY997595.1, from coordinate 45,663,141 downwards.
TGGGTTCAATAAAGAACATGGGGATGAACACGATGAACATGGTTGGAGGGGATGGATATGGGGATGAACACGATGACAAGAAAGAAACTAAAGAATTAATAAATAAAACTAAATTTATAAAATAGATCAGATTTACAAAAAATTAAAAACTGATTTTTAAATATAAAATCTGAATTTTTAATATAAAAAAACTGATTATTAAAAAAATACTGATTTTTAAATATAAAAATATGATTTTTAAAAAATAAAAACTGATTTTTGAAAATAAAAAACCACTTTCAGTTTTTAAAAATATATATAATTTAATTATTTTATTTTGAAAATTTAAAATAATTAGAAAATATAAACTAAAGAAAAATAATAATTGAGGGTATAATGGTCTTTTTACACTTAAGTCAAAAGTCAACTAAAATGGTAAAGGGTAAATTGGTCTTTTCACGTAGGTCTGTCAGTTTTTTAACAACATTAACCCAAATCATTCGTGGACGAATCATTTGGGTACCTTATCGTACAAAAAATTCATAAGGGTACTTTATCGTTCGTGGACGAATCATTTGGGTACCTTATCGTAAATAACCCTTCAAAAGGACCAAAACTGGTCTGCCACGGACCGGGTCACGGAGCCGTGAGACTCCCCGTCACGGATGACATCACAGACCCGTGACGAGTGTCGTCGCGGTCTCCATCATGGAGTCGTGACGTCTCCCGTCACGGTGCCCGTCACGGATCCGTGACGGCCCAGACCAGTTCCGTCCTTCTTCCTCCAACCTCCTTTTCACGAAAATAACGTCCAAAACTCTGTTTTCAGTCATTCAAAACCTTCAAAACAGTCACCTAACTCCAATACATCACTACCCATGATAGGATTCATCAAACCAACAAATACCCAAGAGATTTCCAACTCAAAAACAACCCAAAAACCATAGATTTCTACAAAAACCAATCATCTACTTCACTAAAGCAACAACTAGCAACAAATAAAGCAAAACCTAACAAGTTCTAGCAAAACCAAGGAAAACCCATAACTTAAAATGAATTGAAAATGAAGTTTAAGAGGTTACTTACCTTTGTAATGATGAGATGAAGAGGATTTTTGTCACGTCCCAATTTCAGTAAACCGAACTCGGGACGCGAACGTTTTAAAAACCATAAAACAATGAAACCTGTTTTGGATAAACACTTTAAAATCTCCATTTACGTAATCAAAATAATATTTACAACTTAAAAACACGTCCCAACACGTGGACAAAAGTGCAAGATATCCATCACTAGACTCAAAGACTGAACCCGGACTCCGCTCCTAGCTCCACTAGCTTCGAGAGCTCCCCTAGTCCGTCCCACGAACAGTACCTGTAGGAAAAGCAGCTAGGGGTGAGCGTTCGCTCACCACCACGGATAACAGACTGACTACGGCATAATTAGCAGACAAAGCAGGTAACACCAACAACAACTCAACACCGGGGAACACCATCCCCAACCCAAGTACTCTGACTGAACATACACCCATTGTTGCCTTCCCTGACCAACTCAACACCCTGACACGTAAAGTAGACCCGACACAACCATTGACGACCTCTTCCAAGGACTCAAAAGAAAGTACGCAACACCAAACAAGATCACAAAGGATCGCACGCCAAACAAGATCACAAAGGATCGCAAACCAGCTGCCAAGAATGATCACGCCCTCCCGGGACTCTAACCCGGTCAGGCCAACCCAAGAATGCTTGCAACTTACCGAGACTCTAACTCGTAAGCCAGCCGGAAAATGCTTGCAACTTACCGAGACTCTAACTCGTAAGCCAGCCAAAGAACGCTTGCAACTTACCGAGACTCTAACTCGTAAGCCAGCCAAAGTATGCTCACAAACCCAAACCACACACGCGCGGCTAGGACCCCTTTTTGGCGGGCGGGCCCCCTACCCCGTCTGAACATGCAGACGCGTGTGCTCGTGGACCCCCGTTTCATGAAGTGGGCCCCCAACCTCAGGTAACCACAAACACAATCACAATCACAATCACAATCACAAGCAAGTTCAACAACCAGTAACAACACAAGTTCAACACTCGCAGGCACTTATGGCCACCACGACACCAACAGTAAAACTCGGACTCAACAGCCCCACAGGCACTCACGGCCTCTCAAGACACACCAACCGTAAGACACGGACTCAACAACCCCACAGGCACTCACGGCCTCCCAAGACACACCAACCGTAAAACACGCTTGCAACTTACCGAGACTCTAACTCGTAAGCCAGCTAAAGAAAGCTTGCAACCCCCCCCCCCCCTGAGACTCTAATTCGGTCAGGCCAGCCAAAGACACCAACCTTAGTAAACGGGCTCTCAAGACCGCCCAAAACACCAAAGGTAAAGACACGGGTTCAACAACCCCACAGGCACTCATGGCCACCCAAAACTCAACAATAAAACATGCTTGCAACTTACCGAGACTCTAACTCGTAAGCCAGCTAAAACACCAACAGTAAAGTACGGGCTCTCATGGCCACCCAAACACGAATAATAACACGGGCTCTCAAGGCCACCCAAGAATCAACAATAATAAAACGGGCTCTCAAGGCCACCCAAAACAACAAAAGATCAAATCAACCTCCGGCTTAACCATAGCCTCCAACAGTCCTAATATCACTAGTTTCACAAACAACCTCCGGGCATGGTCATATGCCTCCAGTAATTCAATTAACGCTAAGTTCTCTGCTCCTACGGCACTACTAAGTGTCACATGCATTTCCAATGTTAGCTACGTTCCCGTATCATGCTTTTCTAATATTTAAATAAACCTATTCAACCCACGACACCCTGGTGTCACATGCAATTCTACTGTTAACTTTCCCCAGTCAGGGCCGAGATCCGGCTACTTTTCCCTACCTCAACCGAAGAACACCCGCTACGTTTCCTAGCTGCTGACGTTCTGGCTCGCTACCTCCGGGCTTCACTTCGATCGAAGCCAGACGCTAAAGATAACACGAAAGCCATAATTAGAGGCGGTTCCCAGGTTAATTTAAAGGTCACGATTTATCCAGTTTAAAATAGACAGTTGTCCTTTAAACTCGAGCGGGATAAAAGTGGGGTCACGGCGAATCGGGTTTGAGTACCCGTGCACCGAAACCGGTGCATGTTTCCGAGGCACGGTCCCAATGCACGAATCTCGTGGTCCGATTCAGCGGTCCACTTTTGTTCCTTTCTAAACCCAATTAGCAATCCATTTTAACAAGAGTTCCATATTCGTTTAACTGCTCAAATTCCGTTTTAAATCGAACTGATTTTACTTCCCTTTTATTTTCAAATCTGTTTCAGTTCCGATCTTTTGAGCCCAAAATGAATTAAATTCGGTTTTTGAACAACTGTCCCTAAATCCCGTTTAACAAAATTAGATTCTTAAACTCCTCGATTTAAAACCGTTTTTTAAAACCAAATTGATTGTAATTCCTTTTTATTTTAAATCCTTTTTCCTTTTTCCTTAAATCTGATTTTTTTCGTTTTACAATCTTTTCTTTCCAAAAACCCTTGATTTTGATTCCAACCAAAACAAATCCAACGTTTTCAGTCCCAAAATCGTTCTGATTCGTTCCAAAAACCAAGTTTAACACCGTTTTTAAATTGATTTACAACAATCCGAAACCAAAATTTGGTCTTTCAACCGGTTAGTTTTTAGTCCCGTTTCTCATTTTATTTTCAATACAAATCTGTTCAAACTCAACCAGAAACAGGTGAAGAGCTCGATTACAGAAAACAACAAGAGGAAAAGGGCTCGATTTTAATCCGGCCGACCAGGGTCGCCCGGTGGTAGGGGCTAACCGTAGGGGGAAAAGCAAGGGCGGCGGCGGCGGCTCAGGTCCGAGTGAGGCCGACGATGGAGGCTCGGGAGAGAGACGAGAGGAGCTCGGGTCGGGGGCGCGGCGGGGCACTCCGCCTCAGATCCGGACGCGGCTCTCAAATCTGTGAACGCGCCGGCGAGCTTACCCCACCTCTGCCCGTGAACGACGAGGGTGGGACTCGGTCTTGCCACTACCGAGGACGGCAGCGACTGAACGGGGAAGAAGAAGGGAGACGGTGGCGCGTGAGAGAGGCGGTGGGGGAGAAATCGGGTTCAAAGGGTGCCCGAGCGTGGACGGGAGGTGCGACGGAGCTCGGAGATGGGTGGCGGGCGGCGACTCTACGCGTGGTCGGAGACGAAGGAGACGGCGGTGGGACGGTCGATTCTGGACGGAGAAGAGGAGGGGCTCGGTGGTGGCGCCGTGGCTGGACGGAGATGGCCAAGAGGTGAGGGAGAGAGATGAGTGGGTGAGAGGGGGCTGTGGCCGGACTCGGGAGCTGTGGCGACGACGACCGGAGTTGAGAGAGAAACGGAGATGAGGGAGGGAGGGAGGCTTGGGCGTGAGGGAAGAGGGAGGAGGCTGTGTGCGTGAGAGAAAGAGGCAGAAAATTTTAGGGTTAAAACCCTAAAATTGGGTATTTATACCCAGGGTTTGGGCCAGCTGGTTGGGCCAGGCCCAAAGAACGAACAGCCCAGTTTTTTTTTTTTTACACAAAACAAACTCGTTCCCAACCTCGACGTTATTATTTAATGATTTAAACGTTAAATTTTTCTGGGTCTTTACAATTTTGGGTTTTGGAGAAGAATTGATGAACAATTTAGCTCAAAATTGCTCCTTTCTCCCTTTCTTCTTCTTCTTCAAGTCTACTTTGTTCTTCCTCTTCTTCTTTTCTCTCTCAAAAAAATTGGCTAGCACAAATTATGAGGCTGATTTGTTTCTTCTCTTGCTTTAAAAGACCTAATTAAAGAATGTCCAAAAAGCCCTTTAGGTCCAAGTCATGAATTTTGGCTTAAGTGAGGGCAAATGGGTCTTTTGAGACCCATTTCTTCTCCTCCAAGCCACTAAGGACATGTGTCCTAGTGGGGACCACTTGGCTCTTAGAAAAATCTAGTGTCTCCAAATTAATTCGTCTTAGTTGATAAAAAGTCCCCAATTGACCGAAAATTGACTTTTCCAATATTACAGTCGTTTGAAAGGAAATGGCCCAATTAAGCTAACCGTGACGACGACTAAGATTTTTGGGCCCCGGAAACGTCCAGAACGACTCCTGGAGTCATCGGTTGACTTTTCCGACAGAAAGTCAAACTTCGCCAAAATTTACCGGATCGACCGGGGGCGGTTCTTACAATACACCACTTCTATTTTCACCACATCTCATGCTACTTGAAAGAAGTGCAATGTGAACCGATTAGGTCTAGGTGTCTTAGTTTCTCCGCAAGCATTCACTGTCCGCTTTGCTTCTTCCTCTGTAAAAAAACTCCTCGAGACATTCCTTTTGCCTGCTCGACAACTTCTGGAAAGGCAAGACTGGTAATTCAAGCTGGCCTCTGTTTCTACAAAACGGTTTGCAAAATGCTCCTTGATATGATCTTTAATATCAAATGGATTAAAAATAGATACACAATCCACATAGAAGCAAAACGTAAAGGGGTTCCGTACAGCGCTTCGTTGTGGCAGTGACGACAACGACAAGGGAAGATACAGACACAACACGGAGCTCGGATTTTGCAACGTCTCCGGTAATACTTTGCAGCTAAAAACCATGAAGAGAACAACGTTAAAAGCTCTGAAATTGAGGACCCAGAAGCCAATAAAACATTGAACTGTACAAACCTACAAATTAAATAAACACATGAAAGGCCTTACCCACACGCATCTCTTTTTCCATCTTCCTCCTACTCTTCTTACCTATAAATATTACTCCCCCATCTTCTTCCATCACATGCATAGCTTCCCCAAAACAGAAACACATACCATTCAGCCCTTGCTCTTAAGATCGATCATAGAGTGGCATGGTGAAAAAAAAACATGAGCCTCATACCTTCCCTCTTCAAGAATAGAGAGCATACATGGTAGTGTCCTTCATGCAATCACCCCAAGACCCTCTTCTTCCGCTCCCCAGAACACCAGTACATGATCAACTCCGTCTTCTTCGAGCCTGGCGTCGAAACACCCGATGCATGGTTCACGAACTCGTCTGAGTGCGCGAGCTTCTCGATAGAGTCGAAGGAGTGCGAGGGGGAGTCGTTGAAGACGGTGGTGCGCGGGGTGTGGTCGGAGATATTGTTCTTCGAGCCAGGGTTCACCAGCTTCATTCTTGAGGACGCCAAGACCGACGGGTCTTCGTTCAAGGAGAGTGTGGCGCTGGCTCTGGAGTCTGAGGAACCGTACGGGGACTTCAAGAGGTCGATGGAGGAGATGGTGAGGTCTCATAGGCTCAAGGATTGGGATTGCTTGGAGGATTTACTCGGATAGTACATCAAGGTCAACGGGAAGAAGAGTCATGGGTTTATAGTGGAAGAGAATGGATTGAGTTAATGCATGATAAGAATCATTGATGAGGAGAAGGAGAAAGGACATGAAATTAAAGATAAGAGGAAGCCAAAAGGGTGAAACACGGAGACAACGTCATTCCCAAACAAAAATCAGAGAAAAAAAGACAATAGAATAATGTAGGGAGGGAGTGACATGTGTACCTCAATCTTTTGTTTTTAGATAGAATATAGATTATTGAAATAAATAAAGTAAAAAATGTGAAAGTTAGAGTAATTAGTGAAAAAATTTAAGTGTTTTTCTAAATAAAAAAATACTTTATTAAAAATCAGAAACTAGAGTCTCGAGCTCATCCTCTAAGACTCTTGATGCTCTCCAATCTTATATGATGGTGGTCTTCATTGCAAATTCATTGGCCGAGTTCGTGGACGAAGAATAAGAAATCATCGAAGTCCCAACAGGAACGGTCTTGGCTTTTGACGATGTCAGGTACCGATTTTCTTTGGCCAGTCGTATGCTCTCTGAGAAGAGCTTTAGTCCCAAAGCTACCTGTGTACTGATGGCGGCAAAGTGGACGTCCGGGTTCTGGTTATCCAACGTTTCCCCGACTAAATCTTCTCCTTCTCTTTCATGTCTCAAGAATTGTTGGAGAGCATCCGGGCCAAGGGGCCTTGGACCTTCCACGTCACAGTTTTTCTCCTCACGCTATTGTCGTCGCAGACAAAATCGGAAACCCTCATCTTCCAAACCCTGCACATCTCGGTCAGGCGTTCGATATCCAGGTGGAGGCTCAAACATCCCGTATGCGAACTCTCATCATTTCAAATCTGGGAACAGAGGTTACGATGGGGATCTAGGCCCGACGACTAGCATGGGATGACTACCTTTGGCTTAGGATGGAGCTCGGTATCAAAAGGCCTTTCCAACGCCACCTTCAACTTCGCTTTAAAGGCTTTTGGTACCTAATTAGCACCATCCAACTACAATATTAAAGATGAAGGAATTCTATTACCGTTGTGGACGTCTAGTCCACGTATTCCTCTCATGCATGACATCCATTCTGGGTTTCAAACGGCATGCAATTCGTTTTTCAGATTCCAATCGGGTCCTTATGGGTCTATAGGTGGACGACTACCTCTGAACGGAGTGGGAGGCAAACCCATCAGCCCCCTACAATACTTTCCTGCTTAAGGGGACAACATCTCTATCACTTCGGTTCCGACCTTGAATACAAGGACCTCTCGGGAACGTGAGCCTTGGGTTCATCTTTATACGGGTGTTGATTCCCTAAATTAGAGGTCCCCGATTTCCCAACCTCCAGTCGTACCCCGTCATTGGGACAGGGAGGTCGGGAAGGACCTAGAAAGGGATTGGTGGGGTCTACCTTGCCTCTACTGGTTCCTCGGCTTGCAGTCTTGCCTAACATGAGCCAGACGACTAGCAAGACAACCCCCTTACCAGGTTATGATGCGTTTGCCACCACTGTAGGTGGCCTAATCAGATTCTTGGGGGCCCTTGCTGCCACCACATATGCCCATCCCACCATGCCGAACACCCCTATAATCGCCTCTTTCGTCACTGCCGTCAATCTCATGCCGCAATCCTTATCTCTCTCAGCACAACCGGCCTACTTCATGGTGAAGGACGCTTGGAAATTTTTTTGGATGGGATCCCAAAGCAATGGAAGACCGAGGGACCGTCAACTTAAATCCCATCTCGGGGCCCCCAAAGATTCAAGAACGCTAAGAAGTTGTTAAGGGAGAAGGCGGACCTCCTAAAGAAGAAGGTGTTTGAACTTCTGGATGTCGACCAGGATGGAAAGGATGGCCGACATATCCCATCATCTAGAGCTTCGACGAAGGCTGTCAAGCAGTATTGTTGGGAATCACGATTGTCGGATGCTTAGGCCGGAAGAAAAGAGGAACATTCTTCCGATCTGTCTTTAGGGAGAGGTACCCTTGTCTATCATAACAAATCAAGACAACTACTTGAAAGAGTATTTAGATCTTTATCTATGTTTATTTGTACCAATCAATTGTTTGTGTTATTGTTTTCCTAATTTTGCCTGATAAGAGTTTGATTAGTTGTCATGAATGATAGTACATCTATCTTTGATGAAAGCCCCGAGTTGTAATCTCGATTATATTTATTTTATTTATATTAGACAATATTAATGAATGAGCTCAACTCTAATAAATCTCTCCTTTTTTTGAAATACTAAAAACAAATTAAAGAGAGGGCCAATTCTCTCTCAAAAAACCCTAAAAAGAGAACTCGCCGCCCCCTTGTCTGCCTCTCCTCTACATACGATGTTCGTCGACTTCGGCCATGGACATCGCCGGTGGATCCTTCCTTTCCCCTCTCCTTCATCTTAGCTTCCCCTTCTTCCTCTCTGTTTCGTTTCCGTTCTTTCCTCTTCTTCCCAGATCTATTTCATCTTCTTCCTCCCTACTTGTAGTTGTCATCGGCTCTGGTTCTCCGGCCCTCCTTATTCAGATCGGTTCCTTCCGTGGCAGACGCAGTGGTGCTTCCTCGGGGTTCCTCTGTTCTCCGAGCGTCGGATCTCTATCAGACGTGAAGCATCAGCCTCATGGTTCGCTCATCGGACCTTTATGTGGGTTGGTCATTTCCTTTTTCGTCGGCGCAGCTGTTCTGTTTGGCGTGCTAGTTGTGCTCCGTCCTCCGCGGTCATGGTGTGGTTCTACCAAGCGAGGCGTTGTGGTGGAGGTCCATCCAGTGTGTGGCAGATCTTCTTTAGAGGCTGGAGTGTACAGGTTTCAACCGGATGAGTTGGTTCTTCAATGGAGTTCTTGCCTTGGATGCTGCCTTTAGCTCTGCCGGCGACAGCTCTGCCCGTTCTCCTTTTGGGTGTTCTGCACAGGTCCGGTCGGGCTTGGGTCTAGACCTGGACTTGGGCCTGGGCCTAGGCATGGTCCTGGGTCTAGGTTTGGGACTAAGCATGGGCATGGGCTTGGGTCTAGGCCTGGTTCTGGACTAGGTTTAGGCTTGGATCTGGCCTGGGTTTGGACTTCTAGGTGCAAAGGACATCATCGTTGGTGAGTTTCGTCGGAGTTTCGAAACGGCCTTGGTGGTCGTACATCTGGTGTTGCCTTTTTAGTTTGGTGGTGGTGTTGAAGTTTGAATGCCTACGGTCGAGCAAGGTAGGTTTGGGTGGTGGTGGGCAGCTCCGGCGGCTCGTCACACTGTAGATTCGGCCTTCACGGTTACCTTTAGTGAGGATCTAGAGTTTGTGCATTCTGGATTCCTTGGGTCAAGGTCCCGTGTCGGACGGTGACGACTTTGAATCGGCTAGGTTTAATTTTCCTTTTGCGTTACTGTTTTTCAATAAATGCACTTAGTGCAGATTGAATGTGCACTAGTTGCACGTTTGGTGTGCATTTGTTGCATGGTTTGGTGTGACTGTTATGTGGCACGGTTTGGTGTGCACGTTGTTGCACTTTTGACGTGCATGTTGTTTGCACGTTTTAGGACGCCCTGTTTTTCGTTATGGTTTCGGTAGGAAGTCGATAATATTATAGACTAGTTAGTCTGTAGTCTGTAATATTTATCATTCGCTTGTACGCTTTCATTAAATTGTACGTATTTCATTTTGACCGATATATAAAATTGATGTCTCCCGTTTTTTCATCAAAAAATAAATAAATGAGCTCAACAGTAACGTTTCGAAAAAGAAAAGATAGGACAGTAATGGGTCAACCTCATATTCGCTTTTGATATTTACTTTGGTGGTTGATTAAATGATATAATAACACATAGGGCAGTGCAATAAATAAAATGGGTCATCATCTGTCGTGAGGAGGCCAACAGGCAACAGTGGCTTCACAAGTTGACCCCAATCCAGTCGCCACGTCACTATTATTATTATGTTCCATAACTTTCAATCCATCATACAGAAGAAGCATTGTATTGGACTAGTTACTAATTACTATGGCTTTATTTTCTTCCTCCTCTCTAATTCACCTTAAATTCATTAGAATGTCCCTAATTATGGTTGATCATGATCCATCAATTACAATAAGAAGTTTACAATATATATTTGAGTGCTTTTGATGGTAATTTTAATTTAAGGTAGGTGGAGAAAATGGTGGCCTTTAGCTTTCAGCTAAAGCCAAATTGATGACCTTGCAACCTACATGGCTAAATCTCATCTCTCCTCTGAGATCCGACGGCCCCAAAATAGCCATGTGTTAAATAAACTTATCAATAAACGAACGGCCCAAAAAGCATCCAATGTGTCACAGTGTTTTGCAAACTTTAATTTTTTTAAAATAAAGATCCAGAGGTTGGTATTAGTGTTATACTCACTCAGCACTAGGCACCACTAAGCACTAGCTTCTTCTTCTTCTTCTTCTCCTCTGTTGAGTGGAGTGGAGTGGAGTGGAGGTTGATTGATTATATGTTAGTGTTTGGATCGCGAAACATATAATTGGTGATGGCGGATTCGGACAATGACTCGGGAGGTCAGAACGCGAACAGCGAGCTGTCGCCGCGGGAGCAGGACAGGTTCCTGCCGATAGCGAACGTGAGCAGGATCATGAAGAAGGCGCTGCCGGCGAACGCCAAGATCTCCAAGGACGCCAAGGAGACGGTGCAGGAGTGCGTCTCCGAGTTCATCAGCTTCATCACCGGCGAGGCGTCCGACAAGTGTCAGAGGGAGAAGAGGAAGACCATCAACGGCGACGATCTCCTCTGGGCCATGACCACGCTGGGCTTCGAGGAGTACGTCGAGCCCTTGAAGATATACCTCCAGAAGTTCCGGGAGCTCGAGGGCGAGAAGACTGCCCTCGGCAGGCAGGGTGAAGGCGCCGCCGACGCCGCTGGCTTCGGACGGGGCACCGGGAACATGTACGGCGGCGGGATGATTATGATGGGTCATCAGCAGCAGCAGCATCAACATCAAGGTCATGATATGTATGGACACGGAGGTGGAGGCTCCTCCGGCAGGCCGAGGTAGGGTTACGTTCAAACATTATTATGTTAATTATAATGATGATCATGGTCATATGTATTGCCCATGGCCATGATCCATGTGTATGTAATTAACTTATATATGCCGAATGGAACTTCATCTCCTTTAGTCGTGGTGAGTCTGTATTAATTTATGATTAATTATGCCAATGAAAGCTAGTTTTCATGTAAAGGATACAGTGATTTCCTTGTTGGGTTTTAATGGTGAATATATATTACACTTCCTATGTTAATTTATTCCTTGATTATAATTGAGTCCTTCTGCCGAATACACAAAAAGAGAACAGAAAATATGTTTGGTGGAAGATTTGAAGATAAAATGAAAATGGAAAGAGTGGATAGTGTTAGATTTGATGATAGAAGATATGTGGAAAGTAAGGAATGGTCCAAAATGTAGGAGGATGGATGTGTGGTTTTGTCGTTGCATAAATAGGGGAATATATGCCCAATTGAGAGCGGAGAAGAAAATTTTAGACAAGGGACTTGAGAAGGTACTTGCTATGCTATCAGCTTTTATTTGTCAGCTTTCAACTACTTTTCTCCACACACATACACGTACATGTGCACACATTGTTCTAAAAATCTCGATTGGATGTCTGTTAGGCGCCCGCCTAGGCCTTATTTTATGGCTAGCGATCCGACTAACTGCCTAGGCACATAGAATAATTTTGCATAGTATAGTGACTAAATTAAAGTAATGAGATGGTTGTGCTGAGTTTTTTGGTGTTGGTGATATCAGAGGTTGTGCTTTTGAGTTGATTCATGTTATTTTTTAGGTATATTAAATATTTGTTACTATTTTTAATATAATGAAATTCATATTTTCTTTCTATATATAGTAATATATCTATTAAAAAATACAAAAATACAAATCCGATTAATCCTCAAAGGTTGTGTACACATAATGCTTTGCCTGGATTTGCAAAGTATTTGATTAGTTTTGTGAATTAATAGAACAAAATGATACTATTAAAGATAAAGCAACTGATTATCAATTGGCCTATTAGCTCAGTTGGTTAGAGCGTCGTGCTAATAACGCGAAGGTCACAGGTTCGAGACCTGTATAGGCCACTTTCTTTGTATCTCTTTTTTCCTCATTTAAAGAAGCAATGTGCTTAGAGATCGGAGATGATACAAGATAAACACAAAAGAGATGAAGATTTTCATTGAATGATTTGAGACACAACATTTTACAGAGTGAGACAATGAATGATGAATCAAGTAGTAGAAATGAAATTTAGTAAAGGAAGTATTGAATGAAGATAAATGGTGTGGAAGTGGAAGGCAGATGATGAGTTAAGTTAGTTGATAGGGACATGAGTGTTCAAGTATAAGTAGCTCTTCTTGTCACAAAAGCCAGCGGCTGGGGAAGCAGGCACTGCATGATATCCAGGATAGGTTCCATCAAGCTTAGCGGCGCATATGTCGACCATGTATTTCACAAGCTTATTGTTTTGGACATATGCTTGTTCTGCATACTCCTCGAAAGGCATCCACTGAAACACAAAACATTACATCATCAGATACATACACATACACTAGATAGATAGATAGATCTATGTTTCTAATTAGTATTACAAGTTTACCTGAGCTGCGTCGATCTCCAAGTCCTGCTTCTGTATGTCAAAGGACAGAGGTCGCAACATGCACAGAAAGAATAAATCCGACTTGTCGAAGAATGACTTGTGGCTTTCTCTGTAACATTAAAACAAGGAATTGCTATTATTACAACATTTTCATGTGTAAAACAGAGTCAGGAAAAATTGGATTCCCAAATTCAACTACCTAAATGCCAGTACTTCCACAAATTCAGTGTCGATCTGCAGCAAAAACGAAAAGTATTAGCAAAACAAAATTACATGACTGAAATTGCAGGTGAAGCTGGTAGTGCTTGTTACATTAGTCTCTTCTTTGACTTCGCGCATTACAGCTGCAGAGATATCTTCACCCTGTAGATTGTAGATTGTAGAATGATGAGAGTAATTAAATTTGACATAATCCAGTGTACAATTACAAGAATGTATACCTCATCGACAGTTCCAGTGGGGAACTTCCAGACACCAGCCCCTCGGAGTATTCCATTCTTTTCCTGAACCACTAGTACCTATATATATATATTCATGGGATGTCCCAAATCATATAAATGATTTGTTTTTATTTTAACAACATTATATGATTACATATGTATTAAGGATGAGTTTCAGTACCTCTCTGTTGTCAGTGATGATGAAGGCACCAACCCCAACTCGGTGTGAGGCATTGGCTGGAATAGTATTAGCACCTTGAGGAATCCACTTGACAAGCATCAAGTACTTTGGCTCTGCATGATGATACCTGAAACCTTCCTTAACTGCAACCTCTACAAGATTTGCTACTTCAATACCCAACTTTATCCATACACCTTTCTTCCCCTGCATACCATCATCATCCACATTTATACATATAACATTAATTAATTACAATTCCATGCAAATTAATTACCTGCTGTTTCCAAAGTGCCATAGAAGCTCTGAGCATGGAAGCAAACACCTGAGGGTGTAGCGGCTCCTTCATTTCCACTATCACACCGTCGTGATGCTCATCGTTTATTGCATCCAGTGTTCTCTCTGATTGCGACATTATTGCACCCTGAAATTATTTCCAAACAAATAGCCCAATGCTCGACCTTCTACCTTCTCTTGATCTTAATGATGCCTCAAATGATGAAATATGTTGATTCCTATGTGCAATTATTTATACACAATGAAAGGGGCCAGACCTCAGACCTTCTGTTCACATTTTGAACTTCATCAAACAATTTCTTTCTGCTTTGAATAAGAAAATACGTGATCATCGCGTGGACCCAGTCAACAAGATCTGGGTTTGCTCACGTACATGGCGATTCGCATGTACGAGGAACTTACTAGCTAAATAAGGTTCATTTCAGGAAACCTATTCATCACGATCCTTGACTTATTTTTTTATTTTACGACGAAATAAACTGCTATATTCATGGAAATGACCATGTACTTTTTCAGAAAATCAGACAGCTCTTCCACGCGTTCAAGTAATTACAGACTCTTTTCAAAGGTCCTTTGACTGTGAAGACTAATTCCAACTAACGTGATTACATTATTTTTAACCCTATGGCTTTCTTTTTTTTAAGGAAAGAAACTTAACTTGCCGGTACAAAAAAACAAGTGTTCTCGGTCTCTCAATCATAATCTATAAAACAACTACCGAAGATAAATTTAGTTTTGAAACTAAAGCAGAAAAATGCAATTAAACAGATGTTTCAATCGAAAGTGGAGGAATCATGACTAGATGCAGTGTTTCCCTCCTTTATGTCCCGTGAACTTCATTATGATTAAACCTTGCAAAAAGTACAAAAATCAGACAAAATAAAGTAGTACCAAACGATCATGACGCCCCAAAAATTGAAAGAGAGGCCGAGGAGGAGACGTCGGTGGAGGTCAAGAAGGTGGATATATCGATGATAGCTCCAGAGGCAGTGGAGGTTGATCAAAGACAGCGGGGCCAGAGACGACGGAACAAGAGGAGGAAGGATCGTCGGTGGGATCATGACGTCAAGATGAGGGAATCGAGACACGTTGAAGAGTAACCGAATCAAAACACCAGAAAATGATGAGGGTTGTCAAATCAAAACACCGAAAAAAGATAGCATCGTATACGAAGAGTGGAGCTAAAGCCGACTGGAGAAGAACTCATTATAAAAAAATATTAACTCTATGACTTAACTAACCACAAATTAGATTGCAATATATCTTGAGGTTTAATTTTCCACCGAGTAGTAAATTTCAAATAGCTTCCATTCTATTCTAATATGTTTTTTTAAACTATGAGGTATGAAAATATATTTGAATGGGGCATTTTTTTTTAAATGATAGCATTCATAAAGAGAGATTACATGAAGATAATCTACGGTTCTTGGATATACCCGATACAGGCTAGGAATAAGTCTGGTTGCCCCCATTTGGAAACCAAACAGGCGAGCTGGCGCTCTTGACTCCTAAAAAAGAAAGTCTAGATAGACCGGTAGACCAAACTAACTTGCGAAAGATAAGATCAAACACACAAAACCTAAGAGTTAAATTCCTCGGGGGTAGGTTGCCTTGGTGTGCGGTAGGGTTCTGACCCCTGGCCCGAAGATCCAGGACCTGCTAGGGAGGGCCTGCGAGGACGTGGGAAGGAGACTCGAGAGTCCCCCTCCCCTGCCTTAGGCCTATCATTGATCCCCACGAGACTGCTTGATAGCCTTCGTCGATAACTCTATGTCTGGGGTCAACAAGACATCATCCATTATCTGAACTGATTCCATGATCAGGAATTCCCGCTTCCTTGATTTTGCTTATGTGTCAGTTTGGTGTGGTACCTTCTTTACCCTAGGTGTCTTTGCTATTCTTGGGGCCCGAGGGGTTGGTTGTTTCTTTCCCACTATTTTCCTTCATTTGCGTCCCGTTGTTTACGAAACATGTCCCGTAGCAAAGCCAGCAAGTGTCTCATGCTGGAGACTCGTCGTTATCGGGACTGATAAAGAGAAGTCCGAGATGTCCTGTGGGCTTTGTACCTCCCCTGGTGCTTGTGTTATTTAACCCGCCACCTTGGCCTCGTGCTCTTCTGTAGTAGCGGTCACACCAGCCTGGATGTTAGGCTTGGATGTGAGGTTGATGGTATGGTCGATGCGGGGAAACACTATCGATCCCTTCCCTTGATCCGCAACATTCACCTTTACTGTTGTTGTGGGAAATTCGGTACTCTAAGACTTAGGCTTGGTTGTAAGGTCAACTTTGTCAACATGGAAAGATTGTTGGCCCTCGGGGACACTCTATCTCCTTTGCTGTCTGGACCCGTTGTCACACCCCAAATCTGGTTTTGACCGGACTCGAGACGTGAACTAAAATAATAAATAAATAAAGCGATTTAAAAAGAAATAAATTCTGAAATAATAATCCAAAAGTAATAAATCTGATAAAGTGAGTCAACAGCTCATAAATCCAACAATGAACGTTTAGTTCAAAATAGAGGGTACTTCTCTAGACCAGACTAGCCTAAGACCATCGCTGGCGCCCTAGCTCCGAGAATCCCGCTAGACCACATCCCGCTCAAAACCTGTAAAGCAATAAAGTAACGGGATGAGCTTTAGCTCAGTAGGAAAATTAATTAACGTAATGAGTATCCGCTCACCACCACAAGTAACTGTCCAATTAGGGCATACTAGCAAAGCACAACACTAACCACAACACATAATCACGAAACCACAATCCTCAGTCACAAGACTATAACCACACTCACAAACATACTTACATGACCACTACCACCATGTACTCACATTACTTATCCAACCATCAAGCATACAACATATAGTAAAACAATCACACGTCCCGTACCGCAGTCCCCGATCTCCGACGGCTGTACACAGCCCGACTCTATCATATCGTATCGGAACACTCAACATCGGCCTAGATATCTTCCCGGAACCGCATCGGGGCACAATCACAACACATCATACCAGACCACACAGCATCGGCCTAGATGTCTTCCCGGGAAACCGTCGGGGCACAGTCACGACACATCCTACCGAATAACAAACCGTTGGCCTAGATACTCTACACCGGCATACCCCCTCGATGTAGGTATCGTACCGGAACCACACTCCGGGGGACCGTGCATACGTGGGACCACACCATCGGCCTAGGTACTACCCTACACCGGCGTACCCCCTCGGTGTAGGTACCATACCGGAATAAAACTCCTCTTGGAACATGCATCAAGAAGGTCTCACGCATCACAATGTCATAGTTCAACCACGGTATACCAATCGGGTCAACTTACCACAACACATCACATCGGTCTATCAATCACCCGATCATATCACAACCATTGGTTCACGTCATATCAAGCATGGCACACTTGCCCAAGACATAATAACACGCTACACCGAGCATATCATAACATGATTCTCAACCTAACAACGGATAAACCACACATCAAGCATCACAATCATAGATCATAACATTTCAATCAACACACAACCTAAGGGCTCGACATGGCCCACATGCATTTCTACAGCACGGCAATTCCCAAACTTACGGCTCGACGTGGCTCGTAAGCTATCCCTCATTTCACTCGTTCCTCACCTCCTAACATGCATACTAGTAACTTTCCACAATTAAATTGGTATTCGCTACTTTCCTTACCTCGATCGCTTTCCGAACGCTTAGTCACTTCACGAGGTCCAAAAGTCTCCTCCTCCACCAAGCTCAGGTCCAAAGTCTAGGATCACAATTAAATACTAGAATCAAGAGTAATTCGCTATTGGTCTAAAGAGGAAAACAATCCCAAATATCCCCACAAGACCTCGGTTATAGATAACCGTCCCAATTACTCGAAATCCAATAAAATGGGCCCAAAAGGCCCAACTTTGGTCGGTCACGGTTCGGGTCACGTAGCCTTGAAGGACTCCGTGACGGTCCGGGTCACGGAACCGTGAGGTTCCCCGTCACGGGTGATGTCACGAAACTGTGACGTGTGTCGTCACGTCCTCCGTCACAGAGTCGTGACGCGTTCCGTCACGGATCCGTGACGGGTCTGACACTGTTCCGCCTTCTTCTTCCTCCAGCTTCGATTTCACAAAAATTAAACCCCAAAACCTCCATTTTTGACCTTCCCAACCTCCAAATCAGTCCTAAAACGTCTCTACTTCAAAACCCATGATGGGTCTTCATCAAAACCACAATAATCCAATTAAAATCCATCATCTAACACCTTTTTCTCTCCATAAATCATCATCCAACACCAAAAACCTCAAAACCCAACCATGTTCATCCTTTTTCCTCAATACCCATGAACTAAAGCCAACCAAAACGAAAAAGGATTAGGGATTCACCTTGGGAATGGAAAGGGGATGAAGAAAATGAGATTTGGAAGATGATTTGAGGTAGAAATGAGCAAAAAGCCCCCTCCTTTTCCTTGCTTCTTCTTCAAGCTTCCATGGGAGCTCCTCTCTCTCTCCTCTCTTGGTAAATTCGGCCAACACACCAAATAAAGGCAGAAATGTGTGCCTAAAGCCTCTTAAACCTAAAGGAGCTAAGACCAAATTACCCTCATGCCCAAATGTGTCTCATGTCCACTTGTTAAGGGTAAAAAGGTCATTCCTACCCTCTTTTTTCTCCCCCAAGCCAACATGGACAAGTGTTCATGTGGGGACCACTTATACCCAAATTAAATCTCAGCACATTTAATTAATTCTTTACGACTTAAGGTTTGACTGAAATTGACCCCGGGTTGACTTTTTCACGAAGGAGGCCGTTTGAAAGGAAAGGACCCAACTAAGCTAGCTGTAACGACGGCTAAGCTTTTTGGGTCCCAGAAAGGTCCCGAATGACTCCCGGAGTCATCGGTTGACTTTTCCAGCAAAACGTCAACTTTCGCCGAAAATCGTCTTTTCGACCGGGGCGGTTCTTACAATCTACCCCCCTTAAAAGAATTTCGTCCTCGAAATTTAAAACGGACGTACCTTAAGGGTCGAATAGGCTGGGGTACTTCGCACGGGCCTCATCCTCGCGCTCCCAGGTCGACTCTGCTCTGTGGTGCCGCCACTGCACCCGTACTAGTGGGATAGTCTTGCCACCCAAGACCTGCTCTTGCGTATCCAGAATCCGTATCGGTTGCTCCTCATACGAGACATCCTCAGCTACCTCGATGTCCGTCCACTCAATAACGTGGGAGGGGTCCGCAGTATACTTCCGCAGCTGGGACACGTGGAAGACGTTATGAACGTTCCCGAGCTGCGGTGGGAATGCAAGGCGGTAAGCAACGGCTCCCACTCCGCCCAAGACCTCAAAACGCCCGATAAACCGCGGGGCCAACTTGCCTCCGCCGCGGTTGAACCACAATAGTCCCTTCTTCGGGCTCACCCTCAGAAACACATGATCACCAACCGTAAACTCAAGAGGACGGCGCCATCTATCTGCATAACTCTTATGTCGACTCTGCGCGGTCCTCAACTGATCCCCAATCAGTGCGACCTTCTGGGTCGTCTCCCGGACAAGCTCCGGGCCGAGTAAAGTCATGTCTCCCACCTCTGCCCAACACACGGGCGAGCGACACGGCCTACTATACAACGCCTCAAACGGTGCCATCCCAATACTGCATAGAAGCTGTTGTTGTAGGAAAACTCAGCCAATGGTAAGTGGTCCTCCCATGACCCTCGGAAGTCCAATACACATGCACGCAGCATATCCTCTAAGATCTGAATCGTGCGCTCTAACTGACCGTCTGTCTGTGGATGATACGATGTACTGAGCAAGACTTCGGTCCCCAGTGCTCTCTGCAAGCTCTCCCAAAACCTGGAGGTGAATCGAGGATCTCTGTCGGACACAACCAACACCGGAACCCTGTGAAGACGGGTAATCTCCCGAACATACAGACGACTCAGAGCGTCAACCGTGTCGGTCATCCTCATGGCTAAGAAGTGTGCCGACTTTGTCAGTCGGTCGACCACCACCCAAACCGCGTAGTGCCCTCTTGGTGACCTCAGTAAGCCACTCACGAAGTCCATCGTGACGTGCTCCCACTTCCACTGCGCAATCGGCAATGGCTGTAATAAACCGGTGGGACGCTGATGCTCGGTGTAAGAACCGCCCCCGGTCGATCCCGGTCGAACCGGTGACTTTCGGCCGAAAAAGTCAACCGATGACTCCGGAAGTCAGTCGGGACATTTCTGGGGCTCAAAAAGCTTAGTCATCATCACGGTTAGCTTCGTTGAGCCGTTTCCTTTCTGTTGACTGTAATATTGGAAAAAAGTCAACCCGGAACTTTCATCGGTCAAACGTGATTCGATTTAGAACAAATCGATAAAAGTGTGTGCTGGAATTTATTTAAACCTGGAGTGATTTCCCATGTGGACATGTGTCAATGCTTGCTTGGAAGAGAAGGCTTGGGTGTATTATCACTCTTATACCCTCATTAGTGGTCTTGGGGGAAGAGTAAAGCTAAGGGGTATATTGGGCACTATCCCTTCTAGGTTTTAAGCCCCTTTTGGTACCTATTTCAGCACAAATCCCTATGCAGTCTTTTTGGAGAGAGGGTGGAGAGAGAGAGTGAAGTGTGAAGCTTGAACAAGAAGAAAGGTGAGAAAAGGAGGATTTGGGGCCATTTCTCCACCAAAGAGGCTTGATTCTTCCATTTTCTTCTTCTACTCATCTATTCCAAGGTAAGCTTCTAATCTATTTTCGTTTTCATGGATTTTAGTTCCTGGGTTTTGGAGAAATTTGATTAACAATGGATGGGTTTGGAGTTGAGTGTTAAATGATGAAGTTTTGGAAGATTTTGAGGTTGGATGATGGATTAAATTCGTATTTATTGAAGTTTTGATGGAACCCATTGAGGGTGTTGAAATTTGGAGGTTTTAGATGACTCTTTTGAAGCTTGATGAAGCTGGAAATGGAGATTTTGTTGGGGTTTTTGCAGAATTCGTATTGGGGAAGAAGTGAGAAAATTGGTCTGGTTCGGCACGGAATGGGACCCGGAGAGGGTCACGTACTGGCACGGAACGGGCTGGCTACCGGCACGGTACGCGGCATGGAACGGGCTGGACACTGGCACGGCACCTCGCACGGGCCGTGTCTGATTTCGGGCCGGTGCGTCGCGCGGTCCGTGTCTGGTACCGGGCCAGACTGTGACGCGGTCCGTGTCTGGCTCTGGGCCGGTCCGTGACGCGTTCCGGCTGGGATTCCGGGCCGGTCTGTGATACGGGACGGGCCATGTTCTGGGCCGGTCTGTGATACGGGACGGGCCATGACTCCTCGTATAATTTAATACTTTAGTATGCATATTAGTTTAATAAAATCGGAAAGGTCCTAGAGATGCATATAGGATGCGAATAAATAGGATAATCGTCTTTCAATTGCAAATAACCGGACGTGTCTAGTATGCATGCATAGGATGTGAATAACTAGTTTAACTCGCTTTCAATACTTGGGAAATCGTCGTACTGGTAGAAAGGCCGAGATGAGCCGTAAGATTGGTTGTGGTTGCCTCACATGCTTTACTTGCTTAGTCTTTAGGATAAATTAAGAGTCTAACGAAACTAGATAAATTGAATGCTTGAATGATTGAATGAATGCTTGAATGATTGAATGATTGAATGAATGATTGAGTGTAATTGATTGTGCCAATTGGTATGATCGGGTGAGAGTTATAGACCGATGGAACATGGTTGGTAAGTATACCGGTAAGTGTAATTGTGAGTATGAATTCCTTGTGATGTGCATTGATGAACCTATGGATTTCTAAGTTTGGTTGTACGATGTGTTGGCATGTTATTCTCTTGTGTGTGCTTTAATGATTATTGGTGATTTGGTATGGTACCTACATCGTGGAGGTGATCCGGTGTGGGGTAGTATCATAGCCGAGAGATTAATTGATCCTGCGGGACATTGGTTGTTGACCCTGCGGGGCATTGATTGGTTGATCCTGCGAGACATTGGTTGTTGACCCTGCGGGGCATTGGTTGGTTGATCCTGCGGGACATTGGTTGTTGACCCTGCGGGGCATTGGTTGGTTGATCCTGCGCGACATTGGTTGTTGACCCTGTGGGGCATTGGTTGGTTGATCCTGCGGGACATTGGTTGTTGACCCTGCGGGACATTTGTTGGTTGATCCCGCAAGACATTGGTTGTTGACCCTGTGGGGCATTGGTTGGTTGATCCTGCGGGACATTGATTGGTGGACCATGCGGGGCATTGGCTGTGGACCCTGCGGGGCATTGGTTGTGGACCCTCGGGGCATTGGATGGTTGACCCTGCGGGGCACTTAGATGGTTTACCCTGCGGGGAATGGTTACTTGTTGATTCACCCGAGTGTATGCGTGCTGCGGGGGCGTTACCTTGGTTCCCGATGACATATGGTCCTTTTGGGGCATTTCCGAGAATCCCGACGATATGCGTCCCTCAGGGATGTTACCGGTAGCCCGATGTATGTGCCTCGTTTGGACCGAGGGAAAATCTGACATGACACGAGCACTTTTGTGGATCGGAGTATGGGATCCGACATGACACATGAACCTATCGTGGATCAGAATGTTGAAATTTGAGTGGTTGATGTGATATTTACTTACTCCCATAGTAGTTATCAAATATTTATAGCGCTTTTCACTTAATCTCTTAAAGTTACCGTTATCCTTAAGAGTGTGATATTATGTTATCTTTACCTTTTCCATAGCTTCTTATTGTTTGATAGTATAAATTGCAAACTGTATCGTCATGTCAAGGCAGTTTTATTACTAAACTGGAGGTTAAATTGTTTATGATATTCCCTATTGGGCGTAAGCTCACTCCCTGATGTTTTATCTAATGTTTGTACAGGCGTGTTGATGATTAGTGGACTCGAGGCTCCAGAGCTTCTGGATAGTCTGACTGTTTGGTATTAGAGACGTCATTGGTCATTTGTAATGAACCGCATATTTTTCGTACTCTATTTAGAGCTTTGACTCCTATTTATGATTTGGAGCATGTTAATTGAGTATTTGATCATAACCTATTTGAGCACTTAATCGGTTTTATTATTATTATTTTATTACTATTTCACTGTCAACTCAAGTCACGTCTCGAGTCCGGTCAAAACCGATTTGGGGCGTGACACTCGGCCTTTTACCTGCTGATAGGTGAGGCACCTCGAGACGAACTCTGCAACTGCTCTCCGCATCCCGCTCCACCAGAACTGTCGTCTGACATCCCGATACATCTTGGTGCCACTCGGGTGCACCGCAAGACGGGAGTGATGAGACTTTCTCAACACAGCGTCTCTACAACCACGCGGCACAAACAGCCATCATCGGTATCGTAGACCCAGATCAGTACCCTGCTCCCAGCCCTCAGCGTCAACATCGCTGATAATCCTCTCCCGGATCTCTGCCGCCTCGGCATCCTTGACCTGTGACTCCAGTACACGAGCAACGAGTGTGGGCTGAGCCACCAGCGAACACATGGCCACGCCATCGGTGATATCATCTAGCTCAAGTCTAAACGAGCTCAACTCCTCCATCATTTCCCACTCTCATACTGATATACCGGCCAGGCAGTGGACCGACTTCCTACTCAGGGCATCGACGATGACGTTTGCCTTACCCGGATGGTAGAGTAGCTCGAAGTCGTACTCCTCAAGTAGCTCCATCCACCGTCTCTGGCGCATGTTCAAGTCTCGCTGGGAGAAGATGTACTTGAGACCCTTGTGATCCGAGAACACCTAGAATCGCTCTACATACAAGTAGTGTTGCCAACACTTCAGCGCAAAGACGACTGTTGCCAACTCTAGATCATGGGTAGGGTAGTTGGCTCATGTGTCTTCAACTGTCGGGAGCCATAAGCAACTACCTTCCCGGACTACTTTAAAACACACCACAGTCCGTCGTCGGACGCATCACAATATACATTGTATCCGATCCCGCGCTCCGGCACTATCAACACAGGCGCGGTAGTCAGACGAACCTTCAGCTCGGTAAAGGAGTGCTCACACTCATCAGTCCACACAAACTCGGCTCCCTTGCGTGTCAGGGCAGTCATCGGCGCGGCTAGGGTGAGAAGTCCTGGACGAACTGTCGATAGTATCCCGACAAGCCTAGGAAGCTGCGGATCTCGAAGACACTCTTGGGCCGTGCCCACTTCGAGACCGCGTCGATCTTCGCCGGATCATTAGTATACCCTCTCGAGACACAATATGCCCGAGGAACTTCACCTCGGCGAGCCAAAACTCGCACTTCTCCAGATTGTCGTACAACTGGTGAGTGCGCAACAATATCAAAACTATCCTCAGATTGCTCCTCGTGCGCCTCCTCACTGGGCGAATAAATCATAATGTCATCTACGAACACCACGACAAACTAGTCCAAGTAGGGTTAGAAGCTACCGTTCATCAAGTCCATGAACGATGCAGGCGCGTTCGTCAACCCGAACGGCATCACCAGGAACTCGTAGTGCCCATATCGAGTTTGAAATGCGGTCTTTGCTACATCCTCCTCCCGGACCCTCAACTGATAATACCCGGATCGCAGATCAATCTTCGAGAAGCACTTCGCTCCGCTCAGCTGATCGAACAGGTCATCGATCCTCGGCATCGGATAACGGTTCTTCACCGTGACCCGGTTCAACTTCCGGTAATCGATGCACATCCTCAACGCTCCACCCTTCTTCTTCACGAAGAGGGCGGGTGCTCCCCACGACAAAGCACTCGGTCGAATAAACCCCTTCTCCCGAAGCTCCTCGAGTTGTCGCTTCAGCTCGACCAACTCGGCTGGTGCAAACCGGTACGGGGCCATGGATATCGGTGTCGTGCCCGGTATTAAGTCGATCCTAAACTACACCTCGCGCGCCGACGGTAATCCCGATAACTCCTCCGGAAAGACCTCCGGGAATTCACATACTACCCGCGGTAGCTCTCTACTCTGCTCGGTTTCCACCTCATCTCCCACGGTCAACGCAGATAGGAGAACTCCGTTCCTACTGCCTAAGACGCAAGTGACGATCGTGTCGCCCGATACTACAGTCACCTGCCGTCGATAACAGTCGATCGACACCCGGTACCTCGTCATCCAGTCCATCCCCAAGATCACGTCAAATGTCGTCATGTCCAACACCAGCAAATCACCATAAAAAGGGCAATAAGCCACTCGAATCTCACATGCACGACATACGGTACTCAAAACTACCTCTCCCGTAACAAGGGTGTCAAGAAATAAAGGTTGACTCAACGACTCTACCCTCAACCCAAACATACCAGCGAAAGAAGAAGAGATGAAAGAATGTGATGCTCTAGTATCAAATAAGAAAGACGCCCATGAATTGTAAAGCAAGCACGTACCTTGTGTAGCCTTATGGCCGGAGTGACGTCCCTCAGCTCGAGAGTCGGTGACCGCGTACATCGTGCCCTGCGGTGCATGTGGTCCTCCTCTCGGGGGTGGTGGAAGTGCCACCTGCTGTGCAGCTCACTGCCTCGGCGCTGACGTTCTCGCTGCCTGCCGCGGAGCTCTCTGCGCCTATGCCTGACACTACTGGAACTGCGGTCACTGCCCACTCTGCGACTGCTATGGTCGCGTGGCCGACATCTCCCCAAATCGATCGGGGCACCTAGCAGCGAAGTGTCCAGGTCGTCTGCACTGATGGCATAGTGGCGGCCCGGTACTCGGCCTCCCCTCAGGTCTGCCCGCTGGACGATCCGCTGGTTCACCGCTCCTCGGGCAGTCTCGAATCATGTGGCCCGGCTGCCCGCACTGAAAACACGATATCCCTAACGGGGCAGGTGCAACGGATGCCACTTATCCAAGTTGTCGTGTCCCTCTCAGTTGTGTCTGGGACTGGAACGATCCTAAGGTCCTCTGTCTCCTCGGATCACATGCCTCAGATGGCCTCAAGGAGCCGCTCGGTCTCAGCCTGATCTTTCGCACTCTGTCTGTCTCACGAAAGCGTCTCTCCACTGTCACCGCCTGATCCACAAGGTCAGAGTATACCTGGGTCCTCATAACAGCGACCCGATCCTCAATCGCAAGGCGAAGCCCTCACTCAAACCGTCTGCAGCGGTAAGTCTCAGTTTGTACCATCTCCGAGGCAAATCGGGACAAGGAGGTGAACCTCGCCTCGTACTCGGACACTGTCAGCCCCTCCTGACGCAATTCTAGGAACTGTTGGTGCCTGTCATTCAATACCGATTGTGGGAAGTACTTCTCCAGGAATCGTTGTCCAAACAGTGTAAAGTCATCCCCACTCGCGCCTGTTCGCGCTGCCACCAATGGTAGGCGTCTCCTTCCAACTGGAATGCCGCAAAAGATACTCTCATGCCACCATCCAGTATCCCTGATATATCCAAGTTGCGGGTCATCCGCTCCAGCCATCTCTCGGCTGCGTCGGGGTCTGGCTCCCCGGAAAAGACAGGTGTGCCCAACCTTTGGAAGTCCCTCAATGCCTGAGCGGTGTGGCTGTCGACCTGGCTAGCCTCATGGTGGCGGCTGCAATGGCAGTAGGCATGGTCTCCGGTGTCGGGGCCATAGCCTCTCTCTGGGCGAAGGCCCCTGCCAACCCCTGCACTGTACGAGTCATCTCCTCCAGAGCTGCCTCCTGGGTAGGCTCAGTGACAGGCGGGAGTCCCGGTGGTCCAGTCTCAACTCTCTTCTGCCCCTCGGTGGAAATACCTTGGGCGCTCGTTGCCCCTGCCGACTCAATGGCAGGTGGCTGCTCTCGGCCCCCAGCTGGCCGGTTCTTGCTGCCTCGTGGAACGTAGGAAGGTGTTATGTCGTATATCCGTTGCACGGATAACGCACATGTTCAGTTTCTTAACTTTGTATAAAACGACGCGCTTAAATAACTAGCGTTCACACACGGTTCACAAGTCACACTCGAACTAATAGTATACTTAGTATAGTATAGTCATACATTTTCATACAATCAGAGAAGTCTGGACACTAGTGCGTCACATAAGTCAAACACACAATTCAACAATTTCACACACGAGTCACACCATTCATAAATCATACCACACAGCAATTCCACATTAGACACACATCAAATTAGATTCAAGTTCTTAGCACGTCCTCTTTCTACTATAACATTCATGTCGACATCGTGTCGTTAAAACCCGGTTCAGGCGTCCCCGAATTATGTTGTAACCACTTGACATCCCCCCGTCACGTTCGACTACAGTGGCCCCTATAGTCGAGTCGTGATGGTACAAACACTTCAGTTTTGCAGAAATTTGGGCATGACCCGTTCGTAAATGACACTAACCATCCGCTTAAGCGGGACATTCAAATCACAACCTGCACAAAACACTTAACACAATCGCAGTACACAGCAAGTCAACGCAGCCACACACCTCGGGTTCTGTAATTACACCATTACCACCCGGCCAAGCCAACACCCACAATCGGATAACACAACCAATGACACCAATCATAATGGTTCACGACAGGTACACCATACTTTGACAGGACATTTCACTAACCCGAGACACTTCTCGTCTCGTTTCTACGCGTAGGACATTTCCGACTTGCGTAACCGACACACCAAAACTCAACAACCTAACTCTACACACCTAATTGACGTACGGCCCGAAGTTTTTGAAAAACCAGGCTCTGATACCAAATTGTCCCGCCCCAAATCCGGTTTTGACCGAACTTGAGACGTGAACTAAAATAATAAATAAATAAAGCGATTTAAAGGGAAAAAAATTCTCTCTTCCGGGTCTGCGTACCCATTCTCTCTTCAGGGTCTGCGTACCCATTCACACTTCAGGGTCTGCGTACTCATTCTCTCTTCAGGGTCTGTGTACCCATTCACCTCCGGGTCTGCGTACCCTTCCCTTCTGGGTTTGCGTACCCTTTCTCTTCAGGGTCTGCGTACCTATTCACTTCAGGGTCTGCGTACCCATTCACTTCAGAGGTTTCCCCGGTGTGGGGTTTCAAGGTCTGCGTACCCTTTCATTGCTTCATTCAGGGTTTGCGTACACATTCATCTTCCGGATCTGCGTACCCATTCATCTTCAGGGTCTGCGTACCCATTCATAGCTACCATGGTGGTAGTCGTCATTCATAGCTCTGGGTCTGCGTACTCATTCATACCTTCCATGAGGCTGAGCGACATGCCAGCGCTCGCTTCACTTGTTCCCTTAAAAATATGACTTTGAGCGTCTTGGGGTTCTTTTTTGTTGGTTTGTAGCTGAACCTTTTTTCCTCTTTTTTCTCAAAAGAGGGTTTATAAAACTTTAAATATGATTTGCCGATCAAAAAAAGGAAATAAATTCTGAAATAATAATCCGAAAGTAATAAATATGATAAAGTGAGTCAACAGCTCATAAATCAAACAATAAACGTTTAGTTCAAAATAAAGGGTACGTCTCTAGACCAGACTAGCCTAAGACCCTCGCTAGCTCCCTATCTCCGAGAATCCCGCTAGACCACATCCCGCTCAAAACCTGTAAAACAATAAAGTAACGGGATGAGCTTTCGCTCAGTAGGAAAAGTAGTTAAGGTAATGAGTATCCGCTCACCACCACAAGTAATTGTCCAATTAGGGCATACTAGCAAAACACAACACTAACCACAACACAGAATCACGAAACCACAATCCTCAGTCACAAGACTATAACCACACTCACAAACATACTTACATGACCACTATCACCCTGTACTCACATTACTTATCCAATCATCAAGCATACAACATACAGTAAAACAATCACACGCCCCGTACCGCAGTCCCCGAACTCCGCCGGCTGTACACAACTCGACTCTATCATATCGTAACGGAACACTCAGCATCGGCCTAGATATCTTCCCGGAACCGCATCGGGGCACAATCACAACACATCATACCGGACCACACAGCATCGGCCTAGATGTCTTCTCGGGAATCCGTCGGGGCACAATCACGACACATCCTACCGAATCACAAACCTTCAGCCTAGATACTCTACACCGGCATACCCCCTCGATGTAGGTATCGTACCGGAACCACACTCCGGGGGACCGTGCATACGTGGGACCACACCATCGGCCTAGGTACTACCCTACACCGGCGTACCCCCTCGGTGTAGGTACCATACCGGAATACAACTCCTCTTGGAACATGCATCAAGAAGGTCTCATGCCTATCATTGATCCCCACGAGACTGCTTGACAGCCTTCGTCGATAACTCTATGTCTGGGGTCAGCAAGACATCATCCATTATCTGATTTGCTTCCATGATCAGGAATTCCCGCTTCCTTGATTTTGCTTCTGTGTATGTCTGGTGCGGTACCTTCTTTGTCCTAGGTGTCTTTGCTATTCTTGGGGCCCAAGGGGTTGGTTGTTTCTTTCCCCTTATTTCCCTTCATTTGTGTCCCGTTGTTTACGAAACATGTCCTGTAGCAAAGCCAGCAAGTGTCTCATGCTGGAGACTCGTCGTTATCGGGACTGATAAAGAGAAGTCTGGGATGTCCTGTGGGCTTTGTACCTCCCCTGGTGCTTGTGCTATTTAACCCGCCACCTTGGCCTCGTGCTCTTCTGTAGTAGCGGTCACACCAGCCTGGATGTTAGGCTTGGATGTGAGGTTAATGGTATGGGCGGTGCGGGGAAACACTATCGATCCCTTCCCTTGATCCGCAACATTCACCTTTACTGCTGCTGTGGGAAATTCGGAACTCTAAGACTTAGGCTTGGTTGTAAGGTCAACTTTGTCAACATGGAAAGATTGTTGGCCCTCGGGGACACTCTATCTCCTTTGCTATATGGACCCGTTGTCACACCCCAAATCCGGTTTCGACCAGACTCGAGACATGAACTAAAATAATAAATAAATAAATAAATCGATTTAAAAGGAAATAAATTCTGAAATAATAATCCGAAAGTAATAAATCTGATAAAGTGAGTCAACTGCTCATAAATCCAACAATAAACGTTTAGTTCAAAATAGAGGGTACTTCTCTAGACCAGGCTAGCCTAAGACCATCGCTAGCGCCCTAGCTCCGAGAATCCCGCTAGACCACATCCCGCTCAAAACCTGTAAAACAATAAAGTAACGGGATGAGCCTTCGCTCAATAGGAAAAATAGTTAACGTAATGAGTATCTGCTCACCACCACAAGTAACTGTCCAATTAGGGCATAGTAGCAAAGCACAACACTAACCACAACACAGAATCACGAAACCACAATCCTCAGTCACAAGACTATAACCACACTCACAAACATACTTACATGACCACTACCACCATGTACTCACATTACTTATCCAATCATCAAGCATACAACATACAGTAAAACAATCACATGTCCCGTACCGCAGTCCCCGATCTCCGCTGGCTGTACACAGCCCGACTCTATTATATCGTATCGGAACACTCAACATCGGCCTAGATATCTTCCCGGAACTGCATCGGGGCACAATCACAACACATCATACCGGACCACACAGCATCGGCCTAGATGTCTTCTCGGGAATCCGTCGGGGCACAATCACGACACATCCTACCGAATCACAAACCTTCAGCCTAGATACTTTACACCGGCATACCCCCTCGATGTAGGTATCGTACCGGAACCACACTCCGGGGGACCGTGCATACGTGGGACCACACCATCGGCCTAGGTACTACCCTACACCGACGTACCCCCTCGGTGTAGGTACCATACCGGAATAAAACTCCTCTTGGAACATGCATCAAGAAGGTCTCACGCATCACAATGTCATAGTTCAACCACGGTATACCAATCGGGTCAACTTACCACAACACATCACATCGGTCTATCAATCACCCGATCATATCACAACCATTGGTTCACGTCATATCAAGCATGGCACACTTGCCCAAGACATAATAACACGCTACACTGAGCATATCATAACATGATTCTCAACCTAACAACGGATATACCACACATCAAGCATCACAATCATAGATCATGACATTTCATTCAACACACAACCTAAGCGCTCGACATGGCCCATATGCATTTCTACAGCACGACAATTCCCAAACTTACGGCTCGAGATGGCTCGTAAGCTATCCCTCATTTCACTCTTTCGTCACCTCCTAACATGCAATTCTAACAATTAATTCAAGTAAACGCAACCTATATGCATACTAGTAACTTTCCACAATTAAACCTGTATTCTCTATTTTTCCCTACCTCGATCGCTTTCCGAACGTTTAGTCACTTCACGAGGTCCAAAAGTCTCATCCTCCGCCAAGCTCGGGTCCAAAGTCTAGGATCACAATTAAATACTAGAATCAAGAGTAATTTGCTATTGGTCTAAAGAGGAAAACATTCCCAAATAACCCCACAAGAGCTCGGTTATAGATAACCGTCCCAATTACTCAAAATCCAACAAAATGGGCCCAAAAGGCCCAACTCTGGTCAGTCACGGTTCGGGTCACTTAGCCTTGACGGACTCCGGGACGGTTCGGGTCACGGAACCGTGAGGTTCCCCGTCACGGGTGACATCACGGAACCATGACGTGTGCCGTCACGGCCTCCGTCACGGAGCCGTGACGCGTTCCGTCACGGTGCCCGTCACGGATCTGTGACGGGTCTGACACTGTTCCGCCTTCTTCTTCCTCCAGCTTCGATTTCACGAAAATTAAACCCCAAAACCTCAATTTTTGACCTTCCCAACCTCCAAATCAGTCCTAAAAACGTCTCTACTTCAAAACCCATGATGGGTCTTCATCAAAACACAACAATCCAATTAAAATCCATCATCTAACACCCTTTTCTCTCCATAAATCATCATCCAACACCAAAACCTCAAAACCCAACCATGTTCATCCTTTTTCCTCAATACCCATGAACTAATGCCAACCAAAACGAAAAAGGATTAGAGATTCACCTTGAGAATGGAAAGGGGATGAAGAAAATGAGATTTAGGAGATGATTTGAGGTAGAAATGAGCAAAAAGCCTCCTCCTTTTCCTTGCTTCTTCCTCTTCAAGCTTCCATGGAAGCTCCCCTCTCTCTCCTCCCTTGGTAAATTCGGCCAACACACCAAATAAAGACCGAAATGTGTGCCTCAAGCCTATTAAACCTAAAGGAGCTAATACCAAAATGCCCTCATGCTCAAATGTCTCTCATGCCCACTTGTTAAGGGTAAAAGGGTCATTCCTACCCTATTTCTTCTCCCACAAGCCAACATGGGCAAGTGTCCATGTGGGGACCACTTATACCCAAATTAAATCTCAGCACATTTAATTAATTCTTTACAACTTAAGGTTTGACCGAAATTGACCCTGGGTTGACTTTTTCACGAAGGAGACCGTTTGAAAGGAAACGACCCAACTAAGCTAGCCGTAACGACGGCTAAGCTTTTTGGGTCCCGGAAAGGTCCCGAATGACTCCCGGAGTCATCGGTTGACTTTTCCAGCAAAAAGTTTCATTTTCGCTGAAAATCGCCGGTTCGACCGGGATCGACTGGGGGCGGTTCTTACACCCGTTGTTGGATATTTATGAATCACGGAGTCCACAATGACAAGGACGTTGACCGAATCATCTGGAGAAGCAACCTGAATGGGAGAATCAGATCAATAATCAACACGAGCGGCAATCACGAGATTCAAATCCAATACTTTGATTCTGCCCATGGGTTTCTCGAAAGAATTCTTTATCGAGACAACACCATCGCCGATTGACTTCACCGACGAGAAGACCTTCAATTGCGTGGCTGAAGTCCAACCTCTCCACCAGTGATCAAGACCTTCGTAGCCCCTAGCTTTAGGCTCTATTTCTGAGTACCCAAAACAGAGCATACGCTCTGTTTTCCTAAAACTTCGAATAAACTCTCAAGCATCACTTCCTTATGTATCTGACGTCGGGCGGCGGCCACAAAGAGAATGTACCCATTAATTTTGAACCCATTTATCCCTTCGATAGCCAGAACAACATCATCTTTTGATTCAAAACGAACAAACCCGAAATAGCGACTTTTACGGTTCGGCGGCTGGAGGATAGACACGGACGTAATTTTCCCATACGAACCAAAATGTTTCTAACCCAAGCTTGTGATGACTCGAATGGAAGATTTATCAGATAAAAAGTTGTCCTCTTGGTCAGTAAAAACCATGAATTTGCCTGAACGAGGCTGATGTTCTGTCCACTTCACTATAAAACTTTTTGCATCCAGAGCTCCTACCATTGTTCCCTTTCTCTTCACCACAACAAACAATTCCTTCCTTCTTCGTCTTCATTGTGACAAACTTGGTAGAATACGGTGTAACGGATACCGTTATCGGAGACTTTGACTTGGCCGGACCCGCGTACAAGAAGACTAACTCGGAGTAGAAAGAGGGCATGGGTATGGAGCTCTTTTTCTCAAAATTCATTGGTCAATTAAGAATCAGTGGAACCAATTTGCTGAACGCAAGAATTATTTCAACAAATTAATCGCAGCAGGTCATTCCCAAAAGATCAATTTTGTGTAAATGAAATCTGACCCTCCTTATTGATTATACAGAACAAACGTTCCTCAATCATCAGACAAAGGTATGCAACCACAAACGGACACAACAGAGTACCTGAAAGCTCTACCCACACAAACCGAGAACCTGGTTGGCAATGTGTCCATTCCATGAGCTAATTTGTTTGGTCTTGCATGGTACACTAATGACAATGTGTCAGAATTGAATGCCAATTACTAGTAAGTGATCATTTCGAGTTGATGCAAGTGTGTGTCTTAATTAGTGGTGCTGGCATAATAAGTAGTTGAGAAGATGAGTAAACACAGACTGTGACTGGAAGTAAGTAATGATTATTATTCAACTGATAGATTATACTTGTGAAATCAGCTTTCATGGAAGGAACAGAACGATCTCCATCCATTTATAACAAGAATAAAAAACAAAACATGAACATAATCGTATTATTGAAAAATAATCAGTAGAATATTACATGGGACTATCTACATATATGTTATTACACTTGTGACTATCCATTCCCCGTCATCAACTCTCCTCCATAATACTCCCTTCCGTGGCTCAAGAATTTGAACCTGCAAATAGCCGTACCATGCAAATATATATATAACATAAACAAGTAATAAGTGAGATGCTTTTATTTTATGATAGATAGAATAGGAAGACTCATCCTCATGTAGAGAATGTTTACATTATTATTATTATAGAATACACAAGCATTTCACACGAGATATATATATATATATTTATATCCTGAATCAATTGGCATCAGTGAGGGAAGAGAGGATGAAGAAAACGGCGAGCAATACGACCGGAATGATGACAAGAGTGGATAAGGACGGCGTCCCCAACGGCCCCATGGTCAACGGCAACACCACTACCATCAGCGCCACCAACATTATCATTACCACCGACGCCGCGCCTAGCCGGAAATTGTCCATATCGATCGATTGAGTATACTAGGCTCGGATATATTGATCTTCCGGACAACTTCTCTGCCTCCACTTGCTACTATTTTATATACACAGGAGGGATGCGACGCTTGGTTATTTAGTAGCGGTTAATGTTCTTGCAACTGCAGATAACATTTCATACATAACGGTTATTGCGCTTGTACAAATACAACACGTTCAATATGTAACTAAAATGTGACTGAGAGACATCATGAAACAGTTGTTGTTCGACGTTGTATTTGGTTTGGTTTCCCTTTGAATAATGCAAACTTCATATTAATAGGAAGCAATTAAGCATAAAAATATTCAATTGTTCTACATAATGTATGGTTACAGTTCTTTTTTAACATACAGACAAAATAAAGTCACCTGATTTTCAACACACAGGTATATTAAAAATACATAAAAAGATAGATTGTAATATAAATATTAAATGAAGATGCTCTAAAATGTCAGTGGTGTCATTGGAAATACCCAAAGGCCTGCTCATGACTTCGTAAATCCTCAATTTTGACCACCAAAATAAACCTTGCAATCGGCCACTCTGGTCATGGTGCTATAAATATGTACAATGTGTTGAACAATACTATACATCGTGAGTCATCATCAAATCGAAAATGGAAGGTGGAGGAAGATTCCATGGCTACGGCAACAGCAGCAACACTAACTCTGCATCATCTGCTCCCGGTAATGATTGTACCATTATTTCCTTCATGCATGTATATTATGTGTACGGACATGATGAATGTACACAGTTGAGTTAGTGTAGTTGATCATGATCTGCTATTGTTTCTCTCTTACATGGATGCATATTTGATTTGTTCGCAGATGAACTAACTATGTCCCATGATCAATGCACTAACTGTGCACTTTATCAATCTTGATCAACTTAACAACCCATCTTTCATCCACTGTCATTCTAATGTTTATCATGGTTTCAAGTGTATCAATTTGTTTGAAAAACAACCAGTATCTTCTTTGTGTATCATGATTAAGTAATTTTTAGTCCTTTCAAATCAGTAAACATCTTCCTTGGATGGAATGAAACAGAGAACTTAACTTCATTTTAGCTGTAATCACATCTTCTATCCTGACAAGTACTTACAAATTCGTGTATGATACACAGCCTTTTCTATCATTTTTCACTGATAAATGATTACTACTGTACATGTAGTTTATAGTATAACTATACTTAGTTGTATACTATACTAAAAATCAAATTTGTTAACAGTTAATATATGAGAGGTAATAGATTTATGAAGACCTCAACCTTGTTCCATCAACTACCAATCTTTCTCATACATATCAATATTTTATGTTCTCCCCCTAGTAACCTAGAGTGTCAAGTGTTTTGTTTGAACTAGTATTGATTTAGTACATAGTAATTATATATGATTATCATGGTTTTTAGTGTATTAACTTGTAGAAAAACAAGTTAAACTGACAGATGGATTACATGCAGATAACTGAGTTAAATGTTTGTATTGACTTACAACTGTAACTTTAAAATATATTATTCACTTTTAATATTTAAATACAAACTGAGATGAATGCATGTATTGACTTGATCCCATAACTTTTAAAATACATAGTTTGTTTATAATATTCAAATATTAATAAGTTATTTTCTTAAAATTTTAACTCACCCAAATTAATATTCTCTAGCAGCCCTTGCCCTTGGCAGTCAATACTAATTAATTTAGTGTACAATACCTATATACTTGGTTCCTAGTGATATTAATATGTGGTTGGGTATACTTAATGGAGGGGTTGAAAATGAGTGTCAGGTTTGAAGGAGACTCATGAGCAGGGTAACGATGAGAAGGAGAAGGAGGTGGTGAGAGAGCAGGACCAGTTCGTTCCGGTGGCTAATGTGATAAGGATAATGCGGAGGATGTTGCCTGGGCACGGGAAGATCTCGGACGACTCGAAGGAGGCGATGCAGGAGTGCGTGTCGGAGTTGATAATGTTTGTGACGCTGGAGGCCAACGACAAGTGCAAGCGGGAGCAGCGCAAGACCGTGACGGCGGAGGACATCCTGTGGGCGTTGGGCAACCTGGGGCTGGACAGCTACGTGGAGCCCCTCAGCCTCTTCCTCCGCCGCTACCGCGAAACGGAATGGGACCGCACCATTTTCAAGATACCCTCATCCACTGCTAGGACCGACTTATTGGGCGGCGGTGCCTCCTCCTCCTCATCGGTAATGACGCCGTCGCTTCCGGTGGACAATATGGACCCGCTGTGGTTTCTTGGGGAGGGCGCTGACTATCTCATTCACTCCGATACTAATAAAGGATGAATCCCTACCCGTACCCGCTTTCACTTGTGTGTACCGATCGAATAACAACAATCCTATTTTCATTTTAATGTACTAGTTGCGCTCTATTAATGCATACTTTTAACATACACATCCACAATCATCTATGTCTCACTCCAAGACCCAATCAACCTAACTCTAAGTGCAAATCGTACCGTAACAAATGTTAAGTTTAATTCGCTTCTGGATGACAACAAATGCATATTATTTCATCACCTCAAGATAAATAAATTACAAAATTCAATAGGATATAACTACATTGACTGGAGATATATATGGCTGGAGTATATGTCTTCTCGAGTGGATTTACGATGAAGCAAAGAGTCTTTAAAAAGAATGCAAGCATGAGAACGGGGTTCGGTGTGACAAATAGGACGAGACCTACAAAATCAAAAAGAATTTGTTTTTTACTTTTTGTAGATAAGCTCGAAAATTTATAATAAGACCAATTAAAATTGACAAGAATTGAAATCCAATTATTAATTGAATTGTTGGTGCCATACCATGGAATCTTCTTGGACCTTTCATCTTTGAAGAACCTCTTATGCTTGGAAGAGATAATGGACCTTCACCTCGGTCCATTTCACTCCACCACCAAGTAAGTACACGTAGGTTTTAGGAATCAAAATAACAGCTTAGATTAAAAGAAAGAAACTAATACAGCATGAAGATGGAGTCATTCCTAGTAGGCAGCTACCATTACTTCCAAAGACGCATGCATGCATATGCATATGGCTATGCATCATCATTTGGCATTATTATTATTATCAATATTGAAGTAGTCTGCCCCCTCAAGAAACCACTCGGACTCAGTGCCGACCCCCGCCTGAAGCGGCGCCTTCTCAGCTACCTTCTCGGGTTCCGGCGGCATCTTGAAGAGCAACTCCCCCACGGGGGTTCGCTCGAACTCCGTCTCACGGTAGCGGCGGATGAAGAGGTTCAGCGGATCCACATAGTGGTCGAACCCCAGCCTGCCGATGGCCCACAGGATGTCGTCCGCCGTCACAGTCTTGCGCTGCTCCGCCCTGCACTTCTCGTTGGCCTCGCCGGTCACGAACATTATGAACTCCGACACGCATTCCTGGATCGTCTCCTTGGACTCGTCCGAGATCTTCCCATGCGCCGGCACCACCTTCCGCATTATCCTTGTCACGTTTGCCACCGGCATCAACAGCTCTTGCGAGAACGACGGCTTCTTGATTCCTTTTCCTTTGTTCTTCACCTCACCCTCCTTCATCTTCATCTTCATCTTCAAACCTACCACCACACATACCATGCATCATTAACTCAACAAATGTACATCAAATAAGTATAGCTTGTTCCAACTTATACTTCACCAGATGCATGTGCTTTGGACAAGTACGTTCACTAATTTTACATGAGAGAGTTACATTTTTTGGTTTTTAGACCATAGCCATATATAGTATGAAGGGTAGTAGTACAAAGAAGTGAGAGTAACAATAGAGGAAATGTGGGAGACTGTAAGTGAGATGAGTTGGGGTGCTCTAGATCTTCACCTTACACACAATTGCTATGGATGTAGTGATTGCTAAAGAAGGTCAATTGGCAAAGAGTGTGTAAATAAAGTTAGAGGTGTAAGTTTTGACATGCATGTAAGACACTTGTCTACATAAATAACATCTGTTATATCAATCACTGGAACAGCTTATTCATTAAAATTTTAATTAATCATCAGTCAAGTCACTGACAACATATTGTGTTTTTCACACAATACACTGAAAACATTGTAATTGTTAAATTTGTATACAAACTTCACTCTGTAAATCACAATTGAAAAGACATAAAGAAGATAATTGACACAGATAACAATCTTATGAAATCTACACTCTCCAAGTCACAATTGAAAGAACATGAAGAAGATAATTGATATGATAATATAAAGATTAGGAAATCTAAACTATAGCAAAGATGACAAACTTGCATTTATTCACGAAAAGGAATCATGATAGATCGATGATGTGTCTGCATCAACATGCAGACTGATATTGAGTAATCATAAGTTATGGGTTGGGTAGTAAATATAATAGTATCATAAACATGCATGCATCAAAATCAAATGCAGAGTAATTGTTACTAGAAGATGAAGCAGATTTACTGCTGCTGCTTTTGTTAGTGTCATAACCGTGCATGCTTCCTCCTTTTTCCATCTCTCTTATGTCAATTCACAAACTCACACACACTAGTGTTTGATTATACATGGCCCCACTCCATTTTTATACTACTACAGCATGTGCTTTGGCCACTTGAACTACAAACAACCGGCTGTACCCGGTTTCAACTCTCCATTAATCTCATAGCTCAGGACAAGGGTGGAACCAAGTAGTCATGAGGGTATTCCATGGAATACTCTCAACAAATGAGAACCTAGTGCAGTGGTTCAAGGCTTTGCAATATTGATCAAAGATCATGGGTTCGAATCTTTGTTGGAATACCTTGAAATTTATTTTTAATAATTCTGTTTGGGCTTCTCCTTAGGACTGGGCTTCATAAGCCAACCCAAACATATAATAATTTATCAATTTCGGCCCAAACCCCAAGCCTATACTAATTCATCAATTTCGGCCCAAAACTATACTAATTACAATTTCATATAAACGCAAAATAAAGGAATACACGGCAGCAAAAAAAAATCTTTTAAACCCATTATGCCCATATCTTCCTCCCCGACTCCACAACTAGTTTTGTAATTTTTTTTATCATCATCTGCATCAATCTTTCTAATCTCCAACAACAAATCAATGTACTCCTGGTTCTGTGATATTTTAATTATTTTCTAATTGAGCTCTCCTTCATTTAGAGAAATCAATCTTTTACTGATAGTTGAGATTTGAAATTCAGCCCTAAAAATTTACTCACCTAAATTTAAAATTTTGTTGACCTAAATTATTAGGAAGCAACGCTTACAAAAAATGGTAGGGATTAGTACTTCCTAAGAATCCACAACATATCTGTTGATGTTGTAATTAGTTGGTTATAAAATTAAGAACTTGTATAAATTTGTGCAAGTGATTGTGACCGAGTACGTATTAAAATTTGAAGATTTGATAGTATAGTACGTATTTGGGATAATTGACTGTATACTTGATATACAATGGATGTAATCTTTGATATTTGGAGATTTGATTGTGTAACATGTATTAGAGATAATTAATCGTGCCAAAGATTAAATATGAGTAATTTGTATTAAGAATATTTTAATTATTTTATATCCATGATCTATAGATTCATTGTTACATCTAGATTTATAATTAACTTATTTAAAAATTAATCATTGATTTCTTGAGATTGATGTGTCCGACATGGATGCAAGGTACGTAAAAGATAATAAATCTAAACGTCTTGCTCCCTTTGTGACGAATTTGTATTATTTCAAGAATGACTGCTTCTTTCATTTCATAGATTTGGTGTTAAAGGAGTTGAATGATCGCTTTACTCCTGATAATATTGAGTTGTTGAATTGTGTTGCATCCTTGAGTCCTTGCTCTTCATTTCAAGATTTTGATGCCAAATCCCTATTAAGGTTAGCGAGGTTGTATCCAAATTATTTTGGAGATGTTAGTGATAAAGAGTTAACCCGACATTTTCAAAACTATATTAAGAGTGTCAGAATGGATAGTAACTTTTCCAATTTGAAGGGGATCTATGACCTTTCTAAGACTCATGTTCGGACAAAGAAGCACAAGACCTATAGATTTGTTTACAAGCTTGTGAAGCTAGCTTTGACGTTACCAGTAGCTACCGCAAGTGTTGAGCGAGTGTTTTCTGGTATGAAATTTGTGAAGAATGAGCTAAGAAATAGAATGTCGAATCCATGGCTCAATGATTGTTTAGTACCTTTTGTAGAGAAAGAAGTGTTTAGCACAATCGATGAGCAATATATCATTAAACAATTTCAAAGAATGTGTAAATGGAGAATAGACGTAAATTATGATTAGATTTTGATATCGACATTTGAATTGTAATTTAAAATATTAATATATATAATAGTCATATATTTTGATAGCGGTGATTTTTTTTGTACGTTTATAAATTGTCGATGGCTACATCGGATTTTTTAAAAAAAACTATAAAAAAATTTCCCGATATATTTCATAATATGAGCGGAATACCCTGAAATATATTCCTGGTTCCGCCCCTGGCTCAGGATCTAAGGATTACTGGATGTTCGGGTTGATAGAATAGGCCGCACTTCGTATACTTCTCATTTGGGTCGGTCCACTCGACCACCAACCGGACCCACCTCCACGCCGAGACAGAATCTTGCCCAAAGCCCATTATGGGAAAGATACTAGTCCAGTCTGACGTGTATTTTTCGGCCCAAATTTTGGAGCAGCGCTGAGGATGAGTATGCATTCAGCGTGTACAGATGTTGATATCAACACCGATGTCTCCTATTTATAAAAAAAACACTGATGTCTCCTTTGCGTAAGTATATATTTGAGAAACTGAAGCTCTGGTTTCTGAGCCTACATTGTATGATTATGATTCCTCTTGTTTTTTTTTTCGGTTTTTAGACCATAGCCATATATAGTATGAAGGGTAGTACAAAGAAGTGAGAGTAAGAATAGAAGAATTGTGAGTGTAAGTGAGATGAATTGGGGTGCTCTAGATCTTCACCTTACACACAATTGCTATGGATGTAGTGATTGCCAAAGAAGGTCAATTGACAAAGAGTGTGTAAGTAAAGTTAGAGGTGTAAGTTTTGACATGCATGCAAGACACTTGTCTACATAAATAACATCTGTTATATCAATCACTGAAACACCTTATTCATTAAAAATTTAATTAATCATCTGTGACTGACAACATATTGTGTTTTTCGAACAATATACTGAAAACATTGTAATTGTGAAATTTGTAAACAAACTTCACTCTGTAAATCACAATTGAAAAAAACATAAAAAAAGATAATTGATATGATAATAAAATAAGTTGAATATAGTTCAAAATCTACACTCTCCCACTCACAATTGAAAGAACATAAAGAAAATAATTGATATGATAACATAAAGATTAGGAAATCTAAACTACAGCAAAGATGACAAACTTGCATTCATTCACAAAAAGGAATCATGATAGATCGATGATATGCCTGCAAAGATGACAAACTTGCATTCATCAACATGCAGACTGATATTGAGTAATCATAAGTTATGGGTTGGGTAGTAAACAGTAATAGTATCATAAACATGCATGCATCAAAATCAAATGGCAGAGTAATTGTTACCAGAAGAGGAAGCAGATTTAGTACTGCTGCTTTTGTATTTAGTGCCATAACCGTGGATGCTTCCTCCTTTTTCCATCTCTCTTATGTCAATTCACTAACTCACACACACTAGTGTTGATCATACATGCTCATACTCCATTTTTATACTACTATAGCACGTGCCCTGACCACGTGAACTACAAACAATCGGCTGTACCCAGTTTCAACTCTCCATTAATCTCATAGCTTAGGATCTAAGGATTACTGGTTGTTCAGGTTGATAGAACTTCGTATACTTCTCATTTGGGTCGGTCCACTCGACTACCATCGGACCCACCTCCTCGCCGAGACAGAATCTTTCACAAAGCCCATTATGGAAAAGATACTAGTCCAATCTGACGTGTATTTTTCGACCCAAATTTTGGAGCAGCGTTGAGGATGAGTATGCATTCAGCGTGTACAGATATTAACATCAACACCGATGTCTCCTACTTCAAAAAAAACACTGATGTCTCCTTTGCGTATATATATATATTTGAGGAATTGAAGTTCTGACTTCTGAGTCTCGGTGTATTTTGGGTCCACATCATACATTTTAATAATTACCATCCTCATTCAGTTCCTCGAATCCAGCCACGCCATCGAAGGATTAACACGAAGGAGGAAGATGAAGATCTCACCACCCCCCCCCCCCATTGGATCCCCCGAGAAACGGCACCATACCATAAAGACCGTCTCCTACGATCTAAGCCTCGAGACCAATCGAGATGTCATCGAATCGATACGGAGCAAGATGGGACTTATGTCCCCCGATGGCATACTAGAGAAGAGGCATTGGAGGCAGGATCTCGGGACCCTCGGCAGCTCATTAGGGCACCGCCAATAATGGCAGTTACGCTCCATCTCTATGGCAGGTCCTCTGGTATGGAATCGTGCCCAAGACTCCCACAAGTCCCTGGGAACCCTCTCCGACCGTGGAATGCGCCATCCGCTTTCCCAGTACAGGCAGGGATGAGTCGAGGATTCCGGACACACATATCCTCCCACTAGCACCTAATCCACTACCATGGGAGAATCATATTCGAGTCGATTGAGCATGATATAGTTGATCAGGATTCCGACAGCCCCCTCAGTCGACGGAACTGCTCCTCCGCATCCAGGTAGCCCTTGACACCGGTTCATAACAGAATCATACGGGTATTGGACAATACCACTCCCATCCCTCTCGTAGGACAGAGGACCGGTGGCATGCGCCTGACCCCGAAGGAATATCTCGGGCACGGTAAGAAAACCTCTGATAATACTCATCCTTTCCGCGGGGGGAGGAGTCTGGCCTCCGACACCAAAGGATGGAGGAACCTTGTTGGTACGTCTCATCCCCGGGGACGGATGGGTCTGCCACACCCACGTTAGGAAGTTTGGAGTCCATAGATACGATTGAGGAAGATGGTCTTGATGGGGTAGAAGCGAGCGCGGTGAGCTGCCTCGCGGGTCACCATGAATACCCAAGGGCATCTCGTGGTGTTCTTGAGGAGCCACAACCCAGCCTCTATGAGTCGTCTGCTTTCCGGTTCCTAGCCTCCTTCTTTCCCCGGCATACTCCTTGATCGACTGCTCCGACATAACAGAACCGATCAAGTCGAGAAGGAACTAGAACAACGGATTCATCGTACATCACACAACCAGAATAAGGACCCACCCTTAGTTTCTCCCTTGGTCACACCGGATTTCTAAATATAAGATCAGTGCCTCGACCGTCACCATGACCATATCTCATCCTATTTAGTTTGTTTATTTCAATTCCACGTTTGTACAATCTCTATGAGCCTTCTCTTTCATATCATTACATTCTCAGTTCCAGAGTGCTAAAAAAAAGACTCATCTGATGAGAGGAATAAATTTTTGGCATGGGATTAGCAAAGGACGAGTCAGCTTTTTCCATAGGAAACACTAATATAACAATTTTTATGGAGAACAGCAAAGTTAGCTCGAAAAATTAGGCTTTACTCTTGTTTCTTCCTTATTACAAAGACTCGGTTGATATTTGGTACGCATACCTTCACTTTGCTGTATTGAATATTCTACAGCAGCCAGAGCAACAAAAAAAACATGAGTACTTCACCCAGTTATGAGTTACTGGTTCGTGCAATTCATGTTTCTCAACAGTAGGTATAATTGCTACCGTCCAACAGAACCAACATTATCAGACAAAGACGTTCATGCTTACAGATAATGATAGTCAAAATTATCAATCAGCCTATCATCCATGCCAAAAATGAAAACAAGTTTTCTAGCTATCAGAAGGGGCTTGAATACATTGCTTTTTAGGCTCAAGTTTGTCTGGCTCTTCACTTTCTTCCCCTTCCTGGTGTTCTGAATCACCTTCACATCTCTTCCTTTGAGGAATCACTTGGAAAAATGAAGTTTTCCAATCCCCTGTTTCCACGAACTTCAGGACTATCTCTACCACTTGGTTCACAGTAAGCACCTACACTCAGAAGGGAAATATTGCAATAGATTAAGAAAAGAAAGTTGATTTGTTTCAGTTCATAGCATATACATGTGAGTGTGAGTGCGTGTGTATACTGTATTAGCAGTCACACTCGACAAACAGACCTGAAGAACCAATTTTCAGATGATTAAAGTTAGGTCAAATATGGCAATTTAGTTTGGAGAATTGATTAAAAGAGTGAGAAACTTGAATACAGCATACACAATAAATAAATAAAAGAACTAGTCTGAGTTATGCTTCCAAACTATGAGAAAGAAAACAAAAACAACTCATTTGCATAGTCGTCCTGAAAATTGATGCTTCAGTTGTAGCTTGTAAGAATAAAAAATGGCACAAAGTGGCCATCTTCCACTAAATACAAGAAGCAAATATAGGATAGGAGAAGTAAGTCCAACTATACCTGGGAACTTGACATCTTTAAATAATTTCCTATAGGTAGTTTTGCTGTTTGTATTCCCTGCTCGTCTGCTTTCTTCATAGTAATACCCTTCCATCTATTCCGATCCACTAAGCCACCTATGATGTAAAACTTCTTTGGATCTAGTTCTTCCAACACAGTTTCTGAATCTGCTGTGAGATATACTAGATTC
Organism: Erodium maritimum; assembly: GCA_963921825.1. Taxonomy (NCBI): domain Eukaryota; kingdom Viridiplantae; phylum Streptophyta; class Magnoliopsida; order Geraniales; family Geraniaceae; genus Erodium; species Erodium maritimum. The sequence continues at coordinate 45,618,297 of OY997595.1, read as the reverse complement.
TCCTTGTGATCTTGCAAGGCTTCAATATATGGTCGATTGTCCTTCTCAATCATCCACCTATCAAAACCAGGGATCCTCTTTAACTGGCCTTCCATATCCGTATTGTAACCGGTCAACCAGAGATGACAAGGAGAAGTACATTTCCTATTCATTGCATAACAATACATAACCTGCAGGTTTGTCAATAGGTGGGATTGAAATGGTTACACAGGACACACCAATTTTTTATTTGTTATCTTACAAAACTAGACAAATTAACAAGTATCCAGTAAAAACACCACCGAACAAGTCCATAGATAAAAAAACGAAAGGAAAACAGTGGGTTTCAATGCGAGATGATAAATGTCCGACTAGAAAACAGTTCTGTGCAAAGCCATTCAGATTAGAAAATGAAAGACTTGAGGATACAACAAGCCAGCAAACCAAGTTGGAACAGATATAGTCATATAGATATGCATGATGAATAAGTTACAGACACTAGTATAGCAAATACTAAAACTTGATCAGAGAAACATGTAAAAGTTAGTAGCTTTATTCCTAAACCATTAGGGGTGTGTGCAATTACTGTTGATAAAACAATTTCAAGTGTCCTAAAACTAACACCCTTGTTCAATTACGGGTGAAAATTTCATAATCGTCTAGGGCCTCTTTTAAAGCTAATCATACACAAGAAATAATTGAAATTTACAGAATGAACCTGTTGGACGAGACTGTGTATCTCATTGGGGGTCATGAGATGGCCAAAGTCGAGGTCAATGACGACGTTCTGGCCCTTGAGTTTGGCTCCGGTGAGCCTCTCGATCATTTTGGTTCTCTCCTGCGACTTGATGTCCATCCTCTCCTTCCTCTGACTGTTCCGGGATTGAATCAGCTCCTGCTTCTCTTCCTCCGTCTTTCCCGCGAGCGTCTCCTCCCATTCCTTGCGCTTGCGCTCCACGTCTTTCCTCTTCTGCTCCTTGAAGAAGGCCTTCTTCTCCGCTTTCTTCGCTTCGAACCTCTGCTGCTTCAGGAGCCTCTTTTGGGCATTCTTGGACAGAGGCTGCTCGGATTCGGGAGGGTTCTGGACGGCTGTTTGGTCATTTCCGGCATCGAGTTCCTCCCCCATTGATTGATTTGCAGCTTCAGATAATGTTGATCTTTGGCTGCGAACTAACTAGGGTTCAGGGTTTCTGATACAACTGAAGTCAAAAGGTTGATCTTCAAACGACGCCGTTGCCTGTAGCAAAACTGAAGATACGAGCGCACCGTTTCGTGTCAGCCATGCACTACGCACCAATAAAAAACTGACCCAAAAAGTCAAGCATGTATAACGTTAGGATCTTGTGAGAGGTTTTTTTTTTTTTTTATCAGCAAGACAAATTTAGATTAAAACCTCTAACAAGGGAGTAGAGGAGTATAAGGCCGATCTTTCACTACAGATCAAGGCTACAAAAAATAACACCAAACAATGAAACCACAGGTGAATGAATGAAAACCTCACCCCCTAGAAGGTCGCAGCCTTCATCTTCGGGCAGAACCACAAATGAAAGTAGGACGCAGCCTACAGATAATGAGAAACTGATAAACAAGTTCTAAAAACTAGATTTTACTACCATGAAGCCCTGAAAAAATCGAACACAGAAGAAATACTCCCAAAAAACCTGCTGCTCAGACTATGAAACCCGGGTCTTGAGTACCCAAATGTGACCACCATGAAGCCCTGAGGGGAGTATAATCCAACTGACAAACCACACCGGAGAAGATCCAAGCCCTATCCTTAGTTTGTTAAACCGACTCTCATCTCAATAGAGTTGCCCAAATAAGGACATCAACTAAAATGCCAGCGGCCAACACCACTATCGGCTGAGACAGCTCCGAATTACCATACGAACCCTAGCAAAAGGCTTCTGAAGGGCGAACAACACCCATAAAACTCGCCGGCGGTCAACACCTTTAACCGACGAGCTCGACCCACCACCGGATCGAGATGAAGCGAAACCAAGTACTAAAGGAGCATGTACGAATAGGAGAGGTTTAGCTTACCAAGGAAAAAGGACGAAGGCAACTTCAGAACTGACCATCATGGCATGCACCCGTGCCGGCCCTCGACACGAAACCGGCCAACACCGAGAATCGCCTGTAGGGGACCCGGTATTTCTACCGAACACCAGGCTTGCCTTTCTGTCAGACTTCGGCTACCACCGTAGAGGTCAAACACCAACCACAGCCAAGAACTCCAGAACCGAGATCCACCCAAAGCCTAACCCAAGAACCGAGTGATTTTCCTAGCAACGAATCGAGCTGACCCCACACGACCTCACGCGCCCCTACTTTCGCCGGAGAGTCCCTTCAGTGAGAACCTCATCTCAACCACTACGACATGATGCAGGTAAAGGACGGATGTGAAAAAGTGCGACAACAGCTTCGGACGACTTCGAACTCACGGGGGGACCAATTGACGCTTCGGCTAGCACCAAGAACGCACGAAAAGAACCAGAATTTCTTCAAACCGGAGCCGAGAGAGGGAAGCATCGATTCTACCCTTGGGAAGCCCGAGGAGGTCGGGATAACCTTCCGCGCCACCAGAGAGGGTCAAGGCTAGAGGGCAGCGGACCAAGGAGGCTAAGCAAAGCCAAACCACAGCGAAGGTGCACACCACTTCGGCGACCAAGCTCCGAGTAGAGCGTTCCGGCAGTACTTCGCCAAGCGTACGTACCTTTGGGAATGACTGAATCTGGGAGCCTGTTTGAAGAGGAAGTTGTGGCAAAATTGGCACAAATGCTGAAGAGGGCATCCAAATATGCATCCACAAAATCAGGGAGGAGCAGTAGATCGAAGAACAGATCGAGGGTGCATCGAAAAAGTCGAAATTGCCTCCAGAAGTTATAATCAGCTGCTCCAAGACGAACTCAAAATGTTGCAGAAAAGGTACGAGGATGTGGGTGCTAGTTCCTCGACAAGAACAAGGCAGAAGAAGAGGAGCGACAACACATTCCGGTGACCGGAGGGGCGATCGGGCCGGCCAGAAGAGAACAGATCTGGCCGGGCTTTGTGCAGCCACGCCCAACCAGCTCCGTCAACCGAGCAGTAGCGCCTACTCCGAGCTCCACTACCAGCACCTCCGGCGACAGAGCAGTAGCGACCTGACCGGCCAGAGCGCCGCCGGGATGCACGACACGACAGATCTGGTAGGCTTTGACGTCCACTCAAAGCCCCTCGACAGATCTGGCCGACTTTGATGGCCCAGCTCCAAGCCCCACAACCAGCATCCTCTGGCGACGTAGCAGCGGCAACCAGACGGCCAGAGCAACTCCAGGAAGCTCATAACGACGGCAGCAACAAAACCGTTCCGGAGACGTTGACAGAACGGGAAGGAAAAAAAGGGGGGAGAGGTTTGGAATAAAGGGGAGAGGGGGACCTCGCCGGCAACAGCCACAGCCGTGGTGGCCGTGGCCGGAGCCGGCGAGGTGAAGAGGCGGCGGCTGGAAGAAGTACTAGGGTTAGAGAGAGGTTTTGACTTTGAGAGAGAGGTGCACTCTGGATGATTGTTATTTCCACTTTGTGTGAGAGGTTTTGATTTTTTTTTCTATTAGAATTAGGTGTGGGTACTGTGCGATGTGCGATGAAAGTCTTAAAAAATGTGCGTAGAAAGCTTCATATTGTCGAAAGTGGTGTAAACGGTGTAGATTTATATGTAATGCGGTAAACATGAGATGAAAGATCAAATGTGTTGGTAATGAGAAGGTCGTGCGACATTCGCTTTTAGGAGATACATTTTAGAAACTACCGACAATCATATGATCTTATATACAAAAATTAACATGTTAACTTTTGTTTCGGAGAAGATTTATATAATAAATTGGTAGATTGTAAATTCTATTTTTATATACAACCGTAAACTTATTTTACATATACAAAGCATGTTTTATAGAGGGCCAAAATCGATTTTTAGATTTAGTTCTATCTATATGAAAAAGCTCATTGTTGTTATGGTTGCGTCAAAACACATAAGTAACCATAACGCTTTAATGATTGGGATATCAACCGGCTCCCTTTCAAAACCCGTGAATAACGCATTAAATGTGAAGCTTTAGAAATACGATCATTGTTGACATTGATATAATGGCTTGTTTTGCAGACGGTGACAACTTGCATCAGGTCTAGATCCATTCATGTTAGTTTAATTGGAGGTAGCATGAGTAGGCTACAATCAGTTGATCCATGGCACACACAATCTATTTAATCAAATGAAATTAATCCTTGTAGACAAAGTTGTATCAAAATCGCATGGTGCATACCAGTAAACTATTCGGATAGGACAACAATCACCATCTTTGTTTCGTAAGTAACGCAGTATTAATATCTTGAGGTGCTTAAAACCCAACCCATCCTGTAATTTATGCAACCAAAGCTTGTCCCAACTTCTTCATTTTACACCCTTCATTTTACAAAGTTACTACACCAGTATTTATTCATCAAATTTTCAACTTCGTGAATTAGGCAGCTCAGAACTTTGTACATGTTCATAGTGTAAATCGGTAGAGCTTAAATCACGGCCTTGAGGAGCACCTCTTTTCCAGACTTACTGAGCAGTAACTCATCCCGACCCTTCAGTTTAGTTATGATCCGATCTTTGATGAACTTAAAGGAAGTGTACTTACTTCTCTCCAACGTTGATGGAAGTCCCAAATAGAGCTCCGGTTTGTGACACTTCTTCCATCAGCAAAAAAAGTCCAAAAGCTTGTTTCACCTCCTCCGGAGTATTCGGACTAAACGTTATTGAGGACTTTTTTCAGATTGAACTTCTATCCCGAAGCAGCTTCATAAGTTTCTAACACTCCCCTCCATTCCAATTCCTCCTCCATTCTAGCTCTAGAAAAAAGAAATTGTCGCCAACAAATAAAAGGTAGGAAATGGAAGGGGCTGACTGAGCAACTCGACATCCCTGGATTCTCTTTTCAGCTTCTCGCTTCTTAATTAGCCGAGAAAGCCCCTCCGAACAAATTATAAAGAAATATGGTGACAACGGATCCCCCTGTTTTATGCCCCTTTCAGTCCTTAACAGACCAATTCTATGAACACATGTTGCCACCCATAACTTTGTTGAACGTACACAAACCATAATCAGATCAACCCATGTAAGAACCACGTCCGGTCAACGCCGGTCAAACCGATAGGAAACGGAATTAAAGTCAAAATCTGTTATTTATTCAATTAAGCACAGGCTTGACCCCGAGGGTCATTTCGGACCTTAAGAGAACTCTAAAGCGATCAAGTTAGGTTCGGGATAGGGCAATTTTGGGACGAATCTGGGAAAGTTTGACTTTTCACCGAAAAAGTCAACCGGTGACGTTTGGGTCGCCCGGGACTTATTTGGGACCCAAAAAGCTTATTCGTCGTTACTGCTAGCTTAATTGGGTCATTTCCTTGCAAATAAGGGTTTTCGTGAAAAAGTAAATTTCGGGCCGAACGGGTTCAAAATTGAAGTTTATCGGATTTTAAATTATTATGCTGAGATATTTATGAGTGGAGGTGGACCCCACTTGGACACTTGTCCCTAACTCCTTGGAAGAGAGAAAAGTGTGTGAGAAATGACACTTTTGACCTTACTTTATCACTAGAAGACGAAATAAGGAAAAAATAGCCTTTAAACCTACTTTTTGAAACCAAATTTCAGCACTTTTCATTGATGGACGGAAATTTGAGGTTAGAGAGAGAAGGAGAGCCTCCATTGTTGAAGAAGAAGAGGAAAAAGGGTCGTCTTTCATGGATTCTACCACCAAAACCTTCCAATTTCTTTGTATTCTTCATCCTCTTCTCATTCCCAAGGTAAGAACCCAACCTTTTTCAATTTTGATGAACTTTAGTATATGGGTCTTGTAGGATTTAGATGAAATTGGATTGTGTCTTGCTGGAAATGAGAAATCCTTGGTGGAATTGAGTAGTAATGGAAAGAAATGAGTGAAATTAGAAGAATTGGATGAAACCATAATTTTGGAATTGGGGGAAATGTGAAACTGGAGCTAATATTGAATGTTTTTAGTTGAAACATGATGGATTAAGGACCTAGAGCTTGTTTGAGACGTTTTTGGGAGAAAAGGTGAAGTTTTCCGGCGACCGGGGGCTCGCCGGAGCTCCGGCCGGTCACCGGAGGTCCAGACACGGTGGACTGGTGGCGGGGACATCGAGATCCGAGCCTTTCCTTGGGATCCAGACCGTGCCTCGGGTTCCAAACCGTGCCTCGGGATTCGAGTCGTGCCTCGGGTCCCGAGCCTCGGGTTTCGTTGTGTGTGGTGCCCGGTTGGGTGTCCTTCCGCTTTGATCGACTTTGGAGTAGTATTGAGTTTTTGTGTTACGTTGTTAACTTAGAGTCCGGCTTGTTCGTGGAGAAGGATGAAGCTAGGCAGGTCGTCACTGCTGGATTGGATTGCTTTTGAGGTAGGGAAAAGTAGCGGTTACTTGTTCAATTAAGGAAAGTTACTATAATTGCATATAGGATATGAGTAATCGGAATAATTGTAGAATCACATGTAGGATGTGAATAACTAGTGTAGTCGTTTAAAATGTGGAATCACTTGCGGGCCATGTCGTGCCCGTAAGTTTGGGACTTGACGTGCTGTAGAATTGCATGTCGGCCATGTCGTGCTCGTAGGATTGTGTGATGGTTGTGCTTTACCTGTGTGAATATTATTGTTGAACTATTGCCTTGTGACATGTTTGAGGCGCTGTATGTGGGTGAGCTTCGTGCGTTACGTGAATTGATGGTTAAGATGGCATGCTATGTGAATCGTGTTATGAGTACGTAGTGGTAATAAGTGCAGTATTATTGGTGGTTTTATGGTTGGTTGGGATGATTTATAAACCGATGTTGTGTGTTCCGGTATAATTTGTACCCAGATGTTGTGTGTTCCGGGATGATATCTAGGCTGATGTTGTGTGTTCCAGTATGATATGTTTAAGCCGTGCTGTGTGATCCGGCGTATTATTAGATACTTACTGTGTGTGTGTTTGCTAATGATTTACTATATGTGTTGCTATTGTTTTACTGTGTGTATTTACTCGGTGATTCATTTGAGATATGGTTTGAGTGTGAATATTGAGTAATCGATGATTGTTGAGTAGGGTTGATTTCACACGTTAAGTGTGGTTATTGGGTCAGTATTGTGATAAAGCGACGTTGTGGTTATGTGAGGTTGGTTATGATTGTGATTGTGATTGTGATTGTGTGTTTTTCTGAGAATGATTGACTGGTTTTACGCTGGAGATGTTGAGATCGTGTGGGCGTTGAGTAACGTATGATTTTTTTGGTCGTGTGTGATTGATACGGTGATACGTGGTTGTGCTTGTGATTGATCGTCCGTGATGAGGTAGGCCCACCTTCCGACCACTGGTGGGTAAAGTGTTGCAATCGTTCCGCGATGAAGTGGTTGCCAGCCTCCGACTAGCTAACGGGAAAATGTGTGATGGGTGCCGCGAGGAGGTCGACCGCCTGTCCAGACTGTGTGTCGTGGTAAGTGCGTGGGTTATCGCCAGGCCCAGCCGGGTTGCTACCGGAAACCGAGCAGGAGGTGGTTTAATGTTTGTGTTTGGATGCCTTATGTATTGTTCGGTTGTTACTGTATGTGTTGACTAGTTTTGGTTCCCTAGGATTATTTATGCATGTTATGTGATTCTTGTGTGACTTGGGTGGTAACGTTATGGGTGTTTGGTAATGGACCGTATGACTGTATGTCATCGGGTATGAGTTGTGTTTGATGAGTTCCTGTGTGAAATAGGTGGTGCAGGTTTGGTTGTAGAGAACCGTCCTCGTGACGGTTTGGTGTCTGGTATGAGGTGTGACTGGTTCCTCCGTTTTCAACGTTGTGTTTGCAACTGGTGTCGCTGTAGATATTTCCAATGTATGTGTGTTTCTTTGACTTGGATCAAGTGTCGATATTTGTGTTTTCCTGTTTAATTTCGTTAGTTGTTATTGCTTTACTAGTATGCCATATTTGGACGGGTATCCGTGGTGGCGAGCGAGATGCTCATCCCCTTTACTACTTTTTCCTACTGAGCGAAACGCTCATCCCCTTCACTATTGTTCCTACATGTTTTGATCGTGATTTGGTTTAGAGGACGTCTCGGAGCTTGGGAGCTTAGCGAGAGTCCGAGTGTCATTTACCTAGTAGAGACGTACTCTTTTTGTCTTGAACATGTTGATTTTGGAACTCGAGCTTTGTACTCATTTGTTGTTCTTTATCGGTTCTGGATTATTTTATGAAATTTGGATTTCAAAATGCTTTTCCGTTAATATTTGTCGGCTTGTGAAACCGGTCAAAACCGGATTTGGGGTTTGACAACCCACTTATCCACAATACCCATCCTTCGCACTACCTCATTCAGGTAGTTCCATTCGACCTGGTCATAGGTCTTGCTCATGTCAACTTTCACATCCATCAATCCATTTGATCCCATCTTCCGACCCTTTCAATAATGTAAAACCTCCCCTGACAAGATGATATTATCAGTAATACACCTTCCTTTCTTGAATGCGCTCTAAGATTACGAAATCACATTATATCGAAGCCCATTCATTATGTTAATAATTACTTTTGATACCAGTTTGTATAGAACATTACAAAAGGTTGTTGATCAAAAATCCCTGACTCTCTCAAGTGTTAGTACCTTTGGAGTTTGGTCAAAAACCGTTCGGACCCGGTGATTTCAATGGCTATATACTAAACAAGGCCTTTGTCACTGACACCTTGAGAATTAACCCAAAAGAGGGGCGCGGCAAGCACACCGGTCGTCAAGTAGTATTTCGGTTCAAGTCCGGTTATCGTACCCAAGGGAGCAGTATAACAGTCACTCCATTTAAAATCTGTTACTGAAAAGAGTTTTGTTTTGGTTTTGAAATTAAAATAACAGTTGAAAAAACAATTAAAGTAAAGTGAGAACAAATTTCAAGTGGTTGTGAAATTCAAGGGGAAAGACGATCTAGGACTTTTAATGGGGTCACAATATGACAGTTAATTCGCAGGGATTCGTATTTACATGTGCAAATAAGGTAAGTTTAAAGGCAACGGAAATTCTCTCAACTAATCCTAAACATCTCTTGATCGAATTAGGACCATATTATAATCTAACCGCATAGTTATTTCTAATCTAGGTGTAGAGAGACATAAAGCATTAAGATTCGTGAATTCCTCTAACTTTCGGGGTTGTAATCCTATAGTTGTTGCACTCACGTTAACCTAAATTTATTAGAGACTAGATTTAAACCCGAGTTTCATAATCCGTAGTCCTTTTAACAATTCTCATCTCTCGATTGTTGAATGCTAAAACCTAAACATCTATCAAGTGATCAATTTGACAAAGCAATAAGCGTAAATCATGCAAACAATAACCTAAACACAAATTGCACAGAGTAAACACAAACCCATTGAATCAATGTATCATATTGTTCCCCCTAGCCCTAGATCAATAGGAATTTAGCTCATGATGGAATAGAAGAACAAGAAAAGTGATGAAGAAAAATTGTAGATAAACATAATGTCAATGAGTTTGATACACAATACCCAAATAACGAAATGAAAATCAAAGGTAGCTTCAATCTTTGCTCTAAGACACTTCTCTCCTTCAAGTACCCAAGCCCTAGCTCTCAAAGTCTTCCCTTTTGCTCTCCAAAATCGTATATCTCCCTCTCCCAATTACTAAATTTCCCTTGAATAGGGCTTCAAAACGCAGAACAGGAAAAAGGTCCGACGCGCACGGCCCGGAGCGTGGCACATAATAGGCCACAAACCGGCCCGAAATGCTGCCCTCCAAGGGTCACAATCCGGCCCTCCAAGGGTCACAATTTGGCTCTTCAAGGGCCACATTCCGGACCTCTAAGCGGCCCTCCAAGGGCCACATTTTGGCCCTCTAAGCGGACCTCCAAGGGCCACATCATGGCCCTCTAAGCGGCACTCCAAGGTTCACATTTCGGCCCTCTAACCTGCCCTCCAAGGGACAATTTAAGGGCCAAAACAGAGAGCTTGGAACCTTGGCTCCTCGATTATGATAAATGCCCTTGTTTTGCTCTGAATACTTGAAAACTCTAATACCAGGCCTACTGCACGAAAAGAGGAAGAAATGCATTAAAACAACATAATCTCGGGATCGAAAAGCTTAAGATGTAGGCTTAAAAACAACAAAAACGATGCATTTTGCGTTCACATCAGTCATTTCCCCATCTGCAACCGGTTGGAGCAGTTGTTCGTTATAGTCCTCGAAATCAGTTCACTCGCCGAATTAACAATCCCTTCCCATGCCTTAAATAAAGCATTAAAATACTCTTCTACTGTCCCCTTCTAGCCTTCTCCCCATTTCACTCATTCTCCATTCACATTTATCAGCCTTTTTATTCTATTCCTCCGTCTACGGGCCGAAGCTTTAGCGTGGAAGTATCTAGTATTCGCATCCCTCTCCGCTAACCGTTGTTGCTTCGTCATTTGCTTCCAAACCAAATGTTTCCTTTGTATGAGTTCATTCATCCTTCCTTTGAGATTTTGAATTCTAACACCTCTCTTTGTACTACATTCACAACTCCCTTTTAGAGGATCAGATTGTTTAAATCTAGAATAAAAATTCATGCTCCATGCCTTACTCACGACTTAGTCGGAGAACTTGGCCTCAACACCAGTTGTTGAGATCCTACTTTCCAACATTCTCTGGCCAAGACTTCACTTCATCTTTATCATTCCTCCCTTTTCCCCTGTCTTTTCATCATCCTCTAAACCGTGGAACATCCGTCCTCATATGAGAACCATATTTTCCTTTCATCTTAGGGTGTGGTTCCTTATCCACCTTATACTCTCTATCAATGTCATTCTAGTGGCCACAACAAAATCAGAAGTCAGGCAATCTTTCGTACTGTAGCCTAATCACTGTTGGAGTCTGATCCTTACCCAATGTAATTGTCGACGTGTTCTTCAAGGGCTTGTCTAGACTCCATTTGACTCTTATACGAATATAATTCTCTCAGGACCTTCCATCCTCATAGAAATCGACTTCCGGGAACTCCCCGACCTTATTCACTATGATCTCCCTAACCTATGGTGTTAAGGCTTTAAAAGGGAGCTTAGAAGCGCGGACCCATACCATAGTAGCTTCAAATTTCAGCACATCTAGTACATCATCAGGTCTAATCTCAGTTAAAGCTACATGGCTTTATTAAACTCCCAAGGCTCCATCTCAAGTATTTTCTTGCGATCATAATCACTATGGATGAAGAATCCCGTTGATTATAGGGTTAAAGTTTATATTGCTACATTCTGAATATTCTGAGCACTTCATACGTTCTTCATGACCGACCTAGAAAAATTCGATTTGTAGCTCTTCTCCATCATCACTTTCGGAGCCAAACCAAACATGTACTTGTCGCCGCTTAAGTTCAAGACTTCCTCTGGTACCACTGTATCCTCATTGTCACTACCAATGATGATCCCTACTAACTTCTCTTGTAGTTCCTTCAGCCTTAAACTAATCAATGCTTCATGCCGAGAGAGCCACCTCTGCAGATCACACCTCGAGCAAAGAAGTGCCCCTCCTAGTCGGACACAAAAACTCGCGGCAACACCAAACCTCCGCACGATAAAACTTCGGTGAAACAATAACTCCTTATGTCGTTAAAGTTGGAACAAGAGACCAATCTTTGTATAATTTATTGTTAATTCGTAATAATATTTTTAAATTCTTTAATTCGATATTATTACTTACTTTATTAATGTATTTCCTATCTTTAATTTATATTATATAATTATATTTATATTCTTTTATTTTTTTTGTTTTGTTTATTTATTTTCTAAAAAAATAAATTAATTAATAATTCAATAATATTAATTATTGATATTTCTATAATATTAATAATTAAAATTGTCAAAAAAATATTATTTAATTTTATTTTACTAGTTAACTTTTAATTTTCTTTTTTTTCACTTTAGTAATAAAGAATTGGATCTGAAACAATTAACACCGTCAAATTTCCAGATTCATACGCCATCCAACTCGATTTCAAATCTTCTAAACTCAACACAATCTAACACGACTCAACACACTCCAACGCAAGTTCTTACCAAAATTTCATAGCGATCTCCTCCCTCGTGAGCATTAGAGCATGAACCATGGCCAAAGATGGATGCGTTGTGGAGCTCCAATCGTCATGGACCAAGAAGAGGATGTGAGGAGTTACGGAGCTTTGGCCAGACCTAGAACCACACTATACAAATCCAACGAGTTTTGAAGCAGGGATGACGATGTGGAGATGCAATTTTGAACTCAAGTTTATATTTGGATATGACGGCTATGCGATTGGAGAAGACGAAGACCACAACAATTTCTGGGCAGAAGAAACCACCAGGATTTGTTGCTACATGACAAAATAGAAGCTCTGGAGACGACGATGAACGATGTGGCGTAGTTTGGTCTCGTCGAGCACATACCGTGGCGACGATGGCATATCAACGATATTATCTAAGGACATACGCCAAAGACGAAGAGAAGTCTAACTTCCAGGTCGTTCATTGATCTATCGTCTTTGGATGAGCTCGTGGTTTCGAGCTTGGGTCGGGAATCCTCGCTAGAGAACCCTCAACGTTAGATGAGAGGGGAAGAGGGTTGGTCCCAACGCTGAACAGAAGCTCAAACTCTCGCTGCCCCTCGTCGTCCATCGCCCCTTGTGTATAGAGTGGAAGCTCGAAGACGAAGAGATAATAATTTGGTTTATGTTTGTAGATTTGTTTTTGTTCGTGTTTATGTTTATAGATTATGTTAGTTTAAGACATATGGTGTATATTAATTGTTTTTTTTGACAAATTGTTTATGCTTTTTGAAAATTTATGTTTTTTTTAAAAAAAATTCTTTGTATTTTTAGTAATATTTATTTGTTTTTATTATTAAATGAGGTTGAAATGGTAATTTTCTCTTTAAAGATCATAAGGTTTAAATGGGTAAGATTAAAATCGGAATTTTACTCTTCATTAACTAGCACACGGTATGACATAACTAACGGAATAGAATATTCCATTAGTTTTTTAACCCCAAATGCACACAAAGTTCGTGGACCGAACATAAGGGTACCAAAATAGTCATTTCCAATATGGGACCTTAAGGTCCGTGGACCGAACAAAAGAGTAGTAAAAGGTATTAACCATATTTTTTTGTAATCATTCCTTTTTTTAACAGATGGATTCAGTAATAACTATCAACCATAGAGACCATAAAACACACATTGAAACACAGAAGCATTGCATCCACTGGTCGTTCTCAAAGACCCAATGGACGACTAGCGAGACGAATAGATCTCAGACATGGCAATGCAACACGTAGTAACCAAATACTACCAAGTCGGTATTTCTTATCAAATCGTCGAAGAGATCCGTCGAAAGAAAGACCCAACTAGACAAGCCACCAGAGGCAACAACCATACCTACCGAAGATTAGAAATACTGGTATGTTAACAAAAAAACAAAAAACATAAACAAAATAAGTAACAAAAACAAAAGCGACAAGCGAAACTACTCGCAATCGGCCACTAAAGTCTAGGTTAAGGAAGGCGGCGCCGGTGGGTGAAAATCTGATCCGTCTGGGGCTGGTGCACATATGTCCGGATAAACACGAAAAGTAGGAGCTCGATTGAATGGCTCGAACTGCGGTGTTCCAGCGGAAGGTGGGTTGAAATCTGACCATCTAATCGGGGAAATGGCGTGGCGGAGATGCTTGATCAGAGTAACTCGGGTCATTAATATTGGGAGGTAAGGCGAGAGTGGGGAGTTCGTTTGGTCGTGGTTGGGAGGTGAGGCGAAAGGGGGAATGGGTCGGGGCGGATCTAACGAGGGATGCAAATCTGGCGGGGATGCTACCGGAGGAGACAATAGAGCTAGTTAGAGTACCACTGTAGAGGGGGGCAGGCAGACGAGATAACAGGTGGGGGGAACCTCCACCACATATCTGACGATGGTCGATAGATTTGTGGTCGTTGGGGAAGTGGCAGACGAAGTAGATCTCCAACACTACATCACCGACAAGGCACGAGGCTTAGGCACGCGACCGAAAAGGCTGGATATGTTGCACGAGGAGGAAGGAGGGAGAGTGAAGGCGAAAAGACACGACGATGGTTGACAACGAAGGTTGAAACACGGAGGGCTACGCCGACGGGGTAGGCTTGTAGATCTGGGGAGGCCAAGCTTCGAGGCCACCTTGCGTCGCTAGGGAAGGCCGGTTGGGGCGGATTTGGGGAAGGTCGTCGACGAGAACATCAGGCAAGGCTAGGAGTGCACGACGGGGTAACACGACGACGCTGCTTCAGCGGCCCGGTGAGTAACTCTGGTTGGAGCTTGTGACGGCGTGGAAGTAGAGGAAAAAAGGAACGATCAGGGCGATGGTCACCGGGAAAAGTGGGGAGGAGGTACAAGGATGAGAGGGAGAAGGAAGCCCACCGGCGCTGCCCATAGTTGAAGCCAAGATGGCCGCCGACAGTATCACCGGCGTAAAGAGGAGAGGTGAACAATCGAGGGAGCTTTAGGTCTAACACGTTTTCTATCGTTTACTTTTTTTTTGTAGTCACTCCAAGATTTAGGAATTTTTTTAATAAAATATATATTAATAGCGGGTTTGGTTAAACATATAAAAAAAAGGAAATTTAAGTACAACCTAAGGGTTTAAAATGCGATATCGCAATAGTTTGAGAGACTTAAAAAGAGCACCCTAGGGCTTCATCTGTATCCCACACGCCGCCACTATTACTTTCGTGATCTTCCCGACCAGTATCCACTGATTCTCAATCGGGGATCATGCCAAAAATAGCACCCTAGGGCTTCACCACCGGCCCGAACACCAATGCACTTTGTCGTTGCTACTTATGGGATCTTCTCGTCACCACTACATCAGTACAACTTGATCCCAACCAGTCTCCACCGTTTCTCATATGTGGATTACGCTCGCTCTACCCCAATCCGGACCATCGTCAAACTCGAACGTGAGTCTGTCTATCACGATCGGGTACGTGTCTAAAGTATTGTTTTGTCTGATATATTCCTTATGATTATTGTTTTATTTTGTTGGTTCATGCGTCCTCCTACTGTTATTGTGATTCTGATGTGCTTGGGTTGACCGTTTTATTTGTGCTCTGGCCTTGTTTTTCACTGTCGGAATGTCGGGCCGGTTGTATTTTGTGCTCGGGAATGAACCGCCAATGTTTTACGGCCTATGAACGTCAAAGGGGTCCTACTCCACCACCAATTTCCATAAGGTGATGACATCATACCTAGCTTGAAATTGTCGGGGTCTGGGAGCGGACCGAAATAGGAAATAGTTAAAGGAGCTGATCAATCGCCTCAAATTGGACATCGTGTTCCTCACGGAGACCTACCATTAGGAACATAGCAGGTCCCACTCTAGACTACCTCTTATAAGGCGAAATCTGGGTTTTCATGGGGAAACATGCATACCAGTAGTTGGGCACAAGAGAGGCATTTCATTGTTGTGGTCGGATCGGTGTCGTGTTATAGTTGAGGAACAGGACCAGACACACATTTATGTGCATGTCTGGATAGCATAGAAGATAGTAATCCGATTCACTAGCATATATGGGGAATCGAATCGGGATCAGAGACAACGCACGTGGGATCTTCTACGACGCTTGACAACGACCCACGATACTCAAGACTGGATACTCATGGAAGCTTCAACGGAATCCTTCGCCTAGAGGAGAAACGAGGAGGTTGATCCTATCCGGTGGCACTTATACAAGCATTCCAATATGCCATATGTGATATTGAGATTTAGGATCTTCCTAAGGATGGCTACCAATTCACCTGGACCAAAGGAAAAGATCTGAATACTCGCTTAGAAATCCGCCTAGACAGAGCCCTCATGTTACCCTCGGCTTAGGCTCAGTTCAGACATACCACTCTTTGGAACATTGGTTTTACAACATCTGACCATATGCCAATTTTCCTCCATCTGACTCCCCCACCATCAGACCCTTTGGAGTGACAATTCCGATTTGAGAATAGGTGGATTGACGACCCTGAATGTGGGTACATTATTCAGCACGAATAGGGGCAATCGGGAAAACATCATATAAAATTTGACATTAAGGACATTGGTGTGTCTCTGGATGTTTAGGGTCAAACTGTGTATCGGGCTGATATTAATACAATACGTCGATGCCAATGGCCTATCTGGGAAACGGATAATAGAAGGGACCGCTTAGGGATATTGAAGAAACTTGAAATCTATAAGCAGTATGAACATGCCCTTTCGAAGTAGGAGACTTTTTAGAAACAACGATGCAAACAATATTGGCTAGTGGAACAGGATAGAAACACGAAAATTTTCTATACAGCTTCCACAAAAGACAACACTGTAATGGTATCCAAGTTCTTAAAATCGATGAGGGCACGAAGGTCACATGAGACTCTGGTATGCATGATCTATTGATCCATTATTTTTATAAGATATTCATAGCATGTCCGGAATGGTTCCAGGAATTGTCGATGCCAATTCCCTCACTTATTTCAGGGGAACAAAAATAGATCCTAACTAAGGTACTCATAGACTAAGAAGTCCAAGAGGTAGTTTTTAAGATGGGGCCGAACAAAACCCCACGTCTAAATGGTCTCAACCCCATGTTCTATCAACAATGTTGGTCCTCCCTGAATAAGGAGGTTATTTCCTTTGTCCATGAGGTTATCGCAACGGGGAGCATAGTTCGGGACGTCAATGAAACGATATCGGTATTGATACCAAAAACCCACAAAAGCGTATAACGGATCTCTGACCAATTTCTCTTTGTAATGTTATTTTCCGAATTCTCTCTAAGGTCCTTGCAAAAATATTGAAACCCCTCATGGATCCTCTCATCTTTGTTAACCATGGTGCTTTCGTCCTAGGAAGAGCGATACAAGATGACATCTTCATCTCCTATGAGGTTACACATGCACTCCAACACCGTACCCAGGGAACAAATGCTTTCATGTTCCTTAAGCTCGATATGAGCAAAGCTTATGACTGGGTGGTGTGTTCTTTTATCTTATGCTTGATGGGAGCTTTCGGGTTTGGCCCGCATTGACGGGCTCTTGTCCTAGCGTGTATGCAATTCATCCAATACACGATCAGTTCAAGAGGGAAACAAACCATCTCGTTCATAGCCGATAGAGGAATAAGGCAAGGAGACCCTCTATCCCCTTACCTAATTCCTTTTCAGTATGGAAAGGTTGTCTCGGATACTAGCAAATGCTGAGAGGGAAGGTACACTTCATGGGGTCTTGGTGGCCAGGGGAGCACCTGTCATCTCCCGCATATATCTTGTAGACGATTGCTACATCTTGTGTAGGGATAATAAGAAGGAAGCTGAAAACTTACAGGGGGTCCTCACAACTTTTAGGAATATGTCCGAGCAAGTTATCAACAAGGCCAAATCATCTATTTTCTTCAGTACCAATACTCCGACAACAGACCGACTAATATGTTGTGCAACACTAGGCATCTACGAAATCTCACTGGCCTCAACATATTTAGGAGTACCAAACATGTTGGACAAAAAATGTGGTCAACGCCTCCAATTTATCTGTGACCGATTATTGACTAAGATTGGCTCCTAGGATGTCCAAATGATATCGTCGGGGGAAAGGAGGTGATGATTTGATCAATCCTTCAGGCTCTTACCATATACGTTATGAGTTTCTTCTTGCTTCCAAAATTGTCAGTGACCAAAATCTATATTGCTTTGACACGGTATTGGTGGGCCGGAACTCCAAGAGCCACCAAACCGATTATATGACAAGATTGGGCCAGATTGTGCAAACCAATAAAGAAGGAAGGTATGGGTTTTTGAGATATGCACGACATGAACCTGGAACTCTTACCAAAAATGGGAAAGAAGTTTCTATCGCCACAGTCCAATCTAGTGCACATCTCTTCAAGACCCGTTATTATCCTAAGGGAGATTTCACTACAGTAGAATCGACCTCAATCCGAGATAGTTATGGACAAGAGTCAGAGCCACTAAGACCCTCTTGAGACAGGGACTTATCGATCTATTGGGGACGGGGCATGTACTCTAGTAGAAGGTATTCTGTGGATCATAGAGAATGTTGGGGGATTTCGGCTAATACACTTATTGACTCTGCCTTAATGGTTAAAGATCTAGCGGTCCAAGGAGGGGGAGAGTGAGACAGAAATATTCTGGAGACTCTATTCCCTATAAATATAATACAAAAGGTCTTACAAGTCTCGACCCCGACAATAGGTACAAAGGACATGTGGTATTAGACTCACAACACTAAAGATTAGTACACATGCAAGGAGGGGTATCGAGCCTTAGCACGGGTAAATGGTCTGTGGATACCATCGGGGGGGGGGGCACGATATGAATCGTCTTATGGAACTTGGACATTCAGCCAAGGATAAATAATTTCCTGTAGCAGCCTTTATCGAGTAATTTACAGATTACAGATAATCTCCGGAAAAAACATGTACCCATCTTAGAGGCTTGTCTAGTTTTCCATGGTGATCGGGAAACTAAGACCCACCTCTACTTCACTACTGCTTTGCCAAAGAGGTATGAGAGAAGACCAATCCGAGAGTACCTATTCTCCCACACCACACATTTGAGGATTGGATGACACTAGTCATGGCCACCCCTGATATGCTCGCCAGAAATCAAATTGCTATGACGATAAGAGAGATATGAAAAGCCAGAAATGGTATAGTGTGGGACCAAACACCACAGTTAACAGAAGCTTTGGATGCCTCCATTCGTAGTAATGTACACAATTAGAAGGAAGCCCATTTGAGTATTTGAAAACCCGACGTCCCTAAATACTTATAAGGGGAACAACATGGGACCTTCCCCCCAAACATGGACCACGATAAATGTGGATGAGGTAGTATTTTATGTACACAAAAGATCCAAGGAATTGTGTTGGAGGCAGGGAGTGGAACTATTAATGGTACAACTGGACTAGAATTTGCAGAGGATACGACTATCCTCCGAGCACTCCAATGGACCTTGGACCAAGGACCAAGGACTGTCTCAGACTGTGATCCAGAGTGACGCACAGTATATAGCGGGATTGATTCAAGGGAAAAACCTTATTTTCTCACCGGTGGGACGCATTCTCGAGGAATGTAGTTCGATATATTTATTCCTCGAGGATGCTAAAATAGAGTATATCCATAAAACAACGAACGATGTATCCCACTACTAACCAGAAAAGCGTGTTTTGTGTCTATTTTTTCGTGGTCCGGATTTACTATCCCAGATGCATTGTTATGTATTCTCAGACAATTTAAGAGCAAATACAACGAGTGACTCATGCCCCGGACCACGAATCGCGATTTAGTGATTCGCGATTTGCACGTTGTGGCGTGCGTGATTCGCGAACCGTGAATCACTAAATCGCGAATCGTGATTTGGTACGCGAACCACGACTCACAATTTTGAGTCGCTGGTTAGCGAATCAAGAGTCGAGCCGGGACAATCATCGCGTGACATGTGGTCACGTGGGGACGAAAAATTTCAGACCGTTGGCAATAGTCAGATTCCAACGGCCTTTTAAAAAAAATACAAAAAGATCCAAAAAAACTATTTACCCCTATAATTACCCCTCACCCCATTCATCAAATCACCAATATTTCTCTCTAAATTATCTATACTTTTCCTCCCATATTCCCAAACTCTGACGCATATTTCGATAAAAAAATGTCCGACAACGACTCTCTAACGACGAAGGAGTTGGAAGCCAAACTTCGTGCAATGGAGCAACGAATCCGGTGAAAGCCCAATAGTATGATAGGGAGAGCAATGCCAATGATCAACGCATGGAGGAAAAGGATCGAACGTGGTGAACCTTCCCGACGACAGATTGACATAGGCCCTGTCGAAGCCCAAAACCGAATGATGTAAGATTATTTCGCCGAGAACCCAACTTATGGCCTCGATATATTCAGACGCTGTCACGCCCCAAATCCAGTTTTGACCAGATTCGAGACGTGAACTGAAAATAATAATAATAACGAAAGCAACTATAAACGAAATAAACCTCCAATCATAGTTCAAACCGGTAATTCCGACAACAAGAGTTAAACGCTCAAAATCCAAAATAAAAGAAGTTTAGTATAAAACGAAAGTACGTCTCTAGACCATCCCAAACTAGGACCCTCGCTAAGCTCCCAAGCTCCGAGACGTCCTCTAAATCAAATCCCGCTCAAAACCTGTAGAAAAGTAGAGAAGGGGGTGAGCTTTCGCTCAGTAGGAAAAAGTAGTAAAGGGGATGAGCATGTCGCTCACCCCACGAATACCCGTCTAAATATGGAATACTAGTAAAGCACAACAACTAACGAATCAACAGTAATCACAACCACAATCATAACCAACCTCACTTAACCATACCTCGTTTTATCACACCACTTACCCAATCGCCACACTTAGCGTGTGAAATCAAGCTTGCTCAACAATTAAAAAAATTTCAAAGTTCACACTCAAACCATATCTCTAAGAGTCACCAAGTAATTACACACAGTAAATCATTACCAATACACACAAGAACACAAATCATCGGTCTAGATATCCTATACTGGAATCCTCTGTCGGTATAGATATCATACCAGAACACACAACATCAGAGTATAAGCATATCAGAGCACACAATATCAGTCAGGATATCATACCGGAACACCTAGTCTCGGGGCATGTCGTACCGGAACACACATCATCGGTCTAGATATCGCCCCGAAACACCATCCTCGGCCTAGATATCCAATACCGGAATCCTCCGTCGGTATAAATATCATACCGGAACACCTAACCTCGGCCTAGATATCTTATACCAGAATCCTCCGTCGGTATATATATCATGCCGGAACACCAGCCTCGGCCTAGGTATCCTATACCAGAATCCTCTGTCGGTATAGATACCATACCGGAACACACAACATCGGGGTACAACTCATACCAAACATACCGGACCGGAACACACAGCATCGGTCGGATATCTTCCCGTAACACGGAGTATAAGCACACTTTTCCGACACCTAGTCGGATGGCAGGCGCACCTTATCACGGAACCATATCACATTTTACCGACACATAGTCGAAAGGCAGGCGCACCTCGAAACACACAACAAGTCAGACATTACCATGAAAACACTCAACAAGATGTAACACACAGTCATGATCGATCATCGCAAGGTACCCAACCAGTAATATCGCACTTACCGTCCATACTTACTCACATACCATCAATCATCACCGTTAATTAACTAAACAACACGTTCTCCTAGCATACATACCATACCGAAATAACATATCATGACCATTAAATTACTGACGGAACATACACCAACTCTATCATTCCGACACTACCATTCACAAACAAGGTGCAATCATCACACAACCTACGGGCACAACCTGGCCCACATGCAATTCTACAGCACGACAATTCCTACACCTACGAGTACGATATGGCCCGCAAGTGGTTCCATCATTTAAATACAAGTACACTAGTTATTCACATCCTATATGCAATTCTAAGACTTTACCGGTCATTATTGTCCTACATGCAATTCTAGTAACTTTCCGCATTTATACCAGTATTCACTACTTTTCCCTACCTCAACCGCTATCCAACACGAACAACCACGAGTCGCCTAGTAGCCTCATCCGCCGTGATCGGGAACAACGTCTAAGATCAAAAAGTAATACGAGAATTAATAATAATTTAAGGGTGGTTTAAAGAGATAACACCCAATCTAAACCCCAATACGTTCGGTTATAGCTAACCTTACTAATTACCCGAAAACGACCAAAATGGACTTTCCAAGTCCATTTCTGATCTATCACGGAGTAGGTCACGGAGCCTTGACGGGCTCCGTCACGGTTTGGGTCACGGAACCGTGACCTGCACCGTCACGGTCAACGTCACGGAACCGTGACGTGCACCGTCACGGAGCCGTGACGTGCGCCGTCACTTCCCGTCACGGATCCTTGACGGGTCTGACAGCCCCCTTCTTCTTCTTCCTCTTTCAACTTCGTCCCCACGAATCCAAACCTCAAAAACTCCATTGTTAAGCTTCAAAACCTCGAAAATCAGTCTCAATAACACCAAAACTTCAAGACCCATTATTGGGTTTCATCAAATTAACCCAACCCACTCCATTTCCAACACAATCCTCCACTTTCCACCACAATCCATCTATCTAACAAGGAAGAACTTCAAATCCATCATGCCCAAACCTAGTTCATGCATTTTCTACCAAACCCACAACTCAAAAATCATCAAAAGAGAAGTTAAGTGCATGATTACATTAGGGAATGGGTAGATGATGAGAAATATGGGAGAAAAGAGGGATTTTGGTGTTAGAATCAAGTAAGAGCTCCCTTTTTCTTCTCTTCTTCTCCTTTCTTCAACAATGGAACTCCCCCTCCCTCTCTATAGAATTTCGGCCAAGACAAACATTATGAGCTGAAATTGTTTCACATGTGGCTTTTAACCTAAGTTTGAAAGGCCCATTTTGCCCATTTGCTCATTTTCTTTCTTAAGCCCAAAAGTGAGGTCAATTTGGTCATTTCTCACCTCTTTCTTCTCCTCCAAGACAAATGGACAAGTGTCCATGCGGGGTCCACCTCTACCCATAATTATTTCAGCCCATTTAAATTAATCTGATAAAACCTCTAATTTGACCCCGTTTGACCCGGATTTGACTTTTTCGCAAAAGTACTCATTTGAGAGGAAATGACCCAACTAAGCTAACCGTAACGACGACTAAGCTTTTTGGGTCCCAGAAAGGTCCCGAATGACTCCCGGAGCCATCGGTTGACTTTTTCGGCGGAAAGTCAACTTTTCCCAAATTTCACCGGTTAGACCGGTGTCGACCGGGGCGGTTCTTACAGACGCCGATTCCTGTATGTCCTGACTACTCTTTCTACAGGTGATGGAAAAGATATCAGAGCATGACGATTACTTTGTTCAGAAGTCGGGAGGTGTAGGACACATGAGGTTATCAATGCACAAGAAATGCACCGCTGCGATACGAATGCTAGCGTATGGGAGCTCGACCGATTCATTTGACAAATACCTATGTATGGGGGTAAGTACCATACTCCAATGTGTAAAATGGTTATGTAAGGATTTTATTGATGTTTGATGGCGGAATACGAGTGTAAACCAACAACGGAAGACCTGGCCCGATTACTCGAATCGGGGTAAAACCGAGGGTTCCCCGATATGATTGGGAGTCTTGACTGCATGCATTAGGAGGGGAAGAATTTTGCAGTCACATTTCCAGGAGCCTACGGTAGGGGAGACCACCACGGGGATCCAACCGTTATGTTGGAGGCTGTAATGTCCCGTGATTTATGAATTTGGCATTCGTTTTTCAGAATGGCTGGCTCGAACAATGACATCAACATCCTTAACGCCGACCACTTTACTACACGGTAAAGTACGATATGGACGCTTTTCATGGCCGTGACTTTACCGTGTAGTACGAGATCAACGGGCATCGCTACGATCGACCTTAGTATTTGGTTGACGACATTTACCCATCATGGAGTCGGTTCGTGAAGTCGATTCCCCATCCACATACTCGCAAACACAAATTGTTTGCTAAAGTTCAAGAATAATTTTGGAAAGATATTAAACGGGCTTTTCGAGTTCTCCAAGCACGGTGACACATAATTTTCAGACCCTCTCGTGTTTGGAAGATGACGACTTTGGACAATATGATACACACTTGTATCATTCTACACACCACGATTGTAGAGGATGAACGCGACCGATACGAAGCAGGAGATTACGACTTGTATTACGAGCCCCCTTCAGAAATAACAAATTGGGCATCACTTGAACGATGACATCAAGGAGGGCCCTTGGCCTATCGAGAACGGTTGGGTGCTTGACTCAATGTCAAATTGTCTTGTCAAAAGCATTGTAGTTTTATGTATTACTCGGGAAGTAATAAAATTTCAAGTTTAATTTTATTTTAGTTAAATAATTTTTCTATTAATTAGTTTTGTATTTTAGTTAATTTTTTTTATTAATTAATTTTATCAATTTTATTTATAATTTACTATTTTAGATCTGAATTTAATAAATTCGGCAAAAGAATAATTAATTATCTAATCAGCAACCTTGTAAATCATGATCCCCATATGTGATCCTCTCACTGTAGAACTCAGCTCAATTTAAGGGCACACATCACAATTCTATCTAATCACTACATGATTTTCAATGTGATCCCTATATGTGATCCATTCACTATAGATGCTCTAAGAGCATCTCTAATGTTAGACAATTGGTACTGACTGTTAGATTAAAAAAAAGTATTTCAGCCATTTCTCGACCAACAGTCAACACGAACAGTCAACAACCTCCAGTGGCGGGCTGTTCGTGCTCGTTGTTTGAATAAATTAACATTTTAAAAATATGTTTGATATTTTGTCGGATATTGAATATTTTGTAACTTATATTACATAAAATTCGAATGACAATAACATTTTCAACGAAAATAATTTAAATGATAACATTGAATTAGAACTAACTAGAATGCAAATACAATTAAGCGTCTCCATATTTATGCCAAATGTGTTTGATGAGGTTGTCTTTCAATTGATAATGAGCACGCTCATCCTGCATCACTTGGGTGTTTCCAAATATGACATAGGACGAGACGAAGTTTCCTTACGTGAATGTTGGTTTTCTTGGCCCACCCTCATCTGTTGGCGCAATGAAGCCATCATATGTATGGCGTTCCGCCTCGACTATCATATTGTGCTTGATACACATGCATTCATTACTAAGCCGAGGGATTGAGGCATCCACATTCGACTCGATCGAGTGATAATG
Organism: Erodium maritimum; assembly: GCA_963921825.1. Classification (NCBI taxonomy): domain Eukaryota; kingdom Viridiplantae; phylum Streptophyta; class Magnoliopsida; order Geraniales; family Geraniaceae; genus Erodium; species Erodium maritimum. The sequence continues at coordinate 45,593,449 of OY997595.1, read as the reverse complement.
TGAAAACGAGATTGGAGGACTCCAAATGCTCGTTCCACATCCTTCCGACAAGCTTCTTGGACTTCTACAAACTTCTTTTGTTTCGGTCCCTGAGCCAATGAGTTTGTTTTCACAAAAATTGGCCATGAAGGGTAAATACCACAAGAAAGATAATACGGAAGTGTGTATTGGTTACCATTTACTATGTATTGGACAAGTGATTGCCAACCATTGATGACGTCCGCAAACAATCTAGAATGGCTCAACATAGATAAGTTGTTATTGGATCCCGCCATGCCAAAGAACGAGTGCCAAATCCATAAGTCACGCGTGGAAATCGCCTCGAGAACCACGACTGGTCTATTCTCGTGGTCCCTCCTTGAATATGAGCCCCTTAAAGCCATCAGACAATTCTTCCACTCCCAATGCATGCAATCAAGATTGCCAAGCATACCAAGATATCCATATGCTTCGTTCACCGATAAAATATAGTTCATATCAGCTTGTGTTGGCTTACGCTGATACATCGGGCCGAAGACAGTAACAATTCCCCTGTAAAATTTGATCACGTAGTCCAAAGCCGTGGTTTCGTCTATTTTCAGGTACTTGTCCAGTCCATCGGCTGTAATTCCATAACACAATTGCCTAATGGCCGCATTACATTTTTGATACGGAGATAACGATGCCCTACCCACAACGTCAACCCGTTGCCTGAAGTACACATCGTTTTCCTCCAATGCATGGAGAATACGGACGAACACATCCTTTGGCATTCAGAAACGACGACGAAAATGCACCTCCTTGTACACTGAGTTCATATCGAAGTAGTCGCACATTAATTGTTCGTTCGTAGCTTCCTGGTCTCGTGCGATGTAGTTTCTCTTCCATGGTCGTATTGCGCCAACAAATTCGTCTGACAAACATGCGTTCTTCGAGCTCTTCCTCCAATATTCGCTCGAAAGCAAGCTCGTTGGCACGGGCATCGACATTATTCGCCACTTTGATAAAAAAAAGACACAAAGAATTCAAATATAGGAGGAGATGATAGAAGGTGTGTTTTTGTTTGAGGCAAAAACTTCAATTAGTAGATAATTTGGAACAAACTAGCATTTATTTTTTTGTTAATTTCAAACTAATTTATAGAGAATTTTTTTTCAAGGTTCAATAATTGGACAATAAGATTTTCTAGCCGTAAGCGCCAGCGGCTGGTGTTGATGGTTGAGTCAACGTCGGCAGTTACCGCCAACAACGAAAAACCCGCCAACAAAACGCCAACGTTTTCTCCCACAAGCAACAAAACGACGACTAAACAAACAACGTTGGAGATGCTCTACATGAATACAAACTTCCCCAGGTTTAAAAAAAATGCAACATCGCATAACTGGTAGGTGTGTCAAGTAAAATTTAAAATTCTTGCACCAAAATACTTTTTTGACATTTAGTGTCGAGCTCTCTCTTTCTAAAAAACCCTATCGTACTTCTTCTTTATTGAGCCGCCGACGGCGGCCATGGCTTCAGCCGTGGAAGTTGGCGGCCTCTCTCTTCTCCCCTTTCCACCTCAGTTTCTTGTCGACATTCTCTCAGGCAGTTTCCTCCCTCCCTCGCCATTCGTGCGCCGCCGCCCTCCGCCGCCTGTCTGTCCGTCGTGCTCCACCGTCGTAGCCGACCCTCCTCCACCTAGCTGCTCCTTCTCTGGCTAGCTTCGTACCCACCCCTGCCGTTGTCATCCCCTCTCTCCCGAAAAAACCCACCCCACCCACGGTAAGCTACAACCTCCCTCGCCCTCTCCCGACCCGACCCGACACGCCACCCTCCAGCCTCCTCCGCTGCCCATAGTGGCCAGATCTGCCGGCCATCGTCCATCGCCCCTCCGTCCTCTCTCACCGAGAACGAGCCGCTGCCCCTTTCCTCCCTCGCCCTCCACATCCCAAAACCGGTGAGAACCCACCTCCTCTGCTCCTCTCCGGTAGGCCCCCGGGCGGATCCGCCTCTCCCCGAGTCGGTCCCCCTCCCTCGGCCATCTCCCTCGACGACGATGGACGACTGCCCTTTCACTCTTCGACTTTTTTTCCCCGACAACAACGACATGAATTACCTCGGTTTTGTCTCTTTGCCACGCTTCACATCCAGCCTAACAACTAGATCTGCTCCTACCTGTTGTCAAAGTTCCGCAATCGACGTGTTCCTGCTTTACCGAACCCGACCCGTCCCGTGTCCTTGCCCCAAGCGGACCAGATTTGCATCATCAACGCCATCCATCTGCCCCTTCGATCCGACCTCAACCTCGACCATCAGAGACCGGTCTTAAGTGTTTCAGATTCGCTGTTGTTGTCATGTTGTTTAGTTTGTTCGTTTTGTATTATTTTAAGTCCTTTTTCTGTATTTTTGTAGTCAGAGACCCAACTTTGATCGGCAGATTTTCGGTAGGTATGGTTACCACCATTTTTGTTACTGATTGAGTCTTTCTATCGACGGATCTGTTCGGATCGTTGAAAAAAAGAACAACCTAATACTTGTTTATTTAAGCGCTACGTCGCCGTTGTCGAGAGTTATTTATTTCTCTAATAGATCTTCGAAATCCCGAGAACGTCTTACGGATACAATGCTTGTGTTGTTAGATTAGACTTGTGTTGACAGGTTTGTAAAAATGGTTAATAGTTAATGAATCTTTCGGTTAAAAAAAAGTCAAAAGTAAATTTTAAACGTTTCGGACATATAAATCTCCGCAGTCAGCATTTGGTTCAATTTAAGTCACATTTAAACCCGTTTCGCGTTCTCGCTCGAAACCCCTGAGACTCTGTGTGAGTGTGCGTGAGAGAGGTTGACGAAGAAAACCCTTTCCTCTGCTTCATCTTCCTCATTCCGTCGGCTCCATGTGAGAGCACGAGCTCGAGATACCCCTTGAACAACTCCGTTCCTCAGACCTGAAAAATGGCCGAAATTCTTTCGCAGCAGCTCAAGGAGGTCGGATCCAACCTCGACCCTCTTCCCTCCAACAAAGACGCACTCGTCAAGCTCTTAAAGGTTCACATTTTGTAATTTACCTTCAAATTGTCTGTAAAGTTACTTTTTTTCATCTTCTTCGTCGTTTTGAAAGAGTTAGTGTTCCTGTTTTGTTAGTTAAATTCGGTTACTTTCTGGGGAAACCGGGGAAACGAAGTAAGGAGTTAAATTTTAGGTTTCATGTGTGTGTTTTTGTTTTGAATTGAATTGCTTGCTCAAGTAATCTTCCTAGTTCTGTCCTGGTTAGTAGGGTTAGGTTTTCGTTTTGTTAGGGTTAGACAATGAGAAAATCCTCTGGACTTCACATTTGTATGTATTAACCTTTTCGGAGTTTGAATGGAGTGGTTAGTAAGTATGGTCTTTGCTGGGGATTGAAATCTGTACTGAATTAGGGTTAATTCATGCATTGATCTACTTTGAAGATTGCGCCTTGGAAATTTATATTTCTTGAAGTTAAGATACTAAGTTCAAACATGGCAATTGGTAGTTTATATAGTTTTGGCGGTTAAACAATGAAGAACTTTGCAGACAATCCGAATGGTAACTTACAATTAAGTTAAATGGTAGAATACACTAGAAAGTTACCCTTCCGTCTCGACTGGATTAACATGTCAGCAAAAAAACAACAACTAATTGCTTCCTTTTGATCTGCAGCAAGCTGCAACATGTCTTTCTGAGTTGGATCAGTCTCCATCAGCGGCTGTATTAGGGACAATGCAGCCTTTCCTTGATGCAATAGTCAAGTCAGAACTGCTGACACATCAGGACAGGGATGTCAAACTTCTAGTTGCTACTTGTATTTGTGAGATTACCAGAATAACTGCACCAGAAGCTCCTTACAGTGATGATATTCTAAAGGTTTTATATTTTTTCTTCTCAATACACCATAGATTTTAGAAATTTAATACCATCTTACAGGTTTTGGATCTGTGTGCAGGATATTTTTCACTTAGTTGTCGAAACTTTTGGTGGGTTAAAGGATACCAGTATTCCATCATTTGGAAGAAGGGTTGTCATTTTAGAGACTGTTGCAAAATATAGGTCTTGTGTTGTAATGTTGGATCTTGAATGTGATGATCTAGTGAGGGAGATGTTTAACACTTTCTTTGCTGTTGCAAGGTGGGTTCCTTATCCTAAACTCTTATATCAATATGATAAATGTGAATGTGTTAACATTGCCCTTTCTCATATTAACCTAATCATTTAGTTAAGCATACCTTCATTGAGATGTAATGATGGTCAATGTAATTGCTTTATAGTTTATTGTATGACCATATGTTCCTAATATGTTTATTTGCTTGCAAGCCAGTTTTTGCACCTGAAGTAATGTTTGCAGATTGGTGGACTTAGTGTATATTTTTATAAACAATTCTTGGTTTTAGGTCCTGCATCTAAGACACTGGATTCTTATTCTAAGTATAAAGAAAAGTAGTGCGATAGGAATAACCATTATGAAAAGGATAATGTATATTTGTATGAAAATGGATGGTAGGTAAAACATTCTCAACACAAAACATAGTTAGTTTAAGAGACGGGTTTTTGCACTCTCTCCCTCCTTCTTCCGCAGCCACCATGGCCAAGCCTTCTATTTCCTCCACCGCTCACACGGCCGTGTCTACAGGAGGTATTTTCGTTTCTCCTTCTCCCATTGCAACTATCGGAGCCATGTCTGCAATAGTTTTCTCTGCTCGGGTTGCTCGAGTTTTGGTGGATCCAGATGCCGGACAACGCCAAGGGACCCGAGCCTTCCCCCGATCACTGTATGTGGGATCGGGTTCTACCTTGAGGACAACTCAAGACCTGCAGCAACCTCACGATTGGAGTCCGGCCTGGCCATAACTCCAAGTGTCCCGTGGCTTTAGGGTTTCGTCCTTGCATCTCTAGTCGGCTCCAAAAGTGGGACCTCCAGGATTGCTTGCATCAATCGTCCTTAGGAGTGGGGCAGCGATTCAACTGCACGTGGGGGCGATATCCCTCGAGGACAAACCGGACGATCAAGACGAAGTGATGAAAGAGGAGAAGAACGATGATCAACAGGCGAGGGCTGCCACCCAACCTCGCCAGGATCCATGATCGGACCTCGTGATCGGGTGGTCAAGACTTGGTGGCCTACCCCTCATAACCCGGGACCGATGTTGCTTGGCCGTCCCGGGAGGAGCAAGGAAGCAGCTCGTTTTTCCTGTTTTAGTTTGGTGCAATTTGATTCAGTTTTAGTTTATGTTTTGAGTTGTTTTAGTTAGATTTTATTCTGCTGTTTTGTTTTCAATTATTTCAAATTCCAGCACATGGTAGAACGTAGGGATAATTTTCATTGTTTAGGATGCAAACTAGACTATTTCTACGGGTTCATGAGCGCCAGGTGTCCTACGGGAGACTCGGGCTTATTTTGTTTTTCGGACTTTTTAGTCCTACTTATAAGGTTTCACATGCACTGGTAATGCAATTCCTCATTCGCCCTTCCAAACAAAAAGGTAAAACATTCTCAATGGATTCAGGGAGCAAAATCATATGGCTACTTGCAGATGGAAATAACACTTCTCTACATATTCATTGTTGGCTATCATGATCTTGATGGCTTTTAGCTCTGTGTCGGGTTGGAAGTTATCTGCGTTAATTTATATTATGCTATTTCATAGCCGTACTTAGTCTGGTTAACATTGGTGAATAATGAACATAGTGAATATGCTTGCCATTAGCTATTACATGCCAATGTTGTTCATGAATTGTTAATTAACCGGGACTGCAGAAGGATCCTTGATTAATAATCTTCCTTGGATTTGCACATATGCAGTGACGATCATGCAGAAAGTGTTTTCTCATCAATGGAGTCAATCATGGTTGTTCTCCTAGAAGAGAGTGAGGATATCGGGGAGGATCTTTTATTTGTTATATTGTCTGTTTTAGGTCGTAAAAGAAGTGTAAGTATCATCTCTTTATGCTGGGGGTTTGTATTGACATTATTGCTTTTTTGATTGGTTATATTATATTTGGCTTCCATTATGTTCAGTAGTTATTGTACTACTGCTAAATGATAATTGATTTTGTGGCTTTTGTTACAGGATGTTACTACCACAGCAAGAAGGCTTGCTATGAACGTGATACAGCAATGTGCAGGGAAATTGGAACCTGCAATAAAACAGTTTCTTATATCGTCAATTTCCGGGGACAACCGATCAACAAATAGTGAAATTGATTACCATGAAGTTATATATGATATATATCGTTCAGCACCTCAGATTTTATCAGGCGTCGCTCCATATCTTACTGGAGAACTCTTGGTAATTGCGAAATGAGTAGTTTGATATAATTTGCCTATGCTTTACAGATTCTTCTTTCCTATGTACTAGACTGTTCATGCTTAAATTTCATGTGTGAGTGCCCATTTTCCTAGTATTGCAAAATGCTTAATAAACTCCCTAAACTGAAAAGTCAAATTAAAACTTTATTGGGGTTGATTCACACTCCAGTTATAATAAGGTCTGAAGTTTACACGCATAATCCTATACACTGTTGTAAGTGAAGTTCATCATTCACTGAACTGAAATGAATTTACATGCAGTTTTATATTTAGTAAGTTTTGAATTATTAACTTTCAACATCTGCAGACAGATCAGTTGGAAACTCGTTCAAAAGCGGTTAAGTTAGTGGGAGACCTTCTTGCCTTGCCAGATTCTACTATTTCTGAAGCTTTTCAGCCAATATTTTCTGAGTTTCTGAAGAGGTTAGCTGATAGGGTTGTTGGAGTTCGAATGGCTGTCCTTGAACATGTCAAGGGCTGTCTGCTGTCAAATCCTTTCAGAACTGAAGCTCCTCAGATCATTGGTAAAGTAGTTTTGAGTTGCTTTACAATTTGAGACTTATTTCGTGTATTAAATTGGTTGCTTTTGATTTACATTTAGATGCCCTTTGTGACCGACTGTTGGACTATGATGAAAATGTTCGAAAGCAAGTTGTTGCTGTAGTTTGTGATGTGGCTTGCAGTGCTTTGAATTCCATTCTGGTTGAAACTATAAAACTTGTAGCTGAGCGCCTTCGAGATAAATCTGTAAATATACATTCTCTCTCTTCCCTGATACCATAATTTTCTTATGTATGATTTTAATAACAATTCTGTTTTATTCCATATCTCCAGCTTCTTGTTAAAAAATATACCATGGAAAGGCTGGCTGAGATACACAAACTTTATTGTTTGAAGTGCTCTGATGGTTCGATCAAGCCTGGTGAATTTGATTGGATTCCCGGGAAGATTTTGAGATGCTTTTATGACAAAGATTTCAGGTATTGCCATCTGAGTTATTCTTCTCTCCTTATCTTGTATATTATTTGCTTTCCATGGATTTTGCTTTTCGTCGAACATAGGCTTTGGGAAGAGTGAATGCATAAGAAGGTATTGTATGCCCCAGCCTTACTATAAGGAGAATAAACAATAGATCTTAAGCATGGGAGGGATACTATAAATTATTCTGCAGAACACTAATCTTAGAGGTAAACAACATTGTGCATGGATTTAAGCTTTTGTATAATTCTACAATTCTCACATGATGGCAAGTAGTTGATACTAGAAGATGAGATCATGTGCTTTTCTCTGCATTAGATAATTTTTGGCTGTATGGTGGCATCATGTGCTTTTGCCTGTCACTAGTTGGTTCAGATAGTGTAGTTGTTAGGCTGAGCTGTCTGCGCATAATGATCATTATTCTTTCCATTTTCTTTTTGTTGGAATACCAATATAGTAGGCTTGTGGAGCTGCATACCTAAAATGTATGCTGTGAAAGACATGGCCGGTGCATGGTATCTTCTTTTGAACTGCTTGTGATCAACTCTGCCAAAATTGAATCATTTCAAGTCTACTAATTAACTAAGCCTATTGAACAAGGGTTAAGGAGTGAATGTTTATAGAACACGTGATAACCAATTTAGCTTTTGCTGAGTTACATCTTCTAACTGCCTCATTATGTGCTACAGGTCGGATACAATTGAATCTCTTTTATGCGAGTCTCTGTTTCCAAACGAGTTTCCAATCAAAGACATAGTTACCCATTGGGTGAGAGTTTTCTCAGGATTTGACAGGGTTGAGGTCAAGGCTTTGGAGAAGATATTGGAACAGAAGCAAAGGTCTGTTTTAGGTGCTTAGGTCTGGCATCAAAAGATTTCATGACTTATAAGAATCCTACAATCATTTCGTGTATATGTTGATTATGCTCTGATATTCAGGAAATTGTCTCTTGGATTGTAGATTGCAACAGGAGATGCAGAGGTATCTTTCTCTTAGGCAGATGTATCAGGTTTGTATTCAAACTTCGATCTAGAAAGTTGAATTCTTGACGTCATAGAGATTGATTCTCTTCCTAGTGCAGGATGGTGACACAACTGAGATCCCCAAAAAAGTTTCACTCTGCTTCAGAGGAATGTCTCGCACGTTTTCTGACCCTGCAAAGGCGGAGGAGAGTTTTCAGATACTCGATCAACTAAAAGATGCTCATATCTGGAATATTCTAACAAGTATACTTGATCCAAATACCAGTTTGCGTCAATCTCATAACTGTCGGGTAAGCACTAACCTACTGAAAGATATTGTAATACACATACTTCTAGTATGATAAAATTCAGTTCTGGGGCTGAATTTTGCTTCCTGTTTGAACGGAGCCCTGTTTCTCTCCAAATATAGAGCTTTGATTTTGTTATATACGGCGACTAATAAAGCTGAATGATGACTATGGTTTGTGTGCGTCTTACTTAAAAGAATTTGCAGGGTAAAAATGAAAAACAGAATGTCAAAACTGCTGTCTGTACTATTGCTGAAATATTTTGCCCGGGTAAAAAGAGAAGACATTTCTAAGAAAGAAACTGCTTTCTGTACTAATGCTGAAATATCTCATTATTTTAAATAAACCTCCATCATTCTCATTATTTCCATTTGTGGCACCATTCTAATGTTCCCATGAAATACTATTATCAGTACCTACTTCATGTGATGTATCATAAGTAATTTATCATTAGCAATTAGGATCGTTATTGCATGCCCCAATTATCAACATCAGTGACACCTTATTTCAGTCAACGTGTTATTTCTATCTTTATTATCTCGTGGCTTCAACAGACCTATTATTGATGGCATGGCTTGTTGTCGTCACTTGTCAGATTAAGCCTCCAATTTTCCCAACTTGACAATATTTACCAACTTTTTGCCATTAGTTGAACAAATTATAGTGTCTATTATCAAAGTTACCGGTTATGACAATGATATACCAACATTTTGTTACGAGCCTTACGGTCCGGTACAAAGTGGCGTACCAAAGGAAGAAAAGCCCACAACAGTGGCCGATTAAGGGGGAAGTCGGTTTAGGGAAAAGTTTGGAATTATTAGTTTATTTCCTTTTTGTATTAGAAGTCCTTTATTTGGCTGATTGTATTAGGAATACGAAATTTGGGTAGAGAATTACCAATTATGGTTGTATTAGGACTTTGAGTTTTGGGTAACCTCTTTGGCTATATATACCAAGAGAGAAGAATAAAAGGAGACATTGAGAAAAATAAATCTGGTTTGGTTAGGTTTAATTGAGTTGTAAGCTCTCTCTAATGAGCTTTGGTTTTATTGAGGTGTAAGCTCTCTCTAACGAGCTTGTTACGGTCACAATTGTGAGAGGGAAGAACAAAGGCTCGCCGCCACGAAGCCGAAGCTTCAACTCAGCCGCGTATTACGACCCTGTAACGCGATCCCGAAGTCAGGGTCCTAACACATTTTCAGTTGCCAAAGCAGTGTTTCACCTTTATTGGTCAATATTTTAGGGAATTGCGTTGTGACAATTTCTGGGTTCATTTCTTACTGCAACATCTTTGTTTGCAGGATGATTTGCTCAAGATACTTGGTGAGAAACACCGGCTCTATGTTTTTTTAAGCACACTGTCTATGAAGTGTTCGTATTTGCTTTTCAACAAGGAGCATGTGAAAGAACTTCTACTGGAGGTCGATAAACATAGATCTGCTGGCAATGCGCAATATATTATGTCCTGTATGAATATACTGGTGGTAAGAACCTGTTATCATTCTTCCTTGTCTTATAGACACAGTCATACCGTTAAACTTATCTGTAATACCATTACCCTTAAAGAGTACAACATTTGATTGGCCTTATCCTAGAAACAATGTCAAAGCCCCATTTTTACTCTTCAAAATGAATTTTCAGATTCTTGCCAACTCCAGCCCTTTGCTACTCAGTGGGGTTGAAGGAGAACTTGTCAAATTTCTTAAAGACGACAATGAAATGATAAAAGAAGGAGTTCTGCAAGTTCTAGCTAAAGCTGGTGGTACCATCCGGGAACAATTGGCCACAGCATCAAGGTGCAATTCTGAAATTATTGAAATTTTATACCAGGTTTCTTTTACATACATGTATAATGTCTATACTTTATTTGCAGTTCGATAGATCTTATGTTGGAAAGGGTAAGTTTAGAAGGTAGCCGTAAACAAGCCAAGTATGCTGTACACGCCTTAGCTGCAATCACAAAGGATGATGGACTGAAATCTCTATCTGTTTTATACAAGGTCTGTATTCTCTTGTCATGAGTCACCATAGCCCTACTTATATCATAAAGGGTGTATATTTTTTATTTAATTGCAGAGGCTTGTGGATATTCTAGAAGAGAGGACACATTTGCCTGCTGTACTACAGTCTCTAGGGTGTATAGCTCAGACTGCAATGCCAGTTTTTGAAACTAGAGAGAATGAAGTTGAAGAATTTATAAAAAGCAAGATCCTAAATTGCAACACTGTACGTCTTTGAAGATGCACTAGCCTTGTGCGAAGTTATTGCCTTTGATCTCTTCTTGATAGTACAAGTCTTCTTAAAACACTTTTACCTGTTTTCAGAAACCAGAAGACAGAAATAATGCATCATGGGATGACATTAGTGAAACTTGTATGTTGAAGGTTGGTTAGAATTATTTGTTTCCTTATCTAATAATATTGTTTTTCTAATGGCAATTTTTCTGGATAATATATTGAGGATTCAATGTGGTATCCTAAATTTATTTTATATTACCTTTACAGTGATAACCTTGATAGATAATTCATCACTTCATGGTTTTGTGTTTTATAAAGATATTTGGCATTAAAACGTTGGCGAAGAGCTACTTGCCTATTAAGGATGCTCATCTTCGTCCTGGGATTGATGGTCTTCTGGAAATCGTCCGAAACATACTTTCTGTTGGAGAAATTTCCGAAGACGTAGAATCAAGGTAGTTGGGTTTTGCATTCATTGTATTAACGACATTTGTTGATATTAATTGTTTGAACATCGTTTCTCCTATTATAAGCATGGGATTTCACGTGGTAATTTGTCAATCTTGCAGCTTAGTTGATAAGGCCCACCTGAGGCTTGCCTCTGCTAAAGCAGTTCTTCGTCTGGCAAGGCAATGGGATCATAAGATACCTATTGATATTTTCTACTTAACTTTCAGAACATCAGAGGTGAAGATTTCTTATACATAATTTCTTCCACCTGCATTTTCATTTTTCTTGCTGAATTCTTGTTTGTACTTATACCCGTGAATACAACTCTTTTAATTCTCTGTAATGTATTGAAGTAAATTTTTTATCTTATCTTATTGTCTTGTAGATCAGTTTTCCTCAAGCTAGGAAGTTATTCCTCAGAAAAGTTCATCAATACATAAAGGACCGATTATTAGATGCAAAATATGCTGCTGCCTTTGTACTTAGTATAATTGGACTGAGACGTGCAGATTTTGACGAGGTAAGCTTACTAATTTTGTAATATGGAGTAATTCTCAACACCTAGGTCAACTACCACGAAATGGCAGAGACCTCATAGAATAAATATGAAGTTGCTGGTTCCAATCCCCACACTTGCGGTTATTGCTGATAAAAATCTGCATATTATTTGTCTAAATTGTAGAATTTCTGAAATGCTTGTCATGTTTGTATTTATTTGCAATCCTTATCCTGTTTGAAATGGCAGGAAAAACAAAACTTGGCTGATGTTATACAATTCTGTCATCAAGCAAGGGCTCGACAATTCTCTATGCAGACTGATATGAATACCCCGATGGCTTATCCTGAATATATTCTTCCTTATCTGGTCCATGCCCTAGCTCATCATTCATGTCCTAATGTTGATGAATGCAAGGATGTGGAAAATTTTAAACTACTATACAGGTATATGAGTATCCACACTGACATTTTGTTTCCTTGCAATGTATGTATACCTTCTCATTGAATAATGGAGTTTTAGGGAAGGGATAATTATGGGGTTAATATGTATATGGGTCTGTTATTTATAGTACTAATAACTATGAAGGGTTCTTCATTTCACGGTGATCATAATCCTGATTCAAGAAATGTTTTTCCTGTTTATTGGATCTGTTATGCTTATCGTATCTTGCTTCTTATTTTCTTCTTCCTACCCTCGATCTTCTTATCTAGTAATTCAAGAATAACAAGTTAGAGTGTCCCTTTTTCAGGTTTTCTGTTTCTCAGTGCTGATTCTGAACTGTTTTATATATGTATACTGGCAGTCTTTTAAAGTTTATGGTCCAAAATGTTACATAGGCACATGTTTGTAAATTCATCATATCATACTGTACTATTTTTTTTATCGTGTTATAAATCTATTTTTTTATCGTGTTTTATATATGTATACTGGCAGTCTTTTAAAGTTTATGGTCCAAAATGTTGCATAGGCACATGTTTTTAAATTCATCATATCATACTGTACTATTTTTTTATCGTGTTATAAATCCATCTTGTTTCAGAAGTTTGATTGTCTTGTTTTGTCGTTACATGGTGTACTTTGCTTATAATTAAGCATTTTGGAACTATTAGATGGACTCCATCATGTATTTTTACGGCCAATTTTGTTTTTTTTAGAATTACTCATGAAGGTAATATTTTTGCTGTAATTTTCATCTATTTAATTTTAGGGTTAATTGTCAAATACCATCCTAAAGTATTGTCCACAAACGAAAAAATACCTAAAGTTTTGTCCACACTTTTAGGCTACACTTATGTTTTGTCTATTGACTTCCGTTAGAAAAACGTAACAGGTTAATTGTCAGAAACTACCCTAAGGTATTGTCCACACAACTATAGAATGCATTATGAATTTCCCACACAATTTTAGAATGCATTATGTATTGCCCACAAATCTATTGAATCTGCGAAGAACTGTGCAGACCATTCATTATGAACATTCATCACAGTTTCTCTTTGTTACGTTTATCTAACGGAAGTCGGTGGACAAAACTTTAGTGTAGCCTAAAATCGTGGACTAAACATTAGGTAGTTATTTGTTTGTGGACAATACTTTAAAGTATTTTTTGACAATTAACCCTTAATTTTAATACTTTCCAATGTTTTGCCTTTTATCTTTGTGAGCAAAACGTTCCCTAACATGTTCATAGGTCTATTGCCATCTCATGTCCTTTCTACTGTGAAGGTCCTCATGCAAGTCATCCTGTTTCCTTTTTCCCTATTTCTGGAAGAACAATTCTCACTCACGAAGTAAAATTTGACCAGCTGTTTTTTTTCTCATTAGAAATTTGTCCTTTTTCTCCTATTCCATGTTGTTGTAATTTCCCACTAAATTCTAGTTCACCCTTGTCTCTCTCTTCCACGTACTGAAGTTCTTTTGAGTTTTCAACCTTTCATTCATTGTAGTCACTGCTAGCGTCATAACTGATACCATACCTCTTTCTTTTTCCATCCAACAATTATTAAATGAATGTAACTTGGACTCGGGAGAAAAGGCTCTAAGGTATGATGCTAATATGTAGATGTGGAAGTATGTGTCCTACATTGAAAGTGTATGGACCAATTGACACTTGATAAGCATATTGGTGTCTCCACCTATTAGTTCGAGCTTTTGGGTTGGATTTAACTTTAGGGATAATTGTCCAAAATTACCCTAAAGTTTCGTCCACAAATAAGTTGATGCACAAAGTTTTGTCCACGCTTTGTGGGTGCACTGAAGTTTTGTCCACGCTTTTGTGGATGCATTGAAGTTTTGTCCACGCTTTTGTGGGTGCATTTAAGTTTTGTCCACGCTTTGTGGGTGCATTTAAGTTTTGTCCACACTTCTATTCAATTCGAGAAGCACTGCCCAGACCATCATTCTGAATATCCCTATTACGTCAAAACTAAAAAAGTAGTGGACAAAACTTTACGATAGCCACATAGCGTGGAAGAAACTTTGTGCATCAACTCGTTTGTGGACGAAACTTTAGGGTAGTCTTGGACAATTATTCCTTAACTTTAATATGATATTACAGCTACTCGACCCACGACTAGCTTGTCGTATCCACCTTGTGGTATCTGGTCCATATGCAGATGTTCAACCCTGCTATGACCCACATGCAGGTGGCCAGTCCTACAAGGGAAATGGAGTGTTGAAGTGTGGGAGACATTGAAAGTGTATGGACGAATTGACCACTTGATAAGTATATTGGTGCCTCCACCTATCAGTTCGAGCTTTTGGGTTGGTTGGGCTTTAACATGGTATCAGGTTTGGCCTACAACCTGTTTGTCGCCTCCACCCTGTGGTCTCCAGTCCATATGCAGATGTCTAGTCCTGCTATGGCCCATGTGTAGATGTCCAGTACCACACGCCTCCACCCCGTGGTCTCTAGTTCATATGCAGATGTTTAGTCTTGCTATGACCCACGTGTATGTGTCCTGCATTGAAAGTGTGTGGACGAATTGACTACTTGATAAGCATATAGGGGCCTCCACCCATCAGTTCGAGCTTTTGTGTTGGATTGGGCTTTAACAATAGAGACTGCATGTGGATGCTATTTTTTCTATGGGAAAATGTACTCTTTTGATTGTATTCGAGAAAATCAAATTTGTTTTTGTGGAATTGAAATGCGAAATTTGAAATAAAATCTTTGTAGCTTGACATGGTTATCTTAGTACAGGGCTGTCTTTTTTCTCTTCCAATAACTTCCCTATCTTTCATTACTGGTTTTTGTGCTTTTGGTTCGAAAAACATTTAATTGATTCCATATCCATATGGCCCGCCAGTATTTTGATGCATATATTCAATATAAACATGCCTAAACACTTATAGTTAATTTACTAACAACTTTTGCTGTTTTACTGCCCAAAATTTTAGCTAATTCATGTATTGTAATAATTTGTATGTATTCGTACTTGCATACTGACAGTTCCCTGTATTGTTAGGCAACTATACCTACTTATTTCCATGCTGCTGACCGGAGATGAAGATGGCAAGTCTGAATCTGGAATCGTCAAGGACAGAGAGAGTACTTGTGCTATAGTCTCTGTCTTTAAAAGTATCAAGTGCTCAGAAGATGTAGTGGATGTAGAAAAATCAAAGGTTGGAGATGAGTGTTATTATTTCTTTCGTTTCCTTTATTTGCTTATACCGGTTATTTGTTAAGTATTCCTTAACTGCATACTTGAAGCAAAGCTTACATGTTTAGCTGCTGGAATTTTCAGAATTCATATGCAGTTTGTGACCTTGGCTTGTCGATCATCAAACGCTTAGCTCGAAAAGAAGATAATCTGCAAGGTGAGACCACTTTGATCTCTCTGCCTTCAGTTCTATACAGACCGCGTGAGAAAAAAGAAGTAAGCGATTCTAAGGTAAGTTTCATATGCTAAAAAGTTCGGTTTTTGCATTGTTATAATAAACTTCCTGCTATACAAAAAGAACATTTGGCTCTTAAACTAGTGTTCTAGTAGTTTTACATCTACATTATTGCACTGTTTGATAGGCTGGTGAAGAGAAAATGGCCAGTGAAGGTCAAACTACCGTTGGAGAGAAATATGCCAGTGAAGGTCAAACTATTGGTGAAGAGAAAATGGCCAGTGAAGGTCAAACTACCGTTGGAGAGAAATCTGCCAGTGAAGGTCAAACTATTGGTGAAGAGAAAACGTCCGGCGAAGGTCAAACTACTGGCGAAGAGAGGATGACCAGTGAGAGCCAAACAGCCAATGAAGGTATAACAGCTGGAAAAGAGGAAACAGCCAGCGAAGGGTCAACGGCTGGGCCAGAGAAAACAGTGAATGAAGGACAAACTGCTAATGAAGTGCAGATAACAGATGCAGGGCAAACGACAGGTCAAGGGAAAATGGCCAGTGAAGGACAAACATGGCTGGCTGATGAGACTGTGTTAGCACACTTCGAATCACTAAAATTTGATGCCAATGGCATTGTAAGTTCCGCAGCTCAGTAATTAATGCTTTTAATAACATTTCACGTTTGACACTTCTTCCTTCTTCTGCTAACATATTTTAGCTACTTATGTAATTGCATCAGGTTCAGGCAGAGATTGTCGAGGATGGCATTCTAAAAGACAGCGGCAAAGATGGGAATGAAGTACCCTTAGGAAAAATTATCAAACATTTGAAATCCCAGGGACCCAAAGCTAGAAAAGGGGCCAAGGCTAAATCTTCACCAAATAAAAGTAAAAATGCCGAAAATGATATTGATATCTTGAAAATGGTTAGAGAAATAAACTTTGATGATCGGAAGAAATCCAGTAAGTTTGAAGCAAGCAATGGGAATGACCACACTCCAAAAATAAAATCAAAGACCATTCAAAGAACCAAACCAGAAAAGCAAGTTATGGTGAACTTGTTCCAGTTCCTAAACGTCTGAGGTCGTTGTCTGCTCATAACCCTTTAAAGTCAAGAAATACTTCAAAGTCTTCTGTCATAGCTTCAAAAGATGATCTACTACAGACTGGGCCTTCCTTTCAATCTCAAGGACAGGATGTTGACTCTGAGGACAAAATCTGTGAAAGCAGAGAGTCGGACTTGGTATCATCTGTCCACAAAACTGCTTCATCAAAACGTAAAGGCAAATATTTTGACAAACGCAGTAGTGGAAAATCAACAAAAAGTGAAGATACTGATGATCACGATTCAAAAGTGAGTCTTAAACATTCAACCGTCTTTGTGTTATCTGATACTGTACTGGTTTGCACCTTTTGTTTTAACTTCGTTGCCGCCTCTTTCAGACACCAAGTGAGCTAATGGAGACTGATGAGCTCAACACAGTTAATAATTCTAAGTCACCAGTGGGGTCTAGCAAGAAACGTAAAAGAAGAAGTATTGCGGGTTTAGCAAAGGTTCACCTCTCGAAGTCATTTTTATCAGTTTCAGTTGCAAATGCATCTCTATTCATTTTAAACATCTGTACATGTTTCACATAATCATAAACCCCACCTTATAATGGATCTTGGTTATCATAATTTCTAGACATCCTTTCAAACTTTGCGATTGTACTTCGAGATCTGCTCCATTATTGGAAGGAGGGAGAGGGCACATTATAGTACTATGATCTCATTATTTTCAGTTGGTTTCTAGCTTGTTTACTAATAGTAGTATCATGCCACACTCAGCCTTTGTTATTTGCAAGATTATATGTACAAGAATGAATACTAATTATTTCAGTAACATAAATTCTGACAATTTTTTTCCACAGTGCTCAAACAAGGATGGTGAAAAAGATCTGTCAAATTTGATCAGTTGCAGGATAAAAGTTTGGTGGCCAATGGACAAGAAGTGAGTAATCTGTTAATGTATATGATGAGATGTTAGGGTTACCATTAGTTTAAATAAATAGCAAAGAAAACGAAAGAAGATTTGGAATTGCTCCATATGTTTTATGAGATTTTTTTTCCTGGCGAGTGTCTTCTAAGTCCTGTGATTTTCTTGCTGAGGGAATATTTTCGCACCAACTAAAAAGTCTGAAAATGACCCACTTTTTTAGTAAATAACTTCCTAGCAAATGGAGGATACATTGTAAATACTCTCTGGAGCATAACCTACCCAGGAGAAGGTTCTTTTTGTCTTTTAAGTTTGTTATTCATCAATGGTAACGGTAAAAGGGAAATATGGTGTAATCAGAAAGCCAAACCTAGTGCCTTATGCTTCTTCTTGCTACAATCAAACAGGTTTTACGAAGGCACTGTGAAGTCCTATGATCCTATAAAAGGGAAACATGTGGTACGCTACACCTTCTGGATTCCCTTTTGCATCTCGTTTGTATACCCATTGTTAACTAATCAAAAGTTTCTTATATTGATTCAACCTTCTGTGTATACTATAGATATTGTATGACGATGGAGATATTGAAGTGCTGTGCTTGGAAAAGGAGCGTTGGGAGCTTGTTAACAATGGTTCCAAGTTAACAAAGGTCCATAATTGTCGTTCTTTGATGTTCTTTCTTGTAGATAAATCAAATCTAGCTGATACTTGTTAAAAGCAATGTCAACTGATCCAGTTCTAAATTCTAACATGTTCTTCCTGAAAACATATGCAGAAGTTAAAATCACCAAAAGCCCCCCATCCAACAGAAGTGTAAGTCTTACCTTCTGATTCGGTTTTTACGTTATGTCCACACACACACTCAACTCCCTTTGCTTTGAATTGTTTTATTAACAAACTATTGAATAGGAATTGATCTCTACTTTTGTTTTTTGATACTTCACTTGTGTTTCGTTCCTTCAATTAATTTCAGGTCACCAGAACAGAAAAATAAGAGTTCTGATGGTTCAAGACAGAATAAAAAATCATCAAAAACGTGTGTAAATTACTGCACATGATTGTGTATGTCTGCAGTATTTGTTTCTTATGGATTATAAGCTGATTCAGTCTTTTTTTTTATCCAGAGTTACAGGGAAAAGAACTCCAAAGAAAAATTTGAAACGTGGACAGAGAAAATTGTCTGAGAGTAAAGAGAGTTCTGATGTGTCAGACCCTGAACCGACCTCAATATCCAAAATTGATTCCATGAACTCTGGTAAGTGGTCTGCGTTTCAAAAGTTCAGTTTACTCTGCATATTGTTATAAAGGTTTGTGTTGCTGTTAGCAAGCTCTTTCTGGTCATGCCTGTCACTTAAGTTCTTAGTAGTATAAGGGATGAGTGTTTCCTGGCTCTCTACTGGATGTTGCAGCTACTGCAGGGCACATCTGATGTTTTGTTCGCCATAAGATTAAATATTTCTGGGGTTGAGATAATTCATTTTCTAATTAAAATAAAGGGTTAATTACCATTAGTACCCCTTTTCTATTGGTAACACTCTTTTAGTACCCTGATGTATTGGTAACGCTCTGGACAAAATTTTGGTCAAGTTTACGCCGTTTTGATGATCTGTGACCAATTCATAAGGGGTATTAAATGTTCTGTTATCAATACAAAAGGGGTATTAAATGATCTGTGACCAATTCATAAAGGGTACTAAATGACACTTACCAAAACGGAGGGACTGTTATTGAACGTTACAAAACGCAGGGGTACAAAAGGTATGTTACCAATAGAAAAGGGGTACAAAAGGTAATTAACCCTAAAATAAAAAAAGTTGCCAAGGCCCAAGAGTGATCACTAAAAATGATCATAGGCTCATTTACTACGAGAGCATCTGGAAGAATCGAGTGCAAGATTTTGTAGATTGCCCTGTTACCGAGAAATACTCCATACTGTTTTCAGCCCCAACATCTTTAGATATGAGTAATTCCAGGCTACTAAGTTGAGTGCTCTCATCTTGAATTAGAATTTCAGTTCTTTTAATTCATCTTGTCTTTTAGGTGATTCTGAAGGGGGGGATCATGACGAAACAATGGATGAGAATGTAGCAGACATGGAGGAGTTTGAAAAGGAAGTGAAGTCAGTTTCTGAAGGGAAAAAGTCTGAAGATTTAGAGACAAGCTCGAAACACGCAGAGGAGCCTGATGAAGATAAATCTGATAGTGAAGGAAAGTATATTGGCAAAAAGGATAGCGTTCTGATGGATACTGTAACCGAGAAAGAAGAAAAAGCAGATGAGTTGGGTGATAAAAAGGAAGAGAAGACAGATTCTGAAGGGAATCAAGAAGGCCAGGAAGAGGGCAAATCCGATTCTGAAGGAACCAAATCCCCACCTCAGAAATCTCCAAATCCCTCAGATGCAGAAATTTCTGATGATGAACCTCTTGTATGTACCTGTCTGTACCTTTCATCAATATAGTTATGCTCTGTTTATTAGGTTCTAATTTGAATGTCCAAATGCAGAGCATCTGGAAGAATCGAGTGGGGAAACCAAGTTCAAAACAGTAGCATATGCAAGAACTCACAAGGCAGCAGATCCCAATGCCTTTTTTTCTGTCTTTAGTTGG
Organism: Erodium maritimum; assembly: GCA_963921825.1. Classification (NCBI taxonomy): domain Eukaryota; kingdom Viridiplantae; phylum Streptophyta; class Magnoliopsida; order Geraniales; family Geraniaceae; genus Erodium; species Erodium maritimum. The sequence goes on along the minus strand of OY997595.1, from coordinate 45,573,327 downwards.
ATTCATTTGTTGGAAGGGAAAGAGATATATGTCACTTTTAATGATGTAGCTGAAATGAAAGTGTACAAGCCATGTGTAGAATATAAAACTACATATGACTAGCATGGATGAGTGGTAGATGGTAGGGTTGGCATGCAGTGGTGTGGCGCACCACTGTGATTGATAAATTGATGGGCCACATGTACAGTTCATACATGAGAGGATAGATATTAAGTGTATTATGTTTAGGTCCCAACATCCTTGGAAGTGATTCTGCTACTTTCTTTGTTGTTTTCTTTTTTGTTGGTATTGTATTTTCACCTTGTAAGCCACTTTTTTGGTAACATTATGTTGTAATATTTTATTTCATTTCTCAGAAATGATTATTGTCAACCATTAGCCAAGACTAATGGATAACGTGTTATGTTTTCTAGGGCTTCTATGTCTGTAATACTTCGTTGTTAGTGTGACTTTGCTTTACAATTGGTCCATGCAATGCATGTTATGACCTTTGAAGTATGTGCGGACTGATTTCATGTTGTTAACCAACCTACAAGACTGGCTATATGGCCATAGGTCCTGTATATTGATTTAAATATACAACTGATGGAAATATAAACTATGAAGTATACACAGAGGTCGAGAGGAAAAACCTCTCAAATGAAATGGCACCTCAAATCAGAGGGAACATTTCTAAAACCCTAATTTTACAACTTGAAGCACAAAACAAGGACGAGTATAACAATTCAATACCAACATTTCAATCATGAAATAAACAATACAACAATTCAATACCAACATTTCAATCATGAAGTAAACAATACAATTCCAAAGGTCTACAACTCAGAATTGCCTAAAACAATAGGCCGCATATTCAGATATTACAACCATAAATCTCAAGACCAAAATCCAACAAAGGGAACACAACTAAGTAAAAAAAGTGAAAGAATAAACCAAAAACTGCCACACTTCTCGAGAGTTCCGAACAGGGCCGGCCCTTTGAAAACTGTGGCCTTAGGCAAAAATAAAAAAATGGGCCTTTTTAACATAGTTTATTTTATATAATTTAAGTTTTTTCTCTTGAAATTACAATTAAAAAGAAGAATAACAAAAAAATAGTTTAAATTAATAATCTTATGTTTATATTGTTAACTTAAACTTATTTTTAAGTTTAACAAGTTCAACTTTTTTAAACCATCTTATGAATTATATGATAGTTATAACAAAATGAGCATTTTTTTTGTGTCGGTTGAGAAGTTTTTTTTTTTTTTTGTAATTCTAGATAAAATCACATTGAAAACCAAAGAACTTATTGAAAAGAGAGATTAAGAATTAGGTGAATCTAAATTTAAAAATATATAATCGATTACATGGTGATTTGGAAGAGGAAAAAAGTATTAGAGTTGTACAAGATGAAGAAAGACTGGCAAGAAAAAATAAATCACTGGAAGAAAATAAACTCTACAAAACATTATTTATTTAAAATCATATATTTAGAAAATAAAGAAAAGGATGAAGCCAATCGATTACACAAGACAAATGTACGTGGATATACGATACTAGAAAGTAAAATTTTCATTTATGAGATTATATGCCCAAAAATAACTGCAACAGAAGGTATTGAGTAAAAAGAAGAGCAATTTCAATGCTAGGTTTTACCATATCTCAATTTTGTGTGTTTTTTTTTAATTTTTTCTCTCTATAATTTTTATCTGTATAAAAGAGTACATCTCTTTTATGTAGACGAGAGAAGTCTTCTGTACAAAGGAATATAGTGGGGTCCACTGTAATTAAAACCAGTTTTTTTTGAGAAATGAAACGTTATTTGGGAAGACAATTTGGGCTACAATCGGAAAGTGAAGTGATAATGATTTCCCTTTAACAGATTTTTTTTGGCTTTTAAATTGGTCCAGCTGTTAAAAATATTTGGGGCCTTAATTTGGGTGGAGGCCTTAGGCGACCGCCTATTTCGCCTAATGGGCGAGCCGACCCTGGTTCCGAACACCCTCTGACCCGGAACAGACTCCTACGCCTCCGGGATCGCGAACCACCACATCGATCCACTATCACCAACAAAATGACTAGAAAACCACTCCAATGCCAAATGAAGCCACCAAACACTGCTAAGTTCATAGAGAACTCGCCCACGACCAACATCACAAAACAACCCAGCTATAAGAATGCTAAACTTTTTTTCTTTTTCTGTTTTTCGTTAAAAGAATGCGAAACCGATTTCTCAATATCCATCTCAGCTAACGAGAAAGTCGAATACAAATAAAATACACAGTCTTTGAAAGAGTTCGATTAATTTTAATTTTGTTGTAATATATAAATCATAATGGCTAGTGAATATATATATTCGGTATCAAATGAGAACGCACCCTTATTGTGCTCTGCGAACTCACAAGAAGGCGACACATGTTTTTTGCGCCGCACATAGTTATTGTTCGCGCGCGCACATCTCTGCTACCTCCATGCTGTCACGCCCCAATTTCAGTAAACCGAACTCGGGACGCGAACGTTTAAAATAGAAAACACTTTGAAACCACTTCCATTAAAACACTTTACAACACCAGTTTAGTTCAACGAAAGGATAATTACAACTCAAAAACAAAACGTCCCACAGGCGGACAAAAGCGAGGTATCCGTCGCTAGACTAAAAAGTAACCCGGACTCCCGCCCCTAGCTCTTCAAGCTTCGGAAGCTCACCTAGTCCGACCTGCGACAAGTACCTGTAGGAAAAGCAGCTAGGGGTGAGCGTTCGCTCACCACCACGGATAACAGACTGACTACGACATAATTAGCAGACAAGCCGGTAACACCAATAATAAAGTCTACACCGAGGGACACTGTCCCCAACCCAAGGACTCTGACTGATCATACACACACTGTTACCTTCCTTGACCAACTCAACACTTTGACACGTAAAGTAGACCCGACACAACGATCACGACCTCTCCCAAGGATTCGAAAGAAACGACGCAACACCAAACAAGATCACAAAGGATCGCACACCAAACAAGATCACAAAGGATCGCACACCAAACAAGATCACAAAAGATCGCAAACCAGCTGCTCAGTAACCTCCCTCACGCCCTTTACCGATCTCATCAGGTCAGGCGGTCGACCCGTTGCATTTCCTCGACACAAAGTCGGATCAGACACTCACAACCACCGAACCACACACGTGCGGCCAGGACCCCTTTACTGACGGGCGGGCCCCCTACCCCGTCTGAACGTGCAGACGCGTGTGATCGAGGACCCCCGTTTAATGAAGCGGGCCCACAACCTCAGGTAACCACAATCACTCTCAACCCATCACACTCACAACCACCGAACCACACACGCGCGGCCAGGACCACTTTTCTGACGGGCGGGCCCCTACCCCGTCTGAACATGCAGACGCGTGTGATCGAGGACCCCCGTTTAATGAAGCGGGCCCACAACCTCATGTAACCACAATCACAATCACAAACACAGTTCAACAACAGCAACAACACAAGTTCAACACTCCACAGCCACTCATGGCCACCCAAGGCACCAACCCTAAAACACGGACTCAACAGCCCCACAGGCACTCACGGCCTCCCAAGATACACCAACAGTGACTCGCGGGTCAACGACCCCACGGGCACTCGCGGCCACTCAAAACCACCAATAGTAACGACACGGGTTCACGACCCCACGGCACTCACGGCCACCCAAAACACCAAAACGACAACACGGGCTCTCATGGCCACCCAAAACTCAACAACAATTAACACGGGCTCTCAAGGCCACCCAAACTCGACGATAAATAACACGGGCTATCAAGGCCACTCAAACTCGACGATAAACAACACGGGCTCTCAAGGCCACCCAAACTCAACAACAATTAACACACAACAACCTCCGGCATAAACGATGCCTCCAACAGTCCTAAGATCGCTAATTTCACAAACAACCTCCGGGCATGGTCATATGCCTCCAGTACTCCTAATGTCGATAAGTTCTCTGTTCCTACGACACCACTAAGTGTCACAAGCATTTCCAGTAATTACTAAGTTCCCGTATCATGCATTTCTAATATTCGATAGTCTACTCAACCCACGACACCCCGGTGTCACATGCAATTCTACTGTTAACTTTCCCTAGTCAGGGCCGAGATCCGGCTACTTTTCCCTACCTCAACTGAAGAGCAACCGCTATGTTTCCTAGCTGCTGACGTTCTGGCTCGCTACCTCCGGGCTCCACTTCGATCGAAGCCGGACGCTAAAGGAAACACAAAAGCCATAGATTAATAACGGTTCCGCCGTTAAGTTAAAGGTTACGATTAGTCCAGTTTAAATCCGACAATTGTCTTTCCCACTCGAGCGGGATAAAAGTGGGATTACGACGGATCGAGTTCGAGCACCCGCGCACCGAACTCAGGTTGATCAGAAACCCAGTTAAAACCAATTTTAACTCAAACCGTCTTTGAAACTCCTTTGTTTTACCTAATTCCGATTTTGATTTTAAAATAGAACGATTCTTTCCTGTTCTTTTCCAAACTCGATATTTTGGTCCAAGCCTTTCTAAATCCGATCTGAGTTCGTTTTCCCTTTCGACTTAACTTAACTCAAGTTTAAACTTAACCGACTTTCGTTTTAAAAACCCGTTTGATTTAACCAGATCTAGTTTTATCATTTTTTCTTAAGAACTCGAAACCGATTTCCTTTTTCCCTTTTTTCCCTTAGACAAATGTTTTTCGTTTCAAATAAAGTTCCTTTTTAATTAAACTCTGATTTTCTTTCCGTTTAAAACAACTTCGTTTTCTCATTTAACGGATCTAAGTCGTTTTTAATTTCTTTCCCTTTTAACCGATAATTTTCATTAGTTTTGAAACATAACAACAACTTCTCACTTTCTTTGATTTCCTTACAATTCAGATTCAAAATGACAACGGTTTAAACCGAGCCAGATCCAGAACAGCATAGAATAGCGGTAAAGGGAATAATAACTCGGTAACGAAAAATAACGGGGACTCGGTTTTCACAACCGGCTGACCACCGGTAAGGGCGTAGCCGGCCGAAGCCTAACCGTGGGAACGAACGGTGGCGGGCGGTGGAGAGCGGCGGCGGTGGTGGCCGTGGGTGCGGCGGGGCGCGGCTGAGGGTTTCCCCTCAGATCTGACTGAATCTGGCCGTAACTCGCCGGATCTGGTGAGCGCTGGCGCTGTTGAGGACGATACCGGCGGGGTCGGGGACGAGGTGGTTCGGAAGGTCAGAGAGGCTCGGTGGTGGGGTACCGGCGACGGCTCAGGACGAGGGAGAGGGTGGTCGGGGAGGACGAGCTCGGGCTCGGGACTGAGTGAGGACGGAGGCGGTGGTTCGGGCGGAGGCTGGTGAGTGGAGAGAAGGGCGGTGGTTGTCGTGGTCGGAAGGAGGAGGTGACGGCCGGAATCGAGATGGACGGCGTCGGGAGGGAATCGGAGGAGAAGATGAGGGAGGTCGGGACGGTGGCGTGGTCGGGACGGCGGCGTGGTCGTGACGGCGGCGTGGTCGTGGGGAGGGGGTTTCGAAGAAGACGAAGGAGAAGTGAGGGAGGAAGGTCGGACGGCGAGGAAACTGGACGGAGGTGAGGGAAGGGAGAGGGCCGGAGAGACGCCGGCGATGGCGAGACGACGAGGGTGAGGTCGGGAGAGGAGAGGGGCGGCTGAAGGAGAAGATGAAATGAGGATTAGGGTTTCAGAACCCTAATGCCCACCTTATATAGGTCGGGCTTTGGGCCGGGTCTGCTGGTCGGGTCCGGTCCGACCCGGTCCGACCCAATTTTTTTTTTTTTTGGACTTTTCGAACCGCTTCCTAAACCCGTCACTTAAAACCCGTAAAAAGACAATTAAACTTTCGGGACTTTACAGTCCATGCAAAGTGCTGATACCTTACATAGAATGATGACACATGTCCTTTTTTCGCGCATGCTAAGTGCTAGTACCAAACATGTAAAGTACTGGTACATGGTACCACAACTTTGCATGTTGGTACCAACACTTCTGTATGTAATGTACCAACACTTTTTTTTGTATGTAAGGTACCAACACTTTACATGACGGGTATCGAATCTGCGTGCGCGTGCAAAGAACACGTGTCGTTCTCGTAGTTTGCACAATGAGGGCGGTTTATACTGTATACCAACCCTATATATAGATATGTGTGCACGCAAAGGACATGTGTCGCTCTCCTATAAGTTCGCAATTTGTACAATAAGAGTGGTTTTTACTATATACTGACCCCTCTTACGGTACGAACATGCGAACCCCAAATGTAGTTTAAGAAAAACAACATCCCAGTTTGAGAAAATTAAGTTTTAGAATATAGAATTTTACTTTGAGGAAAGTTGTAACATTCTAGTTTGCAAAAATAACGCTCTCAGTTTGAAGAAATTTTGGTTTGAGGATATTCATCTTAAAACTAGAATGCTATTTCCTCAAACCATATATGTATAGCATCAGGTGTGACATGACCATAAAATGCAGACATGCGAACCAAATCCCATCCGTCCTTCACGCTTCATCGACGGTTCACAGGAGAGCGTGAATCTGGTTCCCTCCCAAACCCCACATGCTTCTGTTTGGGAAAAAAATTAGGGATTCTGCTTATAGAATATAACTGCCTAATTCAAAAAAGGAAAGATCTCCAATTCTCAAGACAAATCGACTGATTGCATCAAGCATGATTCACAAAAGGAAAGCTCTCCAATTGTCTAGACGAATCGGGATCTGAACTAATTGCAGCAAGCCAAATCTGAAACAAGGAAGCTCTCATCTTTGAATCTGGAAACGATTCTTTGGAAATCGGGACGAGATCGTCACTGATCGCATCAAACACCAAATTGCGACTCAGATTTTCGCAACTATTACCTGAGATCAAGATTGACGACATTGTTGTCAGAGATTGTAACAAGCCTGATTCGAGATCGGGACAACGTATATCGAGATGTCATCTAACATATGTAAGTACACATCATACGACCGCGTGCATAAGTTGTTTGTTAATTTTGTGTCATTCCGTTGTGAATCCCTGGATAGGTTTATTCAAAACCTAATATGTCCGCACATACAATCGCTATGATTTACCAATCTATTTGCAATGTATTCTGAAACTGCATTACCTGTATTTATGAACCAGAATAATTCAGGTGTGTTGCATTTACTACTGATATGAATTGACAATCTATATGTGTTGTATTCACTAACTACACTGCACGTTTCTACATTATGAAATATACGGTTACAACACATGCAATTGATATGAATAAATAATCCACGTGGTCTGTATTCAATAATACATTATATCCACAAAATACAACATACTATGTTTGCACCTACTAGTGGTATGGATTACCAACCCATACATACTATATTCACAAACTGCATTGCATGTATCCATAAAATAAAACACTATTATGTTTGCACATGCAAAGCTATGGTTCACAAATGCATTTTTATTGTATTTCCAAACTGCATTGAATACACCCACATACTAAAAAAACTACTATTGTCAATCCAACTGCAGATATGAATAGTGATTGTACTACAAAATCATAGTTACAAGATACCATACTTTTCTCAGCTGGAGAAACAATGTTGTACATACCATTGTGTCAGCTGGAAAGAACGCCATATGAAGGTCAAAAATTAAAAACATTAAATCATGAGATAGATTTCTATCAGAATTATAATCGACTGTCAGGATTCTCTACAAGAAGGTACGCGGAGAAACTAAGCAAGGACAAACGTGTGATGTTAAAGTACATGGTTTGCTTGAAACAAGGAGAGATCCCTGAACATATAGACCCACATGTTTCTATATCTACAAAAAAGAGGAACCGCTTGTTGACAAGGATCAATTGTGAAGTATGTTAGTTATATGCCCTAGGCCAATCACGATATGTATGACATTATCATTTATTAATACAATGACACTTTTATCATCATTTAGTGAAATTTTAAATAGTATCATCACTTTTATCATACAATGACATTATCATTTACGAGAATAATGAACTCTTTCTAATGTCATCAAATATGTGACTTGATAGTAAAACTCTTAAATGGATAAATAGTATTATTCATTGATCCCTAGTCTTAACAATATACTAAAACTATTATGATTTTTATTATTGATCATGTTTTGTTGATCATGCATATATGATATTTTTTCTATCAGCGAAGTATTTTTGATCCATGTAATTTAAGAATAATCACTTAGTTGCAAGGGCTCAACAAAAGGATCAAGCTGAAGAAGAATAAAACAGTAAAAAAATAAAGACTTGCACTGCAAGTCAAAACAAAACAATAATATTTTCTAACCCAAACACAAGATTGGATGTTGTTGCCAACTAGAAAAAGAGTTTCCTATTTGCAAATGACCATCCAAACTAAAGATCGAAAAAGACAATCGTCGGGCCTTTAGAAATGTAGTTTTGACTGGATCTAAGACTCCATTGAAAACCCCATTGTTCCTCCTCAACCACAATCACCAGAAACCAAAATAAACAATATGTCCCAATTAAGCCACCATATGCGATTACCCAATCCTTTAAAAATAAAGAGAAGCTCTGAAGCAGTGTTAGAATGGACAACCACAATCCCCTATCAAGATATACCAACGACCACAACAACCAAGAAAAACGACAATACACAAAGATGTGATATGTACCCTCACAAGCATCCTTACAAGATACATAGAGCATATCTGCTAACGATATACGAAAACTTCGACTCGCCAGAAAAACCTTTGAAGGGATATAGTTATGTGCAATTAACCTAAACAATAATCCATACTTTTTAGGGTGATCCTTAACCCACAAGATGTCGGCCCAAGACACTAGAGAAGAAGAAACCAGAGCAAGGAGCTCCTACACTACAATTGAAGAAAAACCATGAGCTTTTGTGTAGACTATACTATTTGGTTCCCCTAGTCTAATACAAGTACGACTTACAAGTTCTAACAATTGGATCGCGTGCTCATCTTCCCAAACGTAGCAGTCTCTCCGAGAACTCATTGACCACGCTCCATTACTCCATAAATCATAAACCTTCCAACCTTTCGTTGTCGTGATCAAGTACAACCGAGGAAATCTGAATTTAAGAGTATAGGATGTGTTACGTTAACACAGAGGAAAACAAAATTTGTAGCAAATTTTTTCCGGTAACCTATACGAATAGCCTAGATCATATAATCATACAATTTCTAATCTATGCATTATTTAATAGAGATTACCTTAGATTCAGCTACTTTAGAATTAACTAGTTCGAGATAGGGACCTTTGGTAGTGTTGGTATAGGCGCCCAAGTGTTTTCCCTCTGATGGTATCCACACGAGAAAGTTTGATCCACAACTAGACCCGCTAGTAGCCCTTGAACGAAACCTCACAACTCCTCACTATGCTTGGCCAAAAATCATAAGAGACTAATTCTCTGGATGTCTTGTCTATTGGCTAGCTCTCTACACATGTATTTATAGGTGTATGCATTACTTAAATCCAAAGACAAATAGGAATAGAAAACCTTGAACTAGTCAAATTAGTTCTCCTTGTTTTTTTTAGACTTTTTAGTAATAGTGTTTCCTCTTTTAATCCTATTAAAACAATTAAAGGACTAAATAATTGGTTTGACCAAACCCCTATTGGCCCATATGAGTGTTCTGCCAAGCCCCATTATTTTAATATGATTGACTCTTTATTTGTTTATTAAGTGACTATACTTTATAATAATTAAATGTTGATTTAATTTTTCCCTGGGAGTGTTTAAATTAATTAAAGTGCTATATTATATCAAATATAACTAATACGCTACTTTAATTAATCAAAACATTTTCATCCACTTCGTTGTGGACTATCTCTATTGTGTGTGACCCTTTAGGATTCGTATGATCGTTGGTAGTGAAATAAAACTTCGTAAGACATTTCATCCACAAGTCACGGTGACGTCTAGCAAGTCCCATGACCACTCAAGCCATACAAGTTAATGACCAATACTTCGTCAAGTCTTATTACCTCGTGTAGTCGTATCCTCTTGTCATTTAACGATTGTCACAACTGAGCAAAGACTTAGAACCGTCATACTTTCTAATTCAGTCATAACATGCTCTCTTAATTGTAAGTGAGGAATGGAGGTGAATAATCACATGCATGGCCATGCTTCTACTACAATCCCTATATTCATCAAGAGCGACATGTTTTAATGACATATGACGTGTAACCACAAGCAAAAAGTTCCTATAACCATCACCCATATGTATCATATGTGTGTATTTATGTACCTTTGGAAACCTAGCTTCAATCCCAATAGGAGCTCCCTCCATCCTTCTCCGTGGCTTCAATCTCCTTGTGTGCCACAACCTTCTTCTTCCCTCCAGAAACAACAATCTCCTTTAAGGGTCCCCCTTTCCTTTGTTGCACCTTTCTCTTTGTCCCATCTCCCTCACCATGTATTACCTTTGAGTGAATATCATTCCGACTCACTCTCCTTTGCATCGCAGGCAAAGGGACATCAGAGTCATCACTGCCTAAGCTTGTGGATGGCCTATCCATTAGAAGAAGGGTATCAACAATACGGGCTTCATCCGTTGTAGACAGTAAAACATGTACAATATCAGTAGTCAATATTAACATATTTATAATCTGGCTATGACCAACGTAGATTCTAGATGCCTACAACATAGATCCTAGATGTAAAGTGTAGATTCTAGATTTGCAGTGTAAATTTGGTAATATGATTTCAAAACTCTCTCTTGCTTTCCAAAATTCCATATTATGGATATAAACATTGTATATCCTGAATATACATAACATAGATACTGGTACGATATTTACCTGGTTTAGCAGCGTTTCGACCACATTTTATTCTGCGCCCACCCTCCGGATTGAAACTATGTTCTCCATTCTGTTACACAAACACAACCCAGAAGATCAAGTCATATAAACCTTAACCACATGAAAATATCCCCCATATCATCAAAACATCATCTAGAATAAAGAATATACAGGTATAATGACGAGTAACTACACACGTTCATGACATATTAAAACCTCCAAATCTCAACACTTGCTAAATCAAAACCCTATTGTTCACGTTGGCTTAGATGAATACAAAAGATACCTCAGATCGAAAGTACTAGATAATTTGAGATAAAAAAAAGCGGCGTCGTGTCTTGAGAAGCTTCAATTGGACATAATGTAGCGATTTTAGAGATTTCGAAGCCTTAGAAGGGAAGAAGACTGAGGAGCACAATAGCGAGTTTGGCATGGCCGTAGGGCTAACAAAATACCGAAGTTACCCTCACAAAGTTTAGACTTCCAAAATAACCAACACCACAATGTTATTTACAACCGTGCCACTGTGCCTAATCATCAAATCTCAGTCATCCGCTTGCACGTATCGCTTGGCCACGATTAGTTCATATGGTCACACTATAGCACCCCAAAACAATCCCATATATATATATATATATATATATATATATATATATATATATATATATATATATATATATATATATATATATATATATATATATATATTAACAATGTATATATTAATTAGGTTACTTAAATCGCTAATATGCAAATAAATAATCGAATGCCACCCCTACTTAAAATATATTAGTTATTATTTTATCCCACGTTGTTTGGAATTCCGTGTTGCATTTGATTTACATATTTTCTGATTGATTCACAGTAGTTCAAGGTCTTCAGATAATTATTTTTACTAGGCAAGGGCACCGCGTGATGCACGGTGCATGGTATGAGAAATCGCAGTTGTACCAGGTTGACAGAGATGAACGTTGATATTTTTTGTTCTTGGGGTTGGAGACGGTGATCATGTCGACTGGTTTAAGTAAACGAGTTACTGAAAAGGAATGATGATGAGAATGGTTACATGGATGAGAGATGCAAATGTATAAATTTGATATAGATTATAGTAATAGTTTTACATAATCATTTTACAAGGTTGAATAAATAGCTATTGATTTCTTAATAGTAGAATTTTCACAAATTACTATTCCCTAAGATGGTGAAAAAGGAAAAGGGGCTGGAAAACAACCAACCTTAAAATACAACATATCGTAAGACATTTGGCTTCATTTATACGTTTTAATTGGCTTCATCTAAGACATTCTGGTGACCTAACCATCTCAAACTTGTTCATTACTTTTACTTTTAATTTACCTACTGTAAATTTGGGCCACTTATATCGGGTCGGGCTTCCACAACTAAAAGGTCAACCTTATTAGTTGGGTGTGACCCTAGCCTTTATAAGCAGCTTTATATTCTTATATTTTCCCGATGTGGGTTCAACTTCAACACTCCCCCTTACGTGTAGGACTGAACATCTACACGTGGACCATAATAAGACTGGACATCTGCATATGAACTGGAGACCACAGGGTGGAGGTGACAAACGGGCTGTGGGCTAAACCAGCTCTGATACCATGTAAATTTGGGCCACTTATATCGGGTCGGGCTTCCACAACTAAAAGGTAATATTTTAATTATCAACTTGTTTTTAATAACATATATAATTGTTATGTTTAGAATTTTTTTGACAAATTAATTTATGTTTAAATAAAGATATTTATTTATTATTATTAGAATTTCATGCTTGTATTTGATAATTTTATAAAGAATAGCATAACTATATTTGTAAAGGATGGGTAACTAAGAAATACAAAATATAATTGATACACATACGAGACTAAAAGTTAAATCAGTTATTGATTTAAAAAGGGTAAATTACGTTTGACTACCCCAAACTATAAGCGTTCAACGGTTTACTACTCCAAAATTAAGTCGTAACAATTACCTACCCCGAACTAACCATTTGTAACGACGTTACCCCCTTTCCATCCATGACTGTTATTTTTTTTGTAAAATGACGCAAATACCCTCAATTGTTATTCATATTTACACCCTTTATTTTTAAAATAATAAATTTATAAATGTATAAAAATCATAAAATTTTATAAAATCATTTTTTGTATAAATTTAATAATTATTTATTTAAAATAATTCATTAATTCTAAAAATTATTTATTAAATAATTAATTAATATATAGTCTTTCTATAATTTTTTATTATTACTAATATATAATTTTCATATTCAAAAGAATAAAAAATATCCTTCGTCTTTATTTAAAAATACTTTTGTTTTTATAAATTGATATTTTTTTAAAATTCAGCCTTATTTAAAAATAGTTTTGTTTTTAAAAAAAATCAAAATTTTAATTCTTTTTAACTACATTTGTTTTCTTCAGTTTTTTTTGTTTAAATTATTTTTTATGCTTTTGTTCATCATCTTCGTGGAAGAGGCACACCAAACCCAGAGGCATAACCCATCAACCCAGAATTACGAACAAACCATATCCTCTGTCATTGAAGCTCCTCCACCACATGGCCGTACCGCTGCTCTCTACCGGCTGCGTCACCGCTACATCTACTGCACGCCTCCACCCTTGACCTCCCTTCCTCCAACAAAAACCCTAATTCCGAAATTGATGAACACCAAACCAAATCGACCCCCAAATTGACGCGAGATACTTTAGCTCGCCGGCCCCATCTTTTTCTTCCCCCGAATCATCAAATCCCATCAACACCTCTGCATTTACAAGCACAAATACCCAATAATAAAACTAGGGTTTTCTTCTCTAGGTTCTAATCCTGCTCTTTAGATAAAATAGAAAAAGTTTCCTTGTGTGGTAGATTGAAGAGAAAGCCAAAGTGTTTGGCTTCTATTCACCAGATGAACAAGAAGAGAGGAAGGGGGCCGGCGACGACTTCGTGTGGAAGAGGGGTTTAGGGTTCATATGTAAAAATAAAATAATTAAAAAATTACATACAAAAAGAATTAATATAAATTTAAAACAGTAAGGGCAATTTCGGAATTTTAAAAAAATGAACAGTGATTGGATGGAAAAGTGGATGAGAGGGGACAACGTCGTTACAAATGGTTAGTTCGGGGTAGGTGATTGTTACGACTTAACTTTGGGGTAGTAAACCATTAAATACGTATAGTTAGGGGTAGTCAAATGTAATTTACCCATTTAAAAAAGAAGAAGTTAAATCCATTACTGAAGTGAAATGAGGTAGAACTTACATAGATGGTTATATTAAAAAAATTATATCTGATTTATTGTCATTTTTACTCTTTTAAGGACTATTTAATATTAACACTTTACACATGACACCTCTGTACACTCTTGTATGCTTTTTTTTTTATCAGCAAAAGTTTATTGATAGACCAATTCTTTGTAATAAAGAAAAGGCCAAGAGTTCAAAACAAACTCTCAATACACCCACAAATGGTAAATTAGTACCAACCCAACCAAAGAAACTCCCAAACTAAGTTGCTTGTGTTCCAAGTCACAAGACACTACCAAATTTGAAAACACAAGCTCACTACCAAACTTGTGAGGCAAGTCACTAGACAATACCGGACATAGCCTAATCAAAGTGAACAACTCATTCAAAACCTGCACATAATCCCACCCAAACACATCACAAAAGATCAGCTCCTCCATAAATTTGAAGCCAACCGATTATGCAACCCATATTACCCGCATGAAGAAAGTGGGAAAAAACGGAAGCCAAGCCCAAGTAAAGAAACGGGAGCCCAAGTAAATATTTGGGTTGTGTCGTAGTCCAAACGTAAAATATGGGAAAAGAGTGGGTGTTCCAAGAACGAGAATCGAACCCAAGTGGAGGATAAGTTCTAAAAATATACTAACTATCAGCTCTAGTTCAACCCCTGCTGGCGCGTAAGTCGGATCGACCCCATTCATGTGTCTTCTCCATCCATGAGCTGTAAGTTCAAAGCGATCTCCGAGCCGACAAACCCTAACCCAAGTGACATTCCAAAGTAACGTACGGTTGATCTTGGCAGCGGAAGCGAAGTTTTGTACGTTCCGAGGTTCCTACCCTTCGACGAGGCCTGGAAATTGTTTGATTACCTCGATAAGGAGATTCCATGGACGCGGCCGACGATTCGTGTTTTCGGTCGATCATGTCTTCAGGTATTTTTGTGGGTTCTTTTCGTTCGTTCGATAGCTTTCTCTGATTGAAGGAAATTGTTCTTTTCTACCCATTGAATTGAGGATTATGAAGTTGAATTTATGTCAGAAATGAACAGTCCCTATGATTCCGTGTCTTCAATAGTTTTCTTTATTCAAAACCTATAAAGGTGGTTCTTCTTCTTCTTCTTCTTCTTCTTCTTCTTCTTCTTCTTCTTCTTCTTCTTCTTCTTCTTCTTCTTCTTCTTCTTCTTCTTCTTCTTCTTCTTCTTCTTCTTCTTCTTCTTCTTCTTCTTCTTCTTCTTCTTCTTCTTCTTCTTCTTCTTCTTCTTTAATCACGTGCTACTGATTTTAATGCTGCTATTTGTCGTTCCAAATAAGGGTCTTCAAAACCTCTTAGGTGCCAATGTCTTAGCGACTAGACATTTGCATCTGTTGATTGTAAAATGGGCTGTAAGGAGTGCAAATATTACTTGCAAGGAGATTTATTTGATACGCTTTGCACATTTCCCCTTTATGGAATGACACTTTTTGCGTTCTGTGTTTTTGGAAATGCCTAGTGAAGTTGGTAGCGGTTACATTAAATGGATGGATAGGTTCTGACTATTTCTGGGAACACTTTAGTTAGCATTCTGTTCAGGTAATGGATTTTCGTCCTTGTCATGTGAAAGCACATGATAAATATGATTTTCAATCTCTGTTCAATGAACTTGTTCTTTAGAGGAAATAGTAAATTGAGCAACTCTTACTTTAGACTGATAATTCAGTAATACTTGATATGGGGTGAAGGGCGGTAATATCTTCCTGTATGGGCAGTTGATGTGTAAACTTCAAGTCCTTGCCTTTATTTTTATCTGGCTACTGGCTCGGTATTGGCTGGTCACTGTTTTTTAACAGTTTGTTGCTTTGGGTTCTCTATATCCGGGGATGGGTTTGGCATGTACTTTATGGCAAGCTTCGATGTGCATGGACACATTATTTCAATTCTATATTATGGTCACTTAAAGTTTACATTTCTCTGCAGCCTAGAGACACATGCTATATTGCTAACTCAGGATTACCAGAGTTGATTTATAGTGGATATAAACCAACTGTCTACTCTTGGGATGATTATCCTCCCCTGAAGGACATCTTGGATGCAGTAAGAATGTTATGATCAAACATCACTGACTTTTTTGGTGTTATCTGATGTTTCTGCTTATCTCCTGAAGGTCCATAAGGCTCTTCCATGAAGTAGTTTCAACAGCTTACTCCTAAACAGGTATAAAGGTGGCAATGACTACGTGGCTTGGCATGCTGATGACGAGAAGCTATATGGATCGACTCCCGAAATTGCCTCTGTTACCTTTGGATGTGAACGTGAATTTTTGTTGAAGAAGAAGCCAAGTAATAAGAGATCCCAAGGTATATCAATCACTAGTGAACTTTTGATATGAACACTGCCTATTGTGAACTGAATTATATGCTATATAAACCATAATAGGTCGCAACCACAATAGCAGTAGATGCTCGCATTTATGTATCAGTCACACCATCATTTATCATATTTTTATTTTGGTGTGAGTGCCAGAAAGGAGATGTGAAGACGAACCTGCAAAAAAGAGACTGAAGAAGAGTGGTGTTGATCAATACTCATTTATGCTGAAGCATGGATCACTCATGGTGATGAGAGGATTCACACAAAGGGATTGGCTCCATTCAGTGCCTAAACGTGCAAGAGCCGATGCAACTCGAATCAACCTCACTTTCAGGCGTGTTGTGTGATGGAGGAAAATGGGCATCCAGCTTGTGTGGATTTGACATTGTAGAGTTGAAAGGTTTTGGCACAATTTGTAGGGATCAGTCTTTTGTAGTAGTTGCTGGTATGTATTGGTACCCTAATCATCTTTTGTAGTAGTTGCTGGTATGTATTGGTACCCGAATCATCGGGGTATAAGAGAGCTAATGAGCATCATTTTGTTTGATTCTTAAAGCATGTACATCGTGTGGGTTTTCGTAGGGGCTCAGGTTCTTTAAAATTGTTTTAGAATTTGTGTTGAGGAATGGATGTTTGGGTTCAGATGCTTAAATTTGTTGATTTTCACATTATGGGGTTCTTTGCAGGGTTTATTATTATTATTTTATGAATTATTGTCTATTGACGGGATAATTAATATTATTTTGCTGGATTATTTAATTACTCAAATGAAACAAAAATCTAATAATGAAAAAGCCAGTAAATAACATCGACTAGTAAATAATATGTGTAATTACTTAAGTTTAAGAGGGTGCATAAACGGTAGACAACATGTCGAATAGTTATTATGAATACTTGGTAAAATTGTGGTATTCGAATACATATAAAATATAACATTGGTGGTAGACAACATGCCAAATAGTTATTATAAATACCAATGTACATTGGTAAAAGTGTGGTGTCCTGATATACTAATATGCGACTATTCAGAATTAGAATCAGATTCATAAATAGTCCTGTAAGATCTATTATATGTCCTGAGGGATGGTTATTGGGTAACCGAGGTCTGTTAAGAGGAGGAGGCAGATGTGTGTCTTGAGCGTTGTCGGGTGGAGGAGAAGGTACGTCTTGAGTGTTGTCGGGTGGAGGCGGTGGAATATGTGTATAAGGTCAATACATGTGATTGAGATCCAGAGGAAGCTCTGGTGGAAGTTTCGAATCTTCATCTGAAGGTTCCAGCGGTGGCCTCCAACCACTTTCAACCCACGAACCTCCAGATGACGCCTATTGTACATCATATCTTCAAAGTGTGGAAATATTTAGGACTGCTACTTAGTCACAAAATAAAGGTACAATATAGGCATATTTGAACAAGACAAGTCGGTTACTATTTCTGAATATTTGATATGATAAGACAAGTCAGCCAAAAAATATTTCGAACCCGCAATGATAAGACAAATCAGTCAAAAAGATACCAACTTGAAAATAGATCGACCTCTATAGACTGAAAATTATGGTCGGGCCGTGAACCAAAAGCATACTACTGAAAGCATACTCAAACAAACCGAAAACATAAGCATACAAACGCTCAAGACGTTTGGAGGAGTTTGATATGGTTTTGAATGTTATCCATGGAAATGCGGACATGGTCATCGTGGGTGTGCCCGCTTGTAAAATTATTCTGAGCATGTATCATATGGTGGTTGAATTTTCGAACCCGAGAAATAGTCTTGTTTCAGTGGTTTTTGCATCCTTATACAGTCAAGTTTCTCCTCGCTGTAGGATTCCGTAATTTCCCCTCAAAAGGTAACATCTTCGCTATTATTACCCTTGACATCATCTTTGGAGGTGTGTGTACTCCTCAATCGACCATAATTTTCTTGGTTTACCTTTGGATGGCCCTGTAGAGGATGATTGAGAAGACATCCAAGTGTCGTTGGTAACGTCCTGGGACTTATTGGAGTACCCGTAATATTGGGTGCCGAGATTGGGGTTCTTGTGTCCGCCCATGAATGGATGGGGATGAAAATCGGGTTGCATGTAAGGGTTTAGGACCATACGAGACTGTATGTACGGGTTGTGGTTGATGGGTTGGTTGATGTGCAATATACGTTGGAAGCCCCCGGGCTACACTGCATTGAAATCGTTTAGGATCGGTTTACGAACATCGTCGCCGTCATACATTTTTAAGTGGAGTTTAAGGCTTAGAGCAAGTATTTAAGCTAGAGAAATTTGAGATTAAAATGTTTTTAAGATTGAGAGACATTGTGGATGGAATGATATATGAGGTGCTGATATTTATAGATTGAGAAATATATATATATATTATCATTATGAATTATTGAACAAGGAAAAAGAAAAGAACAATTTTAGTCGTTGGAGCCAATTACTTTTTTTTTCCTTTCAAATCAAGCGTCATGTGACGCCTCATCATTGGTCAGCTGGGGATCAGTAATCGCTTCGTTCAATGTTAATAGGGAACAGAACCGTACGATATTGGATCCATGTTCCCTAAATAGGAAACCCAAACCACGCATCCTCTCCCTCACGCCATGCGTTCCTCGATGTCAGTTTCTCGTATCATAACATCGATACCCTATTTGAGCACGATGTACATGCTCTTACTACACAATGAGACCAATTGTTTTAATTATACTACATTAGCCCAATGAATCTTCAGATGACTAAGTTATTATTATAAGAAGGAATAATTTCATCTTACTACCTCAAATCTTTTATATTTTATTTAAAGTATCCTAATTGTTTTTTGTATCTCCTTAGTACCTTAAACTTTCATGAATTCATTTTAAGTACTATAAATCTTTTTTGTGTCGCCTTAGTATTCTAAACGTTCATTAATTCTATTTTAGTACACACCGTTAACTTTATCATAAATTTGGTTGTTAGTGAAGAATATTATGGTCATTTTACCTGTTTTGGATGAAAAATCAGATAGAAAATTAACGGTAGGTACTAAAATGGAATTAATAAAATTAGTTTAGGATATTTAAGGGACGGAAACAATATTTAAAGTACTCTAAATGAATTAATAAAAATTTAAAGTACTGAGGTGACACAAAATAAATTTAAAGTACTCTAAATAAAATATGAAAGATTTAAAACGCACATATGATAAATTTACAGTATAATGAATATTCTAAGTGGGTGAGTTGTTATTTACTTATGGGTGGATGGCTAATATTTGAACCGTGAAAGTAGGTGAAATCTCTCAGGTTGGGCTGTCTTGTCTCTAAAATAAGGAATCATAAAGATTCCCACAATGGCAAACAAAATTGACATCATCAAATGTCAACCCTCTGTCTCTTCGGGGTTTGTTTGATTCTGCCATGAATCATCTCCTCATCTTGCTGCTGCATTTCTGATCTTCTTGTACCTATTCCTCTCTATCCCTTCGAGGTGTGCTCATCTTCATCTCCTTTCTACAATAAGGGTCCCAATTTGTACAATGCCATTTTCCCAATAACCTACATTGTCCCTCCTGACAAGATTGATCTAAGAACACAATTAATGGTTTTTGTATGTAAAACCTGAAATAATTACGTGCAGGGAGGTGAGAAGAAGATATAAATCAAATAGAAGAGATTAAAAATGGTGAACATCCGAGGTCGTGGTTCTCCCAAAGCAGGCGAGGTGGGAGAGATCGACACCGCAGCACCCTTTCAATCCGTCAAGGCGGCTGTTAGTTTGTTTGGTGCAGTTGCTACCTTAAAAGGGAAAGCTTCGTTTCCTTCCTTCAAGAGGCAATCCTCAACAATTGAGGTACATTGATTCACTTGTTTACATGATAGGATGAGAATTGATAATACTATGTCTAGGATGATGTTTGTTGGTTCAGAATGCCAGAGGCAGTGGCAACAGCAAGGCCTCGGAGAAGGAGACTCGACTGATGCTGGCAGGCAAAGATTTGGCCAGGTACAAGATGAAGATGGAGAGTGCTGACACAGTCAAAACTCGAGCGCTGAATGATCTGGAAGAGGCCAGGCGTACGCTGGAGGAGCTCAACATCAAAATCGTGACGGTCAACGACTCCACGCACACGCTCTTTGAGGCTACAGAAGCCGTGAGGCAGCAGGCCATGAAGCTCGAAGAGGACTTAGCCAGGGAGGACATCACCGCAGACGGTCCCTGGCACGAGGAGCTAGAGCAAGCCCGAGGGAACTACTTACAGGTTTCCAGCGAGCTATACTCCACAAAGCGATCCCTGGCAAGCATCCGCCAGGACTTCGATGCTGCATTGGAAGCAAAGCAGGCCGCATTTCAACAGGCCTCCGAGGATCAGTGCACCTCCAAAGCTCACAGGGACAAGGCTGCTGAGCTCCGGAAGGAAATTGCCTCCATGCACGAATCCATCGAGCACTTAAAGACAGAGGCTCAGCGCTCCAGCAAGGCGCATGCAAAGTTAGTGGCAGAAAGAGAGTCCCTTTTGCAATCACACAAGCCTGCCAAGGAAGAGGCCGAGCGCAAGATCAAAGGCCTCAAGCAGCAGTTCAACCCCGAGCTCACAAGAATTCTTGAGCAGCAGTATGCAGAAACCACCGCAGAGATTCAACAAGTCAAGGAGCAGATGATGATGGCTCATGGCTCAGAGATGACCTCCGTCAGAGATATAACCGATGACCTAAACAAAGCCACAAAGTCATTGCAAAGCGTGTCAGCAGAAGAAAGTGACCTTAGAGCCCGGGTTGCTTCCCTCAGCGCCGAGTTGGAGGATGTACGCAAGGAGTGTGCCCAAGCAGAAGAGAACGAAGAGCGGATGGAGCGTCTTGCTGCAACTCTGCAGGAACAATTGGAACGTTGCAAGGCAGAGCTGATAGGCCTCACAGAGTTTCACACAGATGAGCTTTTCTCAAAACTGCACAGGCTCTTATCAGGAATCAATAGTGACAAGAGGGCAATGGAAGATATGAGCAAAAACGTCGACAAGCTCAAGAAAGAAACTGAATCTTCCCAAAATGCAAAAGAAGAAGCAGAGAAACAATTACAAGACGCTGTTGCGGAACTGGAAGCAGCCAAGGCAAGAGAGAAGCAAGCTGCCGAGGAGTTGAGGAATGTTTCTACCGTATGTGCAACCGACTTCGGGCCAGGCGGAGCAAAGATCAGAATGTCAAAGAAGGATTATGAAACTTTGGATCGTAAACAAAAGGAAGCTGACAATTTGGCTGAAATGAAAGTAGTTGCAGTAATGTTTCAGTTGGGAGCAATCAACGCAAAGAAGAATGAAGCAGATATTCAGGTGGATAATACCTTAAAAGAGATAGAGAGGATGCAAGCAGTCATAGATTTCGCCTTGAAGCAAGCAGACGCATCAGAGGCAGCCCAGAAGATGATTGAGGCTGAGCTCGATAAGTGGCACAAACAAAAATAGTAGGAGACTTGTGAAGATTACATCCGAAACATTATCCTGCAGCTATAGGAATAAGAGCAGAAGAGTGTATCATAGTAGTCAGTAGGAATCTCAGTGATTCATATTTGCAAAAGCATTAACCACTTTTTACTGATTCACAGTTTTGTTCACAGATATGAACACGAGAGAAGACATAATGTATGGAATAAGTGAGTAGGTCTTACCTCCCCTGGCATAGATGCAATATCAGGTCTGTAATGTACTGTTTCATATCCATTTTTCTTGTTTGAGATTAAAAAAGCAGTCCAGAAGATATTAATTCATGTATTGTTCTTCATTTCATTTATCAAAAGTAGAGCCACATTCTTTTTGATACAAAGGTAGGTAGGTAGTTTACCTGCTGAACCGGATAGGATCAGCTCTTAACAATCCACCCAATACGCAAGTCAAGTAGGCAGTAGGCGTAGTGTAAGCAACCAGTATTACATGTATGCTAGAATTATAGAACCTGACAAACATATTGTCGATTCAAGGGCTACAACAAAGTGACTCGGTACTAACTTTTGAGATACCCCGTTAGTAACAGCACGGCACTGAGCTTTATTCAATCAACTTTGAGGCTACCCATTGAGTTTGATAACCCTATTCCATTTCCCTTCTCAATTCTCTGCAACTCAGACTCTATGCTTCTGGCAATTTCTGTTCCTTCCGCAGCTGATTCAGGCAGTTTGACATGGAAAGACCCTTGTTTGATTGGTTGAGCAGGTTTCGAAATCTCAGACTGCTGCTTGATATACTTGTAGAGCTGTTGATGAAAGGGGTGATCCAAAGAGTAACATTTAGTAGTGCCATCATCTGAATGTCGGGATGATCCAGAGCCTTCTTTTCTGCAGAAATGCGGAAGGGCTGCATAGTCCATCATCTGCACAAATCCCCAGCAAATAAAAATAATCATTGACTGAAAAGTAGACCTAGTACCAACTTGTAAAACCGAATCTGATTATCTATACAAATCAATTAGCAATTAGATCCGTTTGTTGACCTGATTTCTATGGAACCACCACATTCTGCCATTATTGGTATTTAGGTCCCAACCCAACATGTGAAACCGCAAATAGATAACTCTGCCGTTGACCTTGCCTTCACCCTTAACCACCATTCTACCCACCCTAGCCTCTTTGGTCCTTACAGTTGCTTATACAAGAAAATGTGCCCCTCTATCCTTAACCGATGACTAAGGTTTAAGTCCTGGATGCTTCAGATATATCTACATTTGTAACTTGTTGAACCATACCAGTGACAATCGTAGCTAGCTAATCTTTTCTGGAGTTACTAAATCCTAGGCATTAAAATAATATAAACAGATTCTCTATTTTTGCTGGCAAATAATCTTGCCGCTCGAAATAATGATATCATATCTAAATCAGACCATTCACAACCTCGGCATCCAATCCAGATTCATGCAGAGCACCGGTTTTAATTAAAAAAAATGATCAATGAAAGGCCTTTGTGTATTACTGAAAAATGAATTGTCTGAAAGACACTGCCAATGTTGATTGGAATTAGTATACGGCTGAGTTTTTACATAGTGAACAATGAGTATAACTATTCAGTCACAACAATGAGCTCACAATCTGGACTGTGCAAGTATTTTTTGTTCATACCTCCTAACAATTTAATGCCAAAATCATAATACATGGTAGCTTGTTTCAAACTTCATCCATACTAATCCAAGTGTACTGTCTTTTCAGTATGATAACGAAGAAAGATGTATATGCCTAAGATGATGTAGTGGATAGGTTTTTGAGCAATGAGGGTAAAATGAATAACGTTATTATCCTAGTATAAGCAATGTGCTAGAAAAAAACTCACCTTCAGAAGCTCATCTCGTCCACATCCTGGCAACACCTGAACTTTCTTCCTTGTCCTCTCCTGAAGAAGAGGCTTGACAACCTGTTAATATTTGGAATGTCAAACTCAATACTGAGAAATACCAAAAATCCAAGGCTGGAAAAAGGTTATAATACTCAATAGATAAGTAATGGCCAGAAATTTTGAAACAAGTAATAACAATTAACAACTATCAGTAGGGGCTCAATATTAAAAGATAAATAGGAGCTGAACTTTGCAGGCTAACCTTCCAACAAGCTGAAAATATGCATGGGACATTAACGATGTAATATGTATTAGTCTTCTCAGGGTAGTTCAGATCATCAATGGTGGATATAGCTGTTAATAACTGCAACATAGCACAAAGCTCCAAATGTCATGTAGATTCATAGGCTTGAATATAATTTAGCAGAACTTTTCATATATAGATTAACTTAAATCTAATAGTGCATGAAAATTGAAATTCAACCACACATCTTTGACGATGAAAAGTAAGCTTGAAACAAACTCAAAATGGTTGGAACTAAAACATATTGAGGAAATTTCCAATACCTACTCTTGTACCTACTTGGCTCCTCTATGTTAGTTTATATCTTAGTTCGAGTAGGTTTCTCCCCTATATAAAGGTGTCACCCATTGTAAGTTAACCAATTAGATAAACAATACTTCTATATTTCAGAATTGAACATGGTGTCAAAGTGTTAGGTTTTCGTTTTTCCACCCGAACAGTAAATCCGACAAACAAGGCAGCCGACACTCTCTGCCATTTGCTTTCTCCAGTGTTCCCTCCCAACTCTCACCAGCCCGCAATGAGCAGAGCAACCAACAACACCCAATCCCTGAATCTCACCGCCCAGATTCTTCGCAAGCGCCATCAAGGCAAACCTACAATCGTTGCATTTATTTTTCAATCTGCTCTATTCCGAACGTCTTTTGTTCTTACCGTCAACGCAATCGTAACCATAGGTCGCCGATCTACTGAAAACTCGAAGTTTTCAGCATTCAGCCACCGCACAAGACGCCAATGAAACTCCATGTAGTTTCTAGGTTTTTCTTTTCTTTTTCCAATCTACTCCTGCTAGTAGGTCAGATCACTAAACCAATATGTTTGCTTCGTTTCTTACTTATCCGATAATTGCGGCGGAAAAACTAAGTAGCAGCTCCAATTACACATCATGTACTGCTTCTATTGAACTAAGGTTTATAGGCCAAGGACTCAAAGATCATCTCACCAGATGGAATATTTTATCGTTGAAGACTAACAGGCTCAATGGAAGAAAATTGATGCCCTGTTAGTCACTATCTTGTGGCAATCAATTGATCCAAAATTATATTCTATTTGTCAAACATGTATATGTGTTCAAGTGTGGAACAAGGCTAAAGCATTGTACACGAATGATATCCAACAATTTTATTCTATGGTTTCTAATATAGTTCAACTATACAATCTCGACTTGACACGGCACATTTCCTAGTCGATTGGAGTCTTTAATGGAAGAGTTTAATGCACTTTTACCTATTACTGAGAATAGAGAGGTCCAGTCGGCCCATTTGCTATGAGTTACATGGTTGTCCTTATTATCATTCTTAAAATGCTTATACTGCACATGACCCGCACACCTTGGACATACAAGCATCCTACTTTTTCATTCTTACAGGTATTGGGTATGAGGACCACAAGGTCTGAGAAAGATTCAAACCGGTGGGTATGAGGACCACAAGGTCTGAGAAAGATTCAAACCGGACCACAAGGTCTTTGATTTGAGCCTTTGTTTCTGCCTGCAGAGCCTTTGTCTCGGTCTGAGCAGCAGTAAACGCGACTAATAATTCTTCCATCTTCTGCTCCATACATCAATATGACATGACCCTAACTTCTGGATCGCGTTATGGGACCTTGATATGAGTAGAGATCAAAGCTACAAAATGGGGTTACATGACCTAAAAACCTTCATCTTGTTGATATTGTATGTGCTTTTATCATCCATCATCATGTGACTCGTCGTTTTTAGGTTGATGTTATTCAACCTGCAGGATATAGATTAAGTTTATGCCATCATCCATTCTACATGACCAAACACTTTTCTGTATTCTATTTTCGGATCTGTCACTATATCCTCTTCCTTTTTGTATGCATGGGCGTACTTTTCTCATGATAGAGTTCCTGATATGTAGACATAAATTGACGTCGAAGGCTAAGAAGTGCATCTTCTTGGGATACTCACACCTCCAAAAAGGGTATAAATACTACTTCCCTAATATTGTGTTATTTTATCCCAGCTGATGTTTTCTTTTTCGAGTGCATATCTTACTTCTTGTTCCCCGAGTCAAATAATCATAATATTTATGAGATCCCTATCCCCCACCCCCCCATAATATAGTCCCTTATAGAGTCCAGAGCTACACCACCTCCATTCAGCTTTATTCTCGACGCCTGCATATTCCTTTTAATGTAGGCCTTGTGTTATGACCCTGTATTCTTGATCACGTTATAGAACCGAATACGGGCTCGTTAGAAGGGAACCCGAAGACCTCGTGATACGAGCTCATTATAGAGAGAACTCGAAGACCTCGTAGAGACCAAAGTATTTATTTAATTCTCAAGTCTACTTTATTCGATATAATCCCTTGGTATATATAGCCAAGGAGATTACTTGTTCACCAAGTCCTACTACAATTCTAATTACCAAAACCTAATACACTTATAAAATAAGAAAACTAATAAAAAGGAAATAACTATTTCAGTTGACTCCTATTCCCTCTTGTTGCGCGCGACTTCTCTACCCATTGTGGAGGGCTTATCCCATCCCATTACAGTCCGTAAGGCCCATAACATCACTCTCCCCCAACCAAATAGCGCTTGACCTCAAGTGCAAAGGAAGGAAATGTTTCGATCACCTTATGTGCCACCTCCCAAGACGCCTCTGCAGGGAATTTGGCAGCACGAGCTGCCTCCCGATCAGCTGCCAATTTCTTCATGAATAATGGAAACCGCTGCTCAAAAGTCATCCCAGGTTCCATAACGGTTGGCTCTGATACCACTTGATAAGGTCCTTGTGCTTGGGATCGCGTTATGGAATAGGGGTCGTAGCATTCATTGGAGAGAACGCAAGATCTCATGGTACAGGCTCGTTGTAGAGGGAACCCGAGGACCTCGTAGGAGACCAAAGTATTTCTTTATAATTCTCAAGTCTATTTTATTGATTGTTCTCTCTTGGTATATATAGCCAAGAGATTACTTGCTGCAGCCCAAGTCCTAATACAATTAAACTACTAACTTACCAAATCTTATTACACTTGTAAAATAAGAAAAGCAATTAAAAGGAAACAACTCAAACTATGACATTAATTAAAAGGAAACCCAATAACCCACCAAACCCTATCTGCCGGCCATACCCTTGTGGTGTGCTATCCCATTCCGTTGCGGTCCGTGAGGCCCATAACACCTTGCTAATGATCCATTGCACTTATCTCCTCCACCACCTCAACCTATCGTAGCACTGCCCTCGATCACTAATGTGCATTTGGCTCTTAGCGTGGTACTCGATCTACTCGTAAGCCTCATCCTCTTTATCCCTGCCATAGCTACCATCGTTTATCTCCCTCACATTATGCTTTGTTTCTTCTTTATCTATTGTTTCTATGCATACATCTACCAGTGGACACTATCAGTACAAGGCTGGCGGCAAGCTATTATAAATGAAATGTCAACTACGGAGTCTCAAGGTACTTAGGAGTTAGTCCCTCACCCTTCAGGGAAGCCTCTCTTGCCTACAATTGTGTTCCTTGTATTATATTCTCTTTTAATTTTTCTTTAGAATACCCATTACTGCTGAAACTTGGCCAGAGGCTCAAACCAATGTATACATGCACGAGTTGTTGTAAATCTACCGGCTCCAAGTACACGAGTAATTAGGAAACTCTATAATAAAATGTCCATATTTTGGTTGCACAAGGCTATACAAAATCAAGCTAAAAGATAAAAAGGAAAGACATCAACAATGGGAAACAGACAGACAATTCATAATAAGTGAGAACACTACGTAATACCTTTATTTGGCTCAGCGCTGAAAGCTTCAATCCAGTTAAATCTAAGACTTTCACACAGGTAGTAATAGGTCTCCCGTGCTTTTTTGATGCAGAAGGCTATGAAAAACTTTAAAAGTCAAATAAATAGCATGACAGATAAAGAATATCCAAGCTTTGATGCTTACCAAAACCACACGATCCCGGTACTCATTGATTTGTATGTGCGACTGAATATAATAATGGACCTATAGTAAAGAAAATAAAAATCACATTACTATAACAGCAAGAATGGTTTTGGTATTCAAGAATACATGTTTGAATCCACCAAGTAGCAAGATCAAACATACGAACAAGCTTCTCTATTAGGATTCATTTTGATAGTGGTAAGAGAGATATCCAGCATTACACTTACTGATGCTTTATCAAATGTGCTGTGACCTACACCTATAGCAAAGACAGGAAGGCCCTGTCCGAAGATATCACAGAAAAGGTCATTCAAAGCAAACAAGGGAAGAAATACAGTAATCATTCAAAGCAATACTACAACTATTTGACTGCATTTTAAGGAGCAATATTGATAAGACAATCACAATACAAGATAGCATTGACGTAAAAATGATACCTCTTTTGAGTACCCAGAGAGCCCTATAAGTTGTGAATCTCGTACTCCTCGATACAAATCAGTAGGAATAATGGGTTTCTGAATGAAGAAACAGAATCAAAATTTTGGACCTCAGTTCTAAAATTTAAAACTATCTGGCAATAAAGGAACAAATGAAATTCAGAACCTGAACATCAATAGGATCCAGATACCATGTCAGGCACTAAGTGCACATTGTATTGTGTGTGTGTGTGTAGAGAGAGAGAAAGATCTTTATTTAAATTATTGCAGTGTTGACATTTTAATGGAAAAGAAACATGGAAAGACTCCTAGGTAAATTTCTACAGAAATTAACAGTGAAAGAGTGACAAAATTTTCAAGTCATACAGGCCCTTGAGCCCGGAAAGTGAAGTGTATAAAAAAATTGAATAAAATAATCATATTTGTTGTGAGCAACCACCAGTACTCTGTACTACAATTCCAGGCAATCAGATTTGTTGCATGGAGCATCTCACTGACTTAACGAATATTCTAACAGTATACTTCGGATACCAGTTTTTGTTTGAAGTAGAAGATTCTAATAGGTGCATTGCTCAACTGGTAAAAAAATCAAGGAAATTACTTAAACATAAAGGGAATGCTAAAAAGACAAAAGATAAATAGCTAACAGGATGATCTTACCGCTAATATATTGTCAATCTGGTTTTGTACCCTCCAATTTAGGCAATCCACCAACTGGAATGTTATAAACAGCACCATTTTACCAGAATCAAAACAAGAATATAAATAAGACACAACTATTACAAAAATGAAGCAGAAAATTTCAAAATCTGAAAGAACCATAACTACCATTTTATGAGCTTTGGGAATGTTCCAATCTCTTGCTTTTAGAAATCGCACTAAAGTTTCTGGTAGATACCCTTGATGCACATTCTGCGATTCACGAAGTAACAGTTAGGTCCATACAGGCATATGTGGAACTTTGTTCTATACGAGATACCTTCATAGAGAGAAGAAACCAGCAAAGAAAAGCAGATGAAAGCTCATATTAATAGATTACTCAGCCTAAAAGGCTAACGGCATGAAAGGAGAACAGGAGGGAATGAAAAAATGACAAAAAATACCCACTGTTGTCGTCTTATCATTCTACAAAGGAAGGGTAATCAGACGTACATTCTACATAAAATGTCTTTCACTTAACACAATATTTTATACACAGTTCATAGCCATTGACAGTTTCAAGTTTTTCTGCCAAGCTCATGTGAGATGCCATGTTTCCTTGATTCGTGAATACACGGAGGCAAAGAACCCCAACATTTTGATCTTCTACTTTGAATCAACTTATTAACATAATTAAGGACAACTACTTCTAGTTGGCACTCGGATTCCTTACCACAAAATGATCATATACATTTCTATATGATTTTTATAGCTGCTACCAAATTGAGAAATGAAATATGTTTCCAACAATTCCAAGGCATGCCATATCTCACACACTGAAAAGCCCAACTTCTTTCAGATTCTGTAACCTCACTCAACTCAACCAAAGTACAAATATTCATAGTACCACAACATTCCCACCTATCCATTTATGTTTGGATTCACTAGCAGCCCTGAATTGCAGAAGCCAACAAACATCCATGTACAAGTTTCCAAAAACTAAGAATCTAGAAATAGAGGTACATAGAATATGCAAGGAACATTAAAAGCAGTAATTGGCCAGTAAAAGAACACATAAAATCACCCCTTAAAACAGATGGATGCACCATTCACAGAATAACCAGATGCAGTTAACCACTTGCAGCTCCTGCTGGGGAACAGATCGGCCAAGATGAAAAAGATCCAGAAACCAGATCGAGAGCAAAATGCGAACTTGGAACGTCCTCTTCAACGGCTCCTCAACTGTCATGAAAACCCAAACAATTAGAAAAAAAAAACGAACACAACACATCAAAGAATGTTTTTTGATGCTTAGAAATCCAACACTAGAATGAGAATAAAATCCCACACAGCAGAAGATCCACCTTCATCCATCAATGCCCTGAACTCATTGACCGCTTCCTGCGATGCGATCCCCATTGCTGACCTCACCCACTGAGATTTTCACCAGAAATGCAGCAGATGAACACCTTTTCACCTCTCTCCTTTTTGACCGTTTTATCATACTTATGCGAGAGCAGAGCTACAGAGGTAATGGGTGGACCATAATGGCTGTCATGTGATTTTTAACTTCTTCCTCCTCCAATCTTCGTCTGCTTCTCCTTCGCTCTCGCTCACAAGAGACACAGACAACAGAAAAATTCGTATATCTTCCTTGTATTGCATTTTTCGGTTATAAATAAATAAATTGAAGGTTCAGAATCTCATCTGATGGTACATACATACAATGCATCTTTTTTTTTTCGTACCTCAACTGTCTCTCTACCGCACGATCCTCTTGATTTTGATCGGAACCGTGCATTTCTGGTACCTGCCCTGCTTTATGTTGGATTCTGAGATATCGATGCTGTCTATTTTGTGGACATACTTCATTGACAATTGACCAGAACGGAAATGGAGCGGTGCACCTTGTTGCACTATCTTTAGAGTATGTACAACAGAAATGTCCACATGTGAGGTTACATATTGATTGTACAAAATACTGGGACTCAGAATTCAGAATAAGGCGTGTATTAATATTGGATGCTGATCGGATGATGAGTGGTAAATTAATTGATTTTTTTGCTGTTTTATTTAATTCTTTATTAGATTCAGTTTAAATTATATAAATTTTAAATAAATGTGAAAAAAATAATTAATGATAATAAAAAAATAATCAAATAGATAAAAACTGATAATTTTATTTATTAACAAATAGGAGCCTCAAGTACAAAAGACTAATCGTCGGCATTGAAATCAGCTCCATATAGACCACATAAGTGCTTAATAAGATCATGTTGTAGTTGCATGTGGGTCTGATGACTTGTGACACTATGTTGAGCATCCAGTCGTTGTTAGTATTAGAATGACCCTCTTTGGTCCCATCGTTCCGGTGGTGTCCAATTCGGCATTTCTGGAGGTTGCTCGTACAACAACTCATCATCTCCATATTCGTATATGTCACGTTCATCCTCTACAATCATGTTGTGTAGAATGATGCAAGTGTGCATGATGTCAGCCAAAGTATGTTTGCTCCAAGTACGAGCGGGACGGAAAATGATGTGTTACCTTACTTGAAGTACTCCAAAAGCCCTTTCAATATCTTACCAAGCACCTTCTTGGCATTTATCAAACAACTTCTCTTTGGGCGAGTAGGGATGCCGAATAGTCTTCACGAACCGTCTCCATGATGGGTAAATGTCGTCCACCAAGTAATAAGGTCGGTCGTACCGATGCCCGTTGATATGGTACTCCACTCCAAGCTCACGGCTGTAATAAGTGTCTTGGAATAAGTGGTTGTTTTTGAGGACATTGATGTCGTTGTTCGAGCCAGTCATCCCGAAAAACGCATGTCAAATCCATAAATCACGGGACGCTACAGCTTCAAGCTTAACCGTACTTACCTCGTGGTGACTTCCCCGTCCATTGGCTCCCTGCTCTGCAATTGGGCAATTCTTCCACTCCCAATGCACGCAGTCAAGACTCCCAGCCATTCCGGGGAACCCTCGGTTGTACCCTTCTTGGAGTAAGCGCTCTATGTTAGCCGGTGTTGGTGTACGCTGGTATTCGGCTCCAAATACCTCAATGAAGGCCTTGCAAAACTTACGTAAACATTCAAGTATGGTGCTTACCCCAATGTGCAGAGTTTCGTCCAATGAATCTACCGAGCACCATACGCAAACATCCGTATCGTGGCGGTGCACTTCTGTTCCGTTGATAAGCCCAAGCGTGAGGCCGTGTCATACTTCTGAACGAAGTAATTGTTGTGTTCCTTGACCTTGTCCATAATCCGTTGAAAAAGTGGTTTGCACATACGGAGCCGACGCCTAAACATATCTGGGTCATATATGGGTTGATCGACAAAATAATACCTCATTAATTGGTCGTGGGCTTCAACACGCCCTCTGTCAATTTGTCGTCGCATGGGTTCCCCACGGGCGACCCTCTCCCTCAGAGCGTTGATCCTTGGCATTGCTCTATGTATGCCCCTCTTAATCCTTCGTCGGACTTGTTCCTCAACTATCCGCATTTGGGTTGCCAACTCCTCATATGTCGGACCTTCATCGTCAGACATTTTGTATCGAAAAATAGAACTAAAATTTGTAGGGAATTTGTAGAGAAGTTGTAGGATGGTTTGTGATTTGAGAAAGGAGTTGGGGGTGTATTTATAGGGGTAAAATGTAGGAATTTTGAATTAAAAAAAAAAAGAGTCGTTAGCCAACGGTCGGGGACACGTGACAGCACGGGAGTGGTTGGCGGCCAGACACAGGACGCAGGACGCAGGCTTCGGCCCATCCCGCGGTTGTGGGTCGTGGGACGCGGGCCTCGGCCCGGCCCGCGTTTTTGCAGGATGCGGGACGCGTAAAAGTCGTCCCACAATGGAGCGGCCCGCGTCCTATGGCCCGCAAAATGCGAGCCGGGCCGATGGGCCAGTCTGTTGTACATGCTCTTAGGCTCCCCACGCTGGAGCGGGCCGAAGCCTGAGCTTCCAAACAGGCTGCGACACCTTGTTTTGGGTTGTGAGTCTTGTGACTGCACATGCCCTTATGGAGCCATTGCCAGACACTTTTCATATAATATTCATTTCCTCTTTTATAGGTAACCTCATCACCTAAACTTTTCTATCTAACAACTTGCATAAATCTGTTATTGATACTCAAGAAACTAAGTGTCATTGCTTATCTTTTCAGAAGAGATTTTCTCTTTCGATTCTTCTTGAATCAAATTCTATCACATTTTGAATTCGTTGAAAGATGATTCATTTTATTTTAATGATAGCGGCCAGTGAGTTTGCGATACTTCTCATTGTTTTATTTTTTTTCTTATTTTTTCAGTTAGATGTAATATACTATTTTTTACATCAAACACCACGCATCGGGCGGTACCCACACCTAGTAATAATAGATGTAATATTACCAATAAAAAAATTAATTTGTCTTTGAACTTTTGTTCTAAGGAAATAACGCTAGATTAATTAAAGACAATATATATTTCTAACGTTTGGCCTATGATTTGTAAATTGTCATGATGCTTTAAGCTTGAATTTGACTAGACATTGAATAATTAGTCTAACGTCGATGTGTCACGTTTGAAGCTCAAATTTTGTGAGGGGATGTCGAAGGCCTTCATCGAATAGTCTAGATGCAACTCACCATTTTACATAATAAGTTTGGGCTTACATATATCAAATCAAGCTTATAGATGGGACGAGTCTTAATTGGATATTTTTTACCATTTTTTTATCAGCGAAAGCAAATTGAAATTATCTTCTGAGGAAAAAGATACAAAACAAGAAATCCCAACCCAGCTACAGATTGAAAAGTATTGCCAGAAAAGAAACAACTGGCAAGATTGGAGCCTAAATACAAACTACCC
Source organism: Erodium maritimum (assembly GCA_963921825.1). NCBI lineage: Eukaryota > Viridiplantae > Streptophyta > Magnoliopsida > Geraniales > Geraniaceae > Erodium > Erodium maritimum. The sequence continues at coordinate 45,539,467 of OY997595.1, read as the reverse complement.
ATCCTCAAAATCAAAGAACGATCAAATGAAACCTTGAGAAAATTCCCATGTGCATCCATGTGATTATGCAACCATGTGATTGATTGTGCAACCTTGTGATCATGCAGTCGTGTGATTGTGATCAAATTTTCATAAGCAACCTTCATGAACCAGAAGCAAGTGGTTGTGAATAAGGATGGGAGAGTGCCAAGAAGTCCAAGAAAAAGTTGGTCTGAAAAACCGGATTCGTCCACCAATTAGCACTTGAAAATGTAGCGAACACCTACTACCCAAGGGTTGTCTTTCCAAATCTATGAAGGATTTAAATCATCTCCCATCTCAACAGATCCCCTAAACCCATAACCGGGACAGGTAACCTGTAAATGCCGGTGGCCATCACCACGATCGGCTGAGACAACTTCGGTGAAAATTCACCGGAGCCCGCAAGACCAAACTACTAATGCAATTGATTTCCTAGGGCTAAAAAGCCCTATGCCCTCGCCGGCGGTCAACCCTAAACCGACGATTTCGCACCACAAATGTGGACGGGGGCACAAGGAAAAGAATCGAGAAAGTAGAGCAGTAGGGGGAGATGAATACTAGTCATAAATGGAGAATAGCTACCCCAGGAGTCGCAAACGAGAAACAAATCTGCAGACAAAGCCACAAAGTAAAGCAGTTGACCCACTCGCGATAATCTCACCGAGAGAGGTGAGGAAAAGCCCTCCCATGAATAGATCTAGGACTCACCAACTCGGTCCCTTCATCCTAAGAAGCCAATAGAGAAGGAACTACAGATCTGCACCAATCTTGACTTGGGAATCGAAGAAAGGGCTCCCACGACAGATTTGAGACCGGACTACTGACGAAGGAGAAGGCTAGGCTCGGATCTGAGGATCTCGGCCGAAGAAGAAGAGAACGAATGGGAAAAGAGGGATGAGAAGGGAAGAAGGAGAAAAGGAAGACGAGGGGGCGAGAGAGGGAGGAGAAGGAACTGGGTTCACTGTCAGCGACCTTAAGGAAAGGAAATCGCCGACGGTGGAGCGAAGAACAACGGCGACATGAACGGATAAGGCAGACTTAAGGTTTCTAGAGAGAAAAGTGAGTAAGCTTGCGTAAAATGTCTGGGTAAAAAACTGGGTATGGTCATGATAACATAGAAATATCCACAGTCTCCATAGTTAGTTCCCCAAGAACTTCGACATATAAATGAATGAATTCTTTTTTGCTCTTTGAAGCCAGCCAAGAGACACCCATGGTTTTCTACATGTAGATACAGAGGCGGATCTAAAAATATAATTTAGGGTATACCATCGACCATTGCTAAATGCGGTAAAATAAATAAATGAAAACTACACTCACATGCAAACTACGTGCAAACTACGTGCAAACTACGTGCAATGCAGATCTAAAATGACCATAACTTTTTCATATGAACTCCGATTTAGGCCCGTAAGATATCAAATTGAAGGTATCTGAAAACTCTATGATTGTATATACCTTTTAGGAACTAGAGTATGCCATGGAAAACCCTATAACCCTCTAAATCCACCCCTGTGTAGATATCTTGCCTTACCATCCGAGCCGATCTCAACCGTATCAGGTTTGTGTTACCCTTGTAAAATTTTTGTATAATTTTTTTTAGTTAAGTAGGTGATAATCACACAAGCTCATTTATTGAACAATTTACAAATACTTACTCCTCGACCCAAATTTATAAATCCTCATCGACGTGAAAACAAGCGCAAACGGCTCCTTTAATAATTTTCCTTAATAATTCTGGCATGTCTCCATTAAGGACACGGTAAAAAATAACCCGTCTATATACCTTCGTCTGTAGTTATTAGAAAAAAGAGAGTATATAATCAGTAATGAAAAATATATCTATAAGTAACAAAGGATGAAAAACTATACTAATCCTATCTCATCATAAATGTATCTAGACCGTTCTCTTGTTTCGGGTTTAATCTTGTAATCTGCCTCCAAAACCATACCTTTCTTCTTGATGAAATTAAAAATATTGTTATAATTGGTTTTCACTTTGTTGACCGACGTCAGATACTCCTCTTCGCTCTCTCCATCTTTCCTTTCAGGAAAGTCCTTGACATTATCTATCAACTATTGAGCAGAAAATTTTCTATATAATCCCGTGTCCTTCTTATAGCTGGTAGATTTTTTTTTTTGATAAGCTCGAAAGATTTATTAATAAGACTGAAACCAAAAAAGGACTCGGAATGCCCTGATTCAAGGAGAATCAAGGTAAAAGAGCTCAAACGACCAGTAACACGCTTACAAAAGGAATTCTGCTAGGGGAGAACTATAAGGAAACCTTATCCCAAAAACAGAACAAACCACAACGAACATAAACAGGAAAAAAAATACTAAAGAGCTGCTTTTTGTCGAGCCTTATGAGACGCTTTCCACAAGTTCGAAACAGGAGGTGCTGCTTTGACAGCTCGTTCCCGAGTCAAAGAGCGAGCTCTTGAACGAGTAACAATAGTATAAGTAGAAGGCCGACTCTGACGAAGGAGGGCGTCCTTCCACAGACTGTCCTTTTTATCCGAGGCCTCCAACACGCCTACAGTACCCTTATCCTCTACCACACCAGGTAAAAAGTGATGGGCTTCAACACTGTTTGAAGCAACAGGGAATTGGGCTGCAGCAACTACACGGGCTGCATCAACAAGATGGGCTTCTCCTCCAAATTGATCTGCAGCACTTGCAACTGCATCCAAACGTGTCTCATTCGAAAGAGAATCAAGCGAATCGAGTAAACAAAAGCTATCCGAAACAAGAGGACGATCATGATACTCATCCAAAACATCTGATCCAATCAAATCATAACAGACTTTCAGATTTGAAAAATGGAAAGATCCCACGAGTTTGGCAAACACCGCTCGTAACAACTCCGATGAGCAAACCATAGAGCTCCGATCACCGGCCAAATTCAGAAAAGCCTCCGGGAACACCGCCTCCTCCTTCCCCAACATATTTTCCCTTGTAAACCCAACGCCTGGTTTCCAAAAACAGAGACCCTGCTCTGATTACTACCAGTGCTCTGTTTTGGAGCAAAACTCCTTAACCGGGAACTAAAACGATTTGACCCGTGCTAAAGCCACGAAGAGCTTGAATCCGTTGTACTTGTACCCATTAAACACTTCAATGGCCAGCAGAGCTGACTTCGGCGACACAAAATCAACAAAACCGAAATATCGACCCTTTCTGTTTGGCCGTTTCAGAACAATGGCGTACTCAATCTGTCCAAAATCACTAAAAGTGGAACGGATCCAAGCATCATCTGCGTAATAAGGAAGGTTATAAACGAAAATTTTAGAACCTAAAGTGCTCGTGGATGTCGAAGCCTTAATTGAAGTTGTCTGGTTCGCTGGAACAGACTTCACTAGAGGCTCTGTCACTACTCGATCAACAACCACTGGCGCTGGGACCTTCGCACAAGCCGGAGTAGGAATCACAATTGCAACATCCGGTACACCCTTACCACGCTTCGAAACGGCAACTCCACCTTTGGTTCCTTGTTTTCGGTCCTCTGTAACAGGCACGACCAAACAACCATTTTTCACAACCAGCCGGGAAGAACCACAAAGTGCACAGTAACGAGAAGACTCTCTCAGAAATTTTATCCCACAAAAATCACAAAACCGGGCATTGTGATCGAGGAATTTGGGAGCACCGACCATCACAATATGAGTCCCTGCGTGGGTTTGTTTGTAGTTGGTAGATAAAAGGTCGCAAATTGTATGATATGCGCATTCCGTAAAAATATCAATCCGCAATGGATGATACGGGTCTTATTTTTTGCGGGCGGATCGAATATGGTGTGGGTGGATCCGATATCCGCCCATGCACACCCAAATTAACGATAAATAATAGCATCCTAATAGGTTATTTATTTTTAATATAATCATTACTTTACATAAAAAAAGGGAAACTTTAATCAATTGCACAACACTAAACCAGGTTCAGTACCAACAAATTCTGAACTTATGTGCTCATTGTAACGGGTCGAGAACTCTACAGAATGTTCTTCGGCCTGTTCAGTATTAGGACGAGGGTATCGGATCTGGATGCGTCCTAAGTAAACTTATACGGGGTTGATCCAAGATGAATGATTTATGCAAACTACTACTTTATTCGGTAATGAGAGTTTACAAAAGAAACACGGCGGATTTGTGAACCTTTACGAAGTTTAGAAATCTAGGATACGACTTGGACACCTATACAATGAACTAAGGGGTCATATATATAAGCTAAGATGGGCGGCTAGACTGTCTTGGACAACAAGTGGCTTGGTAACCAAAACGGACGAGTTTGGAAATCTTTCCTTAAGCGATTTTAGGAAGTTCCCTCGTCCTTGTACGACTGACTTGGGCGGAAAGTCGATCTGGCTTGGAGGGCAAGGCATGCGACTCCTTGGCAAACTTGCTGGGCGGATAATCACAAGGATGCACAGGGGAAATTTGGGGGATTTGGGGCATTTTGGGGTTCGGGATTTGGGGAAGTTTGGTTTGGGAGAAGCAAGTCCGGCGCTGCCGTGGCTTGGTTCTTCTCTAACGATCTCTGCAAATCCGACGAGAAGATGGCGCTGTCGTGGCTGGGTTCTACTCTATTTTTTTGTAGGGAAATTTGAATGTTCAGAACTGATTTGAAATTATTCTGGTGAAATTGATTCTCCTGTTCTTTTGCAATTTTGAATGTTCTCCTGGATTCAAGATGCTTGAGAATTTAAAAAAAATAAACAAGTTTTTGAATCAGAACTAAAGCGGAACATGAAGTTATGATGTAAGGGTTTGAGTTGTGGGTATTGAAGATTGGATTTGGTGTGGGTAACCTATGCAAAGATGTTGTTGAAGATGGAGGAGTTAATTCATGTTCATGAAGTCAAATTTAAGAATTTATGAAGTAAAAAATCATGATTTGATGAAAATAATGAATTTAAAATTTGATTTTTATAACAGGAAAAGTGATTTTTATAAAAATAACATCTAAATTTTTAAATAAAAAGTGATTTTTAGAAAATAAATTCTGATTTTTCTGAAATAAAATCTGATTTTTTTAAAAATAAAAAAGTGTTTTTACAAAATAAATAAATAAAAAGAAATTTTGAAAACCAATGGCATGCTTTTGAAAATTTGAGTGTTACTGAGGGGTATTATGGTCTTTTTAAGTGGTTTCATCCAAAAATGGATGACAAGTTAACGGCGGGTATGAAAGTGAAAAAAATGGCATTCTAGGGTATTGAGATGCCACAACTGAAAGTTAGGGTATTGAGGTTACGATAAACACATAGTTAGGGTATTGAGGTGAAAATAACATTTTTTTTATATTAAAACCAACTAGAGACACGTATAAAGAGGAACATAGTAAGAGCAAGGCCGTCCTTAGACAATTCCACAAACTAATCATAACCGATGCATACTCGATTTTGAGAATTGGGGCTAAACGCGCATAAACAAAAACATAAGAACTAGAAAACATATTCTTGCTCGACCTGATACAAATACCAGTGCCTAAGTGTTGCTTGGTCCTCGGGGGAGGACTATAAAATCTCTATAGAAAGTGCTTGGTTTGATCAAGGATCACAGTAAGTAGTGGAGGAAACCATATAGGGGTCGCGATGTTGTTCCTCCTCAGCTACACGTATCTCAAAGGCACTTCATTTACCCTGGTGAGCCTGTTTTCCTGACCTTACTTGATGCTCATGTGATTCTTCAGCTGATATTATAGTGGTGATGCTCAGGCCTTCTTCTCGGTCAAGGTCTACTTCGACTCAATGACCGGATGTGAGATGACAATCATCATTTCCTTAGCCTTCTTGTGAGCTATTATCTCTGAGGGTTGTCCTCTCGCTCCCCGAGGTTACTTGTAGCTCTAAACTGTGGGGGAACCCAAGTCAAGGGTTACTGGTCCTGCCTAATTGTGGGTTAGACAGGACGTTGGTTGTTACATTCAGTAGGTTTCCTTGAACCAAACCTTCCACTGTCACTCTACTGGGGTGAGGATGTCAGGTGAGCCTGTAGATTCAAGAATATATTGGAGTTTTAAGTAGGACGTGTGTTGTCAAAAGCAGAACATGAGTTTGAGGTTGATAGTGATAAAAAGCTCGGAGGAACCATGAGAACCAATCGATTTAGCCTAGGCTTCCAATCCGCAGTGAAGAGGAACCTTAGGTTCGAGTTCCCTTCAACATCAGGAGACAAGTTGAACCTAAGTATGTTGGGTGCAAATTGCATTCCCAGGCGACTGTAGTTAAAGTAGAATAAAGACAACTTTTCTTGTATGCATGATAGTATAATCGTACACATCAATATGTTTTTTTATTTATTGAATTGACTAAAATTCTTTGCAATACTTTACGCATAAAATCTCGACATTGTTGTGAAGTGGCAAGCAAAATGCCACATGTGGCCACCACAATTAGCATGCCACCACTAATTGCAAGTTAGTAGATTATGTGGCAATGTCTCATGAGCTTTGTATTCCTATAAATAGAGGTGTCAACCCCTTGTATTAGTTGTTCCAACACAATCCAACACTTCTTGTAAATGCTTTCAATGAATATAATCCTTTCTCTACTCTCCAATTTCTAAGTGTTATTTCTTGTCTTGCTTGGTAACCAACCCGTAGACACCAACCTTTGTATTATTCTTGGGCCATTGGTGTCTTGGCGTTGGTTCCGATCAAACTTGATTATTACAACACGTTATCAGCACGATCTTGTGTAAGTGGCTCAACTTGTAGCTCGTATATCTCTAAAACGAACCGTCAAAATCAAAATTCCACCGATCACTTTGAAGACCCATATGTGGAGAACATTAATTCCAAGAAACAGCTTCATCTGACCTTGGATGAATATCCGATCGGGCTCTTGAAAGTGGCTGGTCGGACCAAAACTGTGCAGAAAATTCAGCACCTTCTTTTATACTTGTTTCATTCTTATTTGTGCACATTTAGTTATGACGTTCATATAAGTATGGTCTATGATCGCCAATTTATATTGGATCTTTCACATCATAAATTTGATGCTCATTATTTGTGTTCTTATCATCAAAGAATCGAATTTTAAACTTGTTGAAACCGAAGTATTTGGGCCTGAAGTTCCAAGATGCAGAAACTACTTGCATGTAACATGCAACTTAATTTATTGCCTGAAGCTTATAAATATGATGGTATGTTTGGACCCGAAGTTCCAAATACATAGTACTAGAGATCCGATATATATATTGGACCAGAAGTTCCAAATACACATTACCAACGACCCGATGCATATTGGACCAGAAGTTCCAAAATAAAATACTAACGACCTGAAGTCGAGTATGATCCTGACATACAGTTATTTTGATCAATGTGCAGGATGGATAACCTGACAAAGCTCAATTATATACCCCTCAGATTGGATGGGAAGAATTATTATGAATGGGCGTTGGATACGACTCTCCACTTAAGATCTCAGAATCTTGGAGACACTATAAAAGAAGGGAACAATGAATCTGTTAAAAACAAAGCCTTGGCCACAATCTTGATTCGTCATCATATGCACAAAGACCTAAAGATTGAGTATTTAGCTGATGAGGATCCCTTTAGTTAATGGGTTCAGCTCAATGAGAGGTTTGAGCATATGAAAGCGATATCGCTCCCTCGTGCCTTATATGATTGGTCTAACCTCAGGTTACAGGACTTTAAGTCTGTAAATGAGTATAATTCAGCCATGTTTAGAATTTTTTCCAAGCTTCGCTGTTGTGGTGAAAAGATAACTGACGAGTCTATGCTTGAGAAAACATTCTCCACATTCCACCCCTCGAATATGCTCTTGCAGCAGCAATATCGAGCGAAAAATTTCCAAAAGTTCACAGACCTGATCGCGTGTCTACTCGTTGCTGAGCAAAATAACGAGCTATTAATGAGGAACCATCAAACTCACCCTGTAGGCAGTTCTCCATCAACTGAAGCGAATGTGACAAGATATGATGGTAGCTCGGGACACAGACGAAGCCGAGGACCCTTTAGAGGTCGAGGTCGAGGTCGTGGACGTGGTCGTGGTCGTATTCACGGCTATGGGCATAGAAATTTCCAACCTTATGGAAGAGATAACACGGTGTATCCCCATAAGCGGAACCGATATGATAAATGAAAGAGCCCTCAAAACCAGACTCCCAAAAATGCTGAGACTAGGTGTTATCGATGTGGAGGGGCTGATCATTGGTCACGTGTATGTCATGTACCAAGCCATTTAGTGAAGTTGTACCAAGAATCAATCAAGGGAAAAGATAAGATCGTTGAGACAAACTTTATTGATCATGCGAGCCCTGAAGATGCTCCGATCAAGCTTGCATAACATGAGGGCCCTGAAGATGCTCCGACCAAGCTTACAGTCTCCGATTTCTTTAAGAATGATGATGGAAATGTGGACCTTGTTTGGAATATCGCTTAACTTGTGTTTTCAGTATTCCCCTTTCTTTTGGTTAAATGTAATGCGTGTATATGATGTTTTTTTTTGTAATCCTTTCTTAAGTTTACAAACTGATGTAATACTTTTTGTTTATGAAAGGATATGGATCTTGTACGTGCTTGCAGAAATGATGGAGACTTGTGTATTGTTGATTGCGCGACGACGCACACAATCTTAACAAACAAGAAATATTTTTCTGGTCTAACCTTGGTTGAAGCGAATGTTAGCACAATTATGGGTACTGGAAACTTAATAGAGGGCTCCGGAAGAGCTACCTTGGTATTAGAAAATGGAACAAGGTTGAGTACCCATAATGTTTTGTATGCAAGTAGATCCAGAAGAAATCTACTTAGCTTTAAGGATATTCGTGACAACGGATATCATGTCGAGACCATAAATGATGATGAGACTGAGTTTCTCTGTATCACCAGAAGTGATAAAAATGGTGAAAAGCATGTACACGAATAATTAAAGGCCCTATCATCAGGTTTGTATTATACAACCATAAGGCCAATTGAAACCTACGCTACAATGAACCAGAAGTTCATTAATCCAAATGCTTTTATGCTTTGGCACAACCGCCTTGGTCATCCGGGAGCGACGATGATACGTAGAATTGTTGAAAACTCATGTGGACATTCTTTGAAGGGTCAGAAGATCCTAATGTCCAATGAGATATCATGTACAACTTGTTCATAAGGATAATTAGTGGTCCGACCATCGCTAACCAAGATTAATGTTGAAAGTCCATCTTTCTTGCAAAGGATTCAGGGAGATATATGGGCCCTATACATCCAGCTAGTGGACCATTCAGTTATTTCATGGTCCTGATAGACGCATCCAGCAGATGGTCTCATGTATGTTTGTTGTCAACGCGAAATGTTGCATTCGCTAAACTGTTGGCACAAATCATTAAGCTGAGGGCACACTTTCCTGATCATCCCATCAAATCTATTCGTCTTGATAATGCTGGTGAGTTCACGTCGGGGACGTTCGATGATTATTGCATGTCTATAGGGATTGAGGTTGAGCATCCCGTTGCATATGTCCATACCCAAAATGGTTTAGCAAAATCATTTATCAAACGTATACAGGTGATTGCATGTACTTTACTAATGAAATCACAATTACCTATTTCTGGTTGGGGACATGCTGTATTACATGCTGCATCTTTAATTCGGTTGAGGCCTAGTGCATATCACCGATATTCTCCCATGCAACTTGCGTGTGGTCATGAATCTGATATATCCCATTTGTGAACCTTTGGTTGCGCCGTGCAAGTGCCAATCGCACCTCCTAAACGCATGAAAATGGGACCCCAACAACGATTGGGTGTTTATGTTGGTTTCGATTCACCATCAATAATCAGGTATCTTGAACCCTTGACTGGTGACATGTTTACTGCGAGGTTTGCAGACTGTCATTTTGATGAGACATCGTTTCCACCATTGGGTGAGAAAGATAAGCCTCCTGAAGTTAGGCCTGAACTTGATTGGAAAGTAAGTTCCCTGTCTCATCTTGACCCACGCACGCCACAGTGTGAGATGGAAGTCCATAAGATACTTCATCTGCAGAATGTTGCAAATCAAATGCCTGATGCATTTGCTAACACACCAAAGATGATGAGGTCTTATACAGATGCCATAAATGTACTTGTCAGGTTCAGTTCAGAACCCACTCGACGACATTGGAACGATATCAAGCATATATTTCGTTATCTAAGCGGAACTATAGATTTGGGACTTATGTATTCTAAGTCCAGGGGGGCGCTGGTCTGATTGGATATGTAGACGCAGGTTATTTATCAGATCCTCACAAAGCTCGATCCCAGACAAGATTATGTTTTCACCTGCAGTGAAACAGCAATTTCCTGGCGCTCTACGAAGCAGACATTGGTTGCAACATCCTCAAACCACTCTGAAATTGTGGCGCTACATGAAGCTAACCGAGAATGTGTGTTCTTGCGATCTGTTATCAAGCATGTGCTATGCTCGATTGGCATTTCTCCACCAAGTTCTTTTTCAGTTATATATGAAGACAATGCAACTTGTATTGCTCAAGTCAGAGGAGGCTATATCAAAGGAGATAGGATCAAGCACATCTCTCCAAAGTTCTTTTATACTCATGAGCTCCATAAGAGTAACGAGATAGATGTCAAGCAGATTCGTTCATGCGAGAACCTTGCGGATTTATTTACCAAAGCCTTACCGACTTCTACCTTTGAGAAGCTAGTTTACAGAATCGGCATGCGTCGCCTTAGCAAGCAACCAAAGTAGCCTGCCTGAAGTCGGGGGGAGATAAATTTTGTGCGCTGCACTCTTTTTCCCTTATCCAAGTTTTGTCCCACAGAGTTTTCTTGGAAAGGTTTTTAACGAGGTAGCATCAAGCACAGCTTCAAGCACATTTTGTGCGTTGCACTCTTTTCCTTACAGGTTTTGTCCCACCGGGTTTTCCTGAGGAGGTTTTTAACGAGGCAACCTGATCTTGAAGCGCATTGTGGTGTCCAAGGGGGAGTGTTGTGAAGTGGCCACCACAATTAGCATGCCACCACTAATTGCATGTTAGTAGATTATGTGACAATGTCTCATGATCTTTGTATTCCTATAAATAGAGGTGCAAACCCCTTGTATTAGTTGTTCCAACACGATCCAACACTTCTTGTAAATGCTCTCAATGAATATAATCCTTTCTCTACTCTCCAATTTCTAAGTGTTATTTCTTGTCTTGCTTGGTAACCAACCCGTAGACACCAACCTTCGTATTATTCTTGGGTCATTGGTGTCTTGACGTTGGTTCCGATCAAACTTGATTATTACAACATACATCAAAATTTGTAATAGGCAAATTTTGATGTATTAATATTTTAATGCTAGTTTTTGAAAGTTTACTAAAAGAGCCATTAGAGCTGTGACACATCGATGAATATAGAACCGCACCATAAACACTAACAATCCCTGAAATGTTCACAAACAGTTCTCCCCTGGAAACATAAATAATTTGCATCATACTACACCTAAAAGAAATCGAACTCCAGATAGTTATCACAACTTTTCTGATCGGGTGGCGCCACCTTGGTAACAGCAGCAGCCTTTTCACTCGTTGTTGGTGCCGCTGGGGCAGCTACTCGCTCAACCTCCGCAGGCCTTGGAATTTCTGGTGGTGTAGCGCACCTTATCAGTGCCCAATTCACACCTTCAAAGAAAGGATGCTGCTTGATCTCTGTTGCACCTCGCTTGTAGGCCAATCTGTGCTGCGGTTCTTTTACCAGCAACCCCCTTATCAAATCTCTTGCTGCAAAACTCACAACCGGTGATTCTGGGAACCGAAGAGGCTGCCCCACAACATTGAACAAGGTGGCTCGATTACCAGAACCCTTGAAAGGAGTTTTACCGAACAATAGCTCGTACAGAAAGATCCCAAGAGTCCACCAATCTACAGCACTTCCATGGCCTTCACCCTTGATTATCTCAGGCGCCAGGTATTCATGAGTCCCCACAAAAGACATGGACCTTGCATCAGTGGGCTCTGCAACGAGCTCCGGTAATGGGCTCACTTGGTTCCTGATTTCGTTCTTGGGCTTTTTATCCTTCTTTGACTTGCTTGAAAACAGTCGAGGTGAGAAGCATGATGTGGGAGCTACACACGATGGCTGGATGCATGAGGGAGGTTCAATGCAAGCTGGTTGTACACAAAAAACAGAGTTCTTCCTCAGAGGATCGCCTTCATGGGATGACCTCACAAGAGTTGGGCTAACAACACAACGTAATGAAAGGTCAAAGTCAGACAGCATTATGTGTCCATCTTCCCTCACAAGTACATTTTCTGGCTTTAAATCACGGTACACAATTCCAAGCATGTGGAGGTACTCCAGTGCCAGCAAAATCTCTGCTACATAGAACCTGACACACACAGTTTCATATCAGCATCCAGAAGCATGGTCAAATAAATTCATTACCGTGTTCAAGAGAAGTATATTCGAGCTTGCATAGGGCTTCAAAACTATAGAATAGGATTCAAGTACTAGTTGTGTTTGCAAACATCAAGTTTATACTATAAACTATAATCACAAAGAAAAATCACATAAACAGGTTGCGTAAACAAAAAAACTAAAACTAAAACTCAAATGAACAGAATGAAGAAATAAGGGTGATGCAGAAGAATGGAAGGAAGTTACAGTAATGACAAGCAAAGATTAAGTCAAAATAACCATACTTGACTGCCTGCTCGGTAAAATGTTTCCCCGGTTGCCTCTGCCGAAGAGTGTGCAAGTCTCCCCCAGGGCAATACTCCATCACCAAGCATGAAAATTTATCTGTCTCAAAGTGAGTATATAGCGTTGGAAGGAAGGGATGATCCAGGCATTGAAGTATCTCTCTTTCTGTCTGAGCCCGTAACAGCTTTTTACGACTTGCTAAAGATCCCTTGTCCATAACCTTCATTGCAAAATAACACTTAGTTCTACTCAACTCTGAGAGGTAGACACTACCAATATCCCCACAACCTAACCTCTTCAGCAGTCTAAAATGGCTCAGACCCAAAACCCCATCTTTTGCTCGGACAACTTGAATGGCTTCCCATCTCAAGTCATTTGTTTTATGGGGCTTGCTGATGCTGCTACTAAAACTGCTGCAAGTGCTCTCATCGCTCACATCACTGCTTGTGCTTCCTCTGCACATGCTGCTCTTCCCACTTTCAACAAACTCATTACGATCACTAATTTTGGCACTCCCACTGGTTTTTGCGAGACTGCTGGTTCCATCGCTTAGTTTTCCAGAAACTGAACTATCCTTCACACTTCCATACTCTGGTGTCTTATTGTCTTGCTCGACTAGACTCTCCAGTGATCCTCTAATATCAACTGGAGAAGCATCCGTTTCAGTTGACACTTCTTCAATGCTTAGAGACGAAAACCCTGCACCAAGTTTACTAATTGAAGAACTGACAGGCCCTTTCTGAGAAGAGTTTGCAGCCATTTTGCTATCAGTAAGTTGATGTGGAGCACTCCACACAGACTTGGGGAATGGTTCAGGGGCTACCAGCTCATGTTTGCTTTCAAGACTAGAAACCTTTTGTTGTGGCTTCAAGGAAGCTTTACTGCCATTTATTGAGGCCATCAGTGTGGAAAAAGAAAACTAACCTAAATCAAATTGAAAAACCTCATTGCCCGCTTCAACCCATAGACAGGATCGTATATCTATCTACCCATCAGTAGTCCAACATATTTCCTCCAACACTGCCAACAGAAATGGGTTAATTAATGAAGACCCAGGATTAAGTTTCAAAATACACATGATATAATCACAGGAAGGCCGTCTAAACAAGAGAATAAAAAAGCATTTCCTCAGGTTCAAGCACATAACCATCTCCTACACAACAACATGGATACAAATTCAAGCACATGCATATAATCCAAACCAAATTTTCTTCTCTGCACCCTGAAAACAAGGAAAATTTTCAACCACAGCTGCCTGCACAAACTAATTGAACAATTTCCAAGAAAATACGGATCTTGTCAGAGGCAGACATCACAACTATCAAATTCAATATGCAATTTTCTCACTAAAAAGACATATAACCCCAAAATTAGTATTTATTTAAAAAAAATAGATGACCACTGAAGGAAACAAAACAAAGAAGGAAAGAATCAGTATAAAATACAGATTCTAGATTACGCTTCACCAAACCCAGAAGCATGAGCAGGATCAAGTGGTCATTAGTCAAGGAACCCAGATCTCAACAGAGAGAAGCAGACCCTTTGTGGGAAACCCAGGTCAGATCCAGACCTGAGAAGAGACCCAGATGCCGAAAGCAAGGCTAGAAGGTAAAGCAACAGAAACACATTAAAGAGGAAAAGCAAAGCATGAGATGGAGAGAGAAGAAAGGAAATACCTGTAGAAGAAAAACCAGAGAACTTGAAGGGATTTGCTGTGGCAGAGACAGAGGAGTAGAAGCAACGGTTACGGTGACCAACTGGAACAGATAGAGAGAAGGAGTGAGGTTGAGAGTTGAGAGTTGAGAGAGATGAGTACGAAAATGAACTGAGCTTCTGGGGAACAATAGGCACAGAAGAGAGAGAGAAAGAGAGTCAAAAGCAAAAGTAAAGGTTTCAACTTTCAATTATATGCATTTGTTTTGTGCAGAAACTAAAGGGGTCCAAATCAGCAACACAAACCCACCTCTATGACCTGTCGCTCCCAACTGTTATTATAAACCCTTCCACACCCTTGCCCTAAATTACCTTTCTACCCTTCTTTCGGCCCCACGTATAAACATTATTGTCTCTCAAATTGTCTCCCACACTACGTGTAAGTATTATTTTCAACCAAAGGAATATTTAGTAGGATATGCTCTCCGTATACTAATTTTGCACCAGCTCAATACTAATTTATAAGTTATTATAATACGAGTGCCTTAAAAATACATGGTTTTCATCCGAGTACTCTAAAAATAATTTGTGACAGATAAATACCCAAAAATAACATTGTGTTTCAAATTAATATCTACCGTTAATTTTTCATCTATTTTGGATAAAAAATGGCCGTGTTAGTTTTAAGAGGACATTCTCATCAAATTAATGAAGTAAAAAGAAACAATTACTTCATGCGTCCGTACCATATATGAGAAAATTAAGAACGTTGATTGATCATTGATCCAATCCACAATGCAAATGCGTTGGTTCTATCCAATTCCAATCTAACATGTACTTTCAAGTGGTGGTCCAATCATTTAATGGATTGGATTTAAATTGAAAGGTTTTATTTACAACGATGGGGTTCACAATTTAAGGTTCAACAATTTTTTATTACATTTATTCTATGTTTGGTGAAAGATATATTATGTACGTAGAAACAAGTGGGTGATGTTTTAAAATTATTTATCTAGCAATTAAATCATTTTACAAAATAAAAACAACAAAATTATAATATCTAGTTCATTATATTCTTAAAAAATTACACTTCCATTACATTATTTTCTTGAAATATTCTTGTTTTACTTCTAATAAAAGGGTATCTTAAGGGCATTTCCACATACACCCATTCTAGGTTTGGCTAAGAAACAAGTCTCGCCAATTCTCTTGGTGTGGGACTTACAAAGAGAGCCCAAAAGACGCCATTTTCACTCCAAATGGTTTTGGGGGGCAACAAATGACCATTAAGTGCACCTAAATATGTCAACCAAATTAGCTTTTACAGAAAACAAGGTTAATTCCACCTCAATATCTTAAATTTTTTATATTTTATTCAGAGTATCTTAAATTTTTTTGTCATCTCAATACCCTAAATCTTTCATATTTCATTTAGAGTATCTTAAAGTTTTTTTTTGTCACCCAAACTTTTATTAATTTCATTTTAATACCTTAAACTTTCATTAATTTTATTTTAATACCCATCGTTAATTTTATCATAATTTTGGTTGTTGGTGAGGGGTAGTATGGTCATATTACCTGTTTTGGATGGAAAATCATATGTAAAGTTAACAAAGTTAATGGTGGGTACTAAAATGGAATTAACAAAAGCTTAGGGTATCGAGGTGACATAAAAAATATTTAGGGTACTCTAAATGAAATATGAAAGATTTAGGATACTGAGGTGTAATTACTCTTAGAAGATATAATTACTTTTTCATTTGGAAATAAGGGTTTTTTTATATTAGAGATTGGGATAATTTGGAAATAAGGGTAATACAGTATATAGAAATTTAATATTTATATTTGTTTTAGTGTTTGGCAGTACAAATTTTGTTCAAAATTACTACGTTTCTGTTATGAATATTTGATTGGATGACCAAATGGAATATTCTAGATATGAGTTACAAGACTTTTTGTGGGAGTTGGAAGACTTTTGTATTTTGAATTCCATTATTTATGTAGTTCATTAAGGTTATGTCTCTATGATTATGAGCCTATAAATAGAGGTCATTGTAAAGGATGAAGTGATCAATAATATTCTATTTTCTACTCTCTCCATATTCTCTTGTTCTCTCTAGTTTTTGTTCTTCCATTCACAAGTATCGTTCTTACTTTTATAACACGTTATCAGCACGAATTGCTCTACTATCCAGGTATCAAAGTTTTGTATTATCGTGAATTTATTTTAATTCGATTCATGTTTATTTATACAAGTTCATTTATATTTTTCGATAAGTATGCTCTGTGATTGTCAATATACATTGGATCTTTCACATCAGAAATTTGATTTTTATTATATACTTGTGTCTTGTTGTTGATACTCGAATGTGAGACTTATTGAAATCGAATCATTTGGACCCGGAGTTCCAAGATACGAACCGTTTTTCTTATAACATGCAACTTGGGTTAAAGGCATGAAACTTGAAAAAAAAATTATATATGGGTACATGGGTAGTTTGGCTACTCCATGTATTCTCTCGTCACATGGTCATTTTGCGAATAAATTTGTGGTCGTATATTTGTATCCTGAAGTTTACAAATATGATGACATGTTGGATCAGAAATTTCAAATACATAGTTCCATCGACTTGATGTATATTGGACTAGAAGTTCTAAATACATGGTACAACAAATGGTTGTGTATTCTCTCCAATTTATTGTCACGCCCCAATTTCAGTAAACCGAACTCGGGACGCGAACATTTAAATTAATAAACACTTTGAAACATTTTCCATTAAAACCATTTAAAATACCAGTTTAGTTCAACAAAATAATAATTACAACTCAAAATAAAATGTCCCACAAGCGGACAAAATGCGAGGTATCCGTCGCTAGACTAAAAAGTAACTCGGACCCCCGCCCCTAGCTCTTCAAGCTTCGGAAGCTCACCTAGTCCGACCTGCGACAAGTACATGTAGGAAAAACAGCTAGGGGTGAGCGTTCGCTCACCACCACGGATAACAGACTGACTACGGCATAATTAGTAGACAAAGCCGGTAACACCCCAACCGACCCAAAACCGGGAAAACAATCCCCAAACTCTAGTAACTCAACTGACACACCACCCATTACTTTCCTCAACAGACTCAACACTCGATAACGTAATGTAAACCCGACACAACTATCGACGACCTCCTCCAAGGACACGACAGAACGACTATGCAACGCCAAACAAGATCACAAAGGATCGCACACCAAACAAGATCACAAAAGATCGCATTCATGTTGCTCGGTAACCTCCCTCACGCTCTTTTGCCAATCTCAATTAGGTCAGGCGGTCGACCTATCGCAATTCATCGACACCAAGTCGGATCAGGCTGTCGACCTATCGCAATTCATCGACACCAAGTCGGATCAGGCTGTCGACATATCGCAATTCATCGACACCAAGTCGGATCAGGTTGTCGACCTATCACACTCACAACCCCAAACCAAGCGGGCCCCTAACCTCAGGTAACCACAATCACAAACACAACCAAAGCTCAACAAATAGTAACAACACCAGTCCAACACTCCACGGCACTCAAGGCCACCCAAGACGCCTCAACAGTCAAGACTCGGGTTCAACAACCCCACGGGCACCCACGGGCACCCAAACACCAACGGTAAGACACGGGTTCAACAACCCCCACGGGCACTCATGGCCACTCAAGACACACTAACGGTCAAGACTCGGGTTCAACAACCCCACAGGCACTCATGGCCACCCAAAACACCAACAGTCAAACACGGGCTCTCACGGCCACCTAAGACACCAACAATAATAACACGGGCTCTCATGGCCACCCAAACACACCAACAATAATAACACGGGCTCTCATGGCCACACAAGACACCAACAATAATAACACGGGCTCTCATGGCAACCCAAGACACCAACAATAATAACACGGGCTCTCATGGCCACCCAAGACATCGATAATACAATACGGGCTCTCATAGCCACCCAAGACATAATTTAAACAATCAACCTCCGGGCATGGTCATATGCCTCCAGTAATTCTAATATCGCTAAGTTCTCTGCTCATACGACACTACTAAGTGTCACATGCAATTCCACTATTTGCTACGGTCCCGTATCATGCTTTTATAATATTTAAATAAACCTACTCAACCCACGACACCCCAGTGTCACATGCAATTCTACTGTTAACTTTCCCCAGTCAGGGCCGAGATCCGGCTACTTTTCCCTACCTCGAGCAATTCTCCAAAAGTGCTCAACTAAGCCCCGGCGTGATCCCAGTCACTCGCCTAGCTTCCCTTTGCCTCGGTCCGCAGCATGATCTAAAAGAACACAATTTTCAATGCACTTTAAACCCGCAGGAATAAACTGGAATCTAATAAACTTAACGCCCAAACGTAACCCCAACAATGTCGATCACTCCCAAACTTCCCAATTACTCGACATTATCGATAAAGGACTCGCAAAGGCCCGATTCGCCCGACATGGCGAATCTGCCCGGGTTTTGGAAATGCCCTTCCGGGGCTCCAAAAATTCTCGTTTTCGTTTCTACGGTTTTAGAATAATTCAAGGGCCCCAATGCACTTGACGGAATCGAATTCCGACTTCCGAGTCAATTAATTAACGTTTAAAGTTTCTAAACCCGATAATTATAACTAATAGTTTTACATAAACCCTAACTTCCAAAATTTATCAAAACGAGAATCGGTTCGGTGTATACCGTAGAGGAGAACGAGAGGAATGCACTTCCTCCTAGCCTTGAGACAATCCAATGGATGGATGACGTGAATAGTGGCACCACAAAACCCTAGCTCTCTTCTTCTTCTTCTCCTTCTCTCTCTAACTCTCTTCTCTTTTTTGATTTTTTTTGTCTCTCTTTCTAACCCTAGCCGAACCCCCTTATGTCTCTATCTCTCATTTTCCCCCCAGAACCTAACACCACCACTTGGTTGACAAGTGGAAAGGTGGGTCCCACACCTTTTTGGAACAATATCTAGAAGATATTTTCCAATCAGATTCGCGAAAATCGGACGTTTCAGGCCCCGAACGGGCACTTTTCCCAAGAAATTACGAAACTTGACGGGCTACAAGGAAACGGCTCAACTAAGACCGCTGCGACGACGGCTAAGCTTTTTGGATCCAAAACGGTCCTCGAATGGGCCAAAACGTCGCTCGGTTGACTTTTCCAGCGAAAAGTCAACTTTTCCCAAATTGATCAGAAAGTTGCCCTGAGTCCCCCGGAACTCACTTTGGTCGATAACGGGGTCAACTTAAGTCCGGTAAGACCCTCGGGGTCATTTTAGGTTCAATTAAGTGCCTGTCTTAAAATTTTTAAATTTTCCAGTTTTTCGCAGGTTTGATAGCCGTTGACCGGAAGTGGTTATTGCATATATGAATAAGAGTAGTACAGTTGATGATTCATGTAACTAATGACACGTTCTTTACTTATATTTTTACTTAGTTGATTATATTTATTTTATAGTTTTACAATGTTGAACCATTTTGAACCTGAAGTTCAAATATTAACGAGAAAAAGTTTACGGAACCTGAAGTTTTGATACTGAAATTAGAGTGACCCGAAGTTCACATGTAGCTAATGATGACAAAACCTGAAGTTTGGGTTCAAAGTATAAACTTGAAATTTACTTTTATAAATGACAGACCACAAGCCCGAAGCTTGTAGCCTAAAATTTTATATATAGATATTTTTATTTACTACGAATACCCCACGAGATTTCTCGATGTGTGGTTATATACATATCTAATTTCTATATTTATACACCCACGAGTTCGTTCATTGTGTAAATCATAATATATATTTATTCATATTTGTGTGGATATTATGTTTATTTAATATGTGTAACCTGAAGTTTACACAAGTCATGATATTTTGAACAAAAGGTTCTATAACCGTCAAGAAACAAGTTTATTGAAATTGTCATGTACGTAAACAAGATACGTATAATTATTGGAAAAAAAATGTGACCTGAAGCTTACATAAAGACCCAAAGTTCTAAATTGACGATCCCTGCAGGATAGATAAAAGAAAATATTTTCACACGTCATCATATTATTTGTAATTGATGAAAATGTTTTCCTCTACATTTCTTTCATCTAGTATGTTCCTAAATTAGCATTACCGAGAATATCAAAAGAATCAGACTTAGTATATTTATTTCTGAAATAATGAATTATTGTTGAAAACCATCAAGCTCGCCTTGTTGGCAGTATTCCATTCCTTGAAGTGAATATGATAGAATATGGTTAGATCATAACCCAAGCAAGACCGATGCCCCATACGTGGTCGTGGTCATGGCTATGATCGTGATAACTTCCAATTCCATGGAAAAATAATGTGTACCACCAAAAGTGGAACGAGTATGAAAGACGCAAGAAACAATATGGCTATCAAATGAAAACTCATGAACATAGTGAAAGTTATTTTGTAAATGTAGTTGATTGCGTAACTAAAGTATGATCAAAGATTTGATTGAAGGCAAATAAGAAATCGTAGAGAGAAGCTTTATTGATAACCTAGATCCTGAAGACTTAATCAAATGTCTTTAACTCATTTGTAATTGATGACGAGAAAACAAGTATCATGCATATGAGCCAATTTTTGGATGATTTGTATTAATATTTCTGTTATATCCTTTTGTAGTATGTAAACCAACACATTAATTTTATCATATTAAAGGATATGGATCCCAGAAGTGATCTATCTATTTACAGAAAAAGATAACGATATGAATATGGTTGATAGTGTCACTACACATACAATTCTGATAAACAAGAAATATTTTTCATGTCTGACCATGGTCGAGGAAAACATGAACACCATTATGGGTGCTGCAAATATAATAGAGGGCTCTGGAAGAGCTACCTTGTTATTGCAAAATAAAATATTTGGAGTGTCTTGTTTCTAATTTTATTTATTTGTCTTATGACAAACTATGGACAAAAGTTTTTCTGATTATGTTAAAAGCAACGGGAATCACTTTGCTTGACAGATTAAACTGCACAAAATATCTGGTGCATCAGATCTTATTAAGGCTCCGGAAGAGCTAATGTAATGTTACACAATTTATTATCAATGATGCAAGTTCTCAACCAGATCAAAAAGAAACTTGTTAAGTTTGAAAGATATTCACCGAAATGGTTATCACATTGAGACAACAAATGAAAATGACATTGAATGTTTATACATCACGTCCATAGTCTTGAGGAGAAAAGAAATTGTGGAGACTCCCTTCATATAGTTTTGGATTATATTATACTTTCATTTTTCCAATTGAAACCAATATGGTGATTAACCAAAACCCAATGGACACATCAAAATTTATGATATGACATGATCGTTTAGGCCATCTGTATTTCATAATGATACAAAGAATTATAGAAAATTCACATGGACATACCCTGAAGAGTAAAAATTTCCTTTTTGTCAAAAGATTACCCATGTGTTGCTTGTTTTTAAGGAAAACTTATTACAAGACCATCTCCAATGAAAGTTGAGACTGAATGGGCAACATTTTTAGAAAGAATTAACATACATATATTGGAATTCATGACATGTGATATGTTTACGGCACGATTTGCCGACTATCAATTTGATGAGACAATTTCCCTGCATTAGGGGGAGACAAAGAAACGTCTAAAAAAGAAAGACGAGAAATTTCATGGAATGCATTGACATTGTCTCATTTTGATCCTCGTACGAATCAATATGAACTAGAAGTTCAGAAAATTATCCACTTACAAAAGGTTGAAAATACATTGCCTGATGCATTTACGGATGTTAAGACTGTGATAAAATCACAGATACCAGTTGTTAATGTTCCTTGTAGAATTAATCTTCCTGATGAAGAAATGGGAAATATGCTAGCGCTAGCAAATGAGTCTAAAGCACGCAAGAAGTGTGGCAGACCTATTGGATCCAATTATAAAACACAAGAAAAGGAAAGGAACAAGTTCGGCAAGTTGGTACATCAAATTTGTAATAACCACTCCCGGTCAAGGCTAGTCAAACTTGCGAAAAACAGGAAAATTTAAAATTTTTAAGACAGACACTTAATTGAACCTAAAATTGACCCCGAGGGTCATAACGGACTTAAGTTGACCCCGATATCGACCAAAGTGAGTTCCGGGGGACTCAGGGCAACTTTCTGACCAATTTGGGAAATGTTGACTTTTCGCTGGAAAAGTCAACCGAGCGACGTTTTGGTCCATTCGAGGACCGTTTTGGATCCAAAAAGCTTAGCCGTCATCGCATCGGTCTTAGTTGAGCCGTTTCCTTGTAGCCCGTGAAGTTTCGTAATTTCTTGGAAAAGGTGCCCGTTCGGGGCCCGAAACGTCCGAATTTCGCGAATCTGATTGGGACCCACCTTGGCACTTGTCAAACAAGTGGTGGTGTTAGGTTTTTGGGACAAAACAAGATGAGGACATAGGGGTGGGTTCGGCCAAGGGTTTGAAAAAGAGAGAAAAGTTGAGTTTTAGAAAGAGAAAGAAGAGGGAAGAAAGGGAGAGAAGAAGAAGGAAGCTTGGGGGGGGGGGGTTGCCACTATTCACGAGCACCTAGCCCTTGGATCGGCTCAAAGTTAGGAGAATCAAACTCACACCGTCTTCCTCTACGGTAAGCACCGAACCGATTCTCGTTTTGCTAAGTTTGGAAAGTTAGGGTTTGAGTAAAACTAGTGGTTTTTGGTGGTATTGAGGTGTGGGGATCGTTGGAGACGTTTTGGAGCCAAATTGGAATGTTTTATGGTGACCGGGAGCTCGGGGGAGCTCCGGCCACCATGTGGGGTGGCTGGCCGGCCGGCCGGGTATGGTGGCTGGCCGGGGCTGGCCGGACATTGGGGTGGCTGGCCGGAGCTAGGACCGGCCACCACCATGGTGGGCCGGGCCCATTTTAGCCCTAGCCACCCACGGACAAGGTTGGCCGGGTGGGGCCCACGTGCTCGAGTGTTCGGGTGGTTTAGGACGTTCCCCGAATCATTAATCTACAACCGGGTCGAAATTTGGAATTAAATTGTAAAAGTTGTAATTGACGGGTTTAGAAACTTGAAACGATAATTAAATTACTCGGAAGTCGGAATTGGATTCCGTCGAGTGCATAGGAACCCTTGAATTATTCTAAGACCGTAGAAACGAAAACGGGAATTTTCGGAGCCCCGGAAGGGCGTTTTCAAAACCCGGGCAGATTCGCCATGTCGGGCGAATCGGGCTTTTCCGGGTTCATTATCGACAATGTCGAGTAATTGGGAAGTTTGGGAGTGATCGACATTGTCGGGGTTACTTTTGGGCGTCAAGTTTATTAAATTCCAGTTTATGTCTGCGAACTTAAAAGTATTTAAATTGTGTTCTTATTAGATCGTGTTGCAGACCGAGGAAAGGGAAAGCTAGGCGAGTGATCGAGATCACGCCAGAGCTTGTTAGTGCGCTTTTGGAGAAAGCATACAAGGTAGGGAAAAGTAGCCGGATCTCGGCCCTGACTAGGGAAAGTTAACAGTAGAATTGCATGTGACACCGGGGTGTCGTGAGTTAAGTAAGTTTATCGAACATTAGAAATGCATGTGACACTTAGTAGTGTCGTAGGAGCAGTGAACTTATCGATATTAGAATTACTAGAGGCATATGACCATGCCCGGAGGTTGATTGTTTAATTTGTGTCTTGGGTGGCCATGAGAGCCCGTACTTTACTGTTTGTGTCTTGGGTGGCCATGAAAGCCCGTACATTACTGTTTGTGTCTTGGGTGGCCATGAGAGCCCATACTTTACTGTTTGTGTCTTGGGTGGCCATGAGAGCCCGTACTTTACTGTTTGTGTCTTGGGTGGCCATGAGAGCCCGTACTTTACTGTTTGTGTCTTGGGTGGCCATGAGAGTCCGTGTCTTTACTGTTGGTGTCTTGGGTGGCCATGAGTGCCCGTGGGGTTGTTGAGCCCGTGTCTTACCGTTGGTGTTTTGGGTGGCCGTGAGTGCCCGGGGGGTTGTTGAGCCCGAGTCTTGACTGTTGGTGTGTCTTGGGTGGCCATGAGTGCCTGTGGAGTGTTGGACAGGTGTTGTTGCTGTTTGTTGAACTTTGGTTGTGATTGTGATTGTGGTTACCTGAGGTTGGGTACCCGCTTCATGAAACGGGGGTCCTCGAGCGCACGTGTTTGCATGTTCAGACGGGGTAGGGGGCCCGCCCGTGAGGAAAGGGGTCCTGGCCGCGCGTGCGTGGTTTGGGGGTGACAGGTCGACAGCTTGATCCGACTTTGTGTCGGGAAAAGTGCGACAGGTCGACCGCCTGGCCTGACAGGGATCGGTAAAGGGCGTGAGGGGGTTACTGAGCAGCTGGAGTGCGATCCTTTGTGATCTTGTTTGGTGTGCGATCCTTAGTGATCTTGGGTGTTGCGTGGTTATCTGTTGTTTCTTTGGAGGAAGTCGTCAATCGTCGTGTCAGGTCTACATTACGAGTCCGAGTGTTGAGTCGGTTGAGGAAAGTAACAGTTGGTGTGTATCAGTCGGGTTGTTGTTGGTGTTACCGGCATTGTCTGCCAAGTATGCCGTAGTCAGTCTGTTATCCGGGGTGGTGAGCGAACGCTCACCCCTAGCTACTTTTCCTACAGGTACTGGTCGCAGATTGGACTAGGTGAGCTTCCGAATCTTGAAGAGCTAGGAGCGGGAGTCCGGGTTTACTTTTGAGTCTAGCGACGTACACTTGTATTTTGTCCGTTGTGGGACATACTTTTGAGTTGTAAATTATTCTTTTGATGAACTAATTGGTGGTTTTAAAGTGATTTATTTAAAAGGTTTCGAAATGTTTTATTGTTTTAAACGTTCGCGTCCCGAGTTCGATTTTACTGAAATTGGGGCGTGACAAAATTATATTACAATTCCCAAAGAAATAAGTGTGATAAAAATGAATAGACGTCTTCAAAAGATAATGAAACACCTGAGAAAGATGACAATGAAGAGATCTCGTTTAACTATGTCATTCCAAGTGAAAGATGGTATATAAAAGAAATTGTTGTGGATAATATATTTGCACATGCAATTGCATTAGATATTTCAAAAGAAAATGAGGATCATGAACCAAGATCGGTCAGTGAATACCGATGAAGAAATGATTGGCCGAAATGGAAAAATGTCATTGAGACATAATTGAATTCACTCAATAAACACCAAGTATTCGGACCTATAGTCCAGACACCTGAGATGTCAAATCCGTAAGATATAAATGGGTATTTGTGCGCAAAAGAAATGATAAAAACGAGGTCGTAAGATACAAAGCTCGACTCGTTGCAAAAGGATTTTCACAACGACCATGAATTGATTATGAAGAGACATATTCACTGGTTATGGATGCAATCACACTCAGATTTTACTTCTTTTTATTTATTTGTTTAATTATTATTTAATTTATTTTACTTACTTAGTATGAGTCACTTGATAATGACACTTACATAAAAGTCCTTGAAGGATTTCAAATGTCTGAAGCATGCATCTCAAAACCTCAAGAAATGTACTCAATAAAGCTCCAAAGATCTTTGTAAGGACTAAAACAATATGGTCGAATGTGGTATAATCGTCTTAGTGAATACCTTTTGAAAGAAGGATACATCAACAATAAAATATGTCCATGTGTTTTTATTAAACGGATGAAAACCGGATTTTCCATCGTCGCGGTTTATGTTGATGATTTGAACATCATTGGAATACATGATAAACTTGTAGAGATGATGAAATACTTGAAAAGTGAATTCGAAATGAAAGACCTGGGAAAAACAAAATTTTGTCTTGGCCTTCAGATTAAACATTTGTCGAAGGAGATTTTTGTTCACCAGTCATCATATATTGAGAAGATTCTTAAACTATTCAATATGAATAATTCACATCATTTGAGTTCCCCCGTGGTTGTTCGATAACTTGATGTGAAAAAGGATTCATTTCGCCCCCGAAAAGAAGAACTCCTTGGTCTCGAAGTACCATATCTTGGTCTAGAAGTACCATATCTTAGTGACATTGGGGCGTTAATGTATCTTGCTAATTGCACCCGTCGTGATATTGCATTTTCTATTAATTTCCTAGAAAGATTTAGTTCTTCTCCGATTCGAAGACATTGAACTGGTATTAAACAAATTTTAAGATATCTTCGAGGAACATTATATATGGGGTTATTTTATTCAAAAGAATCAAAGTCTGAATTGATTGGATATGGTTGATGCCAGATATTTATCTGATCCCCACAAAGCGTGGTCAAAAACTTGGCATGTATTTACATATGGTGACACCGCTATATCTTGGCACTCAATAAAACAGACCCTTACAACCAATTCTTCAAATCACGCTGAGTTGATAGCTCTTTATGAAGCAAGTTGTGAATGCATATGGCTAAGGTCTTTGATCCATCATATCCGAGAATCATGCGATCTTTCAATAAATAAAGTAAGTCCAACTGTCTTATACAAAGATAATACAACTTCTATAGCTTAGATCAAAGGAGGCTACATGAAAGGAGATAGAACGAAACACATTTCTCCTAAGTTCTTGTTTACTCATGAACTTCATTAAAAGGGAGATATCGATGTTTATCAAATTCGTTCTTGTGACAATCTTGCAGATTTGTTCACTAAAGCACTTCCTACAACTTGCTAAGATCAGAATGAGAAAACTCCTTGATTTATGAGGAGATGTTGTAATCAGGGGGAGAAATACGTGTTACACTCTTTTTCCCTTGCTTTAGGTTTTATCCCAATGAGTTTCCCTAACAAGGTTTTTAATGAGGTAACTTATATACGTATTGTACAAATTATGTACTCTTTTTCCTTCTAGGGTTTTCCCACTGGGTTTTTCCTAGAAAGGTTTTAACGAGGCATACTAATATTAGTACATGTCATCCAAAGGGGGAGTGTTATGAATATTTGATTGGATGACCACATGGAATATTCTAGATATGAGTTACAAGACTTTTTGTGGGAGTTAGAAAACTTTTGTATTTTGAATTCCATTATTTATGTAGTTCATTAAGGTTATGTCTCTATGATTATGAGCCTATAAATAGAGGTCATTGTAAAGGATGAAGTGATCAATAATATTCTATTTTCTACTCTCTCCATATTCTCTTGTTCTCTCTAGTTTTTGTTCTTCCATTCACAAGTATCGTTCTTACTTTTATAACAGTTTCTATATTTTTCAATATTTTTTTATAGATAATGGTTTTACTCGAAAAATTTGTCTTTAAAGAGAAGAAAGAATCAAAACAGAGGGAGATACAACTCAAGGGTTAATGATGGTCCTCAAGACCTGTGAGTAAAAGAAATGATCAAAATCCGATCCAAAAAACACAAAGAACACAAGTCTTGTACCATAAGGTATAAGTCCCAAGAGAAGAAATAGAGCTCGAGTACAAAAATGAGCCACAAAAAAAACACAACTTTAACCTCAAATTACGCAGACAATAAGCATAAGATTATGCAGCTTTCAAGGCCCTCCTCCGTCTTCGTCTTCTCAGGGAATCAACTGGAATGTCAATCCAATTTGACACCCAACCTCTTCCCAGAGTGCACCTGTCGACTTCAATAAGCCGAAATAATGATGATGTAATTTGCACCTTAGAGCACCCACATCGGTGCAGGGCTTGATGGCGAGGAAGGGGCAGGAGCTGAAGAGGAAGCTTCGGGGTTCGGGGTCCGGTCCGGTGGGGGGGGGGGGGGGGGGTTTGGTGCGAGGCGTGAGGGGCGGGGGCGTGGGGAAGATGAGGAAGTCCTCGCGCCCCTCTGCCCCTTTGCCTCTCTATTTCCCAGTGAAGGCGTGACACATGTCCAACCCAAAAAAAAATGACCGTTGCTGGTAGCAACGGTCTGAAACGGCTACTTTTTTTTTTGATACAAAATATCAAAACAAATTATTTTCCCCCAACTATAAATACCTCTCACCCATTTCATCAAATCCACAACACCATTTCTAAATTTTCTACTCCACGTTTCATCTCCAATTCTCTACCTTTCATTTTCAATTCTCGAAAAAAAATGTCCGACGAAGAACGTCAACCAAGGGAGGAGCTCGCAGCCAAACGCCGCGAGGTCGAAGCCGAACTTCGTGCTTGGGAGCGAGGAATCCGGCGTAGAACCCAGAGATAGATACAGAGAGCAATGCCAGAATTCGATAGAATGAGGCGACGGCTCGAAGCAGGAGAAGGCTCCCGGAGAGAGATTGACGAAAGGCGTGAGCAAGGCCACGCCGACCTGATGAGAGATTATTTTGTCGAGAGCCCGATCTATGGCCCCGAATTGTTTAGGCGGCGTTTTCGTATGTCCAGACCATTATTTTTACGGGTTATGGAAGCGGTTGCGTCTCACGACAGGTACTTTGTTCAGAGCTATGACGCTGCACGGCGGTTGGGGTTATCAAAGCACCAGAAATGCACCGCCGCGATACGAATGCTAACATATGGGTGCTCTGCCGATTCATTGGACGACACACTACGTATGGAGGAAAGTACTATACTCAAATGTGTTCGACGTTTCTGTAAAGCCGTTATTGGGGTTTTCTACGAGGAATACATGTGGAAGTCGAATGTGGCGGACATGACGCGATTACTTGAGTCGGGCAATAGCCGAGGTTTCCCCGGTATGATTGGCAGTCTTGACTGCATGCATTTAGAGTGGAAGAATTGCCCAGTCGCATTGCAAGGATTGCATGAACGTGGCGATCACGGAAATCCAACAATTATGCTGGAAGCGGTTGCGTCCCGGGATACGTGGATTTGGCATGCTTTTTTCGGTATGGGTGGCTCGAACAACAATATTAACGTCCTCAACGCCGGCCACCTATTCGACGAAGCTTTCCGTGGTCGGGACATGACCGTGGATTTCGAGATCAACGGGCATCGCTACAACAAGCCGTATTATTTAGTTGACAACATTTTCCCTCAATGGGGTCGGTTCGTCAAGTCGATTCGCCATCCCTATTCCCGCAAACAGAAGTTGTTTGCCAAATGCCAAGAAAGTGCCCGGAAAGATATTGAACGGGCATTTGGAGTCCTCCAAGCACGGTGGCACACAATGTCAAGGCCCGCTCGGATCTGGGATAAAGAGACTTTGTCTGATATGATGCATTGTTGTATCATTCTACATAACATGATCGTGGAGAACAAACGTGATCGCTATGAAGCAGGGGATAACGATTTATTTTTTGAGCCCCCGCCGGAATTACCTTAGGGTTTCGTACCACCTCAACCATGGAACCGATCCATGCCCTTGTCGTACCACCAGGAACTCCAAGCGCGAGTTAGTGTCATCAACGATGCAACTCATCGGCAACTTCAAGAAGACCTAATGGAGCACTTAGGGAATCGGTCGGGCGGGACTTACAACTCCGACGATTCGGACAACTGATAATTCCTTGGTTTTTAGTTATGTATTTTTTTATGTCTTTTTTTTAAGTTAAGTATTTTTTTGCATTTTATTTTAATGAATTTTTATTTCTATTAATGAAATTTTATTTCTATTTTATTTAGTAATTGTCGATTTAAAAATAACGTTAACAATTCAGTTAAAAGCTTAATTAATTACACAGTCAGCATTTCTGAAAATCAAGCCCCCCATACAAGCTCCTTTGATGTGCAGTACACTTTTTTAGGGGGGCAGAACCCTGAACCCTGCCCAGTCAGCAGAGGGTTCTGCCTCAGAGTCCAGGGTTATGCCCCCCCCCCCCCCCCCCCCCCTTGATGTGGGTGCTCTTACAACGACCAACACATCAACCCTACTTTTGAAGGCAGCTGATTTTCGTTGTACTCAAATATGCCAAATAACTAAGTACGATGTCTATACCCATAAAGACCACCACCATTTACTTCCAAACCCTCTCCAAACCAAAAACATGTCTTTTGAAGTTACCAGAAATAGTTCCCACCAACAGTAAAAGCTTCACTATAGAAAAATTTACGTTTATGGGAATGCAAAATCAAATGATCAGGGTCATCGAAAGCATCTTACATAGATAGCACAACATATCGTTCAAGGTAATTTTCAAGTATTTGTTCTCCTGGAAAAACAAGAGATGGAATTGCCTTGTGTGCCAATAACTATGTCAGGATACAAAATTTGGGAGGTGGACCCGGAACCCATAATATTTTCTCCCATTGAACCTTTGCATGGGTCGAATCAACCAACAACCCATGTACGGTCGTTGTCAAGAAATAAGTAGTATGTTTCACATATACCACCTTATCATTATGCCCTCCTAAATATGGACCAAACCCAACAACTACAAAACAGACTTCCCAAACAAAGAAATTGAGACGGAAGCCAATGGGACAAAATGTCGTTTCACCAGACATCTTTCATCCTACAACCTTTGATTGAGGAGATCGTATATATACAGGGAAAGCAGCCCCTCAAAACTGAATTCCCGATCCAAACATCTTCTAGGAATAAATTCTTCCTCCGTCACCAATTTTCCAATGCACTCATTGACCACCAAATTAATATTTAAATTTCGGATCTCTTTCCAAATCCATGACATCCCGAAAAGAAAACTATTTCGTGGTTTATCATACTTAGTCAAGTCCCTATCCGAACAATTCCACTTAAATCTCGGACATTTGATGTGTTTCCATAAAGAATAGTCCTCCTTGGAAAATCTCAAAAACCACTTTGCTAGTAAGCTCGAGTTAACCCTCTCCAGCCTTCTGACGCCCAAACCTTCCTCATTAAGAGACATGCAAACATCCGTCCACTTGACTTTGGAAATGACTTGTCCTGCTACAATGTTATGCCATAGAAACTTTTGCTACCACATCTCTAGGATTTGAATCACCTTCTTCGCCCCCCTAAATAGAGTCATGTAGAATATTGGAAATATCGCTAACGTAGATTTAATTAAGACCAAACAGCCTACCAAGTTTTGTAATTTCATTTTCCACGACGTCAAAGTGTTATTAAAACTCTAAATCACGGGTTCCCAAGTATCAATCCTACAAGGATTTACCCCTGGGCTAAAACCCAAATATTGCATCGGTAGCTCGCTTTTCTCGAAACCAAAAATATCAGCCTTTCCCGACAAGTCATGAGCATTCAGTATAATAAATTTTGACTTATCAAAATTAACTTTGAGATACGAACAATATTGATAAGCTGTTAGAGTGTTCTTAGTCTTAACATAGCCATTCCATTTCCTTGAACAAACAAGAGTATATCTTCTGAAAATTGTAGGTGAGACACAATCGGACCATCAGGCGTCACTTTTATGTCACTGAAGTCTCCCATTCTCAAAACCTCTTCCAAAACTTGATGGAGACCCCATGTTTTAATAAAAAGAGAAAATGTGATAGATGACAACCTTTCCTCAAACCATTTTGCATATTAGAATCTTTGTTGGAATAATTAAAACTCCAAGGATTGTCACGCCCCAAATTCAGTAAAACCGAACCCGGAACGCGAACGTTTAATTTAATAAAACCTTTTCAAACCTTTTGAATAAATCGCTTTAAAACCAACAATTTGTTTAACAAAATAATAATTTACAACTCAAAGTACGTCCCAACAAGCGGACAAAAGAAAATACAAGGTATACGTCGCTATACTCAAAAGTAAACCCGGACTCCCGCTCCTAGCTCCTCAAGCTTCGGAAGCTCACCTAGTCCATCCCGCGACCAGTACCTGTAGGAAAAGCAGCTAGGGGTGAGCGTTCGCTCACCACCACGGATAACAGACTGACTACGACATACTTAGCAGACAATGCCGGTAACACCAATAACAACCGAACACCGGGGACTACCATCCCCAAACTCGAGTAACCCGACTGACACACAAACCGTTAATTTCCTCAACCGACTCAACACTCGGACTCGTAATGTAGACCCGACACAACGATTGACGACTTCCACCAAAGACACGAAAGACAACCATGCAACACCCAAGATCACAAAGGATCGCACACCAAACAAGATCACAAAGGATCGCACTCCAGCTGCTCAGTAACCCCCTCACGCCCTTTACCGATCCCTGTCAGGCCAAGCGGTCGACCTGTCGCGCAACTTCACCCGATCTCTGTCGGGAGGCTAGCCCACAACCTCGCCACTTCCCCCGATCTCTATCGGGAGGCTAGCCACACCCGCACAACTTCTCCCGATCTCTGTCGGGAGGCTAGCCCACAACCTCGCCACTTCCCCCGATCTCTGTCGGGAGGCTAGCCACACACACGCAACGTCCCGGGTCACCAACCTCAGGTAACCACAATCACAATCACAAGAAAAGTTCAACAAACAGCAACAAGACCAGTTTGACACTCCACATGCACTCATGGCTACCCAAGACACCAACGGTAAAACACGGGCTCAACAACCCCCCGGGCACTCAAGACCACCGAAAACATCAACGGTAGAACACGGGTTCAACAACCCCACGGGCACTCAAGGCCACCCAAAACACCAACGGTAGAACACGGGTTCAACAACCCCACAGGCACTCAAGGCCACCCAAAACACCAACGGTAGAACACGGGTTCAACAACCCCACGGGCACTCATGGCCACCCAAGACACCAAAAGTAAAGACACGGGCTCTCATGGCCACCCAAGACACAGCAGTAATACGGGCTCTCATGGCCACCCAAGACACCAATAGTAAAGCACGGGCTCTCATGGCCACCCAAGACACAGCAGTAAAGCACATGCTCTCATGGAAACCCAAGACACCAACAGTAAAGTACGGGCTCTCATGGCCACCCAAGACACAACTGTCACGCCCCAATTTCAGCGAACCGAAACTAGGGACGCGAACGTTCAAAAAGTTACAAAACTGAAACCTGTTTTCGATAAAACACCTAAAAAGTCAGTTTAGTTCCACAAAAGAATAATATTTACATCTCAAAATAAAAGTCCCACACTTGGAAAAAACGAGATACACGTCTCTAGACTCAAACACCCAGCAACCCGCTTCAAGCTCTTCAAGCTTCAGAAGCTCACCTAGTCCAGACTACGAACGGTACCTGTAGGAAAAGCAGCTAGGGGTGAGCGTTCGCTCACCACCACAGATAACATACTGACTACGGCATAACTAGTAGACAAAGCCGATGACACTAACAACGACTCAAAGACACACACACGACCAGTCTTTTCCTCAACTGACTCAACACTCGGATACGTTATGTAGACCCCACACTACGATCGACGACCTCCTCCAAAGACACGACTGACAACCACACAATACCAAACAAGATCACAAAGGATCGCAAATCGGCTGCTCAGTAACCAATCTCTGTCTCTCGCCCTTTACCGATCATAGACGTGGTCAGGCGGTCGACCTGTCGCGCAACTTCTCCCGATCCCAGTCGGGAGGCTAACCCACAACCTCTCCGCTTCACCCGATCCCAGTCGGGTGGTTAGCCACACCCGCGCGTCCTTCCCCCGATCCCAGTCGGGGAGCTAGCCCACGACCCCTCCGCTTCTCCCGATCCCAGTCGGGAGGCTAGCTACACCACACAACCTCCACCAGTAACCAGTAACCAATCACAATCACAAACAAGTTCAAACAGACAGTAACGACACCGGTGACAACTACACAGGCGCTCAAGGCCAACAAAACACCGACAACCAAACACAGGTTCAACAACCCTACGGGCCCTCATGGCCACCCACGACCCCAACGATAAAGTACGGGTTCACAACCCCACGGGCACTCACGGCCACTCAAAATACCGAAACGACAACATGGGCTCTCATGGCCACCCAAGACTCAGCAATAATTAACACGGGCTCTCAAGGCCACCCAAACTCAACAACAACAACACGCAACAACCTCCGGGCATGGTCATATGCCTCCAGTGAAACAGTTAACGCTAAGTTCTCTGCTCCTACGACACTACTAAGTGTCACATGCACTTTCAGTAATCGCTACGTTCCCGTATCATGCATTTCTAATATTCGATAACCTAAACAACCCACGACACCCCGGTGTCACATGCAATTCTACAGTTAACTTTCCTTAGTCAGGGCCGAGATCCGGCTACTTTTCCCTACCTCGAAAGCAACTCCAGAAGCGCTCCACTAGACCCGAGATGAATCGCAGTCACTCGCCGAGCCTCCCTTTGCCTCGGTCCGCAGCACGATCTAAAAGAACACAGATTTAACTCACTTTAAACTAGTACGAACCGGTCGAAATAAATAACTCAAAGCCCAAAAATAATAACGGTTCCGCCGTTCAGTTAACGGCTACGATTTGTCCATTTTAAACTTGACAGTTGTCGTTTACACTCGAGCGGGATAAAAGTCGGGTTACAACGGATCGGGTTCGAGCACCCGCGCACCGAACCCGGGTTTGATCTAAACCCAGTTTAAACCCCTTTTAAACTTAAAACCGTCGTCGAACTCCCTTGCTTTAACTAATTCCGTCTTGATTTTAAAACGAAACGGTTTCCTTCTGCTCGTTTCCAAACTCGAGATTTTTGGTCCAAAACCCTTCTAAAGCCGATCGGCTTCGTTTCCCTTTTTCGATTTAATCTTAACTATCGACTTTCGTTTTAAAACCCGTTAGTACTTAACCGATCTAGTTTTTATCAAGAATCATTTTACGTCCAAATTACACAGATCGCCCTTTTGTTTCAATTCCGATTTTGGTTTTTTCTTATAAAAAAACTCAGATCAAAAACCCTAAACACACTTAAACAGAACAGAATCGTAACAAACATAATAATGATAATTTATATTTTTTTTCGTTCTTCTTTACAGTTTCAGATTTACAATGCTTACACTAATCCTTTAAACAAAACCAGAAATCACGTTTTTTGTGTTCTGATCCTTTCCATTTCGGGAGCTCCGTTCCATCCCGACCGGATCTGAACGAACTCGGGAACGGGAAAGCAAAAGACGAAGAACGGGATTGGTGCGGCCGACCACCGGCGCCGGTCGGCCGAAGTTCCACGGCCGAGAACTAACCGTGAGGATGGCGGCGGTGTACGGCGGCGCACGGCTGCGTAGGGCTCGGGTCCGGACGGCTCGTCCCGTTCCGGATCTGGCGAGCTCGCCGGCGACGGCGGGAGCTCGGGGCGAGTTAGGGCTCGGACGGTACCGGTGGTGGACGGTGGTGGCGTGGGGAGCTCGGCGGCGAAACTGATGGCCGGAGCTGGTGGTGGCCGGTGCTGGTTCGGCGAGGAAGACGGAGGAGAAGAGGACGGGACGGCTGGGACGTGGTCGGACGGAGATGGAAGGTCGGGGTTCGGCCGGGACGTGGTCGGAGACGGGCGTGGTCGGACGGAGGAGAGGGAGGTCGGGGTTCGGCCGGGACGTGGTCGGAGACGGGCGTGGTCAGACGGAGATGGAAGGTCGGGGTTCGGCCGGGACGGCGGCCGGAGCGATGGCGGCCGGTGCCGGTCCGGCGAGGAAGACCAAGAGAGAGAGAGAGGTGAGATCGGGTAGAGAGAGAGAGAGAGAGAGAGAAGGGTGAATGGAGGCTGAGTGGGTTAGATTAGGGTTTCAGAGGGTGAGGATGGGTTATATACCCATCCCTGACCAGATTGGGCCTCAGCTGGGCTGGGCTGGGCCTGCGGGCCTGGTCTGGTCCAAACCTGTTTTTTTTTTTTTTTTTTTTTTTGCACTCGTTTCAAAAACTTACCCTAAGGTTTTCGTTTGCAAAATAATACCTTAAAGAAACGAAGCGGGTTTTACAACAACTACACAATCAACCTTCGGGCATAACTAATGCCTCCAGCAGTTCTAGTATCAACAGGCTCACAATCAATCTCCGGGCATAACCAAATGCCTCCAGTAGTTCTAATAACGAAAGTTCACTGCTCCTACGACACTACTAAGTGTCACATGCATTTCTATGGTTCGATACGTTCCCGTATCATACGACACCACCCGGTGTCGCCTGCCTTTCTAATATTCGATAAACTTACTTAACCCACGACACCCAATGTCACATGCATTTCTACTGTTAACTTTCCCTAGTCAGGGCCGAGATCCGGCTACTTTTCCCTACCTCGTATGCTTTCTCCAAAAGCTCACAAACAAGCTCCGGCGTGATCCCGATCACTCGCCTAGCTTTCCCTTTCCTCTGTCTGCGACACGATCTAAATAAGAACATAGTTTTAAACACTTTTAAGCTTGCAGGCATAAACTGGAATTTAATAAACTTGACGCCCAAAAGTAACCCCGGCAATGTCGATCACTACCAAACTTCCCAATTACTCGACATTGTCGATAATGGACCCGGAAAAGCCCGATTCGCCCGACATGGCGAATCTGCCCGGGTTTTGGAAACGCCCTTCCGGGGCTCCGAAAATTCCCGTTTTCGTTTCTACGGTCTTAGAATAATTCAAGGGTTCCTATGCACTCGACGGAATCCAATTCCGATTTCCGAGTAATTTAATTAGCGTTTCAAGTTTCCAAACCCGTCAATTACAACTTTTACAATTTAATTCCAAATTTCGATCCGGTTGTAGATTAATTACTTGGGGAACGTTCTAAACCACCCGAACACGAAACCCGAGCACCCGAGCACGTGGGCCCCACCCTACCACACTTGGACGTGGGTGGCTAGGGTTGGTTTGGGCCCGGCTCACCATGGTAGTGGCCGGCCCTAGCTCCGGCCAGCCACTCCATGGCCGGCCAGCCACCACACACGGTGGCCGGAGCTACCCTCGAGCCTCCGGTCACCGGAAAACATCCCAAAATCGCTCCAAAACGTCTCCAACGAGCCCCACACCTCAACACCACCAAGAACCACTAGTTTCAAACCAAACCCTAATTTTCAAACCTAACAAAATGAAAATCGGTTAGGTGCTCACCGTAGAGAATGTCGATGTGAGCTTGAATCTTCTATCGTTGAGACGATCCCATGGCTTGATGCTCGTGAATAGTGACAAAACCCCAACTCTCCTTCTCTTTTCTCTCTTCTTCTCTCTTCCTTCTATCTACTTTCTCTCTCCAAAAACTCCAAAAAAAAAACCCCTTATGGCCGAACCCCCCTTAGCCCCTCATCTTTGTCTCTTTTCAAAAATACCTAACACCACCACATATTAGACATGTGGCAAGTGGGTCCCACACCTTTTTTGAAAATATCTCCTAGATATTTTCAATCAAATTCGCGAAATTCGGACGTTTCGGGCCCCGAACGGGCACTTTTTCCAAGAAATTACGAAACTTCACGGGCTACAAGGAAACGGCTCAACTAAGATCGCTGCGACGACGACTAAGCTTTTTGGATCCAAACGGTCCTCGAATGGACCAAAACGTCGCTCGGTTGACTTTTCCAATGAAAAGTCAACATTTCCCAAATTGGTCAGAAAGTTGCCCTGAGTCCCCCGGAACTCACTTTGGTCGTTATCGGGGTCAACTTAAGTCCGGTATGACCCTCGGGGTCAAACTTAGGTTCAATTAAGTGTCTGTCTTAAAAATTTTAAATTTTCCTGTTTTTCGCAGATTTGACTGGCGTTGACCGGGAGTGGTTCTTACAAGGATGCCCAACAACACTAAAACATCCAACCCTTCCATCAAGAACCAAAACACATGACATATATAACGTCTTCAACATGGTCCCAACGAACCTTATCATACGTTTTTTTTTTCAAAATCTAACTTCAATATAATCACCTCAACCTTGACCTTTACACCATCTAAATCATTTTAAAGGCAATTAACGCCCCATCAACCAATTGGCGGCCTACCACGGTTTTGGCAATCATTAATGATATCACACATTACTTGCTTTAGTTTATTAGTTAACACCTTCGCTATAATTTGTAAGGAGTTGGTATTAGACTAATAGGTCAAATCTCATTCAACATTTATGGGTTAACCACTTTGAGGATTAAAGTAATGAAGTAGAACTAATGTCTTCACCTACTATCCTTGAGGCATGAAAGTCATCCATAAATTTCACAACACTCGATCGTACTACATCCCAACACACTTTGAAGCAAAGTAAAACCATCCAGTCCAGATGACTTTTTTGAACCACAATCATCAACAACTGAAGGTATGAGCTTGAGGGAGAGGGGACTCGGTGAACTTTGTTGTTAACAGAATCGGGCCGGCCTCCAGAAAGTTGAAAGGGTCTTTGGACGATGAGAGAGAATCGTCGGGTCCTTCAATTTTGCTCGGTTGTCGGAAATGTAGTCATTTTCCAATTGGTTTGTATTACCAACTCTCTGTTTAGTTCCTGGGCCAAGTCTGCTTCAGTCGTATTTGATCCAGGGAGGTTTGGGTTGTGTTTGAGGTGCAGGTTATTGGATTACTAGCTAAAATTGAGGTTTCTTCAAGGTCTTCTAAGAATTGAGAGAGGTTTCATGTGTCGGGTTTCGATTCGTTCTTTGGTGTCATAGTTGTTTTGTTTTGTAATGGCATTCTCTTGTTTTTTGGGGCTAAGGGCCCTTAGCTATATTCATAGCTCATTTGTTATAGTTGTTTTATGTCCCTTTTTCTGCTTGGAGTTGATTTATTTCTTTTATAAAATTTTCGAGCTCATAAAATAACCAACTTTCTTTACCTCCTCACAAAATAAAGCTAATTCCAAATTCTTCTTTTGTATAACAGTGAGTTTCTAAAATGGAAAATTTAGGACTTCCAATCTAGGATCTTCTGGCTGTAAAAAACGACTCTCAAAGTGGCTAGTCGCATGTGCTTTGGTTTCCTTAGGCTCAACCAGGGTACAACATTATTTCTTAAAGCCTTAACATTCAATTTAAAAATTAATATTATAATCTTCTAAACATGGTATATGTGTTTTATGTTAAAATAATTTTGAAATGTGACATCTATATTTTTCACACTTAGTAAGATATAATACTCCTTCGGTTTGAATACTAAATAAAGAATAAGGAAGGAGAGAGATGGTGAATAATGATGAATATGTAGTATCTATATACTAGGTAGAAGAATAAGCATAAATACGAGAATATGTAGTGTGGGAGGTTGATTGCGGTGGTCGATGGGAGCGTTGAGGCTGTACATCTCGGTGATGTCATCAAAGGAAGGGCAAGTCCTCTTTCTGATCATATTTTCGATCAAGTAAATACGTGTAGAATTGGGGAAAAGTTCGATTGAGCAGTGTGGTGGCTCGTGAGATCGATTCTGGCTAAACGGGTAACCGAAATAGCCTTAGCCCCATGTTCGATCGACTGATCAGGGTGGTTGTGCTGTGTCACCGGTGAGCCGGAAGACGAAGTGAGACCTAGTGTCTCGAGTTTGGGTGGATCTACTCTGAGGGGTGAAACTAGTTGTTCGACGACTTGCCTAAGACAGTCGAAGGTGAAGACAAGGAGACGTCCAGATTCGAGGAAGAGGGGGATCTCGTCTCTGCTTGGAAGGAGTTGGGAGCGGTGACCGGTGGCTAGGGTCTGTCTACAAGTCTCTTAGGCGATCCTGTATCCTTGGAGAGGTTGGGGATTTCCCGGTCAAGTTCGATCATATTTTGGACACGAGGCTGTAGTGATAGCCAGTTGGATCATTTCACTGAGACTAGGAAGTATCGATTCAATTATGAGATTCCTTGCCTAGAATTGTAGGGGACTCGGCAAGGCATCCTCGGTCGAGTACCTGAAGGGGGTTATCGGACGTCGGAAACCCCAAGTGATATTCCTCTTTGAAACTTCGGCCAAGGTAGGCCGGGTGGAGACACTAAAATTACAAATTGGTTGGTCAGGAGGGTGTGAGGTGCCAGCATAGGGGCATCAAGGCGGAACAATGTTGCTGTGGACGGATGACGTGCAAGTCGTCAATAGGGACTTCGGTTTCAGATTTATTGATGTCAACATCAAGAGTGTAGGAGAAACGGAATTCCTGTTTACTGGAATCTATGGAGTTGCAGACAGGGACCTCAGGTGTATGACTTGGACTATGCTTCGATCGTTGGGGGAAGCTCTCCCCTTGGCAGAGAAATGGCTTCTGATGGGAGACTTTAATGGAATCCTCAATCAAAGAGAAAAGAGGGGAGGGTTGGAATATCCGGATCACTTGATATCATCATTCACACAAGTGTTGCAGGAGCTTCAACTATCTGATGTCCCACTACAAGGGTATGGGTATACCTGGCATAATGGGAGTGAACCAGCTACCAGAATGGAGGTACAATTGGACAGGGCTATTATATCCCCAGCCCTACAACAACACTAGTCGAACGAAAACCTGATGAATATGGGTATATCCACTTAAGATCATCTCACCATACTACTCGATTTAGAGTAGAGAACTGAGCCGGTTAACTCTCGATATTTTCGGTTTCAAAATATATGAACAGACGACCCGGAGTGTGGGCATGTAATTCAAACTTCGTGGGGAGAGCTGGATGATTGGTCTATTCTCACCAAGACGAAGGAAACGGGGGAGGTACTGGAGAAATGGGGAAATGAAGTCTATAATGTTATCTCCCGGAATATCAGTCAATATGAAAAGGATATTATCTACTGAATGGTAGGAACGATCGTACTAGTATCCGGAAACGAAGAGCGCTCCAACGATTATATGAGGCTGCTTTAGACCAGAAGGGTGAATTCTGGAGGCAGAGGGCGAAACAACATTGGCTGGAGGATGGTGATCGCAATATAAATTTCTTTATGGCCTCTGTATCTCAACGTCGAAATATAAACAAGATGACATAGCTCAAAGACGAGAACGGTACGGTCTTAACTTGGGACACGGGACTGGGTGATCACATTCTGTCTTTCTACAAGGCATTGTCGACGAGATCGGACATGAGAGGAACGAACTGGCTCCCAGGGTTTCCAAAACAGCTCACGGAAGCACATAATGCGGCGTTAATGGCTCCTATTACATCGGAAGAGGTACGAGATGCCACCTTCCCAATGGGTCTAAACAAATCTCCAGGCCCCGACGGATTGAACCCGTTCCTCTATCAAAAATACTGATCCATAGTAGGGGGCAATGTGTCTTCATGTGTTCATAGGATCTTTGAAGGGGAGGAGGTCCCCCTATTCTTAATGAGACCACGCTGGTCCTGAGTCCCCTTCGAGTCTCAAAGACCTCCGGCCCATAGCCCTATGCAATGTACTTTTTAGGATAGTCTCAAAGGTCGCGGAAAATAGGCTGAAAGTCAGCTTGGAAGGTCTCATCTCCCCCACTCAAGGGGCGTTTGTACCTGGGCTGTCAATCCAAGACAACATCATCATCTCCTTTGAAAACCTACACTTCATGAAAAATAAGAAGAAAGGTCGAGAAGGATGGGTGACTTTGAAGTTATATATGAGTAAAGCCTACGACAGAGTGAAGTGGGGTTTCATTTGAGATATGATGTGTGCCTTTGGGTTTAGTGAGGAGTGGATCTCGCTTCTCAGGAGGTGCACATACTCGGTGACATACAAGGTAGTGACTGGGGGAAACATGCCGGGTTTGTAGAACCGGAGAGAAGTATCCGTCAAGGGGACCCTCTGTCCTTGTACTTATTTATGTTCTATATGGAAGGGTTTTCTCGACTAATCCAGGCTGAGGAAGGACGAGGACATATTCATGGGGTCCGAATTACGCCGACAGCCCCATCGATCACTCGCCTTTTTTTCGCTGATGATTGTTACGTGTACTGCAAGGCATCCCATATTGAAATGAGGAGGGCCAGGAACTATCTCAGGATGTTTGAGGAAGCGTCAAGGCTAGTGGTGAATCTCCAAAAGTCGTCACTTTTCTTTAGTACGAACACTCACGTGGATTTACAGGCAGAAGGGGTAAGACTGCTGAGAATCCCAAAGCTCCAGATTCCCTCGCCTTACCTTGGGGTTCCAAACATGATTGGGAGGAGCAAAAAGAAAAGCCTACAGTACCTGCTAGATCGAGTGATGAAAAGGATTCAACGATGAGATGAGAAGCTCCTGAATGGGGCAGGAAAGGAGGTATTGGTAAAGTCAGTTCTTCAGGCCATACCAACTTATGTTATGAGCGTCATGCATCTACCCAAAGGAACACTAGAAAAAATGAATGTGGTTGTGGCACGCTTCTGGTGGAAAGCATTGGGAGGGGGGATAGGCCAATAATCTGACAATCTTGGGCAGTTATGTCCCAGCAAAAGGAGAGTGGAGGGATTGGGTTCAGAAACCTGCAGGACTTCAATACAACATTTTTGGGAGAGAAACTGTGGAAGGTTGCCACGCAAGAAACCAGTCTGGTAGCTCGGGTCCTTAAAGTAAGGTACTTCTCAGAGTCCTCAATTTTTGAGGCAAAATGGGAGCCGAACCAGAGTTTTATCTGGCAAAGTCTTCTATCGGCCCAAGATATAGTCAAGAAAGGGGCACAGAGATTAATAGGACCAGGGACGTCCACCTCAGTGTTAAGGGATACATGGCTGATAGGGTTGGATCCACGGATAACCATGACGCACTCGGATCTGGAACATCTGAACGTGGTAGGCCTCATGAAACAAAACACAAGAAATTGGGACGAGGTGAAGATTGGAAGCCTCTTTAATGAAAGAGATAGAAGAGCAAGTTTTGCAATACCAACGAGCTCCTTGGCTACCTCGGATTCTTGGTATTAGATGGGAGAGCATCTGGGGCATTACTCAGTTAAGTCGGCATATGGTCTGATCAATCTGGATCATTCACCCCCGAACGTCCAATCAAGTATATGACTTTGATATGGGGTCTAGATGTACTTCCCAAAGTACGAACGTTCCTATGGAAAACGTGTGCAGGATGCCTCCAGGTAGCAACCAAGCTACGGATGTCACGCCCCAATTTCAGTAAACCGAACTCGGGACGCGAACATTTAAAAACATAAACCATTTGAAACCTGTTTTGAATAAACACTTTAAAAGCCAGTTTAGTTCCACAAAATAATAATATTTACATCTCAAAAAAAGTAAGTCCCAACACTTGGAAAAAACGAGGTACACGTCACTAGACTCAAAACACCCAGAAGCCCGCTTCAAGCTCTTCAAGCTTCAGAAGCTCACCTAGTCCAGACTGCGAACGGTACCTGTAGGAAAAGCAGCTAGGGGTGAGCGTTCGCTCACCACCACAGATAGCAGACTGACTAAGGCATACTTAGCAGAAAAAGCCGGTGACACCAACAACGACTCAAAAGACACACACACGACCAATACTTTCCTCAACTGACTCAACATTCGGACACGTGATGTAGACCCCACAGAACGATTGACGACCTCTTCCAAAGACACAACTGACAACCACACAATACCAAACAAGATCACAAAGGATCGCAAACCAGCTGCTCAGTAACCAATCTCTGTATCTCGCCCTTTCTGATCCCAGTCGGGCCAGGCGGTCGACCTGTCGCGCAACTTCTCCCGATCCCAGTCGGGAGGCTAACCCACAACCTCTCCGCTTCACCCGATCCCAGTAGGGTGGTTAGCCACACCCGCGCATCCTTCCCCCGATCCCAGTCGGGGAGCTAGCCCACAACCTCTCCGCTTCTCCCGATCCCAGTCGGGAGGCTAGCTACACCACACAACCTCCACCAGTATCCAGTAACCAAACACAATCACAAACAAGGTTCAACAGACAGCAACGACACCAGTCCCAAACTCCACAGGCACTCAAGGCCAACAAGACACCAACGACCAAACACAGGTTCAACAACCCTACGGGCCCTCATGGCCACCCAAGACACCAACGGTAAAGTACGGGTTCACAGCCCCACGGGCACTCACGGCCACCCAAAACACCAAAACGACAACACGGGCTCTCATGGCCACCCAAGACTCGGCAATAAATAACACGGGCTCTCAAGGCCACCCAAACTCG
This sequence comes from Erodium maritimum, assembly GCA_963921825.1. Lineage (NCBI taxonomy): Eukaryota > Viridiplantae > Streptophyta > Magnoliopsida > Geraniales > Geraniaceae > Erodium > Erodium maritimum. The sequence continues at coordinate 45,495,460 of OY997595.1, read as the reverse complement.
ACAATAAATAACACGGGCTCTCAAGGCCACCCAAACTCGACAATAAATAACGCACAACAACCTCCGGCATAATCGATGCCTCCAACAGTCTTAAGATCACTAGTTTCACAAACAACCTCCGGGCATGGTCATATGCCTCCAGTAATTCCAATATCGCTAAGTTCTCTGCTCCTACGACACTACTAAGTGTCACATGCTTTTCCAATAATTGCTACAATCCCGTATCATGCTTTTCTAATATTCGATAACCTAAATAACCCACGACACCCGGTGTCACATGCAATTCTACAGGTAACTTTCCCTAGTCAGGGCCGAGATCCGGCTACTTTTCCCTACCTCGTATATAACTCCAAAAGTGCTCCACTAAACCTCGACGTGAACCCAGTCACTCGCCGAGCCTCCCTTTGCCTCGGTCCGCAGCACGATCTAAAAGAACACAAATTCCAAAGCACTTTTAACTAGTAGGAATAAACCGGAAATTAATAAACTTAACGCCCAAACGTAACCCCGAAAATGTCGATCACTCCCAAACTTCCCAATTACTCGACATTGTCGATAAATGACCCGTAAAGGCCCGATTCGCCCGACATGGCGAATCTGCCCGGGTTTTGTAAATTGCCTTCCGGGGCTCCAAAAGCCCCCGTTTTCGTTTCTACGGTCTTAGAATAGTTCAAGGAACCCAATGCACTTGACGGAATCGAATTTCCGACTTCCGAGTCAATTAATTAACATTTAAAGTTTCTCAAACCCGTTAATTACAACTTTTCCAATTTAATTCCAATTTTCGATTCGGTTAAGGATAAAAGGTCCGGGGAACGTTTTAAACCACCCGGACGTTAAAACCCGATCACCCAAGCACGTGGGCCCCACCCGACCCACTTGGCCGTGGGCCCTAGGGTCTTTTAGGGCTCGGCCCACCTTGGTGGTGGCTAGCCCTAGCTCCGGCCAGCCCCTGCCAACTCCGGCCAGCACCGGCCAGCCTCCAAAGGGCACGGCCAGCCACCATAAGGCACGGCCAGCCACCTCACACGGCTGGCCGGCCACCCCACACGGTGGCCGGAGCTCCCGGGAAAACGTTCCAAAACCGCTAAAAAACGTCTCCAACGAACCCCCAACCTCATTACAACCCTAACTCATAGTTTACCCAAACCCTAGCTTTCAAGAAAATTAACCAAAATGACGACCGGTTTAGTGCTTACTCGAGAGGAAGACGAGGGGAATGATGTTGCTCCTTGCCTTGAGACGATCCAAGGGTTGGATATCAACCCTAGCCCAACTTCTTCTCTTTTCTCTCTTCTCTCTTCTTCTTCTCCAAACTCTCTCTTCTTTTCTATTTCTTTTTCTCTTTTTTTTTTCTTTTTGGATAGTGATGGCCGAACCCCCTATAACCCCCCACCACTCATTTTCCCCCCAAAACCTAACACCACCACTTGGTTGACAAGTGGCAAGGTGGGTCCCCCACCTTTTTGGGAAAATATCTACTAGATATTTCCTAGTCAGATTCGCGAAAATCGGACGTTTCGGGCCCCGAACGGGCACTTTTCCCAAGAAATTACGAAACTTGGCGGGCTACAAGGAAACGGCTCAACTAAGACCGCTGCTACGACGACTAAGCTTTTTGGATACAAAACGGTCCTCGAATGGACCAAAACGTCGCTCGGTTGACTTTTCCAGCGAAAAGTCAACATTTCCCAAATTGATCAGAAAGTTGCCCTGAGTCCCCTGGAACTAATTTTAGTCGATAACGTGGTCAACTTAAGTCCGGTATGACCCTCGGGGTCATTTTAGGTTAAATTAAGTGTCTGTCTTAAAAAATTTAAATTTTCCTGTTTTTCGTAGGTTTGACTGACGTTGAGCAGAAGTGGTTATTACAACGGATGCGAAGGGTGGAGATGGTGCCCACCTGCCCGGTGTGTAATGGAGAGGAGGAATCTGAATTCCATCTCCTAGTCAAGTGTCCAGTGGCGGCAAAATGTTGGCGTCTAAGTGGTTTAAACCTACCAACCGTAGAAGGGGATATCAGAGAGTGGATGAGGGCTATACTACTCATCAATCCACCAAACAGAGGAGGAGAAGTAGGATGCCTACTTTGTGAAATCTGGAAGGTTAGAAACAAAAAAAGTGTGGGAGAATGTGGTGTCCAGTGCAGAAACCATAAAATATACGGTATCTCTTTTGAACGCGGGATGGGTGGAAGCTAAACATCGTAAGAAGTGTCGCACGCCACTCCCAACTCAGCTGGTCATACCTGCAGATACCAGGTGGACCTATCCACCCTATGGTTCGTGGGCAATCAACACGGATGGAGCTTTGTTTGCTTCAACAAGACAGGTAGGAACAAGATGGGTATGCAGGGATGATAGGGGTCTCCTCACCCGAGCTAGATCAGTATCGTTCCATGGCCCGTAGAAACCGGGATTAGTTGAAGCTTTTTCTATCAGAGACGAACTTCAATGGATAGTGCAGAGCCCACGCCAGAGAGCCATCATCAAGAGTGATTGCAAGGTCATAATGGATATGATCAACCAGGGAAGAACATCTTCTTCTCCTATAGGCATAGTCATAAACGATTGTAGTTCCCTATTATCTAAACTCGAGTATGTGCAACTCGAATTTGTTAAGCGGACAGCGAACATAGCAGTTAACTGGCTTGCAAGGGCGGCCTATTCGTTCTCTGTCTGGGAGTGGCAAGGAGGATTTATTCCGGAGCCACTTCACATGATCATTATTGCTGACATTTAATAATAACCATCGTTTATTCTAAAAAAAAGAATATACAGGGCACATGGAAATGACAATAATAAATTAAAGGGTTAAATACGTTTTGGTACCCTATTGTTTGGTCCATGGACCTCAAGGTACCATTATGTTTAAAAAATACCTTTTGGTAGCCTTATGTTCAGTCCACGAACCTTATGTGCATTTGGGGTTAAAAAACTAACAGAATATTTCGTTCTGTTACGCATGTGACAGTTAGTCGAGAGTGAAATGAAAATTTTGTCTTTCTTTTAGTTGAACCTATAAATATTATAAGAGAAATTACCTTTATACCCTTATGCAATAATAAATAAAACTAAATAACGTTATAAAAATATATAATTATACATAAATTATTTTGAACAATATGAAAATGAAAAAAAACAATCTTAATCCTCGGTTAGTATTAGGGATGGAAAAACGCCCCGCCCCCGACAGGGATCCCCATCCCCGCCGCGCACAAGGCGGATTCGAGACTGGGATTTTTTAAGCGGGGCGGGGTACGGGGCGATAAACAGGGATTTTGGTGGGGAGCGGGGCGGGGATGGGGTAAGCACTCCCCACCCCGCACCCCGCACCATTATTTTACAATAAAATTTTATATTTTATATATATAATAATAACAATACACTTGTCTAAGAACATTTTCTCATGTTTAAACTTTTGTTGTGTGATCATGTTTGTAGAAATAAAACAATGTCCTTTAAAATTACATATACATAAGGTAACATAATTATATTATATATGATTAGCATTTATATTAATATCAAATCATAATCACAACTCAAATATCTTAAAAGTTGGAACAACAAGCTAAAGTTAAAATTTCCAACGTGATGATTATATTTGTACTATTATGAAATCAAGTTGGGAACTTTATGTTTTATGTTATAAGATATTTCGTTACGAAATTTTCTATTATATGTAAACTATGATATCATTTTTATGTGATGTTTATTTTGTATGTATATTGTTTTAAAATTATAGATTGACTATGCATGTTGTTTAAAATTATAGATTGAGAATTGTCATTTAAAATGTGTATTTTTTCGGGTGATGAGAATGGGGCGGGAATGGGATAAGGAATAAAATCCTCCGCGGGGCGAGAACGGGACGGGGAATAAAATCCCCGTTTCCCGCCCCGGCCCCGCAGGGTCCCCGTGGGGTGGGGTCAACGCGGGGACGGGGCGAGTGGCGTGGAAGCGGGACGGGGAATGGGGTCCCCGCCCCATTTCCATCCCTAGTTAGTATATATCCTTTCAGTTTTCTCAGATTGTTCTTAGTTCTCTCTTCATCTTCACTTTAAACCTCTCGAACCCATCTCACATAGTGGTAGCTCCATCTCTAGAAGGTGGAGAATCTCCTCCGATGAGCTCGTAACTCCGTCGTATCAGATTTGCTTTGGTGAATCTCCTACGACGACCTCATTTTTACCTCACATTTACATTACACCTACAAATTTCTCTGTTCATATTTAGATCTATCCATCTTCTCTAGCGTGTCTGACGTCAAGTCCGATAAAGAGGCAAGGTTGTCGTGGTGGTGTTCCCAGTTGTGGAGACGATGAAGGATTGCTATTACCACGCGGCGGCGGTGAATTTTCAGACTCAACACTTCTTCTTCTCCATCTTGTAACCGAGTTCGTCCTAGTTGCATATGTTGTTACATCTAGGGTTTGGTCATATTTGTGTCAAGTCAGATGTTAACTATGGCGTTGTTGACATCATATGTATGCAGCCGGTAACAAAGATGTCAGCTAAAATATTAATAAAGGGCACATGCGTGGCGTGCGCGTATCTATGCTTATCCAGTTTACTGATTTGTTTCCTAGTTTAAAGATATTTTTTTAATAGATATCTTCTCTATTTTAGAAAATCTCTAAAACAAAGAAACTAGGAGATTCATCTTGATCGTGACTCTAGAGGCTAAGAAACCCTAGGAGGCATGATACAAGTATGATTACAACTATAAATACCGCGATATTCATTCAAGCTCGGTTCGGATCGATAACTATATTTTAGAGAATATTCTTTAAGTCGTTTCCGTTCTTCTTGTAAGTCCTCAAGGACTATTATGTGCATTGCACGGGTTTCAGGACTTCAGAGTTCTCAAGCGTGTTGGATTATCGTGTTGAGAATCTAAATGAAGTGACTCACGGTGAATGTTGCTATGCTTTTGATGTGCATCGTGACTGACAAGTACTGAAGTTAGGGGACGACCATGGAGTCGTGGTCTTAGCTGTAGGAACTTAAGAATTAGTTCTACCTAGCGGACTCATTGTTGACTTGCTATTACTATGTAGCCTCCTTTAGGAGGAATATTATTTCCGCCTCCGTATTTAAGGATGAAGGTTTTGAGTTTATTATTAAGAATAATAAATGCAACACTTTTAATAGTAACACTTATCATGCAACTGCCACAACGATTAGAGGACTTAATGTTTTGGACATAAGTAATTCTAATAAGAAGTCTACAAACATTAATAATGAACGATTCAAACCAAATGAATCAAACCCCTCTTATCTATTGCATTTTCGTTTAGGCCACATAAATAAGAGACGCATCTTAAAACTTCAAAAATATGGAGTATTGAGCTCACTTGATTTAGAATCATATGCGAAATGTGAGTCTTGTTTGATGGAAAAAATGACTAAGTCTTCTTTCTCTAAAGTAGGTGAAAGGGCTAGTAGCTTATTAGGACGCGTACATACTTATCTATGTAGGCCCATAAGCACAATGACTAGAAAGGGGTATAGATACTTCATTACATTTATAGACGAGTTCAGTAGATTTGGTTACATATATCTAATGAAGCATAAATCTGAATCTTTTGAAAAGTTCAAAAGTTTCAAGAATGAAGTGGAGAATCAGCTTGGTCAAAGTATTAAAGCACTAGGACCAGATCATTGTGGAGAATACTTAGACAAGGATTCTTAGATTATCTAAGTGATTGTGGCATCGTCACTCAACTAACTCCACCCGGAACACCTCAATGGAATGGTATGCCCGAATGAAGGAGTCGAACTCTATTAGATAAGGTTCGATCGATGATGAGTAAGACAAATCTCCCAATCTCATTCTGGGTCACGTTCTAGAAATCGTCGCTTTTATTTTAAATAAAGTACCTATCAAGGTTGTGGAAATGACATCATATGGTTTATGGAGTAGGAGAAGTCCCAATATCAATTTCCTTAGGATTTGGGGATGTGAAGTTTATGTAAAGAAAATATTCTCAGATAAACTAACATCCCAATCCGACAAATACATCTTCAAGGGATATCCTAAGGAAACAAGAGGATATTACATCTACAAATCTCTAGAGAACAAAGTTTTTGTTGCTTCAGAGGACTTTTAGGAAAGGTACTTTATTTCTAAAGAAGACAGTGAGAGAACAATTGAACTTGATGAAGCTCAAAACCCAGAAGATGACATGATGCCCGAAGAGGACACTCTATACATAAATAAGAAACCGAGGTAGTACCACAAGAATCGAGACGTTTTGATATGACATGTAACAGGAAATGAAATTCCACAATAAAATTATCCCCAAAACAATAAGCAACATCAACCACAACTTGAACCTTAAGCAAACCAATTTAGTATCACCAACACCTACAACCTTGCTTGAAGTATCCAAACTAAAGAATTATGCAGTAACCACCTTAAGTTCCCAATTGTAATACCTTTGCTTCATAATGAAGTCTGCACAACACCTTTAAATATCAACAATAACTCACAACCACACTGAACAAAACATCAACAAACATTACTATCGACACACCACAAACAGAACTCCTAAAAATACACTGTAGTAAACCAACAAAAGATAAGCTCCTAACTAGCCATAAGAATTCTTCCTGTCAGGCCACACAAAAAAGTAAACTTGGCACAAGAAAACTTCCATTAAGAGGGAAATTGTTAGCAAACAAAACCACACTCTAACTTAAAATGTAATAACCACTCCCGGTTAACGCCAGTCAAACCTGCGAAAAACAGGAAAATTTAAATTTTTTAAGACTGACAGTTAAGTGAACCTAAAATGACCCCGAGTGTCATACCGGACTTAATTTAACCCCGTTATTGACCAAAGTGAATTCCGGGGGACTCAGGGCAACTTTCTGATCAATTTGGGAAATGTTGACTTTTCGCTGGAAAAGTCAACCGAGCGACGTTTTGGTCCATTCGAGGACCGTTTTGGATCCAAAAAGCTTAGCCGTTGTCGCAGTGATCTTAGTTGATCCTTTTCCTTGTAGCCCGCCAAGTTTCGTAATTTCTTGGGAAAAATGCCTGTTCGGGGCCCGAAATGTCCGATTTTCGCGAATCTGATTGGAAAATATCAAGTAGATATTTTCCAAAAGGTGTGGGACCCACCTTGACACTTGTCCATTATGTGGTGGTGTTAGTTTTGGGGGGAAAAGGTGTGGTGTGCCATAGGCGTGGCCGGCCACACATGTTAAAAGAAAAAAAAAGGAAAAATGTGTTAAGTGTTTGAAATAGAAAGAGAGAGTTTAGAGAGAGAAGAAGAAGAAGAAGAAGAAGAAGAAGAAGAAGAAGAAGAGAGAAGGAGAAAGGGTTAGGGTTTGTAGGAGATCTCACCTTTGGATCGTCTCAAGACAAGGAGCAACCTCGTTCCCCTCTTTCTCCTCTTGAGTAAGCACCGAACCGATTCCCGTTTTGTTAATTTTCAAATGTTAGGGTTTGTGTTTAATTGATGAGTTAGGGTTGTATTAAGGTTGGGAGTTTATGGGAGACGTTTTAGAGGTGTTTGGAGGTTCGATTGAAAGTTTTCCAGCGACCGGGAGCTCGGGAGGAGCTCCGGCCAACTTAGGGGGTGGCCGGCCACCATAGGAGGTGGCTGGCCGGACCTAGGGCCGGCCACCACCATGGTGGCCGAGCCCCACATGAACCCTAGGGCCCACGGCCTAGCTTGGCCGGGTGGGGCCCACGTGCTCGGGTGATCGGGTTTTGTGTTCGGGTGGTTTAAAACGTTCCCCGGACCATTTATCTATAACCGAATCGAAAATTGGAATTAAATTGGAAAAGTTGTAATTAACGGGTTTTAGAAACTTGAAACGGTAATTAATTGACTCGGGAGTCGGAATTCGATTCGGTCAAGTACATTGGGACCCTTGAATTATTCTAAGACCGTAGAAACGAAAACGGGAATTTTTGGAGCCCTGGAAGGGCATTTACAAAACCCGGGCAGATTCGCCACGTCGGGCGAATCGGGCCTTTACGGGTCCCTTATCGACAATGTCGAGTAATTGGGAAGTTTGGGAGTGATCGACATTGTCGGGGTTAAGTTTGGGCTTCAAGTTTAATGATTTTCAGTTTATTCCTGCGAGTTGTTAAGTGCCTTTAAATTGTGTTCTTTTAGATCGTGCCACGGACCGAGGCAAGGGAAAGCTGGGTGAGTGACTGAGATCATCACCGGAGCTCGTTGGTTGGCTTTTGGGAGAACACGCACGAGGTAGGGAAAAGTAGCCGGATCTCGGCCCTGATTGGGGAAAGTTAACAGTAGAATTGCATGTGACATCGGGGTGTCGTGGGTTGAGTAGGTTTATTTAAATATTAGAAAGGCATGATACAGGATTGTAGCGTTTATGAGAAAAGCATGTGACACTTAGTAGTGTCGTAGGAACAGAGAACTTAGCGATATTAGAATTACTGGAGGCATATGACCATGCCCGGAGGTTGACTGTTTAATTTGGTGTTTTGGGTGGCCATGAGAACCCGTGTTGTTATTGTTGAGTTTGGGTGGCTATGAGAGCCCGTGTTATTATTGTCGAGTCTTGGGTGGCCATGAGAGCCAGTGGTATTATTATTGGTATTTTGGGTGGCCGTGAGTGCCCGTGGGGTTGTGAACCCGTACTTTACCGTTGGTGTCTAGGTGGCCATGAGGGCCCGTTGGGTTGTTGAACCCGTGTTACTTTAGTATTGGTGTCTTGGGTGGCCATGAGTGTCGTGGGGTTGTTGAACCCGTGTCTTTACCTTTGGGGTTTTGGGAGGCCGTGAGTGCCCGTGGGGTTGTTGAACCCGTGTCTTTATTGGCGGTGTGTCTTGGGAGGCCGTGAGTGCCTGTAGGGTTGTTGAGCCCGTGAGTTACTGTTTGTGTGTCTTGGGAGGCCGTGAGTGCCTGTGGGGTTGTTGAGCTCGTGAGTGACTGTTGGTAGTTTTGAGAGGGCGTGAGTGCCCGTGGGGTTGTTGAGCCCGTGAGTTACTGTTGGTGTGTCTTGGGTGGCCGTGAGTGCTTGTGGGGCTGTTGAGTCCGAGTTTTACTGTTGGTGTCTTGGTGGTCATGAGTGCCTGTGAGTGTTGAACCTGTCTTGTTACTGGTTATTGAACCTGCTTGTGATTGTGATTGTGATTGCGGATCCCGGTAGGTTGCAAGCATTCGTTGGCTGACCTGACCAAGTTTGAGTATCAACGGGTTGCAAGCATTCTTTGGATGGCCTGACACAGTTTGAGTATCAACGGGTTGTAAGCATTCTTTGGCTGGCCTGACACAGTTTGAGTATCAACAGGTTGCAAGCATTCTTTGGCTGGCCTGATCCGATTTTGAGTATCAACAGGTTGCAAGCATTCTTTGGCTGGCCTGGTCCGAGTTTGAGTATCACAGGTTGTAAGCATTCTTTGGCTAGCCTGATCCGTGTTCGTGTGAGTGGGAGAGGTTACTGAGCAGCTGGTATGCGATCCTTTGTGATCTTGTTTGGTGTGCGATCCTTTGTGATCTTGTTTGATGTGCGATCCTTTGTGATCTTGTTCGGTGTTGCGTAGCTTTCGTTTGAGTCCTTGGAAGAGGTCGTGATCGTTGTGTCGGGTCTACTTACGTGGTTGAGTGTTGAGTGGTTTGAGGAAGGTCACCGTGGGTGTTTGTCAGTCGGAGTACTTGAGTTGGGGACAGTGATCCCCGGAGTTGAGTTTGTTGTGGGTGTTACCGGCTTTGTCTGCTAATTATGCCGTAGTCAGTCTGTTATCTGCGGTGGTGAGCGAACGCTCACCCCTAGCTTCTTTTCCTACAGGTACTGATCACAGGACGGACTAGGTGAGCTCTCGAAGCTTGTGGAGCTAGGAGCGGAGTCCGGGTTTTGTCTTTTGAGTCTAGTGACGGATACCTTGTACTTTTGTCCACGTGTTGGGACGTATTTTTAAGTTGTAAATATTATTTTGATTAATTAAATGGAGATTTTTAAAGTGTTTATCCAATACAGGTTTCATTGTTTTATTATGTTAAATGTTCGCGTCCCGAGTTCGGTTTACTGAAATTGGGGCGTAACATAAAAGATCTCACCAAAACTCCTCCAACCATCCCACAACCCAGCCCCAAACCCTAACCCCAAAATGAAAGTGGCAGAATATGATGAGAAACCATAACCCTCACGAGCCAAGACTTGTTAGTACTCCAAAGGGGATCCAATAACCACTCCTAGTGACGATATCTCCCCCAACACATCTTCATAATGTTGAGGATTCAAGAACAACAAAGAACTGTATGAAAAAAACAAAGAAATAATGATACAGGAACGTGGTGGTAGGATGGAGAACCTTAGCTGGCCGTACAACACTCTCTAAGGTTCCAATGGATGAAGATGGAGTCGAGGATGGAGATTGCTTCAACTGGCCGTACAACACTCTTTGAAGAATCGAAGTAACTAGGAGGATATATGGTGGATTGAATGACGCCACACAGATTATGGAAAGTCTGTGATAAGTCGAAACACTCAAACTTCAAGGATTCACACACATGAAGATTGAAATGTGATAGGTTCTTCCCAGAAGAAAACTCGAATTTTTATGTCATAAAACTTGCATAATACATGCTGAGAAGGGAATTTATTAAATAGTCCAGCAGCAAGTGACCTTCAAGGGTCGAAAATTGATTACATTTGACTCTAATTAATTTTAAATGACTCTTGAGAAACTAAAGGCTTGGAATTTTTAAAACAGTAAAAGTAACTCATTAATAATCAGAATTTAAATGCATACCATGGATACTCATCTCCTTGAATTAAATGGCTGATTTTTCTTTGGAAATGATGAACAAGTTGGCTTCATTAATTCCTTGGAGTAGAGGCAAAAACAGATTTGTTGAAGTCTTGAATTGTTCTTGAATGCCTTCTTGATTTGCCTTGGTGATCACGTCTTCTTGGAGTTCCCCATGCTCTATGAATGTAATTAAACTCTCCACTTTCTTTATGAATTCGTCTCGTAATGCTCTAGTTCCAGATCTTGTCCTTGGTGTTAATCACATAATAGGAATGTTGTTGATAGTTTCTTCTTCGGGTTCGGATAAAGTGTTGATAGCTTCAACGTCCGGTGCTAGTACATTGATAGGAATGTTGCTAATAGCTTCGATGTCCTCAACATCGCCTCCCTCTTGACAAGGTTCTGACCTCAGAACTAATTAATCTGCATGATAGGGAGCCAAATCAGTAATATTGAAAGTTGGAGAAATGTTTATCTCACCTGGAAGCTCAAGCTTGTAAGCGTTGTTGTTGATTTTCTCTAACACTCGAAATGGTCCATCTCCTCTTGGTGAGAGCTTGGATTTTCTCTGATTTGGGAACCTTTCCTTTCTCATGTGTACCCATACCAAGTCTTGTGGTTCAAAACTGATATCTTATCGATGCTTATCAGCTTGTTGCTTTTATTTCTCGGTCCATTTCTCCAAGTTTTCTTTGACCTTTTGATGAGGTTTCTTGATAAAATCTGCTCTGCTTTCTCCTTCACTAGAAATAACACCTTGAGGCAAAGATACAAGATCTAAAGGAGTAGTAGGGTTAAAGCCATAAACAATTTCGAAAGGAGAGAATTTAGTAGCAGAGTGTTTGTCATGATTGTAAGCAAACTCTATAAATGGTAAACAAGATAACCAATTCTTCAAGTTCTTACCCACTATGGCTCTCAACAATATTGAAAGAGTCCGATTTACTACCTCAGTTTGGCCATCTGTTTGTGGATGACATGTAGTTGAGAAGAGCAGCTTTGTTCCCAACTTTCTCCATAAAGTTTTCCAAAAATGGACTAGAAGTTTGGTATCACGATCTGATACAATTGTCCATGGCAATCCATGCAAACACACTACTTCTTTGAAAAAGAGATCAGCAATTTGAGTAGCATCATTAGTCTTGTTGCATGGGATGAAATGAGCAATTTTGGAAAATCTGTCAACTACCACAAAATTGGAGTCCTTGTGGTTGATCTTTGGCAGACCTAAAACAAAATCCATAGAAATGTCTACCCATGGTAGGTTAGGAATAAGCAAAGGCATATATAAACCATTAGGATGTGACCTGGATTTTGCCTTTAAGCAAGTGATACATTTGGCACATAACCTCTCCACATCTCTCTTTAGGCGCGACCAAAAGAAATAATCCATAAGCACACTTAGAGTTTTGTCTCGACCAAAGTGTCCCATAAGTCTCCTCCATGTGCTTCTCTGATCAGCAAATCTCTCATGGATCCTTGTGGTATGCAAAGCCTTCTATCCTTGAATAAGAATCCATCTTGTTGATAAAATGATCCATACGCAGCCTTACTTGTCTCCTTTAAAGCTTCTTTGAAATCTGGATCAGTTTCATATAAACTCTTGATATGCTCAAATCTCATTATTCTTGCCTCCATTGTGCAAATTAGAGCATGTCTCCTTGATAGTGCATCAACTACGACGTTTTCCTTGCCTTTCTTGTACTTGATGACATATGGAAAAGTCTCTATAAACTCAAGCCACTTCGCATGTCTTTTCTTAAGAGTGGTCTATTCTCTTAGGTGCTTGAGGGTCTCATGATCTGTATGAATAACAAACTCTTTGGAAAATAGATAATGTTGCCAAGTTTCAAGAGATCTTACCAAAGCATAGTGTTCTTTGTCATAAGTAGGATAATTAAGGGCAGCTCCATTGAGTTTCTCACTAAATTATGCTATTGGTTGTCCCCTTTGAGTTAACACAGTGCCTATACCTGTATCTGAAGCATCACATTCAATTTCAAATGTTTTATCAAAATTAGGTAATACCAAAACAGGTGCATGTGTAAGGCTATCTTTGAGCTTTTGGAATGCTTCCTCTTGTGCTTGACCCCATTTAAACTACACATTCTTTTTACTCACCACGGTCAAAGGGGCAACAATGGTGCTAAAATCCTTCACAAATCTTCTATAGAAGTTGACCAATCCATGGAAGCTTCTAACATGTCCAATGGTTGTTGGTGTAGGCCAATCTTGAATGGCTTTGATTTTCTCTTCATCAACCTTCAATCCCTGTGAGCTTACAACAAATCCTAAAAACACAACTTGATCAATACAAAATGAGCATTTCTCAAGATTCGCATAGAGATTTTCAGCTCGTAGTGTCTCTAGAACCTGTTCGATGTGGTTTAAATGATCTGCAAGGTTAGAACTATAAACCAATATATCATCGAAATATACTACCACAAACTTACTGATGTATGCCCTTAAGACAGATTCATGAGCCTCATTAATGTACTTGTAGCGTTTATGACTCCAAATGGCATGACCAACCACTTATATAACCCTTACTTAGTCTTAAACGCTGTTTTCCATTCATCTCCTTCCTTCATTCTTACTTGATGGTAACCACTCTTTAAATCAATCTTAGAGAAGATTGTAGCCCCATTTAGCTCGTCTAACATATCATCAAGCCTCGGAATTGGATGCCTATACCTGATAGTGATATTGTTGATGGCTCGACAATCAACACAAATCCTCCATGTTCCATCTTTCTTAGGCACCAGAAGGACAGGTACTGCACATAGGCTAAGACTTTCGCGAATATAACCTTTTGACATGAGATCTTGAAATTGCTTCTGGTGCCTAAGAAAGTGATATTTAATACAGGAACGTGGTGGTAGGATGGAGAACCTTAGCTGGTCGTACAACACTCTCTAAGGTTTCAATGGATGAAGATGGAGTCGATGATGGAGATTGCTTCAACTGGCCGTACAACACTCTTTGATGAATCGAAGTAACTAGGAGGATAGATGGTGGATTGAATGACGCCACACAGATTATGGAAAGTCTGTGATAAGTCGAAACACTCTAGCTTCAAGGATTCACACACATGAAGACTGAAATGCGATAAGTTTTTCCCAAAAGAAAACTTGAATTTTTATGTCATAAAACTTGCATAATACATGCTGAGAAGGGACTTTATTAAATAGTCCAACAGCAAGTGACCTTCAAGGGTCGAAAATTGTTACATTTGACTCTAATTAATTCTAAATGACTCTTGAGAAACTAAAGGCTTGGAATATGTAAAACAACAAAAGTAACTCATTAATAATCAGAATATAAATGCATACATTGGCTATTCATCTCCTTGAATTAAATGGCTGATTTGTCTTCGGAAATGATGAACAAGTTGGCTTCATTAATTCCTTGGAGTAGAGGAAAAAACAGATTTGTTGAAGTCTTGAATTGTTCTTGAATGCCTTCTTGATTTGCCTTGGTGATCACGTCTTCTTGGAGTTCCCCATGCTCTATGAATGTAATTAAACTCTCCACTTTCTTTATGAATTCTTCTCGTAATGCTCTAGTTCCAGATCTTGTCCTTGGTGCTAATCGCATAATAGGAATTTTGCTGATAGCTTCTTCTTCGGGTTCGGATAAAGTGCTGAAAGCTTCGACGTCCGGTTCTAATCGATTGATAGGAATGTTGTTAATAGCTTCGATATCCTCGTCAAATAAGGTATACAAGAATACTTGAGTCCTAAGTCAAAGTAGTGTTCCCATCAATTGGCATTACAAAGCAGACTTCCAGGCTAAGGTATTGCTTCCAACTGGATTCATATCACTACAAAGAACAAATCCCCCACCACCATACTGTATTCATGTCACTGATAAAACCCGCAACTAGACAGTTCACAGTATTATATCCAATATACATAAAAGATATCACATCAGAGACTCTTACAACCTTATGTAAACTTCCCTTTCCAAATAATATAAGCTTTTGATGCATTACTCTAACTAGAGAAACATAATTTTTTTTCTCGAGATTTGAAAAGATGCCCATTTCCATGAAAAAGATTGATGCACTGTTTTTTGAAATATTTCCTCAGCTCAGAACACTTTTCCTTCAAAAGTGTTTGTTTTGAAATATTTTGTTTTGTTGTTTTGTTTCATCTGCCACTGAAGTTTGATAAGGTGTGTAGGGTTTGTTTTGATTAATTCCACTGGAGTGTTCATGTATAAACAAAAACTACATGTAGGTACAACATAGACCTAAAAATCTCCACGATTTGCGTCTGCCTCTCTCTCTAGAAAAATCTAGCCTACCGATTGCGACAGATTGACTACCATGTCGGCGAGTATTTGGTTGATAAGCTAGGGGAGTATTTGGTTGATAATGGTGGCTTCAATGGATATCCGTTGCTGCTAAGGGATATTCTGGATCTGAGGGCTCATATATTCCGTCCTTCTCTTAGTTTACTTTCTGCATGCTTATATGGCTTTTTCCAAACCGTTCTAAACGATCATCATCTTCTAGAGTTTTTTTAAAGAGACCTTCAAGAGCTCTATGTAGGGAATATAGGTTAGTATATTGACGATAAACAAATTCAAATAAACAAAATAATAAATTGAAATAACAAATAAGAAATACCCTTCACCAAATCAGCTAGCTTACTGATTACGGATTAGGAAATTTGGGTTTAGTCGAGTCCAGGTACTCATGTCTCCTTAAGACACTTGACAGCCCCGTATGGGCAACGGTCTCCCAGGATACAACGACTAACGTCAGCGAACTCAACTCCGCGTAGAGAAATCACCAGGACTAAGGAAGAATGAAAAACGTAATTGAGAGAGAAAGAGGTGGTTTTCGACATGTGAAGTTTTTTTTTTTGGTATTTGTGATATGTTAGAAGATGACTTAGTAGGTTGGTATTTATAGGCTCTCTAATAGGGATAGAAAGATAATTTTATGGGGTAGATAGTCCCATAAAAACCTCTCATTAAGAGGTCATGGCCAATCAACTAATAAATCATATTTAAAGCCATAAATATTATTTAGTACCATAAATCATATTTAAAACACCAAAATCACATTTTAACCACATTTTCCCAACACTTTATACTATTAACAATCATATGCAATTATATATAGTTATAATTATAGTTGTAATTGTAGTTATATTGAACCATTATATATATATATATATACATATATATAAATACACCCTCTATGTCAATATATGACAATGGATTACAACTACTGGCATGGTATCAGAGCACAAAATTTGAGGACCTATGATTTCTTTGTTTTTTTTTATCTCATCATGGTTTAATCAAAACCATCAACCACCTTTACCTCTTCCCATTTCCTCTTCTTTGTTACGGCAACAACACCACCCATTTCCAATATATTTCTTTTCACTTCATCTTTTTTCTTTATATTCTTTTTACGACAAGATGATGAATGTGCCACCACATGCCAACCCAAACCATCATTCCTCCACCAACAAGAGGAGCAATATTCACATCAAGAATTTTCAAGAATTTTGTATTTGTTTAATCTCTCCAAAAATGAGAGATGTCGAGTTAGATACCGACAATTACATTCATTGCCTAGAGGAATAGACTTGGAGACAGACTTCCGCCACTACACCGCTCCGCTCGATAAACACCGACAAACATTTAACAACGTAATGACGATGCCATTTTTGATCCAGTCAGAGCATCTGCCTTTCTCCCGCTCCGACTGTAGGGGAGTATTAGTAGTTATATTGGATCATTACCCCTTCGAGTATAACAACTACTAAAATGACTATTTTCTATTTAATATTCTAAAAAAAACAAAAATTGATTCTCTTTTACTATTATTAATAATATGTGCAACTAGTTAATTGACAATACATGAGAAGTCTCTCTCGCTTGTCGAGAACCTTTGCCCGAGAAACCCTAGCACTATGGCCTCCTCTACTCCATCCACCGTCGTCGTCGACTTGTCTGCCAATGGCGGACCTATCCCGTCGCCGCTTGCCCAGGTGCAGCCCTCGATACTTGTATTGCCGCATCGTCCTTCCGCGGACGTGGTGCCCCCCGCCCGATAAGAAGACGTCGTAAGCCACTCCAACCGGCCAAGACGTCCTCTACTCTTCCTCTCATCCCTCTTCCCACTTCTCCTGCTACGGTGGATGGCTCCTTCTCACTCAGCCAAAAAAGCCCGGTAGTCAAACCTCGTCGAGGTCGGCCGCATTAAACCCTAAGGCTAGCGTCCCCTACAAGAAAGCCTAGGGCTCCGATCCTCCAACCTCTACCTGACTTGGTGGCCGCAGCGGCTACGATTAATCCCCCTATACCAAGAGCAGGACCGGTTAGGGTTCCGATCCCTGTGGATCTAATTGAAGTCTCTCTTACGTGTTTTGCAAGTAACCCTAGGGAGGCGCTTCTTCAAGTCACTGCTATGCCGGTGGTCGCGACGGAGAGGGGGCAGCCTCGGATAAGCCTGGCGCCCTTGAGGTCCCTCCTGGCTTTGCTCCCCTGGCTGTATCTCCTCCTGTTGCGGCGGCCTTGAAGACCACAGAACCGGAGCAGGTTCCTTCCTCTCCACACTATCGAGATCCTGCCCGAGGGAAGGCTCCGATGGAGGAACCAGAACAAATGGTGTTGCGGAAAATTTGTGGGGTAGGTCTTACCCCGAACTTTGACCAGATCCCCATCGTCCTTGTTGCTCTGAATCTTCCACCGAGAGTGGTTCGACGTCGACAAGTCTTCAAGTACAGAGAAGTCGGTTCCATCTCAGAGCCTCCATCGGCGGGGCCAACCTTGGAGATTAACCTCAAAAATCTCCAGGACGGGTTCTCGTCCTGCTTGCTAGAAGATGAGGAGGAGGAGGAGGTCGTGATGCTAAGTGCATCACTCAGCCCCTCACTATTGGCCCGCCAACAATTTTCTATGATGGGCAAATTGTGGGCGGCCAAACCACCTCGGAAGGACGTGCTACTCTGAGTCATCACCAGGGCATGGGGGAAAGCCGCGGTGGGTCTAGTGATGAGTGAGGATGACTATGCGTCAAAACCCTCTTTTTACGTGCAATCAAGACACAGTCATCAAACAATATATTTGACAGTTAAGTATCATTCGATCCCACAGGGAGTAGAGGTGTCACTAGTATTTTACTAAAGCCTGGGGACGTGGGCTGTCACTTTCACATCCCCGAAAGGGAAAATAAAGAGCAGAAAAGTAAATGGTAGTTGTTTAGGTTTAAAAAGCAGTAAAATCCATATACACGCTACCACCTAAGACACATAACTTTCGATTCACACAAGGAGTCGGTTACGGGTACAAGTAAATATGACTTCCAATTAACGCATGGTATGGCTAACGACGGTGAAAACGAATATGCTTTCCTTATGGTCTTAGAACAATTAAGTTCCTATGTATGCGGTGTCAAGAAATCAACTACATACTAGTCACGGGGAGAGGGCACGAGACCATTTCCTGGACCGATATGCGAACCACCAATCATCGGAAAACAACAAACTAGGGTGTAGTTCTATGATCTTGAGCGAAGCTCGATCAATCCTCGAATGAGAGATAACGACAACGAATGCATGTCACTCTCGTTACCAACTACCACAAGTAGAGATAGCTACACCACTTGGCGAATAGACTCAGCTACGCCTAGTTCACTTCCTAATTTCAGAATGCCATCAGTAACGATGAACACCGAAAATAAGGTAGACCTAAATAGAGTACCGAATCACGATACTCTGGTACTACACAAGCATGAGAGGACTCTAAATAAATAGTGAATCTACTCAGGTACGCCTAGTTCAATCAACCTAACGACCGAATAAATCGATCATCAAGGAGAACTAAATAGAGCAACGAATCATGAAGCTCTGGCAATACGCAAGCATGAGTAAACTCTAAACCATGGACGAATATACTTAGCTACGCCTAGTTCACTTCTTGAATATCAAACACCAACAATCAAGATGGTACCAATAATCAAGTTGAACTAAATAGAGCCTCGTTCTAGTAATACACAAGTGTAAGCACATTCTATAAAAGTGAAATCCCGTCTCACACTAGATCGAATCATGGATCGCTCCAAACATCAATCTACATAGCGCACACAACAATTAGGGAAAATCCCCAAATCGTTCGGTCGACTTGAAACACACAAGAGAATTGAGAAAACACATCCTAGCATATTTCTATCTCGTCAATAGGAAACCAAGACATTTGAATGTCGGAAATCCTAGATAAATTCACTAAATGACTAAAGTTTGCATTTTTACGAACTCGAACCTAGAACTTGATATCCACCCGAGAGATGAAATCGCTAGCACACAAAATCGGGTTCAAAAACATGAAATTCCGAACACAAAGTAAGAGAATCATGCATTAACATCGAGTAGCTTAAATATAGATGAATACCCACACAAGCAGTTGGATGTTATTTCAGCTCAAAACCCCAAATCATGCCAAAAACATCACCAAACTCAAATGAACCATAAACCCATGCATCAATTTAAAGGAAATCCACATTTACACAACACCCATGACCAAGGACTGGAAACCAAGGTCATGGAATCCTAATCTTACTCAAGCATGCCAAAAAAATCGAGCTTTACAACAAAATAGAGGAGAGTAGAGATTGAAACTGGGATTGGGTTGAGAAACCCAATCGAAAAACTCCTCTACCTTGCAAACCCACCGTCTCCTACTCTCAAAGCTTCAAACTCATGAAAATGGAGAAGTTGGAGATGGTGGGAGGCTCATGAATGCTTGAGAGCTCCTTGGATCGTCTTAGTTTTGGTATTTGGTGGTAGAAAATGCTCTTTAGATGAAGAACACCATGAAGAACTTGAAGAACAAGAGAAAGAAAATAAAAAATAAACTTGAAATGTAATTTTTGTATCTGAACATATGATATCCCCCCATATGCCTCTTACGCCACATTTATATATATATACACAGTGAGAGAAATGAGTTCTGAAAAACATGTGCTTCGATTTCACGCAGAATAGGTTTAGAGGAGCGCTGGTCAGGCATTGAGATCTGGTGCGGGCGGGCGCAGATGACACCGCATCTAACTGCCCGCGAGAGGCGTATGATCTTCTGGTCAAAGATCTCGTGGTTGAGGAGCCAAATCAGTGCGCCAGATCTGACGGCTTGAAATGGTCTCCGCCTGGGTTAGCGATCTACCGGACGAGAGACGTGCGCGCGCACGATACTTGGTGCGCCGAGAAGTACCCGATCTGGCTAAAGAAACTTTCCATTTTTTTAAATTCTAAACTTGCGTCGCTCATTCCTGCTCCGATTGGCCTCCGATCGACCTCGTTCTTGTGTCAATAAATTCCTTTTTTCAAGGCCTACAAAACAAGACCAATTATGAATATATTTTGAACACTTGAAAAATATCAGCTAAGAACGAGGTTTTGTGCATTTATGACGAAACGCTAAAAATATATAAACGAGGCATAAATAAGGTAAAAATGTAAGTGAAAATGCTCTAATTAACTAGGACACATTTACGCTCATCATCTGGTCATCAAGGGCATTGGACTAGGGGTATTCGGGTTCTAATTCGAGACGGAAGATGCGCACATGTGGGTCCGTAGAAACGAACCTTGGTGCTTTGACGGACGCCCTCTCCTCCTTGGGGATTTGGATCCGATGGCTAGGGAGCCTCCGGCCTTAGATCGGCTCCAAATCTGGGCCCATGCTCACGGTCTCCCTCCCTTGGTGATAACCAAGACAACGGGGGAGACGATCGACTCGGTGTTGGGGTTGAGCATTGGGGTGCCATGTGATAAGTGGGGCACATGCTGGGGAGGAACTATTCAGATTCAATTCTGGCATCTGATGGAGCGTCCCTTACGCCGTCATCTACTACTCCGATTTTGGGAATTTCCAAAACCAATGCAGGTAGCTCTCACATACTCTAAGTTACGTGACTTATGTGGAAAGTGTGGGATGATTGGACATGACATCAAGGAGTGTCATCGGGAAGTGGTGAGAACCTGTTGGAGTATCAAAGGGATCGGGATAAGAAGGTATACGCGACGGATTGGAACCCGGTATCCGCGACCACAGCACCTAAGGGACCGTTGTATTAAGGCATCGGGCCGATTGTATCCCTGGTTATTGCACCTAATAGTGTGTAAAGACCGCCTCGGTTAAAAGAATTAATATTTAAAATTGTTCGATTGGAACGTCGTTGGTTGGAAAACGGGTTGAATTTTGGACCAAATGCAAAAGAAAAAGAAAAGAAAAAAAAAGAGGGAAGCAGATTTGGGCCGGCCAGGCTCAGGCCCAGTCAGAAGGACCGAGCCCAAGCCAGCACCGGGCCCAAGCCCACTCGGCTTACTCAAACCCTACTGTTCACCTTCTTCTTCACTCAACCGCGCACGAAATCGAGACGCCACCGCCGCAAACTTCTTCCCGTGGTTCTTCTCTCCCGGTTCGAACCACGGTGCGCCGGCGACGGAGGAAACGACACGGGTTCGTGCCTTCCTTCGTCCCTTTCAGCTTCTCCGACCACGCCCACCGGAAATCCCCTCGTTGGCGACGTTGATTTGGGCGAGCTTCGTTGGAGGCCGGACGCCATCGCCGCTCGCATGCCAACGAGAGCTCGAGCTCTCGCCAGATCTGAGACCGAGAGGCGTTGGACCGCGCATCAGCCACCACCTCACCGTCCTGGCCACGCTGGAGTCCTGGCGCCCTTCCCAGCCACCGCTACTCACCCGTCCGAGCTTCCCTGACGTCGCCACCGCCGTCGGGACTGGCCGGAACCCTAGCCTTCGCCCTTCTCCATCTCCAGCTCAGACAGGACCAAGACACGGGCCTTGGACCAGGACCAACCTCGAGCCGGTTGGGCCTCGGGCCAGGCCAGGCCTAGGTTCCTGGATCGGGTCTGGACTCGGGTCTGGACTTGGGTCTTGGTCGGGTCTAGGGCCGGATTCAGGTCCGGTTTTCGGATTCGGGTCAGAACCGGGTCGGACAGATTAATTAATTATTTAATTAATTGAAATGATTTAAAATGGAGGATTTAAAGGACTAAATTGATAAAATAGAGGACTGATTCGGACTGTACCGGGACTGATTATCACCTTTACTTGTTAAAATCAGACATTGCCTTCACCCGGGAACACCGGAGGTAGGCCCGAACGTCATTAGCTAGGAGTTCCAGATAGAGTTTTCGAGGTAGGGAAAAGTACTAAACTCCGCTACTAATTTAAAAAAGGCTAATAGTATGCCTATAGGATAATAATAACCGCAAAGGTCCTAGTTTGCATATAGGATGTGATTCACTAGAATAGCCGCTTTTCAATTACATTAATAACCGGACGAGTCTTATTATGCATATAGGATGTGATTCACTAGATTAATCGCTTTCAATATCTTGGGAAATTGTCATGTTGGTAGAATGGTCATGTCGAGCCTTAGGATTGCTTGCTGATTGTACGTATTGTTGATTGTTAGCCCTTAAGGTCGATGCATGTTCCATCCTTATGATAAGATAAGAGTCATATTAAACTAATTGAATTATGATGATCGTGATGTAAACGGTTGTTCCGTGTTATGATTGATTGATTGAGTGAATGTTTGAATGTGAATTGTTTGTGACTAATGGTATGATTGGGTGAGTGATAGACCGATGGTACGTGGTTGGTAAGTTATGCCGGTAAGCTTGGTTGACATTGTGTGTGGCTGTATTATGTTCATTATGCTATTGTGTGTTTCGAGTGTGCACCCCGAGGTGGACATTCCGGGAAGACATCTAGACCGATGTGCGGTTCCGGTATGATGTGAGTATGAACCCCAAGGTGGACATACCGGGAAGATACCTAGTCCGATGTGCGGTTCTGGTATGGTATGTGATTATGTACCACGATGTGCGTTTCCGGGAAGACGTCTAGGCCGATGTGCGTTTCCGGTATGACGTGTGGTTGTTTACCCCGAGGGAGTAGTTCCGGGAAGATATCTAGGTCGATGTGTGTTTCTGGTATGATATGTTACTTGTTGCACCCCGATGATCTGTGGTCCTTTGGATACATTTCCGGGACTTCCGACGATATGTGTTCCTTGGCAACGTTTCCGGGAGTCCCGTGTTAGTCTTAGTGCCCGTAGTTCAATCCTAAATGTCCAAATGTATATATCATCGTTATCAATAAAATTAAAGCGGCTTTATATTACTTATGTGTTGGAGTAATATATCGATGTGTGCTCTGATCTATGCCCACCATGCGAATAGAACCATAGATCGAGATAGATCACACTCGATGGGTCCCTAGTCAACAAAGCTTCACTAGAAGCGACTAGTATGAAAGATGGCTCTTTATGGCTTACGTTCTGTTAGTTATTGGAATGAGATTCCGGAGTCTGATCATAGATATCATGTGGGACATGATATTGGACGACCCGCCCTGAATATGTGCCATAGATTAAGTCATGAACATATTCAGTGTTGTAGCTTGTCATGTATCCTTAGACCAAGGAGTCTTTGTGATCGCTATGTAGTCAACAACTGAGTTTGACCTGAGCCTAACGTTGTCCGTAACAGGGCTTCCATAACGGCCAGGATTGGCTTGGGGACGGGCTACATGAGTGACACGAAAGACGGCTAAGGGATTTATCCCTCATACTAAGGTATGGGAAAGATATCGGTTCTCGGCCGCTTGATCGAGAGTGACTGAAAGAATAGCATGGCCATGCACATGATACTGGGTATCATATCTTCAGTCATCTCACATATCAAGGAACGGTGATTGAGAATAATAAGGATGACGGCTCTATGCCTTATCTCAATCAGGATATCGGAGATAAAAGGATAATGACAGGGATGACGGAAAGGTTAGAATCGACAGGGTCGATTCGTTATGTAGTGTCAGGCAATACTAAAGTCTCGTTAGTTGCCACTTAAATAGGATCAAGTAAAATGGGATTTTACGTTGATCTATTGACATGCATAAACCTAAGGGTCACACCGGAGGATGAAACTCATTGACACATTTATGGAGAATGGCCAAAAGGGAGTTGTCTCGGGACATGACCAAAACTGGGTTTTGGGTCATGTGCCCGTAAGTGAATAGGACTTTACGGATCGAGACAAGGCTTGGAGTCTTGGTATTGATTGCGTCGGATAATGTTGGACATTTCCGGTATGGAAGGCTTGGAGGCGATGAGCGAATCACGGGACCTCGTTGGAAATGGTCACGGGCCATGTTCCAAGAGGCCCATGAAAGGCCCATGCAACCAAGGCCCATGGAATTAATTAATCAAGTCTTGATTAATTAGTACTAAGTAAGCTAGACAAGGATTAAGGTGTTGGTGATTCACCACCTAACCCAATCTTGTCTTGCCATACTTTGTCCTATCTACACCTTACTTGACACCATACTTGTCCCATGCCTTTAGTTGGACAAGTATGGGTTTTGTTATGTTTAAGTCATCTTTTTTCAACATAACAAACACAAGACAAGAATAGGAAACACATTTTCTCTCCCTCTTCCATGGCCATTTCGGGTTTGGCTAGTTTCCTCCTCCATTTTTGTGTTCTTGAGTCCTCAAAGAGAAGAACTACGTGGCTTTGATTCCCATGTGGATACGTAGGCGTCTTGGAGACTCAAGCCAATCATTCGTTAACCGGTGTTCTAGTTTTGGTAAGAACTAGTGCTGAATTTTTCTCTTGTTAATCCATTCTTTGTTAGTTGTTTCATGGTTCTAATTGTCTCTTGGTTTTCATTGATTTTCCGCTGCGAGTTGGTTCATCTCCAACCCTACCTCGAGACCCAACAGTGGTATCAGAGCCGTGCTACCTTCGGGATTCACAAGACGGTGTTCAAAGTTTCGGTTTTGCTTGAAAGTTTCGTTTTTGGCATGTTGTTTTGCTAAATTCTTTGATAACATGTTTTAAATTATTGTTTATGGATTTAATGCATGTAAAAATGAATTTTTGAAAATTATTTCAAATCTGGAAATTTTGAAAAAAATTTGATTTTTCGGGTCTCGGGAGCGGGACTCTCGGGGAGCCGAAACTGGGACCGAACGGGGCTCCGTTTGACGGAGCTAGGCCAATCATGACCATTGGATGGTTGATATGCCAAGGCTAAACCGTTTTGTTAGTTATGACGAGTTTGGAACCGTCATGATGAACTCGAAGATCAAATGTTCAAAAGTTTCATTTTTGATCGGTTTCGATAAACCGAGCATCAAAAAATTTCGAAACTTGGCTATTAATTAAAACCGGAAAATCACATGATGTTTGATAACATGCTTGTTTGATAACACGATGTGTGATGTGATGTTGGCATGGTGTACATAATAGCCCCGAGCTCGATTTAATTATTTATCGCTTTTCACGGCCTGCGAGCCGTTAGAGTTAGCGTGTAATTATTCTTTCAAGGTGTGTTCGTCGAACCACTTGTTTGTAATATTTATTTATTCCCGACCTGCGAGTCGTGTATTAAATTGTAATATTTTACTCAAGACGAAGAAAGGGCGAAAAGGTCATTTGGTGGCTTTTCGGGTGTTGGCATCGGCTTGGAGTCGGTGGAGCTCAAGAAGCTAGTGGGAGTTAGTTTAGGGGGCTATTATTTGCACATTTATCGCTTTATGTTTGGTTTAGTTTATGCATGATTAATTCTATGTGTTTTAGAATTCCATGCTTAACTTTATTTACCGAGCATATCACCTCACATGCAAAGATAAAATTGGAATTTTAATCCTTGTGTGTGAACCCTTAGAACCGTCATTGCATTGGATGTAGTTGAAGGGTTCAAAGGAAGAATTACATTGGATGTAATTTGAGGCATCATTGCATTTGGAATGTAGTTGATGTGCTCATCGCATCTAGGATGTGCCAAAGTTTTGAACACAACTGGACAAGTAAAAGCGGGTCATGTCCGATACCTCCCAATCATCAACACCTTACTACCTCCCCGTCCTATGGGTGTCGTGCGCATTAGCGGAGCATCCATGGGGAAGCGGGGTAGTAGGTTTGGACGACATATGTGGGTGTCGTGCGCATTAGCGGAGCACCTACATAGTGACGAGCCATAGTTGAAAATTGGTGGACCCGACTACGATTCTCGGCCTGAGGTTGAGCTAGGGTAACAGATAGGGTAAGTCGTGTACATAAGTACATACCCTAGCCAAGAGTCACATTGGATGTGATTGGATGGAGTCCTACCTACATAGCTCGATTAAGTGGTGAGCATTAGTTCAGCTTAATCGAGTGAATCAAGGATCTTGGTTTCAGATTCTAAAGGTTTAGAATTGATTGTTGGTGTTTAAGCTTGATCTTCATAAAATTTATTCAGTTTACTGATTGAATTTTATCTGTTGTAGATCAAATGGCAAATTCAGCGAACATTAATAGTTTGTCATTAAAAACCATTCTTGACAGGGTCAAGCTAAATGGGACAAACTATTTGGACTGGTACAGAATTTTGAGGATAGTCCTCAAGTCTGAACGCAAAGAATATGTCCTTGACAAGGCTGTCTCTAAGACCATATCAGAGTTACATGAAGTGTCATCAGCTGCTGAGAAGAATATCTCAGGGATCTGGGATCCAAGGATATTCTGATGGTCAACAAGGGAATTGGAAGTGGCAAGGGCTGGGCCCATGCGCACTTGGCAGGAAAGATGAGACACTTGAGAATGTCTGCTTCTACTGCCAACAACCTGGTCATTGGAACCGGGATTACAGGAAGTTCACGGCTGATCTGAAGAAGGGCAGTGGGACTGCGCCTTCATCAAATAGCCTGGATGATCTGAAGAAGGGCAGTAGGACTGCGCCTTCATCAGGAAACCTGGATGATCTAAGGAAGGGCGGTGGGATCGTGCCTTCATTCGGTATTAACTCTATAGAGCTACATCTCTCTACTTCCAAAGATTCATGGGTATTAGATACCATGACTGAATCTCACACATGCACTAATATATGGTGGCTGAAAGTAGGAGAGATTTGGAAAGCACGAAATGGACCTCCGAGTTGTGGCAACTGCTGTAGGATCCATGAGTCTTGCTTTGCCAAGAGGCCTTGTCTTAGTATTGTATAATGTATATTGCATACCTACTTTTAGTAGGAATATTATATCTGTATCCGTTTTTGACAAGGAAGGATATAATGTTAATATTGGAAATGGAGTTTTCAATGTTCTATGCAATGATATGTTTTATACCAGTACTGACATGGTTGGAGGATTGTATATATTAGATATGGGTAACAATGCCTCAAGTTCTATATATTCCGTTAATACCAAGAGGTCTAAATCCAACGATTTAAACCTAACTCTGTTATGGTACTGTCATTTGGGTCGCATAAACAAGAAGCGCCTATCAGCACTTCAGAAGTGCGGGCTTTCAGGTTCATTCGAATTCCATTCCATCGATAGGTGCAAGGTTTGTTTGATGGGCAAAATGACTAAAGTGCCCTTTATCGATCGCGATGAAAGGGCGGGTGAATTATTGGGGCTGATACACTCGAATGTGTGTAGACCAATAAGTTCACTTGGCAGGAGGGGTTTTAACTACTTTATCACATTTACTGATGATTACAGTAAATATGGTTATGTCTCTTCGGTGAGACATAAGTCTGAAGCTTTTGATAAATTCAAAGATTTTAAGACTATAGTAGAAAACCAGCTCGACAAAGGTATTAAGGCACTTCGATTAGATCGAGGTGGAAAATACTTGACCACAGAGTTATTAGATCATCTAAAAGAGAATGGGATCCTTTTGGAATGGAATCCTCCTAGGTCACTGTAGTTGAAAGGTGTAGCGAAACGGAGAAATCGGACATTGTTAGACAATGGTCTGTTCCATGATTAGTTGGACTGATCTCCCAATCTCTTTTAGGGGTTTTGCTCTAGAGACGACCGCATTCATAGTGAATCGGGCTTCGACGAATGGTGTGGAAGGGACACCATTTTAAAAATGGTACGGGATGATGCCCGCTTTGTCCTTCCTAAAGATTTGTGGTTGCGAGGCTTATGTGAAACATTTGGTTTCGACTAAGCTCGAACCAAGATCTGAGATATGCACCTTCGTGTGGTATCCCAAAGCAACAAGGGGATACTATTTCTACAATCCCAGTGAGAACATGGTGTTCGTCGCTTGGGGTAGGGTCTTTATGGAAAAGAAGTTTTGTTTCCAAAGACGTCATTGGGAGGACTGTGCATCTCGAAGAAATTCAGGATGGTACAGATCTGTCTAAACCAATTGGCAACCCAGTAGAAAGGAGCCAGAGATTGTCGTAGAGTAAGAACCAATTCCTGTTACAATTCCGGAAGGTCCAAGGCGATTTGAAAGGATCAATCTTCCATCTCCAAGATATGGTATCCGGAGGTGACAATGAAGTCATGGTGGATCACGATGATCCAGCCACCTTTCAGGAAGTCGTGGATGGGCCCAACTCCGAGTTATGGCTGGGAGCCATGAGGGAGGAAATGCAATCCATGTCAGACAACCGAGTCTGGGAACCGGTTGATCCCATCAATGGTGTGAGGACCATAGGATGCAAATGGATCTTCAAGGTGAAGATGGACATGGACGGCAACCCTCTGACCTACAAAGCTCAACTGGTGGCGAAAGGTTATAGGCAGATCCAATGGATTGACTATGAGGAAACCTTCTCCTTAGTGGCTATGGTCAAAATCGATCCAAATTCTTCTTGACATAACTGCGTATCATAATTACGAGATATGGTAAGTGGATGTCAAAACCGCTTTCCTAAATGGAAATTTGACTGAGTACGTTTGTATGTCTCGGCCCAAAGGTTTTGACGATCCGAAGAATAAAGGAAAGATTTATAAGTTGTTGAAATCCATTTATGGATTGAAACGAACTTCTCGGAGTTGGATCCTTCGTTTTGATGAAGCTGTAATTGGATTTGGCTTAATCAAGAACGAGGATGAATCTTGCGTTCATAAGAAGGCTAGTGGGAGCAATATTACCTTTCTGGTTCTCATTGAAAACGACATCCCAACCTTGCACGAGACTAAAGCTTGGTTGAGGAAGTGTTTTTCAATAAAGGACTTAGGCGATGCTTCTCATATCTTAAGGATTAAGATATGTAGAGATCGCACCAAGAGGGTCTTGGATTTAAGTCAGGGAACCTATGTGAACAAGGCATTGAGTAGGTTCTTAATGCTCGATTCAAAGAAAGGACTCTTACCCACTAGTCATGGCATTCATCTCAGCAAGACTCAGTGTCCTAAGACACCTGATGAGCTGAAAAGGATGATGAGAATCCTATGCGCCTGGGGGCAGGATCGATCATATATGCCATGACATGTATGAGACCAGACGTCTCGTAAGCCTTATGTTGTACCAGTAGACATCATTCTAACCCGGGGGAAAGATGATGCTGAACTAGTCGTCGAAGGATGAGTAGACGCTAGTTTTCCAAGACAAATCCAGATGACTTTAGAAGTCAATCAGGATATGTGTTTACGCTGAATGGCAGAGCTTTAGCTGGGAAAGCGTATAGCAAGATACCATTGCCGAATCTACGACAGAGGCCAAGTACATGGATGCTGCAGAGGCAGCTAAGGAGGCTATGTGGATTTGGAAATTCATGGCAGGGCTGGGTGTAATTAAAAACCCATCCAGTCCGGTGAATCCATTTTGCGACAACACAAGGGCCATTGCGCAAGCTAAAAGCCTAGATCGCATAACAAATCCAAACATGTACTGCGGCGTATCCACCTCATCAGATAAATACTGAACTGAGGTGAAGTGAAGATAACCGATATTGCAATAGATGATAACATAGCCAACCCTTTGACTAAGGCAGTGTCACTGCCTGAACATGTTAGACATGTAAAGTCGATGGGGACATATTGGAGTTTAGATTGGAACTAGGGCAAGTGGGAGATTGTTAGTCTTAGTGCCCGTAGTTCAATCCTAAATGTCCAAATGTATATATCATCGTTATCAATAAAATTAAAGCGGCTTTATATTACTTATGTGTTGGAGTAATATATCGATGTGTGCTCTGATCTATGCCCACCATGCGAATAGAACCATAGATCGAGATAGATCACACTCGATGGGTCCCTAGTCAACAAAGCTTCACTAGAAGCGACTAGTATGAAAGATGGCTCTTTATGGCTTACGTTCTGTTAGTCATTGGAATGGGATTCCGGAGTCTGATCATAGATATCATGTGGGACATGATATTGGACGACCCGCCCTGAATATGTGCCATAGATTAAGTCATGAACATATTCAGTGTTGTAGCTTGTCATGTATCCTTAGACCAAGGAGTCTTTGTGATCGCTATGTAGTCAACAACTGAGTTTGACCTGAGCCTAACGTTGTCCGTAATAGGGCTTCCATAACGGCCAAGATTGGCTTGGGGACGGGCTACATGAGTGACACGAAAGACGGCTAAGGGATTTATCCCTCATACTAAGGTATGGGAAAGATATCGGTTCTCGGCCGCTTGATCGAGAGTGACTGAAAGAATAGCATGGCCATGCACATGATACTGGGTATCATATCTTCAGTCATCTCACATATCAAGGAACGGTGATTGAGAATAATAAGGATGACGGCTCTATGCCTTATCTCAATCAGGATATCGGAGATAAAAGGATAATGACAGGGATGACGGAAAGGTTAGAATCGACAGGGTCGATTCGTTATGCAGTGTCAGGCAATACTAAAGTCTCGTTAGTTGCCACTTAAATAGGATCAAGTAAAATGGGATTTTACGTTGATCTATTGACATGCATAAACCTAAGGGTCACACCGGAGGATGAAACTCATTGACACATTTATGGAGAATGGCCAAAAGGGAGTTGTCTCGGGACATGACCAAAACTGGGTTTTGGGTCATGTGCCCGTAAGTGAATAGGACTTTACGGATCGAGACAAGGCTTGGAGTCTTGGTATTGATTGCGTCGGATAATGTTGGACATTTCCGGTATGGAAGGCTTGGAGGCGATGAGCGAATCACGGGACCTCGTTGGAAATGGTCACGGGCCATGTTCCAAGAGGCCCATGAAAGGCCCATGCAACCAAGGCCCATGGAATTAATTAATCAAGTCTTGATTAATTAGTACTAAGTAAGCAAGACAAGGATTAAGGTGTTGGTGATTCACCACCTAACCCAATCTTGTCTTGCCATACTTTGTCCTATTTACACCTTGCTTGACACCATACTTGTCCCATGCCTTTAGTTGGACAAGTATGGGTTTTGTTATGTTTAAGTCATCTTTTTTCAACATAACAAACACAAGACAAGAATAGGAAACACATTTTCTCTCCCTCTTCCATGGCCATTTCGGGTTTGGCTAGTTTCCTCCTCCATTTTTGTGTTCTTGAGTCCTCAAAGAGAAGAACTACGTGGCTTTGATTCCCATGTGGATACGTAGGCGTCTTGGAGACTCAAGCCAATCATTCGTTAACCGGTGTTCTTGTTTTGGTAAGAACTAGTGCTGAATTTTTCTCTTGTTAATCCATTCTTTGTTAGTTGTTTCATGGTTCTAATTGTCTCTTGGTTTTTATTGATTTTCCGCTGCGAGTTGGTTCATCTCCAACCCTACCTCGAGACCCAACATCTCGATGATTGTGCCTCCTCTAGACCGAGGGGCAATCTGATATGATGTACAAGTCAGTGTACGGATCAGAGTCTTGGGATTTGATATTCAGTATGTCGGTATTTGTGTGTTACTTTAATCAATTCCTTGTTACATTCGTTATCTTTCCGTTGATCTCCTTGAGTGTTACCTTCTTTAAAGTATTGCAACTCTTATTGATCTATATTAATGGTATCTTTTGGTTAATCGTACTAATTACAAACTTGAATAATTGTACTAATCGGTTTTTAGTGTTAAAACGGGGATTCTTTTCCTTTACTACTTTTTCCTACTGAGCGTAATTTCACCGCCCCCCCCCCTTCATGTTTACTGTTTGTACAAGTTTCCTTGGTGAGTAGACTTAGAGATTTCTTCGGGACTCGGGAGTTCCTGGAGGATTCGGGTGTCTTTTTGTAGTTGGACGTATTTTCCATCTTGTATCGAACTGTTTTTCTTAAGTATTTGAACTGAGTATTTGACCTCTTTTTATTCTAATCGTTATTTGGAGTTTTAAAGATTTGGAGTTGTTTCCCATTTACTTTAACTTTGTTATCATTTTATTACAGTTCCTAGCTCACGTCTCGAGTCTGGTCAAAACCGAATTTGGGACGTGACATAGTGCGAGTCCTCGGGGCGCCACTCGGCCCCGCTCGGTGGATCCGGGGCGAATCTCTGGTGGCCGACAGCCTGACAACCCGACCCTGCCTGTGCGTGTGTGTCTGGGTCTGATAAAGGGGCAGGAGTTGGGGGAGTGAAGCGGGGTTCTACTGGTGAACCTCAGGAGGATCAAGAGCGAGCGGGAAAGCATTCTGGCATGAAGGAATGAAAGGAATCCAGTGCTCTAGGTACTGGCCCTGGGAGGGGTCCCTGGTTAGAGCGTTGCCTCCCGACGAAGTGGATGATAGCAGGTTCGATCATATAATGTGCATGCAGCGTTTAGGCAAGACCTCGAGCAGTCATATCTACTTCGTTTAGTTTTACTTTTATTATGTAGCCTCTGTGGCACACCATTCAATACCATCAGTGGCAATTATAGTTTAACAAGAACTGCAACACCATGTGTCTTATGTCTGCTCTTCGTGATCGGGGATTTATCCCTGATGCATTCATATGTACGGAAATCAAAGTTATTGAAATTACACATTTCCTTCAAAAATAATAATATGTACAACTTTTAGGGAAAAAAGACTACATCTCAATCAGGGGCGGAACCAGTAAGACCTTAGGGTGTTCCATGGAACACCCTAAAGCATATGAAAAAATGACTGAACGGCTAAAAAGGCTCTTATGTATTTGGTTCAAGAACCAGAGGTCGATCCCCCTTAGAACACCCTATTTTTACAAACTTGGAACAACCTTCTTATTTGGACTTCTAATTGCAGAGGCTTTTTGTTTCTGCTGGGCTTGGGCCTTTTTTCAAAATTCTAATTCTTGCGCTCAATTTTTCAGCAATCAAAATATTTTCCCTCTCGAATGCATGTTTTGATTTGTTTTACCCTGATATTTTTTCAATTAGAAAGTCTCTGCACTCTCAATCTCTCTTTCGACTCTCGACTGTCCTCACCCAAGGTTCAACCGTCGACGAGCTCCATGGGTGTCCAGCAGTGTTCATTCCCTCCCCAAGTTCTTCTGCTAGTGCCAGTCCAAATTCGTAATCCTCTCTTGGTTTTGATTTTGATATTTGATCTGATTTGAAATTCTGAATTGGCTTCCAAATCACAAACCGCTTTCTGGGTTACAAGTTTTTTTGCTTTTTTTTAGTTCAAATTTGTTAGCTTGCCCATCTCAGATCCGTATGTTCGTGTCTTGTTGATTGATTAGTTTCTGCTTTGAGTTGAAACATAATTTTGTTTGTTTTAGATCAGATTGATTGCATACCAAAGATTGTAAACGTGTCGAGTGGATCAAAACCTTGTTGAGACATGAAAGCAAGTCTGCTTGAATGGTGTAAAGTTTGCTTATGTAGTTTGAGGATATTAGGTACTCAAGCAAATAGAGAATAGAAATAGTAGCTGTCAAGCTTGTTGTTTATTGAATGATAAAGAGCCTTGTATAGGCTATTACAAAACAGGGAAAATAACAAACATCCATGATTTACTCAGTTGATATCGTGGCTAAAAACAAGGAACAGAATACAAAAGATAACCAACAACCTAGACTTATTCAATGGGTGACAAAGTCCCCAACAGAGGAGTTGAGTATCTATTTAACAATCTCCTATTTCCAAAATTTAATAATTAAAACCAAATACTTATTTCGGATTATAGGATCTTCGAAGTTATATACATCTCGGCTATAACAAAGAGTAGGTTGTTGAGAATTGTTAGCATAAATGGACACATTTATGTATTAACTGGGGTACCATTTGTCATGGCAAAGCCAACTTAGTAAAGGATAAATTGTTGAGTGCACATAGAACAACTTTGACTAACATTTTTTTTAATCAGAAAATTTGTATTGAAAACACCTCTTTTGAGGGTAAAGAGGTAGTACAACATCCCATTTTGGGACCAAAAGAGCAACCTAAACCAATCATAAGCAGGTTTGTAAGGAGCAACTACAAAGTAAGCCAAAAAAATAAAATACACAATCAAAGGAGCACAAGAGGTGATCCAAACCCAGCCAAGATAGGGAAACTTGGCATCCAAGAAAACAAGTTACCGAGGGCGCCAAGATGACTTGAGGGTTCATAAATTTCAAACCGTAATGAGATGAAAATGCAGCAAGAGTGTTGATAAGTGGGTAGTTTTTTATTAGGTTTTGAGAGTTAGTCCCTCCTTTCTCTTTGGTTGTTCTTCTTGTCTTTGTGCAGATCCTGCCCCTCTCCTTCACTACAGTCCTGCGTGATTATGCAGCACTTCTACACTCATTTGTGGACTCATCCAATGGGGGCTCATTGCTCTTTGTCTCAGCATATTCACTCGGCCACAATCCATTCATGCTGCAGCTCTCTTTTTCACAATCAATAGGCTGGCTCAACTGAATACAAAGGATCTGCAGCTCCTCTTCATATCTCATTCAATTCATCATCACTCTTACTGCAATTTCATCACTCATGATCTCCCTTGCTGCAATCACTCATCAACTTTGACTAACATTACCCCTCATATGAATATCGTTTACCGGTTACTCCATGGATCAAGCTAGTCTCCTTCATAAAACAGAAGGGCTTGTTTTTATTTCAGTAGCCTTGTTAAATTGTGGGAAGGGATTGGTTTGTGTTTAAATGGGGTAAGGTAGTATGGTTTGTTTCCGGTGGTGATGGATTTGACTGGAACACTGTATTGGGTGCATTTATTCTCAGTTCCGAGCATGAACTCCTTTGGGATTTTCGGCTTTGTGTTGTATATTATCTGTATATTCAACGCTATAAATAAACTTATTGCTTATTAAAAAAAACAATTAACATGAGCACAATCAGTAATTGGCTAAACATGGACAAGCTTACAAGGATCAAGTTTGCTGATATATTAATGGTACCACAAGGGATGGCACCAAGTATTGGATCGTTTTTGTGGCTGTTATGTGACTTTTTTCGTTGCTTTGTTAGTAGAAAAAGTTGTGCAAATTATATATCAATCATCCGAATATACATATGAATTGTTGAACAAACAACATAAAATAATCCGGTTTTCTTATGAGTGCAATTTTATTCTTTTTTTAAATATATTTAATAATTATCGACAGAATACCCTAAATTATATTCTTGATTTAGCCCCTGATCTCGATCATGCTGGTTGATAGCTTGCACACAGAAGTAAAAGGAAATAGAGATATTCACGGTATCAGTTTTTTGTTTTGTTTTTTGAAAAAAGTATTATATGAAAGATATGATGTATATGGTATCAGTAAGGTAACAAAAAACGATTATCTAAGACGCGGCCTGTTCTCTGCTAGGGTTTTCTAGGGTGCAGGTTTTGCGAGAAACAGCCGCCTTCCATGGAGTTTTCGACGACGGTGACGAGTGGAGAGGGCGGTGGGGCAGACGACGTCCACTGGGGGCCGCGTCTGGTGGTACCCGGTGAGCAGGGAGGTTCTCCGATGGTGGGGGACGTCCTTGGTCACGGGTGGGTGGAGCCGGAGGAGGAAACGGAGCAGGGCTCTGAGCCTTCGGCGGAGGAGACGCCGGTGGAGGAGGTCACGCCGGTGATATCGGCTGGGCCTTGGTCGGGGAGGGTGTCGGGCCTCCCGGAGATGCAGTTCTCGGCTGCACCGGTGGCGGAGGATGGCTGGGTGGTGGGGGGTCGGCTTCGATCCGGACCGCCCACCCTTTGTCGTACGGTGGCGAGGGGTCCCAGGCCGCGTCGGCTGGGCGTTGGTGTGGGCCGGAGCGGGGTGGGGCAGGGCGGCACTGCTGCCGTGGAGGGGGTGTTGCATGGCACGGGCGACGATCCGATCGTGGTCTCGTCGAACTCTGTGTCCGGGACGGATGCGGGGACGGGTTCGCCGGACTCGACATCGGAGCTGGCGGAGAGGGTGGGGCCGGAGGAGGTGCCTTGGCGGCGACGGCAGGGGAAGGAACCTATGACGGCTAGGGTTTCGCCACCTCGGGCCAGGGAGGAGGCGGATTTGGGCCGAGGACTTATGCCCGATGCTCGCAGGGCTGGTCACCCGAGGCCGGGGCTGGGCCCTTATCCGGGCTGGACCCGGGGAGGCGTGGGAGACGTGGCGGCTTGGGCCGCCCATTATGGAGCGGGTCGAGGTGCACATGGTGGACCGGGGGCGGATCCGAGGCCTGGGGCGGGTCGGGTGCCTGAATCGGCTTTTAGGGGTGTCCCATCAGTGGGCACTGGAGCTGAGAGGGGGGAACAGGTGGAGTGGACCGCCAGATGGGGGCTATGCGGATCAGGGAAGTCATGGTCTCAGTTCAGGAGGTCACGGGCAAGGGGAACCTCTACAGGTATGCGCTGGCAGCCAAGGTCCTGACCTCCAGGACTGTCTTCTGGAAGTCAGTGGTGGCACGCATGGAAGACGTCTGGGGTATGAAGGTGGAGGCGAAACCATTGGAAGGTGGTCTAGTGGCCTTTTTCTTCAGAACGGCTAAGGAAAGGGAAAGGGTTCTGCTGGGGGAACCCTGGTCGTTCAGGGACTCTTTGGTCCTGTTTACCGACTTGAGGGCGCACATGCAGGTTAGTGATCTGCAGTTCCACCACTTCTCGGTTTGGGCGCGGGTGTCCAATCTTCCAATTGGGGCCTGGACGAGGGATGTGGGTTTTAGAGTTGGCAACGCACTGGGCGTCTGTCAAGGCATAGATGTTGATAAGGATGGGCTCTGTTGGGGGGACTTTATGAAGGTTCGGATCAGGGCAGACATCAGGATTCCCCTGCAGAGTCAGCTTTGGTTCCGCCTCTCTGTCTCGCAGGTACGGACACGTCTGCTAATTTCTTATGAGTTTTTACCTGAACATTGCTTCGGTTGCTGCTGTGCGGGTCACCTCTTTCCGGTCTGTCCGGTTGTGGGCAGCTCGAGGGGTGTATCTCTAAGAGCACCTAGGGACCCGCGGTCGGCCTTGGAGAAGGCGAAGCACGGGAAGGCCATCCCGGGAACGAACTGGACCTACTTAGGTGGGTCAGACAGAGGTGTAGGGGGGTCGGACAGAGGTGTCCGAGCTAAAGAGGCCCCACGAATACCAGGGCGGAAGGAGGGGCCGGGGGGTGGGGGCGCAGTCAAGCAGGGGTTGAGGAGGATCGGGCCGCCTGGATGGCAAGGGATGTGGCACCGTCACTATCAGGGAATAAGAGACTAGTGCGGGAGGAGGAGCCGGATGAGGAAGAGGACTCGGCGGCGTCCAATGAGGTTTCACCTACAGCGGCGGGGGGCTCCAAGCACCCTCGCCTCCAGGAATGAGTCCGACAAGGGCCAGGGAGGGGTTGGTCGGTTGTACCTTCTCCCTGGTGTATAGGTGGCATTGGTACCACCAACAGCTGACATGTTACTACCCTACCACTTCGGGGTCAGCATTCCCGCGTTCAGGAGCCCTACCACTATCAAGCAAGGGAGGACGACGCACGCTGACATACCGGGGGAGTAATTGGTTCACCATTGTTTACTTATCCTCTGGTCTGCTCGATCAGTTCCTTTTGGTTGGGGTATACTGTATCGGTATCTCCGGATGCTACCGCAGTCCCAAATCCCCGACCGCAATTATGCTACAGAGCACATTTACTCTTTATGCACTTGTCTTTCCAATTATTCTAGTTTGGTTTATGTACGGTGACTTCCCTTTGTGGGGTCCCCGAGTTACTTTATATTAATGAATATCTCCATTTCCTTTCTAAAAAAAAAATGTATATGGTATCAGTTAGTTGCGGTTATTTAGGGATACCAGGAGAGATGAAATCAACAGTTCCCTCATTATCCTTGCTGCGTTGTGGGTAAAAAAAAACTGTAATTTTGACAAGTTCATATGTATAGTTGTGATCCAATTGCTATATTTAGTCCCTAATTGTATTAGATCATTGTTGTAGACCGTACATATGTTAAACCGAAAGGAAAATGATAGAACAAATAAAAGAAAAGAGTTCGGCCCCAACTTCAGAAGAGAAAAAAGCACAGGTCCAAATCAGAGAGAGACCTGACAGACAACCCAATTTATTTCCAGTCCACAATTCACACTACTATCTTTCTTTCTTTCTTTCTTTTTGTCTTTTGGTTTAGAGAAAAAGATGTTTGTCCATACGTCTATAATATTGGTTCTACTCACATGCTGATATCTTTAAATTAAGTCAGTCATTTCAAGTTTTTTTCTAAACGGAAAAGAAGTATTGTATTACGGTAGCATATCAAACTTACAAGGAAAGACATAACAGTCCCGGAAACCAGAATTCTATCCCAACCGGCCGTAGCCCATCAGGCGCTCGTGGGTCCATACGTAAAGTCTGCTTTGTCTCGCAGATCCAAACTCAAAAGTTCCTCGATCCAACGTTTCAAAAAAATAATAAACCACAACCCTAATCCTATCTAGCCAAAATATTATTCGAGCTAAAGCATGAAAATCAAGGAGTAACTTAGCCTTTAGTGCGGATTCCCCGAGACCTCCCGGCTGCAGTTGTCTCGGGTCTGTGGGTATAGACCCTAGGCGGTCCACCACACCCCCGCATTGGGAGATCATTCACCCCTGGAGGGGCTATAGCTCCCCGGGCTTATTACATGGTCCTGAGCTTGGCCGGTTGTATCCGGGGGCTTCGGTTTCTCAAAATCTCCATTAGTCGCCTCTGGCTCCTCTCTTGTCTTGATCTTCCGAGGTAGGGGGCCAATGACAGGGTTGTACCTCAGTATACCTCGACAGACCAACGGTATCTCCCCCTGCGTGTAACGATTCACCGGGGGCCTAGGGCGACCGGGGGGCCTGTGGGTAGAGGAGTCCTCCCTCTGGACGATCACCGGCTGCGTCCTGGATCTTGGAGACAACGGACCATGTTGCCTTGATGACGGCGGATATGGGCCCGGAGCCCTAAGGAGGGCCCCTCGAATCCCAGTATTTGCATGCAACCTAGAGTTTGCATGCCTCCTGAATGGCGACGACGACCGAGTCGCAATGATCAGTGGAGGGACCACCATGCATGGCGGAAGAATAAGACGCTCCGATGGATGGATAGGGAACATCAACGAGTGGTGGTCGCCCCGATGGAACTCAGCACGACCCCAAACCAGATCCGTTCGTTGATACCGGGATCAGTCCCCCGGTTCCCGACGAGGATCCATCGGTGGAGCTTTGATCCGATGCGGCAGGTACGGCCACGGGGGCCTGTGTGCCCGCCCCTGCATGGACCAATCGCACCGGCGGTGCATGCCCATTGGTCCCATGGCCAAGCCGAGGGGAGGGGGAAATGTCCGATGAGGATTCACCGGCGACCACGGTGGATAAGATCTGGTTTCATTGGCCTGACGGCGGTGTCCTGGCTGAGACATCAATGCCGACTGAGGGGTGGGTGGACGAGTAGCGTGGAGGAGGAGAAGCAGCCCGGTTGCAGCGGGCAGCGTAGAGGACGGCGACGACGACGACGATAGTGGAAACATAAACCCTAGTTAGAGTAGAAGAGGACCTCTAGAAGAGGTAGCGGAACGTTTTTTTTTTTTGAATGAGTAAATTGTTCAAGAAAGGGTAGTTAGAAAACACTTGTCATTTCAAGTTAAAGTTGATAAATCAAGAGTTTAAAATATATATTAAATAATAAATAATGGATACGAATTTTTTAATGACATAAAACTGTAAACATTTACCGAACTCTATGATACTATGTTGGACCTTGATACATGTCAAAGCTCATCTACCCTTTGCTCCGAATCTAATGAGTTGTTGCAGAACAAAGATGACGATTCCATGGAAAACAGAGAAGTTGGGAATTAAATGGTAGGGTGTAATAGTGCTAGGGTGGAGTAGAGCTCAACTCGAATATGATCTTGCTTATAATTATGTGGATGTTTGGGATCCACATATACACATGGATGCATTGCCGGCGATCAGGGAGCAGAACAAATTGCTACCTGCCACTCTGCTTACAAATCCCCTTATAATATCTGCTCGGTATTTCAAATGGCAATTGCAATCAAGTCATTTTAAGAATGTTTGATTGCATTTAAAATATTACATTCAGTCATGCATTTTTTTCTTCAATTTTTGCAATATTTTTTTGCAAATAGTCATAAAATTCAATTTTTGGATAGTACATGATAATTAGAGACCCAATTTATGCATTCGCCTAAGGATTACTAGAATCTTATAGAGGGTCCGATGTAAGTCCCTTAACCATAGGACCGGTGAGAAAAATGAATTAGGGTTTCTTATTTATTATTATGGTTGTGAACCGCTCACAAAAAAATAACAATATATAGATAAGAGAAGAAATCAAATAGAAATAATCTTTTAACGTAAAAACCGTGTGAACCAATCCAAACCATCCAATTTAAGAATGAATAGATGAGATGCAAATGAGTTGTTGACTGCAAAAACACATCGTTTTTTGGTAAGTGGTAGGTGTTGGGTTATTTTACAATCCAACGTGTGGGCTTACAAATTAGACAAGTATATTTGGGATCAATGATTCGTATTGGGCTACTAGTTGGGAAGCCCAATTTAAAACATTAATGAGTATGGGCTTTGTAATGTGTGATACCCATATAAATCTGATTAGAGTAATGAGCTTTATTCAGATTCTATATATAAAAGCGTATTAGGGTTTGGTCCCCAAGTTCAATCAAACCGCTTCTCTTTTCTCCTCCATCCCCATCTGTAAAGCGAGAGCATATAGAGAGAATAAGGGATTGAGCTGTGGAAGACCAAACCGATTTTGTTCTCGTCATCGACATGGAATCATCAGGTACGCTTTTATGTTGTTGTTCTACATAAATCCTGATTGTTTGACTGAGCGTTAGATCCTTAAGGAATTCGATTAGGGTTCTAACAGTAGGAGCTTTTTTAGTAAAACTATCATATTATATTTTTTTTTACCGATTCACTAATTTGTCTCCAGTAGATTGCCTATATCCGAGTGGGATTGAGGTTTCAAGCTCGACTAAGGTTGGACCCGTGGTTAATCCATCGGCGGTGGTAGCTGACGGAGAAAACCTCGTGGAACAAGACGGAAGTCTGTGGAAAGACATCCTTCTGAGTACTAAAAGTATCCCATTAGAGGAGGTCCCAAGGAAACGTGGTCGTCCAAAAAAAGGACAGTCTAAAAAGACAGTGCCTCCAACTGTTTTTTACCAGACAAGGGCCAAATCATCGGTTGATAAAGGGGGTACCGCGGGAAGCTTCACTATTGATATTGCTAAACAAAGTAAAGATGGTTCGTGGAGTTTTAGCAAACGATTTGTGAAAAAGGCCAACTCCCCAGGCCTTGAATCCCCACATCAGGGTGAGGTTGAGGAGGACGTCGAGAATAGCGAGATTGAGGTTATTCCGGAAGTGACTCCAGGAAAAGCACCTCCTGTTTCGGTTTCTAACCGTTTTCTCTGCTTGAATCCGGATAGGAAGTAGGCAAGGAGGGCGGTGCTCTTTATAGTTTGCTTCCCTGTTTTGTATTGTTTTTAGTTTGTTTTATTCTTGTATCGGTTTGGGGGAAAAGGTCCTTTTTAGGGTCGTTTTTCTTGCATCGTTTTACTTTCTTGTAGAGCGGTTGCCTAATAAAAAATTTCGCTTATCAAAAAAAAAAAATCAACACTGAACACTAGTTTTATCACCTCATTTTCCAAAACCTAACATGTTTTTTATCACCTCATCACATGTTTTTTATGAACACTAAGCACTAGTTTTATCAATACTAAACACTGTGTTTATCACTAAATTACATGTGTTTTATCACTTTGTCACATGTTTTTTTATCAGCAATAAACTCTAGTTTATCACTCTTATTATCAAAATTAAACATGATTTTTATCACCTCATTACTTGTTCTTTGTCACCCCAGTACATGTTTTTTTATCAACATTATAGCACTAGTTTGATCACCCCCGACATAAAACATTTATTAGTGAAGATTTATCAACACTCAACATTATTTTTATCACCCCGATATAAATTTTTATTTTTGTGCTTCAAAATATATTCAAT
Source organism: Erodium maritimum (assembly GCA_963921825.1). NCBI lineage: Eukaryota > Viridiplantae > Streptophyta > Magnoliopsida > Geraniales > Geraniaceae > Erodium > Erodium maritimum. The sequence continues at coordinate 45,453,590 of OY997595.1, read as the reverse complement.
ATGCTATTTGATAGATAACCCTTGGAAAAAGAAAAATATTGACACAAGTTTGAAGCTAATCGGAGTTCAAACGAATCGGGAAATATTAAATTAGTGAATTGGTGGGAAAAAATGGATACTTGTCCACATGACACCATGCTATTACAATTATGTCATTGCGTGTGTGAGAAAAAATGAAAGTGATGTGAATTTTAGGTGGAAATGGGGTGATGATGTGACATCATGGTGAATATTGGATCTTAAGAGAATGACAGAGTTCAAAGGAATGTTGTCCTCTATAGATAAAAAGGTGTTATGTCAATCCAGAATAACAATTTTTCCATTTACACTTTGAACGGATGACTACATAAATGAATAATTTTTTTTTTTACTAAAAGGTGCAATTTCATTAATTTAGATTATAAACTACAAGTGAGTGCATCAGGAAAAATTCATAACCACGAAGAACAGACATAGAACACAAACTGTTCGCTATTCTTTTAACATTATAATAGTCACCGACGGTGTTGGATGAAAAGCCATATAGGCCAGCGCCACATAGGCAGAAAGTAAAGATGGGGGATGAGGAAACGGTACTGGAAGTCCTGCTCCGAAACCTAGCCAAGGACTACATTAGTAGTAGGAGGCAATGCTGCATATGGGGACAAAACGACCAAAATTGAACTGCAATAGTTGTATTGGGAGGATATACGCGAAACAGAGTTCCTTCCCAGGAAAAGTCACTGAATCTATGCTCGCTAGTTTTTGACCCTGCAAAAACGAAATCGGTTAAAATAAAAATGACCCACTTGATTAGACAGATCCAGAATCGAGAGAGGGGTCGAGGAGTGTGCGGTGGTGGAGGCCAGGGAGATGGACGCGACGACAATGGCTTCATAGGCGGTTTCAGAGGCAGGTTCGGAGGCGGTTTCAGAGGCAGGTTCAGAGGCGGTTTCAGAGGCAGCGTCAAAGGCGGCAGCGGCTTCAGAATTGGAGATGATCGATTTGAAGATGGTGGAGATGGCGGATGGGACGCAGTCATTGGAGGTTGAGGAATTGTCGAGGGATTTTGGCGAGGGATATCGCTGCCCATATTTTAATTCCTCCCCAACCCGATTCGAGAGGAATTGGAAGGTTGAGAAGATGTCATGACAGTGGAGTAGAGGAACCGAAACGACGCCCGGAAAGACTGTGATCGGCTAGACTAGGGTGGCTCGCGAGGAAACAACACCAAAACCCTAGTAGCGCTCTCTGTCATTATTGACACATAAATGAATGATTAATTTACACGTAATTATATTGTTTTTTTTATGACATATGACTACTATAATAAATGTACAAGTGTCATAATAGTAAAAATAATGGACGAAATTTCCTTCTGCCCATGTGAGACTTAATTTTCTAAGACGCCCTCATTTAATAACATATTTTTATCTTTCCCTCCCCTTCCTCCTATTCTCTATCTTCTTCATCTACAACACCAAATTTGAAACACTAGTTGTTATCGTGGACAACCGATTAGAGATGACTAAGGTTTTATAACTTTTCTTAAAATTCAATGTTGGAACCAAAACCTTCAACCAACTCTTCAAATCAACAATCGAGCTTGATGGTGACTTGTGTCGATGGACCAGAAGCTCGAACTTCTCGATATAGATCTAACACCCATAGGACCAAAGGTAACAAAAATAGGGGAGAGGTTAAGGGAATAAATGTCATTAAAAGCTATTAAGTGTATTTAATATGTATAGTTTAAAGTGTCATACAGAATAAATAGAAGAGGTTACGGAGGGTTAATATTGAATTATCTCTTCTTGTACAAGACCAAGTTGAGCTTTGTATTCAACCCAAGCTCATACGTGTGGCGTTGTTGTTGTCTAGTCTGGGTCGGACTCGAGCTCTAGTGTTGGGTAATAACCCTGTGGGGAGGGCGAAGTCGTTTTTTGTGAATAAAATATTTTTCACTAAGTTTGTCAAGACTTAAATACGTCATACTGAGTCACGACGTTATTAGGCGAGGGCTATATTTGTAAACGGTAAACACCCGCGTGAGGAGACTGTGAAAGATCTTACCCTCTGGGTAAATTCCATTTATACCCCTACCTCACAACCCTATATAGAGTTCTTCATTTTCTCTCCGTACTCGAAATACTACTCTAAATTCTTTCCTGATTTTTATTTTTTATTTTTTATAGATAAGGGTTTTATTAATTACTTTGAATTACAAAAAAATGTAAACTAAAGAGGGGACATGCAACTTAGAAATGAGGATCAACCCGAAGACTGAAAAAAGGAAAAAAAACAAGGAATTGCAAAACACAACAATCCTGATGACTTGTCGAGCAAGCAACCCAACACTAGAGCAATAAACACTCTAAAAAATGAAGGAAAGAATCTCAGACCTATCAGTCTCATGGGTGGCCCTAACAAAATCATATCTAAGATCATATCTTGTAGGCTCAAGCAAGTCATGGATTGTCTGGTGGGGGATGAACAAACATGCTTCATATTTGGGAGGCAAGTAATAGATGGCATCCTTATAGCTTCAGAAGTGGTTCAATACATTAAAGCAACCAAACAAAAAGCAGTTATTTTTAAAGTAGACTTTGAAAAGGTTAGTTGGAGCTTCATCTTGCAAGTCTTGACAAGAATGGGATTCGGTACTAGATGGAAAATATGGATCATATCATGCTTAAGAGCTCATGGATCAATATTGATCAATGGATCCCCAAGCCCTGATTTCCAAATGAGTAGTGGTCTCAAACAAGGATGTGCTATCTCCCCACTACTTTTTGCATTAGTTTTTTTTTTATAAGCTAAAAATTTATTAAGGAAATGTTCTACAAGAGAAGTAGAACAAAGCTAGGAAAGTAGTCCTTAAACAAGGACCTTTTCCGCAGACCAATACAGCTACGAGAGCAAAATAGATAGCAAGAACAAAACCCAAGTAAGACAAAAACAGAAGAAGCTGCACAGAACTACTGCCTACCCTGCTTGCGTCCTACCCGGATTCAAGCACAAAAACCGATTAGAAACTGAAATAGGGGTTATAACTTCCCCTGAACACGCATTAACCTCGTCCTCGCTATCCTCGACACCCTTCTCAAGACACTGCTGGGCGTCTAAAGATTGTTCAAGCAACAGAGGAGCAAGATCAAAAGCCTTTTTACCAATTTTCGTGCTAAAACTCCAATCACCCGATCTATCCTTCTTGGCAATGTCAACAGTAAAGCTGTCCGAATTGTCTCCTCTATCGGCAAAAGTTTTAGCTCTTGTCTGATAGAAAACTGTTGGAGGAACTGTCACCTTTGCCCGACCCTTCCTAGGACGGCCACGTTTTTTTGGTTGAATCGTAGTGTTGGAGTCGGAGGTTGAAGGAGAATCATCTTCCACGGACTAGTTTGGTGGTCCCCAGCCGAAGCATCAGCCACAGTTTGAGTTCCAACATCCAAAACCGATCCTAAAGGAGTAAGGCTAATTTGTTCCCCAAAAGCCTCCTGCTGGGCTTCATGTTTAGAGCCCAACAAAGGATCCAAATGCTCCTGCGGACTAACCGAACGGGCCTCAGCAAGGCCCTCAGAAAAATGGTCTTGGACCACAGCTACTCGGTCTTGGGCGTTATCCTTGCCCTGAACGTCGCAAAGAGCTACTTGTCGACCTTCTTTCTCAACACGTGCATCTACCTCATTTGAAACTGAAGCAAATCTGTTATCCCTTAAAACATGAGATAAGGGATCAGACTGTTTCGAATCAATCTCAATCTGATTGCTCCACGATTTTTGGGATTTGGAAGCACCACCAAGCTCTGTTCCACTGGAACCATTGGATCCCAGAGTCGGTACCAGAGTATTCTCGACTCGCTTGGATGACGGTCCAAATAGATCACGAGGGTATGCCAGGGCTAAGAACAATTTGTGTCCATTAATCGTGTAGCCATTGAAGGTTTCCACTGCCATGGACGCAGACTCCGGTGACAAAAACGTAACAAACCCAAAAAGCTTTCCACCTCTGTTCGCATGTTTCAAAACAGAACAACCGGTAATCTCGCCAAATGCACCAAACGTGCGACGAACCCAATCATCAAAAGTCGCAAAGGGTAAGTTTCGAATGTACACTTCGTTCGGAATTACCTGAGTAGGATCGAGTCCCTTGAGAGCTGTAAAAGCCTGCTTCTTCTTCACTTCAGAAGAACGACCCTTCTCAAGCTTCCCACCAACCGACCCGACCACATTACCTTGTTCCTCGAACGTATCATCACGAACTTGAGCAGAACTCAGCTGCACTGGTTCGACTGTCTTCCCAACCCTGCTGGTCCGACCATTAGCAACCTTAATTTGGACCTTTTTTTTTCCAAACTGTCGCGGGAACAGGACCTCTTTTGGCTTCTCCTCCCTTGACCTGCCTTTGTTCATGCTCCTTACTAAGAGGTTGTACAATATTGCAATACTTTGCATAGCTCGCAACCATCACAGAATAGAAAGTAGAAAAAGATAGAAATTGGAGCGCCGGAACGACGAATTTGCCTTTCCTCCTCTGATTTCTCATGCTTCACACCTGAGCCACGCCAACACCTTTGCAGCGTACCCTCTGTAAATCGAAACCAGGAGATGAAGATTGTTGGTGACGAGATGAAGATCTCACGCCACCACCACAAGCCGACCGACCTCCAAACGCTCCCACACCTGCCACAGAATCGCAACCCCCTGCAACTTCGGCGAACCAAGGCTCACCGGAAACGAGATTCGGCCTGAAACCCCGAGACTCGACTGAGATTCGGCTTGAAACACCGAGACTCGACTGGGCGGCGAGGGACGAACTACTGGGCGGCGAAGGATACCAAAGCACTGGATGGACCTCCTAAGACTGTCCTGGCTTGGAGATGCCGTGACGACCCACCGACAACGATGAGCGCGACCGCGCGTGGGAGAGCGCAATCTAGGGCCGGTAGCGTTAAAAATCTTGTTATCAAGCCTATTCCTAAAACAACCCAGATAATGAAAGGAGGGATCCAAGATAATTTATTTAGAGGGATCCAATTTCATCATCATGGCCCATCTATTTCTCATCTACAATTTGCAGATGACACTGTTGTTTTCATTCAAGCTCAGTAGAACACTGCCTTGTGTCTCAAGTTTACTATCTCTATGTTCCATCTTGCTTCAGGACTTGCAGTTAATTATGATAAATCACTCCTCATTCCATTACATCTGGAAGTAGCTGAGAAATATGAGTGACTACAAGCTTTGGAATGCTCAGTGGGTTCTCTACCCTTCATCTATTTGGGATTCCCACTAGGAGCTAATCCTAAAAGGCTAATTTCATGGGATCCTATAGTCAACAAATTCAAGGCTGCCCTGGGATTATTAAAGCTATGGAGTCTTGTAAATGTTCGATAAAAAGAAGCACAGTTATGACTCTCCTCTCGTTCTCTTCTTTTAGAACAACCCAAGTTTCTTTATATCGTGAGTGTCGATATAGAATTGTTAATGGCTAAGAAGAGGTTGGATGTTGATCGTCCGTCCAAGGGGAGGGTTGATGTTCGTCCGTCCAAAAGGAAGCTAGTCGATCCGGCCAAGTTTTCCGATCGGAAGGTGAGGAATCTTGGTGGTGTTGCTCCAATGGTTGAGGATGTAGTAGCTCCTCAATCCCACCGAACTTAACAGATTGTGGCTCCCTCTAGCGAGGCTGTGAAGACACAACTTACAGAAGCGCCTGTTGCGTAGATGGATCCGGTGAAGCTCCAGTCATCGCTGATTGGTTTCTAGGAACAAGAGGACGAAATTTTCATATAAAACCTTCCTTTCGAATCTTCAAAGGCATGGGCTCGGAATGTGTTCAACGTATACGGTAAAGTTGTGTCTGCTACGGTTTATAAGAAGCCAAATCGCAAAGGCCGTTTGTATGGCTTCGTTCGTTTCGAGTCAAAAGACTCTGTTAATCATGCTATCGAGGGTTTAAATGGTTCACCTACAATGGTTACACCCTCATGGTTACTGTCGCGCGACGCCAGAATCAAAAGGGCACGAACCTAGGTGTTCCAGAAAAATAGAGCTCGTGCTCTGTTTCTCGTTCTAAAAAACAGAGCATGTTGTCAGAAGTGTTGTTCGCGGAGAGACGATCAAGTGGGACTCTGATGGTGCCTCCCGGCTTTTCTCCAGAGTTTACTAACGTGGTGGCGTCGTTTTCTTGTCGCTCCGGTGACTTTGAAACAGAGGATCGAATCGTGGAAGATACGATTGTGAATCCCGAATCAATTCGTGATGTGGGGACACAAATCGTGTTGATCAATCCACCAGGAAATCGGGGATGCTTTGATCATGCTGCTGATTTTCCGAAACCTGTTGATTCAGTTGTTATTTCAGGATGTGATTCTGGTCGGCCCATCTCTTCGGTAAAAGTTGTCACTGGTAAAGAAATTTTGGATCCTAATCAAACTGTGGCTGTCCATGAGCCTAGGCCCAGGTCTGGGCTTGGGCCCAGGTCTCAGGCTTTACCTGTCCAGCCCATGGACTCGGTTGAGACAGTTTCTGAAACGGTCTTAGTTTCAAAACAGATGGTCGAAGCTGTTGGGGATCCACAGGGTAGTCCGTGGAAGAGGTTCTCCTTAAGTCTCCGATTCAAACCAATGTTCAACCAAAACGTCGAGACCAGCCAAAGAAGGGACAGTGCAAGAGGGTTGTTCCTACAACTGTTGTTTATCAGACAAGAGCCTTAACTTCTGCTGATAAAGGAGGTCAACCGGGTAGTTTTGTGGTTGACATTTCTACGAAGGATAGCTCGGGGGACTGGAGCTATTGCAAGAAAATCGGGAAAAAGACCGTTGACCTTGTTTCTCTAGCGCGCGTACAGCCCAAGTCTTTGGTCGTCCCACAACGTCTTGACGAGGACATCGAGGATATCGAGAACGAGGATAGCTCTGATCCGAATACAGGAAAAGATGCAATCCCTATTTCGGTTTCTAATCGGTTTTGTTGCTTGATTACGGACAAGACGTAGACAGTGAGGACATTTGTTTGATTCTGTGGCTTCCTTGTTTAGGCTTACTTTGTTATTTTTTTTGTTACTTGTAACGGTTATGGTCGGAGGGAAAAGATCCTGTTTTAGGATCGTTTTTCTACTTTCTTGTGGAACATTTTCTTAATAAATTTTCGCTTATCAGAAAAAGAAGAAGCTACGGAGTCTTGGCAAAGAAGATTCCTCTGGTATGGCAACTCATAAGCAAAGTATTTCAGTAAAGTTAAAGGGGTAACCCTGTTTCCTATCCCCCTTTGAGCTTTGTTTTCCCATTCCTAACCAGAGTTTACCTTTGGTGACACTTCCCAACTATCACATTTACATTTTTTGCAAAAACTATCAAAAATCGTCAAAACTGACTATTCCGTTAGTTTTTTGCCCACGTGGCGGCCATGTGTCGTCACGGGTGAAGTGATACGTGGCAAAAAAACTAACGGAATCGTCAAAATAAACGGTAAACGATACTTTCTGCAAAAAATTGAAAAGTGATAGTTGGGAAGTGTCACGAAAGGTAAACCCAGGTTAGGAATGGGAAAACAAAGGTCAAAAGGGGTTAGGAAACAGGGTTTCCCCAAAGTTAAATGGGGCAAAGTTTGCAGACCAAAATCTAAAGGAGGGCTTGGTATAAATAATTTATCCTAGATGAATATTGTAGATGAATATTGCTCTATTGGCTAAGTGGTGGTGGAGGTTTGCTCTGGAAAAAAAAATCCTTGTGGAAACTGGTTATTTGCAACAAATTAGGTTGGAATTCTCAGAGTGGGACCTCTCTTCATTCTTTGAGATAGGAAGTCAAAGCCTAATGAGTAATGACACACATCTTGGCTGTCAATGCAGGCCCTTTATTCTCTTATCTATTTGGCATGAAAGGCCTAAGCTAGAAAATTGGCAAAGATGATCGAGTTTTATTCTAGTCTGATGTGTGGTGGGGTGATTTGGATTTCAAATTTTTATTCCCTAGGATATTTTTATTAGCTCAAAATATAAAAAAAATTGTTGATTTCAAAAGCATGTTCAGATGGAGATTGGGATCTTAATTTTAGATCAGATCCTACAGGGAGAGCTCAAAGTAACTGGTTTAATTTACAACAAATTCTAGAAGGGATTCAGTTGAATGATCAACCTGATTCTCTGATTTTGGTGGGGGATTCTAAGGGATTCTCAGTCAAAAAATTGTAAACCTTAATAGATAATCAAGCATCTACCAATGTGATCAATGGTAGTTAGACTAAGGCAATCTGGATTGCTGATTGCTGATACCCCCCCCCCCCCCCCCCCAGATATCTGCTTTCTGCTGGCTAGGCTACTTAGATGCCTTTCCTTCTAAATGCTTCCTTTATTCTAGAGGTTTCTCTTTCAATCTCCAAGGTCTTACATACTCTATATGCAATAAGGATTTTGAAGATGGCCCTCATGTTATTCTGCACTGCTCAAGGGCCTGGATAGTTTGGTGCCTTGTTCTATCTTGGTGGGGGCTGGCTTGGATAGTGCCTGACTCAGTAAAAATCCTATTATCATCCTGGGCATCTCTGGCCAAATCAAAATGCAAGAAGAGCTGGAATAAAATCCCCCATATTATGTGTTGGCAATTATGGCTAGCAAGAAACAATAATGTTTTCAACAATACCAATATTTCAGCTGAGGAGATCTTCAGTAAGATTGTAAACTTATCATATAGTTGAGAGTGGGCGTCCTTCAAAGCTTCAGGAAGATACTTCTCCTTCGAACCTTGGTTATCATCTCCTTGGTTTTGTTGTGCTTGGAATGCTTCCTCTGTCGGATCATGAACTCAGTTGCAACTGCTCTATTACTAAGGAGAATAGGAAAATCGGTTTCCTTGCATCCTAAGAAACTCTCCTATGGTGGAAAATTATTTGTTGCTTGGAGTTGTTCTTTACACTTTTGTTTGGGGGGGGGGGTGTTTGGGTGGTGGTTGGGCTGGTTTGGGTTGCTTATTTGAGTGTAGAGTGTCTAGTCTTAGGTGGTGAGTTATTACTCTCCCTGCTGTGAGTCTTCTTGTTCCTTGGGAGACTTCTTTTCTGGTGTGTGTTATGCTCCTTCTCATTTGGGGTGGCTTCAGTTCTCATTATGAGTGTGAGTTTTTTATTTAGAGTGTGGGTAGTGTCTCTATCTTTTAGGTGAGAGTGTTGTTTTCCCTGGTTTACCCATTTTCATGGCTACTACAACTTAAGGATTGGTTCATTGTGACTCTTGTGGTCTCTTTTGTGGCACTGCAGCTTGGGGTTTGGTTCATTGTGACTCTGGTGGTCTCCTCTGTGAACTTTCTGCAATCCTTCTTCAGGTATTGATGGCTCTGTTGGTTGAGGGGCAGTTCAAGGATGGCTCTGTTGGTTGAGAAGCAGTTCAAGGTTTTCCCTTTCTCTTGGTTCAACAACTTCATCCTTGGTGTGTTGTGGCTTAAGTTGAGTGACCTAAGCTTGCGTATCTGTTTTTTTTTGTTTGCCCTCATTTTGGTGTTTTGGTGTTTAGTTTGTAACATCTGATGTTGTTATTACCCCTTAGTTGTTAGTTTACTTGCATCCCAAGAATGCTAGTTGTTGGGTTTTTCCAGTTTGCTTGTGATCCAAGAAAGCTTGTTTTCAGAGGTTTTTTGGGTTTGGTTTATTCTATTTTCTGGTTTCTTTGGATAGTTTGTGATGGGATCTTGGATCCTAGAACATAAACTCTCAAACTTTATTGATAAAATTGAAGTATTACAGGCCTTAACTCTCATTAGATACAAGCCTTCCCACACCAAACACTCTACAAAATCGATTACACCAATCTAACTCTAATCCTCTGGTTCTCTCTCTAGAACCAGAGGCCCTATCTCTCACTAGAGATTACCCAAATCAGCATGAATGAAGCCACGAGGAAGATGATGGCTCTTATATATGGGTATCGCCACATCGTCCAGTCAACGCCACGTGGTCGGCTGTTGTAACAACCCACCATTTCTAACCACTTCAGCTGACGGATGCCATCTTCCCATTTGAGCTCCTTATTCCCTTTTATCTCCTCTACGATGTCGTTTGGTTCTTCTTTGGATTGGATCCTGGCATTTCCTCATCCTGGACTTCTAGCATTTCCTCATCTTTTGCAATAACTGGTAATACTACCATATTATTGGGATCCTTATCAAAGTCTTCATCTAGTTCTTCTATCTCATCCCATTTCTTTTTATCATCTAACAAAAACCCTTGTCTACCTTGACCTATCAGAGACTCAAATATATCAGAGACCCCAAAATTCATAACACCACTTAAGCATTCCATAATGTTCAACCAAAACATTATAGCAAAAGGAAAAGGTTTAATTATCTTGAATTTTATGGCAGACAATCCTTCAAACCTTGTACCAATATCACCCAAACATTGACATCCTTCATGTTCCCCCTATCAAGTCTGATGGTGTCTAGCCTTCGGTTCTCAGGTGTGGACGACTCGTCAAGCACACATTCTCTCTCGGTAGTTTCCTCTCGAAACAAGGATTCAACGCCATCCAGAAATTGGTCGTATCCACTGCTCGGAGGAGAACCGGCGAACAAGTAACGAATATCCCACACGATAAGGTCTCTACCTCGAAGCTCTATCTCGTGTTTTTATTCTTGTTGCTTCTCCTTCGCAGCATCAATGATGTCTTGGACTTTGTCTGGCTCTTGCTAAAGCTTCGAAGAATTCGTGGCTTTATTGATGAACTTGGAAGAATTACTGACGTCTCTGGGCTTCGTTGCCAAGCTTGCTCTCGATTCTCTCTCTACAAGTTCAGTCAAAGTGCAAGAATGAAGAAGATGAAGAAAGGAAATGTTGACGCGGAGCTTTATACTTCAGCTCATGTGTTGCCACGTCAGCGTAACAGACTCTAGACCCCTAACGGCTAGACACGACGCGTAACAGACTGGTCCACTTGCCAGCTAGCGCGTTGACTGCTCGCTTGGTGATGCGCTTCTTAAAATTTGACGACGTTGTTTGGGTTTTCACCTTCATGGGTTCCTAACAGACTCGTGCATGCCGATTCTCCCAAAATTGCTTGTCCGCCTCCCTCTGTTGCTCCATGTCCTTTGTCATGCCTTGGATCTTGGCCTGTATTTCTAAAGGCCCTGGCCGGCTGCCCTCGCGTATCGGATTATGGTACCAAGGTCGCTGGTCCGGTGGTCATGTATCTGCTTCTGAACGTCTCGGATGCGGTTGTATCCCCGTGCCATCTAACATCAGAAATTGCAATTGTGGAGTTTTGAAGCTTAGTTGTTGGTTGTCGGGGCGCCGTTGAGGATCTGGACACGGCGAGCCGTATTCCGGTTCCCTGTCAGGCCAAGCTTGTGCCTCACGGCGTATTGGAGCTCGTCCGGTACCTCCATGATTGTCGTGGTCCTGGCGCTCCGGTCATGGTTCACGATCGTGTGGTCCACGGTGTGGCCATGGCTCAGCCTCTCGACGTCTCGAAGGTGGTTCGTCGCGGCGGTATCGATCAGTGTCCGACCGCGTCTCTATCTCTCGTCGTCTCAGATCTCGCTCGTCCTCGAGGTGTTGGCTGCGATTTCGTCTTCCTAGTCGGAGCTCTGCGTCGAACCTTGACTCCTCGTGCGATTCAGGCTCTCATTCTCGACGGTTCGGTCCACCGTCTCTCTGCGCTGGTGATCTTCAGCCGGCCGCGCTTCCACTTCTCTCAAGGTGATCCACACGTCCGGTCAGATTTTTTAGCAATGAAAGGATCTCCGAGAATTGTCCTTCGGTTCGCTCTGTTCGTCCATCGATGGCTTCCACTTCGAGCTCCGTTGCTCTCGTCATCTTCGTCGTGAATCAGTGGCTCTTATACCACTTGATAGGATCTTGGATCCTAGAACAGAAACTCTCAAGCTTTATTGATGAAATTGAAGGATTACAGGCCTTAACTCTCACTAGATACGAGCCTTCCCTCACCAAACACTCTACAGAATCGATTACACCAATCTACCTCTAATCCTCTGATTCTCTCTCTAGAACCAGAGGTCCTATCTCTCACTAGAGATTACCCAAATCAGCAAGAATGAAGCCTCGAGGAAAACGATGGCTCTTATATATGGGTGTCGCCACATCGTCCGGTCAACGCCACGTGGTTGGCCGTTGCAACAACCCGCCACTTCTAACCACTTCTAACCACTTCGGCTGACAGATGTCATCTTCCCATTCGAGCTCCTTATTCCCATTTATCTCCTCTACGATGTCGTTTGGTTCTTCTTTAGATTGGATCCTGACAGTTTGTAACTCCTCTTTTACCTCAAGAGATGTTTGATTAATTGTTTTGCTGATCAAAAAAAGCGATGGGTAAAGAAGAACGTTAGCAGAAGGATGGAGAGACGGCCACCACTGACAATGATGACAACCTAGTTGGAGAGATCCATTATAAATCCTTACGGAATTGGGACTTCCTACACGTCTTTATATACATGTGGAATCTATCGTTTTTATCTAATTACATAATTGTATTTGTGGGTCATTTATCACCATAACTAACCCGTGAGTAATATCTTTTTCTTTAGGATCATTGACAAGTTGGTGATTCCAAATTCACTTGTCATTATTTTCATGATTGAACCCAAATTAACCATTATTGACCAGAAGCAAGCAACGTAGATCGGCAACTCAAATACAAACCATTTTTTAACACCAATACTATATAGTTCAAGTCCCATGAAACCTTCTCCACAAGCCCTTTAGTTCCTGCATATTTTAAATAAGCCCAACTAATGTTTCATATTTCATCAACCTGGTACCTTAGTTTTTCAGGGATACCACAAAAAAAACAATCTTAGTACGAAGGAGCCACAGGTCCTGCCTTACGTTGTGTGATGTCTTGTCCTCTCCTCTCACACATTTGCTGTTTCAACAATGTCTTGATTTTCACTGAAAACGTGCAAGAAACTGAGTTAATATGCTAAGTTAAGCAGTGGGCCAATTCCTTTTCCAAGGAATGGTCAGTCTTTAAGGTCCGTGATTTAAACCTTCCTAATTCGGGATTAAGACAAGGAAACATCTTTACCCCCCACGTGAGTGTTTGGGGCCAATCTACTCAAATGAACGACATACCGGGAGACGTATGGCTCTGTAATCTGTAACATTTCAGCACAAGTTGCATGACAGATGATGTTATGTGCATAAAATTAGCATAAAGGTGCAGATCAACAACGCTTTTGATTTCTGGCTCTGCTTCTTAACCTTATCTTCTTAACTTCATCTGGGAAAATATCCAAATTTGAGTTCTTGCAATTAAAAGGTCTAAGGTTCTTTTTGGCATTCTCTGCATAGACTGTTGTTTTGTATTATGTGAAAACAACCAAAATGATCAGCCCGGGAAATTATACTGATAGCAATTGAAAGCATATACAAACAATAAGGTAAAGAAGCTTCACTTGTTTCTATAGCCGGCAGTTTGTTATAAGCTTCACTTGATCACTTCACTTTGGTTTTTCCTTCAGGAACTGGCAGGCTCAGAGTCATGGAGTGTCCTGATGCTAATGGCGATGGATTCCCGGTGTCAGACCAACCCAACAAGGCTTTCTCTGGTGAGTTTTTAACGTCTTTTTTTGGTGAATCACTTCATAGTCTATATAATTATGCTGAAACTAAGATCTTTCCTGCAGATGAGGTGAATGACTCTCCGATAGAGCAAGTGAGACTCACTGTACCGATCACGGATGATCCATCACTGCCATGCTTGACATTTAGGACATGGCTTTTGGGGATTATATCTTGTGCCACTCTTGCATTCTTCAACCAGTTCTTTGGTTACCGCCAGAATTCTCTTTACATCTCATCAGTTTCAGCCCAAATTGTGGTACTTCCTTTGGGGAAGCTCATGGCTGCAACTCTACCAAGGAAGTCGATTCGAGTCCCTGCAACAAATTGGTCATTTTCATTGAACCCGGGTCCTTTCAACTTGAAAGAGCATGTCCTCATCACCATATTTGCCAATTCAGGATCCAACTCAGCTTATGCGGTAAACATCGTTACCATAGTGAAGGCCTTTTATAGGCGTGATATCCATCCTCTTGCAGCCATGTTGTTGACACTATCCACCCAGGTAAGTCCTTTGAGTTCACAGCATCTAACTTATCAGAATGGTTTGTAGCTGAAAAGGGTACTTGTTTGATGAGATATTCAGATGCTTGGATATGGATGGGCAGGGCTTTTCAGAAAGTTCCTAGTTGATTCACCCTACATGTGGTGGCCTGCCAATCTGGTTCAAGTATCCCTCTTTAGGGCACTTCACGAGAGCGAGAAGAGGCCCAAGGGAGGCCTAACGAGGCTGCAGTTTTTTCTTCTCGTCCTAACTTCAAGCTTTGCATACTACACCATCCCGAACTACTTGTTCAAGGCCATTACTGCTCTCTCCTTTGTGTGTTGGATATACAAAGATTCGGTCACAGCTCAACAGATTGGTTCTGGCTTGAAAGGCCTTGGAATTGGCTCTTTTGCCCTTGATTGGTCAACTGTGGCTGCCTTCCTAGGATCTCCCTTGGCCACTCCTGCTTTTGCCATTTTCAACATAATGGGTGGTTTCTTCCTGACCCTTTATGTCTTGATTCCTGTTGCTTACTGGACTAACTCGTTCGAAGCCAAGAGGTTTCCTATTTTCTCAGCTCATGTTTTTGACATCAATGGACATCCGTACAACGTGTCCAGAGTCTTGAATGAAGAAACCTTTGAATTCGACCGTGAGGGCTACGATGGCTATAGTAAGATTTATCTAAGCATTTTCTTTGCATATACCTATGGCTTGAGCTTCGCAGTACTTGCAGCTACAGTGTCCCATGTTGCACTCTTCCATGGAAGGTAAGTACTTCTATTGTGAACTGATCGAATATGGATGATCCAGATAACCACATTTTGCCTTGTTTCTGAGAAAGCCTGTTTGCAGAACAATTTTGCAGCAGACAAGGGCTGCGTTCCAAGACAAGTTTGGAGATGTTCACACTCGAATCATGAAGAAGAACTATGAGCAAGTTCCTCAATGGTGGTTTTGCTCTATCTTGGTTTCGACAGTCGGATTAGCTATGATTGCTTGTGAAGGCTTTGGCAGGCAGTTACAGCTTCCATACTGGGGAGTCCTACTAGCACTTGGCATAGCTCTATCTTTCACCCTGCCAATTGGGGTCATTACAGCCACCACAAACCAGGTACATATGTATCATGTGCAGGTTTGTCTTCTGTCTCTCTGCATGTTTTGTTCATGACTAATCAATCTGCAAAAAATCCTTGTTCAGCAACCGGGACTGAATGTTATCACAGAGATGATCATCGGGTACATGTACCCGGGAAAGCCTCTTGCAAATGTGGCGTTCAAGACCTATGGTACAATAAGCATCTCTCAGGCACTGATGTTCCTTAATGACTTCAAGCTTGGGCATTACATGAAGATTCCGCCGAAGTCCATGTTTGTTGTTCAGGTAAGAAGTCTCTCTAGCTTAGTTTCTCCAAATAAACTTCAACTCTTACAGATATTGACGAACTTATTTTATCTTCTCCTGCTGAGAAGCTGGTTGGGACAGTTATATCATCCACAACATACTTTGGGACGGCCTGGTGGCTACTAACCTCAGTGAAAGACATCTGCCAGACGGCAAAACTGCCAGAGGGAAGCCCGTGGACATGCCCGGGAGACGACGTTTTCTACAATGCCTCCATCATATGGGGAGTAGTGGGGCCTCTGAGGATGTTTGGGAGGCTGGGAGTGTATGCAAAGATGAACTACTTCTTCCTGATTGGGATTCTTGCGCCAGTGCCAGTGTGGTATCTGGCGAGGAAGTTCCCCGAGAAGACATGGATAAGGCTGATAAACATGCCAATCATATTGGGAGGGGCTGGGGGTATGCCCCCTGCAAGGGCAGTGAACTACCTCTGCTGGGGAGCTGTAGGGATTTTCTTCAACTTCTTCGTGTACAGGAGGTTTAAGGGATGGTGGGCAAGGCACAACTATATTCTGTCAGCTGGGCTCGATGCTGGGGTCGCCTTCATGGCTGTCCTGTGCTATTTCACATTGCAGAGCATACAGGGGCCAAGCTGGTGGGGTTTGGAATTGGATGATCACTGTCCCCTTGCAAGCTGCCCTACAGCTCCTGGTATCCAACTACCAGATTCAAATTGTCCTGTTTTCCACTGAAATATTTGATGTTGCTTCTGCACGTAATAGTATGAACCACAGAATGTGAAATTCCACCGTGTTTCCTCAGTGCCTTTGTTTCTTACATACCAAATCAAACATTTAATTGGTACACTAATATTGAAGTGTAATATCTCTCTCCATTGTCACATCATAAACATCCTAACAATTCAAAAATGTCAGACACCTTGCTGGTATAAAACTGGGGTTGGAAACTGTTCATAGGGTCTTGAAGATTAGATTGTGTAGCAACACATGTGATTCGAATAAGAGGATAACCTTGCTGACTGAGGAATTAGGAATAGAAATCCTTATACCTGACAGCACAAGGACTGTCATGCAACCAGAATTTTTGCCGAACAGAAAATCGGATTCTAGTCTATCACCAATCATACACATTCTTCAAGTACTTATATGTAAGACATAGTTACCTGAGTTTGAAGCTTTAGTTCTATCTTTATCTACTCTGTGTACCCAAGAAGATGAAAATGTCTTACTTCCGTTGTAGCAAGTCCATCATGAAGGTTGAAGGTTTTCCAACAACAACCGCCTCTGTCTGCATAGACAAAGATGAAGCAGCAACTATACATCCCACCCCTGAAACCAAAAACCAAAATGTTATTAAGTGACTATCAGATGGATATTGCATGTTAGGCTTACTTTGTTACAAAAAGTACCAGGCACTGTGGTAAGTCAGCCATGTATCCTACAACATCACGGTTTGTGGCAATAAAAAGGAAAGGCATCCTGGATTATTTCCATACCTGCCACTTTAAATCATTAATGTCCGATCCAAAGCGATAAGTAGAAAATTCAAAATCTTAGATGAATTCCATCCAGCTGAAGGGCATGTTTTAAAACAGTGAGAACTCAACAGCTAAATAGAATGGCCATATTTGCATGCTGGCATTCCGTCATTCTTCCAGATGCCAAATTTAACATAGAAACTTTTTCATTTAAAGTCTTGGGACAGTTACATCAACTTTATATTATTGTTGTATCACAATGGCTTGGCTTCAGTCTATAACAGATGCTGCAGTTAGGAAATTTAGATCATGAGGCATGGATAATGAGCAGTACGCCTCTGAGTTACTACTACATATTACTTCATTCCAGAACTACTAGTTTTAACAAGCTACACTCGGTAATCAACAGAGTCCTCTAGGAATTATATGAAAACACACGTCCAATCAGCCATTCAAAGAATGCAGTTATTTTCACAAGTTCTGATGACTCAAAGATGCCAAACAGGGTACCATCTAAGGTGATGCTACTTAAAAATCTAAGCATTTGAACTACTTTAAAATAAATCATATTTCTTATACATTAGGATGGAAGCTAACTGGATCATGAATTTCTGCACAATGTTTATAGAGATGGTTTGCCTGATCTTGCTTAATATCTATCATCCAGGAGAAGGAAAAACCTTATGGAAAAAGAAATTGATGTGGGTAAGCTTTTTATCATGTAGACAAAAGTTTCCCCGTTTTCTGGAGAAGATTCTAATATAAATTCTATCATTTCACCAAAAAGTACGTTAAAACTGTCAAAAGTAACATGCTTTGTAGTTGCTCAAATTACAAGCTCCTTGCATTTTAAACGCGTAATCCCCCCATCCCAAAATATGACCCACATTTTAGTTTATTTCACGTAAAGATTAAGGTTTGTATTATTAGTGCTTGACTTCCCCTATCTGAGGTAATGGCTCCCATATGCCAAAACCCAAATGGGTATAACTAACTAATACAGTGGATACTATTCATAACATTGCCTAAGTAAAATCTTGGCCCTCATGTTATGCATTTGAAGTAACCATTGCAAAGAAAAGAAGACACAAACCTTTTTTTTTTCTGAGGGAAGTTATTAACTTCCAAGTAGGTGGCAGCTGCAAAGGAGGAAGAGTCTGTAAATCTCATCCTGTCAACATTAGCAACAGTACCAGAAACAAATAGCATTAGCTCCAAAATCATGAATTCTGAATTCCTAAACAAACAAAAAGAGTTTAAAAAATGTCAATGTTGAAATTTCAAGAGCTTTGAAATTCTTAGCATACTGATTTCTGGGTTTGAAGGAGCTATCTGTACCAAAAACAGGCTTCTTACCCTGAAGTCACAAATGATTTACCTAGAAAAAATCAGTAAGCCATGAAAGCAATTACAGTAACGAAAAGGAGAAATCGAGAACAAGGAATTTCCTTGGAATCGAATAGAATAGATCCGCCGCGCTCTGGGGAGTTAGAAGCTGAGCTCCGTCGCAGGTTCCGACCATTGATCGAAAATGTTGTGCCAGGGTTTTCAACCAACATTAAAGACCATTGTGCCAAAAGAGAATATGTACTCTGTATTTAATCGCTTCACTGCCACGTAATATGTTTCGACCGGTCATTAAAACTTAATGGTACAACTGTACAAGTACACAAAAATGCCCGCAGATTTTCGGTTTATACTAGTCGTGTCCCTAACCAAAAAAAAAGTTTTAACAATTTGAATCTTCATATTTTTCTTGACTTGTTCATGTACCGGGAGTCTTTTTTTTCTTCTTTGAAGAGAGCAACGAGAAATTGTATTATTAATGTCAGTCATATAGTACAAGTAGTACTAAAAACTTTAGGAATAGAATATTGTTCGAGTCTCTCGTAGAAAATTTGACGCTCATGAACCCGTAAATATAGTTTAATTTTTATCCTAAACAACGATAAATATTCTTATGTCCTACCTTGAACTGAGAAAGTAAATAACCGAAATCAAAACAGTAAAACAGAATCCAAACAAAGTAATGATAAATAGAAAATAAACAACATATGTTGCTTGGTATAGACACACTCCCCCAAGCCACAGTGGGTGGACTCGGTTCCAATTCGTAAGGGGTAGGCCACCAGCCTTCTACCCTCGAGATCCATAGTGACTCATCGCTCCTGACGGGGGGGGGGGGGGGGGGGGGGGGTGGGGGTGGGGGGCATCGAAGACACCATCGGGAGTGGTTGTCCTAGCCTTGGTTGGCCTCCTCCGTGGCCCGCAGGGGTGTGAGACGGTGCATGATACTAAAGGGAAACAAGCAGCGCCCCGCCCTACCCTAGCATGGTCGGATTGGCTGGACGATCGACCAGAGCTCCCTAGCGAGGCTGGGAGGTAGAAGCAAACGGACCATAACGCTACGAGATGGTCGGGGACTGAGGCAAACGGGGCGGCGAAGCAAAGAGCCACGTTTGGGAGGCGGGTAGACCATCGATGATAGGGTCCAACCTAACTATGGGATGGAGGATGTTGTGTCACCGGTGGAAACCAACGCTCGTGAGGAGGAGAAGAATGTGCCAGAGGGAGTTATGAAAGGGAGTTGCCATATGAGAAGGGAGAAAACCCTAAGAGTTTGACTCTTTGTTAGAACTCTGTTTAAACTTTAGACATCCATAGGGAGTTCAAAAATAAAGAAAAGATCGAGTTATTCTTACACTATACCAATTTACTCTTAATTACAAAGTGTTAAAATATCATACTTCATGGACATTTTTCTACAAACATATGATACCCAAGGGAAATGTTATATAAACATAGAATATTTGCAGGACAATTTCTTTTTGTAAAAAAATATATTTTAGTGTAAGGGTAAAAGTGGCTTTTAAAAAAGTTGTGTAACATATGCAAGGCATGTCATCAATTTTTCCAGAAAAATGTAACTTTTTATCGACAATTCAAATTTAAAAAGTTGGCAAAAGACAGTAATTTACCTTGTAGTATTATTCACACATATTGTGCTACCCAACGTTTATAAATCATATTTACAAAAATTTATTTTATTTTATCAATAGTTTAATTTTTTTATTAATTTAAAGCACATGAAGTTTCTTCTTCCTAAGCGGGTGCCAGTGCCGGTGCCGATAACTTTCTCCGCTTTCTGCTCGGATCTGATCACGGCCTATGAGAAATATTACAAGATCTTTATTGCACGGGAGCCTGTTTTGGCTAGTGGAGTCTGATTAAAACTGTCAAGAAGGCTGGAGAAGACAAATCAAGCTGAGGAGGTCAAGGCCTCTGTTTTGGATAGAGGAGGTCGTCCCAAACAGTCAAGGAGGTCGGAGAAGGTGAAACAGGTTGCTACGGAGGAGGTTTCTGGGATTGGTACAAATCGATCTAAAAGGAGGAGTAGGTTGGAGAAGAGGGAGCCGGAGTGTTCTGGTCTGGCTTCAGAGCCTTCAGATGATGCCTCTATTCCGGTTGATGCTGCAATCGGATTGACTGAGAAAGTCGATCCAGTTGTTGAAGTTGTTCCTGTCTTTCAACCTCATCCTCAGCAAAACCAGGCGATACCAAGTGAGGTGTTCATTTGCAATTTTCCGTTTGGAACAATGGAGGATTGGGTTCAGAGAACGTTTGGACCATTTGGTGAAATCTCATCTTGTTCATTTGTGAAGAATCGTAACAAGGGAGGTAAGATGTTTGGGTTCGTCACCTTCTCTTCGTCGGATGCTGCAGCCATGGCTGTTAAAACCTTCAACGGTTTTAAGTGCAATGGTCATGTCATGTTTGTTGCTTTGGCACGACCTCGTCCAGCAACGGGGGTCCGTTTTCTGGATCAGAAAATCTCCCCTGCGAAAGTATTATTCGGTAATGGTACCGAGGGTCATCTGGTTGAGGTCGTGATTTTGGCGACCGTCCCGACCATCGAAGAATCTTTTTTGATTTGATTGTCCCATGATTCTCGTTAGTTTGATTTTCGAATACCCAAAATATCGAGGGATTGCCAGATTTCCAAAGATTGGGTCACTTCAGATTCAGAAAATCACGCTGTTGTTGCTGGTTTTACGCGATGTCGTGATGGAGAAAGAGACCCCAACGCAAGTGACGATGTCGTTTCGACTGTAGAAGCAAGGCCTGATGTTGAGGCCCAACATGAAACTCGTACGGGTCTGGCTCACGCGCAGGCCCTGTGTTTGGGTCAAGATGTGGGCTCTGGTCCTGTCGAGCAAACGCGGGAGAATGGGGAGGATTTGGCTCCGTTTGACGCAGCGCACCCGGACCGTCTTAAATTTCGGGCGTTACTTGAAGTGGACCAGGTCCGTGTAGCCCACAAGAAGGCGCTGATGATTTTGGGCTCTGGTCCTAATCATCAAACACAGGAGACCAGTGGGGAGGTTTTCGGCGTGTTTAAGTCAGGTTCAGGTAATGATACTCAAAAAATCCGTATCGAGGTAGCAACCTGTGATTTGGTTGAGGACCAACTGAGTAGTCCGTGGAAAGAAATCCTTCTTAAACCTTCGATGGCAATTATTCCGAGTCAAAGCAATGCTCCGAAAAGATGTGGTCGTCCAAAGAAGGGTCAGCCAAAGTCAAAGAATATAGCTCCTCCAACCGTTTTCTATCAGACATGAGCCAAAACTTTTGTCGAGAAAGGAAGCAGTTCGGGAAGTTTTATTGTGGATGTTGCTAAAAATGATAGCTCGGGTGATTGGATTATTAGCAAGAAAGTTGGGAAAAGGGCCTTTGACTTTGCTTCTTTGTTGCTTGATCAGGCCAATTCTAGAGATGCCCTACAACGTTCTGAGAAAGACGTCGAGGACAATGAAGACGAGGATTATCCTGAACCGAATTCAGGAAATGCTGTAATTCCTATTTCGGTATCTAATTATTTTACTAGCTTGAACTCGGGTAGGACACAGGCAAGGAGGGCAGCAGCCTGATGTGGCGATTCTCTCTTGTTATTGCTTGGTTTTTTACTTGTCATTTTGCTTTCGTAGCAGTATTGGTATGAGGAAACTGTCCTTTTTGAGGATGGTTTCTTGCATTGTTCTACGGTCTTGTAGAATTCTTGCTTAATAAAATTTTTAGCTTATCAAATTTTTTTTATTAATTTTCATAAATTTATTTTTCTTTTGTTTTTAAAAATATTTTTTATTTAATTTTATTTTCATTATGTTTTAAATTAAATAATTCATAATTAATATTTTTTAAATTTTCATTATTTATTTTTCTTAACTATTTTTCTATATATATTTAACTAAATTTCATTAAAAATTTATGACTTATTAACTTTTGAATATACTAATTTTCAGATAAATTTTGATTTAAAATGTTAATAAATAAAAATTAAATATTTAAATTAAAAAGGGTCTGCCTATGGTATTCTTCTATGGCAAGGGTATCTAGCGATCTCTTCTTCTCCGGCACAAGCTTCTGGCACTATTGTAGATTGAGGAAGCAGACACGAGCAACGGAGGAAGACGAAGAACTAAAAAGGAGAATATGGATTAAGATGAAGAGATGGAAAAAATCTACTCATGTTCGCTGGAGATGTGGTTCCGCGACCGAGATCTGGAACGGTAGGAGACGCCCCACTCATGTTCTCCCTCCACCGTCGACTCTTCCTTGACGAACCACGTATCCGTCGGATCGTTGTAGATTCACGAATCTGGTAGATTAACCGTTCTCAGAGCTTCACCCACGACCTCAAATGGTCTCGCCGCTGCTTGTGAGCTTCTTACCTATGCCCTGTTGGAGATAGTGTTAGTCTTAGTTCCCGTAGTTCAATCCTAAACGTCCAAATGTATATATCATCGTTAGCAATAAAATTAAAGCGGCTTTATATTACTTATGTGTTGGAGTAATATATCGATGTGTGCTCTGATCTATGCCCACCATGCGAATAAAACCATAGATCGAGATAGATCACACTCGATGGGTCCCTAGTAAACAAAGCTTCACTAGAAGCGACTACTATGAAAGATGGCTCTTTATAGCTTACGTTCTGTTAGTCATTGGAATGGGATTCTGGAATCTGATCATAGATATCATGTGGGACATGATATTGGACGACCTGACATGAATATGTGCCATAGATCAAGTCATGAACATATTCATTGTCGTAGCTTGTCATGTATCCTTAGACCAAGGAGTCTTTGTGATCGCTATGTAGTAAACAATTGAGTTTGACCTGAGCCTAACGTTGTCCGTAACAGGGCTTCCATAACGGCCAGGATTGGCTTGGGGACAGACTGCATGAGTGACACGTAAGACAGCTAAGGGATTTATCCCTCATACTACGATATGAAAAAGATATCGATTCTCGGCCGCTTGATCGAGAGTGACTGAAAGAATAACTTGGCCATGCACATGATACTGGGTATCATATATTCAGTCATCTCACATATCAAGGAACAGTGACTGAGAATAATAAGGATGACGGCTCTATGCCTTTTCTCAATCAGGATATCGGAGATAAAAGGATAATGACAGGGACGACGGAGAGGTTAGAATCAACAGGGTCAATTCGTTATGTAGTGTCAGGTAATACGTTGCCACTTAAATAGGATCAAGTAAAATGGGATTTTACGTTGATCTATTGACATGCATAAACCTAAGGGTCACAACGGAGGATGAAACTCATTGACACATTTATGGAGAATGGCCAAAAGGGAGTTGTCTCAGGACATGACCAAAACTGGGTTTTGGGTCATGTGCCCGTAAGTGGATAGGACATTGCGGATCGAGACAAGGCTTGGAGTCTTGGGATTGATCACGTCGGATAATGTTGGACATTTCCGGTATGGGAGGCTTAAAGGCGATGATCGCATCACAGTACCTCGTTGGGAATGGCCACGGGCCATGTTCCGAGAGGCCCATGAAACCAAGGCCCATGGAACTAATTAATCAAGTCTTGTTAATTAGTACTAAGTAAGCAAGACAAGGATTAAGGTGTTGGTGATACACCACCTAACCCCATCTTGTCTCGCCATACTTTGTCCTATTTACACCTTACTTGACACCATTCTTGTCCCATGCCTTTAGTTGGACAAGTATGAGGTTTGTTATGTTTAAGTCATCTTTTTTCAACATAACAAACACAAGACAAGAATAGGAAACACAACTTCTCCCTCTTCTCCATGGCAATTTCGGGTTTGCCAAGCTCCCACCTCCATTTTTGTGTTCTTGAGTCCTCAAAGAGAAGAACCATGTGGCTTTGATTCCCATGTGGATACGTAGGCGTCTTGGAGACTCAAACCAATCATTCATTACCCGGTGTTCTTGTTTTGGTAAGAACTAGTGCTGAATTTTTCTCTTGTGAATTCATTCTTTGTTAATTGTTTCATGGTTTTAATCGTCTCTTGGTTTTCATTGATTTTTCGCTGCGATTTGGTTCATCTCCAACCCTACCTCGAGACCCAACAATGGTATAAGAGCCGTGCTACCTTCGGGATTCACAACGGTGTTGAAAGTTTCGGTTTATGCATGTTAATTTGCCAACTTGTTTGATAACATGTTTTAAATTCTTGTTTATGGATTTAATGCATGTAAAATGAATTTTTTAAAATTATTTCAAATCTGGAAATTTTGAAAAAAAAATTGATTTTTCGGGTCTCGGGAGCGGGACTCTCGGGGAGCTAAAACCGGGACCGAACGGGGCTCCATTGGACGGAGCTAGGCCAAGCATGACCATTGTATGGTTGATATGCCAAGACTTAACCGTTTTGTTAGTTATGATGAGTTTGGAACCGTCATGACGAACTCGAAGATCAAATGTTCAAAAGTTTCATTTTTGAACGGTTTCGATAAACCGAGCATCAAAAAATTTCGAAACTTGGCTATTAAATAAAACCGGAAAATCACATGATTGTTTGATAACACGATGTGTGATGTGATGTTGGCATGATGCACATTATAGCCCCGAGCTCGTTTTAATTATTTATCGCTTTTCACGGCCTGTGAGCCGTTAAAGTTAGCGTGTAATTATTTTTTCAAGGTGTGGTCGTCGAGCCATTTGTTTGTAATATTTATTTATTCCCGACCTGCGAGTCGTGTATTAAATTGTAATATTTTTCTCAAGACGAAGAAAGGGCGAAAAGGTCATTTGGTGGCTTTTTGGGTGTTGACATCGACTTGTAGTTGGTGGAGCTCAAGAAGCTAGTGGGAGTTAGTTTAGGGGGCTATTATGTGCACATTTATCGCTTTATGCTTGGTTTAGTTTATGCATGATTAATTCTATGTGTTTTAGAATTGCATGCTTAACTTTATTTACCGAGCATATCACCTCACATGCAAAGATAAAATTGGAATTTTAATCCTTGTGTGTGAGCCCTTAGAATCATCATTACATTGGATGTAGTTGATGGGTTCAAAGGAAGAATTACATTGGATGTAATTTGACGCATCATTGCATTTGGAATGTAGTTGATGTGCTCATCGCAACTAGGATGTGCCAAAGTTTTAAACACAACCGGACAAGTAAAAACGGGTCATGTCCGATACCTCCCAATTATCAACACCTTACTACCTCCCCGTCCTATAGATGTCGTGCGCATTAGCGGAGCATCCATGGGAAAGCGGGGTAGTAGGTTTGGACAGCATATGTGGGTGTCGTGCGCATTAGCGGAGCACCTACATAGTGACGGGTCATAGTTGAGAATTGGTGGACCCAACTACGATTCTCAGCCTGAGGTTGAGCTAGGATAACATATAGGGTAAGCCGTGTACATAAGTACATACCCTAGCCAAGAGTCACAATGGATGTGATTGGATGGAGTCCTACTTACATAGCTCGATTAAGTAGTGAGCATTAGTTCAGCTTAATCGAGTGAATCAAGGATCTTGGTTTCAGATTCTAAAGGTTTAGAATCGATTGTTGGTGTTTAAGCTTGATCTTCATAAAACTTATTCAGTTTACTGATTGAATTTCATCTGTTGTAGATCAAATGGCAGATTCAGTGAACATTAATAGTTTGTCATTAAAAACCATTCTTGACAGGGTCAAGCTAAATGGGACGAACTATTTGGACTGGTACAGATATTTGAGGATAGTCCTCAAGTCTGAACGCAAAGAATATGTCAATGACAAGGCTGTCTCTAAGACCATAACAGAGTTACATGAAGTGTCATTAACTATTGAGAAGAATATATCAGGGATCTGGGATCCAAGGATATTCTGATGGTCAACAAGGGAATTGGAAGTGGCAAGGGCGGGGCTCATGCGCACTTGGCGGGAAAGATGAGACACCTGAGAATGTCTGCTTCTACTGCCAACAGCCTGGTCATTGGAACCGGGATTATAGGAAGTTCACGGCGGATCTGAAGAAGGGCAGTGAGACTGGGCCTTCATCATATAGCCTGGATGATCTGAAGAAGGGCAGTAGGACTGCGCCATCATCAGGAAACCTGGATGATCTAAGGAAGGGCGGTGGGATCGTGCCTTTATCCGGTATTAACTCTATAGAGCTACATCTCTCCTCTTCCAAAAGATTCATGGGTATTAGATACCAGGATTGAATCTCACGCATGCACTAACGTATAGTAGCTGAAAGTATGAGAGGTTTGGAAAGCACGAAGTGGACCTCAGAGTTGTGGCAACTGTTGTATGATCCATGAGTCTTGCTTTGCCGAGTGGCCTTGTCTTAGTATTGTATAATGTATATTGCATACCTACTTTTAGTAGGAATATTATATATGTATCCGTGTTTGACAAGGAAGGATATAATGTTAATATTGGAAATGGAATTTTCAATGTTCTATGCAATGATATGTTTTATGCTGGTACTAACTTGGTTGGAGGACTGTACATACTAGATATGGGTAACAATGCCTCAAGTTCAATATATTATGTTAATACCAAGAGGTCTAAATTGAACGATTTAAACCTAACACTATTATGGCACTATCATTTAGGCCGCATAAACAAGAAGCGCCTATCAGTACTTCAGAAGTGTGGGCTTTTAGGTACATTCGAATTCCATTCGATCGATAGGTGCAAGGCTTATTTGATGGGGAAAATGACTAAAGCGCCCTTTTATTGGTCGCGGTGAAAGGGCGGGTGAATTATTGGGACTGATACACTCGGATGTGTGTGGACCAATAAGTTCACTTGCTAGGAGGGGTTTTAGCTACTTTATCACATTTACTGTTGATAACAGTAAATAAGGTTATGTCTATTCGATAAGACATAAGTCTGAAACTTTTGATAAATTCACAGAGTTCAAGATTGAAGTAGAAAACCAGCTCGGGAAAAGTATTGAGACACTTCGATTGGATCGAGATGGAAAATACTTAAAACACAGAGTTTTTAGATCATCTGGTGGAGAGCGGGATTTTTCAGAATGGACTCCTCCCGGAACACCGCAGTTGAATGATGTGTCCGAGCGGAGAAATCGGACATTATTGGATATGGTTCGATCCATGATCAGTTGGACTGATCTCCCAATCTCTTTCTGGGGTTATGCTCTAGAGACGACCACATTCATGGTGAATTGGCCTCCGACGAAGGCTGTGGAAAGGACACAATTGTCCTTCCTAAAGATTTGTGGTTGCGAGGCTTATTTGAAAATTTGGTTTCGACTAACCTCGAACCAAGATCTAAGATATGCACCTTCTTGTGGTATCCTAAATAAACAAGGGGATACTACATCTACAAACCCAGTGAGAACATGGTGTTCGTCGCTTGGGGTGAGGTCTTTATGGAAAAGGAGTTTTGTTTCCAAAGATGTCATTGGGAGGACTGTGCATCTCGAAGAAATTCAGGATGGTACAGATTCGTCTAAACCAATTAACAACCCAGTAGAAAGGGAGCCAGAGATGGTCGTAGAGTAAATACCAATTCTTGTTACAATTCCGGAAGGTCCAAGGCGATCTGAAAGGATCAGTCGTCCACCTCCAAGATATGGTATCCGGAGGTGAGAATGAAGTCATGGTGGATCACGATGATCCAGCCACCTTTCAGGAAGTCGTGGATGAGCCCAACTCCGAGTTATGGCTGGGAGCCATGAGGGAGGAAATTCAATCCATTTCAGACAACCGAGTTTAGGAACTGGTTGATCCCATCAATGGTGTGAGGACCATCAGATGCAAATGGATCTTCAAGGTGAAGATGGACATGGACGGCAACCCTCTGACCTACAAACCTCGACTGGTGGCGAAAGGTTATAGGCAGATCCAATGGATTAACTATGAGGAAACCTTCTCCCTAGTGGCTATGGTCAAAATCGATCCAAATTCTTCTTGACATAATTGCGTATCATAATTACGAGATATGGAAAGTGGATGTCAAAACCGCTTTCCTAAATGGAAATTTGATTGAGTACGTTTGTATGTCTCGGCCCAAAGGTTTTGACGATCCGAAGAATAAGGGAAAGATTTATAAGTTGTTGAAATCCATTTATGGATTGAAACGAACTTCTCGGAGTTGGATCCTTCGTTTTGATGAAGCTGTATTTGGATTTGGCTTAATCAAGAATGAGGATGAATCTTGCGTTTATAAGAAGGCTAGTGGGAGCAAGATTACCTTTCTGGTTCTCATTGAAAATGACATCCCAACCTTGCACGAGACTAAAACTTGGTTGAGGAAGTGTTTTTCAATAAAGGAATTAGGCGATGCTTCTTATATCTTAGAGATTAAGATATGTAGAGATCGCACCAAGAGGGTCTTGGTTTAAGTCAGGGAACCTATGTGAACACGGCATTGAGTAGGTTCTTAATGCTCGATTCAAAGAAAGGACTCTTACCCACTAGTCATGACATTCATCTCAGCAAGACTCAGTGTCCTAAGACACCTGATGAGCTGAAAAGGATGATGAGAATCTTATGCGCCTAGGGCAGGATCGTTCATATATGCCATGACATGTATGAGACCAGACGTCTCGTAAGCCTTATGTTGTACCAGTAGACATCAGTCTAACCCGAGGGAAAGATGATGTTGAACTAGTCGTCGAAGGATGAGTAGACGCTAGTTTTCCAAGACAAATCCAGATGACTTTAGAAGTCAGTCAGGATATGTGTTTACGCTGAATGGTAGAGCTTTAGCTGGGAGAGTGTAAAGAAAGATACCATTTCCGAATCTACGATAGAGGCCAAGTACATGGATGCTGCAGAGGCAGCTAAGGAGGCTATGTGTATTTGGAAATTCACGGTAGGGTTGGGTGTAATTAAAAACCCATCCAGCCCAGTGAATCCATTTTGCGACAACACAAGGGCTATTGCGCAAGCTAAAAGCCTAGATCGTATAACAAATCCAAACATGTACTACGGCGTATCCACCTCATCAGAGAAATACTGAACTGAGGTGAAGTGAATATAACCTATATTGAAACAGATGACAACATAGCCAACCCTTTGACTAAGGCAGTGTCGCTGCCTAAACATGTTAGACATGTAAAGTCGATGGGGACATATTGAAGTTTAAATTGGAACAATGGAAAGTGGGAGATTGTTAGTCTTAATGCCCGTAGTTCAATCCTAAATGTCCAAATGTATATATCATCGTTGGCAATAAAATTAAAGCGGCTTTATATTACTTATGCGTTGGAGTAATATATCGATGTGTGCTCTGATCTATGCCCACCAAGCGAATAGAACCATAGATCGAGATAGATCACACTCGATAGGTCCCTAGTCAACAAAGCTTCACTAGAAGCAACTAGTATGAAAGATGGCTCTTTGTGGCTTACGTTCTGTTAGTCATTGGAATGGGATTCCGGAGTCTGATCATAGATATCATGTGGGACATGATATTGGACGACCCGACATGAATATGTGTCATAGATCAAGTCATGAACATATTCATTGTCGTAGCTTGTCATGTATCCTTAGACCAAGGAGTCTTTGTGATCGCTATGCAGTAAACAATTGAGTTTGACCTGAGCCTAACGTTGTCTGTAACAGGGCTTCCATAACGGCTAGGATTGGCTTGGGGACGGACTGCATGAGTGACACGTAAGACAGCTAAGGGATTTATCCCTCATACTACGGTATGAAAAAGATATCGATTCTCGGCCGCTTGATCGAGAGTGACTGAAAGAATAGCATGGCCATGCACATGATACTGGGTATCATATATTCATTCATATCACATATCAAGGAACATTGATTGAGAATAATAAGGATGACGACTCTATGCCTTATCTCAATCAGTATATCGGAGATAAAAGGATAATGACAGGGACGACGGAAAGGTTAGAATCGACAGGGTCGATTCGTTATGCAGTGTCAGGTAATACTAAAGTCTCGTTAGTTGCCACTTAAATAGGATCAAGTAAAATGGGATTTTACGTTGATCTATTGACATGCATAAACCTAAGGGTCACACCGGAAGATGAAACTCATTGACACATTTATGGAGAATGACCAAAAGGGAGTTGTCTCGGGACATGACCAAAACTGGGTTTTGGGTCATGTGCCCGTAAGTGAATAGGACATTGTGGATCGAGACAAGCCTTGGAGTCTTGGGATTGATCACGTCGTATAATGTTGGACATTTTCGGTATGGAAGGCTTGGAGGCAATGATCGCATCACAGTACCTCGTTGGGAATGGTCACGGGCCATGTTCCAAGAGGCCCATGCAACCAAGGCCCATGGAACTAATTAATCAAGTCTTTATTAATTAGTACTAAGTAAGCAAGACAAGGATTAAGGTGTTGGTGATTCACCACCTAACCTCATCTTGTCTAGCCATACTTTGTCCTATTTACACTTTACTTGACACCATACTTGTCTCATGCCTTTAGTTGGACAAGTATGGGGTTTGTTATGTTTAAGTCATATTTTTTCAACATAATAAACACAAGACAAGAATAGGAAACACAACTTCTCCCTCCTCTCCATTGCAATTTCGGGTTTGGTAAGCTCCCACCTCCATTTTTGTGTTCTTGAGTCCTCAAAGAGAAGAACTACGTGGCTTTGATTCCCATGTGGATACGTAGGCGTCTTGGTGACTCAAGTCAATCATTCATTACCCGGTGTTCTTGTTTTGGTAAGAACTAGTGCTGAATTTTTCTCTTGTGAATCCATTCTTTGTTAGTTGTTTCATGGTTTTAATCGTCTCTTGGATATCATTGATTTTCCACTGCGAGTTGGTTCATTTCCAACCTACCTCGAGACCCAACAGATAGCTCTCACTACAAGGTAACAACTCGCCACTACGGAGACCCACGCCGTTAGTGGCGGATCCAGCTTTATCCCTTATTAAAGAAAACATAATTTTCCCCACTTCACCCAAATTTCAAAGTCAAATCAAAATTTTATTCCATCCTTCAATCTCTTCTTATTTTTCTTCTTTTATTTGTTCGACTCCAAGCTTGACCCATACCTACGCTCCAAGAGTGACCCACACCTATGCTCCAAGCTCTAACTCGGCCTACACATCCTTCTTCTCCACAAAGATAGGGGATGGAATTTCAACATGAGATTTTGTATTCCCAATAGTAGGATGGAATTTCTACAACCTGGGATTCGTTATTCTTAGTGATGGGATGAAATTTCCACAACCAGAGTTTCGTTATTCCTAGCTAGTAATGAAATTAAATTTCCCCAACCTAGGAAATTTCATGTAGGAATGGTCGGTTTTAGCCTTCATTTAAAGAGATAAATGAAGGGTAAAATCGAGAAATCAGTTAAAAAGAAAAGGGAAGGGTATAATCAGAAGATCATTATTAGAGAAGGTCATTTAGCAAATCCCAAACCGTACACGTCATAAATTTTAAGAACTGGGCATATAAGGTCATTTCGCAAATTACCCCTATAATTAGGGTATCGTCTAATATGACAAGTTCTATAATGCTTTGTAGAGGTAAAGGAGAAAGGGGTTACTCCATGTCTTAACGCCCAACTTTCAGAAATTGTTAAATCCAAACCCTATACTATTGAAATTGCCATGTAGTAACAGTCAATTAACTGACATTGTCAACTGTTTCTAATTTTAAACGGACGTTAACTTGACCAAGTGAAAAGTCGAGTTTACCATCAAATATGTTCTTCCTTCGGACGATAACTTGGCCTAAATTCATCTCTTCGTGACCTCATCTCTTCATCTCAACTCTTCGAACTTCATCTCTTTGTGTCCGAGCTTCGAATTTCATCTCTTCGTGACCTCAACTCGCCCAAGCTCCATTATAAAATGAGTCACGTGAGACGCACGTGATTCACTGTTCACATAAACAGTCAATTTAAACAGTACTTTTTGGTGTTTAATAATTCAGTTTTGAAATTCGTTACTATTTGACAATTTTCCAAAGCTTGGGTGCGGATTTGACAATTAAGTGTAGTAGGGGGTTAGGACATGGAGTAACCTCAAGGAGAAACAACCCAACTGTTGTAATCAGGCTCATAGCAAATGAACGATTTGTTAATGTGTCAAAGGTAAAGTGTTTTTTCCAGGATTCATTAATGGTATTTGGTTATTCCTGAAATTGATATAGTGTAAATCTAAAAGAGTTGTCATAGTGGATAACCCAAAAGTCGTCGTTTTCTCTCTTCTCAAACAAATTATGCAACCACTACTGAAACTCTTTCTTTTTTATCTTTAGATTTCTCACTTGCGTCCGCGGTCAATTGTCACCACTAGAGAAGTTGCGAATTTGAATTTCGCTTTCCTATATCTCTTTCATCACTATTGTGAGTCTGTTTTTAGGGTCAAAACTCGTGATTCCTCAAAAAAAAAATTCTAAAATGATCGCAAATATGTTTTGTTGGTTTAAAAACTATAACTAATCGAGATAATAATTACTATTTTGTTACTATAACATTCAACTTGTGATTTTCATACATTCTATGATTTTTAAATTTTCTATTCGTGTTTTCTTCTGCTCGATTATGCATTTTGAAAGGTCTATACAACTTTATTCGAGAGTGGATAAAACTCCACAGGGAATGGAACAAGTTTTTTTCAACTCAATGAATAAACTTTATTAGTTCAATGACATGTTTTATCAACACGGTCCATATATTTTATTAACTTTACGAACAAGTTTTATCAACGCGATCCATATATTTTATTAGCTCTACGAATAAGTTTTATCATCTCTACTCACATTTTTATCATCTCAACCAATTAATATGACTAGGGTCATATAGACGAATTATATAAAGAGTTATAAAACTTGCTACATGTTTGGATCAAGTTGACTTTTACAAACGTGCTACATGAAGAATTAGATTATAGAGAAAATTTCAATACAATACATTACCAAACATTTATTTTCAAAATGATAACTTGACATAATTTTTTTTTCAATTTAATACCCTGACGGAATATTTACCAATAGTTTGGTACCTAACCGTTAACCTGTTGGTACTTAATCGTTAACTTTTCATCCAAATTTGGATAGAAAATAATCACGTGCGAAGCATATGACCCTAATTTTTACAAAATGAAAAAACTGCCCATGACTCATTTTTAACCAATCCTCTATTATTTTTACTCTCAGCCATCCACCATCATCCCCAACTCTCCTTCTTCTTCAATCCAATCTATGCTTAAAAATCAAACCCACTTGTTCAATCCTACTCCTCTTCAATCCAACCTCTATGCAATCACCAAACACTCATGGGTTTGTCTTCAAATCTCTATATCCAGGTGTTTATGCAAGGGCCAAAGACATATAGTGATCCCCAATAACTCAGAAGTTCCTTGTTATGCTCTAGACATATTCGTCTCTCCTCGTCTTAACCTGACGCCAGTGAGGTGAAATTCGTGAACCGTGACGATTCGTTAGGGTTAGGTCTGAGAGGGAGAGGGTCAGATTTGAGAGGTAGAAGTGCTCGGAGCTCGATCCTCGACCGACAGCCAATTTGAGGTTCACTACGAGAGTGTTTCACTCGGTCGTCCCAGAGCATGTCATTCTCTAGCAAGACGAGCACTCTAGAGTTAAACCCATATGATTATGGGTTCTAGTCGAATTTGCTGGGAATGTGAGATTATGTTTTAATTTGATATAAAATTGGAGTTTAGTGATGAACTGGCAATGTGTGCTGTGGATTGATGGTAGTTTTTTGTTTCTGAAGCTGAGTTTTGCTTTTGGTTTTAGATTAGAGTTATGAGAACAAGAAAGATTACATTGTTGTTCAAGCTCACATCAATTTGCTTCTTCCTCAAGATCTTTACATTGTTGTTCATGTATCCTAAATCTCCTGTACAAACCCAAATGCTCCACATACAACTGCAATAGAAAATATTAGCTCAAAATTGTGAAGAACAAGGAGAGAATAGGTATTTTTTTTTGAATTTTTAACATTAAAAAAATAATATTGAAAAATAATTAATACTAAAAAATTATAAGGTCTTTTTATGAAATTTTAAGATAACAGAAGAAGAAGTAAATTTATAAATTCAAAAATACATAATCAGACTGGTTTTTTATAATAAAAATCTATTTTTTAAAAATAAAAACTATTTTTTATAATAAAACTGGTTTTTTAAAATTTAAAAACATTTTTTTAATATGAAACCTATTTTTTTTAATATGATATTTTTTAAATAAAATCTAATTTTTTTAATATATACAAATATCATTTTTTATGGTAGATTTTGAAAATTTGAAGATGAATGAAGGGTAATTTTGACATTTCATAGTTTGAATATAGTTTTGAAATTTTGATTTCTAGTGAGGGGTATTTTAGACTTTTTACACTCTTTGAATGGAAAAATAACAAAAAGTTATTGATTAGGTACCAAATTGTTGGTAAATATTTTGTCAAGGTATTAAATTGTAAAAAAATTAAGTCAGAATATCATTTTGAAAATAAATGCTCAATAGAGTGTTATATTAAAATTTCCCTAGATTTTATGCAAACCATAATCAAGTAAACAATTTATCTACATATGAGTCAAATGCCTTATATGAAACGACAATCTAACCAATTATATAAAGTTGAATTTCTACGCATAATTCATGTAAACCATGTATCTAAATCAATCTAAATTCTAATATCACCTAGAACTTCAAAATCAACTTGTATGTTTGATATGGGTTTTAGACTTTCCTTCCTCCTTGGAGTTTTTGTTATTTTTGTTGTGTTAGACCTGTTTAACTTCGGTGGAATGGGTTGTATGGTTTGCATTTGGATCTTGCTGCATTTGCCTTAGGGGGTAAGGGTTTGACTGTTGTTTATGATTGAATGGATGGGGATGGGTCGGTCTGAGATGTTTGAACTTGTGGCTGTTGTTTTTGGGGGAGTTGTTTGCTGCATTATTGGTGCTGCAACAACTTATCAACCGGTTGGGAAGTAGACTAGTGTTAAGTTTATCAATTGTAACACTTGTTTCTTTGGTTGGGACTTGCCTAAGTCGCCATTTGTTTGTATGATCACTTGAGTGTTTCCCTTGATCGCGCCTTTATTTTAAAGGCTCGGTTTATAAAAATTTCAAAAAGTACTGATAAAAAAAACATGTATGTATCAACATCATCTCCACATGAAATCTAAAAGGTTTCATGTCTTAGAGACTTTCAATTAGGGTTTCCCTTTCTTCTCTCCATAGCCTTCTTCCTCCTCCGTACACCTTCCTTATTGCGAACATGATATCGTATGGTTCTCCTTCTTCCCCATCACCGTGCAATTGCACCACTAGTCCTCATGCCTATCGCCCTCACCTGCCGGACCCTATGACAGGGGCTCTACCATTGCTGAGCACGGGAGGGACACCTTTGAAGATCTGGGGACAACAGAAGGATATGTGGCCTCCCTTCCGTCCGCTGGTGACTGTCCCACCCCGACCCAAGCCACCACACAATCAGGCCGGGAACGAGCTGCCGCTGTTGAGGCCTCGTGACCTTTTGGAAATTTCGCCGTCGTACCAGAGTCGCCTGTTAAACCCTCAGGGACCTTTGGAGGCCATCTCCAATCAGTTGGGAGGATTCTCGCTGAAAGAGGATGAGGATTACGATGCGGTGATTGTCGTCCCGAAAACTGATGTTCCGACCATGACCGATATGCGTTATCGGCTATCAATGGTGGATGAGAAGGAGGTTGAGGAGGAACTGGATATGGCGAGGGCTACAACACAGCCCCGCCAGACTCCATGAGGCCGGTTGGGCTCCGAAGGGTAGACGGTTGATGCCCTACCCCTCACGACCTAGGACCGAGAGTGACTCCTTCGGGTTGGGAGCATAGGAGGTTGTTGGAGGACTTGTTTTATTTCTGCTGCTTTTATTCTGTTATTTACTTTCAGTACTATTTTGGACTATGATTTTTTATGTTTATGCTCGTTTATTTCACTTGGTTTGATCGTAGGGATAATTATCTTTTCTAGGATGTACACTAGACTATTTCTACGTGTTCAAAGCACTAGATGTCCTACAGAAGACCCAAATTTATTCTGTTCTCAGGACTTTTATTTTGCCACTCATATCAGTTCTCATGCATTAGTAATGCAATCCCTCGTTTCCCCAACATCATCTCCACATGTAATAAAACTAATAATTGTTGATACTTTTTTCCATTTGATTTGAATTCCCTTTTGCGATTTGATTATTTCTTATTTTCTTACCAAGTTAGGGTATTGGAATTTGGAAGACATATTATACTTTTGCTTTAATTTATAGATTCCCAATTATTTCCATAAAAGGTAAAGTAGGACCTGATTTGTCCTCTTCCTTTCCTTATCATACACTTTTGAGGTATTGCATGGGTGGCCTGACTTGTGCATGAATGAAAGGTCCCAACTTCAAATAAGTAATGAAATAAATAAATACCCTTAACTTTAAGAGTGGATAGTAGCATGGATGGAATTAAACGTGATAAAGAAGCATACCCAAAAATAAAATTAAAAATGTGGAAGCAATAAATAGACGTTACAATTGATTGCAGAAAGGGGAGAGAGAAGGTGGTTTTGTTCCGAGCACAAAACAATCAATCCCTTCAGTTTTCTCCGATATTTTTAGCTCCCATCCTAAAAGTTCCCTTTATCTCCCAATCCTCTCTGTATCTCAGGGTTTTGAGATTCTTCTTTCCCATTTTCTCCAATTTTGTCTCTGTCAATGGCAATGGATATCAGCTTACTTCGTTCGGATCCACGCCGCATTACCGATGTTTCGAACACATTGATTTTTCCGACATTTTTTTGAATTTTTATTCGATTCATTTGGGAGATCATCTCATTCCCGATTATGGGTTTCTAGCAGTGATTACAAATTTATTGTGATTTTGTTGTAAAGTCGGTTTCGTGTATATGTGTTAACTGTTCTGGGTTGGATAATTTCTAAAAATGAAGCTTATGGTTCGGGTGATTGAGGCTAGGAACATACCGGCGATGGATCTGAATGGGTTCAGTGATCCTTACGTGCGGCTGCAGCTGGGGAGGCACAAGTTGAGGACCAAAGTGGTGAAGAAGAACCTGAACCCAAATTGGGAGGAGGTGTTCGTGTTCAGGGTGGAGGACATGCACGACGAGCTCATCGTGTCTGTCCTCGACGAGGAAAAGTACATGAAGGACGACTTTGTTGGGCAGGTCAAAATGCCCATTTCGCGAGTTTTTGATGCGGACAATAAGTCCCTCGGCACTGCTTGGTACCCTCTCCAACCCAAGAATAAGAAACCCAAGAGCAAAGAATGTGGTATGTGCTTTTGCTTCTACTTCTTTCTCAGATTTCACCTGCCTCTTCATTCCCAATAGGATGTTTTGTTGTGTTCAATTTCAAATTTGCACCCAAATGGTATTATTGTTTTATCCCTTTTTATATGATAGGTGAAATATGCCTCACCATAGAATTCTGTGTGAATGGTTCATCCTTGGACAAGAATGGTCATGGTGATTATGCACGCAAGGTCGGTGCGGAGATCATGAAAGAAATACCTTCAAAATCTTTTAATTCCTCATCAACCTTGTCTTCTACATCAAAAGGGGAAGAAAGTACATCCATTAAGGAGGAATTGTTTGTTAAGCAGAAAACTTTTGCTGGTCGGATTGCTCAAATTTTTAATAAAAATCCAGATGCAGGGCCTAATACCGGCAGAGGCATTGACTCGCCAGAGACACCTGAATCAGATAAGGCTGAGGATTGTGAAAATAATGCTGAGGACCAGTCATCTTCAGGTACCTTCGAAGAAGTGATGAAAACAATGGAGTCTAGAGATCAAGAAAGTGAAACTCCTAGCAATTTAGGCGGAGGAATACTTTTAGACCAAATGTATGCAACTTCATCTACAGATATGAACACTCTTCTCTTTTCACCAGAGTCGAGTTTTACCAAATCGTTGGCTGATGAGCAGGGATCTACAGAGCTTCAGATAGGGTCTTGGAAATTTGAGAATGGTGGTGGGAACTTAAAAAGGACAATTACTTATATTAAGGCTGCATCCAAGTTAATAAAAGCCACAAAAGCTACTGAGGAGCAAACATATCTAAAAGCTGATGGGAAGGCTTTCGCTGTTTTGGTAAGTGTGAGTACTCCAGATGTCATGTATGGGAACACCTTCAAGGTAGAATTGCAATATTGCATAACACCAGGGCCTGAGCAGCCTTCTGGAGAACAATCTACACATATGGTGATATCCTGGAGAATGAATTTTGTTCAGAGCACAATGATGAAAGGCATGATAGAAAATGGAGCCAGGCAAGGGATGAAAGATAGCTTTGAGCAGTATGCAAGTTTTTTATCTCAACATGTTAAGCCACTTGATTCGAAGGATGCCGGGTCTGAGAAGGAGCAGATGCTTGCTACACTGCAGGCTGAGCCACAGTCAGCTTGGAGGTTGGCAGTACAATACTTAGCTAATTTCACTGTAGTTTCCACAATTTTTGTTGCATCCTATGTTCTTGTCCATATCTGGCTTGCCATGCCAAGCACAATTCAAGGGCTTGAATTTGTTGGTCTGGATTTGCCTGATTCGATTGGTGAAGTTGTTGTGTGTGGTGTCCTTGTTCTTCAAGCTGAAAGAGCAATGGGTTTAATTTCTCGCTTCATGCAGGCTAGAGCTCAGAAAGGTAACATTCCTATCCCATAACTTCTCTTCTTCGTTTGTGACACTAGTGTCCAATCTTGAGTGTCTGGAATGTTGATATCTACCTTTTGTTACTTGCTTGTAGTTATATATAAGTGAGTTGAAGAAATAGTGGCATTATTGCTTGATTATGCAGTAGTTCTGTAACTACTCTCAACAATCATGAATTTTTAAAGCACTGAATGATTTAGCAAGTACATTTTTCCTTCCTACATAATTTCTGACTATTTGTGCTTTATATTTACATCGGTAATCATATTGCTTTTGTTGCAATGAATATTTCCTTTCTTTACTACAGGTAGTGATCATGGAGTCAAAGCTCGAGGAGATGGGTGGTTGCTAACTGTTGCTTTGATCGAAGGAAGTAATTTAGCAGCCGTTGATTCAAGTGGGTTCGCTGATCCATATGTGGTTTTTACTTGTAATGGAAAAACTAGAACCAGCTCAATTAAGTTCCAGAAATCCGATCCTCAATGGAATGGTAATTTAGTTTATATTCTATACACGCGTTATATTGTTTGTGAAAGTTCTGAAGTCAAACTTTGATATATTCAACAATTATGTAAATTCTAAATTAGTAATATCGAAATATAGTCTTAAGTTCCCTTAGGTATTATTATTTATGACCTGAACAAATTTTCGGTGGGTTTTTAATATTTGTAGAAATATTTGAGTTTGATGCAATGAATGATCCGCCTTCTGTGGTGACTGTGGAAGTTTATGACTTTGATGGGCCCTTTGAAGATGCTATATCATTGGGACAAGCTGAAATCAATTTTCTCAGAACTAATGTAGCAGATCTGGCGGATGTGTGGCTTCCACTTCAGGGAAAGTTAGCGCAGGCTTGTCAGTCAAAACTGCACTTGAGAATTTTCTTGAACAATACAAGAGGTAGCAATGTTGTCAAGGAATATCTAACTAAGATGGAGAAAGAAGTGGGGAAGAAGGTTGTTTACAGCCGTTCTGCTTATGAAATTATTTCTTATCTATTATGGCCTTTGGACTTATTTCTTAATGGAAACTTCTATAGATAAGCTTGCGGTCTCCTCAAACAAATTCGGCTTTTCAGAAACTCTTTGGGCTTCCACCAGAAGAATTTCTTATCAATGATTTTACGTGCCACTTGAAAAGAAAAATGGTCCTACAGGTGCTCTTTAGTTATCTTCAATTCCTCATCCCAATCGCTTAGTTTTCACTTGAAAAATGAGTAACTAATTCATGGCTCCATTTTGCTGACTGTTGATTGTCCCTTACAGGGCCGCTTGTTTTTATCGGCAAGGATAATTGGGTTCTATGCAAACTTATTTGGACACAAGACAAAATTCTTTTTCCTTTGGGAGGATATAGAAGACATTCAAATTATTCCCGCTACGCTCGCATCAATGGGCAGTCCAACTATAGTCATGACTCTCTGGCAAGGCAGAGGTATGGATGCTAGGCATGGTGCAAAGATGCAAGATTCGGAAGGCAGACTCAAGTTTCATTTCCATTCTTTTGTATCTTACAGTAAAGCAAATAGGTAAGGGATAGACAATTACCTATCTTTACTGAAAGTATATATTAATCTTAACCCTCTAATGCATTAAAAGTGCTTCCCATGGGTTGAACAGTTTGCAGAAGAGAACAGCAAGGGAAAAAGTAATTTCACATCTGTCTAACATTTAATGACATTTTGTAGAACAATCATGGCTCTATGGAAGGCTAAGTCCTTGAGTCCTGAGCAGAAGGTGCAATTGATTGAAAAAGAAGAATCTGAAGGGAAAATTCCCCAAACTGACGATGAATCTGATAACAAAAGCCTCCCCACTGAAGAAGAATGTGAAGCTAAAGGTCTTCAAACAGAAGAGGGTGGAACCTTCTTGGCCCCTGATGATGTTAATGTCACCATGTCCGAAGTCTTCTCATCTGATTTTGATATTCCTGTAAGCTTTCTTTCTCTTCCATGTGTAGGTGCACATGCTCAAAGTATTATGCATCGCCTATATTTGGTTTTGTTAATACTCATATCAATCTAATTTCCCTGTACCAATTTATGTTATGCTCATTTTAGATCAGCTTCTTCATGGAGCTGTTTGCTGGGGGAGAATTAGACCGTAAAGTTATGGAGAAAGTTGGTTGTCTGAACTATTCTTGCTCTCCATGGGAAATGGAGAAGGACGATTTAGGTGAGAGGCAGCTATATTACAGATTTGATAAGCGGATTTCTGGATACAGAGGAGAGGTTACAAGCACTCAGCAAAGATCCCCACTTGCGGATAAAAACGGGTGTCTCTTTGAAGAGATCATGAATCTGCACGGTGTTCCACTCAGTGACTATTTCAATGTACCCTTCTATTTGCATGACTTTATTTTGAAGCTATTGTTCCTGTTAAGATGATTGATGTTTCTTCGTAATCATATTTGTGCAGCTCCATGTCAGATACCAAATTGAGGAGTTACCCTCAAAATCGAAGGGGTGCTTTGTTCAAGTATTCTTTGGAATTGCATGGATGAAAAACTCAAAGCTTAAGAAAAGGATCACCAAAAATGTCCTAAGAAATTTGGAAGGCCGCCTGAAGTTGACATTCAGCGTGGTCGAAAAAGAATTTGCATCGAGGTAATGGAAAAGTAGTTTAACACATTGCTATTAGTGTTAGTATTATCTCATATTTGGCTGGAGAGAGCTTCTAGATCCATCATATCCATATGGCAGATTGTTCTCACCATTTTTCTTCATTGGCAGAGCTCAGCAGACATAACTTCTGTAGAACTGCCGCAACAAGATGCATTTTTTCTGCTTCTCAGTCCGATGATTCATTCACATTAAAAGAAGAAATGTTTGTGAAGGTAGTCGAGGCATGGCAGGAGCTGCCAGGACTAGAGAAACCTGACCACATTCTGGAACTTATAGTACTGATATTAACATCTTACCCTTTGATCAATATGTATATAGTTTTTCTTTGGTTGTTGGGTGCAGAGTTTAGTTGCACAATTTTGAATTCTTTTGCTTTGGTCGTTGGGTGTTGTGTTTAGTTGCTCAATTTCGAGTGAAATGAAAAAATTTAGATTGAGAACTGAATCCTCATCATGTTATAAAGAACGGAGTACATTTCAATAATCATTAGAATGCATAGCTTCTTAGACGGTTCAAAAGCTCAGATCGGGATTATCAATTTAGTCTTTTTTTTACAGATGCATCAACAAGTGAAGAGCAAATCAAATTCAATTTTCACAAATGCATCAGAAAATCAAGAGCAAATCATCAATTTCACAAACAATCTGAAAAAAATCCCTTTTCTCTCAACTCAGACCCCGTCCAACCTTAAATCGCAGCCGCCGCCACCCATTATTCCATTTCCTGGCTGAGCTCGGCTTTTCTGGTGCAGACGCCTTGTCGGACATGCCAGACGCCGACCTTCTCGAGGGCGGGAGCGAGGAGGAGCTTGCGGGAGCTCTGGTTTGCTTAGGAAGAGCTCTGGTTTGCTGCGAGGTTTTAGGGGATTAAGGGTTTGCAGTGGAGGTCGGAGCGGGTGAGCGGAGGGGAGGTCGCCGGAGCTGAGCTTTGCCAGATCTATCCGTCGTCGCTGTCCAATACCCGGCCGCCCGTGCCATGACCATGTGTCTTCTCCTGCGAGAACCGATGGCTCTGACATGGATGGGGGAAGACGACGCCGTGAAGATGGTCCGGTTGAGGCGGCGCTGGCCAAGTAGAAAGTGAGGAAGATGAGAGCACTTTGGGGATGAACGAGAGAGGATAGAGGATATGGTTCTATTCTATTAAGTTTTATGTTTAGTTTTTAACTTTGATATAATTTTTAATTTGTTAATCATTTTATTTTTTTTACTTAATTATTGTTTAATAATAATGATATATTTTAATTATTTTATTAAATTATATATTTTTATATTAATTTTTAGATAAAAAATGAATTTTAAAAAATAAAAAATATTTTTCATAAATAAAAAGTTATTTTGTAAAATTTGAAAATTATGAAGGATGTTTTTCATTTTAACACCCTAACAATGAAGGGTATTATTGTCATTTCACTTATTTTCAAGTTCTGAACCAATGGCATGAGTTTGAAAATTTGAGTAACAGTTAGGGGTATTATGGACATTTTACCTATTTTGGATGGAAAGTTAACAGAATCTGACAACTGGGTACGAAAGTGAAATTAAAAGTTTGGTTAGGGTATGAAAGTGATAAAAATTTATGCTAGAGTATCAAAGTGAAATTAAATGTTTGGCAGGGTGTTAAAGTGAAATTTTCCCTTTAATTAATAATAAAGAGTCAGTACAAGTAAAGAGTTTTCGAATGGCTCAACACACAAACTCTGCCGCAAAAAAAAATCGTCACAACTTTTCGTATAGGCGTGAGGGAAGGGTGGGGGTTGAAAAACGAAACAGAGAATCCTGCTCAAGGTAGCGCCTAAACGCTGTATATGAGGGGCTAAGCGACTGAACTAGAACTCAGCACCAGTTGTAGAATGTATGGCTTGGATCAGGGACCCCTCCTTAGGCCAGTCCCTGAAGCTAGAGGGTCCTAACATTCCTCATGACGAGGCTGCTTACTAGCCCTTGCCTGATCATCTCGGGGCTCACCAGCGGCACCTCTCTTTACGCCTCCAGCCCAAGCTCCATCTTCATCTATGTGCTAAGGCGGAATGAAACCTGAAACTTCGGTTTTCTTGCTACTAGAAAGTTGGCCGACCCCCAAGTTTTTCCAACCTGAATCACCTCTCCAAGTTGGAGTAACCACCCGATATCCCGTAATGTTAAATACAGTGTTCGGGGAAACGATTCAGTTGCTTCCCAGATGTGAGATGCCCTTAGGTACAGTGTTTGGGACAAGAGCTCGAAACCTGGTGGTACAGCTGGAGACACTTTCTCGTCCCAATCGGTCACATAGTGCTTCAACTGCCAGTCCTTTTGGAATTCCAACATCGAGGTATCAAAGTGCGGGTTATCACGCACCTCCGGATCACACTCCCGAATCCCATGCACGATCCGCCCACAGTTGGAGCAGAATGTGGGGAGCTTCGTGTAGGTCAGCGAGACCCGAACGGGGTCCAGGAACTCCCTGAACCGCAGTAGAAAGTGGCGATGGAGCGGGCGCTCCACGAGATGCCAGAACCGGATCTTCACCGCCCCTCCCCAACACGATCCCTATTGGTCGCATAAGACTTACACACAGATCCCAAATGTCGCACCAATCGTTTCTCTAGTCCCTCGTGTTCGGGCCAGTGGAGGAAGACCATGGAAATGAAACCAGAGTTGTAGCCGGTCAAAAGCGGGGAGCTCCCTGGCCACCAGATCAATGTCCCCAAGCAGGAGAGGGCGATCATCGAAGCATTAGGGCTTATTACCTCGGACCCATCCCTAGCCTCTTGGGATTCAAAGTAAAACCCGAAGACCCCTGGGCCGATGTCCTTGATGACCAACCCCTTTGCAGATCACCCCCAGGCGGCGGTGATGATGCAGAGCAGTACTTCCTTCCGAGGAGGCCGCGGCGCCTAAAGCTTCGCTACCAAGCCAAATTGTTGGCGTGCCACAACCGACGGGTTGATCGGTGAGTAAGGAACCAGAACTTCCTCTTCCTCCTCCTCATCCTCGAGTGAATAGGAAGAAAGGTTCGCCATGGTGGACCAGATGAGTCCTAGCAACACCGAAGTCCTCTGGAGTTGCATATTCCTCGGGTGGCAAGAACTCCCCTTGGAGACGAACCATACCAAGAGGGGTGGTCAGCAA
The DNA here is from genome assembly GCA_963921825.1 of Erodium maritimum. Lineage (NCBI taxonomy): Eukaryota > Viridiplantae > Streptophyta > Magnoliopsida > Geraniales > Geraniaceae > Erodium > Erodium maritimum. Next base: position 45,409,049 of record OY997595.1, on the reverse strand, counting down.
CGACGAGATCATCGAGATTTGAGCAGCATTCGGAAATGAGAGGCCACCAAGAAGCGCCTATATATCCCTTCTCCCGTCGTCGAAGACTGATGCCCTTCCCCGCCTAGGGTCCCGATACAACAATAGAGAGAGAGAATCAGATCTGCCACTAAACAGAAGAGCCGGTGGAAGTTTACTTTCAACCGAAGTAACGATTGTGTTCTTCACCAGACAACCCCTCCTCGGTTTCAATAGTGGCCTCGTAGGTGGACCGAAAATCCCCAGAGTAAATAGAACCAACGCTGGTACTCCAGTTGATGATGGTGATGGGGCCTTAATGGCGGATGGACCTCCAGATGCAGCTCCACAGATGACACCAATGGAGACCTTCCCATTGATGGTTGTGATAGAGGAGCCAAAGGAATAGGCGAAGACGAAGGGTCTTCTAGGGTTTTCTTCGGCCTCCGCTTTCGTTTGGCTTTAAAAAGAGGTGAGGGTTCCGAGGGGAGACTCGGTGGGGTTGTAGAGAATCCCATGGCAGGAGCCGGTGACGGGACAGGACTGGGGCATACAACGACGGTGATTGGTGTGTCGACGACGATGGCAGGACTAGGGAGAACCATAGCGAGAGCTAGGACTAAGGTTCCTCGAGAGAGATTTTATTTGGTACGACTTTTACTCTAAATTATTCTTTTAGTCTTTACTCGGGTAATTATTAAATTATCTGCATTTGGATCAATTTGATTGCTGTTTCTTAACGTAAAACAAAATTCATTAATTTCCGGAAGCAAGAATACAAGAAATTGAATCTATGAAAGGGAATGTCTGAGGACATGCACAGAACATGCTTCCTTGAGAAGTAAGTTGGAGGCCTTGTTCGCTGACTCTTTAACAAAAGTGAATTTGATATGTCGAGTAAAGATAAGAAGACCTGAACGTCTAGAATGATAGCCCCTAAAGGCAATAGAGGTGGGACCATTGTCCCAACCAGAAGTACCATGGTTTGTTCATCACTTATGATGCTAGCCTTGTATTATCCTCTATCCCGGGTCATAGCCAAAGCGGCAAAAATGACATGACCTTCGATCATGGTTGGGACGGTGTCACCCCACATTCGCGTGTTTCGTTCTTTCCAAATTTTCCAATGCCATATTGCAATGCTCATTATTCTTTCCTGTGTAGATATATACACTTGTAAGAACCGCCCCGGTCGATCCTGGTCGAACCGGTGATTTTTGGCGAAGTTTGACTTTCGGTCAGAAAAGTCAACCGATGACTCCGGGAGTCATTCGGGACCCAAAAATATTAGCCGTCGATACGGTAAGTTTAGTTGGGTCGTTTCCATTCAATTGACTGTCTTTGCGAAACAGTCAAACTCGGGTCAAACTTAGGCCATTTATCGACTAAACCATAACTAATTAAGGTTGTTGGATTTTATTAAAGGCAAGGTGGACCCCACTAGGACACTTGTCCCTAATGGCTTGGAGGAGAAGAAATGGGTCTTTAAAGACCCATTTACCCTCTTATTTTGCCAATTTGGAATGAAAGGAGTAAGGGGCAAAATGGGTAACTCAACTATAGGTTAAAGGCAACACTTGGTTACATTTCAGCTCATAACTCCTAGTGCTGGCCGAAAATTGCAAGGAGAGAGAGAGCTTGGGAGCCTCATTGCTTGGAGAAGAAGACATTGAAGAAATGAGACAACTTCAAGGGATTTTCTTCACCAAAACTTGCCAAAAGACCTTCTTCATCATCCCCTCTTCATCCTCAAGGTAAGTAACCTCTTAAATTCCACTTTCAATCAATTTAAAGTTATGGGTTTCCTTGGGTTTTGCTTGAACTAGATAGGTTTTGATTCCAATGTGATTAGATGATTGTGTTAGTGAAGTAGTGATGGAGGTTTTGGTTAGAAATGAGTTGTTTGTTGATGTTTGGAGGAAACCCATTATGGGTATTGAAGTTTGAGGGTTTTGGTGACTGTTTTTGAGGCTTGATGATATTAAAAATGGATTTTTTGAAGTAGATTTTCGTAGAAACGAAGTTGGGGAAGAAGGGGCTTGAGGCTGCCCAGATTTGGCACGGAGAGGGTCTGGTTCCGGCCCTCTGAGCGGCACGGAACGGGCTCGGTGCCGGCCCTCTGAGCAGCACGGTCTGTGCCTGGTACCGGCCCTCTGAGCGGCCCGGTCCGGGCTCGGTACCGGCCCTCTGAGCGGCACGGTCTGGGTCCCAGACCGGCCCTCTGAGGGGCACGGTCCGCACCTGGTTCCGAGCCTCTAAGGGGCACGGTCCTGGTCTGGTTCCGAGCCTCTGAGGGGCACGGTCCGGGCCGGATTCCGGATCTGTGGGCTGCCCGAATTGGGCCTAGTTCGGGCCCAATTTCCCTTTTAGCCCAATTTTATCGTTAGGGTTAATTTAGGTATTTCACTTTAAAACCGGCTTTGAATGTTTTATTAATTATATCATTAATTTATTGATCCTAGACCCTATTCTCGAGATCGGAGGAGGAGACTACTAGACGACATTCGTGACTAAGCGTTGGAGAACTTGAGGTAGAGAAGAGTACTACATTTCCGCTTTTAATTAAGAAATGCTAATAGTATGCATATAGGATGATAATAACCGGAAGAGTCTTAGTTTGCATATAGGATGTGATTCCCTAGAATAACCGCTTTCAATTATGGGAATTGTCGTGTTGTAGAATGACCATGTCGAGCCTTAGGATTGCGTGTTGGTTGTGTATGAGTATGGTCATTAATTAGACCTTGAATGTTGATGCATATTAGCTTCTTTGCTTACTTTAAGAGTCATAACATGCTATATTAATGTGATACGAATGTTTGTTCTTGATATGATTGATCGAATGAACGTGATGATTGTGAAATTAACTGTTGTCTTGTGACATGATCGGGTGAATGATAGACCGATGTTATATGCTCGGTAAGTTATGCCGGTAAGCTTGTTGGTATGTGAGTTCATTGTATTGTGTTTGGTATGCTATTGTGTGGTTTTGTGTGTGTACCCCGAGGTGTGTTTTCGGGAAGATGCCTAGGCCGATGTGCGTTTCCGGTATGGTATATGGTTTTGTACCCCGAGGTGTGTTTCCAGGAAGAGATCTAGGCCGATGTGCGTTTTCGGTATGATGTATGTTGTTTACCCCGATGTGCGTTTCCGGAAAGACGTCTAGGACGATGTGCGTTTCCGGTATGGCGTATGGTTGTTTACCCCGAGGTGTGTTTCCAGGAAGATATCTAGGCCGATGTGCGTTTCCGGTATGATATACTATTTGCTTTACCCCGACGTGGGTTTTGGGAAGATATCTAGACCGAGGGGGTATTCCGGTATGATATATTTATTGAGTTATACTTGTGATCGAATTGTCTTGAATACTTGTTTTATGTTCGTGTGTTATTGAATCCGATTAACGTTGGTAGCGGTCTTGGTAGTATCATGTTTTGTTGTTCGTATGTCTCTTCAGTTCAGTGCTTTTATCGTTGTTGTTTTGTTTCCGTTGTTTTTTATTTGACTGTCGGTTATGAGTAAGAGTTATCGATCAGGTATTCCTGGTAACGTACCGGAAGTCCTTTTCCCTTTACTACGTTTTCCTACTGAGCGTAAGCTCACCCCCTCTGTTTTCACTGTTTAACATGTTTCGATCGTGAGTCGGTCTAAAGGACGTCTCAGAGCTGGGGAGAGTCCGGGGAGTTATCTTTATTAGAGACGTACTATGCTTTTTGTACTAGACCTTACTTCTTTTATTTTGGAATTAGAATGTTGACATATGATTATCGGAGCTGGTTATTTTGGAACTAAGTTAGAAGATTTTATTATTTAAATTCCTTTTATTATATTTATTTTATTGTTACTTTAGTTCATGTCTCGAGTCCGGCCAAAACCGGATTTGGGGCGTGACAATTTGGTATCAGAGCCTGGTTGCACATAAATTGTTTTTCAAAACCTCGGACCGTACGTCAATTAGGTGGGTAGAGTTAGGTTGTTAAAGTTCTAGTGTCGGTTACGCAAGTCGGAAATTTCCTACGCGTAGGTCCAAGACGACGAGAGTCTCGGATGTCGAAGTACCTTGTCTGAGTCTTGCCTTACTTGTGTTATGCTATTGTGCCTTGGTTGAACTATTATGCCGATCGGTTGAGATCGAGGCTGGGTTAGCGAGTGGTGCTCGATGCTGTTTATGACATGTTTGTTGAAGTGATCGTTATGTGGGTTGCCGCCTTGGTGGCCGTTGAGTGATTGGTTGGATCAAAATGTTGACTTGGCCGGGTGGTAATCGAGTAATTACCGAGACCCAAGGTGTGTAACTGCGATGTTTTGTTGTGTGTTATGTTGTGCTGAATGCTTTGTGCAGTTTGTTTATTGAATGTCCCGCTTAAGCGGATGGTTAGTGGAATTTTCAAACGGATCATGCCTAAATTTTTGCAAAACTGAAGTGTTTGTACTATCACGGTTTGACTCAGGGGTGCCACTGTAGTTGAACGTGATAAGGGGATGTCAAGTGGTTACAATGTAATTCGGGGACGCCTAAACCGGGTTGTAACGACGCGATATCGACATGAATGTTGTGATAGAAAGGTGTTGAGAACCTGTGGAAATGAGTTAGTGCGGACTCTGTGGAATTGTTGTGTGATGTGAACGGTGTACTGTGTAACTTGTTTGAAACTGTGACTCCTGTGGGAGATGGTTGAATTTTATGATTGATTCTATGAGACGCACAAGGGTGCGGACTTCTCTGACTATGTGAAATAATCTATGACTATACTAAGACTAAGTATATTGTTGGTCCGAGTATAACCCTTGTGAAACGTACGTGAACGTTACTGTTTTTAAGTGAGCCGCCCTATTCGAAATTAATAAAATGAACATGTGCGTTATCCGTGCAGAGGATATACGACATTACACATGCCTACGTACCTCGAGGCACTAGGAGTCGCGCAGCTAGGGGCTAGGGGCCAGGGGCAGACACCTGCCGTTGAGCAGGCAGGGGCAGCGAGTGCCCAGGGTGCGTCATCTGAGGAGCATGAGAGAGATGAGTCTGGACCGTCAGGGCTCCCGCCCCGAGTCCCTCCGGTTGCAGAGCCAACTCCCGCGACCGCTCTAGAGGAGCTGATTCGCACAGTTCTAGCGGCGATCAGCGCCCAGAGCAAGACTGCAGCACCAGCACCAGGGACTGTGCCCGCTGTCACTACAGCCGCTGCTGAGAGGCCAAGTCAGGCCGACAGCTACACGGCTCAGTGTCTTAGAGATTTCTGTAGGCTGGGCACACCAGTTTTTTCCAGGGAGTCAGACCCCGAGGCAGCCAAGAGATGGTTGGAGCGGATTACTCGCAACTTAGATACATCGGGGATATCGGATGGTCACCTGAGGGTATCTTTTGCTACATTCCAGCTGGAGGGGGATGCGCACCACTGGTGGCAGCACGCGCAGATCATGGTTGGAGACGACTTCCAGTTGTTCAGCAGGCTGTTCATAGAGCAGTACTTCCCGAGATTAGTCCGAGATGACAGACACCAACAGTTCCTGAAGCTGCGACAAAGAGGGATGACTGTATCGGAGTATGAGACGAGGTTCACATCCTTGTCTCGTTTCGCACCGGAGATGGTGTAGTCCGAGGAGCGCCGTTGCAGGCGATTCGAGGGGGGACTCATCCCGTCGATCGTGGATCGAGTCACCGCCTTCAGGACTGAGGTGTACACTGATCTAGTGGACCAGGCACTAGCAGTGGAGCGACACTTCAGGGAGACCGCCAGGGCTCACGAGAGCAGGCCGAGGCCGAGTGGCTTTCTGATGTCGTCTGAGGGCCACGATCCGAGGAGGCGGAGGACCTCAGGATCCTTCCAGCCACAGGCCCAATCAGGTGGGATGCGACGGGTCGGAGCAGTAGCGTCTGTTGGACCTGCCCCATTAGCGCAGTTTTGTCCCTCGTGCAGGCAGTTGGGACATCTGGGCCGAGACTGCCCGATGAGTGGTGGACCTACAAACCGCCCAGCGGGTCGCCCGACGAGGATCGAGGAGAGGCCGCGGACCGATGAGAGGACATGCTACCACTGCGGTCGACTAGGAAACATCTCCACTGTGTGCCCCGACCGACTTGGAGGAGGGCTAGTGCGGCGACCATAGTAGACGTAGCCCAGCCAGGCACCTTCGTTTCGCCCACGCCAGGCTTAGGCTCCGAGAGCTCCACAGCAAGTAGCGGGTGCGCCAACACAAAGGCATCAGCAGAGGACTCCACAACAGACGACTCTTCCACTACCACCGAGAGGAGGACCTCAGGCTCAGCAGGGTCGGGTGTATGCTATCACTGACTCCCGAGCTGAGGGGCGTCACTCCGACCATGAGGCTACTCAGGGTACGTGCTTGCTTTACAATTAATGGGCATCTTTCTTATTTGATATTGGGGTTCACACTCTTTCATCTCTTCTTCTTTTGTTGGTATGTTGGGATTGAGGGTAGAGTCTTTGAGTAGACCTTTATGCCTTGATACCCCGGCTACGGGGGATGTGGTCCTGAGTACGGTGTGTTGTGGTTGTGAGATTAGAGTGGCTGATTATCCGTTTATTGGTGATTTGCTTGTGTTGGACATGACTGCTTTTGACGTGATCTTGGGGATGGACTGGCTCGCGAGGTACCGAGTGTCGATCGATTGTTACCAGCGGCAGGTGACAGTGGTGTCGGGCGACACGATCGTGACTTGTGTCTTGGGCAGTAGGAGAGGAGTTCTCATGTCCGCATTGACCGCGAGAGATGAGGCGACGACCGTTCAGAGCAGAGAGCTACCGCGAGTGGTGTGTGAGTTTCCGGAAGGCTTCCCGGAGGAGCTGTCAGGATTACCGCCTGCACGCGAGGTTGAGTTCAGGATCGACTTGATACCAGGGACGACGCCGATATCCACGGCCCCGTATCGGTTTGCACCAGCCAAGTTGGTCAAGCTGAAGTGACAACTCGAGGAGCTTCAGGAGAAGGGATTTATCCGCCCGAGCGCTTCCTCGTGGGGAGCACCCGCCCTCTTCGTGAAGAAGAAGGGTGGAGCACTGAGGATGTGCATCAACTACCGGAATTTGAACCGGGTTACGGTGAAGAACCGCTACCCGATGCCGAGGATCGATCAGTTGAGAGGAGCAAAGTGCTTCTCGAAGATTGATCTACGATCCGGTTACTATCAGCTGAGAGTTCGGGAGGAGGATATGGCGAATACCGCATTTCGGACTCGGTATGGACACTACGAGTTCCTGGAGATATCGTTCGGGTTGACGAACGCGCCTGCAGCGTTCATGGATTTGATGAATTGTATCTTCCGACCGTACTTGGACCAGTTTGTCGTGGTATTCGTAGATGACATTTTTATTTATTCACCGAGTGAGGAGGCGCATGTGGAGCACCTGAGGACAGTTTTGACATTGTTGTGCACTCACCAGTTGTACGGCAACCTGGAGAAGTGCGAGTTTTGGCTCACCGAGGTGAAGTTCCTCGGGCATGTTGTGTCCCGAGAGGGTATACTAGTCGATCCGACGAAGATCGACGCGGTCTCGAAGTGGGCACGGCCCACGAGTGTCTTCGAGATTCGCAGCTTCCTGGGCTTGGCAGGATTCTATCGACGGTTCGTCCAGGACTTATCACGCTTGGTCGCGCTGATGACTGCCCTGACACGCAATGGAGCCGAGTTTGTGTGGACTGATGAGTGTGAATACTCCTTTACTGAGCTGAAGACTCGTCTGACTACCGCGCCCGTGTTGATAGTGCTGGAGTGCGGGATCGGATATGATGTGTATTGTGATGCGTCCGGTGAGGGACTGCGGTGTGTATTGATGCAGTCCGGGAAGGTAGTTGCTTATGGCTCTAGACAGTTGAAGACACATGAGCGCAATTACCCTACCCATGACTTAGATATGGCAGCAGTCGTCTTTGCGTTGTAGAGCTGGCGACACTACTTGTATGAAGAGCGATTCCGGGTGTTCTCGGATCACAAGAGTCTCAAGTACATCTTCTCCCAGCGAGACCTGAACATGCGCCAGAGGCGATGGATGGAGTTACTTGAGGAGTACGGCTTCGAGCTACTCTACAACCTGGGCAAGGCGAACGTTTTCGCCGATTCCCTAAGTAGGAAGTCGGTCCACTGCCTTGCCGGTATATCAGTCCGAGAGTGGGACATGATGGAGGAGTTGAGCAGTTGCATATCGCCTTGCATTGCCACTACAGCTTGGGAACGTGCATAACGTCTTCCACGTTTCCCAACTGCAGAAGTACATTGCGGACCCTTCCTACGTTAGTGAGTGGACGGACATCGAGGTCGCCGAGGATGTCTCGTATGAGAAGCAGCCAGTCAGGATTCTGGATACGCGGGGACAGGTCTTGCGTGGCAAGACTATCCCACTGGTACGGGTGCAGTGGCGGCACCACGAAGCTGAGTCGACCTGGGAGCGCGAGGATGAGGTTCGCGCGAAGTACCCCAGCCTGTTCGACCCTTGAGGTACGATCATTTTAAATTTCGGGGACGAAATTCTTGTAAGGGGGGTAGATTGTAAGAACCGCCCCCGGTCGATCCCGGTCGAACCGCTGATTTTGTGGCGAAGTTTGACTTTCGGCCGGAAAAGTCAACCAATAACTCCGGGAGTCATTCGGGACCTTTCTGGGACCCAAAAAGCTTAGTCGTCGATACGGTAAGCTTAGTTGGTTCGTTTCCATTCAATTGACTGTCATTGCGAAAAAGTCAAACTCGGGTCAAACTTAGGCCATTTATCGACTAAACCCTAACTAATTAAGGTTGCTGGATTTTATTAAAGGCAAGGTGGCCCCCACTAGGACACTTGTCCCTAGTGGCTTGGAGGAGAAGAAATGGGTCTCTAAACACCCATTTACCTTCTTAGTTTTCCAATTTGGAATGAAAGGAGTAAGGGGCAAAATGGGTAACTCAACTATGGGTTAAAGGCAACACTTGGTTTCATTTCAGCTCATAACTCCTAGTGCTGGCCGAAAATTGCAAGGAGAGAGAGAGCTTGGGAGCCTCATTGCTTGGAGAAGAACATTGAAGAAAGGAGACAACTTCAAGGGATTTTCTTCACCAAAACTTGCCAAAACACCTTCTTCTTCATCCCCTCTTCATCCTCAAGGTAAGTAACCTCTTAAATTCCACTTTCAATCAATTTAAAGTTATGGGTTTCCTTGGGTTTTGCTTGAACTAGATAGGTTTTGATTCCAATGTGATTAGATGATTGTTTAGTGAAGTAGTGATGGAGGTTTTGGTTAGAAATGAGTTGTTTGTTGATGTTTGGAGGAAACCCATTATGGGTATTGAAGTTTGAGGGTTTTTATGACTGTTTTTTAGGCTTGATGATGTTAAAATAAGAGTTTTTGAAGTAGATTTTCGTAGAAACGAAGTTGGGGAAGAAGGGGCTTGAGGCTGCCCAGATTTGGCACGGAGAGGGTCTGGTTCCGGCCCTCTGAGCGGCACGGTCCGGACCTGGTTCTGGGCCTCTGAGGGTCACGGTTCGGGCCTGGTTCCGGGCCTCTGAGGGCCACGGTCTGTGCTGGATTCCGGATCTGTGAGTTGCCCGAATTAGGCCTAGTTCATGCCCAATTTCCCTTTTAGCCCAATTGTATCGTTAGGGGTAATTTAGGTATTTCACTTTAAAACCGACTTTGAATGTTTGTTAATTATAGCATTAATTTATTGATCCTATACCCTATTCTCGAGCTCGGAGGAGGAGACTACTAGACGACATTCGTGACTAAGCGTTACAGAACTTTAGGTAGGGAAGAGTAGTAGGTTTCCGCTTTTATTAAGAAATGCTAATAGTATGCATATAGGATGATAATAACCGGAAGAGTCTTAGTTTGCATATAGGATGTGATTCCCTAGGATAACCGCTTTCAATTATGGCAATTGCCGTGCTGTAGAATGTCCATGTCGAGCCTTAGGATTGCGTGTTGGTTGTGTATGAGTATGGTCATTAGTCCTTGAACGTTGATGCATATTAGCTTCTTTGCTTACTTTAAGAGTCATAACATGCTATATGAATGTGATACAAATCTTTGTTCTTGATATGATTGATCGAACGAACGTGATGATTGTGAAATGAACTGTTGTCTTGTGACATGATCGGGTGAATGATAGACCGATGTGATATGCTCGGTAAGTTATGCCGGTAAGCTTGTTGGTATGTGAGTTCGTTGTATTGTGTTTGGTATGCTATTGTGTGGTTTTGTGTGTGTACCCCGAGGTGTGTTTTCGGGAAGATGCCTAGGCCGATGTGTGTTTCCGGTATGGTATATGGTTGTGTACCCCGAGGTGTGTTTCCAGGAAGACATCTAGGCCGATGTGCGTTTCCGGTATGATGTATGTTGTTTACCCCGATGTGCGTTTCCGGAAAGACGTCTAGGCCGATGTGCGTTTCCGGTATGGCGTATGGTTGTTTACCCCGAGGTGTGTTTCCAGGAAGATATCTAGGCCGATGTGCGTTTCCGGTATGATATACTATTTGCTTTACCACGACGTGGGTTTCCAGGAAGATATCTAGACCGAGGGGGTATTCCGGTATGATATATTTATTGAGTTATACTTGTGATCGAATTGTCTTGAATACTTGTTTTATGTTCGTGTGTTATTGAATCTGATTAACGTTGGTAGGGGTCTTGGTAGTATCATGTTTCGTTGTTCGTATGTCTCTTCAGTTCAGTGCTTTTATCGTTGTTGTTTTGTTTCCGTTGTTTTTTATTTGACTGTCGGTTATGAGTAAGAGTTATCGATCGGGTATTCCTGGTAACGTAACGGAAGTCCTTTTCCCTTTACTACGTTTTCCTACTGAGCGTAAGCTCACCCACTCTGTTTTCACTGTTTAACATGTTTCGATCGTGAGTCGGTCTAAAGGACGTCTCAGAGCTGGGGAGAGTCCGGGGAGTTATCTTTATTAGAGACGTACTATGCTTTTTGTACTAGACCTTACTTCTTTTATTTTGGATTTAGAATTTTGACATATGATTATCGGAGCTGGTTATTTTGGAACTAAGTTCGAAGATTTTATATTTAAATTCCTTTTATTATATTTATTTTATTGTTACTTTAGTTCATGTCTCGAGTCCGGCCAAAACCGGATTTGGGGCGTGACAACACTAGTCACCAAGCCCTACCAACCAATGAAAGATATCCTTGTCTGGGCATCCGACATTCGCCAGTGGCGGGTCCAGCAAGTCCAAGCGAAACGGGATGTGAATAAAGAGGCGTTTTGAATGTTGTCTACTCATGACCCGTACACATCGAATAAGTAAGGGAGGTGTGCACAAAACGTTGTCGGAGGAAGGTTGCAACCTGCAAGTAGTCCGTGAGAATCCTCCATAAAATATACGGATACGCAGTTGGGCTGAAATCGTCTAGAGATTAGCCTAGAGAGGCGGGACGATCGGATGCGAGGAGTGAGTCCTTTCAACCCATAGGTGTTTGTATTATGCTTTGGTCGAGTATCTGCTCATGTAGGGAGTGAGGTGAGGACCGATCAGTTCATGACCTATTTACCCGTAAGGGATAACAATTGATCATCCTAGGAACAGATGTATGTTGCGAGGCTTTGATGTTTGTTGTATCCCACCATATTCTGGACCTTAGGTACATATAGGTTCTTGAGGTTTCCTGGATAGCTGGGATCCTACAACATGTTTGGAGAGTTAAGAGCGTCGTATTAATACTGAAAAAAGGCAGAGGGCTTCTATGATTGATCATTTGTCCTGAAAGAGGCCCAAGATCCTGAATAACGTCACGTACCTTTGTTACCTCTTCCATATTTTCTTTGAATAAAATGTAGCAAATATCTGTGAAAAACATATGGGATACGGTTGGAGCTCGCTAAGCTATGGAGTACCCGTGAAGCCGTCACCATAATTCGGACATGCATATGAGTCTCGATAAGTCTTTCATGTAGGAGAGAAATAGATATGAGGACAACATGTTTCCTAGACATATACGTCTAGTCGGTGTGATGGACGACATTTCCCGGTAAAGGTTCATTAACTCGTAATTCCTGCTGAGTATACATACCAAGATAAGGGACAACCACGTGTCTACGAAGCCAAATTTATTTATTTTAATCAAGATGAATAGTTATTCCATTCTGTCATATGATCCTCGAGCTTGAACAACTCTTTAGAGAGGACGGTAAAGAAATGGAGGTGGTAAAGATAGAATCAACATGATGCTTGTATTGGGAGCGGCAACAAAGAGGCAGATTGAGGGGTTGTTTGGTTTAGGTTTAGAATTTAGTTAAATCAGTTAGTTAATTCTTTTTCATTTAATATATTATATAATTTAATATGCATTAAATATGTAGTGTGGGGTGAAGTAGTTGGTGTTAGGGTTGGGTTTAGGTTGGATTATATTTTTAGGGTTGAGTTTAGTTTTTTTTTAGTATGAGGGTATTTTCGTCAATTCACTAAAAACTAAAGATTTTTTTAAACAAAATATAACAGTGATAATAGCTTGGTATTTACGTGTGTCATCTATAAAGTTTATACATCTGTGTAATCATTTAAGAACGTATAGACTTTTATTCGGCTTTTCGTTATTACCTCAAAAAATATTTGATGGACACTTGTTCAAAACGGAGAGTAAAGTCTATTGAGTTTTAGGCTTAACTAAACCAGTTTTATGTTATCAATCACAAAGATTCAGTGCGGAAAAAAGATTCACGCGGTCGGCCCTAGAAGAACGCGCTAGCCCACGCGCTACGGTTTTGTGTTGTTGGCGTTAATTCTGTGTCTTCTCCGGCTCGCTGAGAAGCTGCTGCCATGGAGAACGTGGATTGAGGACCTTCGATCGTCGTTTCTCGTTGATATATCTTCGCCGTCGGTCAGATTGAAATCTCAGTTTGGGTTCGGGACTCTTATGTGACTCCCAACAGATCTCTATTTAGATTCGGTCTCGTCATTTCCAATTAGTTATGGAAGACACATCAAGTTTGGGTGATGGGAGGAATCATTAGGGGGTGAAAAAGGTCCGTTCGGTCGTGTTGTCCGCGGACCAAATCACGGCGGCAAGAGAATTCGTGAGGTCGGAGGTTGGCTGTGCCGAGGAAGGGTCCAACAACAAAAAACGGAAGGCCATGCTTTTGAGAAGTGATTCTCGGCTGGGAAGAGGTCATGCTGCATTTGTTCGTAAGGTTGCTGCTCCGAGCACCCTCTCCGGTCATAAAATTTTTGTGTACAATCTTTCGGAGGGGACGATTTCTGAAGGATTGAAAGCAATCTGCAATTCGGCGGTTGAGCTAACTCTCGTTCACATTCTAGTGAACCCAAATAGGAATAGTAAGTTCTTCGGATTTTTTTCTTTTCGGTTAGGGGTTGATTTGGAACAGGCTGTGAGAGGAGTCAATGGGTCTGTTTTGGGATCCCATAAACTTTTTGTCGCGCAAGCATGGGAACAAAGGCCTGGTTTGGATCTCTGGGAGCAGATTAACAAGAAAAAGGAAGGAGCGTGCTCGGGGTGCATTAGGAAGGAAGCCCCTGGTTCTACGGGTGGATGATCAGCGGGCATCAATGCTCGATGAGTGTTAGTCTTAGTGCCCGTAGTTCAATCCTAAATGTCCAAATGTATATATCATCGTTAGCAATAAAATTAAAGCGGCTTTATATTACTTATGTGTTGGAGTAATATATCGATGTGTGCTCTGATCTATGCCCACCATGCGAATAGAACCATAGATCGAGATAGATCACACTCGATGGGTCCCTAGTCAACAAAGCTTCACTAGAAGCGACTAGTATGAAAGATGGCTCTTTATGGCTTACATTCTGTTAGTCATTGGAATGAGATTCCGGAGTCTGATCATAGATATCATGTGGGACATGATATTGGACGACCCGACATGAATATGTGCCATAGATCAAGTCATGAACATATTCATTGTCGTAGCTTGTCATGTATCCTTAGACCAAGGAGTCTTTGTGATCGCTATGTAGTCAACAACTGAGTTTGACCTGAGCCTAACGTTGTCCGTAACAGGGCTTCCATAACGGCCAAGATTGGCTTGGGGACGGGCTACATGAGTGACACGAAAGACGGCTAAGGGATTTATCCCTCGTACTAAGGTATGGGAAAGATATCGGTTCTCGGCCGCTTGATCGAGAGTGACTGGAAGAATAGCATGGCCATGCACATGATACTGGGTATCATATCTTCAGTCATCTCACATATCAAGGAACGGTGATTGAGAATAATAAGGATGACGGCTCTATGCCTTATCTCAATCAGGATATCGGAGATAAAAGGATAATGACAGGGACGACGGAAAGGTTAGAATCGACAGGGTCGATTCGTTATGTAGTGTCAGGCAATACTAAAGTCTCGTTAGTTGTCACTTAAATAGCATCAAGTAAAATGGGATTTTACGTTGATCTATTGACATGCATAAACCTAAGGGTCACACTGGAGGATGAAACTCATTGACACATTTATGGAGAATGGCCAAAAGGGAGTTGTCTCGGGACATGACCAAAACTGGGTTTTGGGTCATGTGCCCGTAAGTGAATAGGACTTTACGGATCGAGACAAGGCTTGGAGTCTTGGGATTGATCGCGTCGGATAATGTTGGACATTTCCGGTATGGAAGGCTTGGAGGCGATGAGCGAATCACGGGACCTCGTTGGAAATGGCCATGGGCCATGTTCCAAGAGGCCCATGAAAGGCCCATGCAACCAAGGCCCATGGAACTAATTAATCAAGTCTTGATTAATTAGTACTAAGTAAGCAAGACAAGGATTAAGGTGTTGGTGATTCACCACCTAACCCAATCTTGTCTTGCCATACTTTGTCCTATTTACACCTTACTTGACACCATACTTGTCCCATGCCTTTAGTTGGACAAGTATGTGTTTTGTTATGTTTAAGTCATCTTTTTTCAACATAACAAAGACAAGTCAAGAATAGGAAACACATTTTCTCTCCCTCTTCCATGGCCATTTCGGGTTTGGCTAGTTTCCTCCTCCATTTTTGTGTTCTTGAGTCCTCAAAGAGAAGAACTACGTGGCTTTGATTCCCATGTGGATACGTAGGCGTCTTGGAGACTCAAGCCAATCATTCGTTAACCGGTGTTCTTGTTTTGGTAAGAGATAGTGCTGAATTTTTCTCTTGTGAATCCATTCTTTGTTAGTTGTTTCATGGTTTTAATCGTCTCTTGGTTTTTATTGATTTTCCGCTGCGAGTTGGTTCATCTCCAACCCTACCTCGAGACCCAACAGTGGTATCAGAGCCGTGCTACCTTCAGGATTCACAAGACGGTGTTCAAAGTTTCGGTTTTGCTTGAAAGTTTAGTTTTTGGCATGTTGTTTTGCTAAGTTGTTTGATAACATGTTTTAAATTCTTGTTCATGGATTTAATGCATGTAAAATGAATTTTTGAAAATTATTTCAAATCTGGAAATTTTGAATTTTTTTTTTTGATTTTTCGGGTCTCGGGAGCGGGACTCTCGGGGAGCCGAAACCGGGACCGAACGGCGCTCCGTTGGACGGAGCTAGGCCAAGCATGACCATTGGATGGTTGATATGCCAAGGCTAAACCGTTTTGTTAGTTATGACGAGTTTGGAACCGTCATGACGAACTCGAAGATCAAATGTTCAAAAGTTTCATTTTTGAACGGTTTCGATAAACCGAGCATCAAAAATTTTCGAAACTTGGCTATTAATTAAAACCGGAAAATCACATGATGTTTGATAACATGCTTGTTTGATAACACGATGTGTGATGTGATGTTGGCATGGTGTACATAATAGCCCCGAGCTCGATTTAATTATGTATCGCTTTTCATGGCCTGCGAGCCGTTAGAGTTAGCGTGTAATTATTCTTTCAAGGTGTGGTCGTCGAACCACTTGTTTGTAATATTTATTTATTCCCGACCTGCGAGTCGTGTATTAAATTGTAATATTTTACTCAAGACGAAGAAAGGGTGAAAAGGTCATTTGATGGCTTTTCGGGTGTTGGCATCGACTTGGAGTCGGTGGAGCTCAAGAAGCTAGTGGGAGTTAGTTTAGGGGGCTATTATGTGCACATTTATCGCTTTATGCTTGGTTTAGTTTATGCATGATTAATTCTATGTGTTTTAGAATTGCATGCTTAACTTTATTTACCGAGCATATCACATCACATGCAAAGATAAAATTGGAATTTTAATCCTTGTGTGTGAACCCTTAGAACCGTCATTGCATTGGATGTAGTTTGAGACATCATTGCATTTGGAATGTAGTTGATGTGCTCATCGCATCTAGGATGTGCCAAAGTTTTGAACACAACTGGACAAGTAAAAGCGGGTCATGTCCGATACCTCCCAATCATCAACACCTTACTACCTCCCCGTCCTATGGGTGTCGTGCGCATTAGCGGAGCATCCATGGGGAAGCGGGGTAGTAGGTTTGGACGACATATGTGGGTGTCGTGCGCATTAGCGGAGCACCTACATAGTGACGAGCCATAGTTGAAAATTGGTGGACCCGACTACGATTCTCAGCCTGAGGTTGAGCTAGGGTAACAGATAGGGTAAGCCGTGTACATAAGTACATACCCTAGCCAAGAGTCACATTGGATGTGATTGGATGGAGTCCTACCTACATAGCTCGATTAAGTGGTGAGCATTAGTTCAGCTTAATCGAGTGAATCAAGGATCTTGGTTTCAGATTCTAAAGGTTTAGAATCGATTGTTGGTGTTTAAGCTTGATCTTCATAAAATTTATTCAGTTTACTGATTGAATTTTATCTGTTGTAGATCAAATGGCAAATTCAGCGAACATTAATAGTTTGTCATTAATAACCATTCTTGACAGGGTCAAGCTAAATGGGACAAACTATTTGGATTGGTACATAATTTTGAGGATAGTGCTCAAGTCTGAACGCAAAGAATATGTCCTTGACAAGGCTGTCTCTAAGACCATATTAGAGTTATATGAAGTGTCATTAACTGTTGAGAAGAATATATCAGGGATCTGGGATCCAAGGATATTCTGATGGTCAACAAGGGAATTGGAAGTGGCAAGGGCGGGGCCCATGCGCACTTGGCGGGAAAGATGAGACACATGAGAATGTCTGCTTCTACTGCCAATAGCCTGGTCATTGGAACCGGGATTACAGGAAGTTCACGGCTGATCTGAAGAAGGGCAGTGGGACTGCGCCTTCATCAAATAGACTGGATGATCTGAAGAAGGGTAGTAGGACTGCGCCTTCATCAGGAAACCTGGATGATCTAAGGAAGGGCGGTGGGACCGTGCCTTCATCCGGTATTAACTCTATAGAGCTACATCTCTCTACTTCCAAAGATTCACGGGTATTAGATACCAGGACTGAATCTCACACATGCACTAACATATAGTGGCTGAAAGTAGGAGAGGTTTGGAAAGCACGAAGTGGACCTCAGAGTTGTGGCAACTGCTGTAGGATCCATGAGTCTTGCTTTGACAAGTGGCCTTGTCTTAGTATTGTATAATGTATATTGCATAGCTACTTTTAGTAGGAATATTATATCTGTATCCGTGTTTGACAAGGAAGGATATAATGTTAATATTGGAAATGGAGTTTTCAATGTTTTATGCAATGATATGTTTTATACAAGTACTGACTTGGTTGGAGGATTGTACATATTAGATATGGGTAACAATGCCTCAAGTTCTATATATTACGTTAATACCAAGAGGTCTAAATCCAACGATTTAAACCTAACTCTGGTATGGCACTGTCATTTGGGCCGCATAAACAAGAAGCGCCTATCAGCACTTCAGAAGTGCGGGCTTTCATGTTCATTCGAATTCCATTCCATCGATAGGTGCAAGGTTTGTTTGATGGAAAAAAATGACTAAAGTGCCCTTTATCGATCGCGATGAAAGGGCGGGTGAATTATTGGCGCTAATACACTCGAATGTTTGTAGACCAATAAGTTCACTTGCCAGGAGGGGTTTTAGCTACTTTATCACATTTACTGATGATTACAGTAAATATGGTTATGTCTATTCGGTGAGACATAAGTCTGAAGCTTTTGATAAATTCAAAGAGTTTAAGACTAAAGTAGAAAACCAGCTCGACAAAGGTATTAAGGCACTTCGATTGTATTGAGGTGGAAAATACTTGACCACAGAGTTATTAGATCATATAAAAGAGAATGAGATCCTTTTGGAATGGACTCCTCCTGGGACACTGTAGTTGAAAGGTGTAGCCAAACGGAGAAATCGGACATTGTTAGACAATGGTCCGTTCCAAGATTAGTTGGACTGATCTCCCAATCTCTTTCAGGGGTTATGCTCTAGAGACGACCGCATTCATAGTGAATCGGGCTTCGACGAAGGGTGTGGAAGGGACACCATTTTAAAATGGTACGGGATGATGCCGCTTTGTCCTTCCTAAAGATTTGTGGTTGCGAGGCTTATGTGAAACATTTGGTTTCGACTAAGCTCGAACCAAGATCTGAGATATGCACCTTCGTGTGGTATCCCAAAGCAACAAGGGGATACTACTTCTACAATCCCAGTGAGAACATGGTGTTCGTCGCTTGGGGTGGGGTCTTTATGGAAAAGGAGTTTTGTTTCCAAAGACGTCATTGGGAGGACTGTGCATCTCGAAGAAATTCAGGATGTTACAGATCTGTCTAAACCAATTAACAACCCAGTAGAAAGGAGCCAGAGATTGTCGTATAGTAATAACCAATTCCTGTTACAATCCCGGAAGGTCCAAGGCAATCTGAAAGGATCAGTCGTCCACCTCCAAGATATGGTATCGGAGGAGACAATGAAGTCATGGTGGATCACGATGATCCAACCACCTTTCAGGAAGTCGTGGATGGGCCTGACGCCGAGTTATGGCTGGGAGCCATGAGGGAGGAAATGCAATCCATGTCGGACAACCAAGTCTGGGAACTGGTTGATCCCATCAATGGTGTGAGGACCATCAGATGCAAATGGATCTTCAACGTGAAGATGGACATGGACGGCAACCCTCTGACCTACAATGCTCAACTGGTGGCGAAAGGTTATAGGCAGATCCAATGGATTGACTATGAGGAAACCTTCTCCCTAGTGGATATGGTCAAAATCTATCCAAATTCTTCTTGACATAACTGCGTATCATAATTACGAGGTATGGCAAGTGGATGTCAAAACCGCTTTCCTAAATGGAAATTTGACTGAGTACGTTTGTATGTCTCGGCCTAAAGGTTTTGACGATCCGAAGAATAAGGGAAAGATTTATAAGTTGTTGAAATCCATTTATGGATTGAAACGAACTTCTCGGAGTTGGATCCTTCGTTTTGATGAAGCTGTAATTGGATTTGGCTTAATCAAGAACGAGGATGAATCTTGCGTTTATAAGAAGGCTAGTGGGAGCAAGATTACCTTTCTGGTTCTCATTGAAAACGACATCCCAACCTTGCACGAGACTAAAGCTTGGTTGAGGAAGTGTTTTTCAATAAACGACTTAGGCGATGCTTCTTATATCTTAAGGATTAAGATATGTAGAGATCGCACCAAGAGGGTCTTGGATTTAAGTCAGGGAACCTATGTGAACAAGGCATTGAGTAGGTTCTTAATGCTCGATTCAAAGAAAGGACTCTTACCCACTAGTCATGACATTCATCTCAGCAAGACTCAGTGTCCTAAGACACCTGATGAGCTGAAAAGGATGATGAGAATCCTATGCGTCTGGGGGCAAGATCGATCATATATGCCATGACATGCATGAGACCGGACGTCTCGTAAGCCTTATGTTGTACCAGTAGACAACATTCTAACCCGGGGGAAAGATGATGCTGAACTAGTCGTCGAAGGATGAGTAGACGCTAGTTTTCCAAGACAAATCCAGATGACTTTAGAAGTCAATCAGGATATGTGTTTACGCTGAATGGCAGAGCTTTAGCTGGGACAGCGTAAAGCAAGATATCATTACCGAATCTACGACAGAGGCCAAGTACATGGATGCTGCAGAGGCAGCTAAGGAGGCTATGTGGATTTGGAAATTCATGGCAGGGCTGAGTGTAATTAAAAACCCATCCAGCCCGGTGAATCCATCTTGCGACAACACAAGGGCCATTGCGCAAGCTAAAAGCCTAGATCGTATAACAAATCCAAACATGTACTGCGGCGTATCCACCTCATCAGATAAATACTGAACTGAGGTGAAGTGAAGATAACCGATATTGCAACAGATGATAACATAGCCAACCCTTTGACTAAGGCAGTGTCACTGCCTGAACATGTTAGACATGTAAAGTCGATGGGGACATATTGGAGTTTAGATTGGAACTAGGGCAAGTAGGAGATTGTTAGTCTTACTGCCCGTAGTTCAATCCTAAATGTCCAAATGTATATATCATCGTTAGCAATAAAATTAAAGCTTCTTTATATTACTTATGTGTTGGAGTAATATATCGATATGTGCTCTGATCTATGCCCACCATGCGAATAGAACCATAGATCGAGATAGATCACACTCGATAGGTCCCTAGCCAACAAAGCTTCACTAGAAGCGACTAGTATGAAAGATGGCTCTTTATGGCTTACGTTCTGTTAGTCATTGGAATGGGATTCCGGAGTCTGATCATAGATATCATGTGGGACATGATATTGGACGACCCGCCCTGAATATGTGCCATAGATTAAGTCATGAACATATTCAGTGTTGTAGCTTGTTATGTATCCTTAGACCAAGGAGTCTTTGTGATCGCTATGTAGTCAACAACTGAGTTTGACCTGAGCCTAACGTTGTCCGTAATAGGGCTTCCATAACGGCCAAGATTGGCTTGGGGACGGGCTACATGAGTGACACGAAAGACGGCTAAGGGATTTATCCCTCGTACTAAGGTATGGGAAAGATATCGGTTCTTGGCCGCTTGATCGAGAGTGACTGGAAGAATAGCATGGCCATGCACATGATACTGGGTATCATATCTTCAGTCATCTCACATATCAAGGAACGGTGATTGAGAATAATAAGGATGACGGCTCTATGCCTTATCTTAATCAGGATATCGGAGATAAAAGGATAATGACAGGGACGACGGAAAGGTTAGAATCGACATGGTCGATTCGTTATGTAGTGTCAGGCAATACTAAAGTCTCGTTAGTTGCCACTTAAATAGCATCAAGTAAAATGGGATTTTACGTTGATCTATTGACATGCATAAACCTAAGGGTCACACTGGAGGATGAAACTCATTGACACATTTATGGAGAATGGCCAAAAGGGAGTTGTCTCGGGACATGACCAAAACTGGGTTTTGGGTCATGTGCCCGTAAGTGAATAGGACTTTACGGATCGAGACAAGGCTTGGAGTCTTGGGATTGATCGCGTCGGATAATGTTGGACATTTCCGGTATGGAAGGCTTGGAGGCGATGAGCGAATCACGGGACCTCGTTGGAAATGGCCATGGGCCATGTTCCAAGAGGCCCATGAAAGGCCCATGCAACCAAGGCCCATGGAACTAATTAATCAAGTCTTGATTAATTAGTACTAAGTAAGCAAGACAAGGATTAAGGTGTTGGTGATTCACCACCTAACCCAATCTTGTCTTGCCATACTTTGTCCTATTTACACCTTACTTGACACCATACTTGTCCCATGCCTTTAGTTGGACAAGTATGTGTTTTGTTATGTTTAAGTCATCTTTTTTCAACATAACAAAGACAAGACAAGAATAGGAAACACATTTTCTCTCCCTCTTCCATGGCCATTTCGGGTTTGGCTAGTTTCCTCCTCCATTTTTGTGTTCTTGAGTCCTCAAAGAGAAGAACTACGTGGCTTTGATTCCCATGTGGATACGTAGGCGTCTTGGAGACTCAAGCCAATCATTCGTTAACCGGTGTTCTTGTTTTGGTAAGAGATAGTGCTGAATTTTTCTCTTGTGAATCCATTCTTTGTTAGTTGTTTCATGGTTTTAATCGTCTCTTGGTTTTTATTGATTTTCCGCTGCGAGTTGGTTCATCTCCAACCCTACCTTGAGAACCAACAGGTTGGTTGGGGGTGCTTCGACAGAACGTTTCGGTAGTTGACTTGCAGGCTGAATTTGCTCATCAGGGAGAAACACACTTGCAAATTTCAGATTTGAGAAGCAGAATAGTCTTGGTTCGTTTCTTGGACAAATTGTTTGAGGAGCGAATGATCATTACGATATGGGCCTAGCTTTCGCAAATGGATCGTCATGGGCCTTGATAAGGAGGATTTGCTCAGGAAAGGAGGTGTCACGCCCCAAATCCAGTTTTGACCGGACTCGAGATATGAACCAAAAGAACGATAAATAAAACAAACTTAAACGAGACAAGTCTCCAAATGTAATTTCAAACCAACAATTTCAGTAACGCGAGTCAGAGCTCAAAACCCAATTAGTAACGAGTTTAATACAAAAGGAAGTATCCTCTATAAGATCCCAAAACTAAGGACTCTCGCCCTGTCCCCAGCTCTGAGACGTCCTCTAAACCA
Organism: Erodium maritimum; assembly: GCA_963921825.1. Taxonomy (NCBI): domain Eukaryota; kingdom Viridiplantae; phylum Streptophyta; class Magnoliopsida; order Geraniales; family Geraniaceae; genus Erodium; species Erodium maritimum. Next base: position 45,386,637 of record OY997595.1, on the reverse strand, counting down.
ACTCACGGTCGAAACTTGTAAAACAGTAATGAAGGGGGTGAGCTTTCGCTCAGTAGAAAAAGTAGTTAAGGCGATGAGTTATCTGCTCACCATCATGGGTAACCGTCCAAATAGGGCATATTAGTAAGCACATTAACTATAAATCAATTGAACACATAACCCAAGATAACGCTTGACCTTCACTCGGGTGCAACCTATAAATCAACCTCGAACCTGAACCGAACTCATACCACTTTTCTTAACTATGCCCTTAACCACTATCACTCAATTCAGTCTCATTGGACAACGACCACGGTTATCTCACAACCGACCACACGTGCAGACTCGCACGACAATACACTGAACTCAAGTAAATATGTATTTCAAGTCACAACAGATCACATAGCAAGCATAAGCAGTCACAACAGTCAACACAGATCAACACACAGAGTAATATCATAAACAATCACTGTCACCTATGGTATTCTAGAGCAATGCGCCGGCTCATCAACAGCCCGACTTATCACGTCGTCCGAACTCACATCGGCCTGGACATCTTCCCGGAACACGGCTCCTCGGGGTACCTCATAATATAGCGGACCGAAATCCTCCGTCGGTCGGGTATATCTTCCCGGAACACACAACATCGGGGTACAGCTCACATCACACATACCATCTCGGGGTACGGTACAAACATTGCTCTGAAATACCCTCACCGGCTCTAGATCCCCTGTACTGTAATCCCACATACAACACATGTATCGCACCGGAACCAAATCCTCGGCCTAGATATCCTATACCGGAATCCTCCACGTCATAGATATCATACCGGAAGCCTCGGTCCTGATAGCTATATCGGAACCACCATAGATATAGATATCAGAACGGAACACACCGCCTCGGAACATATCGTGACAAAACTGGCACAACATCTGCCACGATATCGGACCGGAAACACCATACTCAACATATCATACCGAACACATCATCGGTCTAGATATCCCACACCGGAATCCTCCGTCGGTATGACTATCGTACCGGAACACATCATCGGTCTAGATATCCTATACCGGAATCCTTCGTCGGTATAGGTATCATACCGGAACACACGGTATATCATTACCAAACAATCTTACCGGAACACAACACATTGGTCTATCAATCACCTGATCATATCACAAGGCATTAGTTCACGTCACACGAAACATATCATACCAACATAGCATATCATGATCCTCGATTCTACAACGGATATTCCACATATCAAGCCTTACAAGTCATTGATCAGAACAGCACAATCAACTCGCAATCCTACAGGCCCAACCAGGGACCCACATGTGATACTACATCACATCAATTCCCATAATTTAAAGCGGTTACTCTTGTTATTCACATCTTACATGTGAGTCTACAGTTATTCCGGTTATTCATATCCTATATGCATACTAGTAACTTTCGGCAATTAAACCGGTATTCGCTACTTTCCCCTACCTCGATCGCTATCCAAACGCTTAGTCAACACGAGTCGCTTGTTAGTCTTAGTGCCCGTAGTTCAATCCTAAATGTCCAAATGTATATATCACCGTTAGCAATAAATTAAAGCGGCTTTATATTACTTATGTGTTGGAGTAATATATCGATGTGTGCTCTGATCTATGCCCACCATGCGAATAGAACCATAGATCGAGATAGATCACACTCGATGGGTCCCTAGTCAACAAAGCTTCACTAGAAGCGACTAGTATGAAAGATGGCTCTTTATGGCTTACGTTCTGTTAGTCATTGGAATGGGATTCCGGAGTCTGATCATAGATATCATGTGGGACATGATATTGGACGACCCGACATGAATATGTGCCATAGATCAAGTCATGAACATATTCATTGTCGTAGCTTGTCATGTATCCTTAGACCAATGAGTCTTTGTGATCGCTATGTAGTCAACAACTGAGTTTGACCTGAGCCTAATGTTGTCCGTAACAGGGCTTCCATAACGGCCAAGATTGGCTTGGGGACGGGCTACATGAGTGACACGAAAGACGGTTAAGGGATATATCCCTCATACTAAGGTATGAGAAAGATATCGGTTCTCGGCCGCTTGATCGAGAGTGACTGAAAGAATAGCATAGCCATGCACATGATACTGGGTATCAAATATTCAGTCATCTCACATATCAAAGAACAGTGATTGAGAATAATAAGGATGATTGCTCTATGCCTTATCCCAATCAGGATATCGGAGATAAAAGGATAATGACAGGGACGACGGAAAGGTCAGAATCAACAGGGTCGATTCGTTATGCAGTGTCAGGCAATACTAAAGTCTCGTTAGTTGCCACTTAAATAGGATCAAGTAAAATGGGATTTTACGTTGATCTATTGACATGCATAAACCTAAGGGTCACACCGGAGGATGAAACTCATTGACACATTTATGGAGAATGGCCAAAAGGGAGTTGTCTCGGGACATGACCAAAACTGGGTTTTGGGTCATGTGCCCGTAAGTGAATAGGACTTTACGGATCGAGACAAGGCTTGGAGTCTTGGGATTGATCGCGTCGGATAATGTTGGACATTTCCGGTATGGAAGGCTTGGAGGCGATGAGCGAATCACGGGACCTCGTTGGAAATGGCCACGGGCCATGTTCCAAGAGGCCCATGAAAGGCCCATGCAACCAAGGCCCATGGAACTAATTAATCAAGTCTTGATTAATTAGTACTAAGCAAGCAAGACAAGGCTTAAGGTGTTGGTGATTCACTACCTAACCCAATCTTGTCTTGCCATACTTTGTCCTATTTACACCTTACTTGACACCATACTTGTTCCATGCCTTTAGTTTGACAAGTATGGGTTTTGTTATACGATTAATCGTCTCTTGGTCCCTCTCTTGTTCCTTGATATGTGAGATGACTGAATATATGATACCCAGTATCATGTGCATGGCCATGCTATTCTTTCAGTCACTCTCGATCAAGCGGCCGAGAACCGATATCTTTTTCATACCTCAGTATGAGGGATAAATCCCCCCTCTTGCTCCCACTCTTCTCCTTTGTTCCAAATGAGGGTAATTTAGTCAATTCTCACCCTTTTCTTCCCTTCCAACCTATCATGAACATGTGTCCATGGGGACCACCTCTACCCCAAAAAATCTCAGCCATTTAATTTAAAATCGACAAAGTTCCGAAATTGACCTTGATGACCCGAATTTGACTTTTTTGTGAAATTATCCATTTGAAAGGGAACGACCCAACTAAGCTAACCGTAACAACGACTAAATTTTTTGGGTCCGGAAAGATCCCGAATGACTCCCGGAGTCATCGGTTGACTTTTCCAGCGGTAAGTCAACTTTCGCCAAATTTCACCGGTTCTACCGAGGGCGGTTCTTACAGAGGTGTGTTCATTTGGGTCAAGTTTGTCGGAGTTCCTTTCCATGGATGAAATCGTGGGAATTTGGAGACCTTGGCTGCTAGTTTGGATATAGTTGTCATGGTTCATCCATTGTCGTTACATGGGAGGAGCTTTGCCGAATCCATGGTCCTGATCCAAATGGAGCCCTGTGTACAATTGAAGGCTTTGAAGGTGGATTTGGGTGATGAGGCTTTCATGGTTCTACCCTCGATTGTTGATGTTGCGCCTGTGCCAGACTCTTATGTTGAAGGCTGGTCAAGGAAGGGTAAGGATGGTGAGTCGAGTGGGAGTGGGTCAGAAGAAGCAGGATATGATGAGTATGAGAAGGATAGCCTCAATACCCTAAACTTAAGGGTAATGATGTTGTGATGGTAACTTTGTCCTCGTCGTCAATCTGTCCTGAAAATTAATCTCCTTCAAATTCTAGAAGCACGACTCCAAGTTTCCAAGTCTATAATAGAGAGCTCGAGAGTGTGATGCATTTGTCTAATGGGTGAGTGGGGCTGTGCTCGAGACATGCACATACACATATGGTTTTTCTAGATACGAAGTCCCCGTTAGTACCCTGTGATTCAGACAAGACGGTGTCGAGCAATTTCCTTTTCCGCAAGAAGAAGAGTGGGTTTAAGGGTAAGAAATATGTGGGAACTCGGGATCCCTATCAGATAAGACGTTGTCGGATGAAGTTTATGGGCCCGGACCTAATAGAGATCTGACCAATCATCAGGTAGCTACCAAGGCTTGGGCTTATTGTAGTAAAAGGGGATTTAAATCCAAGACTACCGCCGAACAGTTCAGAAAAGATCTCGACATGCTAGGCACATAATTGCGCCCCTCAGTTCCGAATGGTGCTTCTAATTCGGAAATTATGTCGGATGCTCTGTGATTGATTGAGGAGATATACCCCAAAGTCTGATAGAGGCCTATGTTGAGGGTCTGCGTGTGGTTGGTTCGTGTTTTTTGTTCTTCATCGGTCTCCTCTCGAGGGTGGTGCTAGTATTCATAGAAGAGTTTTGGTAGTTTTACTTGTCTGGGTCGGTTTAGGCTTGTAGGCCTATTTCTCTTTGTGTTTTGTTTCTGTGTTTTTAGTTGTTTTTATGGTTGGTTTTGGTCCCATTGTTTGGACCGTGTAGCTCTTGGTTTTAGTTTGTCCTCGTACAGATTGTCTTTGTCTCTTTTAGGGAGTAAGACCTTATAAAATCTCTCTAATAAAAAAAAAGTCTATTAAGGTTTATTATGGATTGAGTTTAACTGGATGGATATAATACAAAGGAGGTGGGTTTAGAAAAAAATCTTAAATTAAATCCCAATATAATAAACAATCGATTCTTGATTTTTTTTTTGTTTTAAAAATCAACAAAAAATCACCAATTTTAAATTTTTTTATTTAGAATTGATAGAATTTTCTAATTTGAGTGTTTTTTTACTCACCCCTAACTTATAAGATGGATATGTATACTTTGTGACTATCGGTCAAAACTCAAACCTTTATGTGAAAGGTATTAAGTTCGACTCATCATCCGCTGATAGATAAGTAATTAATTATAGATTAGTGTCATTTGTGTTTTAAAAAATTATCTCTCAAGCTTTTCAACCTGTGCTCTGTACTTCTCTTCTAGTTGTCTTTCTTTCTCTCTTTCTAAGATAGTGGCGATGGAGCTTCCTCTACCATCTCTTTCCTCTCCTCACCGACCAACGGGCATCCCTTCCCTAACCCTACCACCAAATTCTCTACTTCACACCTCACCTAGCTCATTAGAGTATATTCTAGGAGCTAGACCTAACAACCAGCCATCAACCTCCGTCTCGACCCCAACATCCATGCCTTTCAACTCCACTCCAGCGATCCTTGAGTACATTCAGACCAAAATAACGATAGTCTCATTCGAAGAACCTTTGAAGACTTCATATACGATGATGAGGTAATCGAAGTCCCGATTGGCAAAATCCCTACCATCGACGACACTAGATATTGGTTAGCCTTGGCAGACTGCCTCCTTACCAATAAAAAGCTCAACCCTAGAGCTCTCTATGACTTGCTGGCGGTGACATAGAACATCTGGGGCTTGGTTATCCAACCCCTCACAGACCAAATCATCTTCTTCTTTCCGTCCTAGGAAACGATGGAGAACATCAGAGCCAGAGAACTGTGGACTTTCTATGGCGCCATCCTACTGCTCACACCACTACTGCCAGAAACTAAACTAGGAACCCTCATTTTCTGAAGATTTCATATCTTCATTCGAGCGCTTGGCATTCCAGTGGAAGCGTGTACCTCCCAGATGCAGGACCTAATCATCTCCAAGTTGGGAACAAAGGTCCTAACATGGACTCAAGCCCAATGGAAAGAATGGGACGACTACCTCTAGCTTTGGATAGAACTCAATATTTCCAATCCGTTCTGTTTCTATCTCCGTCTCCGATTCAAAGGTTCTAGGGAGCCCATCATCGTTCGTCTTTAGTACGAGAATCTACTGGATTTTTGCTATCGGTGTGCCGTTTAGGCACTCCTACTAGTCCTGCATGACATCTATACCAGTAGGGGACCGACATGCAATGCATTTCACAGAATCCATCCTTGCCACGACGGGTATACAAACCGAGGGTTACTTCCAAACAGACTGAGAGGCATCTCAACCGAAACCTCACCATCCGACACTCATGCAGCCTAGTGGGAAGGGTCCATCCCCCTCTCTAAACTCAGTCTCTCCAGGGAGCTCTCGTGAGGGATGCTCTACGACCCCCACGGTACCGGTTTTCGGACGAGGTTCAAACTCGAGTTCGTCAAAATCTCTCCTTAGAGTCTTGCCTAATGATCCGAACTGTAGGTGTGCCTGACCTTTGGAATAGGAGGGAAGTGAAGAGATCAACAATGTCTAACCTGTCTCCGATATTTGTTCGACTTACGATTTTTCTTAACCTGTGGCATCTGAGCGACTTGACAACCTTGGAAGTAGGTCCAGATTCTTTTCCACCACCACATGTTCCCCAACCAAGGTCTTGGGCACCTGCACTCCCACCAACCATACTCATTCCACCACACCGTGAACTCAAGGATCCACCACCATCATTAAAGTTAATCATCATAGAGCCACTCGTACACATACCAACACAAATGCCCCAACTCAAGTGTGAAGATAACTAACAGGGAACCTGAGGGGAATTCCTAGCTCAGGGAAACACCGGGGGACCATTACCTAATCCCTCATCCCAGGGACCTCAAATATGAAGTATGTAAAGGAGCTAGCAAGGGACAAAGTCAAGAAAGTCGTTGCTCTAAAAGAAAGCCTAAAGAAAAAGGTCTTCGAACTACTTGACGTTGAACTGACTGTCACTCCCCACCCCCTCGAGTATCCAAGAAGGTTGTAAAGGAAACTCCTCGCGAGCTATGATTGGAGGTCTCGAGGACATGATGGTTAGATGTTTGTCTTTCCAGTCTGTTTGTGGGGCCAATTGGCCAGGTCACATCCCCTAGGTAGAGGTACCCCGTTTTACCTCAACAGGCTAAGACAACCACCCAAAAGGGTTTCTAGATCCTTATACATGTTTAATTGGTTTAATCTATTGTTCGTCTTATTATTCTCCGAACCTATTCGTTAGGAGTTGATTATGTAGATTAGAACGTCGGTATACCTATTTTCAATAGGGTCTCGGAGTAAAATCTCGACTATATAGATGATCCCTATATTTTATATTCAACAAAAGTAATGATATAAGATTTATTACCTTCTCGCTGATAAAAACATAAATAGATTTAGAGCAGCTCCAATGGGTCGTTGCTCTCAGTCGTGTCAAGCGTAGGCACGGCCCTGACACGACGCGCTGGCACGGCTCATCGTGTCTGTGGGTCGTCTCTGCCCCAATTGAAATTTCACTTCTCCTCTCTTCTTTCAAGCTTCTATTCCTCTCCAAATCCTACAGTTTTTTCCTAGTTCTATTTTTTTCGATGGCGAATCTTCCAACGCTAGACGAAATGAAGCAAATGACAGAAGAACAAATAGACGCCGCGATGGATAGGTTTCTGGAGGCAACACAACAAGCATTAGAGGATCAACTGATGGCATCCATACAACCAATGGGCTAGGATGATGATGAGGCCGAGAGCTCAATGTCGGCGCCGAGACCAAAGCGGAGAGTGATTGAGCGCAACCGCAAAGATGCACACAAAGGGTTGATCCGTGACTACTTCGCGCCTCAACCGGTGTACAGCGACCAACAATTTCGGCGACAGATCCGGATGTCGAGGGACATGTTCATACGGATCATGAATGGTTTGAGTGGCCGGTACGCTACTTCCGGAACAACAAGGATGCTACGGGGAGAGCCTCTTTCACTCCACACCAGAAGTGCACGGTAGCACTTCGTCAGCTCTGTTATGGAAGTCCAGCCGATGCCTGCGACGAGTATTTGCGAATGACGAAGACCACTGCGCTCGACTGCCTGAAGAAGTTTTACATTGGCGTCATCAAGGTTTACGGGCGGACCTATCTACGACGCCCGATCGTGGGAGATACAAGACGGTTGTTGCGAATCAACGAAGAGCGCGACTTTCCGGGGATGATAGGGAGTCTAGACTGTATGCACTGGGATTGGAAGAACTGTCTTGTGGCATGGGCTGCACAGTTCGCAAGTAGGGACCACGGGAACGTCCCCACAATCATGCTCGAAGACGTAGCATCCCAAGACCTTTGGATCTGGCACTCTTTCTTCGGGACACCGGGCTCCAACAACGACATCAATGTGCTCATTAGGTCTACACTATTCTCCCAAGTAGTAAAAGGCTTCGCCCTAGATGTGAAGTTCAAGATCATCGGTAGAGAATACGAAACCCCGTATTACTTGACAGATGAAATATATCCTCTTGGGCAATATTTGTGAAGTCCATACATGCTCCACAAACGCCAAAACAACGATGCTTTGCTAGATACCAAGAGGCGTGTAGGAAGGACATCGAACGAGCGTTTGGAGTTCTACAGGCCCGATTTCACATCGTTACTCGCCCGGGCCGAATGTGGGATAGGGGCTCACTCTTAGTGACCATGACTGCTTGTGTGATCCTACACAACATGATCGTTGAGGATGAGCGGAGGCCGTGACCCACTGATCCGTTTGCAGATATTGGTGTCCCGGACCCAACCGTCCGTAGAGGACCACCACCAGCGGTGACCAGGGACAGTATCTTGGGCCATAGATTAAGGATTCGGGATCGGAATGTTCATCACCAACTCCACGATGATCTCATCGAACACATTTGGGCTAAATTTGGAGATGGCGGCCGCAATTAAATATTAATCATCAACGTTAATGTAATTTCTATTTGGTTTGAAATAAAACAATTGTTATGCAATTTGTATTTGGTTTTAATTATAAGTGTTACAAATATTTGGGGTGTTTTTTAAATGATTGAAACAATGCTTCCTGACACTGCTCTTGTCATTGTAGATGCTCTTAATACCTTCTCAAAAAAAAATTATTGATCAATTGAGATTCATATAGACTAAATTAACGACAGGTCTAATAAAAATGTGCATGTTTTTCCTTCTGCCTGTTCTCTCCCTTCAGCAGCAGTCCCCGTGAATAACGATCTGTTCAGAACTCAAACCACGTAAACCCTAGAGGTATTAATCTTGTACATCCAATTTGTCTTTTCGATCTTATTTTTGCTATTTCGATTCCTTCTCCAATTTTCTGGCTTTTGATTGTCCATCGACACCAAAATTTCATGAGATTTGATAATGTTTTGCTTTTCTGAACTGAACTTAACGGTAAATTGCGATGATTCGGAGTTTCGAGAAAGTTGTCTTCCTTTTCCGAGCTAGGTATACAACGACATTTTTTGAGCAATCGTACAAATTTTTGCTTTTCCTTGCATCCGTTTGTTATATTAGGCCCTCCTTCTCTTCTGATTAGCAACTGTTATCGAGCTGTAATGTTTAATTTCCAGTTGCTTCCTGTGATTTGTAAACTGAGCTAGGGTTTGTGTAGGTAAACTGTATAGGGCATGAACCTGAGGATTGTGTATGAAGGTAGGAAAATTGAGCTGCTGGATTTGTACTAGTATTGGTGTGTTTAAGTTCTGAGTGAGGGGGTGTAAGGGGAGCACTTCAAATATTTGGAAACTGAGAATGTATGGAAGGCCGGGTCTGGACCGATTTAAGAAAGCTCAAACCTTGGAACCCTTCTCAGTGTCTACTGTCAATCCTAGAACTGCTACCGAGGCAGCACCAAAAGCAGTTGTCCAACCCTTGGGTTCCCGTACCCAGCACCAACCAACTGTTGTCCCGAAACCTGTGGGACAGGATGCAATGCCTTCGGTGGGACAGACTCAGATCGGAGGAGGGCAATCCACCTGGCAACCTCCTGATTGGGCAATTGAGCCCCGCCCTGGTGTTTATTATCTTGAGGTTTTGAAAGACCGTGAGGTCCTAGATCGGATCAATTTGGATAGGCGAAGGCATATCTTTGGTAGACAAATTCACACTTGTGATTTTGTGCTCGATCACCAGTCTGTTTCGCGTCAACATGCTGCTGTTGTTCCACACAAGAATGGAAGGTTAGATCTTTTTCATAGTTCATGATATCCTTTTTGTTGGATTTGTTATTTGGCTATTTACTGTTAGCTTTTGCTTCGAAAACCACAAGATCCCATTACTTCGAGTTAAGGGGTGCTGCTCTTTCTCTTTTTGAAGATACTGTGCTGATAGTGTACTCTGTTAAATATGCCATTTCAGTGTGTAAATGGTGTTCTTAAACCATGTGGTATTTATGAACCTTTATCTCGTCTGCAGCATATATGTTATTGATCTGAGGTCTGCTCATGGTACATTTGTTGCTAATGAGCGGGTGAGTAAAGATACACCTGTGGAGCTTGAAGTCGGACAGTCCTTGCGCTTTGCTGCGTCAACTAGAAGTTACATTTTAAGAAAGGACAATGCAGCTCTTTTTCCTCCACCTATTTCGTCTTCAGAGATTAATCTGCCTCCTCCTCCTGACCCTTCAGATGAAGAAGCTGTTGTGGCTTATAATACATTTTTAAATCGCCATGGTTTGACTAAGCCTGGCCTTGTTTCTAGTAGCTCATCAAGAATAAAAGATGACAGAGAGAGATCTGCTAAGAGAATTAAGAGGGCAAGAGTAACCTTCAGGGATCAAGTTGGTGGAGAGCTGGTTGAAGTTGTTGGGATTTCAGATGGCGCAGATGTTGAAACAGAGCCTGGTCCACTAGGTGTGAAGGAGGGAAGTCTTGTCGGTAAGTATGAATCCCTTGTACAAGTTACAGTGATACCCAAAGGAAAGGAACAGCTCTCTTCAAAGGAAGACAACGTTTCTCCAAAAGGCGTGACTGAGAAGCTTCAACAAGTATTAAATAAAGTCAAAGCTCCTCCGAAAGGCGGTATATATGACGATCTGTTTGGGGAATCCTTTTCTGTCAAAGTTGGTTCTTCGTGGGCACTCCCGACTGCTAGTTCTGAGAAGATACTTCAGTCACCACCTAAAGAGGCCTTAGGCAAATCAGCTGCTGCACGAAATGGAAACCCTGTCTATAACTCTGGCCAAGTCATTGATGACGATGATGATGATTTATTTGGTGATTAGTTAAAGTTGATCAAACAGCTTATGGAATACAAATGGACGTGGTAGGCAAATACTCTTGGAGATTACAAGGTGTTGCTTCCACTTTTGTTTTGGGATACATGTAATTCATCATTTGTACTGCATATCTGCTTGACCCACCAACGGTCAAAGTTTTCAACCTTTTCATTTGACATGAGGAAATGGTGTGTGTTACTTAGAGGAAATGGAGAAGAATTTAGTTGTCTACTAGGTAGGTGGATAGTTCTCATTTTATTAATTGTTAATCTCATGAAATGTGTTTGTACCAGGAATTGGCTTACATTTCTATTTGGTGAATGAGTTTTTATTCTTAAGGCTCTCTTTCATTCATACGGATTTGTTAGAGATGCTTTTTCTACTCTTTATCTCCACTGGAAACTAGTCCAAGTCCAGGATCCCGTACATTTATCTTCAAGTTCTTAGCCTATATATTTAATGTCAGTAAATGTGAATGTATGACTAATATCTAACTTCTTCATTGGGTGACGGAACTGTGTTAGCCAGAAGATTAAATTGTTTGCTGCTTGCTGATTAACTTTCCTTCTCATGGGCATGAAGGGGGAATAACAAGAACCAATCTTTTCTACATTTCTGCTGTGCATTCTGTCATTAATATGATTTACAGTCCATCTCTCTCAAACTTGCAGAGACAGGTAGTGCTTAGAGATCCATGTCGGACAGTTTATGCTCCCAGCAGCTTGGTCTCCATGGTTAATTGCAGAAAGTGATGGAGAATATATAAATAGGTCAACAAACCTCCTGTACTACAATTACAGTTGACTTTCAACTGTAACTTGAAGATAGATAGCCAATTTTCCTAAATGTTTCATGTGTTGCACACTTTCTGGAGTCTTGTCCACGACAATTTACATTCATGAAATAGAAGGTAGATCCGATAGTGAAGGGAATGGAATTACCTGTGATTCATTTATGTGTTACAGATTTTCCTTCTCAAGGGTTTGGATCTGCATCCTCAGATGGAGCCTGGGTAGGAGGAGCTTTTTCTTTTGATGCAATGTGGACCGGTACAGATGAAAAACGCTACATTGCGCATCTGTTTTCTTGATCTTAATTTGTGAAGCTCCACTTATCTCCTATCAACCTCAGCATTTGTGTTGTTCTTGGGTTGTCGTTTTCATTGTTGGAAGTCTGAGTTATCACACAGTTTTGTTCTGTAAAGCTGCCATATGAAGGAAATTTGTATCTTCAGAGTCTACATTGTCTCTGAACAATTCTGAGTCTCATCCTAATTTCCTCCACCTTTCTTATAAGATTCTGAATTCATTTCCTTATTGGATTTAGCTTGTGGGTTTATTCAAGATTAGTTTTGCTTTCATCTTTTGAGCAGCTGAAAAGAACTTTTTCATCTAAATTCTATAAACATGATAGCTAATCTGAAAGAACAAGATTAACCAAACTCTAATCACTAATTTCATTGATTAAGTATTTGTTAACTAAAAAAATGATTTTTAATAACCTGATTGTAAGTGAAAACTAAAAGCTAACGAAACTAAGTTGGGTACCTTCGGCTTTGATTCCATCTTCAACCACTTTTAGAGAGATAACATGCCCTGATCGGACTACCGGGGGTTTTTGTTTTGTTGCCTGCAGGTTCATGGAGCAGAGAAGGGATACGGAGCGCAGACAGTAATATGGACATGCTGCAGGGCCAACTTAAAGAGGTGACCTTGGAAATATTCTCTCTCTAATAATCGCGGCCTCTTCTTCCCTTCTTTCTTCTACCGGGGCTTCTTTTTCTTTGGGGATCGCCGGTTCTCCTCCCCCTCTAAACCGTCTTTGTCTCTTTCTCCTTCTCTTTTTTTCTCTTCTTCTTCGACCTTGTTTGGACTGGTGCTCACCGGATGTCCAATCACCTTTCACTTCTCTCGGGCCCCGACCTCCGCCGCGCTAGTATGCTCTGCCATCGTTCGTCATTCGAGCCCCCGTCGTCGCCCAGACTAACGTTCGTGCTTCTGTCGCCCCCGGCCCGAGCCCCGCCGCCCACGCCTCCCTCAATCTTGCCAAGCCTGTCGCCCTCTGTTGCCGAGTCCCTCCGCCCACCGCCGTCGAGCCCCACCACCCTTCGTCGTTGGGTCCCACCACCAGTTCAGACCGGGTTGTATGAAGCGTTGTTTGCTCTTGTTGTCTCTCGGTGACACTGCTGGTTCCATACCGCCACCATATCGTTTGGAGTGTCTGTGACACCTCTTTTGTGCTACCATATAGTCAGTGTTCATCCGAGACTCCCTGATGCTGCGCACCCTGCACAGTTTGTCTCTGGTCCTCTACCCCAATGGTCAGCCTTCTCGGTCTCGGGTGAGCTTGGTGGCCACCACAACAGGTAAAGATAACCCTTGAAAGGGCTCTTAGAACCTTGTATCCGCTTAATTGTGCTAATCGTCGTGATTGTGTACTGTCATCCTAGTTCTCTTAGGAGTTTGTTTAAACTTAGCGTGTCGGAACACCTATCGATTGATGGAGGTGTCGGACTTAGTCTAGGCTTTGTTTTGGGTGTATTACCGTGTATGTTGGCGCTTTTTGATGAATGAAAGCATAACCTTTCCTCAAAGAAAAAAAAGATGACCTTGGACCTTGATTGGGATTACAAAGTAGCTATCCTAGAAGAGGAACTCGACCATAATCTCGGGAGATATGTTACACGACTTGAGGATCACAGCACTTGTGGGTTGTATTTAAATTAGTTTTTACACGCTCTTAAATATCTGAAATGAAGAAAGGCAGACATATGGAAAATAAAAATATGTTATCTTCCTCCTCTCACCCCTCTCTCTCTATCTCTCTACCATTCTTATCAAGCACAAATACAAACCATAGTCTCCTCGTATCTGCCACTTCTCACCAGCATTCTTACATTCGCCTGACATGGTATCAGGTTTCCTTTCCAACACATGTCTTCATCCAATTCGAAGTTACAATTACAGGAAGACCTTACCACCACAAAGGTTTATTTTCAATGAATCCGTGGCAGAGATCCAAACAAATGTGCTCAATATGTCAAAGCTTTTACTCGATGGTCGACAAAATCTCGATTACCCTCTTCGACCTTAGACCTTGGTTCCACCATCACCGCCTTATGTTTCTGGGTTCATTCCATAAATGAAGCCACCGCAAGATCAGACCCAAGACACATAAGGTAGACGAGATCCACAAGCTCGGAACCCACCAAGATTTGATGGTTCCGATTTCCAAAGCTGGGAACTCAAGTTCTTGCAACACTGCCTCTTGGAGAACATTTAGAGAGCAACATGGTTCAGGAGGCCAGGCTGGGCTTTGAGGAAGAAGCTCTCCACCCCCATCTGTATTTCAAGAAGCAACTATAAGTATGCGGTGTACTCAAATCACCTTGTCCGGATTACATCGAATCCTTGCATTGTCGGCTCACGGACGGAGATTACACGGACTACATGTCCGAGCTTGCTCATTTGCATCAGGATGGGTTTGTTGAAAGTTACTTTTAATCTTCTCAGGCGATTGTTATTCAACTCAACCTCTCGGAGAAGGATACGTTGGTGATATTCTTGAGCCATTTTCTTCTTGAGATTGAAGACGTTGTGCAACTCTATTTTTAGAAAGATCTTAATCAGGCACTTATTATGGCCAAAAAATCGGAACGAAAAGGTCTGACCTTTCCTCGAACCATTTTCAGTCTTCTTACCCGAGCCGTACGTACACACATGCTGCTCCTTGACCTCCTTACTTACCATAAAAAATTCACCCACAGCGTCTCAAAGGCCATTGCTCAACCTGGCCGGTCGCCAGCACCTCCCACGACGACTCAAAGACAACTTCGTGATGATCAATTCCGCAAAGGTTTATGCGTTTGGTGTGGAGAAATTTTCTTGAGGGAGCATAGTTGTACGAAATCGTATTTATTTCAACTCATAGTTGAAGGAGATTCAGTCAACCAAGCTGGTGATAAAGTATTTGTCGACTGTGTAGCATCTCTAGATCCATTTGTAGAAGATGATTCTTCTCAAATTGTAGCGGACCTTGTGATTTTGCTTCATGCCCTCTGTGGACTTGCAGGTTTCCACACAATGATGATCCGAAGATCTCTTAACACTACTCCGGTTGCGGTTTTGGTTGACTATGGTTGTACACATAATTTCCTCAGCTCATCTCTTCCTCAGAGCGTGAATTAGGTTACTACACCCATTTTCTACATTCGTGT
Source organism: Erodium maritimum (assembly GCA_963921825.1). Classification (NCBI taxonomy): domain Eukaryota; kingdom Viridiplantae; phylum Streptophyta; class Magnoliopsida; order Geraniales; family Geraniaceae; genus Erodium; species Erodium maritimum. The sequence goes on along the minus strand of OY997595.1, from coordinate 45,371,443 downwards.
GGTTTTGAAAAATGGGATCATCTGATACAATCGTTTACAATGAGAGGTGAAACTCCCATCTTTTGTGGATGACTTCATTTTGCTTCTAGTGAAGGGTTGTGATGTCATACTAGATTACAATGGCTTATTACTCTTGTTCCGATCCTTTGGGAATTTGCAAACTTATCCATGGAATTCGCACTACAAGGCAACAAAGTACATCTTTTGGACATACCTCCATGAGAGATTACTGGGGCATCATGCAAATTGTGCCACAAATTATCTACAACTCTGGTACATCTGTCATTGTTTTCTTCTCGCATTAGTAGTCCTTTATCGCATTTGTCTTCTCAGCAAGGTCAAAATTTTATTCATCTTGAAGCCGTGAGAACACTATTGTCTGAATTTAGTGTCCTACCCCCCCTCCTTGAATAAGTGATCACTCTATCCAGTTCTTACCTGATGCTCATGCAGTTAAGATAAGGCCTTATCGTTATCCATCTGTCTAGAAGACTGAATTGCAGTGCCTTATCACTAAAATGTTGGAGTTTGACATTATTCGATAAAGCACAAGAAAATTCACTTTTCTTGTAATTCTGGTTCACAAAAAGAACACATGTTGGAGATTATGTGTTGATTATAGAAGGTTGAATGCCATAAGGATAAATTTCCGACCCCCTTGTCGAGGAGCTACTTGACGAACTCCATGGTGCTACGATATTTTCTAATTTGGACCTTCATGCATGATATCATCAAATCTTCATGAAGAAGGAAGACGTTTGCAATACTGCTTTTTGCACGTATTCAGGTCATTATGACTTTCTAGTCATGTCTTTCGGTCTCACAAATGTGCCATCGACGTTCCAATACTTGATGAACGATATATTTAGACCACTCACTCGAATATACGTGCTTGTGTTTTTCGAAGATGTCTGAATATGTTCCTCTTCCTTGACTGATCATATTATGCACTTACATTTGGTGTTGGAAATTTTGCAGGCTCGACAACTCTTTCTCAAAGAATCGAAACACGTCTTTGCTGCTAGGGAAATTGAGTATTTGGGTCACGTGATCTCATCCCAAGTTATGGAAATGTATAAAAGGAAAGTTTAAGCAATCTTAGATTGGTCTGTTCATACTACGCTCAAGCGTCTTCGAGGGTTCATGGGCCTTACTAGATATTATAGGCGTTTCATCTGGTTCTATCGCTTGACCCTTGATTGATCTTTTATAAAAAATATGTTTTTATATGGTCTTCTCCTGCTACAGAAGCATTTCAAGCTCTTAAGACTGCTCTTACTTCAACTCTTGTTTTGGCTTTAACAAATTTTCAGGTAAACTTTATGCTCGAATCAAACACGTCGAACACATGTATTGGGAGAGTACTTACTTAGTTGGGGAAGCCTATTGCGTTCTTCAACAAACCATTGGGGATTCGACAACGCTCTTTGTCGGTTTATGAACGAGAAATGCTGATGGTTATGTTGGCCACGAAGCATTGAATGTCTTACCTTATGGGTCAACATTTCATTATAAAGACAAACCACAAAATCCTCCGATTTTTGCTTGATCAAAGAACCACAACACCAGCAAAACTACAAATGGGTAATCAAGATAATGGGGTATGATTTTGAAATTCAGCTTTGCAAAATCTCGGCTAACACGGTCGCAGATGATTTATCACGATCTATGGGGGACGACGATCACAATTATGTAAGCACAAGCTCTGATTCTAACTCTACACTCTCCATAATTTCCTATCCACTTTTGAATCACATTAATAGATGATGGCTTAAAGATGATCACCTTCATCCAATATAGCATCTTTGCAGAGCAATACCATTGAAGTTGGTAACTTCTCATGGGTGAATAATAAGCTTCTCAAGAAAGGGAAATTAGTAGTAGGGAAATATGTCTCTTTAAGGCAAGAAGGCATTGCCTATTTCCATGGGGGGAGCAATTGGAGGTCACTTGGTAATTTTAGAAACTTACAAACACATCTCCTCCCACTTTTATTGGAAATGACATCGTAAGGATGTGGCTTCGTTCATCTTGGAATGCACTATCTGTCAGTCCTATAAACTCGATTTAGCTGCATCTTCAGGATTGCTTCATCCACTAAGCATACCATCGAAATCATGACATGATATATCGATGGATTTCATCGAGGGGCTGCCAAAAGCAAATAGGTTTGATGTTATATTCGTTGTATTGATCTCCTAGCGAAAATGGCTCACTTCATCCCTCTTAAGCATCCATAGGGAGCTCTCACAGTGGCACAAGCCTTCCTCAACACTATCTTTCGTTTACATGGCAAGCCCGCTTCCATTGTTAGTGATTTGGATAAGAATTTTCTCTTGGGGTTTTGGCGTGAACTTTCTTGTTTACAACACAACACTCAGAATATCTTCTCAACCTATCATCCCCAAACAGACGTCCAAACTGAAATTTTCAACAAGGGACTAGAAATATACTTGAGGTGCATGTGTTCCGACAACCCGAATAAATGGTCCAAGTGGCTTCCCCTGGCCGAGTTCCGGTACAACACCTCCTTTCACTTGGCTATTTAGAACACACCCTATAACTCTTTTTATGAACAAGACCCATTCACATTCTTTATATCACATGGTCTACCGATTTGGAGGTGGGAGATTGAAGTCTCTTTGCAAGGGAAGAAGTCTCGTGCGTTCTAAAATTTCATTTGATGCATTCCAAATCTCGCATGAAATCCCAAGCAGATTACAAACGTTTGGATCGTGTGTTTCAGGTTGGAGATTGGGTCTATGTTAAACTTCAATCATACAGGCAAAGCTCTGTTACTCGTCGTTATTCCCAAAAGCTTGGTCCAAAGTTTTTTTTACCCATTCAAGATCTTGAAGAAGATAGGCTCTGTTGCTTACACTATTAATTTGGCCAAACTGCTTGTATCCACCCCACGTTCCATGTGTCCCAATTGAAGAAACATGATGGGCTTCTTATCTCCCACCTTCCTTTTTCTGAGCTTATACCCGATGGTACCATCGCACATTTTCCTCTCCAAGTAATGGATCTTCGTATGGTGCAACGAGGAAATCGTGCTGCCACTCAGTTGTTAATTCACTGGTTCGATTCTGATCCTGAAAACGCTTCTTATGGGTACCTATTCGAGTTACAAAAACGTTTTCCATAATTCCAATGCACTTTATGAGGACATGAAACATTTTAATGGAGGGGTGTTGTTACATGGCTTGAAAAACACTACACTTGTGGGATGTGTTTAAATTAGTTTTTACAGCTTTATGTCTTTCCATTGAGCTTATGTATGGTCTAGCTCAAGCCGATATCCTTTACATGCTCTTAAGAATCTAAAATGAAGAAAGGCACGACATATTCCAATTACAAATTTGTCATCTTCCCTCTCTCTCTCTCTCTCTCTCTCTCTCTCTTTACTCACTCTTCTCTCTCTATACCCTTTTTATCAACTACTAATCGCAACCCTAGTCCCATCGAATCTGGCGCTCCTTACCCACATTCTTACATTCACCCAATAAGATCATAGGCAAAAAAGGAGCGAACGGAACGTCCATACAATAAAGGTGTTTTCGTCAAATTTATGAACGAAGTCAGGTGTGCTAAGGGGCATCTTTATAAAACTTATAGCGGATGGGACACTTGGCTTTTCCTTCCCTAACAAACTAGCGACGGGAGGCATGGACGTTCCACAAGTCCCTTTTGATCCTCACACATTTCTCCACTAATGACAATCCGAAGGAGCTTCGATTAAATGATATATTATCATGGGTTCAAACTTCAAATCTCCCGTTTAAGGGGATGAAAAGAAGAATAAGGGAGGAGTACCAAATTCAATTGCGACAAAGAAGGCATAGTACGAGGGGACTGCAACATTAAGGTATGTTTGGACGTTTGAAACCCTCTCAAGCGATCAGTCAGTGTTTTACTAGGTAACCAAATGGAAACTATAAGAATGATTCTTAGATACGAATGGTTCCTCGATTTATGTTTTTATTGCGTAATGCTAGTCCATACGGTAAGAGATAGCACGTAGATTCATGTACGCAAAGGAGAGACAAAATTGCGTTCGGCCCATTCATGAGGGCATAATGAAAAAGATATACATGTTATTTTAGGAATCGAACCTATCAAGGAGCATAGAAATGATTTTTTTTCGAGGTGTATCAGATAACTCATAGGGACCCGACATACCCAACCAGTATGTCATGGGGTGGGGTATCGGCTCATATTCAAACACAATGACTCAAGAACACTAATGCATGATGGGCGATATAGAGGTTTCGGGGGACAATAATTGCAAAATTCAGAACTTTATGCATGAAAAGGCTTATTGATTACCCAAATTACAGTTAAGATAGTCCCGATAAGGATAGTTATAGTCGGGGAAAAAGTCTAGGGTCTAAAAGAGGAGCATAGATGTAATAATAAGTAGAATGAAACAATGAGAAACCCTATGTTTATACTACCGAAGTTGACATTCAAACAAAAACCTATACCAAGGATTTTGGACAATGATAATAATCAAGCCGAGAAAGATAAGAAAATTCAAGAGAGTAGGAAGAGAAAGTTTTAGAAGGAATAAAATCACCAGAGTGTAGAATTATTTGTCATGCTTTAGGTTTTAGGGATGGAACTAAAATCTAGAGAGGAATTTTGAATTATAGGATTTTATGGGAAAACCTAGTATGGAATTACGTTAGAACACTCAGGACTTATTGGAACAGTTAGTTGAAAGAGGGAAGGAGAAACAATTGTTGATGGGGGATTTCAATTATATATTGAACCAGCGTGAGAAGCGGAGAGGTCTACCTTCCTTGGACAAGGACTGGGTTCATTAACCGATTAAAACTTTAAGGTAGGTCATGATAAGTGTTATGCATGCCTTCCTTAGATAGGGGTTGTGTTTATTAACCGATTAAAAATAACTTTTCTTTCTTCCTAAAAATTTTTGGTGTGAAAAAGCTCTGATGGTTCCTATTCGATGGTAAAGAAAAAGAGTTTCAACCTCGGGTTTTCAGGTTATGCATCGATGGTCGGGATTGTCATCTCCCTTATGCAACTCGTCATCCCACAGTGACTACTCTAAGGAGCTAGCAAACCATTCCCAATTTCTTGACAGTGTGCCGGCCTCTTCCATGGAGGGAGCCACGACTATGACTTGGAATGAGTAATCGTTAATCACATGGTTAACCACTTCTAGTTCCAAGAGTCACACTTTGTGTCCACTAGCACTTCACTTCCAAGTGATCCAACCTTCCAATTAGAGAGGGGCGACCATATCATCTAGGTAGGTCTTTCCCGCACAACCAAACCGGTCTCATGAAATTGGCTTCTAAAAAGCTTTAGTTCTTAAAACCAAAACAAGTAATCAAGCTATTAATGACCAAACCACATGAATGGCCTCCTAATCGTATATCGGTCCACCCTTAAGTTTTGTAGTCCTAGAACGCAAAGATGGAACCTTTAGGTTATAGAATGACAATCTTGGCTATAAGTCTTTACGAAAATCAACAACAACCATTCTTAATCACACATGAATATAGTAAAACTCAATATAAAAATAATATAGTCATACATCCATGGAGTTTCAACACGAGATACAAGAAATACGATGAGCAAGAGAAGATAAGAAATGGTACTCTAATGGAGGGAGAAGAGTCCCTCCTAGAATACGATGACTACCTTCTTCTTCTCTTGGCTTTTTTGCACACAATGTCGATCTCCCTCTTGCTTTCCTTTCCCTTGAAGGCTAAACAAAGCTACCCATGACGATGGAGCTCCCCCTCTCTCCTTGGTAAGACCCTCAAGGCTCTCTCTGTCCCAAGACTTAGTGTTTCACGCTTTTGGAACCCATAAATTTTGATTTTCAAGGGTCTATTTCTAGATTTCATAAACTATGTCATCATACAATATGGGGAATAAGTCCCACGCCTTGGGGTCTTGTCTCACGACTTGGCGTATGTGATTCTCAGGTCGTGGAGACGTAGCCCCATAAGCTATTCGAGATGTACTTGCTACATCGTGGAGCATGGTGTTACCACACAGTGGGACATATTTTATAAACCGTGGTGATGCAAGCTAGCTAAGGAGGTTTTTTTCCAATTGTCCTAACCCTAGCTGAACCGAAGTCGCTTTTTTAGGCCTTCATGTCGAGGGGATGCAAGGACAATCAACTTTTAAGAGTCCAAAGTTTGTTTTTCCTTCATTTCACACTCGTACTTGAAGTTCCTGCTTGATTCTCAATGTGCCCAAAGCTCCAAGCTCCATGTTTAGCTCCATTATCGAGTCAAAAGACACAAGGAAAGCGCAAGTGGATCAAAACTAAAAAGAAAAAATAAGTGTGCCTTTATGCGCTTTTATAAGCTCAACTTGGACTTTAAATGGAGAACTTATGTGTTAGTTTGCACCGATAAGACGAGTCTCATCAAGTGCCAGGAATTGATCAATCTCCAACAACTAAGATGTGGAAGTATTCTTCTTTAATTCTCATCTAGATCTTCTTTTGGATTGGTGCGCAAGAACTTGTATGAATGAAGACATAGGGTTTTAGGAGGTTGAATCCTTAGCTTGATTGCAGATGAATCAGAACAATCAAGTCGTATTCTTCAACTATTGTTTCTACATTCTAAGTTCCTCATCCTGAGCTGGGATTTTTTGTGGGTAAAATACCGTACTATACGTGTTTAACGGATAAATACCCCAAAGTTATTTCGTAACGAAAACAACTCCAAACTAACACTTAGTAACAACATCCCCCTTCCATCAATTTTTAGGGTTAGATTTAGATTTGGAGAGAGATTTAGGGTTGAAGTTGATTTTAGGATTGTAACACTACGGATAATTTCAAATTTTCTGAAAAAATGAACAATAATGGACGAAAAAATGGATAAAATGGGAGATGTTGTTACTAAGTGTTAGTTTAGAGTATGTTTTTGTTACGAAATAATTTTGGGATATTTATCTTTTAAGCGCGTATTGTACGAGGTATGTCAACTTAATTTACCCTTTTATTGTAAACAAAATCATTTACAAAATGCTCATTTCCTCAACAAATCTCTCTTATGATAAACCATCCTGATCCATGTAGATAACCAATTCCAACCATTTTCCACTATTCCTAATTTAAAAATAGAATCTGAACAATTTATTAGTACAACTATTTTTCAAATATCTCATTTCATTATCTATCACTCCTTGTCTTTCTATTTCATCCTAAATCAAGGCCACACTTATACTGAAATGAGTCAAACCTAATCAACCTTTTATTTTGTAAAATAAAAATATTACTATACATGAAAGAACAAAGGAATATTAGCCACCTAAATTCCAATCCACATGAACAACCAAATGATGGTCGCTTTCATGCCCTTGTTTTCTACTTATTATTATCGTTACATATCTATAAAAAGAACGTTTTGCTAAGTCTGATGTGGATCCTACTTGGCAGGCTTCCATATTCAGTATTGGTACTTCCCTTTCTTCTCCTGTCTCCAGCCCTTTTCCCTTTGTCAGTTACCCATTTTGATGGTATTCGACTGTTTTGGTCTTCAATTGAAAAACAACACATATATATTATAAGACACCATTGGAAAAGCGCAAGAGAAGAATGAAAAGGAGAGAACAAGCAGCCAACTCAATGGAGCAGATGTGGCTGATGAAAGCTTGACTGACGACCGTGGCTCCGAAGGTAGAGAGCCGGGTGAAAATCACAACTTCTTCGTTTCCTCTTCAATTGCAAGTTTAATTTTGTCTTCAATGTCATTGGTTCCTTCTCTTCTCTTTCAGTTATGTTTTGTCGACCCTACTTCAATTGCATTAACTCTCTTCTTCAATCGTTTTAACTCCCTTGTATTTGCCTCTCCTCCTCTTATATATGCGTTTGGGTACTGGAATAATAATTCATTACTGTAGTTTGCTGGCCATTTGATTTTCATCTACACTTTTGTGCTCTTAGTGTGGTCTTTTTTATATTCTTCTTCTCGACAAAGATTTGTCCTATTGAACTCGATTCAGTTCAATCATTAATTACACTCTGAGAATGTGTTGCGAATATATTCTTGCTGAAGAGGAGCAGAAGTTGTGGATAGGAACAGAAACAAGATTAAGCTCTTGCCCAGAAAGAGGATTGATCGGATCATCGACCCAGGTTCTTCCAATATTGAGCTCTCTCAGGTATTGTATTTCTTCCATTTCTGGTTTATGATCAACTTTGGATACATTATACATCTATAAGCATGGTCATACTTTGTTGAATTCCTATGTTATATTTCATTTCAGTTTTCTTAAAATTTCTTCAATTGCGGTTATGGAAGGTTGTGATTGAATTTATGGTCATCGGGGCGTTTGATTTCAACTTGTATATGTTTCCTTTGGCACTGAATGAATTTAATTATACGGTCGTTTCGTGCATTTTACCTCTGTTATTACTGATATTCTATTGATAGTTCTGCCATGTATTTTTTATATTATTTTGTGTATTGTGTTTTCAGTAGTGTAACCCGTTGTTGCGGGTCGAATTGTTATTGTGTCTAATCGTGTTTGGTGTAACCTTGCTTTCGTTTGTTGCCTTCAGGTTTCACTGTTGTTGAATTGTGTTGTTCCCGGTTTGGCTGCGTCTGGTATGTTATTTAATTTTCAATGTAATTGGATAATGTTGTTTGTGTGTTGCATGTGTTTGTGAAGTTGGGTGTCGTTGTGCATATGTAATACATTTCTTTTCACTGTTCTTTGATAGTAGGATATAATTTATGCTATGTGATTTCCAGATATATGTGCAAGTTATGATGCTTTGTGGTCTACATTTGTTGCATGCTTCAAAATGGAAGGTGCATGAATAACTGAGATTGAGATACACTAAAACATTAATGGAAAGTGCTCTTTGTTCACGTCTTATAGACAAAAGTTCAGGTTCTGTGTTTAGGCTTTTTGACAGTATCAATGGCACTCTCAAAGCACATCTCCGAGGCTACAAGATGATGGTGTTATTGTGAACTTTGAATAGGTAGTGAATTAATTTCAGTTTGTGTTTAAAATGATCATCTTCCATCTTATTAGCCTAGAATTTCGATTAGTTTCTTTTGACCCACGACTAATTTAATTAAAGGTCTTGAACAAATCTCTCTATAAAATGCGGTGTAAGCAAAAGTTTAATATGGTTGATATAAGTGTGCAAGAATGAAAAATTAGAATGGGGTATATATAGATATTGTATATGGATCCTTATTATTCGCGCATTGTCTTTGTTGGGTGCTATAAACATTGTGTAAGACACTGAAGCTAAGCTCAGAAAACATCCCACAAGATATCCTGATGATACATTTGTTGTTAATGAAGCTATTCTCCGTACTTGTGACAAGGTTGCTTTTATTCCGGAAAAGAAAGTAGGAAAATTACTACTAACCTAACTTTTGAAATTCCTTGCACTATTTTTTTTTATCAGCAAATGTTTTATTGATGTAATTCCTTGCACTATTGTCAGGACTATCGTCTTTGTATTTGGGATACTGACTAGCCCTACAACAGGAATATGTGCACTGTCTGAGGTGAGTTCATTGCATTTTAGTAACTTTTAACCATATTCTAAAAATAGTTCTTCCAAGCTGATTATATCTGTTGAAATGTTGGTTCATACAAATTGTTGATATAAAACTATTCAAGTAACCCTTCCATGATTTTTTAAACATGATTTGTCTAACAGGCTATACTTGCTTTCAAATTTAGAAATGAAGTAGCAACAACTTGAATGTTTGATGTAGTTTTGAATTGTTAGTGATATAAATATCAGTAAAAAAAAGTATAAATAAACTTGTATTTATTGGAGCATGCCAATAAAAATAAAACAAAGTCTAAACATGTGTGATAAATTATTATATTTTTTTATTTGAATAACCGCACTGCAACTTTGTTGTGTATCTTCTGGATTTGTGATGTAGGACATAGTTTGCAAAGCTTTTATTCATTTTCTATAATTCTATAATGCTAATACTTGATGTCTTGGCTTTCTTCATTGAGGTATATATATTCTCAACTATGAAATGACTTTTTTAATATTTCATTGTTTTGTTCTCTTCACATATTCTCATAATGTTGAGGGTGCGTTTGCTCTTTGAGACTTTAGAATGAGGCCACTGAAACTAAGAAGCATGTCTTTGTTGTGACTTGCTAACTGTTAAATCATTGAGATAAAATTATATACATCTATTTTTTGTGTAGTTGCAGCCATTTTTCTGCACTAACAACTGCATATGTGATACTGCATTTGTTTTTGAGATAATTGTCAAAACATGCACTTATGTTTCGTCCACAAACGAAATAGTGCATAATGTTTTGTCCACGTCGTCTGGCTACCCTTATGAATCGTCCACACACTTTTGTTAGAAAAGTGTAACAGCAGAACCTGAATTGACAATTTTGCCCTTTGGTTTGAAATTCAAAAATAAGAATTTCGTCCAAAAAAATGAGTGACTGAGGATTGTTAGGGCAATTTCGTCCAAGAAAAATTTCAGACACAAGCACATGATAGCACGTGATGCTACAGATTCGAATATTCTGTTAATTTTACTGACAGAAGTGCGTGGACGATTCATAAGGGTAGCCAAACGACGTGGACGAAACATTGTGCACTATTTCGTTTGTGGACGAAACATAAGTGCATGTTTAGACAATTATCCCTTTGTTTTTTTGCACACGGACTTCAGCTACAAATAATTGGCAAAGTTGCAGATATTGTCTATTTGGAGTTGTGGTCAAATTATGTGCCTTTCACTCCCTTAATCTATTAAACTAGAACTCCATATAAATTATTTATAGGCTTGGATTATATTCATTCGTTTAAAATGCTTGAGTATGATATTCAGACTTTTACCCAGTACACAATTGCAAAAAAGGATTTAAATTTGGTGGAGTTGTTATTAAGGAAAAATAGGGAAAAAAATTATGATATTGGAAGAAAGAACTCTTGCATATTAATGGTATGTTTGGAAAGTCATCTCAACATAATTAGTCTCTTGACGCCTATAGCTGAGTTTTATGCAATTGATATTGGGTATGTCTCGCATGATTCAATTTTAAATGGAGTTCTTTGAATAACCGTCTTTGAACCTAAGTTGCTAGAAATGCTCTTATAGTCTTTTTCTTTAGAATTAACATATTGACAGTATAAGACAAGATGTATGATGAATTTTAGAAGTCTTGGAAGTGCGCCCATGTAAAAGTGCAATGTTACGAGTTTAAAATTTAGTTGTCAGTGAATAGGTCCTACTAAATATTAAATTTAAGTCCTATATTTGGTATATAGATGAATCATATTTATGTAGTTTGGTATATTCATGTCAGTTTCTATATGCTTATAAAAAATGTCGGTTTCTATATCATGCGTCACTATATAAATATCTTCCTTTGCCAACTCTTATTGGTCTAATTTATTATTTAAGAGTTAATACAATAGATTGTTGGAACTATTATGCTATTATTCTCTATTTCTTTCTAATAACATGTTAGTGGTTCAGAATTTTTACATTGACAGGTACTGTTATGGTGTTGAGTTTGTTGTTCTCTGGAAGATGTGTGTTGTGACAGGTACTGTTATGGTGTTGAGTTTGTTGTTCTCTGGAAGATGTGTGTTGTTTATAAGGGTTTGGGAAGTATTTATGGTTTACCAATTAGTCAAGGGAAGAAAAGGTACTGTCATACCAATATAAAGATATATATAATGATGTTTATTTGAAGTAAATTAACTTGAGAGAATTAAACTTAATAGTTATACAATGAAAACTTTTGGACTAAATAATGAAATACAGGTTTAAGAGTAAAAGTTAAAATTTTAGAAAGACAATTTGGTTTGTTACAATTTGCATTTTGTTGATTTGATATAATTCTCTCTTTTTTTTTGTATGGTTATAAAAGCTAGATTACTGGTATGTTGATGGCTTATCCGATTGCTTTTGATTTCTCACACATGGGATTGCATTGGTAGAATAGTGTATGGGTCTTTTAAATCTATTAATTTTATATGTTTGTACTTGATTTTAAAAGAGTGGGATATAAATGTAAAAAGAAAATCGTTCATATGATATTGATAACATATTGTAATACGTTTGCAAGTTTGTTATATCAATTTTATTAATTTTTTGTACATCACTAACCTAAAATTAAGAAAACTATTTATCAAAAAAAAAAAAATAAGAAAACTAATTTTTGTTGTTGCTTATATCTACAATCATCTTATAAGTTATAAGGTTTTATTTTTACTTCAATTCTAACTGATCTATCAACGATTTCATTACAAGGAATTTTTTCAAATATACGTGGAGTTATCACATTAAGCACCGCGCAACGCGTGGTGCACTCACCTAATAAAGTAATAATAACCTTGTTTTTCCTCTTGGGACATGTCATATCTTTCCATTGTTATTTTCAATAACCTCTGCTCATAAAATAACTCTGAGTCTGAGGGGTTCATTGAAAGACTGAAAAGATAAAATATAGATTAAGAGTATTGAATGTAAAATGAATGTTAGTGCCTATGGAGAAGTAAGTGAAGAGAGAGGTTCATAGATACTGGAGCTGATATAGTGGTAGAAAACAGAAATGTTCCTTTCCTATACATGAAAATTGGTCCTTTCCAAACACTCATCATATCAGCAACTCTAAAGTGAGCAATGTCATAATGATGATCATGTGATTATCATCATCACTACCATGAGGTTGAACCAACTACCCTCAAGGTGGAGCCTCCTCATTTCTCAAACACACCATCTCACTTCTCACTCTATAAAATAAGGGGTGGTTCTAGTTTTGCCATCATTTTCATACCATAAATAAATGTCATGTGAGGCCTCTAATCATCACACCAATATATATTTTATATTTATATAAGAATTAAAAGTTGGAGTAGGGCACATGCAAAGGAACACAATAAGGCAAAGGAGACAGAAATATTACATGGGATTGTTCATGTTGGCTCTCCCCCAAAAACCCAACTGGAGTGCAGACTACCATCTCTAGAGGTCAAAAAATCACATCAAGGTCTAAACACGGGATGCTGACACGTGGCAGACATACATATCAAGTTGGGTCGAATATACTCAAATAGTGGGGAGAAACATGGTGAGGAATGCACACACAATATTTGATCAGATATCTTGTAATTACTTGACTAATTGTGTTTTGATTCATAATTATACCTTGCCAATTTCTACCCAAACCCCCCAATTAACACTTGCATTGCATGCTTTTTTTGATTTAGTGAGTGAAAAAGGGAAAAAGGAAACATTCAATCATAGAGCACCAATGTCAAATTGCTTTGTGGCCTGTGGCTAGTCTCTGGTAATAGCCTTTTTTTGATGCATTACCATGTTGACCAAAACAAAACCATTAATAAAATCAATCTTCTCTCTCCCATGGTTTTGAGCTCCTTCCCACTCCCTCTCACTTGCAGCTTTCTTCATTCTCATTGATGCTGCTTGCTTCTTGCAACAGAGTCAAAGGTGATTTCTTTCTGGGTTTTGTCTTCTCTTGTAACTTCACTGAATGTTTTTGTTGCTCTTGGATTGGTTCATCACTTCCCAAAGAGGGGTTTTAGGGTTTTGATTGGATTCATATCACTTGAAAACTAATCCTCTTTGCTTTGTATGCTTTATTTAATTAGCTAGGTTCCAGTAGAGTATGGACAAAAAGAAAGTCATAGCATAAACAAACCCTTTTCTTTGATCTGATTTTTAGTCACCAAATCTCCAGGTAGAGCAGAGGTTTAACATAACCAACCATAGAGCTAAGCTAACCACCAAATCTTCAAAAATCATTGCTTCTGTTACATCCAAGAAGCTCCAATATATGCACACACATAATTGCTGATACACTTCTTTTGGGTTCAATAAACCACAAAGCTACTACCTTTACCAAAAGCTGGCTTCTGCTAATGCTAAACTCCTTGTTGAGAAGAAAAGCCCCCAACTCCCTTTCCTTGTGAAGTTGATGCCATTCCCAAAACAACAACTCTGCCCTTCCCTTTTCGCCACTACTTGTCTGCAAAACCACAGACCACTACCTTAGATTTCATCCAATCAATGGTGGTCTTGGAGATGGATCCACACCCACAGTACATCAGTAGCTTCTAACCACAGCTGTGTTTTAAGGTTAGTCTTATAATCATATCATGTAATAGGTTTGTTTTTCTATTTAATCCGGCATCAAAGGCGCAATGCAAGCATCTCTTTCACCATGCCTTAAGAACGGTTGTGACATATTTTGAGTGATCATGAATGAATGAAGAGTTTGGTTATTTTGTTGTGAAAGTCCGATCCAAAGCTTAACTCATAAATGTATTGTCTCCTTTGTTTCCAATTGTGGCCAGTAGTGTGAGGGATGGTTCAGAAAACTGTGTACCTGTTAGTCTTGAATTTGGGGGGTTCCGAGTTTCGTGGTTGACTTGCCACAGACACATGCAACAGAGTAGTTGACAAATGAGACTTGATTTGCTGTAATGTAACATAAATTTCTCATCTCATATGTAACTGACTTCTCAGGCTGTTCTGTTCCTTATACTACATGTGGCAGGCCTTGGCTGAAAATCTTGCACCTGTTCCCAAAGCCTAATGTGAAACTGAGTTTATTTACAGCTACCAACGAGAGGAACTTCCGGAACTGTTTGGGACAATTTTGCATAGCTTGTAGGCTAATTGTGCAACCACCAGTAATTGATCTTGTTGTTTCATTCCGTCAAAGAGCTTTGACAGCTAGAGATTTGACCATTCTTAATTCTATCCATAAGTCATTGTCGCTGGTATTTCCTCCTTTTATGTACTGATGCAAGGCCCAGAACTTCAGTTGTGTGATGCTTCTTCAGTTTAAGGTGAGAGCTTTCTCTCAGGTTTCATTGATATGTGATGAACATTACACGTCTTTTTCTTGCGTTTCCATTTACTGACCTTTCTTTCTTACCTTTTAACTTTCAGTTTGATTAACTTTTAGACTCATCTGGTATTTAATTCCATTGCTACATATGCAGTTGGGGTTTTGTTGTCAAGCATAGATAGTTTCAGACAATTGCTGAGAATGAAGTTCATGAAACTAGGAAGCCGGCCAGACACATTCTATACAAAAGAAAGTATCAGGTAAATATATTATAACGTAACTTACTATGCTTCCTTCATTTTTAGAATGTGCATCTCATAGAGTTGAACAATGCAGGACTGTTCTTTCAGATGAACCAAAAGACCTTGTCATAAACATTAACAACACTCCTTATCTCCTCCATAAGGTATGAAATAAGAGGAACTTATCTATACTTTGTTCGTAGCTGAAACAATGTGTTGTTTGCTGGCTGCAGTTTCAGCTTGTTCCCAAATGCGGCCTCCTACAACGCCTTTGCGAAGGTTGTGAGGATTCAGACAAGGTCACCATAGACCTTCACGACATACCAGGAGGAGAAGATGCTTTTGAGTTGTGTGCAAAGTTCTGCTATGGAATTTGCATCAGCCTCAGTGCCCAAAACTTCGTACCAGCAATTTGTGCTGCAAAGTTTCTTCGGATGACAGAATCAGTCGATAGAGGGAACTTTGTACTTAAACTGGAGGCCTTCTTCAATTCATGTATTCTCCAAGGCTGGAAGGACTCAGTTGCAGCACTGGAGACTACAGCTACCTTACCTGAATGGTCAGAGAATCTCGGGATAATACGAAGGTGCATTGACTCTGTTGTGGAGAAAATACTCTCACCCACATCGAAGGTTCGAGTCAAAATCACTTGTCATTACTACAAGTAAAGAGCAACTCTGATACATATCTTTCTCTGTAGGTCACTTGGTCCTTCACTTACACTAGACCAGGATATTCTAAGAAACACCACTCTGTACCAAAGGACTGGTGGACAGAAGACATATCAGACCTTCACATAGACCTATTTCGATGCCTCATAATAGCACTCAGGTCCACAAATTTGCTACCTCCACAGCTGATTGGCGAAGCCTTGCACGTTTATGCCTGTCGCTGGCTACCAGACCTGTCCAAGAGCAAGCCTCGTGAGAGTTCATCATCG
The DNA here is from genome assembly GCA_963921825.1 of Erodium maritimum. NCBI lineage: Eukaryota > Viridiplantae > Streptophyta > Magnoliopsida > Geraniales > Geraniaceae > Erodium > Erodium maritimum. The sequence continues at coordinate 45,355,417 of OY997595.1, read as the reverse complement.
TCGTCTCAAGCTGACGAGAAAGACAGGCAATTGCTTCAATCCATAGTGAGCATGATACCGGCAGAGAGAGGATCTGTGTCAACGGGGTTCTTGCTGAGGCTTCTCAGCATTGCAAACTACGTAGGTGCTTCTCCAGTAACAAAGACGGAACTCATTAGAAGATCGAGCTTGCAACTGGATGAGGCCAGAGTGGAGGACTTGCTGCTACCTTCACATTCGTCTCTGGATCAGCATTGTTATGACATAGACTTGGTGGGTGCGGTTCTGCAGAGTTACTTGTCCTTTTGGAAAAGACAAGCACCCGCGCCTCCAGGAGACAGCACGTTCTTGAGGTCGATCAGGAAAGTAGGGAAGGTGATTGATTCTTATCTCCAGGCAGTGTCAAAGGATGCAAACATGCCAGTGCTGAAAGTAGTGTCTCTTGCTGAAGCCTTGCCAGATATCGCTCGTGCAAAGCACGACGATCTTTACAAGGCAATCAACGCTTATCTCAAGGTATGATACCAACACAACACTCAGCTTCATCATGTAAGTTCACATACAGAACACTCACAAACTCTTGATCTGTTTTCACTAATGTGAATGTATGTATGACTAGGAGCATCCTGATTTGCGAAAGGCGGAGAAGAAGAGGCTGTGCCGGATGCTAGACTGCCAAAAGCTGTCAGCAGAAGTGTGTGCTCATGCAGTAAAGAACGAGAGGCTGCCATTGAGGACGGTTGTGCAAGTGCTCTTCTTCGAACAAGAGCGAGGCTCAGGATCAGCCACCACTCCAAAACTGACATCATTAGGGCTGCTTCCGAAGCAACAACAGAGAGTAGTAACGCCCGGGAAAGCGAGAGTGAGCCCTGAAGAGCAAGGCAGCGACAGAGGAGGAGGAGGAGGAGGCCATGAGAAGCCAAATGGCAAGGAAAAGGAGAGGCATGTGATTGAGCAAGTCCCCAGGAAAGTGGCAATGGAAAGGAGAAGCAAACCAGACCATGGGCAGAGACCTGTAGCTAGCAAATGAAAATGGAGACTTTTGTTCTATAGAGGATTGGTTCCTAAACCAGTTGTTCCAGTCCATTTTTTAGAACAAAGCATTAGTGTTTTTGTTATTTGATTTCTACATTCATATTGCAGAGGACTAAATTATATGTGCTTAAAATGATGTTCCAAAGTGATCCACTGAATCAATATTTTTCTTCTTCTAAAGTTGGATCCAAAGCCTTCCTCAAAAAATCTGATTGTGGGCCACGATTAGTGAGCCACTCACACAGAGCCACGTTTAAGAAAGGGCCTTTCAGGTGTGGGCTTGGCTTCCTAAAATAGCTCAACATGTAGAACATGCACTTTCCTAAAAAACCAAAACCAAAACCTTCTTGGCCTCTCCAATAGAGATATTGAGATTGATCACACATCTCAGTTCAATATCAGGCAGAGAGGCATAGTGGTCTTTTCAGCTCTTCTGTTTATTATTATTTTAATCAAAAAGCAATCATTTTTCTGTGTAGCTGCTTCATTGAAGCCTCAGATTCTCCAATACCCAAAAAGAACAAGGAGAAGAATTATAGTGAGACATGTCTGAGTCGGAGAATCTCGACTTCTCTCCTGCCTCCTATCTCTCTCTCCTTTCCCCTCTCTGGGTTTTCTAAAGGTAATGCTTTTTTTGTTATTCCTTTTTCGTTTGCTTCTTATCTACTGTTTCCATCTCGATTTTGGACCTCTTTGATTTAGTTCTTCACTGGGTTGATTGATTGTGTGGTAAATGTTCCATCTTTTCAGGGTGGGTGTCGCTTTTTGTGGCAATTTTCATTTTTGAGTTGTGTTTTGAAATTGATTGATTTCTGAGGGACCCTTCTGAATTGTAATTTTGTTGTTTCTGTCTTGCATTTCAGAGTTCATCGCAATTTCATTCTTGTTTGTATGAATTCGAATCTAAGAAAATGAATTTGTGTTTGTATGTGTGTTGGTCTATGATTTCTGATTGGTTTGAGGCCAATGCTATTCTGAGCTTGTATTGAATCTGTATTTATGTATTTTCGTTCATGAATATTTAGATAAGGGTTAGTATCTGGGTATAGCCTTTCTGATCTTGTAGCCCTGTTCTTCGTTTATTGCTCTGGTCAAATCCTTATAATTGATGCTCTAGGAGCATCTCCAATGGGATTAGTCCATGCTAATTATGATATTTCATGAGAGATTGAAAAAACTGGGCTAATTTAAACAATACCCACAGACTAATTGCAGAAATTTCAAAAATTTTAAAACTTGAAACAAAATTACTATTCAAACATATTTCGATAATTTTTTTAAAAGATTAGAGCAAAATTAAATACATATTTAGGAGCAGTGTGCAATCGCTTCTTGGATGGAATCCAATAGTCTTTCATGTCGTTTCAATTGTGTATATGTCATATTCGATGTGTATCAGGCTTCCAATTCCACGCATTTTTGATTAAATTCTGAGTACACTTCAATTGCTTAGCTTGATGTTTCCAGTTTTTTCCAAGAGATTTCCAACATACTGGATTGTAATGATATGGCCAACACTTTCGTCAACTCATCTTGTCCTTCTACCAAAGTCGTCTTGTCCTTTCCTCTGCTCCTCCCTTGTCTGGCTTTGGAACTTCAGGCCGGACTTCAAATTGGGGTACCGATCGTTGGATGCCTGCTCGGTCGTTATATAGGACCTGGTCTCGTCCAATCTCGTTCTCTTGGTTTGAGCATCTCCTTTAGGGTACCAGTTGTTTCATTTTTGTTCATCTCGTCCAATCTCGTACCCCCATTCTATACATACTTTGTACAGTATAGAATGGGGGTATTAATAGTGAAAATAGGGTAAATTATTTTTTATTTTTTATTTTTTTCCATGAATGGACACGTGGCTGAATCTGGCTGGTCCTGTCCACTTGCCGTTAGGCGTTTCCATTTCGCCCGAGGTTGGGCGAATTGTTCGGGTGATGAAACCTGCGTCTGGGTGAATTCGCCGGGCCAATTTGCCTAGCAATTCGCTTGCCCCCTGATAATTCGTCCGGGCGAATTCCCCTTGTATCGTGATACGTCCAACATTGGAGATACTCTAAGCGATGAGCATGTGAGTGGAAAAGTGCAAATAAATGCACTATTGGATTATAAACTTCAAAATTATCATACATGATGCATGTGACACTAAATGGTTTAGATATTTGCCCTTAAGTTTAAGGAAAATCGTTGATGTCTTTGCTATGCATGCTTAATACCAATACTCTAGTGGTTCCAATGGCTCTAAACACCTATAGTCTAAGAGGTCAGCTCTAAAAATAGTAACAATAAAAGGCCGATTGGGTAGAATCAATAATTCATTATCGTGTTATCCCTTTCATCCTCGTAGGTATGGAGTGTTTTGACGTCTGGAAAAGATCATGGTGCAGTGCCTAGACGGAATAAAGCATTTCTGCGCTACTGTGGCAGGTTGTTGTGATGCCGATTTGTGTAAGCAACCCGGGGGTCTGCAAGATCCAGAACTCCTAGCAAGAGAGACTGTTTGTATGTTGTTCATCTACTTCTCTTGTGTTTGAAAGGTTTTACGTGTTTCTTTTTCTGCTTTCTTTCACTATTGTTTTCAAAATCACCTCACATATTTCATAGTAGCTGACTATAAAACTCTTTATATTTTTGTGATACGGCCATGGCTGTTCTCATCAATAAAATTTATGTTTCTGACTGATTGATATTGCCGACTAGAAGTTATAAATTTTGTCTTTCCCTACTTGAAAGTACTTAAGTAGTCTTAACTTCGATTCTTTATTTCTTCCATTACTCAATTGCAGTTAGTGTTAGTGAAATAGAAGCATTGTATGAACTGTTTAAGAAGATTAGCAGCGCTGTAATTGACGATGGGCTGATCAATAAGGTAAAAATGGCATATCTATAGTCTACGTTTTACTTTTATTTTCAAGAAGTGCTTTCTTTATCTCATTCCAAATAGAATTATTGCATCCCAGTTGATAGATTTTGTCTTGTATTACTTTTCCTGTGATGTTAATATGGGTGGTGTTCTGAATATGTCTTACAGGAGGAATTCCAATTGGCGTTATTCAAGACAAACAAAAAGGAGAGCTTGTTTGCAGATCGGGTGTGTTTTTATATGCTCAAGTTTTATAATTGAGTAGTTTAATTGTTGATCTGCTATTGGTGGCCCCTTTTACCCTTGGTCATCTCCGTACCTTTTTTGTTTTGTTTCTATGCATAAGATCATGTTGTGTGTGTAATATCTATTCTTGGATTTCGTAGGTCTTTGACTTGTTTGATACAAAGCACAATGGGATACTAGATTTTGACGAATTTGCTCGTGCCCTCTCTGTTTTTCATCCAAATGCACCAATTGAGGAAAAGATTGGGTGTAAGTGTATCTATTCCGTACAAAAGATGAAGAACTTAAGACATAGCTAAAATTTACTTCTTAGATTTTCCTCGTATTACTATCCTTTTGTTTTGTGCTGACTTCATGGCCAGCTTGAATGTTGTGTTTTTTTATAATTGCTTTTGTTGCAGTTTCATTCCAACTTTATGATCTCAAGCAGCAAGGGTTCATTGAGAGACAGGAGGTAACTTTTATGATCTTATGTTGATTAAAAATAATTACGTATGTCTAACAATGGCCACGCGCCGTCATCTTTGTTGATTGTATGGTATTTTTTTTACCTGTATGTATAAAGCGACTTGACCATCAATTACCTGATGATCAGGTAAAGCAAATGGTAGTGGCCACTCTGGCTGAGTCTGGCATGAATCTTTCTGACGATGTCATAGAAAGCATCATCGACAAGGTAATTCCTCAATCTCATTAGTCAAAATTGACTTGTTTGTGTTCAACTTTTGATGTATTATTTTATCATTACATATGCCTTGTATTTTGCCATAGCAGACTTTTGAGGAAGCTGATACTAAACATGACGGAAAAATTGACAAGGAAGAATGGCGGAACCTTGTTTTGCGACACCCATCCCTTTTGAAGAATATGACTCTCCAATATCTCAAGTGAGTAACGTCATGTATTATGACTTGAGCAGATTTTTTTGATGACAAATTCAATATTTATGCAGTAATAGCATGATCAAGTGCATATAAAAGTGGAAACTTGTCAATGTAGTTTGTTTAAATGTGGAAGGAAACTAATATTCATTCATGCTGGTTTTGGACAGAGACATCACGACCACATTTCCGAGCTTTGTGTTTCACTCCCAAGTGGATGACACCTGATATTCAGACTTGCATGAGTTATAAAGTGATAGTTTCATCCTCTCCTGTCCAGATCACTGTTTCTTCTTTTAGCATTCTTTTTCTGTGTAATTGTCTGGTTTTGTTGAAACGATGGGATTTATAGGGCTGAACATATGAATGTCATGAGGCTGTGTTTTATCATCTAAGTCAGTGATGATAAATTAAGATTCCATTGACATTATATTTGTACATTGTTTCAGGGATCAATTAGAAAGCTGAAAATGGCATGATCCGTATCATCCTACTATTTTTTTTGGGGAACGGTAAACAGAGGTGTGCATTAATCCAAGATAAAAAAAGGTTATAAAATAGGGCTAAAGACCTTAGGCACCAGAATAACATCCGAGCCTCTTGTAGGCGACCCGACTCTCATGGACCCGCATAACTAGTCTACTTTGTATCGTAGACACTAAATGAAGACGATCTCCTACCACATTTTAAAAATTATTCGACCTAACATTAAATAATCAAAAGAGATCCAAAACAGGGTATTCAAAAAGACAAACATAAATATAATAAAAATCTTGCGCAAGTCTTTTTGCTTTCCCGAGACTTCCCAACACTAACCACCCCGAGTTTCGTCTTATCGTCCCACCCTCGGATCCCAAACCCAATGATTGGGTTGTTCCAAGACCTTCAATCGGCTCGTATGCGTGTTCGGTTGATAAATCTTTACGTGTTGTCGGTTTGTGTTCGATCCCACACCTCGGCAATTTCACGCAAGGATTGATGCCATAATATTCAGAACCGTACCAAGCAAGAGAGAAAAACAAAAACCGTCGAAACCCTAGCAGATATCGATAATCAGTGGGATATCGCAATACTATGGGGCTACTTACCAGCAGGAATGATGATGCCTAGATTGAAGAAAGGAGAGCAGACGCGTCGGAGAAAATCGAAAAACGTCCGTGCGACCAGGATACCCTAGTCGTCAAGACCGAAACACTATTTCTAGTCTTTTATGCTTTGTTAGAGCCTTTGAAATTCACCGGAGGAAGGGTGAGAGAGCGGCGGTACGACGACGGGAATGAGCTGGTGGTGGTTCTTTTTCAACTACTTCATGTTTGATTCCGGTGAAGTTGCTTCTGGCGAGTGAGCTGGACAAAACGCGAGAAGTGAGTTATCTGAGATTGTGTTTGTTGCGAGAGGGGGAGGACTGGGAGTGGCGGCGCAGCGCTTAGGTCTCTACATGCGGCGGCGTGAAAGTTCTTCTACTCCTTGTCATAATTTTAACATGTCTTAAGGTTTTTCCTACCACTTTCTTTAAAGCTAAGCAAAGGAGCATTATAAACATCTTCATAAAACAGTTGGAAGGTAATTATATGAAGGAAAAATTATAGAATGTATTTTTTCACTTTCATACCCTAACTATTTTTTGTGGCACCTCACTATCCTAAAATGCATTTTTGTGACATTAAAAAATGATTTTTTTTAAAAGAAATTTTGAAAACCATTGACATGCTTTTGAAATTTGATTGTTAGTGAGGGGTATTATGGACTTTTTAAGTGTCTTCATCCACAAATGGATGGAAAATTGACGGCGGGATGAAAGTGAAAAAAAATACATTCTACGGTAATGAGGTGCCACAAAAAATAGTTAGGATAGTGAGATGAAAAAACCCACATAGCTAGGGTAGTGAGATGAAAATAACATTTTTTCAGTTTAGTCCAACGCTATTAACTTTCCACCCTGAACATGTAAAAAGACAAAACTATCCTCACTAACCATCAAATTTTCAAATCCATACCATTGTTCTGTAAAGCCTAATACCTATTAAATGTCTATAATAACTTTCAAATTTTAAAATATTCCATTAAATTATTTTTATTATTAATTAATTAATTAATTTTGTTTATAATTTTGAAAATAAATATTAAATAAAAATATGATAGAATTGTGTAATATTAGATGGTAGTTGATGATATTTTCATCATTTTACAACAACAAAAAAAGACTAATAGAAATGGATGGAAAATTGGATACGGTTAAAAAGTGTACGTTGGGGTATGCATTTGTTAGGAAATGAGTTGATGGTAGATATCCGATAATCATGGATAGTTAGGTTAGTTCAATGTAATTAACCCTTTAAACGATTTTTGCAAAAAACCTTGTGACAAAAAAAATACAGTTTATTGGACATTTTGAAACATATAGAATCTTAATATACGTGATAAAATTTTTAAAAAAATATTTAATCCTTAAAAATATAAAAACAAGTGAAAGATATTTTGTGCAGTAACAAAACATATTTGAACAAGTGACCGGTGTTTGAGTTCTTGATCTGATAGTTGATATGATGGAAAACATTCAGCTTCTAAAACAATTTGTATGGTAATTTGGTCAAATGTGCAGTGAGTCAACTAAGGTATCTCCTCTACCACCCAGTTGACCACTTCTAAGTCTCTCATTTTTTTAATGTTTAAACAGTGAAAATTATTAAAAGACCAAATTGGAGTAAACTAAGGATAATATTAATAAAAGAATGTGTTGCTATTTCCTGGAAAATTCTTGGGATAGTCATTGGCCAGACATTTTGTCACGAATGAATTTCTTAGTGGGTTTCCATTTCCATTTCCATGCCCTCTGAATGATGTTAGAGGTTGTTGTCTGACAATTTTCCATGAAAGTGAGTATATATTAACTCTCCAATCATATTAAGCCTAATGGGTCTGGTTTATTGGTATTGATTTGGGTTGTCCTTTTCTGTCCTTCATATGGATTGAGAATTGGTGCATTTTCCTCTTTGACCACAGAGTTATACCTACACATAAATACTATCTTGTTCCTTGGAACCAAACCCACCTTGCACTTGCTGTAGTTTGTAAGTTTTGTCTGCATTTTGGTGTGATCTACTTACTTGGTCTTATCTGCAGTATATATATCTGGTTTTGTCTTTTATCTGTGATGGGTTTGGAAGCTCAAGACCTTACTTACAGTTCCTTTTACCCAATAGCTGTTTGTGAACATTTGAGGATCATGGACTTGCAATTGATTCAATTTTTGTGATTCATGTAAATGGTGTGCAGATTTTGGCATAGTTCAAGTATGGGAATCAGGCAGTCAAGGAATGAGAGGCCAAGTAGTTCCCACTATGGTTCTTCATATAGTAGCTACGGGACACCTTACATTCAACCTTCGTCGCCTGTCTCTTCCCATTCCTTCCATTCAGCTCGCCATGTCGAGTTTGACAGAAGGAGCCATGTTGATTTTGATAGAAGGAGCCATGCTGATTTTGATGCCAGGAGGCTGCTGCAGTCAAGGTATTCAAGAATTGGGGACGATTACTACTCTGTCGAGCAGGTACATATCATTACTATACGCTACTATGTGTTCGTTAACATAGATGTTGTTTGTAGGATTAAACCATGACTTGTGTTCATAACAACCATTAATGTAAAAACATGTTGACAGACTGCCATAGTGTTAAGAGGTTGTGCTTGATGGTACCGCGGCCTTGTTTGATTTGTATCATGTTACCAATTTACTACCCTCAACTATACAACTTTATCATGTTACAGGGGAAATTCCATATCTGTTAATGTTGATTAATGGTTTTGTATATTGCAGGTGACACAAGCCCTTGCACAAGCTGGGTTGGAGTCTTCAAATCTCATCGTTGGTATTGATTTTACGAAAAGCAACGAGTGGACAGGTTCAAGATCCTTCAACAGGAAGAGCTTGCATCACCTTGGGGACACCCCAAATCCATATGAACAGGCCATCTCCATCATTGGAAGGACACTTTCTGCTTTCGACGAGGACAATCTCATTCCTTGCTATGGCTTTGGTGATGGTCAGTAGTAATCCATCCCCTAAATCCATCCAAGGTTCATCTTGAATGATGTTTGTTTCCATTTTGCAGCATCTACACACGACCAAGAAGTTTTCAGCTTCTATCCAGAGGATAGGCCCTGCAACGGTTTTGAGCAAGTGCTTTCCCGTTACAGAGAACTAACTCCACGCATTCGTTTAGCTGGTGAGTGAGAAGTTTTATTTGAATCTGCATTTTGCATATAAAGTGACTCTTGTGCATTGTAATGACAGGTCCAACATCGTTTGCTCCAATTATCGAAACTGCCATTGGGATTGTGGACAACAGTGGCGGTCAGTACCATGTTCTTGTGATCATTGCTGATGGACAGGTGAGTTGCTGGATGAAACTGAAACTCATTTTACCATAAGCATAATCTTAACTTGGTGTGTTTTGACAAGGTCACAAGAAGCATCGAGACAGGGTATGGTCAGTTGAGTCCTCAGGAGCGCAATACTATTGATGCTATAGTAAGAGCAAGGTGGGCTTCAAAATCTTACTCAACTTCTTTGCTCACTCCCATCCTTAACACTTGGTTTTTGCAGTAACTATCCTTTATCCATTGTCCTGGTTGGGGTTGGTGATGGACCATGGGACATGATGCATAAGTTCGATGATCACATTCCTTACAGAACTTTTGACAACTTCCAGGTTGACTGAAACTGTCAACAAGTTTGAGTTCACTTCACTTTCTTGGTTTTTGACTGTTTCGTTTGGTGCAGTTTGTCAATTTTACAGAGATAATGCTGAAACAGATAGCAACATCCAAGAAGGAGGCAGAGTTTGCTCTTGCAGCACTAATGGAAATACCATCACAGTACAAAGCCACAATAGACCTCCAACTTTTGGGGTACCCTCACTTTCAAGTCACAAATCCTTGTTATTAGAGGACCAACTCAACTAAAAGTTCAAGCTGATAGTTGAAGGTCTAATTATAGTTATACTCTAACACGCGCCCTCACGAACAAACCCGTTTACGGATTTGGAGGTGAATTATTTAGAAGAGCAGATGAGCTCATTGAGAAGAATGATAAGGGCAGACCCATTTGGGGTAAATTTGATAAATAGAGAAAAAATAGAATTTTTGTAGAGAGTGAGGTTTAAACTCGGGTCCGTGAAGTGCCAAGCTCTGATACCACATTAGATGATCAACTCAACTAAAAGCTCAAACATATAGTTGAAGGTCCAATTATAATTGTATTCTAAAAATTATTTTGTTTGGATGATCTCATTATGTTAAAAACAATGTCAGGTGTCGGCGAGGAGCTCCTGTCAGTTCATGCCTCCCTCCTCCAATTCCAAATGCATATCCATTGTACCATCAGTCAAGTAGCAATGAACAACAAACAAGTGGGTTTCTATCTGCTCCTTCTGCACCTTGTACTGACAATTCATCGCATGCCCGGGTAGGTCTCCTTCATATAGTATGCACATAGCCGTTTGGATTGGTGGAGATTCCTGATATTGCTACTGTGACCTGCAGAACTGTCCGGTGTGCATGTGGGCTGCAAAAGATCTTGCATTTGGATGTGGACATCAGGTAAAGACAGTTGAACAAAGTATAGAATTCCATAACACATTGTTTTATTCTGTCATACATTTTGTGCAGACATGCTATGAATGTGGAAGAGAGATGGTCTCGTGCCCTATTTGCCGAACCCACGTGACCACTCGGATAAGGCTCTACCAGTGATTGTTTCACAAGAATGCAGCTTTGTTGGTATTGTCTCATAAGCTGCCTTTCGTTTACTTCAAAACCATAACAATGGCCTACTATTTAGATCAATATAACTTAGATTTATTTTGACAATGTGTGTCTGAAAATTCTGTAAAGGGCTTTCTTTCTGTTAATGTTTTTCTTCAATCCTACCTTGTAAACGTCATGTAAATGCTGTCTTTCCTTTCCACACAGAACAATTCAGCAAATTCATAGCTTCTATTCTATACTGTCTTTCCTTTCCACACATGACACACACAACATGTAAATACTGTCTTTCCTTTCCACACATGAGCACTAGTTTGAAAATGAGTATGTTCAAACATAAACAATACGAGTTCAACATAAACATAGTATTAAGTAAATCGGAGGAGAAATCAAATACAAACCATGTCTTAACCTAAAAACTAGAGAACTAATCTAAGTCATCTATTTTAAGAATGGAGGGATGAGATACAATTGAATTGTTGACTGCAAAAAAAACATCACTTTTTAGTAAGTGAGAAGGGCTTTTTAGTAAAACTATCATATTACTTTATTTTACCGATTCACTAATTTAATTTTTTCCGTTTCGTTTGAACTCTGATTGACTTCAAACTTGCGCCATTAGTTTTTTTTCAAGGGCTTTCTATCAAGATCACTCATGAATATATTTTGAAGCACGGGTTTTTTTATTTATTTCGGGGCTGATTTCAAAAAAAAATTATACATGGGTAATTTTTATCAACACTTTGCTCTGGTTTGATCAACACTTTTACACTGGTTTTATCAACACTTTACACTGGGTTTATCACCTCATTTTCCAAAACTGATCATGATTTTATCACATTATCACGTGCTTTTTATGAACACTAGTTTTATCAACACCAAACACTAGGTTTAACATTAAATTACGTGTGTTTTATCACCCCATCACATGTTTTTTTTGAAGCACGAATAAAAGAATTATTTCGGGGCTGATTTAAAAAAAAAATTATATCTGGGTAATTTTCATCAACACTTTACACTGGTTTTATCAACACTGGACACTAGTTTTATCACCTCACTTTCCAAAACCGAACATGATATTTATCACCTCATCACGTGTTTTTATGAACACTAGTTTTATCAACACTAAACACTTTGTTTACCATTAAATTACATATGTTTTTATCACCCCATCACATGTTTTTTTATCAACGCTAAACTCTAGTTTATCACACTTATTATCAAAATTGAACATGGTTTTTATCACCTCAGTACATGTTTTTATCAACATTTAGCACTAGTTTGATACCTCCGATATAAAACATTTATTAGTGAAGATTTATCAACACTCAACATTATTTTTATCACCCCGATATACCTTTTTATTTTCGTGCTTCAAAATATATGATTGATCTTGATTTAAAGCCCTTGAAAAAATAAAAATATTGGCGCAAGTTTGAAGCTAATCGGAGTTCAAACGAATCGGGAAATATTAAATTAGTGAATTGGTGAAGAAAAAAATGGACACTTGTCCACATGGCACCATGCTTTAACATTATGTCCTTGCTTGTGTGAGAAAGGATGAAAGTGGCGTGAGTTTGGGTGAAATTGGGTTGATGATGTGGCATCATGGTGAATGTTGGATCTTAGGTGTGTGTGGCTAGGATTGATTCTCTAGATTTTAGGTTAAGAGTGCTTTGTAGCCGATTTCACCTCAAGTAAATCGTGACACTTTCTTCCCGATACAGTCTCAAACTACATGATTCTACAATTGTTGGGCTTGTTTCATTTATGGGCCAACTTAAACCCATTGTTGTGTTGGCATATAAAAGAATAGTAGGGTTTTTTTTAATGTTTTTTGGAGAAGAGGTTGACGGCTGAACAGTGCAAAGGGGATCTGTCTCATCGGAAGAGGAGGAGGCTTCATCGTTGGCTGAGAACAAAAGCAGGAGGGATTGAAACACTATTTTTGGGTTTGGGGCTACCAAATCTATCAAGAACAGGTGCTATTGAGTGCGCCCCTGTGTGATTGACCTTTGGAGCACCATTTGATCAAGCATTAAATACTTAATGCTTTCTTTGGTTATGCTTGGATGCGGGAGCAAATATAAACCACAAATTAATTGATTTGGTGGTGTGTATCATGTGGATGTTGGAAGCACGTCCATGTTCTTGAGTTGGTGATCTATAGACCAAAGGGGAAAATAAAAAACAAGGTGAATCATCTCTTAACATTTTAGTTTATTGGTAACAAAAGATTATATAGGTTTATTTTGTGGATTACCATATTGTATTTGAGAGATAGAGAATTAAGTTTGTAATTCTCGGTTTATTTCTCGAGTAATACAAAGAGCTCGTCGTTGTCCCGTGGATGTAGGCTCATTTCCAAACCACGTATATCGTTGTCTCTGTTTAAATTTCTGCACTTTGATTATTGTTCCGCGTTATCTGTTATTGCTATTTGGTATTTCTCCACATCAAAGTACAAATAACCAACAACTTTGAATATAACCTATTTTTTCATCTGTATATTTAACCTTAAACATTTCAGAAGAGGAGGGCGTAAAAAAACACCTCTTTTCACATTGCAAGAATCCAAAGCCCCCAATGAATCAAAACCAAAAGAAGAAATGGCCTTACTGAGTATGATCAGTGACACCAACAAGAAACCTACAATTACCCTTTAAAGGCCTATGAATGTCACCATACCTAGCCCACCATAATCACATGTCTAAAAGTTCTGCATTTCCAACTGATAGTAAATGTTTAATGCATAAGGAGAAACCATGGTTCATAATTTATTTTAATCTTTGTTTTCACGATCATAACCTGGTTTTACCTTTTTTTTTTTTGCATTTTCCAAATAGCATCTTTCCATTTTTTACACGGACTATCGTTTGTCATCAAAATTAACGGGGACGTTAGTTTTGGATGGGGAAAGACAGAAATGCCCTCAACAAAAGTCAATAACCTGAAGTTGGGCTTGACCTTTGTTTGCTCTTCCCAACTATGACCTTTCCATTTTTTGCACGGATTAACATTTTTTTGTTGAGGGCATTTTGGATTTGTCCCATCCAAAACTAACGACAACATTTATTCAGACGAAAAACAATAGTCCGTGCAAATAGAGTAAGGTCATAGTTGGGAAGTGCAAAAAATGGACAACCCAGGTTAGGATCGCGAACACAAAGCTCAAAGTAGGTTAGGAACCATTGTTTCCCCAATGCGTAATAAATGTTCCCCTTTGCACCAGTTCCATTGCACGATCACCGGTAGTTGAGTGTTGTGCAATATGCAACACTACAAGAAAGTTTCATGTGCCTGAGTTTGCTACACACCACCTTGATGGGAATATTGAACATCTTTTGCATTCTTGAGTAACCTGTTGCCCAAGCCAAGGTTCAGTGGATATTTAGGCTGGCCATCAAACGAGAAAATACCCCAGTGTCTCTTGAAGTTCCCAAGAAGAACACTCTTTGCCCCTTCATCGATCAGACTGAAGAGGTAAACATCAACGGGGGAACACCTGGCCTAAACGGGGTTCCTCGTTCCTTAAGACATGATTTATGAGGCCCTAGTTGAAAGCCTTTGCTGTTGTGAGATTCGCACCGATTACTCCGTCTGTAAGCCATCCAACATCCCCAATTACTATAGGCATATGACCATATCCAACTGTTGGGCTTGGTTTCATTAACTGGAAAAGCCCAAGGCTTATTTGAGGTCACTTAAGCCCAAATAAAAATGTTTTGAGTGATATGTAGCACTTGAAATCAGATTTAAGGTTGTGAGGTGTCTCTATTGTTGAGAGAGAGAGAGAGAGAAAGAAGCCAAAGAGAAGAATAAGTGTAGAAATTTTATGCCCAAATCCTATTTGACCTGCCAATTTCAAGAGCCCGATCGGAGGTTCATCCAAGGTTCGATGAAGCTGATTTTAGGAGTGAATGTTCTCCACATATAGGTCTTCAAAGTGAACGATAGAATTTGGATTTCAACGGTCCGTTTTTCAGATACACGAGCTGCAAGTTGTGCTACTAAGTTGGTGAGATTTCTGTTCTTCTTTCTTGTGATTTGTTGCTAGTTCCAACACTAGGTTGTGTTGAGATATTGTGTATGTCTCTAGTTTGTCTAAAGAGAAGTTGTACCCGTTATTGTTGATAGTGAATGATTAAGAGGCTTAGAGGGTCCGTGTTTTTTACCTCTTGTCTTGAGAAGGTTTTCCACGCTAAAATCTTATGTGCATTGTTTTTCGTGATTTGCTCTATTTGTTTGTTTCCTATTAGGTTTGCACAGGTGTGGGAGAATTGATTATGTTGTTTACCATTTATCAGTTGTTATTTGGTATTTCTCCCTATCAGGGTGGAATAGAGCTTGGTTGGCTTGTTGAGGATCTATGTTAAACGATGGAAGCTAATGCAAGTTGAATGGTTCAAATTATCATGTTTGGAGGGGAAAGATGGAGGATCTTCTTTATGCGAAGGATTATTATCTACCGGTATTCAATGAAGAAAAGCCCGAGGGTAAAACTGATGGTGAGTCGAAATTATTTCATCGCCAAGTATGTGGTTGCATCAGGCAATGAGTTGATGATAACTTTTTGAATCATTTTAGTGGAGAGGCAAATACACACATTTAATGGAGCAAGCTTGAGTAGTTGTATGCTCGAAAAATTGGGAATAACAAGTTGTTTCTGATTAAGCAGATGATGAGTTTGGGAGTCTTATGACTGATCATTTGAATACTTTTCATGGTATATTAATCAACTTGCATGAATGGGTATCAAGTTTGAAGATGAGGTTCAAGATTTGTTGCTTCTGGGTACTATACCGGACTCTTAGGAGACGTTCAGAACGTCATTATCTAACTCAGCTCCAGATGGTGTTATTAACATGGATATGGCTAAAGGGTGTGTTCTAAATGAAGAGGAGAGAAGAAATTCACAAGTTTCCTCTTCAAACACGGAGGTCTTGGTACTACACAAAGAAGGAGGAGTAAGAGCAGAGATCCGAAAGGTAGAGACAGAAGTAAAAGTATGAACCAGTTTACCAATGTTGAGTGTTATCGCTATGGTCTAAAGGGGCATATTAAGAAGCATTTCCGGAAATTTAAAAGAGACACAAAAAATGACAAAGGAAAGGGAAAGGAGCACAATAGTGATGGCGATGATGATAATGTTGTTGTGATTACAGAAGGGTTCCTTGTTGTATGTGATGATGAAGAAAATGTCAATTTGGCTTATTAAGAGACCAGTTGGATAGGAGATAGTGGTGCCAGCATACATGCTACATCTAGGAGGGATTTCTTTTCATCTTATACATCTAGTGACTATGGGAGTGTTAAGATGGGAAACAAAGACACGTCAAAGGTTATTGGCGTTGGAGATGTGAGCTTGGAGACGGAAAATGGTACACTCTTGGTTCTTAAAAATGTTAAGCATATTCTTGACATTTGCTTGAACTTGATATCTGTGGGTATGCTAGGTGATGAAGGTTTTCATCATCACTTTGGTGATGGAAAGTGGAATCTCACCACATGTTCTATGGTTATGGCTAGAGGGAGCAAGTGTGCTTCGTTGTAAATTACTCGAGATAGAGTTTGTGATGACATTGTTAATGCAGTTGAAGATGAAGGTACAACTTAATTACGGCACATCCGGCTTAGTCACATAAGTGAGAAGGGATTGATGATTTTAACCAAGAACAATCTTCTACTGTGGATGAGTTGCACACCATTAAAGAAGTGTGAACATTTCTTGGCCGGTAAGCAAACAAGAATTTCTTTTAAATCATCTCCTCATTCTAGAAAGCCAGAAATACTTGATTTGGTATAGGGTAAATTACAAATGCATACCCTTAAGTATGCACGTTTAACCGATGAATACCCTGAAGTTTAAAGTTAACTGATGCATACCCTGAAGTTACAAGTCGTAACCAAAAACCCCTTCCGTCAGTTATTTCCGTCTGTTTACTATTCATTTTTCAGAAAATACCCAAAATGCCCTTATTTGTTTATTTATTCAATTAAATGCCTTTTTTTACAAACCACACAAACCTTATATTCTTGTTCTTAACACCATCCTTTCATATTCATTTTCCCTAACAACACCACCGTTTCATATCCTTTTTGCTCTTATTGGATAAATCATAACTTCTTTAAAACATCACAACTCAACCATGAAGCAACTTTCTCTCTTCTCCACTCTTTCAACTGATGCAGACATGTTGAACGATGTTCAACTATCTCCTCGGCTCATATGGAGATCTACTCCGTCCAGTAAAACGGGGGTGACAACGAGAAGGCTCGGAGACCGGGACGGTGGCGACGACACGGACAGCGAGCGGGAGAGAACCGTGAGCCGTGCTCGATGCCGTTGCTGCGCAAATCTGGAACTAAAGCCTCTACTCGCCGCCGTTGAAGGACACCGCTCGCCGGTCGCCATTCTCCTCTTCTCTGTTCCGACCCGCAACCTCAATCATGACCGGAGTCCTATTGAACTCCAGATTCAACTTCCCCTTCCTTTTCCCGAGAAATCTGCTGAAATCACCACAACCCCCATCAAACTCCATATGCAGATTCAAATTCTTGTTGTTTTGTGCTTGGATTTGGATTTGGGTTTGTATTTGTAAAAGTGATTTTTAGGGTTTAATGGACAAAATTTACAAGAGTAAACATGGGCAAGAAGAAACGTGAAGGATGAATCTGAATCCTTTTTTAATGAATTAATTTAATTATTAAAATTAACAAGTCAAATTATACAAAACAAATACTGATTTTTATATATTTTTAATATTAAAATCTGATTTCTATATATTTAAATTAAAATATGAATTTAATATAAATTTTAAAATAAATTCTGATTTATATATATCTATAAATTAAAATATGGTTTGTACATAAAAATAATTTTTTAAAATTAAATTGATTTTTTTAAAATTGAATTGATTTTTTTAAAATTAAAAAGAAAGATCAAACAAATAAAGAAGAAAAATTACAAATAAAGAATAAAGAAAAAAATAGTTCAAAAAAGGAATGGCAGGTTGTGTAATATTGATGGGTAGTTGGGGGTATTTTCGTCATTTAACGAAAAAAAACTAACCCTGACTGACGGAAGGGGTTCTGGGTTACAATATGAAACTTCAGGGTATACATCAGTTAACTTTAAACTTCAGGGTATTCATCAGTTAAACGTGCATACTTAAGGGTATGCATTTGTAATTTACCCTTTGGTATATTCTGATGTGTGTGGTCCTATGAAGAAAATGACATTAGGCGGTGCAATTTATTTTGTAACTTTTATTGATGATCAGTCAATGAATGTATGGGCTTACACCTTGAAGGTGAAAGATCAAGTGCTTGGAGTTTTCAAGCAGTTTCATGCCCTAGTTGAGAGACAAATTGGGAAGAAGTTGAAGTGCATCAGGACAAATAATGGAGGTGAGTATATTGGTCCATTTGATGAGTATTGCATGGATCAAGGTATTCAACAATAAAAGACAACTCCAAAGACACTTTAGCTTCTTTTTTTTGATCAGCTGAAGTTTTATTAAAAGGTCCAATTTTTCGAAATGAAAAAAGGCCAAGAGTTAAAAATAACTCTCAAAGTACATAAACCAAGATAAAAACCAAACCCCCAACCATAGACTTGAGTTCCAAGATAACTAACAAACAAAACCCAAAACCTAATTTTTTTTGTACTACCCTGTAACTTGTGTGTCAAGCAAAGATGAAATTGAAAGCCAAAACTCAGTAGCTTGGACCGCACGTCAAGCCTTCTGTTGGCCAAATCTCCTCCAGCATGGTTTGTACCAGGGCAAGTACCAAAACCAAAGAAATAGCAATACTTGTGTGCACAGATTTATATTGAACCTTGAGCGCTACCAAAGGATTCTGCAGCATCAACCTGTAAAATGCAGCAGATGGGAGTAACCCAAATGCTGCAATAAAACCCTCCAGCTGTTATAAAATGTTGAAAGCCAGCAGCATTAGAAATTAGTCCTTAGCCCTTAAAACCTAACAAGGCAAGTCATAAAGCCAAAACCAGTCCATACTAACACTCTCCTAACTAATCAAGCTTAATTCTAAAAAGAACCCCCTCTCAGATCAGTCTTAACAAAAAACAACCCCCACTCAGAACAATATTTTAACCAGAACAGTAGATGTAACTTACCAAACTCACATCCACTCCCCCAAAACCACCCTCAAAACCCTCCCAGAACCCCAACCCCCAATTCAAAGAAACTTCAGCTCCCTAAGAAGCCCCAAAAAAACACCAGCCCTCTTTCTCCTTTGTGAGTCCAGAGGTCCACCCAACTATTACCTCTTAACTCTGTGGCAAAGTTTTGGAGTTGTGATCCAATCTTGGAAAGTAAAAGGCTTATAAATGTTGAAATTTTCCCATTCTATATTGAAAGTATAGCTCTGTATTTTTTGTAAGACTGACTGATGGTTAACCAATACTCGATTAAAAATGAGATCATTTCTGGCCAACCAAATATGCCAAAGTGTGACAAAAATAAATGTTCTCCATTGCTTTATATAAGAGGTTGGACTAATATCTGACCAGACATATATGAAACTCAAGAAATCCCCCACCATCACAGTGGAAAAACCCCACCATTGCAGCACAACAGTCCAAATAAGCCATGATCTGTGGCAAGTAAGTAGCAGATGATTAATCTCCTCAAAGTCCAATCCACAAAATGGACAAAGAGAATCCAACAGGTTGAAATGTATTCCTCTCCCATCTAAAAATAATTTTGTAGGGATGGCATTGTGACAAGCCAACCAAACAAAAGCTGAAATTTTTGGTGGAAGGTTAGGAGACCAGAGCAGTCTTGCTCAAGGTTGAGGCTGAGATTCAGAATCCTCTAGATGCCAGTACATTTTTTTCACCTTAAAACCTGCCTCATGCAATTTCCACACCACCTTATCTGCCCCAGTTTCTTGTAGAGTAAAGAGATTAAGCTGATCTGACAGAAGATTAAACTGGCCTAGCTCCCAGCCTCTTAGAAGTCTTCTAAAATTCAGAACCCAATCACCATTGTTCCAATAATGCACCACCTTGATTTTCTTATGTATAGATAAATGATAGAGCCTCTGAAATCTGTCTTTCAGAGGAACTTCTAATAACCAGATATCATTCCAGAAGTCCACTCTTTCTCCATTATTTACAAACCATTCAAGCCCAGAGAAGCCAACAGCACTGCTGAATTTTTGATCACTCAACAAAGCCTGGACATGGCTGAGGAAATTTTGATTGCCTGCTATCTGCAACAAAGAAAGGTCCCAATCCTCTTTCCTCCAGCCATACTTGGCACAAATAAATCTCTTCCATAAAGAGTTAGTCTCCAAAGAAAATCTCCACCACCACTTGGCAAAGAGTGCATAATTCATCACAAAAAGGCTCTTGATCCCTAGGCCACCATTGTCTTTAGAGGTGCAGACCAGTCCCCATCTGACCTTATGGAGAACTTTTTTTGTCACAGTCCCATTCCACAAAAATCTTCTTTGCCATTTTTCCATTTCTAGTATTACCTTTTTTGGGGATTTAAAAAGGGACATGTAGAATAATGGTAGGGAGGAAAGGGAAGATTTAATCAGTGTAATCCTACCACCAAAATTCAGTGTTTTGGATTGCCACAGATTCAACTTCCTTTTGAACTTTTCAATAATAGGTAGCCAGGTTTTGTATCTCCTAGGATTAGATCCTAACTGAAACCCCAAATAATCCAAAGGGAGAGTAGAAGTCTCACATCCCAGGACTTGAGCAACTAGCTCAATATTCAAAGAGGCAGGGTTGATCAAGATGCCTTTAGATTTGCTGAAATTCACTCTTTAAACCAGAAGCAAGTTGGAAGGCCATCAGAGAGGATTTTAAGTTATGCAGATGAGATTCTTTGGCTTTAAGAATGATGAGTGTGTCATCAGCAAATTGTAGGTGAGAGATCATAGGTCCTGAAATTCCACAGGTCACACCAGCCAACTTGCCTTCTGAGATACCTTTTTCCAAGATCAAGTGAAGGCCTTCAGCTGCAATAGCAAATAACAAAGGGGAAAGAGAGCAACCTTGCCTCAGACCTCTTGAGAGTTTAAAGTCTGTTGAGGGAGAGCCATTTATCAGTACAGATCCCCAAGCCTTGAAACAAGAAGACATCCAACCTCTCCATGTAGCCCCAAAGCCCATAATTTTCAACACATTGTTCAGATAAGTCCAGCCCAAGTGATCATAAGCCTTTTCAAAATCTGCTTTGAATAGAATAACCTCTTCTTTAGATGCCTTGACTGAATGAAGAACCTCAGTAGCTATAAGTATGCCATCAAGAATTTTCCTCCCTGCTATAAACCCTGTCTGTACATCACTGACCAATTGATCCATAACTGTCTTTAGTCTAGCTGCCAAGACTTTTGAAATGATTTTATATAAAGCACCCACCAAGCTGATTGGTATATACTCATTGAAAGAGGAGGGATTGGTGACCTTAGGTATTAGTGTAAAGAAAGAAGAGTTAACTCCCTTGCCCAATAAACCAGTTTTATGGAAATGCTGGCAAAAGTTCAGTATGTCATGTTGCAAGAAATCCCAGCCCTTTTGAAAGAACTTGAGGGTGAAGCCATCAGGACCTGTAGCCTTGTCCCCATCACAATCCATGACAGCAAAATAAACCTCTTCTATAGTAAAAGGCCTTTCCAAAAAGACTGACTTGGCAAGTGATATACAGCTGAAAGGGAGTTGAGAAACATCCAGGACAATAGAATTAACCTTTTGGAATCTGGACCCAAAATGAGAGGCTGCAGCCATTTTAATATCGCATGAGAGGAAAGTGTTTGACCCTCCTCAATGATCTGAGAAATCTTCTTCTTTGTTGCAGAGAAATTGGCCCACAAATGATAATACTTGGAGTTCCTTTCCCCCTCTTTAATCCATTTTTTTCTAGACTTCTGGCACCATAACTTTGACAAGGTTTTGAGCTTCTGTATTAATTGAGCAGTACAGAGGGATCTCAAAGCTCTTTCCTCATCTGTGAGGTCCCTAGATTCCACCAACCCATCCAAATCATTGATCTTCTGTTGTAATAAATCAATGGAGGTCTCCAAATGTCCAAACACTTCTACATTCCATTGCTTGAGAAAAGCTTTTAATTTCTTCATTTTAAGCCAGATGACAATATGAGGCTCTCCCTCCTCCTTCAGCTCAGTCCAAAATTTTGCAACATCAGTCAAAAAGAGAGGGTGATCCAGCCAGACATTCAAAAATTTGAAAGGTCTGGGACCCCAATCTATAAAAGGATCTGATAATACCACAGGTTTATGATCAGAAATGGACCTGGCTATGCAACTTTGAGATAAATTTTGAAACTTGTCCATTACTTGGGGAGCAAGTAAGAACCTGTCCAGTCTGGAAGCAACAGAATTGGTCCCAAACCAAGTGTATTTCCCACCTATCAAAGGAATATCAATCAAAGGGGCCTCCATGATGAATTTGTTGAAGCTCCTAATGGAAGACAAGGATTGAGAGTTGCCATTTTTCTCAGTCAACTGCAATATGGCATTAAAATCTCCTGCACAAATATAATAAGGTCCCAACTGTGAGATTTCCTCAATAAGCCTTGACCAAAGAGCCCTTCTATCCCTTGAATTGCATGGAGCATAAACATTAATGATAGACAAAGTAACTTTCCACTCCTCAGAATATCCATTCCACAGCAAGGCATTCTGTATAGGTTTGATGGACTGCATTTTAAAGACTTCAGTGTTCCAGCAAATGCAAATCCCCCCAGAGAGGCCATTAGAATCAATTGCAACAATCTCTCACACATCAGGAAGGCCAATGGATCTTAGAAAATAACCAGGTAAATGTTGTAATTTTGTTTCTTGGATCAATAAGAAACCAGGTTTTTGTCTCTGTAACACTCCTCTCAAAGCCTTCTGCTTGTGCACAGAAGATGCTCCTCTCTTGGAACATGAGAGGAGCTTCATCTTTTGGTTAATTAGTAGTGAAAGCTCTGGCTTGAGACTCTATCTCATCCAGACACAATTCCTCTTCTCCCTCTAGATCAATGAAGTCATCTCCAGAATCAGCCTCAAATACCACCCTTTGATTGATCTCAGCTTCTAAATTATCAAACTGGTCTATAACCAATTCATCAGCTACAAATGCCTTTAAACCTAAAGCCTTGCAATAATCCCAAGGGCTTTGAATCACTTCAGCAGCAGGTGAGATAGTATGATCCTTCTTCTTCTTGTTATCAGTTAGAGAGATCAGTGGTGTTTCCTTCCCTCTCCTAGATCTTGTATCATAAACATAAGAAACCAGTGGTTGCTTTGATTTTCTCTTAGAGTTCTTGTGTTTTGTTTGAGGAGTGGTGAGCTGTGTATTTGTTAACTTTTCTTCATTTGTGGCAAAAAACAACTGTTGAGATTGTATTCCCTCCAAAACCATTCCACTTTCAACAATTAGATTGGATGGTGGTCCCAAGGATCTGATGCTTTCTTCAACTCTTACCATCACATTAATGGCTTCTCCTTTCTCAACACTAATATCTGCACGTTCAGTTCCCAAAACTGGGACGGTTTCTAGGCCTGACAGAAGACCATTCTCCTCAATATCCAGTGGACTGAACCTATTGGATAATAGCTGAATGGGTTTACATGAACTTTCGGCCATATAAATCCATCTTAGCACCCTAAAACTTTCATATTTTATTTAGAGTACCCTCGATGTTTACTGTGTCGTCTCGCTACCCTAAAGTTTTGTTTTTTTTCTTAATTTAAGACCCATCGTTAACTTTTCATCCAATTTTTGATGGAATATTGTCATGTGATTGGCACATGACCCACATATTTTTTAAAATGTCGAAATTTCCCCTCAACATTCAGTATCTAACCTAATCTAAGCATAAAAATACACTAGTATCCCTTATCTAAACTCAACTAACGGTCTTATCTCCCTTACCAGCATCATTCAACTACTAGAATCTGAGTTCTGGGTATTGGGTTTGAAATCTAAGTTTCGAAATCTACAATTCTAGGTTTGAAATATGAGACCTGAGTTTTAGGATTATGGACGTCAGATTTGGAGCAGTGTCGGGCCTAACTTGCCTCGCCTTATCGGATACGAAAATCGATGGTCACTCAATTTCGTCAAATCAATGGTCAGTTCCAAGCCTAATTCGGGCACATACATAAGGACTTTTGTAGAGCTAAATCTCGTGGACAAGAACCGGAAAGGGAAGCAAAAGGTGCAGAACATGAAGAAATTGGAGTCGATGTCGTTGGAGTTGAGGTGGAGGTAGGAGATGGAGGGTTGGATAGTAACTCTAACATCCAAATTTTTTGAGCTTGTTGGCAATCCTTAGAGCCGTGGCTGACCAATGCCTCATTGACAAGGAGTGAGTCGGTGAAACTCGGTGAACCTCGTGGTCTCCACCGGTCGTGAGTTCAAAACTTTGTTGCTATTCCTTCTGTCCATTCCATGGAAACTCTGAGATCTGCTTTGGATTTATGGTTAGATATTTTAGGTTTGTTGGTTTAGGGCGTGGAGATTTAGGGCTATTGTGTGGTTAAGTGGCAGATCTTCTTCTTTAATTTCCAGGTCCAATTTCTTACGTGGAGATTCATGTTGGAATTTGATTGGTGTTGAAGTGTTGTTGGATTGGTGTTGTTGAAGTGTTTCATAGATGGTGGTTTCAACTTCCCCGCACATGATGTACCCAACTGGAACCTTTACCCGATGTGATCTGAGCACCGTGGAAACCGAGAGAAATCCCGAAGCCTTCTCCACCAAAAAAATGCCTGACTTTGAAGAGAACCCTTAACAACCACAACTGCTTCCAAAAATCATCTTTACCCCTAGATCCCACCCTCCATTAACTTCCTGAAAGTCCCTGTCAATGCCTACGTTAATACTTGTGAAAATTGCATAAAATCACGGTCAATTGTCCATGTTTTTTTTTGAGATCTCCAATAATAAGCATGGGTTTAGTATTCGTACACGAACCCACCCTTTAAAAAGTGCCATTTAGAGCTCCTTTAGTGGATTGTTGCAGAGTCGACGCATAAAGCTCGTTGCAAGACAACATTGCAGTGTACCTCGCTGCTGGATTCTGCAACGATGGGACTAGTCGACGTAGTGCCCAACGGCTATTCGTCGGCCCGATGACGACGTGCCACATGTCGGCACCAGCTTTTTCAAAATCCCTCAATTTCCTATATATACACTATCACCACTAAACAAAATTCACACATATTCTCTACTACACTTCTTGTTTACAACTCTTTTTTTCCACACAAAAAAAACGTTCTACCTCCCTTTAAAGGCTGACATGAATGACTACGAGTTACTCCTCTCGATTATGAGGTTGAACGAGTCAACCAACGTAGAAGGTCTTACGTCTCAAATTGTATCACTAACCTCCCTCATCAAGCCTTCCCAATCGGCGCCATAGCCATCCAACTAGGAGCAATATTCCAATCGGTGTCATCGTAATTCGCCTCCGAGCAACCTTCCCAATCCGCCCGGTCCAATCCATCGAGGACTCGGGGCGAAGAAATCAACATCAACTTCACCTCCGCGGCTCGTATGGAGCGTTGAGGTGGAGGTTCGGTTGACAAATGCATGGTTAAATTTTTTATGTTGATAGCATCGGAGGGAAGTCGAAAAAGACCTATGCATATTGGACTCAAGTCATGGAGGAGGTCAGAAATGTGAGGAACCCAACCGACCCAACGCGCACATGGAAAAATTGTAGGGACCACTGGCATCAGATCAATAAAAAATTCAGCAAATTTTAGGGAAAGTATTTGCAAATTGCAGAAGCGTACCAAAGTGGGAGGAACAATGCTCAAATCATGGAAGGAGCCGAAATTGCTTACAAAAAAAGGGACATGATTTTGCTTTGAAGCATGTTTGGAACCTAGTGAGAGAGCATCCCAAATGGGATGTCAAGAAGTTCCTGCAATGCCAAGTAGACATTGAGGAGATGAAACCCGATGTAGAAAGTGAAGCAAGCAAGCGTACAAGGTTCGACGAAAATTGAAACTACACAACGATCGATGGAACCGAACACGATTTGACCTCAGTTGTACGAGAGGAACGTGCAACCGTCCAGAAGAAAGTGAAGGCTAAACCAAAGGCAAAGGGAAATAACAGACCATGGAGGCGGACTACGATGATGGATCCGAAGCAACTAAGTTTCTTCAAGGTCACGCCGTGTAGCTGCGCATGATGGATGAGTGTAAAGGCAAGACCATTGAAAGGTTTCTTTATTTAGACGCAACAATCATTATCCAAGACACCTTGATGATGAGGTAGCCAGAATGGGATGCTCGTACCATGCTTTTATAGAACATCGCGAAACAATTGGGATAAGTTTGATTTGGCATTAGATTAATAAAATAAGATGATGTTGTCGTTAATTTTTTTATCCATCATGTATGCATTTTCAAAGTCTTTTCATTAATGACCAGATGAATTTTTGGTTTTTTATCGGTTTCTCGGTTTACGTGTATGCACAATATTAGGGAGTAGTGGTTGTAGTGTCACCCCTACCACGACGCAGTCGATGCCCCCTCCTTATAAATACCACATCCCTCCTTAATTTATCCTCACACCTCTCTCCAATTCTCTCCTCCTCCAACGTCTCTAATTCTGTTTGTTTTTATCCAAAGAGTATTTCGGCGGGTGGCCCTTTATGGTCAGAGGAGGAAGAAATGCATTTGATGATCAAGTGGCTTGAATATGCCGAGGTCGGAGGGAAGTATTGGGAGCAGGTCTACCTCAATTGCATAACTTTGGGAGACAAAAAGTTTCCTAAACGGACGCATAAACAAGTCAAGGATCATTGGGGCAAGAATAGTAAAAAGTGCAAGAACTTTGATAAATCTATCGTGACAATCTCCAAGCACCTGCAAAAGGAGAAGCCAAAGAGGAGATCTATGTCGCGACCGTGTCCCATTACGAGGCCGAATACGGGAAATGGACAAAAGATACTTGGTAGTAGTTTCTCAAAGATAAGCCAGAGTGGCGTGTGTACATTAGCGTAATTAAACGGTAGTTGAATGATCTTAGGGTTTGTTTGAATGTATTTTTTTAATTATCCTGTGTAGTTTTTATAAATGTTGTGTTTCGTTGGTAAAAATAAAATTAGTTATTTGTTTTTGGCTTCTTTTGAAAATATTAAAAATTACAAAAATAGCTAACCACTAGCTACTACTACTAGCTGATGGTTTACCATTGCAAAACTAGTTGTAGAAGTTAGTGGTTTGACAAAGAGAGAAAGTGAAAACTGTTATATCATACTACTAGCTCATAGTTAAACCATTAGAGATGGCCTGACATGTATACTGATGGATAAGGACAATGTCAGCCAAACACTTATCAAATTAGAAATTATTTCTCATACCAAATGTCGTTCCAGTAAAAATCGTCGCCCTTTTTTTCCTCCCTCTTTTTTCGTCTCATTCCTTTCATCGGCGTCATCTTTTTCTTTAAGGGTTGCGGGTTCTTCTTCTTCTTCTTCTTCTTCTTCTTCTTCTTCTTCTTCTTCTTCTTCTTCTTCTTCTTCTTCTTCTTCTTCTTCTTCTTCTTCTTCTTCTCCTTCTCATTTGAGTCGACTCTCACTAGGTGTTCACCCACCCTTCATCTCATTATAGCCTCGACCTCTGCCTCGCCCCAGTCAGTCCTGTTGTCGTTCGTCATTTGACACGTCCGTCGTCGTCCAAACCTCCGTCCGAGCCTTCGTCGTTCCCGTGGTTCGAGCCTGTCGCTCTCCTTTGTCGAGTCTTTCCGCCTCCACCATCGAGTCTTAAAGCCCTTTTAGGCCGGGTTGTATGAATTTTTTTTATTTTTGCTTTTACCGCATTTCGTCGCCCTTTCGTTGTACCGTATGAAGTGTTTGTGGCCCCTCTTTTGAGTCATAATAACGTCATCATTCATCCGAGACTCTATGATACTGCGCACCCTGCACAGTTTCTCGCTGATCCTCTACCCCAATGACCGGACTTCTCGGTCTCGGGTGAGTTTGGTGGACACCACAGCAGGTTAAGGCAACCCCCCGAAAGAGCTCTTAGAACTTTATATCTGCTTAATTGTGCTAATCGTCGTGATTGTTTTATATTCATGTAATGCCCTCCTGGTTGCCTTTAGGAGTTTTTTAGCCTAGTGCGTCAGTACACTTGTCAATTGATGGGGTCTTGAAGAGTATCTCGGCTTTGTTTCAGATATATTCCCATTTAGGTGTATTCTCGATTATTGTACTTTTAGAGCAACTCCAACGATCGCTGCAACGCCGTGGTTTGTGTGTCGTCGCAGGTCCTGTCTTGGCTCGCTACCACGACGTGTCGTCGTTGGAGCCATGGTTTGGCGTGCCGTCGCAGTGAGTAGCCTCAGGATCCTGCCACGGCGCTGTGACCGTAGCTGGCCTAACAGCTAGTCGGCGGGCTTGTCCCACGCGACACATGGCGCCAACTGAATTAAAAAAAACATAATATTTTATATAAATAAACGACCACCCTACTCAAAATTCACACCTCTCTTCTACACACCCTCTTCTATTCTTCTCTCCTTTCAACCTAATTTTTCCACATCATTTCTCCAATGGCCGACCCCTCCAACATCGAGTTCGACTTGCACGACTTCAACCTCAAGGACTTACATGCCACATTGAATCCTACTCCTCCCACCTCAACCCGACCCACTCAACGCCCGCACAATTCAACTCGCTCCAACATTCGCAATGGACACAATCGCAAACCCCAACGAGCAACCTTCCCAATCTGCTCCGACCACTCAACCGAAGAAGAAGGGAAAGAAGGCTGCGCCGAAAACAAGTTCAAGACCGCGGCTGAAATGGAGCATCGAGGAGGAAGAACAGTTGGTGAGGGCGTCGTTCAACAATTCTCTGGCTAGCATCACAGAGAAAAAACCAGAAGAACGACATGTACTAGAAAAAGGTCGGATCTGAGTTTGAGTCGACGAGGAAAGAACTCGAGACAGAACGTACATGGAAGAATTGCAAGGACCACTGACATCCGATCAACCAAAAAGTAACCAAATGGAACACAAAATATTCAGTGCTCACGGATCATACCGTTAGTGGGAGAAGTGAAGCTGACATCATGACAGCCGCTTAAAATGATTACAAGGAGGAGGAGAACCATGAGTTTTCTTGGAAGCATGTGTTGGAGGATTGTGAGGGATCAACCAAAGTGGAAGAACCTGAAGACATCGTACTTTAATGTTGACATTGACCTAGACAGTGCAAGTGAAGAAAGAAAGTGTACAAGGTTGAACGACAACTGCAGTATACATCGGGCGACGGGCACGAGCACGAGTTGACATTACTTCCACGGGAGGAGCGTCCAACCGGCTATAAAAAGCCAAGGAAAAGCTAGAGGCAAAGGGAAACATGTGGAGGTGGACCCGGTCGTTGAACCCGAGACAGTGTAGTTCCTTTCACGGTTTGGAGACCGTCAAGTTGCAATGACTGCGAACCAAGCTCAGATCATGGTGATCAAAGAAAGGATGCAGTGAGAAATCATGAAAATGTTGATGGCACTACAGAGCCAAGACACCTCGCAGACGACTCCAGAGGAATGGGCCTCTCGTGGACGGATGATGGAAAGCCTCCCGCTTTCCTACTATCTGATGTAGCCTTGAAATTGTAACTGTTTTCCAATATGAACAAATAAATTAGTTGTCGTTTTTTATGTTTTTCAAAACAAATAATTTGAATTTGTGGTGTCTCGGTTTTCGTACACTCACACTATTCGGGAAATAGTGCGTCGCATCGTAGAAGACACGACGAAAGGTCCCCAAATTTCCCTATAAATAGAACCCAACACTCCCTCACAATTCACACCTCTCAAAATCTCTCCAACCCTCTCTCTAATTCTCTACTTCTTCTCGTGTTTGCAATGACATCTTCTTCTTATTGGGAAACTGGTCCCCTTTGGACCGATGATGAAGAAATGCATCTGACATTGACCTGGCTCATCATCGCCGAGGTCGGGGGGAAGTATTGGAATAACTTCCGCAACACTTACATCTTGGACTGCAATCCAAAATATACGTGCCAGTCAGAGAAACGGATGAAGGACTATTTCCTTCGTCTTAGCAACAAGTGCAAGACGTTCGATGAGGAGTACCGGAAAATCATCAAAGAAGAAGCATCCCCCGAAGAAATCTATGCAACGGTCGTGGAGGAATATGAGAAAAAATATCCAAAATAGACTAAACGTGAGGTGTAGGAAATTCTCAAAGATCACCCGAAGTGGCGTGCGCACATCGCATCGAGGAACAATTAGTTGTTTAATTATTAGTTTATCGTGTGTTTAATTATCTTATGTTTAGTTATCGTATAACTATCGTATGTTAAATTATTGTATTTGACATTAACAAAATAACTAGTTTAGTTTGAGGTGTTTTTCAAATATTAAAAGTATAAACCAATACACCAAACCACTTATAGTGATTTGTCATTAGAGGAGTAGTGGTTAGAGTTTAGAGATAATGGTTTGGAGGAGAGAGAAAACATAAAATGATCCAAACCACTGTGCACTGGTTTGTCTTTAGAGATGCTCTTATTTAGTTACTAATAAGAAGATAGAAGGACCTTTTAAAAAAAAACATCACTTCCTAAAAATGAGAAGCTAAGATTTATTTAAAACATTTTAAATAAACATCATATTTGATAAATGAAGAATTAATAGTAATTAAAACGGACGGTCTATTTTGTAAAAACTCTGTTTAAACTTTTTGTTGGTTTGGTGGGTTGTGGTTTCCCTTCCGAAACCCACACCACTTTTTATTGTATTTTTTATTTTCTGATACAAAAAAAAAACAAAGTGAAAATATTGTTTGGATGGGTCAGTACATTTTTATGGCGTATGTTAGCAAACGTACATATAATTATATAAACTTATTTTAGCGAAGAATATAAGCAACTATCCGAAACAGGTGCCACAAACCCTAGCCGCCCCTTATATAAATAGCAGCCTCAAAGCTCATTCCTCAGCATCCTCTTCTCTTGTCCTTCGTTATGTATGTAGCTGAAGTTTAATAGTTACTTTATGTCTTCTGTTTTTCATTTTGTGTATTCTGTCTTTCATTTTGTGTCGATCTGAAGTTGTTTTTGAAATTGGAATTGAGAACGGGGTGACAGTGACGAGTATTATCTAGGTCTCGTTCGTCGTAATGGCCTCGTACGGGCCTTGCCGACCATTCTGATATATCACCACCCATATTCTGAGTCTTTTCCTCGTACCAATCCAATCAAACTTATGCTTTTTTTTTATATTTGAACTCTGGTTTGTTTTAATACGTTTTTGATGGATTTGGCCTATGATTTAACATAAATATTGACAAGCATATGTCTGAAATTATCATGTTGATAAAACTAATCTTCTCTATGAGGCCAAAGCATTCTGTGGAAAATATAATTCTTTTTTAAGTTATGTCTTGAGTTTTTTTGTATATTTTTTCCCGATAGATGGTATTCGTGTAACATGTATGATAGATAATATGTGGTTACGTATCACCCACTGCCTTCCTTTTGGGTCTTTAATTTCAAGCTCTTTTGTCAAGTGAAATAGAGGGCCAAGTGATGATTTCAACGCATACTTTACAAAATATAACATAATGATTCTGTAGCAGCTGATCTATCGACAGAAGCGCATCGATAAAAGAAATTTACAATTCAATACCTGTTTTAAACTAATACACCTAGTTAATTTTGTAATTGATTCTTTTCTTAATTGAAATGATAGAGATCCAATTATGACCAGGGAGTTTCAAGCTTGAGCCCTACACCTTGCCACAAGGATCTCTATAATCTTCAGAGTCTCCCCTGGAAACAATGACAATGCTCCCTCCTTCAATAGCTTGAGCATCTTTTTCTTTATTGTACGGGTTCTTGTTGGACTTGTTTCACTTAAATGGAACAAGACCCAAAGCTTATTTGGCAAAACTTAGGCTCAAATAGATCTAGGGTTTCTATATCTACTAGAAATCAGATTTAGAAGTGCTGAGGAGCCTCTATTGTTGAGAGAGAAAAGCAAAAAGAGAGAAGAAGAGCAGAATTTTCTGCAGAATTTCAGTCCGACCGTTCAATTTGAAGACATATATGTGGAGAATATTCATTCCAAAAATCAGCATCATCCGACCTTGGATGAATCTCCGATTGGCCTCTTAAAAGTGGTTGGTCGGACTAAAATTCTGTAGAAAATTATGCTCATCTTCTCTCTTTTTGCTTCTCTCTCTTAACAATGGAGGCTCTTCACCACGTCTAAATCTGATTTCTAGTAGATATATAAACCCTAGCATCCATTTGGGCTTAAGTTGTCCCAAATGGGCTTTGGGCCTTGTTCCATTTAATTGAAACAAGCCCAACAAATCTCCCCCGTTTCAATAAATGGAGGGCATTGCCATTCCGACAATCTTGCAACATACCTCAAGCTTTTCTCGTGGTAGTGCCTTAGTGCACATATCAGATCCATTCTCATCCGTGTCAACTTTCTCAAGCTCAAACAACTTCTGCTCAAGAGCATCTCTAAGCCAATGATACCTCACATCAATATGTTCCGACTTTGCATGAAATGTCGAATTCTTGCTCAAATGGATTGCACTTTGGTTATCACAATAAACCATATACCGCTTCTGCTTGAAACCAATCTCTTGTATAAATCTCTTCGTCCAAAACAACTCTTTACATGCTTCAGTTGTTGCAATATATTCAGCTTCTGTAGTAGAAAGTACGACATACTTTTGAAGCATTGATTGCCATGAAACTGCTCCACCTCCAAAAAAATTCAAGTAACCAGAGGTGGACTTTCTGCTATCAACATCTCCTTCCATGTCAGAGTCTGAGTACCCAACTAACATAGGTTCTCCAATTCTGAAAGTAAGTCTAAAACCAGAAGTATCTTGAAGATATCTCATAATCCATTTGACTGCATCCCAATGCACTTTACCCGGATTAGACAGAAAACGGCAACAACTCTAACTACATGAGCAATGGCGGGTCTAGTACATACCATAGCATACATCAAGATTCCTACAACCGAGGCATATGGAACTCTCTCTATGTCTTCCATCTCCTTCTCTATAAAAGAGCTCTTCTTTGTGCTTAGCTTAAAGTGAGTAGCAAGAGAAGAGCTAACTACTTTAGTCTTGTCTATGTTGAACCTTTGCAACACCTTCTCAATATATTTCTCTTGTGACATATACACCTTCTTCGCGCCTCTATCGCGAGAAATTCTAATACCAAGAATGTTCTTCACATGACCTAAATCCTTCATGACAAAGACCTAACTCAGCTGCTTCTTCAACCTGTCTACTCTAGAAATATTCTTCCCAACAATCAGCATATCATCAACATATATCAATAATATGATAAAATCATCATTAGAGAATCGTTTCACAAAAACACAATAGTCACACTTAGTTTTCTGGTAGCCTTGCTCCCCCATAACTGATTCAAACTTCTTGTACCACTGCCTTGGTGCCTGCTTCAAACCATAAAGACTTTTATGTAGCTTGCACACATACTCTCCTCTTTCCCATTTTCTGCGAAAAATTCTGGTTGCTCCATATAAATCTCTTTGTCTAAGTCACCATGGAGAAATGCAGTCTTCACATCCATCTACTCAATCTCCAAATCAAGACTAGTTGCTAGACCAAGAACAACACGAATAGATGACATCTTAACAACCGGAGAAAATATTTCATCAAGATCAATACCTTTCCTCTGGCTGAACCCCTTGACCACCAATCTAGCTTTGTATCTTGGGCGTGAGGAATTATGTTCCTTCTTTACTCTGTACACCCACTTGTTCTTCAAAGCTCTCTTATCTTTCGACAACTTAACCAACTCAAAAGTATGGTTCTCATGCAATGACTTCATCTCATCTTGCATGACCTCAACCCACTCCTCTTTGTTCTCATCTTCAATGGCTTCTTCATAACTTTGAGGTTCTCCCCCGTCAGTTAGTAACACATACTCATCAACAGAATACCTTGAAGAAGAATGACGATCTCTAGAAGATCTCCTGAGTGGAACAACTGGTACTGGCAACTGCTCATGGATTTCAGTATCCATCTCAACCTCTGTTAGAATGTCAACATTTCCTGTCTCTTGTTGGTCATCATGAACTTCATCTTCAACCTGACTTTGTAAACCTGTAGAAGGAACTATATCAAAGTCAATCAAGTCATTACTATATGGAGGAAGATCTACAACTTTCTCCATATCTTTAATGTCTGGCCTTCCATAATAACCACATCGCGGCTTCTAACTAGGTTCTTCTATACATGATCATAAAACATGTATACAAACTCATTCAAGCCATAACCGATGAATATGCACTGTCTTGTCTTCACATCAAGCTTAGGCCTCTCACCCTTTGGTACATGCACACATGTCTTGCACCCAAAAACTCTCAGATGATCATAAGAAACATCTTTACGTGTCCAAACTCTATTTGGAACATCACACCCATGAGGAACACTAGGTGTGAGATTTAACACATGTACCATCATACTCAACGCTTCACCCTAAAAGGATCTCGGTAGTCTTTCTTGTGAAAGCAAACATCTCACCCTCTCAACAAGTGTCATGTTCATCCTCTCAGCTAACCCATTTAACTGAGGTGTCTTTTGGTGTTGAATGCCTTAATCCCTGCAATACTCATCAAAATGACCACAATGCTCACCTCCATTATATGTCCTGATGCACTTCAACTTCTTCCCAGTTTGTCTCTCAAGCAGGGCATGAAACTGCTTGAAAACTCCAAGCAATTGATCTTTCGTCTTCAAGGTGTAAGCTCATACCTTCCTTGAACGATCATCAATAAAAGTCACAAAATAAAGTGCACGGCCCAATGTCCTTTTCTTCATAGGACCACACACATCACAATATACCAAATCAAGTATTTCTGGCTTTCTAGAAGGAGGGGATAATTTAAAATAATTTATTGTTTGCTTACCGGCCAAACAATGTTCACACTTCTTCAAAGGTGTGCAACTCATCCCCGGTAGAAGATTCTTCTTGCTCAAAATCATCAATCCCTTCTCACTTATGTGATTAAGACGACTGTGCCATAACTCAGTTGTACCTTCACCTTCAAATGCATTAACAATGCCATTGGAAACTCTAGCTCGAGTAATGTACAACGAAGCACACTTGCTTCCTCTAGCCACAACCATAGAACCTTTAGTGAGCTTCCACTTGCCATTACCAAAGTGATGATGAAAACCTTCATCATCTAGTCTACCCACATATATCAAGTTCAAGCGAATGTCAGGAATATGCTTAACATTTTTAAGCACCAAAAGTATACCATTTTCCGTTTCCAAGCTCACATCTCCAATTCCAATAGTCTTTGACGTGTCTTTATTTCCCATCTTAACACTCCCATAGTCACCGGGTGTATAGGATGAAAAGAAATCTCTCCTAGATGTAGCACGTATGCTGGCACCACTATCTACTATCCAACTGGTCTCTTGAGAAGCCAAATCGACAGTTTCTTCATCATCATCACATAGAACAAGGAACTCTTCTGTAATCACATCATCATCATCATCATCATCATCATCATCATCATCATCATCATCATCATCATCATCATCATCATCATCATCATCATCATCATCATCATCATCATCATCATCATCATCATCATCATCATCATCATCATCATCATCATCATCATCATCATCATCATCATCATCATCATCATCATCATCATCATCATCATCATCATCATCATCATCATCATCATCATCATCATCATCATCATCATCATCATCATCATCATCATCATCATCATCATCATCATCATCATCATCATCATCATCATCATCATCATCATCATCATCATCATCATCATCATCATCATCATCATCATCACCGCTATTGTGTTCCTTAATATGCCCCTTTATACCACAATGATAACACTCAACATTAGCAAATCGGTTCTTACTCTTACTTCTGCCTCTGCCATTCGGATCTCTGCTCTTACTCCTCTCTCTTTATGTAGTAACCAAGACCCCTGTGTGTGAAGAGGAACCCTGTGACTTTCTTCTCGTTTCTTCATTTAGAACACACCCCTTAGCCATATCCATGGTAATAACACCATCTTGAGCCGAGTTAGAAAATGATGTTCTGAACGTCTCCCAAGAGTCCGGAAAAGTACCCAGAAGCCACAAACCTTGAACCTCATCTTCAAACTTGATAATCATTCCTGCAAGTTGATTAATAATACCCTGAAAAGAATTCAAATGATCTGTCATAAGACTCCCATCTTGATACATCAAACTCATCATCTGCTTAATCAGAAACAACTTGTTATTCCCTGTCTTTCGAGCATAAAACTGCTCAAGCTTGCTCCATAAAATGCGTGCATCTGTCTCTCCACTAACATGATTCAAAAAATTATCATCAGCCCATTGCCTGATGTAACCATACACTTGGCGATGAAATAATTTTCAATCACCATTAGTTTTACCCTCAGGCATTTCTTCACTAAATACCGACAAATAATAATCCTTCACATAAATAATATCCTCCATCTTGCCCCTCCAAACATGATAATTAGAACCATTCAGATTAACCATTCTACTTGTGTTAACTTCCATCGTCTAACACAGAAAACCCAACAAGCCAACCAGGCTCTGATACCACTATGATAGGGAGAATACCAAGTAATAACAAATAAATGGTAAACAATGGAATCAATTCTCCCACACCTGTGCAAACCTAATAGGAAACCAATAAGCAGAGCAAATCACGAAACAAAGTGCACACAAGATTTTAGCGTGGAAAACCTTCTCAAGACGAGAAGTAAAAATCACGGGACCCTCTAGGCCTCTTAATCATCCACTATCAACAATAATGGGTACAATATCTCTCTAGTCAAATTAGAGGCATACACAATATCTCAACACAACCTAGTGTTGGAACTAGCAAGAAAACTCAAGAAACCTTGAACGTTTCTTATCAGCATGCACCTTTATCCTATCTTGAGCAAAGCTCAAATTGTCTTTCAATATTTTTACGATCGATGTTCTAGTTCTCAGAAATTCTTCTACTACTGTCACATTAGCCTCAATTGCGTCCATATTCAGAGAGTTGAGAACATAGCCATACACTCTCAAAAGGAGTTATCTTTAGAGTTGGTAAGTCGTATTGTAACACTACTTAGCCAACCCAAGTCACTTGCCCCATGCCTTCGGCTTTTGATATACCATCGTTCTCAAATAGTTCACAAGGCATTTGTTGAGCCTCTCGGTTTGACCGTCTGTTTAAGGATGATAGGTCGACGATATGCGCAGTTGAGTTACCAGAAGGTTGATCAATTCCTTCTAAAACTAGCTCATAAAAACTTTAAAGGGTAACCACGAGTCATAACCTGTTTTGAGTTTTGTTTTGGCGATCTTAATCGGGCTTTACTTTTTTTTGCACTTCCCAACTATGATCTTTCCATTTTTTTTCACAGACTAACATTTTCGTCTGAATAAACGTTATTGTTAGTTTTGGATGGGAAAAGCTCAAAATGCCATCAGCAAAAGTCAATAACCTGAAGTTGGGCTTGACTTATTTTTTGCACTTCCCGGCTACGAACCTACCATTTTTTGCACAAACTAACATTTTTTGTTGAGGGCATTTTTGGTTTTTCCCATCCAAAACTAACGATAACGTTTATTTAGACGGAAAATATTACTCCGTGCAAGAAATAGAAAGGTCATAGTTGGGAAGTGAAAAAAAAAAGTCAACTCTGGTTAGGGTCGCCAAAACAAAGCTCAAAACAGGTTAGGACCCATGGTTTCCTCAAATTTTATCTCGGTCAGACACTACTATGGAGCTGGGTAGGCCATGTAGTTTAGCATTATTAATAAAAATCCCAGTAATAGATAAGGCTGGGTAGGCCATGTAACTTAACATTATTAATGAATATTCCAATAATATTTAAGGTTGTGTAGGGATGACTCACTGCTATGAAGTGTCTGTATTTGAAATACTTGTTAATGACAGTGATTATGCACTGAATCCTCCGGATTTAGGCAACCCTTCCACGGAATTCATATCCATGTCTGACCATGATTTGATGGGAATTTATAAAGGTTGGAAGTGCCTAGGGTAAACCACATTTTATCCTTTGCAGCACTGACAAATATCACATTCTCTATAGAAATCTCTAATCTCTTCTACAGGCCATAAGAAGTGCTGCTATATACTTTTTGTGGTTGTTGTGATTTCTTTCATCCATTCTGGAATGACATAGGAGATATAATTCGATAATTAAGGACATATGTCTAGAATAGAGAAAAATAGCAGTCCCACGTAGGCTACAAGCTATCTGTTTTCTTTCCTTTTATCTTTAGACAGATTGGAACTATACGAATTCGATAGTCATGAACGATCGGAAAAATTGTGGCGATGAAAGGAGGAAATTGAACAAATCCAAGACTCAACTACGAATGAGAAAATATCGATGATTGCTTTGTCGGAGGAGCTTGAATTGGCGGTAGGGCTGAAACAGGAGCACAATAAAGGTTTATGGGCAAAAAGGGCAAGGTAAGCAGGGTCGGAAAGACAAACGGAAGCGACCCAACATATAACCAGCTAGTGTCGTTCAGGATTCCTTATTGATGACGCATTGATGATCTTTCGCACGGATTGTAACAAACAGATAAATGATTCAAAGCTAGAAGCTGAAAAAGACACATGTTTGAGAGAGCGGTG
This sequence comes from Erodium maritimum, assembly GCA_963921825.1. NCBI lineage: Eukaryota > Viridiplantae > Streptophyta > Magnoliopsida > Geraniales > Geraniaceae > Erodium > Erodium maritimum. The sequence continues at coordinate 45,316,943 of OY997595.1, read as the reverse complement.
AGACCAAGAAGGAAGAATAGAGAAAAATAGCAATGCCACGTAGGCTGCCAATTGTCTGTTTTCTTTCCTTTTATCTCTAGATAGATTGGAATAATATGAATCCAACCGTCCCGAACGATCGGAAAAATTGTGGCGATGAAAGGAAGAAATCGAAAAAATCCGAGACTCCACTAAGAATAAGAAAATATCAATGGTTGCTTTGTCGGCGAAGCTTGAATTGGCGGTAGGGCTGAAACTCGAGCACAATTGAGGCTTTCGGTCAAAAAGAGCAAGGCAGCCAAGGTCGGAAAGACAAAAGGAAATGACGCAACATATAGCCAGCCAGTGTCATTCAGGATTCCTTATTGATGAGAGAAGCATTGATGATCCTCCGCGCGGATTGTAACAGACAGATAGAGAATTTAAAGCCAGAAGCCGAAAGGGACATATGTTTGCTAGAGATGTGAGACCAGGAAGGAAGAATAATAAAAATAGCAATGCCACATAGGCTGCCAATTGTCTGTTTTCTTTCCGTTTTATCTTTAGACCGATTGGAACAATACGATTCTGACTGTCAAAAACTTTTAGAAAAATTACGACGATAAAAGGAGGAAATCGAACAAATTCAAGACTCAATTAAGAATAAGAAAATATCAATGATTTCTTTGTTGACGGAGCTTGAATTGACGGTAGGGATGAAACTGGAGCACAATCGAAGTTTCTTGACAAAAAGGGCAAGGTAGGCAGGGTCGGAAAGACAAACGGAAGCAACCCAACATATCGCCATCATGTGATGTTCAAGATTCCTTATTGACGAGCGAAAAATTGATGAACTCTCGCACGAATTGTAACAGACAGATGGATGATTCAAAGCTAGAAGCTAAAAGCGACATATGTTTGAGAGAGCTATGAGACCAAGAAGGAAGAATAGAGAAAAATAGCAGTGCCACGTGCCAACTGCCTGTTTTTTCCTTTTATCTTTAGATAGATTAGAACAACAGGAATCCTACCGTCACGAACGAATGAAAAAATTGTGACGATGAAAGGAGGAAATCTAACAAATCCGAGACTCAACTATGAATAAGAAAATGTCGATGGTTGATTTTGTGAAGACCGTTTCAAAAACAAAAAAAAAAACAAAAAAACTATTGGGTCGGACCGGGTCGGACCGGACCCAGCCCAAGCTGCAGACCCGGCCAGGCAGGACCCGACCCCGACCTGAGCAGGCCGACCAGCTACCAGCGTCTTGGGCCGTGCGGCCCAAATTCCAGCCTGAGGCCCAACTCGAGTCAGCCCGGGGTATTTAAACCCCACTCCTCCTCTGAAACCCTAATCCTCCCTCTTCTCACGCAGTCGACCTACCCCTTCTCTCTCTCTCTTCATCCTCGGCTTCTCAGCTCCGATCCCGTCTCCCTCTCATCTCACCGGAAACGGCGTCTCCGACCTCCCAACCCCGATCCCCTCTCTCTCTCCCACACGTCTTCGCCGCTCAGGTGAGCTCCCCGGCCACGACCCGCCTCCGAGCTCCACCCCTCCGTCACGCTTACGCCGAGTCACCGAGCCCACTCTCTCCTCCTCTTCTCACACCACCACCAGACGCCCGAGCTCCGTTGCGCCTCCACGCCGTCGTCGTGCACGGCCAGAGCCGAGACGGACTCGCCGGCGCCGTCCTCTTCTCTCCCGAGAGTCCGCCGCCTCCTCCCCTTCTCGTCTTCGGAACCCTCGAACCCGAGCACCGTCGTCCCAGATCTGAGACGGGCGAGGGGCCACCGTGCCTCGCTGTTCTCCGCCGCCACGCTCGACACCGCGACCACCTCCCGTCGCCGTCCTTTCCCACGGTGAGCACAAAACTGTGAGGTTTTGGCCGGCCGGTTTCAAACCCGAGCTTCTCTCCCATTCCTTCTTCTTTTCTTTCCCATGCTTATGTTTTGAGATCTGTTTGGGGTAGTGTTGGATCGAAACAGAAACAAGCTAAAATCAAAGAGTTGATATGTTAAAAAGGGCTTTTGGTTTAAAACAACTCAGATATGTTTGAATGAAGAAAAGATTGTGTTTTAGAACAAAAAAAGGGTTTTGATTGGAAAATAAAAGGTTTTAAATTAAAATCAGAATCGACTTGAGATGGGTTTTTGGATCTGTTTTGGTTGGAATCAAAATCAAGGTTTTTGGAAAGAAAAGATTGTAAAACGAAAAATCAGATTTAAGGAAAAAGGGATTTAAAATAAAAAGGAATTAAAATCAATTTGGTTTTAAAAAACGGTTTTAAATCGAGGAGTTTGAGAATCTAATTTGTAAACGGGATTTAGGGACGGTTGTTCAAAAACCGAACTTAATTCATTTTGGGCTCAAAAGATCGGAACAGAAACAGATTTGAAATAAAAGGGAATTTGATTTGAAACAAAAACCGTTCTGTTTTGGAAAAAGGGTTATTAATCGGAATTGGGAACGAATCTGGAACTCTGGTTAAAATGGACTGCTAATTGGGTCTAAAAAGGAACAAAAGCGGACCGCTGAATCGGACCTCGGGATTCGTGCGTTGGGACTGTACCTCGCATGCACCGGTTTCGGTGCTCGGGTACTCAAACCCGATTCGCCGTGACCCCGCTTTTATCCTGCTCGAGTTTAAGGGAACCGCCTCTAACTATGGCTTTCGTGTTATCTTTAGCGTCCGGCTTCGATCGAAGTGAAGCCCGGAGGTAACGAGCCAGAACGTCAGCAGCTAGGAAACGTAGCGGGTGTTCTTCGCCTTGAGGTAGGGAAAAGTAGCCGGATCTCGGCCATGACTAGGGAAAGTTAACTGTAGAATTACATGTGACACCGGGGTGTCGTGGGTTATTTAGGTTATCAAATATTAGAAAGGCATGATACGGGAACGTAGCGAATATTGGAAATGCATGTGACACTTAGTAGTGTCGTAGGAGCAGAGAACTTAGCGTTATTAGAATTACTGGAGGCATATGACCATGCCCGGAGGTTGTTTGTGAACTTATCGATATTAGGAGAACTGGAGGCATATGACCATGCCCGGAGGTTGATTGAGAAACTGTTGATATTAGGACTGTTGGAGGCTTTGGTTAAGCCGGAGGTTGATTGATCTTTTGGTGTCTTGGGTGGCCTTGAGAGCCCGTGTATTATTATCGAGTTTTGGGTGGCCTTGAGAGCCCGTATTATTATTATTGAGTTTTGGGTGGCCATGAGAGCCCGTGTTATTATTCGTGTTTGGGTGGCCATGAGAGCCCGTACTTTACTGTTGGTGTTTTAGCTGGCTTACGAGTTACAGTCTCGGTAAGTTGCGAGTGTGGTTTATCGTTGAGTTTTGGGTGGCCATGAGTGCCCGTGGGGTTGTTGAACCCGTGTCTTTACCTTTGGCGTTTTGGGTGGCCATGAGTGCCTGTGGGGTTGAGAACCCGTGTCTTTACTATTGATGGTTAGAGTGGTCGTGAGTGCCTGTGGGGCGGTTGAGTCCGTGTTGTACTGTTGGTGTCTTGGTGGCCGTGAGTGCATGTGAGTGTTAAACCTGTGTTGTTACTGGTTGTTGAACTTGCTTGTGATTGTGATTGTGATTGTGGTTACCTGAGGTTGGGGGCCCGCTTCATGAAACGGGGGTCCACGAGCACACGCGTCTGCATGTTCAGACGGGGTAGGGGGCCCGCCCGCCAATAAAGGGGTCCTGGCCGCGCGTGTGTGGTTTGGGTTTGTGAGCATACTTTGGCTGGCTTACGAGTTAGAGTCTCGGTAAGTTGCAAGCATTCTTTGGCTGGCTTACGAGTTAGAGTCTCGGTAAGTTGCAAGCATTTTCCGGCTGGCTTACGAGTTAGAGTCTCGGTAAGTTGCAAGCATTCTTGGGTTGGCCTGACCGAGTTAGAGTCTCGGGAGGGCGTGAGCTTTCTTGGCAGCTGGTTTGCGATCCTTTGTGATCTTGTTTGGTGTGCGATCCTTTGTGATCTTGTTTGGTGTTGCGTACTTTCTTTTGAGTCCTTGGAAGAGGTCGTCATGGTTGTGTCGGGTCTACTTTACGTGTCAGGGTGTTGAGTTGGTCAGGGAAGGCAACAGTGGGTGTATGTTCAGTTAGAGTACTTGGGTTGGGGATGGTGTTTCCCCGGTGTTGAGTTGTTGTTGGTGTTACCTGCTTTGTCTGCTAATTATACCGTAGTCAGTCTGTTATCCGTGGTGGTGAGCGAACGCTCACCCCTAGCTGCTTTTCCTACAGGTACTGTTCGTGGGACGGACTATGTGAGCTCTCGAAGCTTGTGGAGCTAGAAGCGGAGTCCGGGTTTTGTCTTTTGAGTCTAGTGACGGATACCTTGTACTTTTGTCCACGTGTTGGGACGTATTTTAAGCTGTAAATATTATTTTGTTGAACTAAACTGGTATGTTAAAGCGATTTAATGAAAACAGGTTTCAAGTGTTTTTATGTTTTTAAAACGTTCATCCCGAATTCGATTTACTGAAATTGAGACGTGACAAATTTGTTGGCGTAGCTTGAATTGGAATTAGGGATGAAATTGGAGGCACAATTGAGGTTTCTTGGAAAAAAGGGCAAGGTAGGCAGGGTCAAATAGACAAACAGAAACGACCCAACATATAGCTATCCAGTGTCGGTCAGGATTCCTTATTGATGAGCAAAGCATTGATGATATTTTGCACGAATTGTAACGAACAAATAGAGGATTCAGAGCTAGAAGCTAAAAGGGACATATGTTTACGAGAGTTGTGAGACCAGGAAGGAAGTGCAGAGCAAAATAACAGTATTACGTAAGCTTTCAAGGGTTTGTTTTCTTTTCTTTTTTCTTTAGATAAATTTAGAACAGAGGTTGGATCTTTGATGTATTTTTACTTGCTTTACTATTTTCTAATAATTAATTATTTAAATTTAAACATGATTTGTGCTAATCTCCTAAAACTGATTTGAGGATTTTTCTTGGACCATAATTTAATTCACATGGTATTGTAAAAGAATATCTCATCACAACAACACAACTTAACAATTATGTCCTAATATTGCAAACCCGGATTAAAGGGTAAAGAGAGAGACGTTCTGTTAGGGGGAAACCTAGCTATAATATGTCTCCGCCTTGTAAGCCCATGCCACCGTCAATACTTTGACCAACCGGAAGAAGGTCGTGATGAGGATGAAGACCTGCAATGCCGATAGGTACATTGCTTTGTTTTTCAGCCTCGTCTACTATATTGGTGGTATCTTTGTTTTTCATACGGAACACCCGACTCCTTCTATGATGGAGTGCCTATGGCTTCACCCTATTCTCTGGGGGGACCATAACGGACACAATGCCTCCATTGCACAAGAATTTAACCAACCGAAAGAAGGTCGCGATGAGGATGGGGATCTGCAACACTGACAAGTATACTGCTATGTTCTTGGTCCTCGTGTACTACAGTGCTGACATGTAAGAACCGCCCCTGGTCAACACCGGTCGAACCGGCGGAAATCGGGAAGAGTTGACTTTTTGCCGAAAAAGTCAACTGACGACTTCAAGAGTCAATCGGGACCTACCCGGGACCCAAAAAGCTTAGCCGTCGTTACGTTTAAGTTAGTTGGGTCATTTCCTTTCAAATAAGTATTTTTGCGAAAAAGTCAATTTCGGGTCAAACATGGTCGAATTAGGGTTTTATCGGATTAATTAAATTTGGCTGAGATATTTGTGAGTGGAGATGCACCCCACATGGACACATGTCCCTAAATCCTTGGAGTAGGAGAAATGGGTGGGAGAAGACCCTTTTGACCCCCACTTTTGGGCATAAGAGAAAAGGGGGCAAAAGGGGCAAAATGGACATTTCCCTTTTAGGTTAAAGGCCACATGGGAGCAAAAATCAGCTCACTTTTTGTCCCTTGGCCGAAATTCACTAGAGAGAGAGAGAGGGAGAGCTCCATTGTTGAAGAAACAGAGGAGGAAATGGTCATTTTTCTTGAATCCACCACCAAAATCCATCATTTCTTCCATAGTTTCCATCCTCTACTTATTTCCTAAGGTAAACATTCAATTAACTCTTTTTTTTGTTGAACTTAGGCTATGAGTTTTGTTGGGAATTCATAAACTAAGCTTGGGTGTTATGGGATTGAAGTTTTTCCTTGTTAAATTGATGGATTGTGGTGGAAATTGGAGGATTGTAGTGGAAATTGATTGGGTTTTGTTAATTTGATGAAACCCAACCTTGGGTCTTAGAGTTTTGGGGTTGTTGAGGTTGAATTTTTAGGTTTTGGAGCTTAACAATGGAGTTTTGGAGGTTTGGGTTCGTTGGGACGAAGTTGAGGGAAGAAGGAGGAAACTGTCCAGACCCGTCACGGATCCGTGACGGAGACCGTGATGGCACACGTCACGGCTCCGTGATGTTAACCGTGATGGTGCACGTCACGGCTCCGTGACCCAAACCGTGACGGAGCCCGTCAAGGCTCCGTGACCCTCTCCGTGATGGAGCAGAATTGGACCTTTCCAAGTCCATTTTGTTGTTATCGAGTAATTGGGAATGTTACCTATAACCGAACGTTTTGGGGGTTACGTTGGGTGTTTTCTCTTTAAACCACCCTTGAATTATTATTAAATCTTGTGTTACTTTGTGATCTTAGACGTTGTTCCCGATCGCGGTGGAGGAGGCTATTAGGCGATTCGTGATTGTTCGAGTTTGGATCGCGTTTGAGGTAGGGAAAAGTAGTGAATACCGGTTTAATTGCGAAAAGTTACTAGAATGACATATAGGATATGAGTAACCGGAACAATTGTAGAATCACATGTAGGATGTGAATAACTAGTGTAGTCGTTTAAAATGTGGAATCACTTGCGGGCTATGTCGTGCCCGTAAGTTTGGGACTTGTCGTGCTGTAGGATTGCATGTGGGCCATGTCGTGACCATAGGATTGTGTGATGGTTGTGCTTTACCTGTGTGAATGTTATTGTTGAACTATTGCCTTGTGACATGCTTGAAGCGCTGTATGTGTGTGTCCCAGTAGGATATCTAAGCCGAGGCTGTGTGTTCCGGCGTACGTTGTACCCCTATGCTAGGTGTTCTGGTACGATATCTAGGCCAACGCTGTGTGTTCCGGTAAGATGTCTAGGCCGAGGCTGTGTGTTCCGGCGTACGTTGTACCCCGATGCTAGGTTTTCCGGTATGATATCTAGGCCGATGTTGTGTGTTCCGGTATGATATCTGTAGGGAATATAGGTTAGTATATTGACGATAAACAAATTCAAATAAACAAAATAATAAATTGAAATAACAAATAAGAAATAACCTTCACCGAATCAGCTAGCTTATTGATTACGTGTTAGGAAATTCGGGTTTAGTCGAGTCCATGTACTCCTGTCTCCTTAAGACACTTGACTGCCCTGTATGGGCAGCGGTCTCACAGGATACAACGACTAACGTCAGCGAACTCAACTCCGTGTAGAGAAATCACCAAGACTAAGGAAGAATGATAACCTCATTGGGAGAGAAAGAGTGGTTTTTGATATGTGAAGTGTTTTTGGTATTTGTGATGTGTTTTAAGTGTATGTAGAAGATGATTTAGGAAGTTGGTATTTATAGGCTCTCTAACAGGGATAAGAAGGTAATTTTATGGGGTAGCTAATCCCATAAAAGCCTCTCATTAAGAGGTCATGGCCAACCAACTACATAAATCACATTTTAAACCATAAAATTTAATTAATATCACAAATCACATTTAAACCCATAAAATCACATTTTGACCACATTTTTCCAACAATGCCCCACAAAAATGTGATGGGAACGGAAAAGGAATGAGGGAGCGGTGCCTTCTCCAAGTCGATACCTGCATAGGATAGGTAGATTTTCATCCTTGAAACTTCCCTTGTGAAAATATATTTACTCTGCTGACTATCTAGTAGACGCGATGTCCTTGAACTATTATGTCGTTTGTGCAGATGATGATATACCCCACACAGATACCAACAAACACGGTTCGGTTCTCATTGGTGTGTCCGTTATGGTCATGGAAACTGCCTGGTTCTACAAGAGTTTAAGATGACTAGCCCCATTAGTCACCTTTGAAGCGATCCCACTTCCTCTTACATAGGTGATTCACTTTGCTCAATACTTTTGATGCAAGGAATCATTAAAAGCAATGCTTATCCTTCACACGTCACTTGTTTGCATCATAGGAATAGACTCGGGGTTAGACCCCCACAGTGACCGTACACGGGTTATGCAACTAGGTTATCCCATTGAACCTAGATCTTGGGATCTCCAGTCAACTAGGTTGGGTTTTCCTTCACATAACGCCTTTAAATGGGCTTTAGTCACATTCCCTGGGATGTCTTTTTCTCAACTAGATCTCAATGTAACATTTAGTTTGTATCCGCGGTGTTATCACGTTTGCGATCAATTGTTATGTCAACTCAAGTTCTGTGTCTTATTAGTAGCTACTGAATTATACACGTATGTCGTAGACACAGATCTTAGTTGATCGGAAATATTCCGTGTAGTGGGACCGACCCCCACATTTACAAGTAATTATTCAAAAGGTTTTTCCTTTTTCATAATTATCCAAAATTGAAATCATTCAACTTGGTTAAAGTAAAAATTAGCTTGATTTGAAAATTCCAATTTAATCGTTCTAACGTGTTTTGCAATGAAAATAGGAACCGATTAATTAGTAACCAATCAAACTAATCTTGTCAATAATAAATCGATACGTTAGATTTAACTTGTATCACAAATTTCGAATCGATTAGTTAAATTTAATCGTTCGTACGTTGAAAGTCGAAAATATTCATTTTCTCTTTTCAAGTTCGTGTATAGTTTTATTCCAATTAAGACTAAATTGAACATATTCAATTTGTCATTCTTTAATCAGATAACTTCTAGTTGTTGAAAACACGTTTGATTTTCATCTATTCGTACGTGTTCTACGTTTTAGAACCGAATCAGATGTACTTTACGGACTTTACACGAGTACATATATTTTACCGTCTTGACGTGTTTTCCAAGAAAACGATTGATCACTCTTAGAAAAATGAACCTTTCCCTTTGTTTTTTTTCATGATCCGTTGTGAAAAATACGTTTTTGGAAAGTAGGAAATCGTTTTGGAATTAATTCCAATTTATATCTTTCTTATAATTTCGGGAAAGTAAGAAACCATTTAGGAAATATTACACTTTGTTTCCTTCTTGAATTTAGAGAAAACCGTTTAGGAATTTTATTCCAAGTTCGTTTCTCTTTTTTTTTTGAATTCCGTATGAATTCAAACTTTGTTGAAGAATACGTAATTTCCTTGGAAATTAATCTTGAAACAAACGTAAATTTCCCTTAAATGGAAATTTATATTTTCTTTTCCTTTTATTTTCCACCATTCGTTGTGGAAAAAATATGTTTTTTTTTTCAAAAACCGTTTAGGAAAATTATTTCCAATTTGTTTTCTTCTTGAAAAATTAAGAAACACGTTTAGGAATTGAATTCCAATTTTGTTTCTTTTGGGAAAACGTTTAGGAATTAAAATTCCAAGTTTATTTCCCTCGACCATGAATTCCGCATGAATTCAAAATTTGTTCGAGAGTATAATTTCTTCAGAAATTATTCTTGAAGCAAAGATTTTTTTTTCAAATTAGAAAACCTATTAGGAAAATTATTTCCAATTTGTTTTCTTCTTGAAAAATCAAGAAACACGTTTAGGAATTGAATTCCAAGTTTGTTTCTTTTGGGAAAAACGTTTAGGAATTAAAATTCCAAGTTTATTTCCCTCAACCATGAATTCCGTATGAATTCAAAATATGGTCATACGTGTTCTACGTTTAGAACTGAACCACAATAGTTGATCATCTCCACGTGTTTCCAAGAAACAAGATCGATCAACAAGAAGCCGTTTATGAACTAGTTCCAATTTGTTTCTTTTTGGGAAACGTTTAGGAATAAAAATTCCAAGTTTACTTCCCTCGATCATGAACTCCGTATGAATTCAAACTCGTACAAGATTTTTTAATTTCCGTTTGAAAGAAAAAATTCTTGAAGCAATATTGATTTTCTTTGAAAGAAAATTCAATTTTTGTTTTAAATTTCTGTCCAACCGGGTCGGATCTGACCCGCGAACCGGACCCGACTCGCGTCCATGCATGTGACCCGATCCAGGCCGATCGGAATAGTGACCTGCGCACACCCCAGTCGACGCGTTTCTCTTTTGAGTTTTGATGTTGTGGGCTTCTTTAGACTTGTCTTGGGTTGATTTTTTTTCTTGGACTTGGGCTTGTACACAGCTGCGGCCCATAAAAACCAAACCCTTTCTCTTTTATGTTTCCAGCCGCGTAACAAGTTAGGGATTTGATCTCCTTCAACCTCCAGATGCGAAACTCATAGTGTTGACCTGGAAAAATAAACGTTCCGACTTTCAAGAAAAAAATGGTAGGATTCCAACCTTCGTTTTCGTTTTTTTTCCTTCGTTTGTTCAACCTCTAGTGAAACCGTCGTTTCAGTTTTTTTTTTCGTTTCTTCAACCTCCATGTGCGAAGCATTTTCGGATTCAACCTGCAACAAGGAGAGAACACCAGCAACGATATGGAATTTCGAGTTCGAACAAGGGCAAAACGACGTTTCTTGCCTCAAAAATCAAAACTCAAGGTCAGATTTCTAAAACCGAAGTTCAGACCTTGAATTTCAGGTTTTTTTTCCTTTTTGATTCTCAAAATTTCAGGTCTGAAAAATCAGATTCTTTGAAATTGATTTCGTTTTTTTTCCGTTGCAGCCAGTTTCAAAATCTGATTCGATTTTTTTATTCCGTTTCTGGAAAAACAGATTCGAACTTACGTCTTTTTTTTTCTACAAAAAATCCTGTCAAAACAAGTCGTTAGAAACAAATATTTCGTTTCCCTTTTGTTTAGAAATCAGAGTTGGAAATAAATTTCCACAATTAAATCATAATCAAATTTAATAATTTTTTTTTCTTTTTCTCTAAAGAAGCGGGGAAGAGGAAAGGCTATCCCTTTTGAACATGTTCATACTTAATACATGTCACGCCCCAATTTCAGTAAACCGAACTCGAGACGCGAACATTTAAAAACATAAAAGCACTAGAAACCTGTTTTGAATAAATACTTTGAAATTACCATTTAGTTATCAAAAATAATATTTACAATACAAAAACGTCCCAACAGATGGACAAGGTACAAGTATCCGTCACTAGACTCAAAATATAAAGACCGGACTCCGCTCCTAGCTCCACAAGCTTCAAGAGCTCACCTAGTCCGTCCAGTGATCAGTATCAGTCAGTCTGTTATCTGTGGTGGTCGCTCACCACCACAGATAACAGACTGACTATGGCATAATTAGTAGACAAAGCCAGTAACACCAACACCAAACCCAACACCGGGACTACAATCCCCAACTCGAGTACTCAACTGACCCACAACCCATTACCTTCCACGACAGACTCAACCTCAAACTCGTAATGTAAACCCGACACAACCATTTATGACCTCCTCCAAAGACACGAACACGGATCAGGCTAGCCAAAGAATGCTCACAACCTACCGAGACTCGAACACGGATCAGGCCAGCCAAAGAATGCTCGTAACATGTCGAGACTCGAACACGGATCAGGCTAGCCAAAGAATGCTCGTAACCTGCCGAGACCCGAACACGGATCAGGCTAGCCAAAGAATGCTCATAACCTGTCGAGACTCGAATTTGGTCAGGCCAGCCAAAGAATGCTCGTAACCTGCCAAAATCCACACCACTCCCCGACACGAAGTCGGGTTACTAACCTCGGGCAAACACAATCACAATCACAAGCAAAGCTCAACAAACAGTAACAAGACCAGTTCAACACTCCACAGGCACTCATGGCCACTCAAGACTCCAACGGTAAAGACTCGGGTTCAACAACCCCACGGGCCCTCATGGCCTCCCAAGACACACCAACTGTGACTCACGGGCTCAACAACCCCATGGGCCCTCCTGGCCTCCCGAGACATCCCAACAGTAAAAAACGGGCTCTCATGGCCACTCAAGACACCACAATAAAACACGGGCTCTCATGGCCACCCAAGACACCAACAATAATTCACGGGCTCTCATGGCCACCCAAGACACCAACAATAATACACGGGCTCTTATGGCCACCCAAGACATAAATTAAACAGTCAACCTACAGGCATGGTCATATGCCTCCAATAATTCTAATATCGCTAAGTTCTCTGTTCCTACGACACTACTAAGTGTCACATGCTTTTCTCATAAACGCTACGTTCCCGTATCATGCTTTTCTAATATTTAAATAAACCTACTCAACCCACGACACCCCGGTGTCACATGCAATTCTACTGTTAACTTTCCCTAGTTAGGGCCGAGATCCGGATACTTTTCCCTACCTCGTATGTAACTCACAAAGTGCTCAACTAAGCCCCGGCGTGATCCTAGTCACTCGCCTAACTTCCCTTTGCCTCGGTCCGCAGCACGATCTAAAAGAACACAATTTTTAATGCACTTTAAACTCGCAGGAAATAAACTGGAATTTAATAAACTTAACGCCCAAACGTAACCCCAATAATGTCGATCACTCCCAAACTTCCCAATTACTCGACATTGTCGATAAAGGACCCGTAAAGGCCCGATTCGCCCGACATGGCGAATCTGCCCGGGTTTTGTAAATGCCCTTCCGGGGCTCCAAAAACTCCCGTTTTCGTTTCTACGGTCTTAGAATAATTCAAGGATCCCAAAGCACTTGACGGAATCGAATTCCGACTTCCGAGTCAATTAATTAACGTTTAAAGTTTCTAAAACCTGTTAATTACAACTTTTCCAATCTAATTCCAAATTTCGATTCGGTTAAGGATAAATGGTCCGGGGAACGTTTTAAAACTCCCGAACACTAAACCCGAGCACCCGAGCACGTGGGCCCCACCCGGCCCAACTTGGCCGTGAGCCCTAAGGCTTAAATTGGCCCGGCCCACCATGGTGGTGGCCGGCCCTAGCTCCGGCCAGCCACCTCACATGGTGGCCGGCCACCCCCTAAGGTGGCCGGAGCTCCTCCCGAGCTCCCGGTCGCCGGAAAACGTCCCCCTTCACCTCTAAACGCCTCCAAAACGTCTCTAACAAACCCCCAACCTCAATACAACCCTAACTAGTCATTTTTAACCAAACCCTACCATTTGAAAACTATCAAATCGACGATCGGTTCGGTGCTTACCTAAGAGGAGAACGAGGGGAGTTTGATTCCTCCTAGCCTTGAAACGATCCAATGGTTGAAGACGTGAATAGTGCCCCCTTCAAACCCTGGCTCCTCTCTTTATTCTTCTCCTTCTCTCTCTAACTCTCTTCTTTTTTTTTGATTTGATTTTCTCTTTCTAAAACCCTAAGGTGGCCGAACCCTATAACCCCCTCTCCACTCATTCCCCCCCCCCCCCAAAACTAACACCACCACTTGTTGGACAAGTGGCAAGGTGGGTCCCACACCTTTTTGGAAAATATCTACTAGATATTTTCCAATCAGATTCGTGAAAATCGGACGTTTCGGGCCCCGAACGGGCACTTTTTCCCAAAAATTACGAAACTTCATGGGCTACAAGGAAATGGCTCAACTAAGACCTCTGCGACGACGGCTAAGCTTTTTGGATCCAAAACGGTCCTCGAATGGACCAAAACGTCGCTCGGTTGACTTTTCCAGCGAAAAGTCAACTTTTCCCAAATTGATCAGAAAGTTGCCCTGAGTCCCCCGGAACTCATTTTGGTCGAGATCGGGGTCATCTTAAGTCCGGTAAGACCCTCGGGGTCAAATTAGGTTAAGTTAAGTGTCTGTCTTAAAAATTTTAAATTTTCCTGTTTTTCGCAGGTTTGACTTGTGAAGACCGCCTCGTTAAAAAGTTTTAATTTATTTAATATTATTCGATCGGGATTTCGAGGTTGAAATTTAAATCGGTTTTGGTAAAGACGAGGTTGAAATTCGTTCTAACTTTTAATTCGTTAAAAAAAAAGAGTCTGACTAGGCCTGACAAGCAAACCCGGCCAGACCCAGCCCTCTTCTTCACGTTTGGGCCGAGCGGCCCATTCCGCATCTGAGGCCCAAAGCCTGGCCCGCCCTTTAATAACCAAAAATTAGGGTTTGCAGCTCATTTGTTCATGCTTCCCCTTTCTTCTCTGTACGCAGCCTCCTCCCTCTTCTCTCTCACCCACGCCGGCCTCCCTCCCTATCTCCCTCCTCCTCACGCCGTCGCCGGCGATGTCCCCGACCAGCTCCTCTCGCCCTCGCCCTCGCCGTCCCGTCCCCCTCTATCCCGACCACGTCCTCACCGTCCCCGTTCAGCCGCCGCCCTCTCGGCCCCTCTTCGCACACCGCCGCAGTCACCAAGCCCGTCCCGTCTCTCCGTCCAGAGCCATCCGCCGGCCTTCTTTCCCCTCCTCGTCCCGTGACCGTCCGAAACCAAGGCCGCCGCCGCCTTCGACGCTCGTGACCGAGCTCCCGCCGCCACCACCGTCCTCTCCTTCGTCTTCTCCTCTTTTCGCCGTCACCGTGAATGACCGGAGCCAGGTCGCCGGCGTGTTCGACAGATCCGGGACGGAGTCCCCGTGGCCGTTCGGATCTGAGGCGAGAAAGGCCCCCGCCGTGCTCCACCGTGCTCCGCCGTGCTCCACCACCTCGTCTTCCACGGTGAGATCCTCACCAACGGGGTTTGGTCGCCGGCGTCTTCGCCGGTGGCAGGCCGGTCTAAAACCCGAGCCTTCTCTCCCTTTAATCCTCCTGTTTCCTGTTCCGTACCTTGTTGGTTTCGTGTCTTCTGGATCTGGTTCGTTTTGTTGATCGGAAGTTGTAAAGACGAAGTCGGAACTGAAAATTTAGGGGAACGTTTTTTATTAAAAGAGAACGAAAAGAAAATTGAAATTAAAACGAAAATCAGTTTTAGATAATGAAAAGGATTTAAATTAAAACTAGGTTTGAATCAGATTAATTGTAGACTAGTTTTGGAGCTGGAAGTTAAATTAAAACGGTTTTAACATCAGTTTTTAAAACAAAAGCGGTTTATTTTGAAAGGAAAGAGGTTTTAAAATGAAAAATCAGTGTTCAAAGAAAAAGGAAAGGAAAGGGAGTTAAATGGAAAAGAAAAAGGTTTTTTAAATTGGAAGGAGTTTGAAATCAGATTTGAAAATAAAATGGAAGTAAAATCAGTTCGATATTTAAAACGGAACTTGAGCATTTGAACGAATCTAGAACCCTTGTTAAAATGGACTGCTAATTGGGTTAGAAAGGAACAAAAGCGGACCGTTGAATCGGACCTCGGGATTCGTGCATTGGGACCGCGCCTCGAAAACATGCACCAGTTTCGGTGCTCGGGTACTCAAACCCGATTCGCCGTGACCCCGCTCGGGTTTGAAGGACAACTGTCGGTTTTAAACTGGATTAATTGTGACTTTTAAATTAACCTGGGAACCGCCTCTAATTTTGGCTTTCGTGTTATCTTTAGCGTCCAGCTTCGATCGAAGTGAAGCCCGGAGGTAGCGAGCCAGAACGTCAGCAGCTAGGAAGCGTAGCAGGTGCTCTTCAGTTGAGGTAGGGAAAAGTAGCCGGATCTCGGCCCTGACTAGGGAAAGTTAACTGTAGAATTGCATGTGACACCGGGGTGTCGTGGGTTATTTAGGTTATCAAATATTAGAAATGCATGATACGGGAACGTAGCGAATATCGGGAATGCATGTGACACTTAGTAGTGTCGTAGGAGTAGAGAACTTAGCGTTAGTAGACTTACTGGAGGCATATGACCATGCCCGGAGGTTGGTTGTGAAACTGTTGATATTAGGAGTACTGGAGGCATATGACCATGCCCGGAGGTTGATTGTGAAACTAGTGATCTTAGGACTGTTTTAGGCATCGATTATGCCGGAGGTTGTGGTGTGTTATTTTTTACTGTTGAAGTTTGGGTGGCCTTGAGAGCCCGTGTTATTTACTGTTGAGTTTGGGTGGCCTTGAGAGCCCGTGTTATTTATTGTTGAGTTGGGTGGCCTTGAGAGCCTGTGTTATTTATTGTTGAGTTAAGTGGCCTTGAGAGCCCGTATTATTCATTGCTGAGTCTTGGGTGGCCATGAGAGCCCGTGTTGTCGTTTCGGTGTTTTGGGTGGCCGTGAGTGCCCGTGGGGTTGTGAAACCGTACTTTACCGTTGGTGTCTTGGGTGGCCATGAGGGCCCGTAGGGTTTTTGAACATGTGTTTGGTTGTTGGTGTCTTGTTGGCCTTGAGTGCCCGTGGAGTTGTCACCGGTGTCGTTACTGTCTGTTTGAACTTGTTTGTGATTGTGTTTGGTTACTTGATACTGGTGGAGGTTGTGTGGTGTAGCTAGCCTCCCGACTGGGATCGGGAGAAGCGGAGGGGTTGTGGGCTAGCTCCCCGACTGGGATCGGGGGAAGGACGCGCGGGTGTGGCTAACCACCCGACTAGGATCGGGTGAAGCGGAGAGGTTGTGGGTTAGCCTCCCGACTGGGATCGGGAGAAGTTGCGCGACAGGTCGACCGCCTGACCACGTCTATGATCAGTAAAGGGCGAGAGATACAGAGATTGGTTACTGAGCAGCTGGTTTGCGATCCTTTGTGATCTTGTTTGGTATTGTGTGGTTGTCAGTCGTGTCTTGGAGGAGGTCGTCAATCATAGTGTGGGGTCTACATCATGTGTCCGAGTGTTGAGTCAGTTGAGGAAAGTCTTGGTCGTGTGTGTGTCTTTTGAGTCACTGTTGGTGTCACCGGCCTTGTCTACTAATTATGCCGTAGTCAGTCTGTTATCCGTGGTGGTGAGCGAACGCTCACCCCTAGCTGCTTT
This sequence comes from Erodium maritimum, assembly GCA_963921825.1. Taxonomy (NCBI): domain Eukaryota; kingdom Viridiplantae; phylum Streptophyta; class Magnoliopsida; order Geraniales; family Geraniaceae; genus Erodium; species Erodium maritimum. Next base: position 45,300,202 of record OY997595.1, on the reverse strand, counting down.
TCCTACAGGTACTGTTCGTGGGACGGACTAGGTGAGCTCTCGAAGCTTGTGGAGCTAGGAGCGGAGTCCGGGTTTTGTCTTTTGAGTCTAATGACGGATACCTTGTACTTTTGTCCACTTGTTGGGACGTGTTTTATACTGTAATTATTATTTTGTTGAACTAAACTGGTATTTTAAGTGTTTAATGAAAACAGGTTTCAAGTTTTGTAACTTTTTAAAACGTTCGCGTCCCTAGTTCGGTTTACTGAAATTGGGGCGTGACATGACTGGCGTTGACCGGAAGTGGTTATTACAATACACCCTGTAGGATGCTCTGTAGCCAATTTGTACCAAACGAATTGGTTTAGTTCCTGCGAAGTCTTAAAGGAACACATTATAATAGACTACATATTATAGATTGTTATTTTTGCTTTCTTGTACGTAGAACTTGTTCTTCATCAATATACTTATCAAGTATCTTAAGATTGTAGGGAATATAGGTTAGTATATTGACGATAAACAAATTCAAATAAACAAAATAATAAATTGAAATAACAAATAAGAAATAACCTTCACTGAATCAGCTAGCTTACTGATTACGGGTTAGGAAATTCGGGTTTAGTCGAGTCCAGGTACTCCCGTCTCTTTAAGACACTTGACTGCCCTGTATGGGTAGCGGTCTCCCAGGATACAACGACTAACGTCAGCGAACTCAACTCCGTGTAGAGAAATCACCAGGACTAAGGAAGAATGAAAACGTTATTGGGAGATAAATAGGTGGTTTTTGATATGTGAAGTTTTTTTGGTATTTGTGATGTGTTTTAAGTGTATGTAGAAGATGATTTAGGAAGTTGGTATTTATAGGCTCTCTAACAGGGATAAGAAGGTAATTTTATGGGGTAGCTAATCCCATAAAAGCCTCTCATTAAGAGGTCATGGCCAACCAACTACATAAAGCACATTTAAAACCATAAAATTTAATTAATATCATAAATCACATTTAAACCCATAAAATCACATTTTGACCACATTTTTCCAACAATATCTAGGCCGAGGCTGTGTGTTCCGACGTACGTTGTACCCGATGCTAGGTGTTCCGGCATGATATCCAGGTCGATATTGTGTGTTCTGATATACTTTGTACCCCGATGCCGTGTGTTCCGAGACGATATGTAGGCCGATGTTGTGTGTTTAGGTACGATATGTTGAGCCGTGCGGTGTGATCTAGCGTATTATGGGAGACTTACTGTGTGTGTATTTGCTAATGATTTACTGTGTGGTTGCTATTCTTTTACTGTGTGTATTTACTCGGTGATTCTTTTGAGATGTGGTTTGGGTGTGAATATTGAGCAATGGATAATTGTTGAGCAGTGTGGTGATTGGGTAAGTGGGGTGATCAAATGATGTTATGGTTATGTGAGGTTGGTTATGACGGTGATTATGATTACGTGTTTTCCTGTTTGATTTCGTTAGTTGTCGTTGCTTTACTAGTATGCCATAGTTGGAGGGGTATCCGTTGTAGTGAGCGAAATGCTCATCCCTTTTTACTACTTTTTCCTACTGAGCGAAATGTTCATCCCTTTCACTACTGTTCCCACAGGTTTGGATCGTGATTTGGTCTAGAGGACATCTCAAAGCTTGGGAGCTAGCGAGAGTCCGGTTGTTATTTATCGTATTTAGAGACGTACCCTTTTTTCGAAATTCGAACTATTTGTTATGAACTCGGGCGTAGGACCCATTTATGTTAGTTACACTGTTAAAGATTTAATTGAGTTGATGTTTCGTTTTAAAGAATGTTTTTGTTTTAAATTTCTGGTTCACGTCTCGAGTCCGGTCAAAACCGGATTTGGGGCGTGACATGACATCTCTATTTTTTAACAACTAACACCCGACTCTCTTTATGATGGACTTCCTAAGGTTCTATCGCGCTGCACGAAGAGCATTCCGATCAATGAACCTATACAGGGCGGATTTTGGCCCAAACAATCAAGATATGTCTATTACGGAGGATCTCCAGGGTGAAAAAGGTACATGGGGAGAAGCGGGACGCCGAGGAGGAGAAGTATCCCCTATCTTAATTGGTTGCAACTAATCGTCCTCCTCCGCCAACCACAGAAGTCCTAGAATTATTATCACACTCCTTTAAGATTTTAATAGGTTACCGATCAAGAAGGGAAAGGCACTTTGGTCACCTACAAATATTTATTTCTATGTGTTAACATTGATCAATGTATATTTCAAAATCGAAAAATAAAAATAGATGATTTTTCTGGATCAAAGTTGAGGATACCCAAAATACCCATACCCATACTCAATCTCCACCTTTTTATTTACTTATGTTCCTTTTCCCTTCCTATTAGTAATAAATCCTACGCTAAATCATACAATTAAATCCCTGTAACTAGGTGATACTTCTGCAACGCACAATTCATAAAAACTGAATGGGAATATATTTTGATGAATCGATTCATCAATTTGAATTAAAAACTGTTGATTTTTATACTATAGGTTTTTAAGTAGAATTCTTTAGGAATTCTTATATGCTGACTGGATAATTAATATTGTTTTGATGAATTATTAAATAAGTAATTATAACATAAATGTAACAAATAAAACCAGTAAAATCATAGTTACAAATGCATTTGAACTATGAAAACAAAAATCTAACAACAAATAAATTCAACTAACACACTTTTATTAAGCTTAATTATTATTTCATTAAGAAAAAAGTACATCAACTTAATCGTATGATTTGTAATCTGCTCCAAAATGATCCCATATGCGCTAAATAAGGTTAGTTTGTAGGTTCTAGTGGATGTTATCATTTAGTATTGTTGGTATGATATATGGGCCCTTCGTGGTGTCATTGTTTAGGTGGTTTCCAATCAGGTATGTTTGGAGGGGGCTCGTTATTTTATTTGTCAACTCATTAAGCGTACCCAATTATATTGTGTAGAATGATACAAGTGTGCATGATCTTAGCCAATGTATACTGGTCTTATACACGAGTGGGTTGCGAAATTATGTGTCACCATGGTTGAAGAACTCCAAAAGTTCGTTCAATATCTTTCCGAGCACCTTCTTAGACTTTAGAAAAAAAATTGTGTTTAGGTTGGATGGGTTTTCGAATATTCACAAACCGACTCCAGGTTGGGTAAATGCAGTCAACCAAATAATAAGGCCGGTCGCATTCGATGCCCATTGATCTCGTAGTCCATGATAAGTAATAACGTCATTGAATAAGTTTCCGTCGTTGAGCATGTTGATGTCATTGTTCAAGCAAGCTTAGCCTAAAAATCATGTCAAATTCACAAATCACGGGATGCTACAACTTCCAGCATTATGGTTATATGTCCGTGGTGATCTCTCCGACGGAAGGCTCCTTGCGACACGGTTGGGAAATTCTTTCACCCTCAATGCATGCAGTCAAGACTCTCAATCATGTTGAAAAATCCTCACCTTTATCCCGGTCCCAACAATCGGATCAAGTCCTCCACATTAGGTGCTCGCTCGTACTCCATTAAAACCTCAACAATTTCCTTGCAAAATCGCCGCACACAATTGAGTATGGGCATTTACCTCAATTCGTAGTGATTTTTCCAATGAATTGACCGAGCATCCGTACGCTAGTATTCGTAATGCGGCGGTGTATTATTGGTGCGGTTATAACCCCATGTGTCCGAAAGCGTCCGACTTTTGAACGAAGTAATCGACATGCTCCGTTATTTTTTCCATCACTAGAGTAAAAAAGGACGACTCATACGATATCGACACTTAAACATCTCGGACACATACGTAGGGTCGTCAATAAAATAATCCCGCTTTATTCGTTCGGGGGCTTTGACTCATCCTCTGTTAATCTCTTTTCGAGAAGATTCTCCGCTTTCGATCTTTTTCCTTAATATGTCAATTTACAATTCTCTCTTGCTTGTTCGTACTCCGCCTATTGTCGAACTCGTTCCTCCATTGTACAAATGTTCGCTTCGATATCATCTATAATTCGATCACAAAACGAGAATATGTTTTTATTTTATGGGTAAGATGAATGAATTGGGGATGAAGCATTGAAATATTAGGGTATTTGTAGGATTTTTTTCTTCTGATTTTTATAATTTATTTTCTTGCCACGTCAACACCACGTGACGCCTCCTTATCCGTCCCTAGCAATTCATGAATTATGTGTACCAATTCACGCTAGTGAATCCAACCGCTTGGTTGGTGATTCAGATTTACTAATTATAGAATAAGAACCGTACGTTGTATATAGTATAACTCGCGGTTTACAATTCAGTCTATGTATATCGTATAATTCGCGATTCACTATATATATAGGATAACAATCAGGTACAAACTTGTATCTTTCGTCAGAACGTATAACTATCAATCTGGGCCCTTGGATCGTAGAATTAATGGCCCAGATTTAATGCATATCTTTTAATATCTTTTTAATTAATGCATATCTTGTAATTGATTTTGTAATCAATCACCCCCCCTGAATTTCGGTGGCCATCCGATCTGGATAATTAATGGTCTAGATTAGTTCTACATTCTGACTCGAAATAGGGTTTGTACTTGATTGTTCCCCTATATATATATATATATATATATATATATATATATATATATATATATATATATATATATATATATATGATAGGTTTCAGGTACAAACTCTTCTTAGAATACTAACTTGCGAACCCATTAGAATCGTGGATACAACAATTGAATATGCCACATGGCAACATCTTGGATAGTAAGTATTTATTTTTTTTCCAAATTCGCTAATTTATTTATTCCCGCTTCGTTTCAACTCCGATTTTTTTTATTCTTTCACCATTATTTTTATTTTTTCAAGAGCTATCTATAGAGATGCATATTGAATATATTTTGAGCAAAACAAATAAAAATAGGATAAGTCTAACGTAATTGTAAATCGGGAATGTAAATCCGCATAAACAAAATGTAATTACATTTTATTTTAGCGATATTACATTTCAATTATTTATATTTACATTTCATTTCTGCAGATTCACAAACTGCGTTTATCCGATTTACAATTACGTTGGACTTATCCTATTTTTAGTTTTTGTTGCTTTAAATATATTCAATATGCATATCTATGGATAGCCCTTCAAAAAAGAAAAATAATGGTATAAGAATGAAAAAAATCGGAATTGAAACGAAGCGGGAATGAGTAAATTAGCGAATTTGGTATAAAAAAAAATGCTTACTACTAAGATGATGCCATGTGGCATATATCCAATGAACTACAATGTTTCGCAAGTTTTTGTACATAATGGTGTGTTTGTACCTGAAACCAAATATATATATATAGGAGAGCAATCAGGTGCGAACCACCTGATTTGGTGCGAACCTGCACACTGCGTGATGGCCGTCCGATGTGAATTTCGCGATGACGCAGATTTGAACGCGTCATCAGTGGCACGCGTCGTAAATAAGTCACGTGGGGATTCATTTTAACTGATTTGCTATGGTTCGGGGGTATAAACGTACTTTTATCTACCCGTTCGCGCATAAACGTTTCGTGCTCACCAAAACACTTGCAGAATCGAGTTTTTAGCGAAACGAACATTTCGGAATCTGATCTTTTGAGCTTCCATTGCCTTGATTTTTGTCTTCTGCGCGATTTCGAAGTGAATTTCAATAGTTCATTGTTGGTGAGTTACAATTTTTGGTGTTTTAGGGTTTTGATTCAATCTTGTTCGTTTGGTTATTTAGCTTTTTGATTATAGTAATCCGTTTGTCGAGAATGAAGAAGAAGGTTGCTGAATCTACAACATTCTACAACAGGGACACCGAATCAGGTAATTTGAGAATATAGTGTTTGTAGTTTGCGGATTTTTTTATAGTTGCTATGTTTTCAGAGTGCTTGTGTTTTGCTTTTAGTATACACCATTTCAACTCATATATGAAATTACCATGAAATTATTCAACTATGAGATGATTTTGATCTACTTTTGAGGAAAACCAAGTTGTTGGTTGAGGTTTTGGGGTTTCTGTGTTGTTTTGCGGACATTGTTTTTCTGTTTTGCGAATAATGAATTTATGTTTTGCGAGTATTCTTTACCTAATTTGCGGATAAAGAATTTATGTTTTGCGAGTGTGCGCACTCTGGTTTAAGAAACAGTTTTGAATAATCCTGCATTTGATATGTGCGTAGGTTTATTGTATGCAAATATGCACATTTTGGTTTGCAGATGTGTTTGGTAGTTGATGCATACCCTGTTATTGATTGATTTGTTTTGATAATATGTTGTACCTTGTTTGCGCATAGTGAATATATGCTATGCGAATTAGATTTATCTAGTTGCGGATAGTGAATTTATGTTTTGCGAATATATAGTATCTTGTTTGCGGGCACTGTTTTTCTTTCTTGCGAATACTCAATGTTTTTGTATATTGTCTGTTTTGCTGAAATGCTAACCCTTGTTTGCGAATTATAGATAAAACTCCGGATACAGTGCTACTTCTTCTTTTAATGGATAGGCCATCCACAGAGGCTGATGTTGGTGAAGGAAATACGACTCTTGCTAATATGTTGAAGGAGCAGAAGTCTATTAACAATAAAGATAAACGAAGACTTTAAATTAAGAAGAAGAAGGTAGCTGAGGTTCGTGAATGTCTCGATGTAGCTGTCCGACCTGCTAAAGCCGGAAAGAAGAGATGTAATAACCACTTCCGGTCAACGCCAGTCAAACCTGCGAAAAACAGAAAAATTTAAATTTTTTAAGACAGACGCTAAATTTAACTTAAATTGACCCCGAGGGTCATACCGGACTTAAGTTGACCCCGTTATCAACCAAAATGAGTTCCAAGGGACTCAGGGCAACTTTATGATCATTTTGGGAAATGTTGACTTTTCGTTGGAAAAATCAACCGATCGACGTTTTGGTCCATTCGAGGACCGTTTCGGATCAAAAAAGCTTAGCCGTCGTCGCAGTGGTCTTAGTTGATCCGTTTCCTTGTAGCCCGCCAAGTTTCGTAATTTCTTGGGAAAAGTGCCCGTTCATGACTCGAAACGTCCGATTTTCGCGAATCTGATTGGAAAATATCAAGTAGATATTTTCCAAAAGGTGTGGGACCCACCTTGACACTTGTCCACTATGTGGTGGTGTTAGTTTTGGGGGGAAACTAAGAGGAGACATAAGGGTGGCCGGCCACATGTATTAAAAGAGAAGAAAAAAAAGAGAAATGTGTTAGTTTTGTTTGAAATAGAAAAGGAAGAGAGAGTTTCGAGAGAGAAGGAGAAGAAGAAGAAGAGAGAAGGAGAAAAGAGTTAGGGTTGGAAGAAATCTAGCCCTTGGATCGTCTCAAGACAAGGAGAAAGCATCTTCCCCTCGTCTTCCTCTACGGTTTGTACTAAACCGATCGTTGTTTTGGTAATTTTCACATGTTAGGGTTTGGGTTTAATTGATGAGTTAGGGTTGTAGTAGGGTTGGGGGTTTGTTGGAGACGTTTTAGAGGTGTTTGGAGGTATGATTGAACGTTTTCCGGCGACCGGGAGCTCGGGAGGAGCTCCGGCCACCATAGGGGGTGGCCGGCCGGAGCTAGGGCCGGCCACCACCATGGTGGCCAAGACCCATTGGAACCTTAGGGCCCACGGCCAAGTGGTTCGGGTGGGGCCCACGTGCTCGGGTGATCGGGTTTAGTGTTCGGGAGGTTTAAAACGTTCCCCGGACCAATTATCCTTAACCGAATCGAAATTTGGAATTAAATTGGAGAAGTTGTAATTAACGGGTTTTAGAAACTTTAAACGTTAATTAATTGACTCGGAAGTCGGAATTCGATTCCGTCAAGTGCATTGGGTTCCTTGAACTATTCTAAGACCGTAGAAACGAAAACGGGGGCTTTTGGAGCCCCGGAAGGCCTTTTACAAAACCCGGGCAGATTCGCCATGTCGGGCGAATCGGGCCTTTACGGGTCCTTTATCGACAATGTCGAGCAATTGAGAAGTTTGGGAGTGATCGACATTGTCGGGGTTACGTTTGGGCGTTAAGTTTATTAATTTCCGGTTTATTTCTACTAGTTTAAAAGTGCTTTGAAATTGTGTTCTTTTAGATCGTACCGCGGACCGAGGCAAGGGAAAGCTGGGTGAGTGACTGAGGTCACACCGGAGCTCGTCGGTTGGTTTTTGGAGAACTTACTCGAGGTAGGGAAAAGTAGCCGGATCTCGGCCCTGACTAGGGAAAGTTACCTGTAGAATTGCATGTGACACCGGGGTGTCGTGGGTTATTTAGGTTATCGAATATTAGGAAGGCATGATACGGGATTGTAGCAATTATTGGAAAAGTATGTGACACTTAGTAGTGTCGTATGAGCAGAGAACTTAGCGATATTAGAATTACTGGAGGCATATGACCATGCCCGGAGGTTGTTGTGTATATTTATTATTGAGTTTTGGGTGGCCTTGAGAGCCCGTGTATTTATTATTGAGTTTTGGGTGGCCTTGAGACCCCGTGTATTTATTATTGAGTTTTGGGTGGCCTTGAGAGCCCGTGTTACTATTGCTGAGTCTTGGGTCGCCATGAGAGCCCGTGTTGTTATTTTGGTGTTTTGGGTGGCCGTGAGTGCCCGTGGGGTTGTGAACTCGTACTTTACCGTTGGTGTCTTGGGTGGCCATGAGGGCCCGTAGGGTTGTTGAACCCGTGTTTTGTTGTTGGTGTCTTGGTGGCCTTGAGTGCCTGTGGAGTTGGGACTGGTGTCGTTACTGTCTGTTGAACTTTGTTTGTGATTGTGATTGGTTACTTGATACTGGTGGAGGTTGTGTGGTGTAGCTAGCCTCCCGACTGGGATCGGGAGAAGCGGAGAGGTTGTGGGCTAGCTCCCCGACTGGGATCGGGGGAAGGACGCGCGGGTGTGGATAACCACCCGACTGGGATCGGGTGAAGCGGAGAGGTTGTGGGTTAGCCTCCCGACTGGGATCGGGAGAAGTTGCACGACAGGTCGACCGCCTGACCTGACTGGGATCGGTAAAGGGCGAGAGACAGAGATGGTTAATGAGCAGCTGGTATGCGATCCTTTGTGATCTTGTTTGGTGTGCGATCCTTTGTGATCTTGGGTGTTGCGTGGTTGTCTGTCGTGTCTTTGGAAGAGGTCGTCAATTGTTGTGTGGGGTCTACATCACGTGTCCGAGTGTTGAGTCGGTTGAGGAATGTATTGGTCGTGTGTGTGTCTATTTGAGTCGTTGTTGATGTCACCGACTTTGTCTGCTAAGTATGCCGTAGTCAGTCTGTTATCTTTGGTGGTGAGCGAACGCTCACCCCTAGCTGCTTTTCCTACATGTACCGTTCGTAGTCTAGATTAGGTGAGCTTCTGAAGCTTGAAGAGCTTGAAGCGGATTTCTGGGTGTTTTCGAGTCTAGTGACGTGTACCACGTTTTTGTCCAATTGTTGGGACTTATTTTGAGATGTAAACATTATTTTGTTGAACTAAACTGGCATTTTAAAGTGATTTAATGAAAACAGGTTTCAAGTATTGTATCTTTTTAAATGTTTGCGTCCCGACTTCGGTTCGCTGAAATTGGGGCGTGACAGCTTGGTATCAGAGCTCGAGGTTTCACACCTCGTACTGCACGTCAATTAGGTGGGAGAGTCGAGTCAGTAAAGTCCCATCTCGCGTTGGGTACGCAAGTCGGAAACCGTGTGTAGACCCGTTAGGACTTGAGTCCTGTGTTTTGTTTTATGCTTGTGCAGTACAGGGTTACTGGCACAGTGTTTGTGTGTTGCTGCGTGAAATGTTTTTAAACTGTCGCGACTCGACTCAGGAGCGCTCCTATAGTCGAGCGTGACGGTGTTGATATCAAGTGGGTACAACGTAGTTCGGGGACGCCTGGACCGGGTTGTGACTACCTGATGTCGAGAAATGAGACTGTTAATGGAGTGGAAAAAGTTTTAAAATTTGCTGGCCCTGTGGGCGTGTTTTAAGTTTGGTTGGCCCGGTGGGCGTATGTGACTTTGGTTGGCCCAGTGAGCATGTAGTGTTGTTGCTCGGCCATGTTGGCTTGTGTCTGAGGTCGGTCTTGAGTTGTCGTGCTTGTGTTTTGTGTTTGGTGGTCGTTTGTCTGCGACGTGCTAATGTACGGGTCGCTATTAGCAGGGGAAGTTACGAATGCCCTAGGGTAGACATAGCAGGTGTACGTGGTGTGAAATCTTTACCGTTACATTATCAGAGTCACTGGTTTGGCCCGGTAGGTGGAACGGGAAGGCTTGGAGGCCGGCCCGATATAGGGTCCGGCAAGGATTGGACGTCGGCCCGGTAAGGAGTCCGGCAAGGCTTGGACGCCGACCCGGTAAGGGGTCCGGCAAGGGTTGGTCGCCGACCCGGTACGGGGCCCGGCAGGGTTCGGTCGCCGGCTCGGTAGGAAGAATAGGACGGTAGGGGACACGGCAGGGCCGGGGTGCCTGCCCGGTATGGGGCACGGCAGGTCCTGGGTGCCGGCCCGGTATGGGGCAGGGCCGGGCCTGGTTACCGGCCTGGAGGGTGGCACGGCTCGGGTCGTGTACCAGCCTGGTCCAGTGAGCCGTTTTCAAACTTTTGGTGGTTGTTGCTTCGTTGTGTGGTTAGGTTGTCGTCGCGTGTTTGGTGCACGTGGGTGCGGTCTCTTTGGGGGTTTCTTTTACTAATACTAATATTTATAGTATAAATAGCGTAGACCGTGTGAACGTTAGTGTATTTAAGCTTGTTGTTTTTATGTGAGTTCGCAAACTGAACGTTTGCGTGTATCCGTGCAGAGGATACTGATTTATGGCTCCCGGTAGACGCGGACGAGCAGCGGGAACACGGGGTCGGGCGCCCAAGCGAGGCTTGCGGGGACGGTCAGCGGGGACACTGAGAAGGGTGTCAACCGTTGAGCCCGCCGAGTACGCGGAGGCGCAGGACACTCCTGTCGGAGAAGACAGGAGGAGCGACGCGGGACCGTCTTCAGGCACACCCAGTGTTCCACCGGTCGTGGACCCTCCCGTCATGACTGCCCTGGATGAGCTGACCAGGACAGTCCAAAGTTTGGTGGCGGTCATCGCCAGCCGAGAGTCGGCTTCACCAGCTCCAGAGGCAGCCGCGGTCCCAGCAAGGCCCAGTCAGGCAGAGGATCACACATCCCGGGCCCTACTAGACTTCTTGAAGCTTGGAATACCCATCTTCGTCGGGGAGCCGAACCCCGACCGAGCCGAGAGGTGGTTAGAGCAGGTCACTCGGGACCTGGATACTTCAGGTATCGAAGATGGCCGTCGCAGGGTGTCCTTCGCAACTCACCAGCTGAGAGACAACGCCTACCATTGGTGGGGGCGTGTGAGGGACACTTTCGGGCACTACTACGACATATTCCAGGAGGTGTTTCTGGCGCAGTACTTTCCCGAGTCGGCTCGGTTGGAGCGACATCGGCAGTTTCTAGACATGGAGCAGGGGGGACGACAGTGGCGGAATACGAGACCAGATTCACGGCCTTGACCCGATTCGCGCCAGAGATGGTGATGACCGAGCAGAACCGTTGCCTGCGGTTCTAAGGAGGACTGAGGCCGGAGATTCGGAACCAGGTGCTCGCCTTGAGGCTGCGGAAGTATACAGATCTCGTGGACACCGTGGCTACAGTGGAACACGGCGTCCGGGATGCAGCCAGGACCCGTGAGGTCCGACAGCGGCCGATCAGCTTTGTAGGGCCGTCCGAGTCACGAGACCCGAGGAGGCAGAGGACCACGGGGTTCTTCCGACCACCGACTCATCAGGGTGGAGCGAGACAGCGGGGGTCAGTGGCATCAGTTGGGCCAGTCGCGTCAAAGAGGGCGCCGACGTGCTTTACCTGTGGGCAGCTAGGCCACTTCCGTCGCGAGTGTCCGATGGGAGGAGGGGCCACGACGCTGCCAGCGACCAGCCGGACGAGCCAGGGCACGGAGTCGAGAGCCGACGAGATCGGCTGTTTCCGATGCGGCCGGGTTGGGCACACCATTGCGTGGTGCCGTGAGCCGTCGAGGGCAACGTCAGCGTAGCGACCCCAGCAGTCGCGTACAGTACAGTCGCCCAGGGGTGGTCCTCGTCAGAGTCAGCAGTCCAGGCCGTCACAGCCTTCTACGAGTGCACCGATTCCGAGACAGCAGTAGAGTCATGGGTATTCAGCGGCCAGTGCGCCGGGTCAGAGGCAGCAGGCCTCGTAGGGGAGAGTGTATGCAGTCACCGAATCCAGAGCCCCAGGACCTAGCACGTACCGCGAGACCATCCAGGGTACGTGTTTATTGTATCATTTATGGGCTTTATTCTAGTTTGATACCGGGGCGTCGCACTCTTTTATTTCGTCGGATTGTGCCGAGAGGTTGGGGTTGAGCTTAGAGCCGTTGAGTCCACCCCTATGGCTGGACACCCCAGTTGGGGGTGGTGCATCGTTGACTAGGGTATGTCGTGACTGCGAGATTAGAGTCGCAGACTGTCCTTGCCCTGGTGATCTTCTCGTACTGGGAATGACGACCTTTGATGTGATCTTGGGAATGGATTGGCTGTCGAGGTACCAAGCCAATGTCGATTGCTACAGGCGACGAGTGACAGTGTCAGTGGGCGATACGAAGGTGACGTGTGTTCTGGGTAGTAAGAGCGGGGTCCTCCTGTCGGCGTTGTCCGCAGAGGAGGAAGTATCGGCGATGCAGAGCCGAGATTTACCGCGAGTGGTATGCGAGTTTCCCGATGTCTTTCATGAGGAGTTGAGCGGGTTGCCACCGGTTCGTGAGGTGGAGTTCGGGATTGACCTTGTGCCGGGAACGGCGGCGATATCGATGGCGCCTTACAGGTTTGCGCCGGAAGAGTTGACTGAGCTGAAGCGTCAGCTAGAGGAGCTTCAGCAGAAGGGGTTTATCCGTCCGAGTGCATCGCCGTGGGGAGCACCAGCACTCTTCTTGAAGAAGAAGAGTGGAGAGCTACGGATGTGTATAGATTACCGGAAGTTGAACCGGGTTACGGTGAAGAACCGATACCCGATGCCGAGGATCGATGACTTGTTCGACCGGTTGAGAGGGGCGACCTACTTCTCGAAGATCGATCTGCGATCCGGTTATTATCAGTTGCGAGTCCGTGAGGGGGACGTCGCAAAGACTGCATTCCGGACACGCTATGGGCACTACGAGTTCCTGGTGATGCCATTCGGACTGACGAACGCACCTGCAGCGTTCATGGACCTGATGAACAACATCTTCCGGCCGTATCTAGATCAGTTTGTGGTGGTGTTCGTGGACGACATCCTGATATATTCACAGAACGAGGCGGCCCATAAGTCATGTCTAAGGGTTGTTCTGACACTACTGTGCGAGCATCAACTATATGCCAATAGGGAGAAGTGCGAGTTCTGGCTCGCAGAGGTGAAATTCCTCGGTCACATCGTGTCCCGTGACGGTATCCTGGTCGATCCATCGAAGATCGACGCGGTCTCGAAGTGGGCACGGCCCACGAGTGTCTTCGAGATCCGCAGCTTTCTGGGGTTGGCAGGCTACTATCGGCGATTCGTCCAGGACTTTGCATGACTAGCCGCACCGATGACTCTGTTGACGCACAAGGAAGTCGGGTTTGTGTGGACAGAGGACTGTGAGCGTGCATTCGCGGAGTTGAAGACTCGACTGACTACAGCTCCAGTGTTAGTGGTGCCCGAGCGAGGGATCGGTTACGATGTCTACTGTGATGCGTCCGGAGAGGGACTAGGCTGCGTACTGATGCAGTTGGGCAGAGTTGTGGCTTATGGCTCCAGGTAGTTGAACACGCACGAGCACAACTATCCTACCCACGACTTGGAGCTAGCAGTAGTCGTGTTTGCGCTAAAGAGGTGGCGATATTATCTGTATGGCGAGGGGTTTCAAGTGTTCTCGGATCATAAGAGCCTAAAGTACATATTTTCCCAGCGAGACCTGAACATGCGTCAGCGACGGTGGATGGAGCTACTCGAGGAGTACGACTTCGAGCTACACTACCATCCGGGCAAGGCGAACGTGGTCGCCGACGCCTTGAGTAGGAAGTCGGCTCCGAGCCTCGCCAGTATATCAGTTTGAGAATGGGACATGATGGGGGAGCTGAGCACGTTCAGACTTGAGCTGGAGGAGATTACTGGCGGCGTGGCCATGTGCTCATTGGTGGCTCAGCCCTCACTGCTTGCCCAAGTGTTGGAGGCGCAGACGGAGGACGTCGAGACGTCAGAGATCCGCGAGAGAGTCGCCAGGGGTGACGAGGTGGTAGGCTGGGAGAATAGTACCGATTGGGGGTTACGGTACCGCGGGGGCTTGTTCGTGCCGGTTAAGTGTAGAGACGATGTGTTGCGAGAGGCACATCATTCGCGTCTTACAGTGCACCCGGGGGGCACCAAGATGTACCATGACCTCAGATGGCATTTCTGGTGGCGCGGGATGCGGAGAGCTGTAGCAGAGTTTGTGTCGAGATGTCTCGTCTGTCAGCAGGTGAAAGCCGAGCATCAGCGTCCCGCAGGATTGTTGCAGCCACTACCGATTGCTCAGTGGAAGTGGGAGCACATTACAATGGACTTCGTGTGTGGACTACCGAGATCGCCGAAGGGTAACGACGCCATGTGGGTGGTAGTCGACCGGTTGACCAAGTCGGCCCATTTCCTAGCTATGAGGATGACTGACCCGGTCGACAAGCTGAGCGGCTTGTATGTTCAGGAGGTAGTGCGGCTCCATGGGGTCCCGGTATCGATAGTGTCTGACAGGGATCCCCGCTTCACGTCCAGGTTTTGGCCGAGTCTGCAGAAAGCGTTGGGAACCGAAGTTCTATTCAGTACCGCACATCATCCCCAGACAGACGGTCAGTCCGAGCGCACTATTCAGATCTTGGAGGACATGCTGCGAGCATGTGTGCTGGATTTCAGGGGATCATGGGAGACCCACCTGCCGTTGGTCGAGTTCGTCTACAACAACAGCTTCCACGCCAGTATCGGGATGGCACTATTCGAAGCGTTGTATGGGAGGCCGTGTCGATCGCCAGTGTGTTGGGCAGAGGTGGGGCACAAGAGTCTGCTGGGGCCAGATCTTGTCAAAGAGACGAAAGAGAAGGTCGCGCTGATACGCGATCGGTTGAGGACCGCGCAGAGTCGATAGAAGAGCTATGCTGACAGGCGACGTCGACCTCTTGAGTTTGCAGTCGGGGATCACGTGTTCCTGAAGGTGAGCCCAAGGAAGGGGCTGGTACGATTCAGACGCAGCGGGGGCAAGTTGGCTCCGCGGTACATTGGCCCGTTCGAGATCTTGGGCAGAGTGGGAGCAGTGGCCTATCGTCTGGCGTTGCCACCGCAACTTGGGAGAATCCATAACGTCTTCCACGTGTCCCAGTTGCGGCAGTACAACGCAGACCCCTCCCACGTCATTGAGTGGACATATATCGAGGTGGCTGACGATGTCTCCTATGAGGAGCAGCCGGTTCGGATCATGGACACACGGGAGCAGATCCTACGGGGAGGCAAGATTATCCGCTTGGTACGAGTGCAGTGGAAACATCACAGGGCTGAGTCGACATGGGAACGCGAGGACGAGGTTTGCGCGAAGTAACCCAGCCTGTTCGACTCTCGAGGTACGTCTGTTTTAAATTTCGCGAACGAAATTCCTTTAAGGGGGTAGACTGTAATAACCACTTCCGGTCAACGCCAGTCAAACCTGCGAAAAACAGAAAAATTTAAATTTTTTAAGACAAACGCTAAAATTAACTTAAATTGACCCCGAGGGTCAAACCGGACTTAAGTTGACCCCGTTATCAACCAAAATGAGTTCCAGGGGACTCATGGCAACTTTCTGATCATTTTGGGAAATGTTAACTTTTCGCTGGAAAAGTCAACCGAGCGACATTTTGGTCCATTGGAGGACCGTTTCGGATCTAAAAAGCTTAGCCGTCGTCGCAGCGGTCTTAGTTGAGCCGTTTCCTTGTAGCCCGCCAAGTTTCGTAATTTCTTGGGAAAAGTGCCCGTTCGGGGCCCGAAACGTCAGATTTTCGCGAATCTGATTGGGACCCACCTTGACACTTGTCCATTATGTGGTGGTGTTGGTTTTGGGGGGAAACTAAGAGGGGACATAAGGGTGGCCGGCCACATGTATTAAAAGAGAAAAAAAGAGAGAAATGTGTTAGTTTTGTTTGAAATAGAAAGGAAGAGAGAGTTTAGAGAGAGAAGGAGAAGAAGAGAGAAGGAGAAAGGAGTTAGGGTTGGAAGAAATCTAGCCCTTGGATCGTCTCAAGACAAGGAGCAAGCATCTTCCCCTCGTCTTCCTCTACGGTTTGTACTGAATCGCTTGTTGTTTTGGTAATTTTCACATGTTAGGGTTTGGGTTTAATTGATGAGTTAGGGTTGTAGTAGGGTTGGAGGTTTGTTGGAGACGTTTTAGAGGTGTTTGGAGGTATGATTGAACGTTTTCCGGCGACTGGGAGCTCGGGAGGAGCTCCGGCCACCATAGGGGGTGGCCGGCCACCATAGGAGGTGGCTGGCCGGAGCTAGGGCCGGCTACCACCATGGTGGCCTAGACCCATTGGAACCCTAGGGCCCACGGCCAAGTGGGTCGGGGTGGGTCCCACGTGCTCGGGTGGTCGGGTTTAGTGTTCGGGAGGTTTAAAACGTTCCCCGGACCAATTATCCTTAACCGAATCGAAATTTAGAATTAAATTGGAGAAGTTGTAATTAACGGGTTTTAGAAACATTAAACGTTAATTAATTGAATCGGAAGTCGGAAATCGATTCCGTCAAGTGCATTGGGTTCCTTGAACTATTCTAAGACCGTAGAAACGAAAACGGGGTTTTTGGAGCCCCGGAAGGCCTTTTACAAAACCCGGGCAGATTCGCCATGTCGGGCGAATCGGGCCTTTACGGGTCCTTTATCGACAATGTCGAGAAATTGAGAAGTTTGGGAGTGATCGACATTGTCGGGGTTACGTTTGGGCGTTAAGTTTATTAATTTCGGGTTTATTTCTACTAGTTTAAAAGTGCTTTAAAATTGTGTTCTTTTAGATCGTACCGTGTTACTATTGCTGAGTCTTGGGTGGCCATGAGAGCCCGTGTTGTTATTTTGGTGTTTTGGGTGGCCGTGAGTGCCCGTGGGGTTGTGAACTCATACTTTACCGTTGGTGTCTTGGGTGGCCATGAGGGCCCGTAGGGTTGTTGAACCCGTGTTTTGTTGTTGGTGTCTTGGTGGCCTTGAGTGCCTGTGGATTTGGGACTGGTGTCGTTACTCTCTGTTGATCTTTTTTTGTGATTGTGATTGGTTACTTGATACTAGTGGAGGTTGTGTGGTGTAGCTAGCCTCCCGATTGGGATCGGGAGAAGCGGAGAGGTTGTGGGCTAGCTCCCCGACTGGGATCGGGGGAAGGACGCGCGGGTGTGGCTAACCACCCGACTGGGATCGGGTGAAGCGGAGAGGTTGTGGGTTAGCCTCCCGACTGGGATCGAGAGAAGTTGCGCGACAGGTCGACCGCCTGACCTGACTGGGATCGGTAAAGGGCGAGAGACAGTGATGGTTACTGAGCAGCTGGTATGCGATCCTTTGTGATCTTGTTTGGTGTGCGATCCTTTGTGATCTTGGGTGTTGCGTGGTTTTCTGTCGTGTCTTTGGAATAGGTCGTCAATTGTTGTGTGGGGTCTACATTACGTGTCTGAGTGTTGAGTCGATTGAGGAATGTATTGGTCGTGTGTGTGTCTATTTGAGTCGTTGTTGATGTCACCGGCTTTGTCTGCTAAGTATGTCGTAGTCAGTCTGTTATCTGTGGTGGTGAGCGAACGCTCACCCCTAGCTGCTTTTCCTACTTGTACCGTTCGTAGTCTGGACTAGGTGAGCTTCTGAAGCTTGAAGAGCTTGAAGCGGATTTCTGGTTGTTTTCGAGTCTAGTGACGTGTACCACGTTTTTGTCCAATTGTTGGGACTTATTTTGAGATGTAAACATTATTTTTTTGAACTAAACTGGCATTTTAAAGTGATTTAATGAAAACAGGTTTCAAGTATTGTATCTTTTTAAATGTTCGCGTTCCGACTTCGGTTCGCTGAAATTTGGGCGTGACAAGAGAGGTGGAGAATTAGCTGTTGAGAAGAAGAATGTTAAGCGCACCAAGGGTTGTGAGTCTGATAGAGTTGTTCCGTTATCTGATAAGGTTGGCGTGGATGATGTTTTGAAGACCAGGTCATCTCCAAAGAGATTGGTTGAGTTGGTGGAGAGTTTGAATAAACACCAACAAGAAGCAGTGCGGGAAATTTGGTTTGGGCACATTCTTCATTTGGCTGTGAAGATCATTCCAAGCAAGATTGGATACTATCTGGTGTCTAAGTATAACCACCTTAGCTCATCATTGGAATTTCCAGATGCCAAATTGCGTATCACAGAGAAGGAAGTGCATGAAACTTTTGGCATTCCAAATGGTGTGCGCGACGTCATAGTCGATAAGTGGGCTACCCTGTGCACTGATGAACTTAAATTGTGGCAGCAGTAGTTCGATACAAAAGACAAAGGCGAGATCAAGCGTCTTATCACCAGTAAGCAGTTGGTTGATCAGATGAAGACGCAAATTCAAGGGGGAGATGATTTCAAAAGAAACTTCATGATGTTGTTTGTGACTTGCATGATCGATTCGGGGAATGAGGGTTATGTGAATCAGTCATGCTTCCGTTCTATTGTTGATGTATCTCACATACAAGATTTTAATTGGTGCAAGTTTTTAGTCAAGAAACTTGTGGATACAAAAAAAACCTGGTTAAATCAACCCGAAGGTTCAAAGAGTTTTTCTGGATCAATAACTTTCTTGTTGGTAAGTTTATTTTTCATTTTAATGTGTTGTATTTTATATTTAATAAACTCTTGTGTTATATTCATGTGACATGTCTTTTTCTTTGAATGATGCAGTTGTTTTATCTTGATCGTGTTGAAGTCAGCACGTGTGAGGTTCCTAGGGCGTGTCCCTCTTTGATTGGATGGAATATTGCATTGGTGAACAGAAGAGTCGGTGATGAATTACAGTGTGATGCATTTGGAATGGGGCACATACGGAGGGAGGGTCCTCCACGTGTTAGGGAGGAAGAGAATGTTGCTCAGCATCCACCCTCTAACGTAAATAGGGATAATGAAAGGGGGGATAGAAATGGTGGAGATCCACCGGCCCCGAATACCCCCCCCCCCCCCCCCCCCCCCCGTTTCATAGTGAAAGGGGTTCTGCAGAGGTATTCTATTATTTAATTAATTTTTTTGTATGGAAATTATGTTTTTCAAATATACAGTGAGGTTTATTGATTGACTTGTTTTTTTGCGGATAGTGAATATATGTTCTGCGAATATGCTTTACTTAGTTTGCGGATAGTGAATATATGTTTTGCGAATAGTGAATATATGTTCTGAGAATAGTGAATATATGTTCTGCGAATAGTGAAATTGTTTTTGCGGATAGTGAATATATGTTCTGCGAATATGCTTTACCTAGTTTGCTGATAGCGAATTTATGTTTCGCTGCTATGGTTTAACTAGTTTGCGGATACTGATTTTATGTTTTGCGAGAGTGTGTACTCTGGTAGAAACAGTTTTGAGTATATCCTGCATGTGATATGTGCGTAGGTTTATTGTATGAAAATATGCACATTTTGGTCTGCAGATGTGTGTTTTAGTTGATGCATACCCTGTTATCGATTGACCTTTTTGCTAATATGCTTTACCTAGACTGCGGATAGTGAATATATGTTTTGCGAATATGTTTTACCTTGTTTGCGGATAGTGAATTTATGTTTTGCATGTATGCTTTACCTAGTTTGCGAATAGTGATTCTTTGTTTTGCTAGTATGCGCACTCTGGTTTACGAAACAGTTTTGAGTATATACTGCATGTGATATGTGCGCAGGTTTATTGTGTGCAAATATGCACATTTTGGTTTGCAGATGTGTTTTGTAGTTGATGCATACCCTGTGTTTTATTTGTTTGCATTTAATCTCATTAACATGCTTCTTTTTATTGTATTCAGAGGATTGCAGAAAGGTTTCGATTAGCGGGGAATAAGGTTGCAGAAGGTTTTTTAGAATGGCATCAATTGTTGGTTGAAGGGCATATCGTCGATCCCAATACCGAGTATTTCAAGGCAATGTCAACCCTGTTTGATGGTTTGACCGGGAATAAAAATCCTGAAGATGTCATGCCTGACACACAAAGTGTGTTGCGGTCACAAGACTCATGATTTAATCTACTCGGGGTTATGGAGACCATTGAGAAATTGATTGAAGTAGCAACACGCGTTGGGGAAGGGTACAAAGGAGCAGAGAAGCTACCTGCTCGTGCCGTTACTCCACCATCGTTCAGACTTCTTTCACCATCCCAAAAATCGCTTGCCAATGTTCTTTCATCATGCCCTGCTGGATCCCCTACATTGTCAAGAAAAGAATAACAGTATTGGCGATGAGTTTGACGCTATTTCTGTTGCTTATGGTATTGGGAAGGAAGCTTGTGACATGGTTGTTGATAATCCAATCGCGGAATGTGAAGCTCCCGATGTTGTTAACAAAGATGATTGTTGGGCTCTTGTAGTGGAATCAGACCCACTTACTATAGAACGCAGTCAAGGAAATGTCAACGGGTCTCCGTCTGTCAATGACTTTTGTCAGACACTTCAAGAGCAACCCGAGCCACTCAATATAATTGTTGTCGAAAAAAATGTCAACAATGATCCACCTGTTAATCAAGCTTGCAAGACTCAACCCCCGCCACTTGTAACTGCACGGGTTGACCAAAATATCAATTGTGCTATTGGTGGGAAAGAGGTCCCTGAGGCAGTTGACCAGAATCTTGAACTTGCAATGGCAAGATTTCGTGAATCCATAGTCCAACGCCCTGCTGGCATACCTCTTCCTGATAAAAAAGGGCCCATGCATCCTCCTAAGAAGTCGACTGATGGTGTTGGTCATGTGGAGTCTGGCTCAATTATTGATCCACCGAAGAAGAGAGGTCCCGCTCGTGCACCCGGTAAGAAAGGCCCCGCTGTTGTCCCCGAGAAGAAATTACCCCGTACTGTTGCAGTAAAAAAAGCTCAAGGTGGTGTTAAGAAAAATCTCCCTGTTGTTAAGAAACCTGCTGCAAGTGGAAATAGTTTTACGTCAATTGGGTGTAGCAAGACATCTTTATTATTGGAAACCCCAGTCAAATAACCTCCACCTCGTTTGATTGCACCATCTAAATTTCTGTGTTCTTCGTATGTTGATCGTCAAACAGATTATTGGTCCGATCTTCTGGAGGTTGAGGATTGTGTTGCTGATTGGGTGCTGAATATAAACAAAAAGGAAGATTGGTAAGTAAAATATGTTTTTCCCCTTATTTTGTTTTTATATTTTATTTCTGCAAATACAGTGAATAGGCTTTTCTCTCTGTGAATGCAGGGATTTTATGTTTGAATGCTCTGAAAATTGTATTACCAAGGGGGGCTTTAATTCTTTCAAAAAGGATGCATGGATTGAAGTGGAAACCATTAATGGGTGGTGTCACTATCTGAATCATCTGGAAACTATCAAGAGTGATTCATCACCTAACCGGTTCTTCTTTTCAGCTTCTCTTAGTGTAAGCAGAGTTTGCGCATTTTTTTGGTTGATTACGTTTATAGTTTGAATTACTTTATTGTGTTTTGTTATTTATATGTTTATTTTGTAGGCTTCGATTGCTGAACATAAAAAAGATGTAGCTTTTGACGAAATTTTCAAGATTGAAACTAAGGAGTTCACTTCTTTTTCATGGAAGAAGTTGGACTTGGTAAGTATAATACATGGTTGGTTTTAGAATATTCAATATGTTGGTTGCGGTTAAGGTTTGTATGTTTTGCGTCTATACGCACCCTTGCTTGAGAAATAACGTTTACCTGTTTGAGACACGCAATATCTGGTTTGAGGTTATGGATTCTATTGTTTGCGAATATACTCTATCAAGTTTACGGATAATGAATACATGTTTTGCGGATATGCGCACCCTGGTTTGAGAAACAGTTTTCTCTGGGTTGCTGATAATGAATATGTAGTTTGCTGATAGTGAATATGTGTTTTGCTGATATAGTAGTGAATGGTTGTATTATATAAACCAATTTATCCATTATATTAATATGCTGATGGATTTTATATATTTTCTACAGGTTTTCATAGTTGTTTTTAAGAGCAATCACTACACACTCTTATGCATCGACATGAAGAACGGAAATTCAGATATTATTGACAATGTGAAAGGAACGGTTGATGACGATATTCGTTATGAAAAATTTCACTATACAATGGTACGTATTCTTCTCTCATTGAGTATGTGTTTGATTACTGTCTTCTATTCATTTCTGTTTTTATTTAATTTTCTTTGGTGTTTTTGTGTTGCATAGAGGTCTAAAATTTGCAAGGTCATAACAAAAAATGATAAAATTCTAGCTCAGAAAATTTATAAAGGTAAGATTGAACGGTTCCATGTACCATGGGAATCTAACGACAATCATATGGATTGTGGGGTCTATGCTATGTGGCACATGGAATCGTATCTTGGCAATGGGAATTGTGCAGGAGAATTGGCCGTTAATGATGTAAGTTAAACCAACAATTATTTCTTTGTCAGCGTATAACAATGAGTATAGATTTGATCTTGAAATTTTGATTTTGTAGGCTGCACAAATCGAATTATTGAGGAAAAGATTCCTCTTTAAGTTTGTCACATTTGAGAAGAACAACCTGTGGCTAGGAATTGAGGAGAATATCAAAGATTATTTCAAAAAGAAGAAGAACACATTCAAATTTAGTGTCAAGTATAAAGCCTTATTAACATGCGAACGTCCTAAAGCTTAGTGAATTACTCTTTTTGATTATTGGTGTTTGTTTTCAGAAACGACAATTTTTTTGTTTGAGAATTTATGATATATTGTTTGAGAATAATCTGTGTACTGTTTTGAGAATTTATAAGATATTTTGTTTCTGAATATGCTGTATTTTAGGATAAACAAGTTGTTGGTTGAGGTTATGTGTTTTCTGTTTTGCGAATGTATAGTGTCTAGTTTGCGGGTACTATTTTTCTGTTTTGCGAAGAGGCTATCCTTGGTTTGCGAAACTGGGGTTCCTCTGTTGGTTGAGGTAATGTGTTTTCTGTTTTGCGAATATATAGTGTCTAGTTTGCGTGTACTATTTTTCTGTTTTGCGAATAGTTAATCCTTGGTTTGAGAAACTGGTTTCCTTGTTGGTTGAGGTCATGTGTTTACTGTTTTGCGAATATATAGTGTCTAGTTTGCGGAACTATTTTTCTGTTTTGCGAATAGTCAATCCTTGGTTTGAGAAAGTGGGTTTCCTTGTTTCAGATTATGCAATATGTTGGTTGAATTTCAGTATTGTATGTTCTGCGGATATACGTAACGTGGTTTGCGGAATAACGTTTACGTATTTGAGATATGCAATGTTTGGGGTTGAGATTTTGGATTGTCTTGTATGAAGAATACACTGTAGTTCTGTTTGATTTAACAATGATGAGATATGCCTTAATATGTTAGTAACTTTAGTAATTTTTGTTTTGAGAATAATCATGTCTTGGTTAACGAATATAACCATACGTGTTTAAGAATACAGAACATGTCGTTTGCGAATTAAATATAGGTGACTATCACAGTGAAAAGCGGATACTAGTCATACATTCACTGAGAAACCAAGTTTTCAAAAGACAACACAAAAACATCAAATAGGGAAAATATAACTACATCCTGCATGGGTCGGATGTGCCCTAGTCCAGTTCTACCTCAATGGTTTTGAAGAAGTCCTGAATTTTTTCCAGTGTCGCCATCATCTTGTCCCTATCTTCCTTGTGCTTTTCAGTCGAGTTGCTCATGTCAAGCACTTGCAGTTCATTGGCAAGGCTTACAACCTTCTCCTGCATCAACAAAAAGTGGATCTGGCATAGTGCCAATCTTATTTTGCGATACTACATTACCATCTTCTCTCTCTTACGTTCCATAGCTTCTGCGGTGCAAACGTTTCCTTCTCCTCTGGTGCGTTTCCTGTTTGGGGCCATCGCTTTTGCAGACTGGTGGTTTGAAGTTATTTGAGAAGAGAATTTGAAATTGAAAGAGAGTTGTAGGGTTCAATGGTAGAGGGGTGGGGGTATTTATAGTATAATTCCTGTAGTGGCATTATCGTTATTATGTTTAAAGTAGAGTTCTAATTATAGACAGATTATAATTGAATTCTTGCCCTAGAAATATAAACGTATTTAAGGAAAAAGATTTTGTTATTGATTAATAAGATTTGGTTAAGAACAGATAAAGGGAAACAAAAGAGACTAGGGTTTGCTATGCCTATACCACTAGTTTCATAGCTTTGTTCACCGCTATGATCACTTCGGTTATCTTCCTGTTCAGGGCTGAGTTTGCAAGTGCTTCTTCGGAGCTCATGTCAGTGCACAGCTGTTCGCCTACTTCCATACCCAAAATTTCAAGCTCAATCTCAATGTCAGAAAGCTTACGCCCTATTGCCTTGAAGTTCATCAAAAACTCCTCATGCTTGATGAGACGCTTTTTTTTTGTCCTTCTTATTCTGCTCCTTCAGCTTCCTTTAGCGTTCGTCGAATTCATCTTCATAACTTCTACGCTTCCTGCTGCTTGAGGACGACATTTTTTCAGAGTAAAATTGGTTATAGGAAGAGTTGAGGGATGAGTATAGAAGGATACAGTATTTGGTATATATATGGGAATATCTAGGGCATCGTGGGCTAGTGGAGCAATTAATTCTGCCCCACGTTTCCACGTTGTAAATATTTGATTAGTCTACCACAAACCGATCCACTTTCCCTTTTGTACGCAAAAACGAAGTTGTATATTCTCTTTACTTGGTGTTTGCGTATATGATCTTGTAGTTTGCGGATACTGTTATTATGTTTCGCGAATATAATTATGGACGGAAGTTTGTGGAAACATAGATCCTGGTTTGCGGATACAGAGATCATGGTTTGCTGATTCTAATAATCTGTTTCGCGTGTAACACAAATCACGGAATTATATATAATCGAAAGTGAAATATAAACTATTTTAAGGAAAACGATTTTTTTTAATTACTTTAAACTGGTTAAGAACAGACAAAAGGAATCGAAGAGAATAGAGTTTGCTACCCCTATACCACTAGTTTCATAGCCTTGTTCACAGCTATGATCATTTCGGTTATCTTCCTGGTGAGGGCTGTGTTTGCAAGCACCTCTTCGGTGCTCATGTCAATGCACACCTCGTCGCCAACATCCATGGCCAAAATTTCAAGCTCAAGCTCGATCTCAGAAAGCTTAGGCTTGATTGCATTGAAGCTCGTCACAAACTTCTCGTGTTTGATGACACGCTTTTCTTTTCTGTCCTTCTTGTTCTGCTCCTTCATCTTCCTTTCGCATTCGTCGAGTTCATCTTCATAGCTTTTACGCTTCCTGCTGCTTGACGACGCCATTTTT
Organism: Erodium maritimum; assembly: GCA_963921825.1. Classification (NCBI taxonomy): domain Eukaryota; kingdom Viridiplantae; phylum Streptophyta; class Magnoliopsida; order Geraniales; family Geraniaceae; genus Erodium; species Erodium maritimum. Next base: position 45,274,804 of record OY997595.1, on the reverse strand, counting down.
TCAAAGTAAAATTGGGTATTCGAAGAGTTGAGGGACGAGTATAGAAGGATACAGTATTTGGGTATATATAGGGGAACACGTAAGGCATCGTGGGTTAGTGGAGCAATTAATTCTCCCCCACGTTTCCACGCTGTCAATATTTGATTGGTCTAACACAAACCGTTTCACTTCCCTTTTGTACGCAAAACGAAAGTAGTAAATTCTCAAATTATTACACATTTTTTAGTAAACAAAATTTGAAATATTCGCAAACAATTTGTTATATTAAATTCGTATAAATGAAACAGTCTATATTAAATCCGCAAAAAACAATTGTGTATATCCGCAAACATAAAAAACCAAATCCGCAATTGATAATCTTCATCAGTCTACTTCTTCTTCTTCCTATTCTTACTCAGTGGGGCAGGTCCTTGTGTCATGGTTTTGCGTTCTGTGTGAACAATATATTATATTAAATTTCATATAAATAAAAACATGTGTAGAAAGGAAATTTATTAATTCGGAAAACTCAAACAAATGTATCCTCAAACAGTCTGTATTTATTCGCAAAACTTATTGTCTATATTCGCAAACAGAAACAACGAAATCCGCAGTTGAAAATATACATCATTCTATTTCTTCTTCTTCTTCTTCTTCTTCTTCTTCTTCTTCTTCTCATTCATATTCAGAGGGCAGGTCCTTGTGTCATGGTCTTGCAATGTGCGTCATGTGGCGCATAGCCGTTTTCGCTTGTTACTAGCATTGATTGCCTTTTCTTTATTACTGATCATTCTACTCCCAGATCGCAAGCGAGAGCCCTTGGTGTTTGTGATATTTGGTGGCTGGACAGTGACTATTTCTGGTAATTTGATCCCTGTCACCGATGCTATGAAACTTATTCTATTGAGTCTATTCTCATTCACTATGTCATCCACCGTCTTAACTTTGTATCGATTTAGAGTGTCCAACAATCCTCGAATACTTGAAATTGCCGCATCTTCTGTCCCAATCATTTTAGTAAACCTGGTTTTCACTGCATCCATAACTTCATCGTCCTTCAGACTAGGACCTTCAGGTGCAACACCATTAGAAGACAATGTAGCTGTCAAGTTTGTGTCTTTACACCATCTCGGGTTTACCATCGTCCTAGGAATCTTCCTTAACGTTGTGTTTTGCAGCGCAAAGAATATGTGAGAACATATATAGCCCGTTGTTAGAAGCTTGTTGCAATTGCACTCAAAGTTGTTTGTACTCATCGTCCAAGTCACCCTGAATTCTTTACCATCTTTAATAATCGAAGAATCCCTGACTTTATAGACAATGGTGTCATCTACGGTGTCATCCATGCCTGGCAAGCTGCAGCGGTTGAGAGCGTAAACTATATGCTTTTGTATGTCAGCAAACACAGTATGTGTGTATATAGTCCAAGCATCCGCTTCAAACCACGTGTTTGTCTTCAGCACCGGATATGAATTGTAGTTGTGCATCATAAGACTGAAATGCTCATTCCTTTGGTTCTCTATCACCACTCCACACCGCCAGATCAAGTGAACAAGGTTTAGGTACTGATTTGTGAGTTGTTGATAGGCCCGGTTGGCTGATTCAGACCTTGATGTTGTTCTCATAAACAACCCCATTGGGAAATCCCTATGGTATGCTGGGATCCAACTGTGTCGCAGATCGAATATGCCATTGAGCCAAGTGTTGTCCTGCAAATTGAAGTCTTCAATGATGCTAGCCCACTCTTCATCAAACTCATCAGGGCCTATAAGGTTGTTGTATACTATGGAATCCAACCTTTTCTCAAAGTCTGTATCATTTGTTATACTTCCAGGCACCTGTAACATTTTTCGTAAGATTTGTAAAGTCGAACAAATAAGTAATAGAAATTGACAATACTGTGGCGTATGGATATTTTGTGTTCATAGATTGAGAAAACAGACATAACAGTTTGAGAATAGATATAAACTCATCGCATAGTAGTTAACTATGAGAACCATATTAAGAATAAAACGTTTTGAGTAAACAAGCATTACAAGATGTGGATACAGAGTATATGATTTTCTTATAGAGACTGACCTTAAGACGAATCTTATTCATAATGTGCCACATGCAGAGTTTGTGCTTAGTGTCTGTCATGACTTTAGGTATTGCAACTTTCATTGCTGGGTCTTGATCTGTCACCAGATACATTGGTTGCTTCCCATTCATCGCTTTCAGAAAAGCGTTAAACATCCAAGTGAAAGACTCGATATCCTCATGTGTTACCAGTCCCAGCCCAAAAGTCACAGATTTGTCATAGTTGTATACTCTTGTAAACGGACAAAATGGCATCGAGTACCTACAAAACATCAATCGTTAATAAAGAATAATGTTTAAAATTTCTTTTTCAATGGATTAGCGAATACGAGTAATACTTACTGGTTAGTCCTGTAAGTTGTGTCAAAGGAAACATTATCCCCGTAAAGCTCGTAATTCTTGATAGTTATTTCATCACACCAGAATAGTCTAGTGAGGCTTCCGCTTGTGTCAACATCGCACTCATAGTAGAACTTGTTGTTGGCTACCTTCTTGTCACGGAACTGGTCAAGGATTATCTGAACATCACTTCCTCCAATATAGGCTTTCAAGTCCCTGTGGTAGTTGAAGAAATCTTGCTTCAAAGCTCCAACATGGCTGGGGCCTCCGCGTGTTTCACTGATTAGTCTGTGTGCCTTTGAGGGACCTATTCCCGATCTTTCGCAAAAGTTCATATACTCAACATGGTTTCCTTCCATGTGTCGGTTACCTCGCATCTCATGTCTGCGCTCCGCTCCAACCATAGGGTGGTTATGACCTTCAACAAATTTTGATACTTTGTATCCCAATTCCTCCGAAACAAATGTGAACCTTATCATTGCTTCACAATTAATTCTTGTGAGCAATCTGTTCCTCTTTTTTATAGGCTTTGAAAGTTGAGGACTGTTTTGTTCGGGGATCCCACCCCGTTTGGAGCATACCATGTGTTGGGTCTCGAGGTAGGGTTGGAGATGAACCAACTCGCAGCGGAAAATCAATAAAAACCAAGAGACGATTAAAACCATGAAACAACTAACAAAGAATGGATTCACAAGAGAAAAATTCAGCACTAGTTCTTACCAAAACAAGAACACCGGTTAACAAATAATTGGCTTGAGTCTCCAAGACGCCTACGTATCCACATGGGAATCAAAGCCACGTAGTTCTTCTCTTTGAGGACTCAAGAACACAAACATGGAGGTGGAAACTAGCCAAACCCGAAATGGCCATGGAAGAGGGAGAGAAAATGTGTTTCCTATTCTAATCTTGTGTTTGTTATGTTGAAAAAAGATGACTTAAACATAACAAAACCCATACTTGTCCAACTAAAGGCATGGGACAAGTATGGTGTCAAGTAAAGTGTAAATAGGACAAAGTATGGCAAGACAAGATTGGGTTAGGTGGTGAATCACCAACACCTTAATCCTTGTCTTGCTTACTTAGTACTAATTAATCAAGACTTGATTAATTAGTTCCATGGGCCTTGGTTGCATGGGCCTTTCATGGGCCTCATGGAACATGGCCCGTGGCCATTTCCAACGAGGTCCCGTGATTCGCTCATCGCCTCCATGCCTTCCATACCGGAAATGTCCAACATTATCCGACGTGATCAATCCCAAGACTCCAAGCCTTGTCTCGATCCGTAAAGTCCTATTCACTTACGGGCACATGACCCAAAACCCAGTTTTGGTCATGTCCCGAGACAACTCCCTTTTGGCCATTCTCCATAAATGTGTCAATGAGTTTCATCCTCCGGTGTGACCCTTAGGTTTATGCATGTCAATAGATCAACGTAAAATCCCATTTTACTTGATCCTATTTAAGTGGCAACTAACGAGACTTTAGTATTGCCTGACACTACATAACGAATCGACCCTGTGGATTCTAACCTTTTCGTCGTCCCTGTCATTATCCTTTTATCTCTGATATCCTGATTGAGATAAGGCATAGAGCCGTCATCCTTATTATTCTCAATCACCGTTCCTTGATATGTGAGATGACTGAAGATATGATACCCAGTATCATGCGCATGGACATGCTATTCTTCCAGTCACTCTCGATCAAGTGGCCGAGAACCGATATCTTTCCCATACCTTAGTATGAGGGATAAATCCCTTAGCCGTCTTTCGTGTCACTCATGTAGCCCGTCCCCAAGCCAATCCTGGCCGTTATGGAAGCCCTGTTACGGACAACGTTAGGCTCAGGTCAAACTCAGTTGTTGACTACATAGCGATCACAAAGACTCCTTGGTCTATGGATACATGACAAGCTACAACACTGAACATGTTCATGACTTAATCTATGGCACATATTCAGGGCGGGTCGTCCAATATCATGTCCCACATGATATCTATGATCAGATTCCGGAATCCCATTCCAATGACTAACAGAACGTAAGCCATAAAGAGCCATCTTTCATACTAGTCGCTTCTAGTGAAGCTTTGTTGACTAGGGACCCATCGAGTGTGATCTATCTCGATCTATGGTTCTATTCGCATGGTGGGCATAGATCAGAGCACACATCGATATATTACTCCAACACATAAGTAATATAAAGCCGCTTTAATTTTATTGCTAACGATGATATATACATTTGGACATTTAGGATTGAACTACGGGCACTAAGACTAACACCATGTACTTTAGCTTTATGTTGTTTGTTTTATCCTTCTTCTCCGTAGACCTTCTTTTAGTGAATCCAGACAGTCTAGCGTAATTTTGGTAGAAATCTATCGCCTTATTCAGTGTCTTGAATTCCTTTCCTACAAACGGCGTTCGTTCAGGCTGGCAGGATGGCAAGTATATCCTGGTTCCTCCAGCAGAAAACAGAACAGTGTTTTGGAGATCTGATTCTGCAGTACAGTCACTGTCTGTGCCTGCAGTTGATATTCATCGAAATAAGGATCAGTTTGAGGATGTAATAATTTCGGATTGCATATACAGCACACATAGAATCAGATAGTTATAATATACTCAAATTGATACACAGGCAGTAGTATATAGTAACATGCAAAGTAGATTATTTATGCTTTGCGGAAATAAGCAAGTTAGTTTGCGGATACTACACACCTAGTTTGAGAGTTTGTCATGGAGGAGATTTTATATATTGTTTGAGAAGAAACAAATATTTTATGTCGCTAAATATCGTACAACACAAACTACTGTTTTGAGTATCTAGGCATTCTAGTTTACGGATAAAAAAACCACCATGATCATGACGTTTTGGTCAACGAAAAATTAGAATTTGCATCGATTCTAGAAGAAAATAAATTTTGTTGAATAGATCTATACTTACATATTGTAGATAACATCTCGATTTGTGTATTGGTTGCTGTGTTAAAATCCGATGATATCAATCAATATCTCCGGCGATCTCTGTTGCGATTTCCGACGATCTCACGGTGCGATCCTGTCGGTGCGATCTCTGGTGCGATCTCAGGTACAATCTGAGATTTTGTTTTGGAATCAAGTTTCGAAGAATCACAGTTCTTTTAACCTTGTCCGTGATCAAGATTTCTTCGAGAAAACTCCGATCTAGGGTTGATACTTGGAAAATCGTAGAGATTTTTTCGAGAGAATTTGTAACTCTGTGTTTGATTCGATTTCTTATTTCTTGTTTAGTAACTTTCTGTTTTTTAATTTCGAGGTTTTATAGAGAAAGTTGGGGTAAATTCGCGCGCTAATCTAGGACCGTGGATATATTATTCGCAATGGACGAACCCGATTCAGTTTTGAAAGTTCAATCAAAACATTTTATTTTATTAGCGAATAGATTCTTTGCGTATATTTCACATTTAGTTTGCGGATTTTTAATGTAAAGTTTGCGGTTATTTCAGAAGTAGTTTGCAGATATTTCATATCTAGTTTGCGGATTGTTGATTTATTGTTTGGGGATACTGTCAGTCATGTTGAGAATACAGAAAGCATGGTTTGAGAAAATACAACATCTAGTTTGAGAATATTTATAGATTCATTACGAAAAGATGGTGTGTGAAACACCAAACAAAAACATAAAAGACGACATGCATGAAAAACTAGATACCACCAATCTTCTTCTGGATGTGGCTTAGGGATCTACAGTTATTTTTCCGAGGAATTCTTGATACTCTCTCAGTTTCTCAAGCATGCGTTCTTTCGACTCTCTTTCTTCTGTGTTCCACATTAGGTTTTCATCCGTTTCGATTTCAGCAAGGAGCTTGACCACCTGCGCATCCATCATCAGCATATTATACTGGATTGTTGTGAATTTGAGCTTCCAGAGATGGTGGATGGTAGCCAAACGCTTGGCTTCATCATCTGCATTCATCTGAGCCCATTCGGCATTCATTGAGGCCATTTTTGTTGTGTTTTTTGAGTTGAAGAGTGAATGATGTGTGAAAGTAGTTACTCAGTAGTGGAATTTATAGCAATGGTCCTAGGGGTATTATTGTAATCTTCAACAAAGTAATGGGGTTAGTGGGTAGTTACTTTTCAAGGTCAGAATATCAAGTGTTTTATCCAAAACTGACGATTTGTATTTCATATGTATTAAATTCTCAAACAATTATAAAATTATCCTCAAAATAAAAATCACTGGCTCTTTGCAGTATACAATCGTGTCTTGACACTCGTCACTTCCAAATCTCACCATTGTCTGATCAGTATCCTTGGTAAATCTCTCTCGAGCCACACGAAATATTTTCTCAAATATTAAACAATAACGAATTATGAAGTTTGCGTTTGTGAATTTACGAGTTTGAGAATACAAGACATCTTGTTTGCGGAACCATTGTGTACATTTTGAAAACTAGGAATTTCTCTCGAGCCACGCGAAATATTTTCTCAAATATTTAAGAAGAACGAAATATGATTTTTGCGTTTGTGGCTTTACGAGTTTGAGAAAACAAGGTATCTTGTTTGCGGAATATTGTATACATTTTGCAAACTAGGTAGTATATTGTGTAAATTTTTGTGCATATTTACTTTTAAAAAAAGCTTTTCATTGATTCATCTGTAGTCAGGAAGAACAACAAAAATAACGACATCATACAGAAGAACCAAAAGCCAACACAAAAGACATCAAAACAGAAGGGAAAGTTCATGCAATCCCTTAGATGCGCTCTTCTACAACGGTTCCAAATATAGCCTTATACAACTGGAGTGTCTTCCTCATGCTCTTCACGCACTCCTTGTGTTCTTTATCCGCGTTGGATATGTCTTCTGCATACAATTCAGCCATCAGTTTGGCCACCCTGTCTTGTACTATCATCAAATGGGATTTGATGATAGACATCTTCAGGTCTCGAAGCTCACGTAGGGATGCATAATGTTCTTTGTCAAGAACTTCGATTTTGAGTTTTTTTGATGATGATTCCATTTTCGTTTATATGATCTAATAATTCAGAAGAGATGTGAGTGTGAATAATTGTTTATCGGTGATAGAAGGGGTATATTTATAGGCGTATTGATTTAGAGTATTTGGTGGAACACGTGCCAAGCACGCACGTAATGTAATGAAAGCACATTTTTGCAAACAGAATGTCCAGTATTCGCAAAACATCATTCTCATTTCCGCAAACAGGTAAACCATTTTACGTAAAACAGAATGATTATTTCCGCAAACTAGAATTTTGTATCTTCAGAATATTAATTTCCGAAATTCAACAGGGTAGAACACGTGTCAAGCATGCAATAAAAAGTAAGGTAATCATGATTTTAAATTTTGATCTGAATACACGCAACTGTCGTTTCATTTTTGATCTGACTACAACCGCCCTTTCATTTCGCCCTTTCATTTCAATATCTTCTGTCATCATTACAAAAATCTCTTTGCGCCAAACGAAAAGCTTCCCAAATTAATGGCGTCGTTCCATTTCCCCAAATTTTCTGATACCCTTTTGATATCTTTATATTTAAACACAAATCAACTATTTTCTCATCATCCCTATCGTAGTAGGAAGCCATGTCGTCATCTCCAAAGTCTCCATCTATTCTGTATTCTAACAGTGATGGAGACAAATGACAATCTTTCGAATGCAAGTCTCCACCATCACAAATCTTCAGTAGTGATGATGACGAAGACGATGTCTGTTCAAAGAGGCGCATGCTGAATCCTTCCTCCTCCTCCTCCTCCTCCTCTGATGATGATGATGACCCTCTCATCAATGAGTACGATATTCCTCAACCGGGGGATCCTGATTATGAATCACCGCCGGATGAATATGAAGATGAAGAGGACAATGAGAAAGAAGATGAAGAAGAAAAGGAGAATGAGGAAGAAGATGAAGAGGATGAAGAGGAGAATGAGGAGGAAGGAGATGCTGAGTTTGAACCAGAAATAGAAGAACCTCCAACCGCACCTGCTCCCGCACCTGCTCCCGCACCTGCTCCCGCACCTGCTCTGTAATAACCACTTCCGGTCAACGCCAGTCAAACCTGCGAAAAACGGGAAAATTTAAAATTTTTAAGACAGACACTAAAGTGAACCTAAATTGACCCCGAGGGTCATACCGGACTTAAGTTGACCCCGTTATCGACTAAAATGAGTTCCGGGGGACTCAGGGCAACTTTCTGATCAATTTAGGAAATGTTGACTTTTCGCTGGAAAAGTCAACCGAGCGACGTTTTGGTCCATTCGAGGACCGTTTTGGACCCGAAAAGCTTAGCCGTCATCGTAGCGGTCTTAGTTGAGCCGTTTCCTTATAGCCCGTCAAGTTTCGTAATTTCTTGGGAAAAGTGCCCGTTCGGGGCCCGAAACGTCCGATTTTCGCGAATCTGATTGGAAAATATCAAGTAGATATTTTCCAAAAAGGGTGGGACCCACCTTGACACATGTCCTAATTGTGGTGGTGTTAGTTTTGGGGGGAAACTAGATGGGACTATAGGTGTGGCCGGCCATGTGGGGTTAAAAGAGAAAAAAAAAGAATTTGTTATTAGTTGATTTAATTAGAAAGGAAGAGAGTGTTTAGAGAGAGAAGGAGAAGAAGAAGAAGAGAGAAGAGAGGGAAAGCTAGGGTTTGAGAGAGTTCAAGCCTTTGGATCGTCTCAAGACAAAGAGAAATCGTCTTCCCCTCGTCTTCCTCGTTGGTAAGACCTAACCCGATCTTCGTTTTGTTAACTTTGGAAAGTTAGGGTTTTGTATAAAACTATGGGTTAGGGTTTTAGTGAGTTTGGGGGTTTGTTGGAGACGTTTAAGAGGTGGTTGGAGGTGTTATTGGACGTTTTCTGGTGACCAGAGACTCGGGAGGAGCTCCGGCCACCGTGGGTGGTGGCCGGCCGGCCATGGGGTGGCTGGCCGGAGCTGGTACCAGCCACCACATGGTGGCCGAGCCCCCCCCTTCCCCTTGAACCATAGGGCACGGCCAAGTAGGTGGGGTGGGGCCCACGTGCACGGTTGCTCGGGTTTTAATGTTCGGGTAGTTTAAAACGTTCCCCGGACCATTTATCCTTAATGTTGGGTCTCGAGGTAGGGTTGGAGATGAACCAACTCGCAGCGGAAAATCAATGAAAACCAAGAGACGATTAAAACCATGAAACAACTAACAAAGAATGGATTCACAAGAGAAAAATTCAGCACTAGTTCTTACCAAAACAAGAACACCGGTTAACGAATGATTGGCTTGAGTCTCCAAGACGCCTACGTATCCACATGGGAATCAAAGCCACGTAGTTCTTCTCTTTGAGGACTCAAGAACACAAAAATGGAGGTGAAAACTAGCCAAATCCGAAATGGCCATGGAAGAGGGAGAGAAAATGTGTTTCCTATTCTTGTCTAGTTTTTGTTATGTTGAAAAAAGATGACTTAAACATAACAAAACTCATACTTGTCCAACTAAAGGCATGGGACAAGTATGGTGTCAAGTAAGGTGTAAATAGGACAAAGTATGGCAAGACAAGATTGGGTTAGGTGGTGAATCACCAACACCTTAATCCTTGTCTTGCTTACTTAGTACTAATTAATCAAGACTTGATTAATTAGTTCCATGAGCCTTGGTTGCATGGGCCTTTCATGGGCCTCTTGGAACATGGCCCGTGGCCATTTCTAATGAGGTCCCGTGATTCGCTCATCGCCTCCAAGCCTTCCATACCGGAAATGTCCAACATTATCCGACGCGATCAATCCCAAGACTCCAAGCCTTGTCTCGATCCGTAAAGTCCTATTCACGTACGGGCACATGACCCAAAACCCAGTTTTGGTCATGTCCCGAGACAACTCCCTTTTGGCCATTCTCCATAAATGTGTCAATGAGTTTCATCCTCCGGTGTGACCCTTAGGTTTATGCATGTCAATAGATCAACGTAAAATCCCATTTTACTTGATCCTATTTAAGTGGCAACTAACGAGACTTTAGTATTGCCTGACACTGCATAACGAATCGACCCTGTCGATTCTAACCTTTCCGTCATCCCTGTCATTATCCTTTTATCTCCGATATCCTGATTGAGATAAGGCATAGAGTCGCCATCCTTATTATTCTCAATCACCGTTCCTTGATATGTGAGACGACTGAAGATATGATACCCAATATCATGTGCATGGCCATGCTATTCTTTCAGTCACTCTCGATCAAGCGGCCGAGAACCGATATCTTTCCCATACCTCAGTATGAGGGATAAATCCCTTAGCCGCCTTTCGTGTCACTCATGTAGCCCGTCCCCAAGCCAATCCTGGCCGTTATGGAAGCCCTGTTACGGACAACGTTAGGCTCAGGTCAAACTCAGTTGTTGACTACATAGCGATCACAAAGACTCCTTGGTCTAAGGATACATGACAAGATACGACACTGAATATGTTCATGACTTAATCTATGGCACATATTCAGGGCGGGTCGTCCAATATCATGCCCTGATTAGGGAAAGTTAATAGTAGAATTGCATGTGACACCGGGGTGTCGTGGGTTGAGTAGATTTATTTAAATATTAGAAAAGCTTGATACGGGATTGTAGCGTTTAAGAGAAAAGCATGTGACACTTAGTAGTGTCGTAGGAACAGAGAACTTAGCGATATTAGAATTACTGGAGGCATATGACCATGCCCGGAGGTTGACTGTTTAATTTATGTCTTGGGTGGCCATGAGAGCCCGTAATTGATTGTTGATGTCTTGGGTGGCCATGAGAGCCCGTGTATTTAATTTGGTGTCTTGGGTAGCCATGAGAGCCCGTGTATTTAAATTGGTGTCTTGGGTGGCCATGAGAGCCTGTGTCTTAAGTTGGTTTCTTGGGTGGGCGTGAGTGCCGAGGGGTCGTTGAACCCGAGTTTGACCGTTGGTGTGTCTTGAGTGGCCGTGAGTGCCCGTGGGGTTGCTGAACCCGAGTCTTGACCGTTGGTGAGTCTTGAGTGGCAGTGAGTGCCCGTGGGGTTGTTGAACCCGAGTCTTTACTGTTGAGGTGTCTTGAGTGGCCTTGAGTGCCTGTGTGATTGAACTTTCCTGTGATTTTGATTGTGGTTACCTGAAGTTGTGAGTTCGAAAGGTCGACATCCTGATCCGACTTAGTGTCGATGAATTGCGATAGGTCGACAGCCTAATCCGACTTAGTGTCGATGAACTGCAAAGGTCGACAGCCTGATCCGACTTAGTGTCGATGAATTGCGATAGGTCGACAGCCTGATCCGACTTCGTGTCGAGGAATTGCGATAGGTCGATCCTGGACCTGATTGAGATTGGTTACTGAGCAGCTGGTGTGCGATCCTTTGTGATCTTGTTTGGTGTTGTGTAGTCTTTCTATCGTGTCCTTGGAGGAGGTCGTCGATAGTTGTATCGGGTCTACATTACTTTATCGAGTGTTGAGTCTGTTGAGGAAAGTAACGGGTTGTGGGTCAGTTGGGTACTTGAGTTGGGGACTGTAGTCCCGGTGTTGGGTTTGGTTTTAGTGTTACTGGCTTTTCTGCTAATTATGCCATAGTCAGTCTGTTATCCGTGGAGGTGAGCGAACGCTCACCCCTAGCTGCTTTTCCTACAGGTACTGATCACCGGGCGGACTAGGTTAGCTCTTGAAGTTCATGGAGCTTGGAACGGAGTCTGGTCTTATTTTGTTGAGTCTAGTGACGGATAATGTACCTTGTCCACTTGTTGGGACGTTTTTGTATTGTAAGTATGAATATTGTTTTTGGTAACTAAATGGAAATATCAGAGTTTTATTCAAAACAGGTTTTAAGTGTTTCATGTTTTAAATGTTCGCGTCCCGAGTTCGGTTCGCTGAAATTGGGGCGTGACATGCTCCCGCAGTGGATGATGAAGAAGACAGTTGTTATGTTGATGAAGATTGGCTGGATGATGATGAAGAAGATGTCCATGCAGAGGATGATGAAGAAGAGCAAGAGGGAGAAGAGGATGAAGAAGACAACATATACCCATATGGGGAGGATCCTGAGGAAGGAGTTGTTGAAGATGAAGAAGATTTCTGGGATGATGATGATGATGCTTAATTACTGTAGTTTTTTAATTTTCTTTTTTGTGGAAAGTAAATATTTCAACATATGAAATCAATCATGTTTAAGCTTATTTGTGGTTTGTGGATACAGTTGTTTTCGTTTGCAAATACAAGAACCCCAGTTTGCGTTTATAATCATTCCAGTTTGCAAAAAAGTAAACCAAAATGAAAACCATTTGCGGATATGGATATAATAGTTTGCGGATGAAGAATAAATCGTTTGCAGAAAAGCTAAATAGAGCAAATGATATTTTTCGAAAATGTTTTCATTCATAACACAGGTTGAGCAAAAGAGCACCATACTTAAAAGATACAAAAAAGGAGTAGAAGAAAGCCATCTTCTTCTAGGTCATTCATTGATGTAGTGGTAGCAAACTACATCATGTATACAACATCATCAAGTGCTTTATTAACTTTTGCAACACTGGTAATGAGGTTTTTGATAGTATTTATGAAGTCACATGGCATGTCGTCCTTGGCGAGTTTTGCTGTCTCAGTCACAAGAAGATCGATATCAAGTTTTGCTTCGATCAACTTCACCTTTAAAATTTTGTGCTTCATTGAGACCTTCTCAACATTGAGAAGAATCTTTTCTTTTGCGTATATGGCCTCCTCCCTCTTCAGCAGCTCAACCCTTGTTGGTAGATCGATGTTGGGGATCTTATCCTTCTCTATGTTGCAAGTATCCATGGTTTATAATTGGGAGAGAGTTGAGGTTGAGTTAATGTTTTCTTTGCGAAATTTTCTATATATATAGGCAAAATGTAAGGTTTAGTTGGATTGGTGGGTCCCTAAATATGTTATCATGGATGTTACACGTGCTATGCTGTTGATCTTTAATTGTTTCATCTGCATCTCATATTATGATACAATTATTCTTGATTGCGGATATCGATATAATCATTTGCGGATGACTAAAAAATCGTTTGCGGATAAGCTAAAGAGGACAAATCCGTTTTTGATATTTAGTTTGAAGAATTGTTTTATGAGGATACAGTTAATGTCGTTTGCGAATAGAGGAATCCCAGTTTGCGAAATTTGACAGAATACCAAGAAAAACATTTTCCTTCGTAACATAGGTTGAACAAAAGAGGAGCATACATAGGGTGTTTTTTGAGGTTTTATTTTTTATTGTCTGAGAATATAATGGAATCTAGACCAACTAAACCAAAATGTAGGGTTTAGTTGGATTGGTGGGTTCCTAAACATGTTTAATCTTAAATTGTTTCATCTGTATCTCATATGAAGATAGAATCCCAGTTGAGAGGAATCCCAGTTTGTGAAATCTGTTTGCTAATATTGATATATCTGTTTGCGGATAAAGAACAAATTGTTTGCAGTTACACTAAAGAGGTCAAATGATAGGCAAGGAAAGCAGACATAATTTTTTTTTTATTATACTGCTATTATTTTTTGCATATATAGAAGAATTTGTTTGAGGATCAGAATTTTTTAATTTTTTTCCAGTTTAAAACGACAAGCATTGTGTTTATCAGTTTTTATTTAAGACAATTTGGTTTAAATTAAAATCTCAGAAGAACAGGCTTAGATTGTGGATATAATTATTCTATTTTGCGAGAGAATCTGGGCCGCGCGCGTAATTAAAAATAGTAAATTCCATTTTAGCCTCTGAGAAGAGGCGCGTGGCCAAGAATTGGTTCCAATTCACGCGCTTTCGCGCGCTTAGCTCTGAGCCGTAGATCGCGCGCGCTGCTGATATATAGACGGTCCTGATGCAGTTCGCAGGTTCGCATATTACAGGTGGTTCGCACCTGATAGCGTCCATATATATATATATATATATATATATATATATATATATATGGAAGCTTTCACATGCGAACCCCTCTTAAAATGTGAACCTGCGAACTCAATAACATGACACGTGTCGCGCTTAGAAATGATCATCTTTTTTTTCCCACCAAGTTTATTAATTTAATTTTTCCCGCTTCGTTTCAACTCCGATTTTTTTTTTGCGCCAATATTCTTATTTTTTCAAGAGCTTTCTAACAAGTAGTGGATTGCATATATTTTGATGTGTTTTTGAATACGTGTGTGGATGTGTGAATATGAGTGCGAAAAATGTAATGTGTTTTGCAAATATAGGGTTTGTGGTTTGAGAATATAGTATATGTGGTTTGAGAATATAGTATATATAGTTTGCGAATATGACATACATGATTTGCGAATATAGTATATGTGGTTTGAGAATATAGTATATTCGCAAACCACATATACTATATTCTCAAACCACATATATTATATTCTCAAAGCACAAACCTTATATTTGCAAAACACATCACACTTTTCGCACTCATATAGTCATATTCACACATCCACACACGTATTCAAAAACACATCAAAATATATGCAATCCACTACTTGTTAGAAACCTCTTAAAAAAACAAGAATATTGGCGCAATAAAAAATGAAATCGGAGTTGAAACGAAACGGGAAAAGTCGAATTAATAAACTTGATTATAACAAAAAATGAGCATTTTCAGAGCGCGACACATGAGTTCGCAGGTTCACACCACAATTCATGGTTCGCACCTGAGTGTGAGCATATATATATATATAGACGGAATATCTATAACTATTAGAATCATGAATCGATCATACGATTCATTATATGTATGTATAATACAACTAGTAGTTCGCGATGGTAATCGTAACTGTTCTCATGCAATGTTTTTGGTAAGGAGCAATTAAAGAAATTAAATAATACACGAAAATACTGGATAATTAAAATCACTGTTTGCCAAATTGCGAGTCCAAAAGACGAGTAAGTAGCTTGTACTACATATATTCAGCTAGATTTGAAGAAATCAGGTTGATTGTTGACTGAACGAACCCAAGCCCATTTGTGATCCCTCGTGTTGACTTGGTGCTTGGCCTTGGACACCTCTCGCAACGGTATGTAACAATAGTTACCGTTAATAGGTCCGCAGACGAATCCAGTGTAGCCTGCCATAACCCCGTGGATGGCCGAGTGCGCCAGAAGCGTGCAGTAGAGGTTATCTGTGGCGTTGGCGTGAACCGCACGCACCATGTAGGTAGGATCAATGTACTTGACCGTGCTAATCTCGCCGGGATGGTCTCTATCCCACCACCTCTTGAGCTCCGTCTTGAGCCACGCGCCCACGTCCAAGAACACGGGGTTGCCCGATTCGTCCCTCTCCTGTTTCTGAGCATCGCTCCTCGGTATTATGTCCTGTCCGGCGCCCTCCGCCACCACGAGCACCGCGTGCCCGTTCTCTTTCAAGCGCTGCTCCAGGAAATGAAATAGCCCTCCTTTTCCTTCCAAGTAGAAGGCGATCTCCGGAATGAGGCAGCAATCCACGTCTCGGCTGCTCAATGTGGCGTGGAGGGCAATGTGGCCCGCGCTCCGCCCCATCAGCTTCACCAACCCTATCCCGTTCGGGGCGCTCTCCGCCTCCACATGCGCTGCATTGATCGCTTGCTGGGCCATTTCCACCGCTGTCTGGAACCCGAACGACCTGTCGATGATCCCAACATCGTTGTCGACCGTTTTGGGGATGCCAACCACTGATACTCTGAGTTTCCTGCGAACAATCTCTTCGTATATCTTCACAGCACCACGCATTGTGCCATCTCCACCCACGATGTACAGCTGCCGTTATGGAAATTTGGTTAGCAATTGAGAAATTAATGAATTCGTATATATTAAAAATGAAGGCACCTGATTAAAGCCACGATCCTGAACGGCTTTGATAATCTTGTCAAGATCGAATCCCCCTCTGGATGTTTGGAGCACGGTGCCGCCTTGCTTGTGCCAGCCGTCCACCATCTTGGGGTTGAGCTCAACGGGGTCTTGAGAATAGAAGCCTCTGTAACCGGCGACGATCCCGTAGATTGTCCTGACGCCGTAGAGCCCCCAGAGGCCCACCACCAGCTCCCGGATGACGGTGTTCTGCCCCGGGCAGAGTCCACCGCAGGTCACTATGGCGGCCCGGGTCTCCTCCGGTTGGAAGTAGACCTCCTTCCGGGGACCCGCCCGGTGGTAGGCCTGGTGGGGACCGCTCGCTCCGGATAGGTCGTGCTCGATCTGGCGCAAGACGACGTCGGAGGGGAGCACGTAGAAGCCCTCGCTCGGGTGGTAGAAGGAGTTGAAGTCCAGCGGGTTGCTCCGGGTCCTGAGGTTGGGGAGGTAGTGGTTCAGGTGGGGGACTTTCTGGAGGTGGATTGGGGAAAATGACAGGGTTGTTGGGTCGCCGTCGCAGGGCGGTTGTGGGTTGTTGTTTCGGGACATGGCTGCGGCGGAGATGGGAACAGAGCTGAAACAGAGGCGAAGAAGCTTAAGAGGGGCTCCAGTGAAGTGACACGAGAGGTGGTGTGGGAGGTGGCGGTGAATGAGGGTGACAAGTGTCCGACTGTGCTGGCTGAGTCACGGCCTCGAACCGAGACGAAAGCTCTCAAAATTTTCAAGTTATTTTGATCATTTTACGAGGTTCAAATGACTTGGTGTTACCACAGCTAACCGTTACTGGAAGCAGGCAATCGACACGGCACATACTGTTGAAATCACACGGACAAATGGCGTTTTTCTAATTAGAGTATCTACGATGGTTAGACACTGTGCAGTGTCTAGTAGCAGTGTCTAACCATTGTTTTTGGCTTCCTGACACTGCTCCTCCAATCAGGGGGGGAGCTACATGGTGTCCAGGGGGGGCACGTGCCCCCCCTCAAAAAAATATTTTGAATATTTTTTGTATGTTTTTCGATTTTTTTCCAGAAATACCCTTTAATTCCTTCTAATTTCGTAGTTGTGCCCCCCTCAATTTATTTTACAGTCACGTATTGATACTGAGAAATTTCGGTGCCCCCTCACTAAAAAAGCTAGCTCCGCCACTGCCTCCAATAGTAGTGTCTACACAGTGTCAGGAGCAGTGTCTACACAGTTCCAACCAATTAAAAAAGCACCCAAATATTTGTAACACTTTTAATTAAACCCAAATACGAATTGCATAATAATTTTTTTATTACAAACAAAATAGAAATTACATTAACGTTGCTGATTAATATCTAATTGGGGCCGTCATCTCCAAATTTTGCCCAAATGTGTTCGATGAGATCATCGTGGAGTTGGTGATGAACATTCTAATCCCGAATCCTTGCTCTATGGCCCAGGATACTATCGTTGGTCACCGCTGGTGGTGGTCCTCTACGTACGGTGTGGTCCGGGACAACAAGATCTGCAATCGGATCAGTGGGCCACGGCCTACGCTCATCCTCAACAATCATGTTGTGTAGGATCACACAAGCAGTCATGATCACTGCGAGTGAGCCCCTATCCCACATTCGATCCGGGCGAGTAACGATGTGAAACCGGGCCTGTAGAACTCCAAACGCCCGTTCGATGTCCTTCCTATACGCCTCTTGGTGTCTAGCAAAGCATCGTTGTTTTGGCGTTTGTGGAGCAGGTATGGACTTCACAAATGTTGCCCAAGCAGGATAAATTCCATCTGTCAAGTAGTACAGGGTTTCGTATTCTCTACCGCTGATCTTGAACATCACATCTGGGCGAAGCCTTTTACTGCTTGGGAGAATAGTGTAGACCTATTGAGCACGTTGATGTCGTTGTTGGAGCCCAGTGTCCCGAAGAAAGCGTGCTATATCCAAAGGTCTTGGGATGCAACGGCTTCGAGCATGGACGTTCCCGTGGTCCCTACTTGCGAACTGTGCAGCCCATGCCACAGGACAGTTCTTCCAATCCCAATGCATGCAGTCCAGGCTCCCTAGCATCCCCGGAAAGCCGCGCTCTTCGTTGATTCGCAACAACCGTTTTGTATCGTCCACGGTCGGGCGTCGTAGATAGGTCCGCCCGTAAACCTTGATGACGCCAATGCAAAACTTCTTCAGGCAATCCAGCGCAGTGGTCTCCACCATTCGCAAATACTCATCGCAAGCATCGGCTGGACTTCCATAACAGAGCTGACGAAGTGCTACCGTACACTTCTGGTGTGGAGTGAAAGAGGCCCTCCCCGTAGCATCCTTTCCGTTACAGAAGTAGGCGTACCGGCCATTCAAACCATTCATGATCCGGAGGAACATGTCCCTCGACATCCGGAACCGTCGCCGAAATTGTTGGTCGCTGTACACCGGTTGAGGCGCGAAGTAGTCACGGATCAACCCTTCGTGTGCATCTTCGCGGTTGCGCTCAATCACTCTCCGCTTGGGTCTCGGCGCCGACATTGAGCTCTCAGCCTCATCATCATCATCCTCACCCATTGGTTGTAAGGCTGCCATCAGTTAATCCTCTAATGCTTGTTGTGTTGCCTCCAGATACCTATCCATCGCGGCGTCTATTTCTTCTTCTGTCATTTGCTTCATTTCGTCTAGCGTTGGAAGACTCGCCATCGAAAAAAATAGAACTAGGAAAAAACTATGGGATTTGGAGAGGAATAAAGGAATAGAGGCTTGAAAGAAGAGAGGAGAAGTGAGATTTCAATTGGGGCATATCTGAATTTATAGAAAATTGTTGGGCACTATGGGAGTCGGCGTCGCCACGTGTCGGGTCGTGACTGGCCAACCGACTAGCCGTTGGCGCCAGACACGACCGGTTGCGTCGTTGCCAGAACCAGCAACGACCAGCAGCAACGGCACCGCAGAGACGGCTTCCAGACACGACCAGCCGTGCCTTATTTCAGCTCAATACCCTAACTATTTTTCGTGGCACCTCAATACCCTAGAATGACATTTTCCGTCACTTTAGTACCCGCCGTCAACTTTCCATCCATTTTGGATGGAAAATGCTTGAAAAGTCCAAAATATCCCTCACTAACAGTCAAAATTTCCAAAATATGCCATTGGTTTTCAAAATTTCTTTTTATTTATTTATTTATTTTATAAAAATTAGAATTTCTTTAAAAATATTAATTTCTTATTTCAAAAAATCAGTTTTTATTTTATTATAAAATCAGTTTTTTATTATAAAATCAGTTTTTTTATAAAATCAGATAATTTATTATAAAATCAGTTTTTTTATTATAAAATCAGTTTATTTCATTTTTATTTCTCAACCTCTCTTTTTTATTTCCTTTTTTCATTTTTATACCTAACTTTACCCTCTCTCTCCTCCTAATCTTAGTCTCTCTCCTCCTCAAAACATCGTGCTTTTGAACATCATACCTTCTGCATCTTCTTATTTGGTTCGTACGTGCTTTTTTTCGGAGGAAATTTTCCAAATTGGATGAAGGGAAGGCAAGGTGGGTGAGGGAGTGAGGGTGAGGATGAGCTTCAAGGACATCTCAAGCTTGGTCATTTGAAATTTCATATCTGCAAATCAGAGATCTGAAATTTCTCAAGGCAAGATCTGTATAACTTGGTCGGCTTGTGGTCGCCGGAAGCCCTTGATGGCTGGTGGTGAGTTGTGTTGGGTCTCGAGGTAGGGTTGGAGATGAACCAACTCGCAGCGGAAAATCAATAAAAACCAAGAGACGATTAAAACCATGAAACAACTAACAAAGAATGGATTCACAAGAGAAAAATTCAGCACTATCTCTTACCAAAACAAGAACACCGGTTAACGAATGATTGACTTGAGTTTCCAAGACGCCTATGTATCCACATGGGAATCAAAGCCACGTAGTTCTTCTCTTTGAGGACTCAAGAACACAAAAATGGAGGTGGAAACTAGCCAAACCCGAAATGGCCATGGAAGAGGGAGAGAAAATGTGTTTCCTATTCTTGTCTTGTGTTTGTTATGTTGAAAAAAGATGACTTAAACATAACAAAACTCATACTTGTCCAACTAAAGGCATGGGACAAGTATGGTGTCAAGTAAGGTGTAAATAGGACAAAGTATGGCAAGACAAGATTGGGTTAGGTGGTGAATCACCAACACCTTAATCCTTGTCTTGCTTACTTAGCACTAATTAATCAAGACTTGATTAATTAGTTCCATGGGCCTTGGTTGCATGGGCCTTTCATGGGCTTCTTGGAACATGGCCCGTGGCCATTTCCAACGAGGTCCCGTGATTCGCTCATCGCCCCCAAGCCTTCCATACCGGAAATGTCCAACATTATCTGACGCGATCAATCCCAAGACTCCAAGCCTTGTCTCGATCCGTAAAGTCCTATTCACGTACGGGCACATGACCCAAAACTCAGTTTTGGTCATGTCCCGAGACAACTCCCTTTTGGCCATTCTCCATAAATGTGTCAATGAGTTTCATCCTCCGGTGTGACCCTTAGGTTTATGCATGTCAATAGATCAACGTAAAATCCCATTTTACTTGATCCTATTTAAATGGCAACTAACGAGACTTTAGTATTGCCTGACACTACATAACGAATCGACCCTGTCGATTCTAACCTTTCCGTCGTTCCTGTCATTATCCTTTTATCTCCGATATCCTGATTGAGATAAGGCATAGAGCCGTCATCCTTATTATTCTCAATCACCGTTCCTTGATATGTGAGATGACTGAAGATATGATACCCAGTATCATGTGCATGGCCATGCTATTCTTTCAGTCACTCTCGATCAAGCGGCCGAGAACCGATATCTTTCCCATACCTCAGTATGAGGGATAAATCCCTTAGCCGCCTTTCGTGTCACTCATGTAGCCCGTCCCCAAGCCAATCCTGGCCGTTATGGAAGCCCTGTTACGGACAACGTTAGGCTCAGGTCAAACTCAGTTGTTGACTACATAGCGATCACAAAGACTCCTTGGTCTAAGGATACATGACAAGCTACAACACTGAAAATGTTCATGACTTAATCTATGGCACATATTCAGGGCGGGTCGTCCAATATCATGTCCCACATGATATCTATGATCAGACTCCGGAATCTCATTCCAATGACTAACAGAACGTAGGCCATAAAGAACCATCTTTCATACTAGTCGCTTCTAGTGAAGCTTTGTTGACTAGGGACCCATCGAGTGTGATCTATCTCGATCTATGGTTCTATTCGCATGGTGGGCATATATCAGAGCACACATCGATATATTACTCCAACACATAAGTAATATAAAGCCGCTTTAATTTTATTGCTAACGATGATATGTACATTTGGACATTTAGGATTGAACTATAGGCTTTTAGCTTGCGCAATGGCCCTTGTGTTGTCGCAAGATGGATTCACCGGGCTGGATGGGTTTTTAATTACACCCAGCCCTGCCATGAATTTCCAAATCCACATAGCCTCCTTAGCTGCCTCTGCAGCATCCATGTACTTGGCCTCTGTCGTAGATTCGGCAATGATATCTTGCTTTACGCTCTCTCAGCTAAAGCTCTACCATTCAGCGTAAACACATATACTGATTGACTTCCAAAGTCATCTGGATTTGTCTTGGAAAACTAGCGTCTACTCATCCTTCAACGACTAGTTCAACATCATCTTTCCCCCGGGTTAGAATGATGTCTACTGGTACAACATAAGGCTTACGAGACGTCTGGTCTCATACATGTCATGGCATATATGATCGATCCTACCCCCAGGCGCATAGGATTCTCATCATCCTTTTCAGCTTATCAGGTGTCTTAGGACACTAAGTCTTGCTGAGATGAATGTCATGACTAGTGGGTCAGAGTCCTTTCTTTGAATCGAGCATTAAGAACCTACTCAATGCCTTGTTCACATAGGTTCCCTGACTTAAATCCAAGACCCTCTTGGTGCGATCTCTACATATCTTAATGCTTAAGATATAAGAAGCATCGCCTAAGTCCTTTATTGAAAAACACTTCCTCAACCAAGCTTTAGTCTCGTGCAAGGTTGGGATGTCGTTTTCAATGAGAACCAGAAAGGTAATCTTGCTCCCACTAGCCTTCTTATAAACGCAAGATTCATCCTCGTTCTTGATTAAGCCAAGGGTAAATTACATCTGACTTCCCCGAACTATACGACTTTAACGATATACTACCCCAATGTTTATTCGTAACATTTACCTACTCCGAACTAACCAATAATTACGACGTTACCCCCTTTCCATCCATGGCTGTTAATTTTTTTGTAAAAAGACGAAAATGCCCTCAATTGTTATCCAGATTTACACTCTTATACCATTCACTTCAAAAACAAATAAATATCATTCAAATATGTTTTGTATTTTTATTAATAATAATTTAACATATATATCATATCTTTATTTAAGAAAATGATGTAAAATCAAATTTTATTTAAAAAAATATGTAAAATCATATTTTAATTTAAAAAATGTATAAAATTCATGTTTTAATTTAAAAAAAAAAATAAAAAACAGATTTTGTTTTTTAAAAATATATTCAAAATCAGATTTATTTATAAAAATCAGTTTATATTAAAAAAATCATTTTTATTTTTTTTAAAAAAATCAATTTTTACTTTAAAAATGTTTAATTTTAAAAATCATATTTTTATTATTAGTTTTCTTTTACTATCCTCTTTTTCAGATTTTAAATTTTAATTTTTTTTAATCTGTAATATTTTCTTTCATTCCTTTTTAATGTTTCAGAAAATAGATTTTAGTTTTTTTATGTTCTGATTTGATTCTTAAATGTTTACAAACATTTAAGAAAAATTAAAAAAATCTGTAAATTTTTTATTAATAATAATATTATTAATTTCTGATTTTACATGTTTACAAAAATTAAGAATTAAAAGAAGAAGAAGAAGAAGACGATGCTCATGGTCTTAGGTCGCGCCGCCGCCGTGGCCCGAACTCGAGAGTGGGAGAGGCACGCGATTGAGGAGCTCTACTCGCCGGCGGAGCGGACGGGACAGCAGAAGCAGACCTCCGGTCGAAGCCAGAGTGAGAACCCTCGCGTTGGACCGTCTTCTTCGCGAAGCTTCTCCCTGAAGCTCCTCCACCAGATCTGCGACAAGGCTGCGACGGCGACGACAGGGCTGCGACGGCGGCGCATGTGAACTTCAGATCTAGAGAAGCCCTCGCTGGAGAAGCCCTTGACGAATCTCACAAGTCTCGCGCTGAACCTGCTTGTCTCCTTTGCCCTCCATTGCCATCATCATTAACTTCAAATCAAAACCTACAAACAAAGATCCAGAAACAGAGAGGGTATACTAGTTCAATATAGTGGACGTGAGTTGATGGAGAGAGAGAAATCGATGGAGATGGAGATGAATTGGAAATATGTTGGATAGAGAGAGGGAGATGTGTTGGAATTGGAAATGAGATGAATATGGATTGGGTTATTTTAATTTAATAAACAGAAACATATTTTAGTTTAGGTATTTCAAATATATATATATTAGTTTAGGTATAAGGTAACAGTAAAGGGCATTTTTGGAATTAAAGAAAAAGTGAACAGTGAATAGATGGAAAAAGTGGACGGAGGGGGTAACGTCGTAATTTTTGGTTAGTTCGGGGTAGGCGATTGTTACGAATAAACTTCGGGGTAGCAAACCGTTAAACGCATATAGTTCGGGGTATGTTAATGTAATTTACCCTTAAGCCAAATCCAATTACAGCTTCATCAAAACGAAGGATCCAACTCCGAGAAGTTCGTTTCAATCCATAAATGGATTTCAACAACTTATAAATCTTTCCTTTATTCTTCGGATCGTCAAAACCTTTGGGACGAGACATACAAACGTACTCAGTCAAATTTTCATTTAGGAAAGCGGTTTTGACATCCACTTGCCATATCTCGTAATTATGATACGCAGTTATGTCAAGAAGAATTTGGATCGATTTTGACCATAGCCACTAAGGAGAAGGTTTCCTCATAGTCAATCCATGCCTATAACATTTCGCCACCAGTTGAGCTTTGTAGGTCAGAGGGTTGCCGTCCATGTCCATCTTCACCTTGAAGATCCATTTGCATCCGATGGTCCTCACACAATTGATGGGATCAACCGGTTCCCAGACTCGGTTGTCCGACATGGATTGCATTTCCTCCCTCATGGCTCCCAGCCATAACTCGGAGTTGGGCCCATCCACGACTTCCTGAAAGGTGGCTGGATCATCGTGATCCACCATGACTTCATTGTCACCTCCGGGTACCATATCTTGGAGGTGGAAGATTGATCCTTTCAAATCGCCTTGGACCTTCCGGAATTGTAACAGGAATTGGTTCTTACTCAACGACAATCTCTGGCTCCTTTCTACTCGGTTGCCAATTGGTTTAGACAGATCTGTACCATCCTGAATTTCTTCGAGATGCACAGTTCTCCCAATGACGTCTTCGGAAACAAAACTCCTTTTCCATAAAGACCCCACCCCATGCGACGAACACCATGTTCTCACTGGGATTGTAGAAGTAGTATCCCCTTGTTGCTTTGGGATACCACACGAAGGTGCATATCTCAGATCTTGGTTCGAGCTTAGTCGAAACCCAATGTTTCACATAAGCCTCGCAACCACAAATCTTTAGGAAGGACAAAGCGGGCATCATCCCATATCATTTTAAAATGGTGTCCCTTCCACACCCTCCTTAGTGGCTATGGTCAAAATCGATCCAAATTCTTCTTGACATAACTGTGTATCATAATTACGAGATATGGCAAGTGGATGTCAAAACCGCTTTCCTAAATGGAAATTTGACTGAGTACGTTTGTATGTCTCGGCCCAAAGGTTTTGACGATCCAAAGAATAAAGGAAAGATTTATAAGTTGTTGAAATCCATTTATGGATTGAAACGAACTTCTCGGAGTTGGATCCTTCGTTTTGATGAAGCTGTAATTGGATTTGGCTTAATCAAGAACGAGGATGAATCTTGCGTTTATAAGAAGGCTAGTGGGAGCACTATTACCTTTCTGGTTCTCATTGAAAACGACATCCCAACCTTGCACGAGACTAAAGCTTGGTTGAGGAAGTGTTTTTCAATGAAGGACTTAGGCGATGCTTCTCATATCTTAAGGATTAAGATATGTAGAGATCGCACCAAGAGGGTCTTGGATTTAAGTCAGGGAACCTATGTGAACAAGGCATTTAGTAGGTTCTTAATGCTCGATTCAAAGAAAGGACTCTTACCCATTAGTCATGGCATTCATCTCAGCAAGACTCAGTGTCCTAAGACACCTGATGAGCTGAAAAGTATTATGACAATCCTATGCGCCTGGGGGCAGGATCGATCATATATGCCATGACATGTATGAGACCAGACGTCTTATAAGCCTTATGTTGTACCAGTAGACATCATTCTAACCCGGGGGAAAGATGATGCTGAACTAGTCGTCGAAGGATAAGTAGATGCTAGTTTTCCAAGACAAATCCAGGTGACTTTAGAAGTCAATCAGGATATGTGTTTACGTTGAATGGCAGAGCTTTAGCTGGGAGAGCGTAAAGCAAGATATCATTGCCGAATCTACGACAGAGGCCAAGTACATGGATGCTGCAGAGGCAGCTAAGGAGGCTACGTGGATTTGGAAATTCATGGTAGGGCTGGGTGTAATTAAAAACCCATCCAGCCCGGTGAATCCATCTTGCGACAACACAAGGGCCATTGCGCAAGCTAGAAGCCTAGATCGTATAACAAATCCAAACATGTATTGCGGCGTATCCACCTCATCAGATAAATATTGAACTGAGGTGAAGTGAAGATAACCTATATTGCAACAAATGATAACATAGCCAACCCTTTGACTAAGGCAGTGTCGCTGCCTGAACATGTTAGACATGTAAAGTCGATGGGGACATATTGGAGTTTAGATTGGAACTAGGGCAAGTGGGAGATTGTTAGTCTTAGTGCCCGTAGTTCAATCCTAAATGTCCAAATGTATATATCATCGTTAGCAATAAAATTAAAGCGGCTTTATATTACTTATGTGTTGGAGTAATATATCGATGTGTGCTCTGATCTATGCCCACCATGTGAATAGAACTATAGATCGAGATAGATCACACTCGATGGGTCCCTAGTCAACAAAGCTTCACTAGAAGCGACTAGTATGAAAGATCGCTCTTTATGGCATACGTTCTGTTAGTCATTGGAATGAGATTTCAGAGTCTGATCGTAGTCACCGGAAGCCCGTGGTCGGAGTCTATGGCTGATGCTTGAAGATGAGTATGGTCTGGTAGTTGAAGCGTTAAAGGTCGAAAATTTTCTGGGTTTCGACCCTTTTGGTTGAAGAAGCTGTTCATGGTCACGAGATTGAGATGAACATTAAAAATTGAACACTGAACATCAGAGAGGGATTGAAAATGGAGGAGAGATTGATGAAGATGAGGAGAGAGAGGGGGAAGATTGGGTAGAAAAATAAAAAAATGAAAATAAAAAACAAATATAATAAAATATTAAGTAAATAAAAAAAACTGATTTTTATTCATTTTTAAAAATAGAATCTGATTTTGATGTCTTTTTGAAAATAAAAATAATTTTAATAAATAAAAACTGAATTTATAAAAATAAAAACAGAATTTTTAAAAATAAAAATATTTTTCATAAATGAAAAGTGAATTTATAAAAAAAAACTGAATTTTCAAAAAATAAAACTGATTTTTTAATAATTTAAAAATGAATTTTAAAATAAAACTGATTTTTTATAAAATAAATAAATAAAGATAAATTTTGAAAACCAATGGCATATTTTGAAAATTTGACTGTTAGTGAGGGGTATTTTGGACTTTTCAAGAATTTTCCATCCAAAATGGATGGAAAGTTGACGGCGGGTACTAAAGTGACGAAAAATGCCATTCTAGGGTATTGAGGTGCCACGAAAAATAGTTAGGGTATTGAGCTGAAATAAAACGATAATTAGGGTATTGAGGTGAAAATTACCCTATTTTTTTTTAGCAAAGAAGAACTTTATCAATGATCCGAATTTAGGATATTATGAAGGCCAGTGGGGAGTAAATCACTTGATCGGATTAGGACAGAAAGAAGTGGATCTAGAATTTTATTTTGGGGTATATCATTGTTAATAATTAAATGTAAAAAAAAGTGTTTAAAAATGATTAGAATTTGATCGGTTTTTCAAATAACATAAATTTTTTATATGAGTTCTGATTTTGTCCTGTAAGATAAATCGAATGTAATTCAGACATCTACAATTTTTATGAAAGAATTTTGTCTAGAAAAAACAGTACATGAACACATACACGCCGTACAAATCAAACGGTCAACCATATGATTGTTTGGTCCGTTGTGGGCAGAGAGCTCTGGCTAAACATACAGTTAGTCATACGACGTATAAACGGATCCAAGAATTCTTAATGTAAGAGGCTGTAAGAACCGCCTCCGGTCGAACCGGTGAAACCTGGCGAAAGTTGACTTTCCTCCGGAAAAGTCAACCGATGACTCCGGGAGTCATTCGGGACCTTTCCGGGACCCAAAAAGCTTAGCCGTCGTTCCGGTTTGCTTAGTTGGGTCGTTTCCTTTTTAGTGACTACTTTTGTGAAAAAGATTAAACCGAACTAAATTCAATGTGCTGGAATTTATTAAGGATGGAAGTGGAACCCACATGGACACTTGTCCATGGTGACTTGGAGGAGAAGAAATGGGTCTAAAAAGACTCATTTAACCTTCTTTGTTTGGTCTTGAGAAGATCAGAGCAAGGAGGGCTTTTTGGGCACTTCACTTTTAGGTTAAAGGCCTCAATTTTGGAGCATTTCAGCTCATTATTTGCTAGTTGACCGAAATTCACAAGGAGAGGGAGAGAGAGTAGTCCATGGAAGCTTGAAGAAGAAGAAAGGAGAAAAATGGAGACTTTAGCTTAGTTTCACCTCAAAACTTCTCAAAACATCATTTTCCTCTTCCTTTCTCCATTTCTAAGGTAAACCTTCAAACCAAATTCGTTTTGTTGAAGTTTATATTATGGGTTTGAGAGAAAAGGCTTGAAACTAGTTGGGTTTGATGAGTTTTGAGGTCTTGTTGATTAATTGATGATTTATGAAGAGAAAGTGGAGTTTGATGATACAAATCAACTAAGTTTTTGTGTTTTTGATGAAACCCTTTATGGGTATTGAAGTAGTGAGATTTTGGGACTGTTTTGGAGGTTTGGAAGGTCATCAACGGAGATTGGAAATTCGTGGAAACGAAGTTGAGGGAGGAAGGAGAAGGTGCCTGCCCATAATGGCACGGAATGCCGCACGGACCGGGCCTGATACCGGGGCGGAGTGTCGCATGGACCGTGCCAGGTACCGGGCCGATGTGCCGCACGGACCGTGCCGGGTATCGGGCCGGTGTGCCGCACGGGCCGGGCCGATGGGCCCCACAGACCGGGCTGGGTACCGGGCCTGTGGGCCGCCCGGAATGGGCCTTGTTCCGGCCCAATTTGCCTTCGGTCCATGCTTGATTTTCAGGAATAATTTGGTTGTTTTCTCGTTAAACCGCTTTTGAATTAGCATTAATTCTCGGATTGTCTTGTGATCTTAGACGTTGTTACCGTGCACGGCGGAGGAGGCTACTAGGCGACTCGCGTTAACTAAGCGTTTGGATAGCGATCGAGGTAGGGGAAAGTAGCAAATACCAGTTTAATTGCGGAAAGTTACTAGTATGTCTATAGGATATGAATAACCGGAATAATTGTAGACTCACATGTAGTGTCACGCCCCGATTTCAGCGAACCGAACTCGGGACGCGAACTTTTAAAAACATGAACACTTGAAACCTGTTTTCAATAAAAGCTTTGACATTTCCATTTACTTCTCAAAATAATAGCATTTACAATACAAAAACGTCCCAACAAGTGGACAAGGTACAGCATCCGTCACTAGACTCAACAAAAGTAAAGACCAGACTCCGCTCCAAGCTCCATGAACTTCAAGAGCTAACCTAGTCCGTCCGGTGATCAGTACCTGTAGGAAAAGCAGCTAGGGGTGAGCGTTCGCTCACCTCCACGGATAACAGACTGACTATGGCATAATTAGCAGAAAAAGCCAGTAACACTAAAACCAAACCCAACACCGGGACTACAGTCCCCAACTCAAGTACCCAACTGACCCACAACCCGTCACCTTCCTCAACAGACTCGACACTCGATAAAAACAATGTAGACCCAATACAACTATCGACGACCTCCTCAAGGACTCGAACGAAACGACACAACACCAAACAAGATCACAAAGGATCGCACACCAGCTGCTCAGTAACCAATCTCAATCAGGTCAGGGTTCGACCTATCGCAATTCCTCGACACGAAGTCGGATCAGGCTGTCGACCTTTCAAACTCGCAATTCCTCGACACTAAGTCGGATCAGGCTGTCGACCTTTAAAACTCACCACCCCAGGTAACCACAATCACAATCACAGGCAAGTTCAATCACACAGGCACTCAAGGCCACTCAAGACACCTCAACAGTCAAGACTCGGGTTCAACAACCCCACGGGCACTCACTGCCACTCAAGACACCAAATTAAATACACGGATCTCATGGCCACCCCGACTCAACAATTAAATACGGGCTCTCAAGGCCACCCAAACTCAACAATTAAATACGGGCTCTCAAGGCCACCCAAACTCAACAATTAAATACAGGCTCTCAAGGCCACCCAAACTCAACAATTAAATAAAACGCACGACAACCTCCGGCATACTCGATGCCTCCAACGGTCCTAAAATCACTAGTTTCACAAACAACCTCCGGGCATGGTCATATGCCTCCAGTAATTCAATTATCGCTAAGTTCTCTGTTCCTACGACACTACTAAGTGTCACATGCTT
Organism: Erodium maritimum; assembly: GCA_963921825.1. Lineage (NCBI taxonomy): Eukaryota > Viridiplantae > Streptophyta > Magnoliopsida > Geraniales > Geraniaceae > Erodium > Erodium maritimum. The sequence goes on along the minus strand of OY997595.1, from coordinate 45,244,785 downwards.
TTCTCTTGAACGCTACAATCCCGTATCATGCTTTTCTAATAATTAAATAAATCTACTCAACCCACGACACCCCGGTGTCACATGCAATTCTACTATTAACTTTCCCTAATCAGGGCCGAGATCCGGCTACTTTTCCCTACCTCGTATATAGATCCAAAAGCGATCCAACAAAACCCGAAGTGGACCTAGTCACTCGCCGAGCTTTCCCTTGCCTCGGTCCGTAGCACGATCTAAAAGAACACAAATTCAAAGTACTTTTAAACTAGTACGAATAAACCGAAAATTAATAAACTTAACGCCCAAACGTAACCCCGACAATGCCGATCACTCCCAAACTTCCCAATTACTCGATATTGCCGATAAAGGACCCGTAAGGGCCAGATTCGCCCGACATGGCGAATCTGCCCGGTTTTGGTTAATTGCCTTCCGGGGCTCCAAAAGCCCCCGTTTTCGTTTCTACGGTCTTAGAATAAATCAAGGAACTCAACGCACTTGACGGAATCAAATTCCGACTTCTAAATCAATTAATTAACGTTTAAAGTTTCCCAAAACCCGTTAATTACAACTTCTCCAATTTAATTCCAAAATTCGATTTGGTTTGGGATAGATGGTCCGGGGAACGTTTTAAACTACCCGAGTAATTAAAACACGAACAACCGAGCACGTGGGCCCCACCCAAAGGGCTTGGCCGTGCCCTAGGGTTTGAGGGAGGGGCTCGGCCACCAAGTGGTGGCTGCTGCCACCTCCGGCCAGCCACCACATGGCCGGCCGGCCACCACCCACGGTGGCCGGAGCTCCTCCCGAGCCTCCGGTCACCGGAAAACGTGAAATTTCTCTCCCAAACACCTCTAAAACGTCTCCAACACCTCTCTAATCTCTACACAACCCTAAACCAAATTTTAAAACTTAAACCCTAGCTTTCAAGAAAATAAACGAAACGAGAATCGGGTTAGTGCTTACTCGAGAGGAAGACGAGGGGAAGAGATTTGCTCCTTGCTTCGAATCGATCCAAGGGTTGAAAATCAAACCCTAACTCCACTTCCTTTCTTCTCTCTTCTTCTCCTTCTTCTTCTCTCTCTAAAACCTCTCTTCTTCTTTCTAATTTAATTAAAACTAACAACTAACTCCAAAAACCCCCCCCTTTTACCCATGTTCGGCCAACACTTCCCAACCACACCTTTTCCCTCCAAAAATTACACCACCATATAATTGACAAGTGTCAAGGTGGGTCCCAACCTTTTGGAAAATATCTAGTTGATATTTTCCAATCAGATTCGCGAAAAACGGACGTTTCGGGCCCCGAACGGGCACTTTTCCCAAAAAAAAATTAAACTGGACGGGCTTCAAGGAAACGGCCCAACTAAGACCGCTACGACGACGGCTAAGCTTTTCGGGTCCAAAACGGTCCTCGAATGGACCAAAACGTCGCTCGGGTGACTTTTCCAGCGAAAAATCAATCTTTCCCAAAATGACCAGAAAGTTGCCCTGAGTCCCCCGTAACTCATTTTAGTCAATAACGGGGTCAACTTAAGTCCGGCATGACCCTCGGGGTCAATTTAAGTTAAGTTAAGTGTTTGTCTTAAAATTTTTAAATTTTCCTGTTTTTCGCAGGTTTGACTAACGTTGACCAGAAGTGGTTATTACATGTAGGATGTGAATAACTAGATTAACCGCTTTAAATTATGAGAATTGCAGTGCTGTAGTATCACATGTGGGTCCCTGGTTGGACCCGTAGGATTGCGTGTTGACTTTGTTGTTGTGATTGATGACTGGTAATACTTGTTATGTGGTTCATACATTGTTAAATTAAGGATCATGACATGGTATGCTCGGTATGAGATGTTGGTAGGATATGTCAAGTATGATATGTTTTGGTATGACGTGAATTAATGCCGTGTGATATGATCGGGTGATTGATAGACCGATGTGATGTGTTTCGGTGAGATTGTTTGGTTTGGTATGTTGTTAGTTGAATTATGACCTTGAGTTGTCTTTGAGATATTCGTGGTTGTGATTATATACAATATGTTCCGAGATGAGGTGTTACGGTACGATATCTACATCGAGGGAGGGTTGCGGTGTATGGTATCTAGGTCGAGGATGATGTCCCACGTACGCGGTCCCCCGGAGTTCAGATTTTCGGTACGATACCTACATCGAGGGGTATTACGGTGTAGGGTATCTAGGCTGAGGATGGTGTGATCCGTACCCCGATGGTGTGTGGTCTGGGAAGATACCTCCGACCGAGGTGCGTGTCGGTCCGGTATGTTGAGTTATACCCCGATGCTGTGTGGTCCGGGAAGATATCTAGGCTGATGCTGTGTGGTCCGGTACGATATGGTTTAGCCGGGCTGTGGAAGCCGGCGACGTAGGGGACTGTTGTACGGGACTTATGTTTGTTTTATTGTGTGTGATTGCTTGATGATTGGTAAGTGAAGTGATTGAGCGTGACTATATTCGTGTAAGTACGTTTTGTGTTAAGTGTCTCCTTGTTGATGTCTTTAGTTGTTGTGCCTTACTAGTATGCCCTAATTGGACGGTTACCCGTGGTGGTGAGCGAATAACTCATCACCTTTACTACTTTTTCCTACTGAGCGAAAGCTCACCCCTCTACTTTACTGTTCTACAGGTTTTGAGCGGGATTTGATCTAGCGGGATTCTCGGAGCTTGGGAGCTACTGAGGGTCTTAGTCTAGTATGGTCTAGAGAGGTACTTTCTCTTTTGTACTAAACTATTTTATTGTGGTTTGAGCTTCGACTCTTATGGTTGGAATTATTGATTTGACGGTTATTTGAGGAACTCTTTATTTTAAATTCATCTTTATTTTTATTACTTTTAGCTCACGTCTCGAGTCCGGTCAAGATCGGATTTGGAGCATGACAGAGGCAACATCTCTTATTAAAAAAACATTAAGTACGAAATTGAATAAAAATATGTGCATACCTAATCATTAATATGTACCATTGTTGAATAGGTTCCTGACTAAGTAATGGGTTGTATCGTTGTTGATCTTTTCACAAATTCGAGTTTTGAATCCTTAATTAGAACTAGAAATGAGTTGATGTCGTGAATGATAATTCCAATTGGAGAAAGTGGAGTCTGCTGCAACTTCGTGAGTGTCACAACACTTAGAGCATCCGTGCAGATGATGATGCGGGACCATTGTCTCTCTCGGGCTAGAGCTAAAGCCACAACTATCACAAAGGCCTTGATAAGTGCCTGGTCCCATATGCCTTGCACTGTTCCATTTCCAGCTTCTATAGAGGTGCCATTATCCGATCGACAAATGACTCCCCAACCCGATTTTTGTTGATCTTGGAATACCGCTCCGTCAACATTAATGACCTTATACCCAGGCGGAGGATGTTTCTAAGTTGTATCGCCTGGCATGTATCTGGCTCTCTATTATTTTTGTATAATAAACTAGATCCCTTGAGCCAATAAGATCAATTAATCGAATTTGTTATCGATTTTTAACATGTTCTCTCTAATTCGATGAATTTTTATTCGTTCCGATTACCACAAAATTTATACTTTCGGTGTTTTGTGCATTCCTATACAGAAGACTCAATCATTAACAAAGTCAACCCATTACTAATAGACATTACATTTACGGTTAATTATCTTTTTTACTCCTTTTCTATTGGTAATATACCTTTTGTACCCCTGCGTTTTGTAACGTTCAATAACAGTCTCTTCGTGTTGGTAACAATTATTTAGTACCCTTTATAAATTGGTCACCTATCATTTAATATCCTTTATGTATTGGTAATAAAACATTTAATACCCCTTATGAATTGGTCACATATCATCAAAATGATATAAAATTGACCAAAATTTTTTTCAGAACGTTTACATTTATACTGTGTGAATTTTCCCGCTACAATCCAACCCAACAGTACACTCAAAATCATATTTGAAGATTCATAAGTTGTTTTTTTGACATGGACTCGTCTTTCCAAGATACAAAGTCCAGTCACGTTCTTGCCAAGTCAAAAACGGCAACCCACATCGGGTTCGTCATTCGTGTACTAAAAAATGTACCAAACAGAATGATCATCAAATTCCACGCGCTACCCACAAATCTGAATTTCAATCTGAAATCAGTTTCTAGATGCTTAGCTTAGCTGTGTTCATCTGTATACATGTATATGAAAGGTTAAGAAACGAGCAGCATAAAAGATGAGGTGTAGATGATTACAGGTTGTAAGGAAGGTCTTTGTTTGTCAGGTGCAGTCGAGACCTAAAGACCCCACACACCACACCAAGTACCCTCAAGGACCACTTCCTATCCACACATCTACCCTTGCCTTGTTCAACATTTCTACACCCATCCCAACTTCATCGATTCTCTCTCTAACCTAACGATAAAGCTTGTTACTTTCCACTATTCTTGCTTGACAAAGACTACCACATTGCTTCCATCTACAGTTTTTTTTATCGACAAAAGCATATTATAAAAAACTCACTTTTTGAAGTAAAGAGTGAGACTGAAGTAGTACATGAATGTGGTCTAGCTACAGACCTGAAAGACAAACACTGACATACTAGTTCATCTTCTTGACAGACCCAACAAAAAGAAGAACTTAAAAGTGGAGCACTGTCCTGATAGCGTAGCCTCCTGACAGTCCCAACAATGGAGCAAACCAGACAAATAAGCTTCTATCCACAGTTACATCAAATACATAACGATCAAAACTAAAGAGGCTTTGGAATGTTAATATTCCAACCCAAAGGCTTAATGACAAGTATTTCAATATATGGTTTTTCCGACAAACCACAACCGGAAGTAAGCAATACTATTACTATCGTTGTTGTTATTGTTGTTGTCGTTGAATTGAACATGTTACTATGTATGCAACAAAAAGTAAGAACATACATACATACATAGATATAGATGCGGTGGAAACCTGCATGGCTCCCCAGATGCCAAATGGGAAGGTTGCCAACACCATTTGAGAAGCTTCTCAGATGGCATTCAGGGAGCCAGGCAGGTCTCTCCGACATATATGAAGAAACCGAACTCACCGGTAAGTGTAGAGGCAGGGAAGATGGAGCCGCCTTGAGAGGGTTGAGTTAATCATGAATGACTGAGTCGGGGTTATATATAAAGAGATAGACAGAGGAAAGTGCTTGTGTAGTGGAAAAGTCAAATAGCGTGTGTACAATTAATACTAGTATGGTTTCGTGCTTCATTTGTGCTCTGTTTTTTTTTTAACTTGCTTTTAGAGATTCGACACTGATCAAGTGAACCGAGTTGGGACTACTTTTATAATTTATACTTTAGAGTAGATAGAGAAGAGTTACAATAACGGTTTTTGATAGTTTCTACAACAGGTGCATAAGACAAGGAGCAAAGCCAAAGTCGATCTGTTTTTTGTTTGTGTTAGTTGGGTTTGGTTCCTTCCTAACTGGTGATGATGTTTCGTCTGTATGGATTATGTCAGCATCTAAACATATGCATTATTTATTACTCATTAATTAGATATTTGATCACGTATTTTTGTACCTACTCATCAGGACAAGACATAAAAGCATAGATGATAGAAGATAACTCTACAAAATCACGGTCTACAATTTACTAATTTCGTAAATATAAATTGAAAAAACATGTTTGCTGAAATTTGAAAGGTGTTTTTAGCATATAGTCAGTTTATTAATCAAAGTGGAGGATAATACAAACATGGACATGGCAAAATAAAAGAGGCGAGACAAAGGTCCTAACCCTTAAGTTCTAGATGCTAACGCTATAACTAGACACTTGATTATTCCAGGGATTAATTTAGCAGCCGAACTCTGATACGATGATTGGTCAGTTGTAGCTCATGACAGTCATTTCCTGACTCAACCAATGCCCGTTAAAGATGATATGGGTTATTTGAGGTGATAACGGGCATCCAAAGAGAACACTAGAAGATGGGGGAAGCTGGGTGTCGGGCGTGCACCGACCTTGGCAGGGCGAGGCGTGTATCCCTATACACGCCTTGTTGTTCGATCTCACACTCATTGTCCCCAGCGAGGCTACCGCACAGACCTCACCTTTCGAACCTCCCGATAAGCCAACGCCATAACCTGGAGGGGGAGATCTTTTACCCTCGTGGCATGTAGGTTCTGGGGTCCAACAACAAGAATCACATGCTTAACCATATTTTTAAAAGTTGTTTTATTTTACGGAAAATTTCAATATAATACCCTACCAAACATTTATTTGCAAGATGGTACGATGCCATAATTTTTTTTTTTGCAATATAATACATGTCAAACATTTATTTGCAAGATAATACACTGACATAATTTTTTTGCAATATAATACCCTGCCAAATATTTAACCACAGTTTGGTACCTAACCGTTAACTTTATGTTATTTTTCCATCCAAAGAGTGTAAAAAGTCCAAAATACCCATCACAATGAAATGTTAAAATTTCCCTTCATTAATCTTCAGATTTTCAAAATTGATTTTTTATGGTATATTTTGAAAATTTGAAGATGAATGAAGGGAAATTGTGACATTTCATGGTGAGGGGTATTTTGGACTTTTTACACTTTTTGGATGGAAAAATAACACTCTCGACGCCTATCTACGGATCGTCCACAATGGTGCTAAACTTATAATTGCCTCTTAGCTCTTTTCCTTAGCCTATTTTATAAGCACTTGCTCTAGTCTTTCTTGCTCAAGTCAATGTCAATTGGCCAAATGCCCTCTCCATCATCAGGCGTGACTTTGGAATTTCGTTATAGTAGGAGGTATCGAGATAATCCTGAAGTGAAGTCCCTTTTCAGTACATTGGATGGTTATGTGATTGATCTTGAGGTGGTGGACAAGCTTCAGTGGAGGAACAACAGGATGGGCTTCACTGTATCAGATGCTTATGCTTTGTTGATGGAAGATGAGAACGTGGTTGCTGAGCCTTGGACCTCAGTTTTGTGGGTGGCTAGTATCCCGCCCAAGCATTATTTGTTGGTTTGGTTGGCGGTGCAGAAGGCTTTACCCACCTCAGTTTTCTTAGAAGGTCGAGGTATGTCGTTGGTTTTGAACTAGATGTTTTGCTCCTTCTGTATGTCTGGTGTGGAGACATGTGACCACTTACTCATGCATTATTCTATTTCTTGGTAGTTGTGGGGGCGTCTAGCCATGTGGTGGCGGTGCCTTTTGGGTGATGCCCAAATCGGTAAGTGATGCTTTGTTATCTAGAGAGGGATGGGCTCCCATCATTGTTGGAAATCTTGGATCCGAATTTGTTATGTCACTATTTGGCATATTTGGATCTTAAGAAATGGAGCTGTTTTTAATAGGATTATGGAAAGCGGTGATTTGGTATTTAGTAGAATCCAACAATATTATTTTTGTATCATGTGGCAGGTAGGCTCTCTTCGTGCTCATGTTTCGTTTTCAGAGTGGTAGAAGTGCCCGAGGTGGTGTTAACGACCCTTGAGGTGGCGAGGTCATGTTCTCGATGTTAGTTTACCTTTTTTTTGGGTCAGTTGGGTCCTGCGAGTTTCTATTCAGGTATCATTAGCAGGTTTCGCATGTTCTCATCTGAGTTCAGTAAGTACTCATCCAGAGGGATTTCGGGCTGACCTGTTGTGGGCGGAGGGGCATGAATTACTCAGCTCTTCTGGAACCAGATGATTCACCCTTTTTACCCCGAGGTACTGTTCACTAGGTCGGGCGCTTTGATCTCCCGATAAACTATTCATCGGTCGGGGTTTTTTGTTATATTTTTTCCCTCTCGGACAGTGGCCCTTAGGTCTTTTGAGAGTTTTTTTTTGTTATCATTGATTCTCTCATCTTGGTTCTTCTTGAACCAAGATTTTATTAATAAAATTTTATTTGAGCTGATAAAAAAAACAAATTATCCATCTAAATCTCTACTTGAACTCCAATTCCAAATCGAAGCTTCCATACCATCTAAGTTTCATTGACCAAACAAAAGTGATGTTATATAGATTTGTAAAAATCTAAGTTTCAACCAGATCCAGATTTGTTGAAATCTAAGTTTCACCCCAATCCAGATTTGTTGAAACAAAACAAAAACTCACATTCTGGTTACCAAGTTTATAGACAATAGGCTAAATACAGTTATATGACATCAACAAAATAAAAGCAAATTTACATAGATACAACCAAAAAGTTCATCAACAAAATTTCAAAATCTCTGAAGTCAAACCCCCACTCTTTAAGGTCGGGTCCATCTTTTCATGCTCACCGGAGAATATGTGGAGAAGAAGAGGAGAGAGTGACAACTATATGAATCCGACAACGCTTGCTACATTGGCGAGGTGCAACGAAGAAGAGCAAGGTGGAGGTGGATGGAGACGAAATATATATGCAGTATAAACATAGGTATGGCATGTGCTTGTGATGTTGTATTTTATTTGAAAGACTTGTTGTGATGTGCTATGAAGTTCATAGTATCATGTGGAACTCAAGTTATCAAAGTTTATGAAGAATAAAAAATTCAATATGAACACAATCAAGCGAAAATAAAAATGTTTTAAACTTTATAATCAGTCGTGTTGAGTGTTATGCATGAGGATTACTAACCAATTAAAAAAAATAAAAAAAATCTTTCTCCCTAAATTTTTTTAGAATGCTATACTCTAATAGTTCCCACCCAGTGGTAAAGGAAAAGAGTTCCAATACCGGCTTGAAGGAACCATATTTTAGTCCCCAAGCAATGAACTACGAGACTTTCAGGCTATGCATCGGTGTTCGGGATTTTCAATCCCTTGTGTAACTCCCCATCTCACAGTGACTACCCTAGGGAGTTAAAAAACCATTCATAATTTCTCGGTGATGTGTCGGTTTCTTTAATGGATAGTGTCACGCCCCAAATCCGGTTTTGACCGGACTCGAGACGTGAACTAAACGAAATAAATAAAAGAGAAATTTTAATATCAAAAAGGGGTCTCAAGTAACAGTTTAAAAGCTCCAAGTCACCACATGAGTCAACAACTCAGTAAAAACCACAAAATAAATAAGTTTAACGGTGAATAAACAGTACGTCTCTAGACAACTAGACAAGACCCTCGTTAGCTCCCAAGCGCCGAGAATCCCGCTAGCACAAATACCGCTCAAGACCTGTAAAACAACAAGGTAAAGGGGGTGAGCCTTCGCTCAGTAGGAAAAGTAGTTAAGGCAATGAGTGTCCGCTCATTACCACAAGTAACCGTCCAATTAGGGCATACTAGCATAGCACACAACTAAACACAACACAGACTTTCATAACCACAATCCTCAGTTCCAAGATTACAACTACTCTCACCGACATACTTACACTACCACTATCACACTATACTCACTTTACATATTCAAGTATCATGCATACAACATACAATAAAATAAGCACATGTCCCGTACCGCAGTCCCCGACTTCGCCGGCTGTCCACAACCCGACTCTATCATATCACACCGGAACACACAACATCGGCCTAGATATCTTCCAGGAAATCCGTCGGAGCACAATCACAATACTTCACACCGGAACAACATCGGCCTAGATGTCTTCCCGGAAATCCGTCGGGGCATAAACACGATACCTAGTGCCAAACACGACACCTAGTGCCAAATCACAACCGTCGGCCTAGATGTCCTACACCGGCATACCCCTCGATGTAGGTATCATACCTAAATAACACACCGGGGGACCGCACATACGTGAGACCACACCGTCGGCCTAGGTGCTACCCTACACCGGCGTACCCCCTCGGTGTAGGTACCATACCGGAATATAACTCCTCTTGGAACACAAATCAAGATAATATCACGCATCATAATGCCATAGATCAATCACGGCTTACCAAGCCCACCAATCTTACCACAACACGTCACGTTGGTCTATCAATCACTCGACCATATCACAACCATCGGTTCACGTCATATAAGCATGACACACTTGCCCAAACATATCAACGCACTACATCGAGCATATCATAACATGATTCTCAATCTAACAACGACTAAATCACACATCATGCATCTCAATCAAAGATCATGGCATTTCAATCAACACACAACCTAAGGGCTCGACATGGCCCGCATGCATTTCTACAGCACGGCAATCCCAAACTTACAAAACAACCAACACCCGGCCATGTGGGCCCCACAGCCACACACGGCCGTGGGTGGCCGGACCGGGCCGGCCGGTCACGTCCAAGGTTGACTGAACCATGACCGGTCCTTTCCAAGGGTGGCCGAACCATGGGCAGTCGTTTCCCTCCCCGATGGCTGGATTCCGACGACCGGCCAGAGCTCTAGCGAGCCTCCGGTCGCCGAAAAAATATCTAATTTCTCCAACAAGCTCCTAACTAGTTCTAGGTTCTCCAAATCACCATTTTTAAGCTTTAGAACTTCAATTTTCACCTCAAATCATCCAAAATTCAAGACCCAAGTGGGTTTCATCAAAAACTACTCAAACCAAGTTATTTCCATCATCCAACTCCACCTCTTCTTCACAAATCAACAATTAAACCTTCCAACACCCAAAACCCACTAGTTCAAGTCATCTCTACTCAAACCCACAACATCAATTTCATTAAATGAGGAAATAAATCATACCAACCTCTAGGAAATGAAGAGATGAAGTAAATTTGAGAAGATTTAGTGTAGAATTGGCCAAAAAGGAGCTCCTTTTCTCTTACTTCTTCTTCAAGCTTCAAGGAGCTTCAATGGAGTTTTTGCACTCTCTCTCTCTCTAGCTATAGGTTCGGCCAAGGAAGAAAAATGGGTGAAAAAAAAGCCCCATGTGGTTTTATCCTCAAGTTGGAAATGTCCTTTTCGTCCTTTAGCCCTTCTCTCTCTCCTTTGTCCTTATGTGGGGACCAATTGGTCTTTTAACCCACTTTTCTTCCCCTCCAAGCTAACATGGACATGTGTCCATGTGGGGACCACTCCTACTACAAAATATCTCAGCTCTTATTATTTTATTTGGTTAATAATCCTAAATCGACGTAGTTTGACCCAGGTTTGACTTTTTCACGAAAGGTGTCATTTGAAAGGAAATGACCCAACTAAGCTAACCGTAACGACGACTAAGCTTTTTGGGTCCTGGAAAGGTCCCGAATGACTCCCGGAGTCATCGGTTTACTTTTCCGGTAAAGAGTCAACTTTCGCCAAAAACCTCCGGTTCGACCGGGATCGATCGGGGGCGGTTCTTACAGATAGAGCCATGAGTATAGCTTGGATTTTTCAATCCTTAAACACATGATTAACAACCTCTCGTTCCAAGAGTCGAACTTTACACCCACTAGTATTTCCCTTCCAAGTGACCCGAGTGTGTAACTAGAGAATTCGTCGACCGAATCATCTAGGTACGTCTCTCTCGCACCACTGAACCGCTCTCTTGAAGTTGGCTTCTGATAAATCTTTGACTTTTAAAGTCGAAAACATACAATCAAACTATTATTGACCAAACCACATGAACAACCCCCTAAATGGCACTAGAATAGATATGTGGAACCTTTAGCTCATAAATCAAAATCTAGGCTATAAGACTTTAAAGTAACACATCAATAAACCGCTATCATCAGAGGTGAACATACCCAAGTTTAATATATACATAAGATAGTCATACATCCATAGAGTCATCAACAAGTACAAGTAATGAGAAGAACAAGAGAAGATAAGAATGTGTACTCTAATGACGGTTGTGGATTCCCTCCTAAAACACTAAAGTCCACATTTTCTTCTTCTTTCTTTGTTTTTTTTTTGCACACAAAGTTAAGCTCCCACTTTCTCCCCTTTCTCTTAATAGCTAGATGAAGCTCATCTTCTGTACTTGACAACATCCTGAAGGATCTCTCTCTCAAGACTTGTTGAATGATAGTCTCTATTTTTGGAGTGTGGAGGGCTATTTACAGATTTCTATATCTTCGTCTCTACACATCGGGGAACATTTTCTCAAGGCGTGGTCTCGTGTGATTTCCACATCGTGAAAGAGATTTCATAAAATATCTTTTTGTACCTTCTACCTTGTGGAAAAATAACGTTGAAGTAATGTGATTTCCACAGCGTGGGAAGTTCTCTCCTTACCGTGGTGACGTGAGCTAAGGAGGTTTGCCCCGAGCTCCTAAAACCCTAGCTGAAATGATGTAGCTTGGTGTCCACACCATGGGGCTCTCCCTCACTTTGTGGGAAAACAAGGTCGTTCAACAATTTGGAATCCATCTTTGCTTTCTTCTCACCAAAGCTCGTTCTTGAAGATCCTGCTCCTCTTTTCGGTATGCTCGAGCTCCAAATCCATACTTACGTTCAGTACCTTTCCATAAAACACTAGGAAAGTTTGAGTGGATCAAAACTAAAAAAGTGAAATAAATGTGTCCTTGTATGCTTATTCTAGGGTTAAATTTGACTTAAATAGCGAGTTTAGGTGTTATTTTACATTGAAAAGACCTGTCTCATTAACAATGTAAGACTTAATATTCTCTCCAGTGATCATCCTAAATCCTTAATCCTAACTAGAGACTCAAATAAGATAAATCCGACAATCATCGGCTGCCACGTGTCATGTTCAGTGAACAAAACGATAGTTGAGCAATGATCAGTAACATGTATAATTTTTTAATACAAAAAATAAGATTTAAACCGAAAATAACCAAAATTTCCCATCTATAAATACACCCACTCTCATTCATCAAATCACCAATATTTCTCTCAACTTTCTCTCTCAAAATCTCAAATTTCTCTACCGAATTCCGATTAAAAATATCCTACGATGAGTGTTCATCTATGGAGGATTTGGAAGCCAACATTTGTACAGTGGAGCAATGAATCTAGCGAAGGGCTGACATAATGATAGAGAGAGCAATGCCAATGATCAATGCACTAAGGCAAAGGATCGAAAGTGAGTAACCTTCCCGACGAGAGATTAACAGAGGTTGTCTCGAAGTCCACAACTGACTATTGTAGGATTATTTTGTCGAGCACCCCATGTATGGGCTCGATATGTTTAGTCGTCGATTCTGTATGTGCCGACCATTTTTTCAATGGGTGATGGACAAGGTAGTAGAGCATGATGATTACTTTGTTTAGAAGCGGGATGCTGTTGGACGCTTGGGGTTATCAGTGCACCAAAAATGCATCGCCGTAATCGAATGCTTGTGTATGGGTGCTCGATCGATTTTTTGGACGAATCCCTACGAATTGGGGTAAGTACCATACTCGAATGTGTACGTAGATTTTGAATGGCCGTTGTTCAGGTATTCGGGGCTGAGTATGAGCGTAAACTAACAATGTAGGACTTGACTCGATTACTCAAAGCGGGGTAGAACCGAGGGTTTCCCGACATGATCTGGAGTCTTGACTACATGCATTGGGAGTGGAAGAATTTCCCAATCACATTGCAAGGAACCTATGGCCGGGGAGACCACCACAGGGATCCAACCGTTATGCTGGAAGTTGTAGCGTCTCGTGATTTGTGGATTTGGCATTTGGCTGACTCGAAACGACATCAACGTCCTCAACGCCGACCACTTATTCAACGATGCTTTTGTAAGTCGTGACTTTTCCGTGGAGTACGATATCAACGAGCATCGCTACAATCGACCTTATTATTTGGTTGACGGTATTTACCCATCATGGAGTTGGTTCGTGAAGTCGATTCGTCATCCCAGTACACGCAAACAAAAATTATTTGCTAAAGTTTAAGAAGGTTATCGAAAAGATATTGAACGGGTTTTTAGAGTCCTCCAAGCACGGTGACACATAATTTCCTAGCCCGCTCGTGTTTGGAGGAGACATACTTTGCCTGATATTAGCCACACTTGTATCATTCTACACAACATGATTATAGAGGATTAACGTGGCCGGTAAAAAGCATGAGATGAAGACTTGTATTACAACGCCCCTCCAAAATATCATATCTAACACCACCAAAACGATGGTAGAATGGAGGGCCATTGTCCTACCAACAACGCTTGCACACTCGACTCAGTATGAAATATGATATGACCCACCGGAAACTCCAAGATGACTTTGTTCAGCACATATGAGGTCGGTTTGGAGCGCATTACAATTCAAACAACGAGTGAGAAAGCTTTTTTATCTATAACAGTTGTCTTGTTAAATGAGTTTTCGGTGGTATTATTCAAGAATGAATAAAATTAGAAGTTTGAATTCATCTAGTTAATCTATTTCAATTTTCTATAATATTTACCGTTTTATTAAATAATTTAATATCAATTCAGCATCCAATCAACATCCACTCAGAACATTAGTTCCAACATGAGTCTCATCACTGCAGAACACAATTAAATTAAAGGGTTCAGACTCATTATTTTGCACAATAAGCATATGAGTCCCTAACATGAGTCTTTCTATTGTACATGCTCTTAGAACTTGGTTCGATGTCGAACTTGTTATAAAACGATAGACAATAAAACGAAATAGATCAAAAACCAAAACGCGGAGAGCACAACGATATAACGTGGAAAACCCCTCCAAACAACGAAGAGGAAAAAACCACGGGCGCCAACCAACAAAACTTCACTATATGGATAGTGTTTACACAACGCCGGGGATTTACACTAATTGAACTTATCCCTCATGGCAGCTTACAAGTGGTATTTATAGGGGTGGTGTAGAGATACTTCCTACACAATAGGGAAATAAAAAATCTCTATAATGAAGACCCAATTGAGGAAACAGGGCATACATTTTCTAAATTGATTACTTGCTAATCAGACCAAGACAATTCCCTAAATTTGGTTTCTTGGTAACCAAGCCACAAACTAACTTGAATTTGGATCAACTTTAAACAAACTCCACCTTGAGACAAATTCCTCCTTGTAGCATGAAGCGGTAGACATCTCACTGAACAAACAAAGAAAATACTTTTGGCGCCGAACAGCCACTTGGGCTAAACAGTTATGCCAACTAAGCTTGAGAAAAGCTCAAGCTTAGCAACAATAACTGGCTTTGTCATCATATCAACAAGATTATCATTATCATGTTCCACCTATTCAACACAACTCAAAGCATAATGAACAACGTTACACTGTTCAATTAAACGAGGGTGAGGACCTTTGTTTCTCCTCGGTCTATCAGCAGTAATGGAATTATTTGTTTGCTGCAAAACAGGTGGTGCAAGCTTAACATCAATGTCATGATTTTCATTATTTTCAACAACCTCATTTACTTTTTTGTTCAGGTGCTCCACCTGCACGCATATCCTCTGTTGCTCATCATCAAAAAAATTTGTAACATCAAAAACATCAGAGGCATCTATAGAAGAACTATCATTGAACATGACAGCCTCATTAAAAAAAACAAAGCCTGCCAAAGCTCCCTTTGCTTCGTTTATTTCGGGTATTCACTCTCCAGCTCAGCTTGAAGCCTCGCCCCCCCGTGCTGCTCATCGTAAGAAACGTAAAAAAGCCGGTCTTCGTAAGGCGGCGGTCTCTCTCAAGGGCGTAAGCCCTACTCGCTCCCTTCGCATGAAGTCCGAGGCCATGAGACTGTGGGCTCTTTGCAAGTCTCTGGGTTTCTCCTGCCCTCTCGGTGATGATGCAGCCATCAAGTTATTCGATCCCCCCTGATTCTCTTTTTCTAGTTTCTTTGTTCTTTTTTCTTGCCGGCGGCCTTTTTTCCCCGCTCGTCTCTCTCTTCTTCCTCCTGTAATTCTTTGGATTATTAGGTGGAATAAAATTAGTATTTTTCGTTGATAAAAAAAACAAAAAAAAAACATTTCGGCTCAGCAAAATTCTTTTAGTTTCAGGATTCCATAACTTACATGCCTTTACTCCTGAACCATAACCAAGAAACACACATTTGACAGCTCTAGGCTCTAACTTTCCATTATCAACGTGTGCATAAGCTGTGCAACCAAAAACTATCAACAATGAATAATCAGCAGGTGAACCAGACCATACCTCATTGGGAGTTTTCTTATCAAGAGGAATGCTTGGTGACCTGTTTATTAAGTACCAGGCGGTGGAGGCTGCTTCTGCCCAAAAACGTCTGCTCATACGAGCATTGGAAAGCATGCACCGAGCCTTAGAGATGATGGTTCGGATCATGCACTCAATCACACCATTCTGTTGAGGCGTGGACGGGATGGTGTGGTTCCTTACAATGCCTTTATTGCTACAATAGTTGTCAAAATCATTTAAACAAAACTCCATGCCATTGTCAGTACGAAACACTTTTACCTTCTTCTCAGTTTGTTTCTCTACCATAACTTTCCACTTCTTAAAAGCATCAAACACGTCAGATTTATATTTTAGAAAATAAGGCCACACTTTTCTAGAGTAATCATCAATAATAGTAAGCATGTAATTTACACCACCAAGAGAAATTTTACGGGAAGGTCCCCAAACATCAACATGCACATAATCTAATATCTCTTTAGTGGTATGAACGGAAGCATTGAATTTAACTCTCTTGTGCTTACCAAAAATGCAGTGCTCACAAAACTCCAACCTACTTATGTTGCAGCCATCAAGTAAATCTCTCTTGATCAACTCTGCCATGCCATGTTCACTCATATGTCCAAGGCGCTTGTGCCACAAATTAGCTTTACTAGGTTCATCAGAAATAACAGCAGCAGTAGTAGAACCATTTAAAGTGCTACCTCTAAGAACATATAATCTTGCAGAATTCATATCACCTATCATGTGAATGAGAGTCTTTTGATACCTTTAGAATTTTCTGTGAACCGGAGTACTTGTACCCTTCATCGTCAAGAGTGCTGAGAGAGATGAGGTTTCTCGCCATGGTTGGTACGTGTCTCACATCTGTCAATGTGTGTACCATGCCGTCATGCATCTTGATCTCAATGGAGCCTATGCCCACAATCTCACGTGGGTTGTCATCTCCCATACGCACCATATCTCCACTCTGCATAGACTTATAAGAACTGAACTAGTCTTTGTTACAGTAGATATGAAATGAACAAGTAGTATCAAGAATCCATTCATCATAAGCAGAAACACAGCCAGCAAACACAACTAAGCAATCACTATCAGAATTATCGTTGGAAACAACGGAGGCCTTACCATCACCATCAGAATTGGTTTTCCGTTTGTACGTACCGTTCCTTTTCTCCTTATTCTGCAACTTATAACAATCTTCAATGGTGTGATTTATTTTCTACAGTACTTGCAGAATTTGTCGCCTGCTTTGGACTTAGAACGACCTCTCCCGTTTTTGCTCTTATTTTTGTTTCCATAGTTGTTGTTCCTATGCTCGGTCCTCTCACGTACATGTAGAGCTTCTCCCTTGGAGGATGATGATCCTTCTCCCTGTACCATAAGTTTCATCTTTTCCCTCTACTGAAGGGCCTCATATACTTCCATAAGTGTTAGTTCATCGCGGCTCAATAATATGGTATCTCAAAAATGTGCAAAAAAAACTAGGCAATGAACATAAGAGTAATAGACCTAGATCTTCATCATCATACTTTACCTCCATGGACTGCAAATCAGAAACGATCTCCTTAAAGACCGCTAGGTGATCGAGTATAGAACCACCATCTTGCAGCTTATGTGTGAACAACTTCATCTTCACGTGCAACTTACTGGTCAAATCCTTAGACATGCAGATCGATTCCAGCTTGAGCCAAAGCGTTGCTGCAGTTTTCTCCAGCAGCACTTCCTGCAAAATATTATTTGATAGATGAAGATGAATCAGAGATAAAGCCTTGCGATCCTTACGTTTCTCCTCATCGGTCCAGGTCCTCGGATCCTTTTTGTTGAATCCATCCAGCGCATCATCAAGGTCAGGATGCGCTAGAACGGCCCACATCTTTACTTGCCATAGAGAAAATCGTGTGGTGTAGTCCAACAACGGTAGATCAAATTTCAATGATGACATATCGTCAGAAAAAACCTAGATTGAACAACCAGGCTCTGATACCATTTGTTATAAAATGATAGGCAATAAAACGAAATAGGTCAAAAACCAAAACGCGGAGAGCACAACGATATAACGTGGAAAACCCTTTCCAAACAACAGAGAGGAAAAAACCATGGGCGCCAACCAGCAAAACTTCACTATATGAAGAGTGTTTACACAACGCCGGAGATTTACACTGATTCAACTTATCCCTCATGGCAGCTTACAGGTGGTATTTATAGGAGTGGTGTAGAGATACTTCCTACACAATAGGAAAATAAAAAATCTCTACAATTAAGACCGAATTTTCTAATACTTGTTTACTTGGACAACAAGATATAGGCTTCCAAGACACTTCCCTAAATTGGTTAAATTGGTTGCTTGGTAACCAAGCCACAAAATAGCTTGAATTTGGATCAACTTTCAACAGAACTCATAGCAGCTCATCTCCGAGGTCTTTGTTTTTAATCTATCTCATGGATCTTATAAACGATATGCGGGAAATTGGTTCAGCTATTTTTTGCGACATCGATACCATTAACTTACTGAAACATCCGAACCAGCAAGGGGAGTTTTTTGGTTTCATTAAAGAGATTTACGGTAAGGAGATCACATATGGGGATCATGATGTGGGAATCATGTAGTGACTACAGATGTGGACCCCTTAAATTGAGGTGTGTTCTACAGTGTGAGATTCATGAATGAGACTCATGAGTTGAGTGAATGTTGGGTTTTTGTTCGTTTTCTCGATTCGAAGTGTAAATCATTGTTTTTTTTTCTGTGACAAAGACATTAAACAAATTATTTAGAACAATATGAAACCTAATGACTATAAATTTATAAATTTTGGACACTGTTTACATAGAATCGCATTTTTTAAAGACAACGTGGCGTGTTTTGGTTAGCTAGTCGCGAATCACCGAACAACAATTGTGAGTCGTGGTTCGGTACGCGAATCGTGAACCATGATTTAATGGTTCACGAGTCGCGATTCACACACGCTACAACGTACGACTCGTGAACCACTAGATCATGGTTCACGGTTCGTGGTTCACGATTCGTGAAGTGACGCGCTTATTAAGTTCCGGTCGAGCAAATCGGCTACACAAACTATAGACAGCTTGAATGACTTTAAACTTAATGGTCATATTTGTTAGTCTTAGTGCCCGTAGTTCAATCTTAAATGTCCAAATGTATATATCATCGTTAGAAATAAAATTAAAGTGACTTTATATTACTTATGTGTTGGAGTAATATATTATTGTGTGCTCTGATCTATGCCCACAATGCGAATAGAACCATAGATCGAGATAGATCACACTCGATGGGTGCCTAGTCAACAAAGCTTCACTAGAAGTGACTAGTATGAAAGATGGCTCTTTATGGCTTACGTTCTGTTAGTCATTGGAATGGGATTCCGGAGTCTGATCATAGATATCATGTGGGACATGATATTTGACGACCCGACATGAATATGTGTCATAGATCAAGTCATGAACATATTCATTGTCGTAGCTTGTCATGTATCCTTAGACCAAGAAGTCTTTGTGATCGTTATGCAGTAAACAACTGAGTTTGACCTGAGCCTAACGTTGTCCGTAACAGGGCTTCCATAACGGCCAGGATTGGCTTGGGGACGGACTGCATGAGTGACACGAAAGACGGCTAAGGGATTTATCCCTCATATTACGGTATGGGAAAGATATTGGTTCTCGGCCACTTGATCGAGAGTGGCTGAATGAATAGCATGGTCATGCACATGATAATGGGTATCATATATTCACTCATCTCACATATCAAGGAACAGTGATTGAGAATAATAAGGATGACATCTCTATGCCTTATCTCAATCAGGATATCGGAGATAAAAGGATAATGACAGGGACGATGGAAATGTTATATACGATAGGCTCGATTCGTTATGCAGTGTCAGGCAATACTAAAGTCTTATTAGTTTCCACTTAAATAGGATCAAGTAAAATGGGATTTTACGTTGATCTATTGACATGCATAAACCTAAGGGTCACACCGGAGGATGAAACTCATTGACACATTTATGGAGAATGGCCAAAAGGGAGTTGTCTCGGGACATGACCAAAACTGGGTTTTGGGTCATGTGCCCGTAAGCGAATAGGAATTTACGGATCGAGACAAGGCTTGGAGTCTTGGGATTGATCGTGTCGGATAATATTGGACATTTCCGGTATGGAAGGCTTGGAGGCGATGAGCGAATCACGGGACCTCGTTGGAAATGGCCACGGGCCATGTTCCAAGAGGCCCATGAAAGGTCCATGCAACCAAGGCCCATGGAACTAATTAATCAAGTCTTGATTAATTAGTACTAAGTAAGCAAGACAAGGATTAAGGTGTTGGTGATTCACCACCTAACCCAATCTTCTCTTGCCATACTTTGACCTATTTACACCTTACTTGTCACCATGCTTGTCCCATGCCTTTAGTTGGACAAGTATGAGTTTTGTTATGTTTAAGTCATCTTTTTCAACATAACAAACACAAGACAAGAATAGGAAACACATTTTCTATCCCTCTTCCATGGCAATTTCGGGTTTGGCAAGCTCCCACCTCCATTTTTGTGTTCTTGAGTCCTCAAAGAGAAGAACTACGTGGCTTTGATTCCCATGTGGATACATAGGCGTCTTGGAGACTCAAGCCAATCATTTGTTACCCGGTGTTCTTGTTTTGGTAAGAACTAGTGCTGAATTTTTCTCATGTGAATCCATTCTTTGTTAGTTGTTTCATGGTTTTAATCGTCTCTTGGTTTTCATTGATTTTCCGCTGCGAGTTGGTTCATCTCCAACCCTACCTCGAGACCCTAGCATTCATCAGACCTAGTAATGGCGCTCAGGTCTCCAAGTTGAAGAAACAGAGCATCCTCCAAGCTTCGGTGAGGCCTAGGGATGTCTCTGTGTGTATTCTGGAGAATTTTGCAGGTCGAATGGTGGAGTCGGCATTGGGGTAATTGATGAAGATCAAGCCCAAAGCTTGCAGGGAGGGTTTCGGTGTTTCTAGTACTAGTTCTCCTTTGCCGAAGACATGCAGGCACAAGGAGCTAGAGGCTTGGATTTCCTTTGTCTATGTGACTGTACTTACCTCATTACTTGCTCTGATTCTTCCTTTTGCTTCGGATCTCAGGGAAGGGAATTGGGAATGACTTCGTCCCTGGTTTGAGGTGGGACAGAGAGAGGGGACGATGGTGGTCCAGGGCGTTCAATGGCAGTGGAACGAGGCGTCGTGTGTCCCTATCCATGGTTGTAACAAAGGAACTCTGAGTATTCTGTTTTTTGGAGATCAACCATGTTGTCGTTTCCCAATCACTGAGCAGCGGTGATTTGTTGCTCTCTGTTTTCGTGTTGGTCATGGCCCTTAACCACGTTTCGACGTCTCCATCTCTGCTTCATCTGAACACTGGTTTGTTTCCGATCGTGGTTGCTCTGGTGGGGGTTCTCGGACCGACCGAGGGGCCTCAGATCAGTCAGAGGATCCCGACTTCTTCGCATGATCTGGTTTCAAACATGTTTTCAAAATCCCTTGCTGTTTATTCTGTATCAGATGCAGTTGGTGCCTCTGGTGTTTGTCCGACTTGTTTGCTGCTCTCAGGCACAGTTGTTGGTATTGGCGCAAGCACGTTTAGTTCTGCCCATGTTTCAGCCCATTTAAGATTAGTCGTTGGGGATTCGGAGGATGTAATTAGGGATAGCAAAACGCCCCGCCACCGATAGAGATCCCCGTCCCCGCCCCAGGCGGGGTGGATTCGGGACTGGGATTTTTTAAACGAGGCACGATACGAGGCGATAAACAGGGATTTTGGCGGGGCGCGGGACGGGGGTGGGGCAAGCACTCCCGCCCCACACCATTATTTCAATAACATATTAAAATTTACATATACATAATAATTACAAGGGTTATTTTCACCTCAATACCCTAAAATGCATTTTTTTCACTTTGATACCTACCGTCAATTTTCCATCCATTTTGGATGGAAAATGGTCATGTGCCTGGCACATGACCCTACTTTTTTTAAATGCCAAAAATACCCATCATGACCCTAATTTTTTTTAAATGCCAAAAATACCCATCTACTTACAAACCCTAAAAAAACACTTTTAGTTCCTCATTCCACCCCTTCTTCACAGCCACACCTCCTTCTTCATCTTTTTTTCCCCTCTTGATTTGGGCTGTTTATCGAAATCAAACTTTCACCTCCACGAGAAGATGAAGCTCGGGTCCTTTTTTTTCCTCTACCGCTCGGTTGAGCTCTATCGTCGTCGGCCAAATCTGGTTCTCGGCCAGATCTGGTTCTGGGCGAGGTCTAGTGTTGCCCCCTCACCGTGAAGCACCTTAAAGCGTCGTTGTCCACCCCATTTGGAATCGTGAGAACCAGACCAGATTTGTCCGAGAAGCCGTGAACGCGCCGAGCTCCAGGGATTCGCGACATCGTAGTTCTTTGTCGCCATGCCCGAAGCTGTGAACACGTCGAGCGCTAGGGACTCGCCAGAGCATCGCTGACGTCGTGTACCTCGGTCCTCAACATCGGAGCATCACATTGTTCATATTTTTTTCAATTTGTTCTTCGTATATTGAGTTTGTTCAGAAAAAATAATAATATATACACATTAAAATCTGTGTTTTTATGTGTTATGAGGGACTTGGAGGATTTTCATTTCTAGGTCTTGATGTGCTATGTGTTGTTTTGGGTATAGGTATTGATGATTCTGTGTTCCATTCCATCTGTTTAGTACAAATCCATTCAATTTGTTCGGTATAGAGGCATTCAAAGACAAAAAAAAGGAATGAACCATGATGTGGAGTTTGATGTTTTTGAATTTTTTAGGATATTTTAATTAATTAATTAATAAAAATAATTTCAGAAAATAAAACTCAAAATTAATAAAATCTGATTTTGTATATATTTTTAATAAACAAAAACTGATTTTAATAAATAAAACTAAATTTTAGAAAATAAAACTGATTTTATAAAACATATATGATTTTAAAAAAATAAAAACTGAAAAAATAAAAATTGATTTTTAAATAAAATCTGAATTTTAACAAAAAATAAACTGATTTTTTGAAATAAAATATTATTTTTATAAAACATAAAACTGATTTTTAATAAATAAATAAATAAAATGAATTTTTGAAAATTAATTGCATGGGTTTGAAAATTCGACTGTTGGTGATGGGTATTATGCACTTTTTAAGTGTGTGGATGGAAAAATAGACGGAAAATAGACAAAAACTAACGGTAGGTATTATGTGACACAAAATGGCATTCTAGGGTATTGAGGTGCCACAAAGGAAAGTTAGGGTATTGAGGTGACGGAAACCCGTCCACGCCCCACGCGGGGTGGATTCGGGACTAGGATTTTTTAAACGAGGCGGGATACGGGGCGATAAACGAGGATTTTAGCGGGTCGTGGGATGGGGGTGGGGCAAGCACTCCCGCCCCGCACTCCGCACCATTATTTCAATAACATATTATAATTTATATATACATAATAATAACAATACACTTGTTTAAGAATATTTTTTCATGTTTAAACCTTGGGTAAATTACAAATACCCTACCCCAAACTTGTAGCGTTTAACTGATACCTCTCCTGAAGTTTTTTTTTAACTGATACCTACTCAGATGTTTAGTTATATAACAAATAGCCCAAGCCGTCAGCTAAAATGATGAAAATACCCTCAACTATATTTCACTAAATATTTAAAAAATCACTTTTGTTATATATATTTATCTACTTATTAAATCACTTCAGTTTTATTTAAAAAAATCACTTCAATTTTATTTTTTAAAATTATTTAAAAAATCACTAAGGGTATTTTCGTCAGTTGAGCTGATAGCTTAGGCTATTTGTTATATAACTAAACATATGAGTAGGTATCAGTTAAAAAAAAAAACTTCAGGGCAGGTATCAGTTAAACGCTACAAATTTGGGGTAGGTATTTGTAGTTTACCCTTAAACCTTTGTTGTGTGGTCATGTTTGTAGAAGTAAAGCAATGTCCTTTTCTTCGTTTACTGAACATACTAATACAAAATTAAAAATCTTGTTTGATACCGTGATAAAGTTTATAGCTTTTGTGTATGAAATTGTATTCACAACATGTACATTTTTGGAAATTTTAAGTCTAACTTGTTATTCAACCTTTTAAGATATTTGAGTTGTGATTATGATTTGATTATTGATATTGATATAAATACTAATCATATATAATATAAGGGAAAATTGCACATAACCTCCCTTAGTATTGGCTTATTTTCAGATACACCCCTTAACTATTTTTTTTCATATAACCCCCTTATCTATATATAGTTTTCACTTTAGTCTATTTCCGTCCAAAAACTAACAGATCTGTTAGCATGTGCCAATCACATGACAAAAATATTTTGAAAATGACTGAACTACCCCTTGCTTTTTCCCTAACCTAAATACAACTTGACCCCTCTTCATTTGACTCAACCACGCCGCCCACTCTTTCCCCAGTTGCTTCCTCTCTCTACTTCTTCCCCACTTCACCTCACCTCCTGATTCCTACATCATCGTTAACAATAGTAGGAATCGCGACTACAATGCTTTTCCTTTTGCCAAATTTTTCTTTGCATGTTTCTTTCCCTTTTATTTTGAAGTGGATTTTTTGGGGGTTTGGTTTTGGAGAAACGAGATCTAGAAAAATGGTGTCTCTCAACGGTAGGAAGATCAGTCGATCCGTGTCGATGGCGCCGTTTGAGTTGTGCTTCAGAAGGTAGGGATTTGGCAATGAGGAGAGGGTCGAGCATTGAGTTAGTGATGCAGAAGCAGAAGGTAGGGATTTGGGGGAAAGGGATTTGGCTGGGTTAGGGATTCGGGGTTAGGGATTTGGGGGTTTAATCTCTTGTTGATCTGATTCAAGTTATGAATGCATCAGTACAAGGTTGAAATTGTTGTTGTCCTTTATTTGTTTTCGTTATTGTGATGTATTATGAACAACAAAACCTTTGGAACAAAAGTCAACTCTACCAAACAACCAAGAACATGCTCGTAGGATATTGGAAAAAATGAAAATGAAAAAATCTAATACAAATTTAGATCAGTTCTAATTGTATTTTGATTTATTGTATTTTTATTTTTATTAATTTATTAATATGCTTTTAAATAAAATGGTTGTTGACGAACAAAAGAGCTCATTCCCAATTTAAAAAATATTAATGATATTTAATTAAAACATTTTAGTATATAAAGAAAATATTAATCAATCTTTTTTTAATATATTTTTAAAAATATATTTTTTTAAATTAAAATATAATATATATAAATCTATTTTGGAAAATAAAAATTATGAAAATTAAAAAAAGAGTATTAAAAAAAAACAGATAAAAAATTAATGATAAAAATAAACAAAAATAACTTATTTTGAAATTTAGAAGAATGAATGGCATAGTTTTGAAAATTTGATGGTTAATGAAGGGTATTTTAGACTTTTTACGTTTTTTAGATGAAAAGTTAACGGAGTTGGACTAAAGTGAAAACTATATATAGTGAAGGGGGTTATATGAAGAAAAAAAATAGTTAAGGGGGTATTTGAAATTAAGCCAATACTAAGGGATGTTATGTGTAATTTTCCCATAATATAATTGTAATGGTCTGGCTGATCATGGAGTCAAGCTTGCGGTTCCGGTATAGCTAAATCTAGATACTATTTGTTTGGGCGACGCACACGTTTTCTCTCTAACCCTACGACTTATTTGCCTCCTTCCTTTATCCATCGTCATCGACGATTGAACTAGCCCCAGCCAAGATGGTTGCCGGTAAGGCTTGCCTCACCCCAACCTCCATGGTTCGAAGAACTCCCATGATGCCAATTTTTTTCCCGTCGTCGTCCAGCCGAAAACGCCTCTTTGTTGATCTTCTTCCTCCCCGGCGCGTCTGTCTTGAACTGGCTAGTCCGCGCCGTCCTTCAACCACCACCGCCTCTCCTCTGGTTTTGCTCCTCCAGGTCGGTTGTTGGTCAGCCCGTGAGGACTAGACTTCCTCACGTTGGTCCCTCTTTTGCTTCTGCAGATCGGGGTTCCCCGGGAAGGGACAAGCTTGAACTGGAGCATATCTCGTCGCCGCACGGCTCACCGGTCGTGGCCTCACCAATTACTGCTAGACAAGGACGTTTTCCCCTCCTCTTCTCTCCCCGTTGACGGATGGAGCGACAAATCCGACTACTGGGGCTCGAGAATTTTTTGGCTGCCTCCATTTGGGCTATTGTCATGACCGCCTTCACATGGGTCGTCATCGTGGCCACCTCTAAGTGGGTCTTTGTCGAGTGCCTCCTCCATGTGGGTTGGAGATGTTGTCGTGTCTGCGGGGACCGTGATATCTCCTTTTCTGTTTCAGGATCTCATGGGCATGTTCGTCTTTGCAAGTCTCTATCCAGCTCCCATCCTTTACAACCAGACCTTCCAATCTCAAACGATTCAGTGCCCCCCACTCCGACTGTTTTCGAAGTGTTCTCAGACTTCCATTTTGTTTCCACCATAATGTTTTAGTCCTCAAGGGTGTTGCCCCATATCTGTCTACAGCGTTAGGCTCAAGAGACTATTGCTCGTCGTTGTTTTCCCTATAGTATCGACGAGGAACCTGACCCGGACCCTCGAGTGCTGAGGCCCAATGGGGGATGGAAACCCATTAGGCCTAGAAACAGAAGAATATTCCCGACCTCCCAATCTGGGCATGATCTTGTCTAGGGGGGGTCATGGTACTTGGGTTGATTATGATCATCGCCTCGCAAGTCAAGACAACCACCGGGACGAGTATTTAGCCTTTTGGTCTAGCGTATTGTGCTTATCTCCAGACGTCGACTCTTTTCTATTACGTTGTTATAGAAGTCTTTGTTATGTTCAGCCTAGTGTGCCTAATCACCTTATTTTGGAAACATGGACACCGACCAAACTCTCAACTTGTTTTGGGTTTTATCTCTTGATCTTATGGTTGTAATGTTTTGGAATTGATGAAATGAAAGCATAACATTTCCTGAAAATTTTATTTAGGCGCACAACCAGTGTTGGAAGCGCGGTTCCCAACTTTGTAATTGAGTTTTGTGGTGTGGCCAACTCACAACAGAGTCAGCCACAACTACGATTCAGACCGTGGCTGAGGAGGTGTTCTTGGAACACGGAACATTCAGAACTATCATCGCAAGATCCTGAACCAATCCTCCCAACTGTCATACCTGACTTTTTCTCCTCCTATACGATCTGGAATCATGCAGCAGATCCTAAACACACTGGAATACGAACAGTCAACCCTTGATTTACGATATTTTTGTTAGGCCAAATCTTTGTGATCGAGTTAAGACAAAACTATTTTGATTTGTTCTTGTGGGACCTTTTCATATATGCATATGTCTCTTTGGGTTATGTAGTGTCCTTGAAACTTTTCAAAGATGCATGCATGTTATTCTATGATGATATGATTAGAGATTATCTGGAGCTATTTGTGGAAAGACTTTATAAAATTTGGTTCGTCTTTCGATGTATGTTAGGAGGGTTTACATAAAGTCCTAACTTGGTGTGAAGACACTAACTTGGTGTTGAATTAAGAAAAATGTCATCTAATGGTACAACAAAGAATAGTTTTGGGTCATAAGATTTCTTCTAAAAGTATGGAAGTGGATAAAGCTAAGGTAAATGTGATTGGTAAACTTCCACCACCAACTAAGGTTAAGGGATCATGAGTACATTTAGGCATGTTGGTTATTACCGTTGTTTCTTTAGAGGTTTTTCGGAAATTTGTAAACCTTTGTACAATTTTTTAGGCAAACATGTCTTGTTTAATTTTGATGAAGCATGTGTTACAGAGTTTCACCACTTTGAAAGAAAAACTAGTTAGCGCAAAAGTTATGGTTAGTCCAGACTAGATGCTCCCTTTTGAACTAATGTGTGATATACTGACATAGCAGTACGAGTGATCCTAAGAAAAAGAATTAGTAAAGTTTTTCATACCATTTATTGCGCTACACTAGTAAAGTACTTAATGAGGCATAGGTTAATCATGCCCCTACTGAAAAGGAATTGTTTTTTTGATAAGCTCGAAAAATTTATTATGACTGATTTCAGAAAGAATCAAAAAACCATACATCAAGAACAAACAGGGTAGCAACCAACGATAACAAAGGGGCTCCAGCAAGAGGAGACAAAGGCTAGGGCTTTCCTAAAAAAGAAAAAGAAGTATCAAAAAGAAAAAAGAAAAAAACCCCATCAACGATGAGCTGCCACATTCTTCTTCTTGGAAGCCAATTCACGAATTGCAGTCCATGCATCCGTACCATGAGACGAAGCTGTGACTTGAGTTTTTCCTTTGCCGATTTGCTCTACCTACTTCCCAACATCTACGGGCCAAACATATCTCTTCCGATCCGAAACAAAAGGTTTATACGTCAAGGTGTAAACGTCCGTTAGATGTTTTGGAGGACGACTCACCCGCTTCTTGACTAAAGCGTCCTTCCACGGGGAATGTTCCTGTTGCGTAGGTTGGCCCCCAGCCTTACCAATAACCTGTAAAGGCTGGACTTAAGTGAGCCCAGAAGCAAGCCCACCTGATTCCAAAGCCGGCTCAGATGAATGTTCAAGCCCAACAACATTAAGGACTGCAGCACCAACGTTGTTTTCTGCAACACAATCCCTAATCATCACCCTGCCAACGACGGAGTCATCCAACGCCTTGGACGAGATCGTAACAAGATCTGATGCTTCACGCACAGGATCAAATCCAATCTCAACCAGAGGATTTGAATATGCTTGAATATCGACAACCAAAGGAGTTGAAACCGTCTCTGCACCGACATCAGCGTCGACATCGGCAACCAACTCCGACGAGTCCCCGGACTGACCTACCCCTTCATCCTCCTCAGCAACTTTCTCCAGAGACCTCTGAATAGTCTTTGTTCGCTGAACTGGTCCTTGGATCGGACAACCAGAAATAGAGCACCCCCATGGCTTACCAGATTCCATCGCAGAGCTACTGATGTCCGGCGATGCCAAGTCGTGGAAACAAAAAGCACATACCCGTCAACTTTAAACCCATTCAAAACCTCAATTGCCTTAGCCGTTGCACCTTCTGAATCAAAACAAACAAAACTGAAGTATCTGTGACTGCGGCTCGGACATTTGGGAACTTTAACGAACGCAATCGTACCGAATGGACTGAATACATTACGAGTCCATTCTTCCGACGCTTCGAAAGGTAACCCATTAACAAAAACCTCATCCTTTTGTTTTATGAATTTACCGTTCCTCCGAGGCCGGCGACGAACAACCTGTGGGGCAACGACCGCCTGTGTCTCTATACGAGTCTTCTTGACTCCATCTCAACCGAACGTGAAGCAAGAAGTGTTGTTGCAACCCGATCAGAAGCACTGACATCAGGATCAGAAGCTGCAACCCGAGAAGACCCCCCACCAGACGATCGCCTCCTCTTTCTTTTGATACTTCGACCATGAGCAGGAACAACAACAACCGGAGGGAGAGTCTCCTTGGCCGGTGCATTATGTACGTCCTTGGTATCATCTGCAACCAAAACCTTTGTCTTGGTCTTCGATTGAGAAACGAGACCAGCCAAGAAAGAGTCTGTATCCAAAGCTCTCATCGATTTAGCCAAGACCTTCTTCGACTTAACCCTAAACTTCCTCTTCGTTTTGACCTGAGCCGCATCCTTTGTGGTTTTAGGATCATTCAGTGAAGATGTTGCAAAGATTTTGCAATACTGTCCGTAAAGAGAAACTAAAACGGAACAGAAGGAAGAAAACGGGAGCACACCAACTGGCATCGCCATTCCTTTCCTCACTTTCGATCTAACCATTGTAGGATTGACAACAACAAACGCAACAGAAAAATATGTCTAACAACAACGTTAATTGCTGTTGTACCTGGTTTTGATGAAACCACAGCCGAGAAAACCAATTGAACTGTACCCAGCTACCGATCAGCGTACACCACACCGACGAGAACCTAGGGGGCGAAGCTTCCAGGCGGCGATGACAATCCCCAACAAACCTGAAACCCACCTCCTTGAGATCGGCGATGCAGACACAACTGACGGCAACACCCACGTCGAAGTCCGGACACTGCTTCGCAGCAAGGAATCCGATCGACTTCCACAACAGCAACGAGCAGAAACGTCGGGATCCCGGAGGGCAACTCTGTCCCTAGGCGCGACACATTAGCGGCGGTGCACGAGTTGAGAGAAACCCTACTGTCTGGGTCGACGATCGCATTCCAACGAGCCGAGAAACGAGTTCTAACGGTCCCGGAGTACGGCTACGCAGAACGAACGTAGAGTTCCCGTAGTACGGCTGGTCGGAGACGGTGTCTTCCCTCGTCCAGCAGCGGCGGCGCAAACCTAAACACACGCGGCGTCTTCCCTCGTTTGGGGCAGACCTAGTCGCACGCTGATGGCGCGTTCAAGAGCGCGTGGTTGTATTGTTTTTTTTTTAAGAAGCAATTTTGTTTATTAAAACTCTTAAGAATCTGAGAGGGATTCAAGAGAAAAGAGGAGAGAACCTCCCAAATTACAATAGAAACCAACCATTAGGGACCAATTACAATTCAAAACCGGCCCTAAACCAAGTTACTTGGCCTACAAGTTACTTAAAATTAAGAAGATAAATGGAGAAAACCCCAAATCCTATGCCTAAGAGTCTTACCTGTTGTATCAAACCACGAACCCAGCCCAGTAGTGAGTAGGCTACCCAACCCATTGAAGAGAATAAAAGAACATATCCATTCTATCAATAACCAACCAAAACCAAACAATGTAGTCCTACTGCAAAATCCTGCGAGAACTTCCCTTCCTGAGGCCAATTTTTCAGCTTGTGTAGATAATCAATGTTGGCCAAATTGTGAGGACAATATTCCTTCCTTAGTTCTGGCAGCCATCAACTGGTGTAAGTACCTGCAGGATCAAGGGAAGAAAGAAGAAGAACAACAAAAAATACTTGTCACACCA
The DNA here is from genome assembly GCA_963921825.1 of Erodium maritimum. Lineage (NCBI taxonomy): Eukaryota > Viridiplantae > Streptophyta > Magnoliopsida > Geraniales > Geraniaceae > Erodium > Erodium maritimum. Next base: position 45,213,958 of record OY997595.1, on the reverse strand, counting down.
CAAATCCGGTTTTGACCGGACTCGAGACGTGAGCTAGGAATAGTAATAAAATAATAATAAAGTTAAAGTAAAAGGGAAACAACTCCAAACCGTTAAAATTCCAAATAACGATTAAGATGAAAATAAGTCAAATGCTCAGTCCTGAACAAGTAAGAAAAGTAGTTCAATACAAGGTGAAAAGTACGTCCAACTATAATAAGCCACCCGGATCCTCCAGGAACTCCCGAGTCCCGAAGCAATCTCTAAGTCTACTCACCAAGGAAACCTGTACAAACAGTAAACATGAAGGGGGTGAGCTTACGCTCAGTAGGAAAAAGCAGCAAAGTGAAAGAAACCCCCGCTTGGCAAGAAAACACAATTTGTACAATTATCCAAAGGTTACGAATAGTACGATTAACCAAAGAAAATGCCATAATCAAATATTAACAAGAATTGCAACGCTTAACAAAACAGTAACTCAAGGAGATCAAAGGAGCGGCAATTTATTCTTTAAATTAAAAGCTGTTAAAGAAAACACGTATAACGTCACATGGATAACTTAAACCACAATACTTCGATCCACAATTGGTCAATGTATCATATCGGATTGCTCCTCGGCATAGAGGAGACACATATCGTCGAGGCTACCGAAAACATCCCTAAGGGGACACATATCATCGGAATTCTCGGAAATGTCCCCAAAGGACCATAGATCATCAGAGTGAAGTAAGATGTCCTCCCGGAAACGCTCCCGCAAAAACGCATACCCTCGAGGTGAAGCAACAAGTAAACAATCCCATCAGGGTAAACAACCTCACGTCATACTGGAATTCGCTTCGGCCTAGACGTTTTCTCGGGATTCGCATCAGGGTAACACAATGCCGGAATTCGCATCGGTTTTCCCGGGATTCGCATCGAGGTTACCATAATCCATCGGCCTAGGTACTACCCTACACTGGCATTGCCCTCGGTGTAGGTACCATACCGGAACACAACCTGTCACGCCCCAAATCCGGTTCTTGCCCGGACTCGAGGCATGACTATAAAAATACGAATAAAGGAGATAACCAATTAAATCAATTTCCATAAAACTCCAATACTATAACTCGAAACCATCAAAACGTAGTTCAAAACATGAAATAACCCTCAAGGGGTGTAATAATAATAATATCTACCGTTTGATCCACAACAAAAACTGTAAAGTCCGAAGTCTCTAATAAGTACCCCGCCGAGAAGCGCCCAAGTTTCTACTCCTCAATCAAGCATGTAGACACAACAGTAAATCATAGGGGTGAGCTCACGCTCAGTAGGGAAAACGCATAACAAGGTAAACCTTAACTCGAACAAGATCAACAATAAAGTTAACAGAATATAACTTAACAAAATATGGGTAATAAGTAAACCAGTCAATGCCGTGGCACATGAAGTCACCACCCTCCGATCCACATCTCATGTGTCCTCTCGGATTTTCCCTCCAATCCAGAGGAGACGCATATCATTGAGACTATCGGAAACACCCTTCAGGGCACATATCGTCGGAAGTCTCAGAAACATCTCCAAGGGATTTTAGGTCATCGGGAACCCAGGGCCATACTCCCATAGGAAGCGCACACGTGGGCAATTTAATAATAAGCAGTTAATAATTGAATAACGCACTCAACAGAAATTCGAAGTAATATAAGCTCAATAACCAACAACCCAAGTCCACACACGGCTCAACCATCACCAATCCAAATCCACACACGGCTCAACCATCACCAATTCACCACAACACATAGTACACGAATCACGCAACCATAGCACACCAAATACACAATCCCAACTTACCGTTCACTTACCAGTTTCGAACCACCGGAGCATCGATCACCTGATTGCACCGCTCGGCACAACCAGTCATACTCGATACCTCCAACGGCCAATCAAGTAAAACAAGTAATCATTCGAATACAATCAACGAGCAAGTACGAGTATGATCAATTTAATCATAAAGCCTTCAAAAGAGCATTCAAGCATGCAATTCCACTAGTTTAATTAGACTCTTTAGCCTATCCACTAAGCAATCAACAACCAAGCATGTGATCCTATCACGCAACTAATCCGAGGGCTTTGCCAAGGCTCCTCTACCAGACAATCATATCCCAAATATTGAAAGCGAATTACACTAGTGATCGGCATCCTAATCGGTCACCACTAGACTCTCCGGTTATTAGCAATTGAAAAACGATTAAGCTAGTTATTCGCATCCTATACGCATGTCTAGAACCTTTTCCAATTTTATTACTTAGCATGCATACTAGGCACCATAAACGAGAGGTTAAGGCTTTCCCTACCTCAAGGTCTTCCTCTCAACAGTTGATGAAGCCCGGTGGTCACCACTCCGTTCTTCACTCGGGTCCCGGCGTGATCTTTGCTCTTCTAGTTCGAGTCCAACATCTTCGCTCTCGGGCGAAGTCCCGTCTAGGTTGACACATAAAATGTCCCCATCAATAAAGATAAGAGTCCAACAGTTCTTTGATTTATCCAAAACTTAACCTTTCAAAGTCTCACCTTGAGTTAATTAAATCCATTAATTAAATCTGTTCTTTTTTTTAAAGATTCTCTTTACAGTCGGGTTGACCCGGATCCGACTCGGATCCAAAACCCAGAACCCGGCTCTGACCCGGTTTGGATCCAGAACCAGATCCAAGTCCAGGTTTGGGCCCAGGGCTCGTCTTCTCAACAGTCTGGCCCGAGCTTCCCATCTGCCTGGCCCAACCTTCCCCCAGGCCCAAGGGCCGTTCTACCCTGCCCAAACCGGCCTGCTAAGCTCGGCCTGAGCTGGACACGACGCCGGCGAGCCACGGTTGCTCCGGTCGTCGTCCACGGCGTCAGGGAGCTAGAGGGGAGAAGAAAGTACGATGGAGGAGGTCGTGGAGCTTCTGGCGACAACGAGGGTGGGCTGTGGGTGCTCGGAGGCGCGGTCCCGATCTCCCTCGCGACGGATCTGACGGGGACAGCTCGCCGGCGAGCGTACCGTCTGAAGACACTCGGATCGAGCACGGAAAGGGAGGATCCGGTCGATACGAGGTCGGGGAGGTAGAGAGACGGCGAGCGGAGAGCCGAGACGGCCACCCACCGCCTCTGGTGCACACGGCGGTTCGAAGCTCGCGCCGGCGGCGCTGGTACGCCTGGTTCGAAGAAGATGAAGGGCGGCCGGAGGGTCTCTCTCTGGTGTGGGGCTTGGTCGAGAGGTCGCAGAAGGAGGTGAGGGTGGAGGAGCGTGGCCGGAGGACGAGCTCGACGCCGGAACCGATCTGGGTCGCGAGAGAAGAAGGAGGAGACGCGAGAGGATCGAAAGGGAAGAGAGAGGCGCGGCTCTGATGCCTCGGTTCGCGTGCCTGAAGACCTGAAGTAGTGGAGCTTTAGGGTTTTCGCGTGGGTTGGGCCAGCACTGGCTCGTGGGCCGGCGTGGGTAAGGGGAGGTTCGGCCCAAACGGTTCAGCCTCTCCAAACAGATCCATTTCCTTTGCTCTTTTTTTTTTGACTAAACCCTCTCCAATTCCTTTTAGCAAAAACAACCTCAAGGTTCCGATTTTCTTTCCAAAAAGTTACCCTTAGAAAGAGTGGGGTCTTACACAACCCCTCTTAAAACACACAACAAGGAAACAATACGCAACATAAAGTCATAGTACAACCACAACTTAGAAACCCCAAAACCTTATCACACCACGCCACAAAGAACTCACAGTAACCATCACACTCACCGGCATAACTTACCAACCACGTTCCATTGGTCTATCAATCACTCGATCATAAAATTAGGCACAATCAATTCATAATCAACAATCACTCAATCAATCACAACACAGATCAACCATTCACGTACAATCATCATAATTCATCTAGTTTAGTATGACTTTTGTATTAACCTAAATACGGAGCATGCATCAATACCAAGGACGAACAATCTTCAATAAGTACATTCAACAAGCAATCCTAAGGCTCGACATGGCCATTCTACCAGCACGGCAATTTCCCAAAGTATTGAAAGCGATTAAACTAGGGAATCACATCCTACATGCATACTAGACTCTTCCGGTTATCAATATAATTGAAAAGCGGTTAATCTAGTGAATCACATCCTATATGCAAACTAGGACCTTTCCGGTTATTATTATCCTATAGGCATACTATTAACCAATGTTGTAAAAATCCCCGCCTAGAGGCGCCTAGGCCCCGCTTACGCGCCGAAATGACATATGCCGACCCGATTTATTCTACTAGGGCGCTCCAGGCCGTTTGGGCGAAATATGACCTATTAATCCCCGATTCGGCCGATTAATCACCGCGTGACCGATTAATTGAGCGGGTCGGTCAAACGTCGGGTCGGATTCGTAGTTAAAAAAAAAGTTTCTAACTTTTTACAAACCAAGTGAAACTATAAAATTATGATAGTATCATACTTATTGATATTCTTTTAAGAATTGTATGATACTTTTAGTTTAGTGGAATATTTATGTTTTAAAATATATTTAATGATTGATATTATTAATATTTTTATATAGTATAATATAAAATTTGATAATATACAATAAAAATTAATAAAATAATAATCCGATTACTCCCCGATTAATCTTCGATTAATCCCCGCCTAGCGCCTAGGATCCTTTCCCGTCCGACTAGGGCCTAACGTTTTTTTGAACCTTGCTATTAACACTATTTAAAAGTGGAGTTACTACTCTTCCCTACCATGAAATCTCCAAAGCTTAATACTCCTAGTTGTTGACGTTCTGGCTAGCTTCCTCTCCGTCTTCTCACGAGGTCCAAGGGCCTCCTCCTCCGTCAAGTCCGGGTCCAAGGTCTTAGATCACAAAAAGGCTATAATTAAAGACTAACCACGAGACACACAACTAAGTTAAAAACCCTCAACCGTTTGATTCAAAAATCACATTTCAAAACAGACGCAAAACACCCAAAAAGGATTCAAAAGGACCAAAAAAGGTCTCCCACGGATCGGGTCATGGAGCCGTGAGACTCCCCGTCACGGATGAAGTCACGGACCCGTGACGAGTTCCATCACGGTCTCCCTCACGGAGCCATGACGTCTCCCGTCACGGATCCGTGGCGGCCCAGGCCAGTTCCGTTCTTCTTCTTCCTCCATCCTCCTTTTCACGAAACACAGTCCAAAAACTTCATTTTCAGTCATCCAAAACCTCTAAAACAGTCAAATAACTTCAATCTATCACTACCCAAGGTAGGATTCATCAAAACTCCAAATACCAAAGAGATTTCCCAAATCAAAAACACCAAAAACTCATAGATTTCAACATAAATCAATCATCTATTGCTCTAGAACATCATCTAACAACATAGAACTCAAAACCTAGCTAGTTCAGGCAAAGCCCAATGAAACCCAAAGCTTGAAATGAATTGAAATGAGATTATGATAGTGTTCTTACCTTTAGAATAATGAGATGATGAAGAAGGTGGGCTTTTGAGAAGATTTTGGTGAAGGAAAGGCTTTAAAGGAGCTTCTTTTCCTTTACTTCTTCTTCAAGCTTCAATGGAGGCTCCTCTTCCTTCTCTCTCTAGCTATGTTCAGCCACCACGAGCAATTGTGCTGAAAATTTGTTGCTTCAATTGCTTTAAATGACCTAAATTGATGGAAGACCAAAAAGCCCTTTAGCTTTTATCCCCTTAAGGGCACTTGTGAGTGGTAAAAGGGTACTTTTAGTCTCTTTTCTTCCCCTCCAAGCTAGCATGGACAAGTGTCCATGTATGGACCACTTTTCCTTAGCTAAAAACTCCAACACCTTAATTTAATTAGGATTAATCGATATAAAGTCCCGGTTTGACCAAAAATTGAATTTTCCAATATTACAGTCAAAGTAAAGGAAATGGCCCAACTAAGCTAACCGTGATGGCGGCTAAGTTTTTGGACCCTGAGCGGTCCCGAACGACTCTTAGAGTAATCGGTTGACTTTTCCGGCCGAAAGTCAAACTTTGCCAGAAATCCCAGGTTCGACCGGGATCGACCGGGGGCGGTTCTTACAATCTACCCCCCTTAAAAGAATTTCGTCCTCGATATTTGAAATAGAAGTATATCAAAGGTCGAATAGGTGGGGGTACTTCACGTGAACCTCATCCTCGCGCCCCCAAGTCGACTCAGCTCCTTGGTGCTTCCACTACACTCGTACCAGAGAGATAGTCTTGCCACGCAAGACTTTCTCCCGCCTATCCAAAATCCTGACTGGCTGATCCACATACGAGACATCATCCGCTACCTCGATGTCCGTCCACTCGATAACGTGGGAGGGGTCTGAGGTGTACTTCCGCAGTTGGGAAACGTGGAAGACGGTATGCACGTTTCCAAGCTGTGGTGGTAATGCAAGGCGATAGGCAACGGCTCCAAATCTGCCCAAAATCTCAAAATTGCGGGGCCAACTTGCCTCCGCCGCGGTTGGACCGCAATAATCCCTTCTTCGGGCTCACTCTCAGAAACACATGATCACCAACTATAAACTCAAGAGGTCGACGTCGTCTATCTGCGTAACTCTTCTGTCGGCTCTGAGCGGTCTTCAACCGCTCTCGAATCAACGCGACCTTCTCGGTCGTCTCCTGGACAAGATCCGGACCAAGTAGACTCCGGTCTCCTACCTCTGCCCAACACACGGGCGATCTGCACGGTCTACCATACAACGCCTCAAATGGTGCCTTCCCGATACTGGACTAATAACTGTTGTTGTAGGAAAACTCGGCTAATGGTAAGTGATCATCCCATGATCCTCGGAAGTCCAACACACATGCTCGCAGCATATCCTCTAAAATATGTGTAGTGCGCTCTGACTGACCGTCGGTCTGCGGGTGATAAGTCGTACTAAGCAAGACCTCGGTCCCCAACGCCTTCTGCAGGCTCTCCCAAAATCTAGAGGTGGAATGAGGATCCCTGTCGGATACAACAGACACCGGTACTCTATGAAGACGGATGATCTCTCGAACGTACAACCGGCTCAAGGTGTCAACCGTGTCAGTCATCCGCATAGCTAAGAAGTGCGCCGACTTGGTCAGTCGGTCAACCACAAACCAAACAGCGTCGTGCCCTCTTGGCGACCTCAGCAATCCACTCACGAAGTCCATCGTGACATGATCCCACTTCCACTCTACGATCGGTAGTTGCTGGAGCAACCCGGCGGGACGCTGATGCTCAGCCTTCACTTGCTGACAAGTAAGGCATCTAGAAACGAACCCTACGACTGCTCTACGCATCCCGCTCCACCAGAACTGTCGTCGGATGTCCTGATACATCTTGGTGCCACCTGGGTGTACAGCAAGACGAGAGTGATGACACTCTCTCAACACAACGTCTCTATAGCCTCGTGGCACAAACAGCCGTCCTCGATAACGTAGACCCTGCTCGGCACTCTACTCCCAGCCCTCGGTATCAACACCGCTGATCATCCTCTCTCGGATCTCTGTCGTCTCGGCATCCTCGGCCTGTGCTTCCAGCACACGAGCAACTAGTGTGGGCTGAGCCACCAACGAACACATAGACATGTCATACATGATCTCCTCTAGCTCAAGTTTGAACGAGCTCAACTCCTCCATCATGTCCCACTCTCGGACTGATATACTAGCAATGCAGTGAGTCGACTTCCTACTCAGGGCATCGGCGACGACGTTCGCCTTGCTCGGATGATAGAGCAGCTCGAAGTTGTACTCCTCGAGTAGCTCCATCCACCGCCTCTGGCGCATTTTCAAGTTCCGCTGAGAAAAGATATACTTGAGGCTCTTGTGATCCGAGAATACCCGGAATCGCTCTCCATACAAGTAGTATCGCCAACTCTTCAGAGCAAAGACCACTGCTGCCAAGTCTAGATCATGGGTAGGGTAGTTGCGCTCATGTATCTTCTGTTAGTCTTAGTGCCCGTAGTTCAATCCTAAATGTCCAAATGTATATATCATCGTTAGCAATAAAATTAAAGCGGCTTTATATTACTTATGTGTTGGAGTAATATATCGATGTGTGCTCTGATCTATGCCCACCATGCGAATAGAACCATAGATCGAGATAGATCACACTCGATGGGTCCCTAGTCAACAAAGCTTCACTAGAAGCGACTAGTATGAAAGATGGCTCTTTATGGCTTACGTTCTGTTAGTCATTGGAATGAGATTCCGGAGTCTGATCATAGATATCATGTGGGACATGATATTGGACGACCCGCCCTGAATATGTGCCATAGATTAAGTCATGAACATATTCAGTGTTGTAGCTTGTCATGTATCCTTAGACCAAGGAGTCTTTGTGATCGCTATGTAGTCAACAACCTTGTTTGACCTGAGCCTAACGTTGTCCGTAACAGGGCTTCCATAACGGCCAGGATTGGCTTGGGGACGGGCTACATGAGTGACACGAAAGACGGCTAAGGGATTTATCCCTCATACTAAGGTATGGGAAAGATATCGGTTCTCGGCCGCTTGATCGAGAGTGACTGGAAGAATAGCATGGCCATGCACATGATACTGGGTATCATATCTTCAGTCATCTCACATATCAAGGAACGGTGATTGAGAATAATAAGGATGACGGCTCTATGCCTTATCTCAATCAGGATATCGGAGATAAAAGGATAATGACAGGGACGACGGAAAGGTTAGAATCGACAGGGTCGATTCGTTATGTAGTGTCAGGCAATACTAAAGTCTCGTTAGTTGCCACTTAAATAGGATCAAGTAAAATGGGATTTTACGTTGATCTATTGACATGCATAAACCTAAGGGTCACACCGGAGGATGAAACTCATTGACACATTTATGGAGAATGGCCAAAAGGGAGTTGTCTCGGGACATGACCAAAACTGGGTTTTGGGTCATGTGCCCGTAAGTGAATAGGACTTTACGGATCGAGATAAGGCTTGGAGTCTTGGGATTGATCGCGTCGGATAATGTTGGACATTTCCGGTATGGAAGGCATGGAGGCGATGAGCGAATCACGGGACCTCGTTGGAAATGGTCACGGGCCATGTTCCAAGAGGCCCATGAAAGGCCCATGCAACCAAGGCCCATGGAACTAATTAATCAAGTCTTGATTAATTAGTACTAAGTAAGCAAGACAAGGATTAAGGTGTTGGTGATTCACCACCTAACACAATCTTGTCTTGCCATACTTTGTCCTATTTACACCTTACTTGACACCATACTTGTCCCATGCCTTTAGTTGGACAAGTATGGGTTTTGTTATGTTTAAGTCATCTTTTTTCAACATAACAAAGACAAGACAAGAATAGGAAACACATTTTCTCTCCCTCTTCCATGGCCATTTCGGGTTTGGCTAGTTTCCTCCTCCATTTTTGTGTTCTTGAGTCCTCAAAGAGAAGAACTACGTGGCTTTGATTCCCATGTGGATACGTAGGCGTCTTGGAGACTCAAGCCAATCATTCGTTAACCGGTGTTCTTGTTTTGGTAAGAACTAGTGCTGAATTTTTCTCTTGTTAATCCATTCTTTGTTAGTTGTTTCATGGTTCTAATTGTCTCTTGGTTTTCATTGATTTTCCGCTGCGAGTTGGTTCATCTCCAACCTTACCTCGAGACCCAACAGTGGTATCAGAGCCGTGCTACCTTCGGGATTCACAAGACGGTGTTCAAAGTTTCGGTTTTGCTTGAAAGTTTCGTTTTTGGCATGTTGTTTTGCTAAATTGTTTGATAACATGTTTTAAATTATTGTTTATGGATTTAATGCATGTAAAATGAATTTTTGAAAATTATTTCAAATCTGGAAATTTTGAAAAAAATTTGATTTTTCGGGTCTCGGGAGCGGGACTCTCGGGGAGCCGAAACCGGGACCGAACGGGGCTCCGTTGGACGGAGCTAGGCCAAGCATGACCATTGGATGGTTGATATGCCAAGGCTAAACCGTTTTGTTAGTTATGACGAGTTTGGAACCGTCATGACGAACTCGAAGATCAAATGTTCAAAAGTTTCATTTTTGAACGGTTTCGATAAACCGAGCATCAAAAATTTTCGAAACTTGGCTATTAATTAAAACCGGAAAATCACATGATGTTTGATAACATTCTTGTTTGATAACACGATGTGTGATGTGATGTTGGCATGGTGCACATAATAGCCCCGAGCTCAATTTAATTATTTATCGCTTTTCACGGCCTGCGAGCCGTTAGAGGTAACGTGTAATTATTCTTTCAAGGTGTGGTCGTCGAACCACTTGTTTGTAATATTTATTTATTCCCGACCTGCGAGTCGTGTATTAAATTGTAATATTTTACTCAAGATGAAGAAAGGGCGAAAAGGTCATTTGGTGGCTTTTCGGGTGTTGGCATCGGCTTGGAGTCGGTGGAGCTCAAGAAGCTAGTGGGAGTTAGTTTAGGGGGCTATTATGTGCACATTTATCGCTTTATGCTTGGTTTAGTTTATGCATGATTAATTCTATGTGCTTTAGAATTGCATGCCTAACTTTATTTACCGAGCATATCACCTCACATGCAAAGATAAAATTGGAATTTTAATCCTTGTGTGTGAACCCTTAGAACCGTCATTGCATTGGATGTAGTTGACGGGTTCAAAGGAAGAATTACATTGGATGTAATTTGAGGCATCATTGCATTTGGAATGTAGTTGATGTGCTCATCGCATCTAGGATGTGCCAAAGTTTTGAACACAACTGGACAAGTAAAAGCGGGTCATGTCCGATACCTCCCAATCATCAACACCTTACTACCTCCCCGTCCTATGGGTGTCGTGCGCATTAGCGGAGCATCCATGGGAAAGCGGGGTAGTAGGTTTGGACGACATATGTGGGTGTCGTGCGCATTAGCGGAGCACCTACATAGTGACGAGCCATAGTTGAAAATTGGTGGACCCGACTACGATTCTTAGCCTGAGGTTGAGCTAGGGTAACAGATAGGGTAAGTCGTGTACATAAGTACATACCCTAGCCAGGAGTCACATTGGATGTGATTGGATGGATTCCTACCTACATAGCTCGATTAAGTGGTGAGCATTAGTTCAGCTTAATCGAGTGAATCAAGGATCTTGGTTTCAGATTCTAAAGGTTTAGAATTGATTGTTGGTGTTTAAGCTTGATCTTCATAAAATTTATTCAGTTTACTGATTGAATTTTATCTGTTGTAGATCAAATGGCAAATTCAGCGAACATTAATAGTTTGTCATTAAAAACCATTCTTGACAGGGTCAAGCTCAATGGGACAAACTATTTGGACTGGTACAGAATTTTTGAGGATAGTCCTCAAGTCTGAACGCAAAGAATATGTCCTTGACAAGGCTGTCTCTAAGACCATATCAGAGTTACATGAAGTGTCATCAGCTGCTGAGAAGAATATCTCAGGGATCTGGGATCCAAGGATATTCTGATGGTCAACAAGGGAATTGGAAGTGGCAAGGGCTGGGCCCATGCGCACTTGGCAGGAAAGATGAGACACCTGAGAATGTCTGCTTCTACTGCCAACAGCCTGGTCATTGGAACCGGGATTACAGGAAGTTCACGGCTGATCTGAAGAAGGGCAGTGGGACTGCGCCTTCATCAAATAGCCTGGATGATCTGAAGAAGGGCAGTAGGACTGCGCCTTCATCAGGAAACCTGGATGATCTAAGGAAGGGCGGTGGGACCGTGCCTTCATTCGGTATTAACTCTATAGAGCTACATCTCTCTACTTCCAAAGATTCATGGGTATTAGATACCATGACTGAATCTCACACATGCACTAATATATGGTGGCTGAAAGTAGGAGAGATTTGGAAAGCACGAAATGGACCTCAGAGTTGTGGCAACTGCTGTAGGATCCATGAGTCTTGCTTTGCCAAGAGGCCTTGTCTTAGTATTGTATAATGTATATTGCATACCTACTCTTAGTAGGAATATTATATCTGTATCCGTGTTTGACAAGGAAGGATATAATGTTAATATTGGAAATAGAGTTTTCAATGTTCTATGCAATGATATGTTTTATACCAGTACTGACATGGTTGGAGGATTGTACATATTAGATATGGGTAACAATGCCTCAAGTTCTATATATTCCGTTAATAGCAAGAGGTCTAAATCCAACGATTTAAACCTAACTCTGTTATGGTACTGTCATTTGGGTCGCATAAACAAGAAGCACCTATCAGCACTTCAGAAGTGCGGGCTTTCAGGTTCATTCGAATTCCATTCGATCGATAGGTGCAAGGTTTGTTTGATGGGCAAAATGACTAAAGTGCCCTTTATCGATCGCGATGAAAGGGCGGGTGAATTATTGGGGTTGATACACTCGAATGTGTGTAGACCAATAAGTTCACTTGCCAGGAGGGGTTTTAGCTACTTTATCACATTTACTGATGATTACAGTAAATATGGTTATGTCTATTCGGTGAGACATAAGTCTGAAGCTTTTGATAAATTCAAAGAGTTTAAGACTATAGTAGAAAACCAGCTCGACAAAGGTATTAAGGCACTTCGATTGGATCGAGGTGGAAAATACTTGACCACAGAGTTATTAGATCATCTAAAAGAGAATGGGATCCTTTTGAAATGGACTCCTCCTAGGTCACTGTAGTTGAAAGGTGTAGCCAAACGGAGAAATCGGACATTGTTAGACAATGGTCTGTTCCATGATTAGTTGGACTGATCTCCCAATCTCTTTTAGGGGTTTTGCTCTAGAGACGACCGCATTCATAGTGAATCGGGCTTCGACGAATGGTGTGGAATGGACACCATTTTAAAAATGGTAAGGGATGATGCCCGCTTTGTCCTTCCTAAAGATTTGTGGTTGCGAGGCTTATGTGAAACATTTGGTTTCGACTAAGCTCTAACCAAGATCTGAGATATGCACCTTCGTGTGGTATCCCAAAGCAACAAGGGGATACTATTTCTACAATCCCAGTGAGAACATGGTGTTCGTCGCTTGGGGTGGGGTCTTTATGGAAAAGAAGTTTTGTTTCCAAAGACGTCATTGGGAGGACTGTGCATCTCGAAGAAATTCAGGATGGTACAGATCTGTCTAAACCAATTGGCAACCCAGTAGAAAGGAGCCAGAGATTGTCGTAGAGTAAGAACCAATTCCTGTTACAATTCCGGAAGGTCCAAGGCGATTTGAAAGGATCAATCTTCCACCTCCAAGATATGGTATCCGGAGGTGACAATGAAGTCATGGTGGATCACGATGATCCAGCCACCTTTCAGGAAGTCGTGGATGGGCCCAACTCCGAGTTATGGCTGGGAGCCATGAGGGAGGAAATGCAATCCATGTCGGACAACCGAGTCTGGGAACCGGTTGATCCCATCAATGGTGTGAGGACCATAGGATGCAAATGGATCTTCAAGGTGAAGTTTGACATGGACGGCAACCCTCTGACCTACAAAGCTCAACTGGTGGCGAAAGGTTATAGGCAGATCCAATGGATTGACTATGAGGAAACCTTCTCCTTAGTGGCTATGGTCAAAATCGATCCAAATTCTTCTTGACATAACTGCGTATCATAATTACGAGATATGGCAAGTGGATGTCAAAACCGCTTTCCTAAATGGAAATTTGACTGAGTACGTTTGTATGTCTCGGCCCAAAGGTTTTGACGATCCGAAGAATAAAGGAAAGATTTATAAGTTGTTGAAATCCATTTATGGATTGAAACGAACTTCTCGGAGTTGGATCCTTCGTTTTGATGAAGCTGTAATTGGATTTGGCTTAATCAAGAACGAGGATGAATCTTGCGTTTATAAGAAGGCTAGTGGGAGCAATATTACCTTTCTGGTTCTCATTGAAAACGACATCCCAACCTTGCACGAGACTAAAGCTTGGTTGAGGAAGTGTTCTTCAATAAAGGACTTAGGCGATGCTTCTCATATCTTAAGGATTAAGATATGTAGAGATCGCACCAAGAGGGTCTTGGATTTAAGTCAGGGAACCTATGTGAACAAGGCATTGAGTAGGTTCTTAATGCTCGATTCAAAGAAAGGACTCTTACCCACTAGTCATGGCATTCATCTCAGCAAGACTCAGTGTCCTAAGACACCTGATGAGCTGAAAAGGATGATGAGAATCCTATGCGCCTGGGGGCAGGATCGATCATATATGCCATGACATGTATGAGACCAGACGTCTCGTAAGCCTTATGTTGTACCAGTAGACATCATTCTAACCCGGGGGAAAGATGATGCTGAACTAGTCGTCGAAGGATGAGTAGACGCTAGTTTTCCAAGACAAATCCAGATGACTTTAGAAGTCAATCAGGATATGTGTTTACGCTGAATGGCAGAGCTTTAGCTGGGAAAGCGTAAAGCAAGATACCATTGCCGAATCTACGACAGAGGCCAAGTACATGGATGCTGCAGAGGCAGCTAAGGAGGCTATGTGGATTTGGAAATTCATGGCAGGGCTGAGTGTAATTAAAAACCCATCCAGTCCGGTGAATCCATTTTGCGACAACACAAGGGCCATTGCGCAAGCTAAAAGCCTAGATCGCATAACAAATCCAAACATGTACTGCGGCGTATCCACCTCATCAGATAAATACTGAACTGAGGTGAAGTGAAGATAACCGATATTGCAACAGATGATAACATAGCCAACTCGTTGACTAAGGCAGTGTCACTGCCTGAACATGTTAGACATGTAAAGTCGATGGGGACATATAGGAGTTTAGATTGGAACTAGGGCAAGTGGGAGATTGTTAGTCTTAGTGCCCGTAGTTCAATCCTAAATGTCCAAATGTATATATCATCGTTAGCAATAAAATTAAAGCGGCTTTATATTACTTATGTGTTGGAGTAATATATCGATGTGTGCTCTGATCTATGCCCACCATGCGAATAGAACCATAGATCGAGATAGATCACACTCGATGGGTCCCTAGTCAACAAAGCTTCACTAGAAGCGACTAGTATGAAAGATGGCTCTTTATGGCTTACGTTCTGTTAGTCATTGGAATGAGATTCCGGAGTCTGATCATAGATATCATGTGGGACATGATATTGGACGACCCGCCCTGAATATGTGCCATAGATTAAGTCATGAACATATTCAGTGTTGTAGCTTGTCATGTATCCTTAGACCAAGGAGTCTTTGTGATCGCTATGTAGTCAACAACCTTGTTTGACCTGAGCCTAACGTTGTCCGTAACAGGGCTTCCATAACGGCCAGGATTGGCTTGGGGACGGGCTACATGAGTGACACGAAAGACGGCTAAGGGATTTATCCCTCATACTAAGGTATGGGAAAGATATCGGTTCTCGGCCGCTTGATCGAGAGTGACTGGAAGAATAGCATGGCCATGCACATGATACTGGGTATCATATCTTCAGTCATCTCACATATCAAGGAACGGTGATTGAGAATAATAAGGATGACGGCTCTATGCCTTATCTCAATCAGGATATCGGAGATAAAAGGATAATGACAGGGACGACGGAAAGGTTAGAATCGACAGGGTCGATTCGTTATGTAGTGTCAGGCAATACTAAAGTCTCGTTAGTTGCCACTTAAATAGGATCAAGTAAAATGGGATTTTACGTTGATCTATTGACATGCATA
This sequence comes from Erodium maritimum, assembly GCA_963921825.1. NCBI lineage: Eukaryota > Viridiplantae > Streptophyta > Magnoliopsida > Geraniales > Geraniaceae > Erodium > Erodium maritimum. Next base: position 45,198,455 of record OY997595.1, on the reverse strand, counting down.
AACCTAAGGGTCACACCGGAGGATGAAACTCATTGACACATTTATGGAGAATGGCCAAAAGGGAGTTGTCTCGGGACATGACCAAAACTGGGTTTTGGGTCATGTGCCCGTAAGTGAATAGGACTTTACGGATCGAGATAAGGCTTGGAGTCTTGGGATTGATCGCGTCGGATAATGTTGGACATTTCCGGTATGGAAGGCATGGAGGCGATGAGCGAATCACGGGACCTCGTTGGAAATGGTCACGGGCCATGTTCCAAGAGGCCCATGAAAGGCCCATGCAACCAAGGCCCATGGAACTAATTAATCAAGTCTTGATTAATTAGTACTAAGTAAGCAAGACAAGGATTAAGGTGTTGGTGATTCACCACCTAACACAATCTTGTCTTGCCATACTTTGTCCTATTTACACCTTACTTGACACCATACTTGTCCCATGCCTTTAGTTGGACAAGTATGGGTTTTGTTATGTTTAAGTCATCTTTTTTCAACATAACAAAGACAAGACAAGAATAGGAAACACATTTTCTCTCCCTCTTCCATGGCCATTTCGGGTTTGGCTAGTTTCCTCCTCCATTTTTGTGTTCTTGAGTCCTCAAAGAGAAGAACTACGTGGCTTTGATTCCCATGTGGATACGTAGGCGTCTTGGAGACTCAAGCCAATCATTCGTTAACCGGTGTTCTTGTTTTGGTAAGAACTAGTGCTGAATTTTTCTCTTGTTAATCCATTCTTTGTTAGTTGTTTCATGGTTCTAATTGTCTCTTGGTTTTCATTGATTTTCCGCTGCGAGTTGGTTCATCTCCAACCTTACCTCGAGACCCAACATCTTCAACTGTCTGGAGCCATAGGCAACCACCTTCCCCGACTGCATCAGAACACATCCTAGTCCCTCACCGGATGCATCACAGTACACATCATACCCGACCCCGCGCTCCGACACTATCAACACGGGCGCGGTGGTCAAACGAGCCTTCAGATCGGTAAAGGAGTGCTCACACTCATCGGTCCACAGAAACTCTGCTCCTTTTCGTGTCAGTGCGGTCATCGGCGCGGCCAGACGTGAGAAGTCCTGGACGAACCGTCGATAGTATCCCGTCAATCCCAGGAAGCTACGGATCTCAAATACACTCTTGGGCCATGCCCACTTCGAAACTGCATCGATCTTTGCCGGGTCGACTAAGATACCCTCTCGGGACACAACATGCCCGAGGAACTTCACCTCGGCGAGCTAGAACTCGCACTTCTACAGGTTGTCGTACAACTTGTGAGTGCGCAACAACGTCAAAACGCTCCTCAGGTGCTCCTCATGCACCTCCTCACTCGGCGAATAAATCACAATGTCGTCCACAAACACCACGACAAACTAGTCCAGGTACGGTCGGAAAATACCGTTCATCAGGTCCATGAACGCTCCAGGTGCGTTCGTCAATCCGAACGACATTACTAGGAACTTGAAATGTCTGTACCGAGTCCGGAATGCGGTCTTCGCCACATCCTCCTCCCAAACTCTCAACTGGTAGTACCCTGATCGAAGATCAATCTTCGAGAAGCACTTCTCTCCTCTCAGCTGATCGAACAAGTCATCGATCCTCGGCATCCTATAGCGATTCTTCACCGTAACCGGGTTCAACTTCCGGTAATCAATGCAAATCCTCAGTGCTCCTCCATTCTTTTTCACGAAGAGGGCGGGTGCTCCCCCGGAGCAACGTTCAAACGGATGAATCCCTTCTCCTGAAGCTCCTCAAGTTGTCGCTTCAGCTCGACCAACTCGGCTGGTGCAAACCTATACGTGGTCATAGAGATCGGCGCCGTACCCGGGATCAAGTAGATCCTAAACTCCACCTCGCGTGCCGGCGGTAGACTTGACTGCTCCTTCGGAAAGACCTCCGGGAACTCACATACCACTCTCGTCAGCTCTCTACTCTGCACGACCTCCTTCTCATCTCCCACGGTCAAAGCAGACAGGAGGACTCCGCTCCTACTACCCAAGATACAAGTAACGACTCTGTCGCCCGACACCACTATCACCTGCCGTCGATAGCAATCAATCGATGCTCGATACCTCGCGAGACAGTCCATCCCCAATATCACGTCGAAAGCCGTCATGTCCAAAACAAGTAAGTCACCAATAAAAGGGAAATCAGCCACTCTAATCTCACAATCAAGACAAACGGTCCTTAAGACCACATCTCCCGTAACCGGGGTATCAAGACATAGGGTTCGACTCAACGTCTCCACCCTCAACCCCAAAGAATCATCAAAAGTAGAAGAGATGAAAGAATGTGAAGCCCTAGTATCAAATAAGAAAGACGCCCAAGAATTATAAAGCACACACGTACCCTGGGTAGTCTCATGACCGGAGAACTGTCTCTCAGCTCTGGAGTCAGTGACTGCATAGACTCGGCCCTGCTGTGCCTGGGGTCCTCCCCTCGGGGGTGGTGGAAGTGCCACCTGATGTGAAGTCCTCGGCTGCTGTCTCTGTGCTGGTGACCCCACCGCCTGACACGGGGCCCTCGGAGGTTGTGCCTGACGCGGTCGAATAGGGGGTGCCTGGCGAGGCTGCGCCTACTGAGGTCTCGGCGCTGGCGCTCCTCTAACTCGATCGAGACACGTGAAAGAGAGGTGTCCATGTCTGCCGCACTAATAGCACGTCCTCCCATCAGAACGCGGTCTGTCCCCGAATCTCGGCGGACGGTCAATCTGATGATCTTCATGTCCGCTGCTCCTCGGGCAGTCTCGAGCTAGGTGGCCCAACTGCCTACACAATGGGCACAACTGCGCTACCGGGGCAGGTCCAACTGACGCTACTGCTTCGACCCGGCGCATGCCACCAGACTGGAGCTGTGGCTGAAAAGATCCAGAGACCCTCTGCCTCCTCGGATCGCGGCTCTCGGACGGCCTCAGAAGGCCACTTGGCCTCGGCCTGATCTCCTGCGCCCTGGCGGTCGCCCGAAAGTGCCTCTCCACAGCTAGTGCCTGGTCCACTAGTGCCGAATAGTCCTCAGTCCCGAAAGCAATGACTCGATCCGCGATGGACGGGATGAGTCCTCTCTCGAAACGCCTACAATGGCTATCCTCGGTCTGTACCATCTCTGGTGCGAAGCGAGACAAGGATGTAAACCTCGCCTCATACTCCGAGACGGTCATCCCTCTTTGATGCAGTTCCAAGAACTGTTGGTGCCTTTCGTGTCGAACAAATCGAGGGAAATACTGCTCCAGGAACAGTCTGCTGAACAACTGGAAATCATCTCCAACTCTGGTCTGCACATGCTGCCACAAGTGGTACGCCCCCCCTCTAGCTGAAATGTCGCAAAAGATACCCTTAGGCGACCATCAGATACCCAGACGTATCAAGATTGCGGGTAATCCACTCCAGCCACCCTACTGCTGCCTCGGGGTCTGACCCCCTGGAATAGACTAGTGTGACCAGCCTGCGGAAATCTCTGAGAGCATGGGCCATATAGCTGTCAATCTAACCTGGCCTCTCAACAGCGGCTGCGGTAGGAGTAGGCATAGTCTCTGGTGTCGGTGCTGCAGTCTCTCTCTGGGCGCTGATCACCGCGAGAACTGCGCCAACCACCTCCTCTAGAGGGGTTGCCTGGGTCGGCTCTACGACCGGAGGAGCTCTGGGTGGTAACCCTGACGTCCCAGCCCCAACTCCCTCGTGCTCTGCAGAAGTAGCACCCTGGGCTGCCTGCACAATGGCAAGTGGCTGCCCCTGGCCCCCAACTAGACGACTCCTGGTGCCTCTCGGAACGTAAACGCGAGACATGTCGTATACATGTTGCACGGATAACGCACATGTTCAGTTTCTCAGTTTAGAACAAAGCGGTTCGATTAAAACACAAGCGTTCACACACGTTTCACAAAGTTCACACTCGGACCAACAGTATTTAGTATCACTATAGTCATATATAATACTTCATATAATCACAGAAGTCCGCACACTTGTGCGTCTCACAGCATCAATCACACAATTCAACCATCTCCCACAGGAGGCACAGTTTCAAACAAGTCACACAAGCGACATACAGGACCGGCATACACCTCGGTTGGGTATCTTCCCATAGGATGGGGTACAATCACCACACAAAAAATTCCGCAAGCCCTTGCATTAATTCCTTTCCACATGTTCTCAACCTTTTACTTTCTATCACAACATTCATGTCGATCTCGCGTCGTTACAACCCAATTCAGGCGTCCCTCAGTCTCGTTATAAGCACCTGACATCCCCTTATCACGTTCGACTACAGTGGCGCCCCTGAGTCAACCCGTGATAGTACAAACACTTCAGTTTTGCATAAATTTCGGCATGACCCGTTCGTATATTCCACTAACCATCCGCTTAAGCGGGACATTTAATAAACAAACCGCACACGGCGTTCAGCACAAAAAGCACACCACAAACATCGAAAAACACACCACTGTACAACATCGCAAATACACAACTCGGTTCTCGGTAATTCTCGATTACTACCCGGCCAAGTCAACATTTCAATCAAGCCAATCATTCAATCAACGGCCGACCAAGACGGCAACCCAATAGCGACTAATTAACCAAGACAACCAAATCATAACTAGTTTGAGCATCGCTCGTTAAACCAACATCGATCTCAACCGATCGACATCATAGATCAACTAAGGTATACAACGAACTGAGGATAAGGTACAAATCAAACAAGGAAGATAGCATAACATAAAGAAGGCAAGACTTAAACAAACAACTCCAACAATCGAGACTTTTGTCGTTTCGACTCTACGCATAGGATATTTCCGCCTTGCGTCACCGAGCACTACGAATTTAATCACCTAACTCTACCCACCTAATTGATGTATGGTCTGAGGTTTTGAAAAACAATTTCAAAATGTAACCAGGCTCTGATACCAAATTGTCACGCCCCAAATCCGGTTTTGACCGGACTCGAGACGTGAGCTAGGAATAGTAATAAAATAATAATAAAGTTAAAGTAAAAGGGAAACAACTCCAAACCGTTAAAATTCCAAATAACGATTAAGATGAAAATAAGTCAAATGCTCAGTCCTAAACACGTAAGAAAAGTAGTTCAATACAAGGTGAAAAGTACATCCAACTATAATAAGCCACCCGGATCCTCCAGGAACTCCCGAGTCCCTAAGCAGTCTCTAAGTCTACTCACCAAGGAAACATGTACAAACAGTAAGCATGAAGGGGGTGAGCTTACGCTCAGTAGGAAAAGCAACAATGTGAAAGAAACCCCCGCTTGGCAAGGAAACACAATTTGTACAATTATCCAAAGGTTCTGAATAGTACGATTAACCAAAGAAAACGCCATAATCAAATATTAACAAGAATTGCAATGCTTAATAAAATAGTAACTCAAGGAGATCAAAGGAGCGGCAGTTTATTCTTTAAGTTAAAAGCAATTAAAGAAAACACGTATAACGTCACATAGATAACTTAAACCACAATACTCTGATCCACAATTGGTCAATGTATCATATCGGATTGCCCCTCGGCCCAGAGGAGACACATATCGTTGAGGCTACCGGAAACATCCCTAAGGGGACACATATCATCGGAATTCTCGGAAATATCCCCAAAGGACCATAGATCATCGGGGTGAAGTAAGATGTCCTCCCGGAAACGCTCCCGCAGGAACGCATACCCTCGGGGTGAAGCAACAAGTAAGCAATCCCCTCAGGGTAAACAACCTCACGTCATACCGGAATTCACTTCAGCCTAGACGTCTTCCCGGGATTCACATCGGGGTAACACAATACCAGAATTCGCATTGGTCTTCCCGAGATTCGCATCAGGGTTACCACAATTCATCGGCCTAGGTACTACCCTACACCGCCATTCCCCTCGGTGTAGGTACCATACTAGAACACACCCCATCTTAGAACACACAACAAGGAAACAATACGCAGCATAAAGTCATAGTACAACCATAGCTTAGAAACCCAAAAACCTTATCGCAACACGCCACAAAGAACTCACAGTAACCATCACGCTTACCAGCATAACTTACCAACCACGTTCCATCGGTCTATCAATCACACGATCATATCATTAGGCACAATCAATTCTTAATCAACAATCACTCAATCAATCATAACACAGATCAACCATTCACGTACAATCATCATAATTCATCTTATTTAGTATGACTCTTGTATTAACCTAAATACGGAGAATGCATCAATACCAAGGACGAACAATCATCAATAAGTAAATTCAACAAACAATCCTAAGGCTCGACATGGCCATTCTACCAGCAAGACAATTTCCCAAAGTATTGAAAGCGATTAAACTAGTGAATCACATCCTACATGCATACTAGTCTCTTCCGGTTATTAATATAATTGAAAAGCGGTTAATCTAGTGAATCACATCCTATATGCAAACTAGGACCTTTCCGGTTATTATTATCCTATAGGCATACTATTAAAACTATTTAAAAGTGGAGTTACTACTCTTCCCTACCGTGAAATCTCCAAAGCTTAATACTCCTAGCTGCTGACGTCCTGGCTAGCTTCCTCTCCGTCTTCTCACGAGGTCCAAGGGCCTCCTCCTCCTTCAAGTCCGGGTCCAAGGTCTTGGATCAAAAAAAGGCTATAATTAAAGACTAACCACGAGGCAGACAACTAAGTTAAAAAACCCCAACCGTTTGGTTCAAAAATCACATTTCGAAATAGACGCAAAACACCCAAAAAGGATTCAAAAGGACCAAAACTGGTCTGCCACGGATCGGGTCACTGAGCCGTGAGACTCCCCACCACGGATGACGTCACGGACCCGTGACGAGTGCCGTCACGGTCTCCCTCACGGAGCCGTGACGTCTCCCGTCACGGTGCCCGTCACGGATCCGTGACGGCCCAGGCCAATTCCGTCCTTCTTCTTCCTCCGTCCTCCTTTTCACGAAAAACAGTCCAAAAATTCCATTTTCAGACATCCAAAACCTCCAAACAGTCAAATAACTTCAATCTATCATTACCCAAGGTAGGATTCATCAAAACTCCAAATACCCAAGAGATTTCCCAAATCAAAAACACAAAAAACTCATAGATTTCAACATAAATCAATCATCTATTGCTCTAGAACATCAATTAACAACATAGAACTCAAAACCTAGCTAGTTCAGGCAAAACCCAATGAAACCCAAAGCTTGAAATGAATTGAAATGAGATTATGATAGTGTTCTTACCTTTAGAATGATGAGATGATGAAGAAGGTGGGCTTTTGAGAAGATTTTGGTGAAGGAAAGGCTTTAAAGGAGCTTCTTTTCCTTTGCTTCTTCTTCAAGATTCAATGGAGGCTCTTCTTTCTTCTCTCTCTAGCTATGTTCGGCCACCACGAGCAATTGTGCTGAAAATTGGTTGCTTCAATTGCTTTAAATGACCTAAATTGATGGAAGACCAAAAAGCCCTTTACTTTTTATCCCCTTAAGGGCACTTGTGAGGGGTAAAAGGGTACTTTTAGCCTCTTTTCTTCCCCTCCAAGCTAGCATGGACAAGTGTCCATGTAGGGACCACTTTTCCTTAGCTAAAAACTACAACACCTTAATTTAATTAGGATTTATCGATATAAAGTCACGATTTGACCAAAAATTGACTTTTCCAATATTACAGTCAAATTAAAAGAAATGGCCCAACTAAGCTAATTGTGATGACGGCTAAGCTTTTTGGACCTGGAAAGGTCCCGAACGACTCCCGGAGTCATCGGTTGACTTTTCCGGCCGAAAGTCAAACTTTGCCAGAAATCACCGGTCCGGCCGGGATCAACCGGGGGCGGTTCTTACAACACTCATCCTAGAATTCAATCTTCCCACAAACAAGAAAGGAGACCCTAAAAGAGTGAGGCACTCTTCTCTACCCACTTACAAAAATAAACACCGGTAAAAGAATAGAGAAACATGAGAAGGAAAATCCCAAGGAGAACCTCACAACTCACCCCCTCAGAAACCAAACCAAACACCCCCCCCCCCCCCAAAAAAAAACCCCAATAACCACCTATCTCAAACCAGCAAACCCCCAAAAAATCTTCCTTAAATCAAGTTTAGAGCAGGGGAAATTCTTTTGATTCTCAAGCACTTTAATGGAGCCTGTACGCACTGGTTGAAGGAGAAAGCATAGAACTTGTTGAAATGAGCCCATTCAATAGTATAATAAGAGTATTGTATGTTGGGTGTCGAGGTAGGGTTGGAGATGAACTAACTCGCAGCGGGAAATCAATGAAAACCAAGAGACGATTAAAACCATGGAACAACTAACAAAGAAGGGATTCACAAGAGAAAATTTCAGCACTATTTCTAACCAAAACAAGAACACCAGATAACGAATGATTGGCTTGAGGACTATGTATCCTCGTGGGAATCAAAGCCACGTAGTTTTTCTCTTTGAGGACTCAAGAACACAAAAATGGAGGTGGAAACAACTCTTGGCCGAAATTGTGGGGAAGAGGGAGAGAAAAATGTGTTTCGTATTCTTGTCTAGTGTTTGTTATGTTGAAAAAAGATTACTTAAACATAACAAAACTCATACTTGTCCAACTAAAGGTATGGGACAAGCATGGTGACAAGTAAGGTGTAAATAGGACAAATTATGGCCTTGGTTGCATACTTAATCCAAGCATGGGTTATGTGGTGAATCACCAACACCTTAATCCTTGTCATGCTTACTTAGTACTAATTAATCAAGACTTGATTAATTAGTTCCATGGGCCTTGGTTGCATGGGCCTTTCATGGGCCTCTTGGAACATGGCCCGTGGCCATTTCCAACGAGGTCCCGTGATTCGCTCATCGCCTCCAAGCCTTCCATACCGGAAATGTCCAACATTATCCGATGCGATCAATCCCAAGACTCCAAGCTTTGTCTCGATCCGTAAAGTCCTACTCACTTACGCACACATGACCCAAAACCCAGTTTTGGTCATGTCCCGAGACAACTCCCTTTTGGCCATTCTCCATAAATGTGTCAATGAGTTTCACCCTCTGGTGTGACCCTTATGTTTATGCATGTCAATAGATCAACGTAAAATCCCATTTTACTTTATCCTATTTAAGGGAAAACTAACGAGACTTTAGTATTGCCTGACACTGCATAATGAATCGACCCTGTCGATTCTAACCTTTCCGTCGTCCCTGCCATTATCCTTTTATCTCCGATATCCTGATTGAGATAAGGCATAGAGAAGTCATCCGTATTATTCTCAATCACTTTTCCTTGATATGTGAGATGACTGAATATATGATACCTAGTATCATGTGCATGACCATGCTATTCTTTCAGCCACTCTCGATCAAGCGGTCGAGAACCGATATCTTTCCCATACCGTAGTATGAGGGATAAATCCCTTAGCCGTTTTTCGTGTCACTCATGCAGTCAATCCCCAAGCCGATCCTGGCCGTTATGGAAGCCCTGTTACGGACAACGTTAGGCTCAGGTCAAACTCAGTTGTTTACTTCATATCGATCACAAAGACTCATTGGTCTAAGGATACATGACAACCTACGACAATGAGTATGTTCATGGCTTGATCTATGGCACATATTCATGTCGGGTCGTCCAATATCATGTCCCACATGGTATCTATGGTCGGACTCTAGAATCTCATTCCAATGACTAAAAGAACGTAATCCATAAGGAACCATCTTTCATACTAGTCGCTTCTAGTGAAGCTTTGTTAACTAGGGACCCATCGAGTGTGATTCATCTCGATCTATGGTTCTATTCACATGGTGGGCATAGATCAGAACACACATCGATATATTACTCCAACACAAAAGTAATATTAAGCCGCTTTACTTTTATTGCTAACGATGATATATACATTTGGACATTTAGGATTGAACTATGGGCACTAAGACTAACATTGTATTGCTAGCAAAACCTCTGCAGGGTTGAGATAGCACTTCTGAAATACCATTTTATTCCTTGCCAGCCAAGTCTCCTAGAGAATAATTGAAAAAATGTTCCTTCAAGCCTTGGTTATGCTATGTAGAAAATTCCAAGAGCAAAGGTTTTCTGAAATTTTTGCTTGGAGATACCCTTGAACCTTCCACCAACACATAACAGCCCCCCAAATTCTCCAAGATCTCGGACAGTCAGAGAACATATGATGAATGTGTTCAAAAATATTAGGGCAAAAACGGCAGAAGGAGTCAAGTAAAGATATTGAAATTCCCCTGGCTTCAAGATACATTTTGGTGGGGATAGCTTCCATACATGCTAACCAAGAGAATGCAGCAATTTTGGGGGGAATAGTAGGCTTCCATAATAATCCACTCCAAAACTTGTCCTCTCTGATTGAAGATAATTGAGAATACATAGCTTGTATAGAGAAGCCTTTATGTGCAACTTTCCAAACCAATTTATCACTGTGTATAGTAGAGAAAGCTTGCTTGTTCAGCAAATCACCCAGATCAGCAAGCTCATCCCATTCCCAACCTCTAATCTTTCTTCTAAAATGTAAATACCAATCTTCTTCAAACCAAAATTGATGGACTTTTTGATTGTGCTGAGAATTTATCACATACAACCTATGGAATTTGAGTTTCAATGGAATCTCAGCCAGCCAAAAATCATTCCAAAAATCAATCCTAGCCCCATCCCCCAAAATCCATTCCAAACCAGAACTACCAAATGCAACACTGAACCTCTCCTCAGATAAGAGACTGGTAAACTTGTTAAAGAAGCTATGGTCTTCAGTTATAGAAATGTTTGTAAGATCCCAATCAACAATATCCCACCTTAATTTATCATAGACAACTCTCTTCCACAAGGAATCAACCTCAAATGCAAATCTCCACCACCATTTTGCCAAAAGTGCAGCATTCATTAATTTTAAGGGATAATTCCATTTTAGTACCCTAAAACTTTCGGATTTCGTTTTTAGTACCCTAAATGTTTTTTGTGCCACTTCAATACCCTAAATCTTTGTTTATTCCAGTTTAGCACCCAACATCTGATTTTTTATCTATAAAAAATCATTTTTATTTTTCAAAAATTCAATTTGTTTAAACTACCGAAGGGTAGTGTTGGTATTACTATAAAAGATAGGGTCATGTGCAAGGCACATGACGTTTTTCCATCCAAAAATGGATGGAAAATCAGACATTGGGTACTAAACTAGAATAAACAAAGATTTAGGATACTGAAGTGGCACAAAAAACATTTAGGGTACTAAAAACGAAATCCGAAAGTTTTAGGGTACTAAAATGGAATTATCCCTAATTTTAATCTTCTGATCCCTAAGCCCCTTGTTCCTTTGGTCTACAAATCTGATCCCAATTGATCTTGTGTAGAGCTTTCCTAGTTAACTTTTCATTCCAAAGAAATCTTCTCATCATTTTTCCATCTCATTGATGACTCCCACTAGAGCTTTAAACAGTGATAAATGATAAAGAGGAATAGCACTAAGTGTTGACTTGATGAGAGTTATCCCCCCCCCCCCCCCCCTAAAGGAGAGCATATTAGATTGCCACAATGTAAGCTTGCTTTTGAACTTGTTGATAATTGGCTTCCAGGTTTTGAGTCTCCTAGGATTGGCTCCTAGGTGGAACCCCAAGTATTCAAAGGGCAATGAGGTTATCTCACAACCCAAAATTCCTGCCACTAGGAATTGTTTGTCATGGGTTTTAGATGTAGCAAATTTTCCTCATATCTTGTTGTCTCAAATGTTATAGTTTACACCAACCACACGTCTTAAGTAACTGTTATAGAAGGAGGACACAAAACCAAGACTCTTGAGGTGGATCCTATTACAAGAATTTGATATGGAAATTCGTGACAAAAACAGTAGAAAATACAATTGCAAATCATTTTTCACGAATTGAAAATTCTCATGAAGAAGAAGCGATACCATTCGGGATAAATTCCCTGATGAGCAACATTTTGGAATAGATTTAGGTAAGGCAGCGTAGTTTGAACATCATGAGACCCATTTGGTCACAGGACTAATGCCTCTAGGATTTACAACATATCAAAGGTGGAAGTTCCTAATAGAGGTAAAAGATTATTATTGGGATGACTATTTCTTATTCTAGCTTTATGCAGATTAAATAGTGAGGATGTGCGTTCCAAAGCATCATATGAAAGATATTTTGCATCATTTCCATAGTGGAGAAGCAGGCAGTTACTTTGCAAGTGTACGAACAATGCACAAGATATTCCAGTCAGGATATTATTGGCCTACTTTATTTCGAGATCCACATTCATGTGTGAAGCATTGTCATCGATGACAGAGAGCCGAAAACATTTCAAAGCGACATGAGATGCTTGTGGAAGTTGAGTGGTTTTATGTCTAAGGGATTGATTTAATGGGACCATTCCAAAAGTCAAAAGGGTATGAATATATCCTAGTAGCAATGGATTACGTTTTGAAATGGGCTGAAGTTGTGGGTCTTGCTATGAATGATGCCAAACTGTATTGTACATTTCTATGGAAGCACCTCTTTCCTCGGTTTGGTACACAAAGGGTGATAACAGTCGATAGAGGCAAAAAAATTTGCAACATCCAATTTTGGAAGCTTCTTCAACGCTATGGTGTTCATCATCGTTTAGCCACGTCTTATCATTTGTAACATAATGGAAAAATTGATATTACCAATAGGGAATTTAAACGAATATTATAGAAAATGGTTTGTTCTTTCAGGTAGAATTTGGCAGATAAACTAGATTTTGCTCTTTGGGCATACAAAATTTCCTTTAAGACTCCTATTGACATGTCTCTGTACCAACCAGAGTATGGAAAATCATGTCATCTACTAGTGGACCTTGATCATAAGGCATATTGGGAAACCAAATTGTTGAGCCCGTCGTTGGCATACTCAAACTTGTCTGATTATCAATGGATTTGTTGGACTCAGATCATTGTTGGGGGTCTACCAACAAGTTATGCTTACAAAAATAACTTATTTTCATCTTGCTAGACAAGTTGTGTTCATTAGTGTATGTTAAGATGTGTTGTCAAACCTTATGGTTTATACAAGCTAAGATGGCTAACCGATTACCAAGGAGACGATGCCATCGTGGTGAGCTTCCAAATGATTACCAATTACCGAGACTAATCAAATGATAGATCCATGGAAATGGAACCATCTTGTTGTGTTCTTAAGTTAAACAATTATTCCTACATACAAGTCATTACCTACATCCGAAGTTGTGTTAAATCAAAGGGGAAAGGTAGAAACTTACCCTTTTGTTTTTGTCACGAACAATATGTTACCCACTGTTTAAAATTGTTAAATGCGATACTTAAAGTATTGATCACTGAATTTTGTTAGTAAAAATGGACAAAATATTCCATTGCCTGCAGCTTATGGTAATTGTTGAACATTATGATCTCACAATGGAGACCGTTCCATGGCGATTTGGGGAGTACCGGACGCCAAAGGAGAATAGCAAAAAGGGGGATCTAGTGGGTCGTAGTGATTCAAACCCTAGCAGGGCTAGGTGTGCGTCCCCACACACACCTCATTGCTTCGTCTCGTGTTCATTAACCCTAGCGAGGCTGCTTGGCTAACCTCACCTCCGTCCTCCCGCGAATCGTTTCCATCACCGGGGGTGTCCATGGTCCTCTTTTTCGGGCTGGAGGGAGTGTCACCACTCGTGCATCAAGAAGGCTGAATCACGCTGAGACCCTTCGAGGCTGCATGACGCTCATGATGGGTGATAAGGGCGATGCGCCTTGCAGAATCTTGAACCCAAATAGGAAGACCCGCTGGTTAGGTAAGAGATCTTGTGTTGCTCTAGGCTCGCTTGGTCTTGCCCTTGGGGTGGTCGGGAGAGATGGCTAGAGTCGGGGGGACACGTGCTTTCGACTCCCAATGTGTACCAAGGAATTAGACCAGAGATCACGCACTATGGGTGAGACTGGCAGCCCTAGCGGGGAAAATCACGGGGGAACAACTAACCAAGACGGTGACAATGCTAGCTTGAGGGGTGGGGGTAGTGTCATTCTTGGGTCACAAATCCCAACGAGGGACCTCGGGGAGCGGATGATCACGACCAGAAGGGGTCCGAACAGTCCCTACAGATACCCGCCCGCAGATTGGGGGTCTCCTAAACCATGAGTGGTAGGTCAAAACAGGGAGGCACCTGAGTTGGATGGGTAGCCCGTTGGGGGCATTCCATTTCCTAGTGTGTGATACAACCACAGTGGAAACAGAATCTTAAGAGCCTTTCGTATTATAGTTTGATTGTGGTTGGCATAGCGTGCCCATGAATTAAGAGGCGAGTCGAGTGTTAGAGGGGCGTGGCCAGATGCTTTCGAATATGAAGCTTAAAGTCCCTCCTCAAGTAAAATTTACCGAATCTGTCTTAGTCTACACAAAGCCCCTTAATGCCCGCCCGACTTGAAGTCTTGTTTCCACCGTGAAGCCGTCCTAGGGAAGGTTGGATACCCATGCCCACATTTTAAGCTGTAAGAATGGAAGAGTGGCCGAGTTAACATGTGGGTGGAGATCCTCGAGAACCAGAGGCTCCTGCTTGAATGACTACGGTTCCCCTCGGTGAATCTGTTCCTTCTCCACCTGGGCGTGAAGTAGAAAATGAATCTTCCCCAGCCGAGATCCTTAATCACCAATATGTTGTGATGTGAGTCCTTCATCATGAATCCTTTCATGTAGGGTTTGTAAAAATGGTGGGACATGAACAGTCAGCCAGCTAAGTCGAATGCCATGTAGGTACGAATATGGGTAGCTGTCGGGTCCCGAGGGATGCAGATAATCTGATCCTCCTCTTCATTTATGTAGAGGGCATCAAAATCTTCCTATAGAGTGAGAAATTCCTCCATCGGAAGACAAGATAGGAGCTCAGTCGTGGTCTCGATCGGTCCTTAGGAGAGGTGATCGGTGTACGTCGAGGGTAAGGTAGATCTGTGGTCCCCGAAAATAAGATGGACCCGTTAGTCTTGGCAGAGAGCTCACCATCTTGCACCGCTTGGGATGGGCTGTATACAGCTAGTGGTGATATCATGTAGGATGGTAACAGATCTAGCCGTGGCTAGGGAGTAATTTCTACCAGAACGACGAATGTGTTGGTCCTTGTTGGTCCGCCGTGAGTTTGAGTATTTCTACCACAGAGGATTTCGGGTGATGCCTTGGGACGAAGGCCAACTTCCTCACCGTGAGAAGACGAAGCGGGCTGGAGATGGACGAGATGCTTTCCCTCGAGAGTGCTTCGCTTAATGAAGCCCGTTTGAGGAGCCAAAGGCATGATGGGGGGCATCTCGGGCAGTGATATCAAATTGGATCCGTTCGGGATGTCGACATGAGGCGATACCTAGTTGGAGACGGTGTGGTCAACCGCACCGGAGGTGGTGAAGGTGGTGGGTGTCACGCCCCAAATCCGGTTTTGACCGGACTCGAGACGCGAACTAGGAATAATAATTTAAACAGTAAATAAAAATGAATTTAATAATAATATCTCTGCAAAAACTTATATTCAGTTCAAAATTTAAGATTCAAAAGCTCAAACCAACAGAATAACAGAAAAAGTAGTTTAGTACAAAGTACGGTACGTCTCTAAAACATGAAATCTCCAGAAGCCTCAAGGAGCTCCCGAGCCCTGAGACCACCTCTAGGTCTACTCATCAAGAAAACATGTACAAACTAGTGAACAAGAAGGGGGTGAGCTTACGCACAGTAGGAAAAAGCAATAAAGTAAAAGAACCCTCGTTTTAATAATAAAACCGATTAGTACAATTATCCAACATGCACTAATGAAAGATCAACAAGAATTGCAATACTTAAAGAAGGTAACACTCAAGGAGATCAATGGGAAGATAACGAAATTACCAAAGGAATCAACTAAAGAAACACACAAATACCGAAATACTGATAATCAAACCACAAGACTCTGATCTGTACACTTGATTGTACATCATATCAGATTGCCCCTCGGTCCAGAGGATACACAATCATCGGGACTTCCGGAAATGTTCCCTAGGAACACATATCATCGGGAGTCCCGAAAATGTCCTCAAAGGATCATAGATCATCGGGGTGAACCAAGTAACATATCGTACCGGAAACGCACGTCGGCCTAGATATCTTCCCGGAACTACTCCCTCGGGGTAAACAATCACACGTCATACCGGAAACGCACATCGGCTTGGACGTCTTCCCGGAAACGCACATCGGGGTACATAATCATATACCATACCGGAACCGCACATCAGACTAGGTATCTTCCCGGCATGTCCACCTCGGGGTGCACACTCATATACCATACCGGAACCGCACATCGGACTAGGTATCTTCCCGGCATGTCCACCTCGGGGTGCACACTTAAACCACACTAGCATATCAAACAATACCGTCACACACATTGTCAAACCAAACTTACCGACATTACTTACCAACCACGTCCCATCGGTCTATCACTCACCCGATCATAACATTAGGCACAATCAATACGCATTCACACATCAATTCAACCAATCAAATCACGGATCAATCATTCATATTACAATCATCTTAGTTCATCTAGTTTAGTGTGACTCTTATATTAACCTAACGACGGAGCATGCATCAATACTAAGGACGAACAATCATCAACGATTACACTCAACAAGCAATCCTAAGGCTCGACATGGCCATTCTACCAGCACGACAATTTTCCAAAGTATTGAAAGCGGTTAACTAGTGAATCACATCCTATATGCATACTAAGACTCGTCCAATTATTATTGTAATTAAAAAACAGTTATTCTAGTGAATCACATCCTACATGCAAACTAGGACCTTTCCGGTTATTATTATCCTACAGGCATCCTATTAGCATTCTATAAATTAAGAGAGAATGGTACTTTTCCCTACCGAGAAAACTCCAAAGCCTAATACTCCTAGCTGTTGACGTCCTGGCTAGCTTCCTCTCCGTCTTCTCACGAGGTCCAAGGGTTCTCCTCCTCCGAGCTCGGGTCCAAGGTCTTGTATCAAAATTAAAACTATAATTAAGGACTAACCAAGGTGGTTTAAGAGACAACCATCTAAGCTAAAACCCCCAAACAACCGGTTCAAAACGAAGGATCGAATTAGATGAAAACACCCAAAAAGGACCCAAAACAGGTCTGCCACGAATCGGGTCACGGATCTGTGAGACCACCCGTCACGGATGACGTCACAGAACCGTGACGCGTGCCGTCACAGCCTCCGTCACGGAGCCGTGACGTCTCCCGTCACGTTACCTGTCACGGATCCGTGACGAGTCTGGGCAGACTCGTCCTTCTTCAATCTCCAGCTCCTTTTTCACGAAAATTACAGTAAAACCTCCATTTCTAACTTCTAAAAACTCCAAAAACAGTCATCTAACTCCAATCCATCACTACCCATGATAGGATTCATCAAAACTCCAAATACCCAAGAGATTTCTAACTCCAAAATAAACCAAAACTCAAAGATTTAAACAAAACCCAATCATCTACTTCACCAAAGTACCATCTAACAACAATCAACCACAAGGAAGATCAAAACCTAGCTAGTTTTTGCAAAACCCAATAATTAAATTGAATTGAAAAGAGATTGTGATAGAGTATCTACCTTTAGAATGAGAAGAGGATGAAGAAAGGAAGGTTTTGGTGAAGATTTGAGAAGAAGACACCCACCAAGCTTCTCCCTTTCACTTGCTTCTTCACCAAGCTTCAATGGAGGCTCTCCTAGCTTTCTCTCTTCCTTGGTTTCGGCTGCACTAGTGATGTGAGAGTTGATTTGGTTGTTCGAAATGCTTTAAAAAGACCTAAAACAGTTAAAGACCAAAAACCCTTTAGCTCTTATCCCCTTAAGGACAACTAGTGAGGGTAAAAAGGTCAATAGACGTCCTTTTATTCTCCTCCAAGCCAAAAGGGACAAGTGTCCTAGTGGGGACCCCTTGGCTTTTTAGAAATTTCCAGCACTTCCCAAATTAAGTCAAAATTGTCGATAAAAAGTCCCGGTTTGACCAAAAATTGACTTTTCCAATATTACAGGCGTTTGAAAGGAAATGGTCTAACTAAGCTGACCGTGGCGAAGGCTAAGCTTTTTGGGCCCCGGAAAGGTCCCGAATGACTCCCCGGAGTCATCGGTTGACTTTTCCAGCAAAAAGTCAACTTTCGCCAGAGTTCACCGGTTCGACCGGGATTGCTCGGAGGTGGTTCTTACAGTGGGATCCATGGTAGACGTGGTATTTGGTCGTAGGCAATATGGCACGAGTACAAAGAGCATAGGCGGCCACATAAAGAAGGAGAAAAACCTAGAAATCTAACATTGAAAATTATTATACAATGTTTCATTTAAAATAGTTATTTAGGATTATAAGTGTTTCATCTTTAAAGATAGATCAAATTAAAGATATTTAGTCAATAGAAGGCCTCTCTCCTAGTGTAATCTCCTTATGGTGAACTCTGTTTGAACACCTGTTGCCATGGGGTTCAGGTTCATCTATGGTTGGACAAGGCAAGGGCTCGACAACTAAGGTATGTGCTCGTAAAGTGGTGATGCAGACCAAGGTGCAGGCGAGTTGCTCTGGTGAACCTTGTTCGATCTCTGGGTCGAGAAAAGGTATATAGGACACGAGTAAGTTGGATACAGGGATTATTGGTAGTGATTCGAGCTTTTTGAACTCACGGGGAGTAGAGGTCCGATGCTATGCAACAAGTAGTCGATCAAGGTCCGATGGAGAGACGACGGAGGCGGCTTATCTTCAAGAAGATGAGGTATTCATCTACAATTTTCCATCTAAAACCAAAGTTACTTGGGTTTAAAACGTGTTCGTACAATCTTCCATCTAAAACCAAAGTTACTTGGTGAAATCGTATCAGCCTTTAATCCGCACCAACCGAACTGAAAAGGTAAGTTTTTTGGGTTTGTTCATCAGCAGCGGCGGGTGAGGCCATTTCCAGCCATAAGATCAATGGAAATTCTTTGTTCGTTGCCTTAACCAGACGTTGAAAATCGATTTCGGGGGAAAAACAGAGTCTCTGTGAGGTTAAGAAGGATTGACGTGGTGTCGTTGTAACGGAGAAGCTCTGTTAGGTTAAGAAGGGTTGTAGTGGACTCGTTGTAAATGAGAAGTCGAGCCTTAGTTCTCAAGAGCGAACAATCGTGATCAACTTCTCACCGACGATGTCTCCCCATTGAGAGATTCTCAAGCAGGTTTTCTCTTCATTCATCCCCTATTTCTTCGGTCTCTGCCATAGACTACGATCGAAAATAAGGGACGGTTCGGAGTCCGGTGATCTCAGGGGAGGCGGTGAGGCGGAGGTTACCAAGAAAACTCCCTCGAATCAAGGGATCATGATACGATCTTGCGATCTCTAAATCTGGGTTTCACTCTGCCTCTGTTCGTTTCAGATGGGCAGTTGGAGAAATAGTTATTTGTAGAGTTATTTATGGACCATCCCAATGCCCAAGAGCAAGGTCGACTCCCACATGTTCCGCAAATAAACGTGTTAAGTGAGGAAGCCCAAATGGTTTGTTTTGATAAGGAGGCCCTCTGGTTTCCAAAGGTCAGACAGTTGTTGGAACTTTTATTCGTCGAGATGAATCTGGTGGTAAGGGCGGGGAGTTGTGGAGGTCATGACCGGAGTTTTCCCTTATAAAGACTTTGATCGTTTTTCGCCTGAAACCGCTAAGAAAGGCAAAAGGTGTAGGAAGAAGACACATCCACAACCTTATGTCTCGATAACTCGATCACAAACTCATAGTGACCGTGAAATTATGGCCCAATATCGAAAAGAGACTTGGAGACTGTTTGTCACTCTAGGAACTTTAGGGAATTGAAGTTGTACGAACTTCTTTATTTGTCTTTTTATAGTTGACTTGTCAGTTTTACCGGTTATTTTGTTTTTTGTGTTTGAGATCGGTTGTTTGTTTTACTCTTTTTTGAAAGGATTTTTTAAAGTAACTGCCCGCCCCAATATTGCCCATGCCACGGCTGGATTCCATTCCTTCAAACCCGATAGTTCTCAGGGGTCCTGGAACTGGTAGAGATCATCTTTTCAAAAGTGCAGCATTATAATTAACTCCTTGCTTCTCAACTCACCCTCCTCTCCCTTGGATCTCCTCCTCCACCAAGCTTAACCAAAGGATTTTGTTCTGTCTCTTCCATGTAGCTCAAGTGAACATCTACTCACACAGTGTTTTTTCCATTATTCCTTTCTTGTCTCTATTTCGTCCAGATTCAGGCTCAATAAATCGCGCATAGTTAAATCATAAATTAAAATCTTAAAACCAAATATATGTATACCCATGTATAAGAATGGATTCCTAATATCTTTTTAATTTAACGAGTTCTTGTTATAAACCCATTAGAAGTTGAATCAGGTCATAGTTCTTTATCTCAGTCAAACTTAATTTTCTCAAAAAGAGTAGTTACATTTGATCTGGAGTTCTTTATAGTGTTGGATTAACTTTGTGTTGATCATATAAGAAAACACTTTTAATTTACCCCCCAAAACCGTACCATATACCAAACAGTAGGAATTATCGACTTGGCTCAGTATCTAAAATATTTCCCTTTTTCAGATAACAGAAAAACTGTTTGAGTCAAATGATAATACATTAGATTATTAGATGTCAACTTTTATTAGGATATTGATGAAAAGTAGGATATATTTTCCACCCATACTAGGATTCGTATTCAGATCATTATATAAACATGTCAATCCATGCACCAATCAGCCTTAGTTCCATGGAGATTTTCAAGAGACAAACAATGTGGACAACAACGAAACTTGCTCTTCTGTGCCTAACTCTAGCCCTTGTTCAAGCACCCACTCTGGCAGAGAAAAAGGTGAGCGTTTTCTGATTCTTGTTTGTCAAGGTATCTGAATTTGGACTCATGTTTGTCGTTTCTGTGAATTGTTATGACATAAAAGTCTTATGTGGTGTACTTGGGAGCCCATGAACATCCTGCTGAAGAACAATCGTTGGCTTATGTTAAGCGTGTTCGTGATTCTCACCATGAGTTCCTTTCATCCTTTGTGGGAAGGTACATTCTTGATCATGATCATTAGTAATTACAAGTTAACTTATTTGCATACCTTTTTGCTTAATCTAGTCTAGTAACTGGTTTCGTTTTGTGGGTATAATATATTCAGTCTCGCCAAGGCCAAAGATTCCATCTTTTACTCCTATGAGCACCATATCAATGGTTTTGCTGCTATGCTTGATGAGAAAGAGGCTGCTGAAATTGCCGGTAAGAGAGAGTGCAATTTAAGCTTGAGATTGTTCTGGTTTTTGTGTTTGTTTTTGATGAGACATAAGTATTGTTTGTGTGATGTTAATTGAGCATACTATATGTGCAGAACATCCAAAGGTTGTCTCAGTTTTCCTCAACAGAGGAAGGAAGGTACACACAACACATTCATGGGAAACCATGATGCTTGAGAAAGCTGGCAAGCTCAACCTCGATTCCATCTGGGCAAATGCCAGGTTTGGCAAGGACATTATCATCGCCAACATCGATAGCGGTAACTTAGTTGAGTTGTTCTCTAATATAATGTTAGAGCTAGGCTCCAATAAGGTTGATTTGTTAGATATTTTATAGGTGTTTGGCCCGAGGCTCCTAGCTTTAGTGATGAAGGATATGGACCGATCCCC
The DNA here is from genome assembly GCA_963921825.1 of Erodium maritimum. Lineage (NCBI taxonomy): Eukaryota > Viridiplantae > Streptophyta > Magnoliopsida > Geraniales > Geraniaceae > Erodium > Erodium maritimum. The sequence goes on along the minus strand of OY997595.1, from coordinate 45,176,893 downwards.
AAGAGGTGGAAAGGAAGATGCCAGAACAAGACCAAATCCATCCACGGAGCCCCTTGCAACAGAAAGCTAATTGGTGCAAGGTTTTACAACAGAGGGTACCCAAATATTAGCCTGATTGAGCCAATCCAGAGGTCCGCGAGAGACTTCGAGGGGCATGGGTCGCACACGTTGTCCACTGCTGGAGGGAACTTCGTGGAAGGAGCAATCTATAACGGTGTGTTCAATGGGACAGTGAAAGGAGGGTCTCCGAGAGCCAGAGTTGCAGCGTACAAGGTGTGCTGGCCCTTGTATGATGACGGCGGATGCTTTGATGCTGATACCCTTAAAGCAGTGGATGATGCAATTCATGACGGGGTTGATGTCATCTCCATGTCCCTTGGAGGACTCCCTTTACCGTACTTTGAGGATGCTGTGGCCATTGCCTCGTTTCACGCCGTCAAGCACGGTGTTGTCGTGGTTTGCTCTGCCGGGAACTCAGGGCCTGATTTCTCTACTGTAACCAATCTCGCTCCTTGGATCTTCACTGTTGGAGCTAGCACCATTGACAGATTGTACCGCAACTATGTTGAGCTCGGAAGTGGCCACACAATCTCGGTATGTACACATTTTCTGTCCATTGTTAAGATGTGCTGATCCAGGGTGAGAGCAAAGGAGCCCCTATCTTACCAGAACCAACACTCTATCCACTTATAAATTCCTTGCAAGCCAAAGCCTCCAATGCCAGTAACAATGACTAGTAAGTAGCACTAGCAATAGCAGTATTGTTAATTTGATTATATGATTCATGTGTGAAGTTGTATTTGCAGGTTGCTATGCAAGGCAGGGTCTCTGGATCCTGACAAGGTGGAGGGGAAGATTGTTTTGTGTTTGAGAGGCGATTTCGATAGGACCGACAAGGGTCATGTAGCATCTGTTGCTGGTGCTGTGGGGATGATTCTTCGCAACAAGGTTGAAGATGGAGATGAAGTTATGAGTGATGCTCATGTCCTTCCAGCTACACACATTACATACGGAGATGGTCTTGCTGTTTTGAGCTACATCAATTCTTCCAACAACCCAACGGCTTACATTACAAGCCCGCTGCAGAGATTTGGTGCAAAGCCTGCTCCCCAAGCCGGATCACGCCGGAGATCCTCAAGCCTGACATCACTGCACCTGGAGTGGATATCATAGCAACAGTAAGTCCTGTAGAAGCCAACGGTGGAGTAATGGACCTGCGAAGGACTGTGTATGATAGCTGGGATGGCACTTCCATGTCATGCCCCCATGTTTCTGGGATTGTAGGCCTGCTCAGAACCCTCTATCCTCATTGGACCCCTGCCGCCATCAAATCTGCAATCATGACAACAGGTATATACATTGCATTACAATCAGGAGATTTGCACCTGATTGTGCTCCTTGCATTACATATCATAATATATGTTGCATTTGCAGGTAGAGTGAGAGATGATGTTCCTGGGGTTATTCAAAATCCGTTTGGTGACAAGGCAACACCACTCCATTATGGCAGTGGCCACCTAAGGCCTAATCGCGCCCAAGATCCTGGCTTGGTCTATGACCTATCCATTGACGACTACCTCAACTTCCTATGTGCTTCCGGATACAATGCCACACAGATCCAATCTTTCTCCCAAGGCTTCAATTGCTCTTCTTCCTACAACCTTTTAGACTTCAACTATCCTTCCATCACTGTCCCACATTTCTCCAAACCGGTCACTGTGACGAGAAGGCTCAAGAACGTGGGATCTCCGGGCAAGTATGTCTCCAGGTCTGTGGAGCCTAGGGTGCTGGAGTTCAAGGAGGTTGGGGAGGAGGAGAGCTTCAAGTTGAGCCTGAGAGCCAAGGGTTCCAAGGGGATTTCTGGATATACGTTTGGTGGCCTTGTGTGGTCTGATGGACTGCACTACGTCAGGAGTCCTATTGTGGTTTCTGGCCATACTCCAACACTTGAAACCCGCCCTGTTAGGACTCTCACTGTTTGATTCTACTTCTTTTCTTTCATTTGTTAGGTACTAGATTGGTATATTGGACAGGATTTGGATTTGGAATAGGTATTATATTATTGTATAGGAATTGGATTTGAATTATAATATTTAGTTTTGATACAATTACATCGCATCTGTTTCGTTATATCTTCATCAAATTTAAACCAGTATACTAGTATCTGACTCTGAGTTCCATGTCTATTTTCTCCTGATACTCTATTAGCAGTCCGGAGACATGCTTTCACATAAATCAACCTTGTACGTATGTCGTTTTTTTACCTCAGCTGGATAGTGAATTCACGGAAACTCGTCTAATAAACTTAAGTTTTGCCTTGAAAGTGAAATAAGGAAATGAAACATTGAAATAACGGGAGTCCAGTTCAGGTGAACATGGATTGAGGCTTTCAGTCGTTGTGGACTTGACCCTTCCCACTATGAGATGTCCAATGATGTTCGAACAAAAAAGTTAGTTCCTTGTTGCAGTTTTCTTTTGTATTCACATGATAGGTTTTTTATAAGCGAAGATTATATTGATCAGTGTACTAATAAGAAGTACAATGAAGGGCGCTTAAACCTCTGAAGTAGGTGATCAGCCAAGAACAAAGCAAATAAAAACATCAATGAGGGTAACTTAATACGCAAGCTACCCAAGCAACACAAATCACAGAGCAGAAAAAAAAAATCAGCAAAAACACTCCGCTGGTGCGCTGGTGATCTTTGCCATGCCGAGAAGAACACTTGATCCTGCGACAATCCGATTGTCCGAGCAAGTCTGAATGAGTGGTGCTGCAATTTCATAAAGCAATTATCAACATTCTCTTCAACACCAGAGAATACCAATCCATTTCTTCGAATTCAAAGATACCAGAGAGTGAGATAAGCTATTGTTATCTCACCATCACTAAAAGCAGTCTTTGTGAATTATGGAATCAAAGCGGGGTTGGTACACTCTCCAAAACCAAGGATTTCTCTATTTTAAAAAGTTGGCCCTACATGTCATGACAGTAGAAGAATGTACTTGGGTTGAGATTATCCCCCTATATTTAGGATAATTCAAATGACTAGGTCATCCAGCTAGTGATTTTGATAGTTCATGCCAAGTTGCAGTCTGTCAACTTTACTATTGTGAGTTATGTCTTGATATGTTGGCACTTCAAAGGTGCTTCTCATTTCCCCCTACTGTTGTTTAACAGATCTTATTGTAGTCTGTTATTTTTTAATCATTTCCCAGTTTATCTCAAGGAGACACTCTGGCAAAGTCATATCAGCTGGTCGAGGAGGCCAAGTTTCTCTTACAAATCAGTTCCAACGAGCACTTGAGAAGTCCATAACCACAAAATGTCAAGATAATGGCATAATATGTTGCATGAGCCAAAGCACAAATTTCATTTTGCAGTGGGAAAACTTTAGAAACTCTTGTTCTATACAAATTTTTTAGGGTTAAATATCGAAACTTACTCCTAAGAATTGGTCACGAACACTACACTACCCAACTTTGCAAAGTGACAAATGCACTGCCTTAAGTATTGGTCACGCAATTTTGTTAGTAAAAATGGACGGAAAATTCCATTCCATCAGTCATATGACCTCAAGTGTCATATAATGGATGGTAAAATGACGTTTTCCCTTAATTATTTGATCTCTATACATTTTATAAGGAACATTACCATTGTACACTCGTTATTGTTCCTTATAAAATTTATAGAGGTTAAATATTTAAGGAAAAAAACCGTCATTTTACCATCCATTGTATGACACTTGAGGTCATATGACTAACAGAATGGAAATTTCCGTCCATTTTTACTAACAAAATCGCGTGACCAATACTTAAGGTAGTGCATTTGTCACTTTGCAAATTTGGGTAGTGTAGTGTTCGTGATCAATACTTAAAAGTAAGTTTCAATATTTAACCCAATTTTTTAAATACTCTCCTTATTCTATTTTCTCTCAAAGAATCGCCTTAAACTTTAAAAAAAATCACAATATCTCCTCAAACTTTCAAACGTTTGTCTTTCCTTTGTTTTTCTTTTCAAATTAACCCCTGATGTTTATGTTTAAGTATTACCCTCTCTCTTTTGTCACTCTCTTTTCTTTAAAGAGATAAACCCTTGAACTCCTCTCAATCAGATAAATGGTGGTCTCAAGGCCAGAACTCGGGTGTTGAAACGTGACTCTCTTTTAGCGTTGAGGACTCGAATTCTCTCACCAAAGCCATTTTTTCAGCAAGCCTTGGTAGATGTCATGGCAAAGGACCAGTAGGACTTAGAGTTGTTGGGTTCTTCTTTAGGACCATGGTGATACGAGACAGACTCTTAAAAGCTCAACCTTGAGCTTTCAAACGGACCTCGGCCTTCTAATGAGGTCACAAGACATCTCTTTTACAAACATCTCAGTGTGGATTTAGGTGATAAATTTCCTGGTGGGAGCTTGGAACCGGGGGTGGCATACAAGATTGGGAACACTTTGGGGGGGCTGCTTGGAGGTGGAAGATGACGCTCACAAAATGAGCCAGTGAGAGTTCTTCCGAATCTAGGTCAAATTTGACATTCAACAACCACTTGAAAGGCAACTATTTTTCCGGATCTTGAGATATGAGGTATGAACCTTATTTTATTTTTCGTACGATCATCTACTTGGTCACTATTTCGATTATAGTCAACTGGGATATCTGGCCAAGGATTGTCCGCTTCCTCGGGATAAGGCCAAGGCCCTCGTTATCTCCATAAGGGCTCATGTAGAGCCTCGAGGAACAAGTTCATGAAGAAGTATGGAAAGGATTGTCTTGGGATCAAGAGAGGCCCTAGGGATTTTTCCCTATTAACCTCCAAGGCAAGCAAACTCTAGTTAGAAGAGACGGGGCTGAGATCGATAAGACCGAGAAGGACAAAAGTCTGACCAAGATAGGGTCGAAACCGTGAGACTTGGGCTGTAACAGGGGTAAGATCAAGATAGAGTCACAACCAACTATCCAAAACGGACTTGGGAAAACAACCAGTTGTGGATTTTTTTTTTGGTCAGAAAATAGGGATTCGACCGGGTCTGAGGGGACTTCAAACCAACCAGCGAGGGATGGAACACCCATTCCTCAACCAATGATTATAAGAAAGCTCGGTGGGGGTTCACGGATACTACCCGACCATCGATGAAGGGTGTTACCGGTTTCACCAAGTATCAACACGACAAACTCTTACCAGGTCAGAACTCATCAACTCTTTAGAGGCCCTTATAAATATCAGAAGGGGACAAAAATTGGGTTCGTGGGGACTATACATTCTTTTTCGCGCTTATCTTGTCTTGTTATACAAGGTAAGCCAAGCCTTTATTCTCGATTTCCTATGGTTGTACCGATGATCATGAACATTACAACAGGCACACGCTAGAGATACCACTACTGCAGATTTCCGCTTGGGCAACGGATAAAATGGATATGTGACCCAAGAGTTGGCTCTTTGGCCATGTATGTAGAATCTGTGGGCCAAGACCTAATACTTTGGTCACGGATGCTATATACGTGGGTCAAGTGACCAGTTGGCCAACGGATACAATACACGTGTGTCAAGTACCTCATATCCGTGGCCCAAGTCATAAGACTTTAGCCACATATGTGGTATACGTGGGCCTACTTACCAATAGGCCCAAGGATACAGTGTACGTGGTTCATATACCTCGTATCCGTGGCCCAAGACAGGAAACTTGACCCACGGATGTAACATCCATGGCCCAAGTGTGTACTTGACCAACGGATATGGTATACGTGGGGTTAGTTACTTGTATCCGTGGGAAAAGTGAACCAATGTACGAACCGTATACGAACAAATTTCAATGAATCCCAAAGAACGTATATACTGAACACATAAACTTGCATCAAACAACCCATACATATATATATATATATATATAAGAAAAAGATCATTTCATACATAATATTGTTTCGACACAGTCGATCATTAATTATCCTGATACAACTAAAACAAAATACAGACAGATAGCATAATAGCTATAAGCTGCAAGAAACGATCTGATAATACGCTTTTCCATTTCTTGGTTCACTTTCATCCGGTGAACATATCTCTCAAACCACTTAGGCTCCTCTGCACGTGCAAGTTCAACATCAATCAGCTTTATCCACACAGGCTTCGGCCTCACAAATATTGTTCCATCAAGGACTAGTGGTTGATCATCACCTCTCTCGCGGATCAGGCGCTCAATATAGCGAAAGCATTGATGTACAACCTCTAGTAGTCGGTTGTAGTCATGCACCCACGTCGGGAGATGTCCAATGTTTGGTTCCATCTTGTCACAAACATATGTATATATTTACATAACGGAAACAACACACATATAATATAATCTAGCACGCACTAAGTTTTTACATTTATAGGTAGCATTAAAAAAAGTCATTTCATTAACACAGATTCAAACTAAGTCATAGACAGTAGTACAGTACAAAATATTCAAAATATAGTTAAGTCATATCACTAATACATCTGTTAAATATACTAAGTAGTAAGCTAGATCATTTAGTCTTCGAACTCCCGCTCGGAGTTGTCTTTCGGCCACTGCACGTAGACTTTGCGTGATACTTCGGTCCGCGTGACGCCCTGCGGTTTTAACGCAGAAAATGGCACGGCAAGCGTACCGGTCGTCAAGTAGTATTTCGGGATTTTAAGTTTCGGATTATCGTACCCAAGGGAGCACAAGACAAAAAAATCCTATTTGAAGTTGTTATTAAGCTATTTCGTTAAAAATATGGTTTTGGTTTTAAAAGATCATGCAAATGTAAACAATAACGAAGATGTGAACAAGTATTCATGTAAATCAGAAGAGATTAGAATCAGAGAAAAAGGCAATCTAAGGTTTTGGGTTCATAGAGACCAATTCCAATATAGTAAACGACGATGAACAATGTGAATTTGTCTGATTTTAGGGGCAACGAATTATCTCTCAAACTAGTCCTAACTTCTCCCGTTGTTTCGGACCCTAATGGAATCTTACCACCTAGTTCTCCTGAATCAAGATGTAGGAAGACCCAAAGCACTACGTTCTTTGATAATTTCTAACTTTAAATATGAAACCTATGGTTATTGCAATTGTGTTAACCTAGCTATCTCTAGTCTAGAATTAAACCCAATTCGCATAAGATTTTTGACCCAATTGCAATCCACCTCTCCCGAGTGTCAGATTGCAATTCTCACCTTCTATCAAGCCTACCCGGGAGATAGAGCATTAAGTTCAAATCAAATACAAACCCTAAATCAAATCAATCTACACAATATTCATGCATTCAACACATTGGAAATTAAATCTCTAATTGTCACGCCCCAATTTCAGTAAACCGAACTCGGGACGCGAACGTTTTAAAATGATAAACACCTTTGAAACCATTTCTATAATTCACTTTAAAAACTCCAATTGTTCAACAAAAATAATATTTACAACTTAAAACACGTCCCAACAAGTGGACAAAGGTATGGTATCCGCCGCTAGACTCAAAATAAACCCAGAATCCCGCTCCTAGCTCTTCAAGCTTCAGAAGCTCACCTAGTCCAACCTGCGATCGGTACCTGTAGGAAAAGCAGCTAGGGGTGAGTGTTCGCTCACCACCACGGATAACAGACTGACTACGGCATAATTAGCAGACAATGCCGGTAACACCAATAACAAGGTCAACACCGGGGAACACTGTCCCCAACCCAAGTACCCTGACTGAACATACACCCACTGTTACCTTCTTTGACCAACTCAATACTTTGACACGTAAAGTAGACCCGACACAACGATCACGACCTCTTCCAAGGACACGACAGAAAGACTACGCAACACCAAACAAGATCACAAAGGATCGCACACCAAACAAGATCACAAAGGATCGCAAACCAGCTGCCAACTGCTCAGTGCCAAGAACGCTCACACCCTCCCGAGACTCTACCTCGGTCAGGTCAACCCAAGAATGCTTGCAACTTACCGAGACTCTAACTCGTAAGCCAGCCGGAGAATGCTTGCAACTTACCGAGACTCTAACTCGTAAGCCAGCCAAAGAATGCTTGCAACTTACCGAGACTCTAACTCGTAAGCCAGCCAAAGAATTCTTGCAACTTACCGAGACTCTAACTCGTAAGCCAGCCACAGAATGCTCACAAACCCAAACCACACACGCGCGGCCAGGACCCCTTTATTGGCGGGCGGGCCCCCTACCCCGTCTGAACATGCAGACGCGTGTGCTCGTGGACCCCCGTTTCATGAAGCGGGCCCCCAACCTCAGGTAACCACAAACACAATCACAATCACAATCACAAGCAAGTTCAACAACCAGTAACAACACAGGTTCAACACTCGCAGGCACTCATGGCCACCAAGACACCAACAGTAAAGCTCGGACTCAACAGCCCCAGAGGCACTCACGGCCTCCCAAGACACACCAACAGTAAAACACGGACTCAACAGCCCCACAGGCACTCACGGCCTCCCAAGACACACCAACAGTAAAACACGGACTCAACAGCCCCACAGGCACTCACGGCCTCCCAAGACACACCAACAGTAAAACACGGACTCAACAGCCCCACAGGCACTCACGACCTCCCAAGACACACCAACAGTAAACTCATGGGCTCAACAACCCCACGGGCACTCATGGCCACCCAAAACACCAAAGGTAAAGACACGGGTTCAACAACCCCACGGGCACTCATGGCCACCCAAAACTCAACAATAACACATGCTCGCAACTTACCGAGACTCTAACTCGTAAGCCAGCCAAAGAATGCTCGCAACCCCCCGAGACTCTAACTCGGTCAGGCCAGCCAAGACACCAACCTTAGTACACGGGCTCTCAAGGCCACCCAAAACTCAACAATAATACACGCTCGCAACTTACCGAGACTCTAACTCGTAAGCCAGCCAAAGAATGCTCGCAACCCCCCGAGACTCTAACTCGGTCAGCCCAGCCAAAGACAACAACCTTAGTACACGGGCTCTCAAGGTCACCCAAAACTCAACAATAACACGGGCTCTCAAGGCCACCCAAAACTCAACAATAACACGGGCTCTCAAGGCCACCCAAAACTCAATAATAATAAAGCACAACAACCTCCGGCATACTCAATGCCTCCAACAGTCCTAAGATCACTAGTTTCACAAACAACCTCCGGGCATGGTCATATGCCTCCAGTAATTCTAATATCGCTAAGTTCTCTGCTCCTACGACACTACTAAGTGTCACATGCTTTTCCAATAATTACTACGATCCTGTATCATGCTTTTCTAATAATTAAATAAACCTACTCAACCCACGACACCCCGGTGTCACATGCAATTCTACTGTTAACTTTCCCTAGTCAGGGCCGAGATCCGGCTACTTTTCCCTACCTCGCGACGAAACCACAGCAGCGTCTCCTAACTGCTGACGACCAGGCCAACGCCGTCTTCCAGGGCGAAGTCCGCGTCTGGGTGTAACTCCGGTTTTCTCTTCGATCGAAGCCGCACTCTAAATTTAACACGAAGTCACAAATTAATAACGGTTCCACCGTTAAGTTAAAGATTACGATTAGTCCAGTTTAAATTCGACAGTTGTCTTTTAAATTCGAGCGGGCTAAAAGTGGGATCACGACGAATCGGGTTCGAGCACTCGAGCCCCGAGCACATAACTCGGTGCACGTTTCTCGAGGCATAGGTCCCAAGGCATGAGTCCCAAGGTCCGATCCGACGCTCCCATTTTTGTCTCGTTCACAGTCCGATTAACAGTCCGATTTTTCAAAAGTCCCAACGTTCCAGATTCATTCCCAATTCCGATTAACAACCCTTTTTCAAAACAGAACGGTTTTTGTTTCAAATTAAATTCCTTTTTATTTCAAATCTATTTCTATTCCGATCTTTTGAGCCCAAAATGAATTCAGTTCAGTTTTTGAACAACCGTCCCCAAATCCCGTTTAACAAATTAGATTCAACGATTTGTGGTTTCAAAATCAACTCCAAACAACCAGATCCCCGTTCTTGTTTCCACACGAGCCGATTCTACAGAAGTTCGAAAAAGGGAAATAAAGGTTCGGTTTTCGAACCGGCCGGCCACCGGCGAGGGCGGCGTCGGCCGGGGCCTAACCGTAGAGAAAGGGACGGTGGCGTCGGCGAAAAACGGCGGGACACGGCGGATTCGCGCCCGTGTCCGATCTGGACGGACCCGAGGAGAAGGGAGGTTGGGGATGACGGCGGTTCGGGAGATCTGAGGAGGCGGAGGCTACGGCGCCGAGAGGGAGGCTCGGCGGCGGCGGTCGTGTCCGGAGGACTCTCCAGATCGGAGGAGAGTAGGGTACCGGAGCTCGGTGAGGGGAAAAGGCGGTGGCGGGAGCTCGGATCTGGTGCGAAGATCGACTCCATCGCCGGCGAACCCGAAACGCTCACGGGGTGGTGTGGCGAGGGCGGCGTCTGAGAAGAGGTGGCGAGAGAGGGGGAGGTGGAAGTAGGGTTCGGGGAAGCGGCACTGAGAGAGACGAGGTGAGGGAGGTTCGGCGTAGAGGAGACGCGAAAAATGGGTGTAAAACCCTAAAATTCGCCTTTTATACCAGGAGCTTCGAGTCGGGCTTGGGCCACCTCCAACCGGGCCTGACTAACGGAATGGGCCGCGCGGCCCAGACGTGGATGGCTGAAACGGCCTGCCCGGGTTGCTGGTGGGGTCCGGTCCGACCCGGTCCGACCCAAAAGTTTTTGTTTTTTTGAAGCGGTCTTCACACTAATCCCCCATAACCCTAGATTATGGAGTTTAGCTACTCATGGAGAAAGAAGAAGAAGATGATGAAGAAGAACACCCATAAACAATCATCATATTGAAAGAGTAGTGGAAATAAAATACCAATGTAGGATTACAATGGTTGAATTCAAGCTCAAACTCTTCTCTCTTACACTTCCTTCTCTAAAGAATCTTGCCAAAGTTGATCTTCTCCCTTCAAGCTTCAAAGTTCCACAATCTCTACCTTCTAGCTCTTTAGGATTGTCCCCAAATACAAGTTCCCTTTCTCTAACTTAGCTCTCTCCTATTTATAAGACTTTAGGTAGCCTTTTTCTCCTCACAATCGGACTTGGAAAGAGGAAATTTGCCTCTTTTTCGCCTTAGAATCGGATCTGGAAACCTGACCCTGCGCGCGTCACGGTCAGTGTCACGGCTCCGCATGCGGGTTCGTCACGGACACCATCATGGATCCGCATGCGGGTCCGTCACGGACTCCGTCAAGGATCCGTGTTGTTTCCCGCATCCAGAAAGTGGCGATCCCTTGACGAAAGTTGTAGATCTTTGAATTCCCTTCGATTTGATATATTATGTGAGGCGATTCGGAGTCTGTATGAAGGAGTTATGCACTTCGCAAGATCAGCCAGCTTCCAAATCTTCTTAAATTGGTTTTTCCTCCATTTTAGCTCTTTTTCCGATCAAAGCACCTACAAAACACAAGGAGAGGAAAAGTACGAGTAAAGAGAGAAAAGTGGACCAATTTATACAACCCCGGGACTAAAAGCTCAAGAATGTGGGCTAAAAACATCTAGAATCGATGCAATTTATGTCCACATCAACACCCCACACTTAAACTTTTCTCGCCCCGAGAAAACTAAACTAAGAAAGCAATTTAAAGATATGTCCCGGTTAAACCCCAAGGTTCACCTCGATAAGAGGAGTCCGGGCCTCCTTTATTCAAAACAATAAAAAGTAAATATGCACGTGCAATGCATGAACTAAATCTGATGCAATCCTAAGACATACTATATGATGCATGCAAAGAGGCACAAATATAGGTGATAGTCGAATACTTGTGCATAGAGGATCAAAAGGATTTTTTCAGAGTCGTCACATGCCACAAACCCTTACACACATCAAAGAAGCATATAGACTAATGAATACAGTTAAGCATGACGCTACTCACATTAAGGAATGACTCTTTCCATTTAAACTTGCATTTCCTCGTTCACTCTAACAACGTGTTTCCTCTTTCCCCTATACACGGAGCTTAGATATTCATATGCTATCATGCTAGACCCATCTTGTAAAATCCGCTTAAAAAAACAAAAAACAAAAAAAAAAACAAATTGGGTCGGACCGGTCGGACCGGACCCGACCAGCAGACTCGGCCCAAACCACAGACCCGGCCCAAAGCCCGACCTATATAAGATGGGCATTAGGGTTCTAAAACCCTAATCCCACTTCTCCTTCTCCTTATCCTTCTGCCGCCCCCCTCCTCTCCCGAACCCGACCTCCCTCCCAGCTTCGGCGACCTCCCTCCCAACTCCGGCCACATACCTCTCACCTTCCTCTCTCTCCCTCGCTCCGGATATCCCTCACCGAGCTGCCACCGCCCTTGTCCAGACCCTCACTCCCGTCCACCCCCTCCTCTCCCGAACCCGACCTCCCTCCCAGCTCCGGCGACCTCCCTCCCAACTCCGGCCACTTCCCTCTCACCTTCCTCTCTCTCCCTCGCTCCGGATATCCCTCACCGAGCCGCCACCGCCCTTGTCCAGACCCTCACTCCCGTCCGCCTCCCTCTTCTCCTTCGTTTTCAACTCCGGCCACCACGACCTCGCCGAACCCCTCCCTCTCACCCGCGCCGGAATCGACGTCTCCGACCAAAAGGGCCCCTCCCTTCCCTACTGCGGCCAGCGCACCCCGTCTCCTTTCCCTCTCCGTCCAGCCACCACGACACCACCGAGTCACCGCCGTCCCAAGCTCCGTCGCGCCTCCACGCCGTCGCCGTGCACGGCCAGAGACGAGACGGACTCGCCGGCGCCGTCCTCCTCTCTCCCGAGAGTCCACCACCTCGTCTTCCACGGTGAGATTCTCACCACGGGGTTTGGTCGCCGGCGGCGTCTCCGTCGGTGGCCGGCCGGTTTCAAACCCGAGCCCCTCGTTTTCGATTTCCCGTGCTGCTCATTTCGAGTTAAAATTGGATCTGATTGATAGAAACGTTATCTGTTAAACCTGCTAAGAATTTGTTTAATTTTTGGAACTGATTTTGAATTGAAAAGGGGAATAATTGAATCAAAAATCGGATTGGAGTAAAAGATGGTTTTTGGATATGTTTTGGTTGGAATCGAAATCAAGACTTTGGAAAGAAAAGGGTTGTAAAACGAAAATCAGATTTAAGGAAAAGGGGTTTTAAAATAAAAAGGAATTAAAATCAATTCGTTTTTAAAAACGGTTTTAAATAGAGGAGTTTGAGAATCTAAGTTGTAAACGGGATTTAGAGACGGTTGTTCAAAAACCGAACCTAATTCATTTTGGGCTTTAAAGATCGGAACAGAAACAGATTTGAAATAAAAAGGGAATTTGATTTAAAATAAAACCGTTCTGTTTTGAAAAAGGGTTATTAATCGGATTTGAGAACGACTCTGGAACTCTAGGTAAAATGGACTGCTATTCGGGTTTAAAAAGGAACAAAAGCGGACCGCTGAATCGGACCTCGGGATTCGTGCATTGGGACCGTGCCTCGCATGCACCGGTTTCGGTGCTCGGGTACTCAAACCCGATTCGCCGTGATCCCGCTTTTATCCCGCTCGAGTTTAAGGGACAACTGTCAAATTTAAACTGGATAAATCGTGGCCTTTAAATTAACCTGGGAACCGCCTCTAACTATGGCTTTCGTATTATCTTTAGCGTTCGGCTTCGATCAAAGTGAAGCCTGGAGGTAACGAGCCAGAACGTCAGCAGCTAGGAAACATAGCGGTTGCTCTTCAGTTGAGGTAGGGAAAAGTAGCCGGATCTCGGCCCTGACTAGGGAAAGTTAATTGTAGAATTGCATGTGGCACCGGGGTGTCGTGGGTTATCTAGGTTGTCGAATATTAGAAAAAGCATGTTACGGGAACTTAGCGAATATCGGAAAAGCATGTGACACTTAGTAGTGTCGTGGGATCAGAGAACTTAATGATAATTGAATTACTGGAGGCATATGACCATGCCCGGAGGTTGTTTGTGAAACTAGTGATCTTAGGACTGTTGGAGGCATCGTTTATGTCGGAGGTTGTCGTGCGTTATTTATTGTCGAGTTTAGGTGGCCTTGAGAGCCCGTGTTAATTATTGTCGAGTTTGGGTGGCCTTGAGAGCCTGTGTTAATTATTGTCGAGTTTGGGTGGCCTTGAGAGCCCGTGTTAATTATTGTCGAGTTTGGGTGGCCTTGAGAGCCCGTGTTAATTATTGTCGAGTTTGGGTGGCCTTGAGAGCCCGTGCTATTTATTGTTGAGTTTGGGTGGCCATGAGTGCCCGTGGGGTCGTTGGACCCGTGTCTTTACCTTTGGTGTCTTGGGAGGCCGTGAGTGCCTGTGGGGCTGTTGAGTCCGTGTTTTACTGTTGGTGTGTCTTGGGAGGCCGTGAGTGCCTGTGGGGCTGTTGAGTCCGTGTTTTACTGTTGGTGTGTCTTGGGAGGCCGTGAGTGCCTGTGGGGCTGTTGAGTCCGAGTTTTACTGTTGGTGTCTTGTGTGGCCATGAGTGCCTGTGGAGTGTTGAACCTGTGTTGTTGTTGTATGTTGAATTTGCTTGTGATTGTGACTGTGGTTACCTGAGTGAGAGAGGTTAGTGAGACAGGTCGACCGCCTGACCTGAGTGGTTCGGCAAAGCGCGTGAGTGAGAGAGGTTAGTGAGACAGGTCGACCGCCTGGCCTGAGTGGTTCGGCAAAGCGCGTGAGTGAGACAGGTCGACCGCCTGGCCTGAGTGGTTCGGCAAAGCGCGTGAGTGAGACAGGTCGACCTCCTGGCCTGAGTGGTTCGGCAAAGCGCGTGAGTGAGACAGGTCGACCGCCTGGCCTGAGTGGTTCGGAAAAGCGCGTGAGTGAGAGAGGTTACTGAGACAGGTCGACCGCCTGGCCTGAGTGGTTCGGCAAAGCGCGTGATTGAGAGACAGAATTGGTTACTGAGCAGCTGGTTTGCGATCCTTTGAGATCTTGTTTGGTGTGCGATCCTTTGAGATCTTGTTTGGTGTGCGATCCTTTGTGATCTTGTTTGGTGTTGCGTCGTTTCTTTCGAGTCCTTGGGAGAGGTCGTGATCGTTGTGTCGGGTCTACTTTACGTGTCAAAGGGTTGAGTTGGTCAAGGAAGGTAACAGTGGGGGTTTGTCAGTCAGAGTGCTTGGGTTGGGGACAGTGATCCCCGGAGTTGAGTTGTTGTTAGCGTTACTTGCTTTGTCTGCTAATTATGCCGTAGTCAGTCTGTTATCCGTGGTGGTGAGCGAACGCTCACCCCTAGCTGCTTTTCCTACATGTATCGTTCGTATGCAGGACTAGGTGAGCTTCTGAAGCTTGAAGAGCTTGAAGCGGGTTTCTGGGTGTTTTGAGTCTAGTGACGGATACCTTGTACTTTTGTCCACTTGTTGGGACGTGTTTTAAACTGTAATTATTATTTTGTTGAACTAAACTAGTATTTTAAAGTGTTTAATGAAAATAGGTATCAAGTGTTTTTATGTTTTTAAAACGTTCGCGTCCCTAGTTCGGTTTACTGAAATTGGGGCGTGACAGCTTGGTATCAGAGCTCGAGGTTTCACACCTCGGATTGTCCGTCAATTAGGTGGGGAGAGTCGAGTCGGTAGAGTCCCGTCGTACGTCGGGTACGTAGGTCGGGAACCGTGTGTAAACCCTTAATGTCTTGAGTTTTGCTTTGTCTATGTGTATGTGCAGTACGGGGTTACTGGCATACTGTTTGTGTGTGCTGCGTGAAACGTTTTTAAGCTGTCGCGGGTCGACTCAGGAGCGCTCCTGTAGTCGAACGTGACGGTGCTGATGTCAAGTCGGTACAACGTAGTTCGGGGACGCCTGGACCGGGTTGTAACCACCTGATGTCAAGAAATGAGGTTTTAATGAAGTAGAGAAAGCTTTAAAAATTTGATTGTTTTGATATTGTTTGACGCCGTGTGCGTTCGTGTTTGATTTTGATTGGCCCTGAGGGCGTGTTTGATTTGGTTGGCCCGGTGGGCGAGTGTTGTTGTGTGTCGTTTGGCCGTGTCGGCTCGTGTTTTGGTTGAGGTTGAATGACTTTCTTGGTCTGTGAATCGTGGCGCGTGTGTTTGCTGATTTGGTAGTCAAGCGTGTGTGTCGTTTAAGGCAAATTTTGGGGTTAAAATGGGTTAAGGTCCGAGTTACAACCGAGTTTGGAAAACAGGTTTGCGCGAGTGTCACGGATCCTGTCACGGATCCGTGACGGACCAGAGAGTTCTGGCAAATTTTAGATTTTCGTCACGACTCCGTGACCCCAACCGTGACGGGGTCTGTCACGAGTCCGTGATCCCTGTCCTTCTCACCGTCTTGTTTGTGCAAGTTGAGTATTGGCTTTGCGTGGCGACGTTCACGGTGGTGTTGGGGTATTGAGGTTGTAAGTAATAGTAGTTGCTGAATTGAGAACATAATCCCCATTTCGAGGTTTCCCTTACATAAAAGAGTAATTGAGGTGTTAATGACTTGAGCAGTGTGACATGTTGGCAGTAGGTTTGGGATGGTGTTTTGCCCTGACTAGGGTGGTAAGTCCTTGGTGCGTTACTAGTACGCCATAATCGAACGGGTGTCCGTGGAGGTGGGCATAACGCTCATCCCCTTTACTACTTTCCCGCAAGGGACGAGTAGTGAACACTGGTTTGGTTGCGGAAAGTTATAAGTAAGTGCATAAAGGACTGGATGAGGGCTTGCTGTTGGGTCTCGAGGTAGGGTTGGAGATGAACCAACTCGCAGCGGAAAATCAATGAAAACCAAGAGACCATTAGAACCATGAAACAACTAACAAAGAATGGATTAACAAGAGAAAAATTCAGCACTAGTTCTTACCAAAACAAGAACACCGGGTAACGAATGATTGGCTTGAGTCTCCAAGACGCCTACGTATCCACATGGGAATCAAAGCCACGTAGTTCTTCTCTTTGAGGACTCAAGAACACAAAAATGGAGGAGGAAACTAGCCAAACCCGAAATGGCCATGGAAGAGGGAGGGAAAATGTGTTTCCTATTCTTGTCTTGTGTTTGTTATGTTGAAAAAAGATGACTTAAACATAACAAAACCCATACTTGTCCAACTAAAGGCATGGGACAAGTATGGTGTCAAGTAAGGTGTAAATAGGACAAAGTATGGCAAGACAAGATTGGGTTAGGTGGTGAATCACCAACACCTTAATCCTTGTCTTGCTTGCTTAGTACTAATTAATCAAGACTTGATTAATTAGTTCCATGGGCCTTGGTTGCATGGGCCTTTCATGGGCCTCTTGGAACATGGCCCGTGGCCATTTCCAACGAGGTCCCGTGATTCGCTCATCGCCTCCAAGCCTTCCATACCGGAAATGTCCAACATTATCCGACGCGATCAATCCCAAGACTCCAAGCCTTGTCTCGATCCGTAAAGTCCTATTCACTTACGGGCACATGACCCAAAACCCAGTTTTGGTCATGTCCCGAGACAACTCCCTTTTGGCCATTCTCCATAAATGTGTCAATGAGTTTCATCCTCCGGTGTGACCCTTAGGTTTATGCATGTCAATAGATCAATGTAAAATCCCATTTTACTTGATCCTATTTAAGTGGCAACTAATGAGACTTTAGTATTGCCTGACACTACATAACGAATCGACCCTATCGATTCTAACCTTTCCGTCGTCCCTGTCATTATCCTTTTATCTCCGATATCCTGATTGAGATAAGGCATAGAGCCGTCATCCTTATTATTCTCAATCAATGTTCCTTGATATGTGAGATGACTAAAGATATGATACCCAGTATCATGTGCATGGCCATGCTATTCTTTCAGTCACTCTCGATCAAGCGGCCGAGAACCGATATCTTTCCCATACCTTAGTATGAGGGATAAATCCCTTAGCCGTCTTTCGTGTCACTCATGTAGCCCGTCCCCAAGCCAATCCTGGCCGTTATGGAAGCCCTGTTACGGACAACGTTAGGCTCAGGTCAAACTCAGTTGTTGACTACATAGCGATCACAAAGACTCCTTGGTCTAAGGATACATGACAAGCTACAACACTGAATATGTTCATGACTTAATCTATGGCACATATTCAGGGCGGGTCGTCCAATATCATGTCCCACATGATATCTATGATCAGACTCCGGAATCCCATTCCAATGACTAACAGAACGTAAGCCATAAAGAGCCATCTTTCATACTAGTCGTTTCTAGTGAAGCTTTGTTGACTAGGGACCCATCGAGTGTGATCTATCTCGATCTATGGTTCTATTCGCATGGTGGGCATAGATCAGAGCACACATCGATATATTACTCCAACACATAAGTAATATAAAGCCGCTTTAATTTTATTGCTAACGATGATATATACATTTGGACATTTAGGATTGAACTACGGGCACTAAGACTAACAATCTCCCACTTGCCCTAGTTCCAATCTAAACTCCAATATGTCCCCATCGACTTTACATGTCTGACATGTTCAGGCAGTGACACTGCCTTAGTCAAAGGGTTGGCTATGTTATCATCTGTTGCAATATCGGTTATCTTCACTTCACCTCAGTTCAGTATTTATCTGATGAGGTGGATACGCCGCAGTACATGTTTGGATTTGTTATACGATCTAGGCTTTTAGCTTGCGCAATGGCCCTTGTGTTGTCGCAAGATGGATTCACCGGGCTGGATGGGTTTTTAATTACACCCAGCCCTGCCATGAATTTCCAAATCCACATAGCCTCCTTAGCTGCCTCTGCAGCATCCATGTACTTGGCCTCTGTCGTAGATTCGGCAATGGTATCTTGCTTTACGCTTTCCCAGCTAAAGCTCTGCCATTCAGCGTAAACACATATCCTGATTGACTTCTAAAGTCATCTGGATTTGTCTTGGAAAACTAGCGTCTACTCATCCTTCGACGACTAGTTCAGCATCATCTTTCCCCCGGGTTAGAATGATGTCTACTGGTACAACATAAGGCTTACGAGACGTCTGGTCTCATACATGTCATGGCATATATGATCGATCCTGCCCCCAGGCGCATAGGATTCTCATCATCCTTTTCAGCTCATCAGGTGTCTTAGGACACTGAGTCTTGCTGAGATGAATGCCATGACTAGTGGGTAAGAGTCCTTTCTTTGAATCGAGCATTAAGAACCTACTCAATGCCTTGTTCACATAGGTTCCCTGACTTAAATCCAAGACCCTCTTGGTGCGATCTCTACATATCTTAATCCTTAAGATATGAGAAGCATCACCTAAGTCCTTTATTGAAAAACACTTCCTCAACCAAGCTTTAGTCTCGTGCAAGGTTGGGATGTCGTTTTCAATGAGAACCAGAAAGGTAATATTGCTCCCACTAGCCTTCTTATAAACGCAAGATTCATCCTCGTTCTTGATTAAGCCAAATCCAATTACAGCTTCATCAAAACGAAGGATCCAACTCCGAGAAGTTCGTTTCAATCCATAAATGGATTTCAACAACTTATAAATCTTTCCTTTATTCTTCGGATCGTCAAAACCTTTGGGCCGAGACATATAAACGTACTCAGTCAAATTTCCATTTAGGAAAGCGGTTTTGACATCCACTTGTCATATCTCGTAATTATGATACGTAGTTATGTCAAGAAGAATTTGGATCGATTTTGACCATAGCCACTAAGGAGAAGGTTTTCTCATAGTCAATCCATTGGATCTGCCTATAACCTTTCGCCACCAGTTGAGCTTTGTAGGTCAGAGGGTTGCCGTCCATGTCCTTCTTCACCTTGAAGATCCATTTGCATCCTATGGTCCTCACACCATTGATGAGATCAACCGGTTCCCAGACTCGGTTGTCCGACATGGATTGCATTTCCTCCCTCATGGCTCCCAGCCATAACTCGGAGTTGGGCCCATCCACGACTTCCTAAAAGGTGGCTGGATCATCGTGATCCACCATGGCTTCATTGTTACCTCCGGATACCATATCTTGGAGGTGGAAGATTGATCCTTTCAAATCGCCTTGGACCTTCCGGAATTGTAACAGGAATTGGTTGTTACTCTACGACAATCTTTGGCTCCTTTCTACTGGGTTGCCAATTGGTTTAAACAGATCTGTACCATCCTGAATTTCTTCGAGATGCACAGTCCTCCCAATGACGTCTTTGGAAACAAAACTTCTTTTCCATAAAGACCCCACCCCAAGCGACGAACACCATGTTCTCACTGGGATTGTAGAAATAGTATCCCCTTGTTGCTTTGGGATACCACACGAAGGTGCATATCTCAGATCTTGGTTCGAGCTTAGTCGAAACCAAATGTTTCACAAAAGCCTCGCAACCACAAATCTTTAGGAAGGACAAAGCGGGCATCATCCCGTACCATTTTTAAAATGGTGTCCCTTCCACACCATTCATCGAAGCCCGATTCACTATGAATGCGGTCGTCTCTAGAGCAAAACCCCTAAAAGAGATTGGGAGATCAGTCCAACTAATCATGGAACAGACCATTGTCTAACAATGTCCGATTTCTCCGTTTGGCTACACCTTTCAACTACAGTGACCTAGGAGGAGTCCATTCCAAAAGGATCTCATTCTCTTTTAGATGATCTAATAACTCTGTGGTCAAGTATTTTCCACCTCGATCCAATCGAAGTGCCTTAATACCTTTGTCGAGCTGGTTTTCTACTATAGTCTTAAACTCTTTGAATTTATCAAAAGTTTCAGACTTATGTCTCACCGAATAGACATAACCATATTTACTGTAATCATCAGTAAATGTGATAAAGTAGCTAAAACCCCTCCTGGCAAGTGAACTTATTGGTCTACACACATTCGAGTGTATCAGCCCCAATAATTCACCCGCCCTTTCATCGAGATCGATAAAAGGGAACTTTAGTCATTTTGCCCATCAAACAAACCTTGCACCTATCGATCGAATGGAATTCGAATGAACCTGAAAGTCCACACTTCTGAAGTGCTGATAGGTGCTTCTTGTTTATGCGACCTAAATGATAGTGCCTTAACAGAGTTAGGTTTAAATCGTTGGATTTAAAACCTCTTGGTATTAACGGAATATATAGAACTTGAGGCATTGTTACCCATATCTAATATGTACAATCCTCCAACCATGTCAGTATTGGTATAAAACATATCATTGCATAGAACATTGAAAACTCCATTTCCAATATTAACATTATATCCTTCCTTGTCAAACACGGATACAGATATAATATTCCTACTAAAAGTAGGTATGCAATATACATTATACAATACTAAGACAAGGCCTCTTGGCAAAGCAAGACTCATGGATCCTACAGCAGTTGCCACAACTCTGAGGTCCATTTCGTGCTTTCCAAATCTCTCCTACTTTCAGCCACCATATATTAGTGCATGTGTGAGATTCAGTCATGGTATCTAATACCCATGAATCTTTGGAAGTAGAGAGATGTAGCTCTATAGAGTTAATACCGAATGAAGGCACGATCCCACCGCCCTTCCTTAGATCATCCAGGTTTCCTGATGAAGGCGCAGTCCTACTGCCCTTCTTCAGATCATCCAGGCTATTTGATGAAGGCGCAGTCCCACTGCCCTTCTTCAGATCAGCCGTGAACTTCATGTAATACTGGTTCCAATGACCAGGCTGTTGGCAGTAGAAGCAGACATTCTCAGGTGTCTCATCTTTCCTGCCAAGTGCGCATGGGCCCAGCCCTTGCCACTTCCAATTCCCTTGTTGACCATCAGAATATCCTTGGATCCCAGATCCCTGAGATATTCTTCTCAGCAGCTGATGACACTTCATGTAACTCTGATATGGTCTTAGAGACAGCCTTGTCAAGGACATATTCTTTGCGTTCAGACTTGAGGACTATCCTCAAAATTTTGTACCAGTCCAAATAATTTGTCCCATTCAGCTTGACCCTGTCAAGAATGGTTTTTAATGACAAACTATTAATGTTCGCTGAATTTGCCATTTGATCTACAACAGATAAAATTCAATCAGTAAACTGAATAAATTTTATGAAGATCAAGCTTAAACACCAACAATCAATTCTAAACCTTTAGAATCTGAAACCAAGATCCTTGATTCACTCGATTAAGCTGAACTAATGCTCACCACTTAATCGAGCTATGTAGGTAGGACTCCATCCAATCACATCCAATGTGACTCTTGGCTAGGGTATGTACTTATGTACACGACTTACCCTATCTGTTACCCTAGCTCAACCTCAGGCTGAGAATCGTAGTCGGGTCCACCAATTTTCAACTATGGCCCGTCACTATGTAGGTGCTCCGCTAATGCGCACGACACCCACATATGTCGTCCAAACCTACTACCCCGCTTCCCCATGGATGCTCCGCTAATGCGCACGACACCCATAGGACGGGGAGGTAGTAAGGTGTTGATGATTGGGAGGTATCGGACATGACCCGCTTTTACTTGTCCAGTTGTGTTCAAAACTTTGGCACATCCTAGATGCGATGAGCACATCAACTACATTCCAAATGCAATGATGCCTCAAATTACATCCAATGTAATTCTTCCTTTGAACCCGTCAACTACATCCAATGCAATGACGGTTCTAAGGGTTCACACACAAGGATTAAAATTCCAATTTTATCTTTGCATGTGAGGTGATATGCTCGGTAAATAAAGTTAAGCATGCAATTCTAAAACACATAGAATTAATCATGCATAAACTAAACAAAGCATAAAGCGATAAATGTGCACATAATAGCCTCCTAAACTAACTCCCACTAGCTTCTTGAGCTCCACCGACTCCAAGCCGATGCCAACACCCGAAAAGCCACCAAATGACCTTTTCGCCCTTTCTTCGTCTTGAGTAAAATATTACAATTTAATACACGACTCGCAGGTCGGGAATAAATAAATATTACAAACAAGTGGTTCGACGACCACACCTTGAAAGAATAATTACACGTTAACTCTAACGGCTCGCAGGCCGTGAAAAGCGATAAATAATTAAATTGAGCTCGGGGCTATTATGTACACCATGCCAACATCACATCACACATCGTGTTATCAAACAAGCATGTTATCAAACATCATGTGATTTTCTGGTTTTAATTAATAGCCAAGTTTCGAAAAAAAAATTTGATGTTCGGTTTATCGAAACCGTTCAAAAATGAAACTTTTGAACATTTGATCTTCGAGTTCATCATGACGGTTTCAAACTCGTCATAACTAACAAAACGGTTTAGCCTTGGCATATCAACCATCCAATGGTCATGCTTGGCCTAGCTCCGTCCAACGGAGCCCCGTTCGGTCCCGGTTTCGGCTCCCCGAGAGTCCCGCTCCCGAGACCCGAAAAATCAAATTTTTTTCAAAATTTCCAGATTTGAAATAATTTTCAAAAATTCATTTTACATGCATTAAATCCATAAACAATAATTTAAAACATGTTATCAAACAATTTAGCAAAACAACATGCCAAAAACGAAACTTTCAAGCAAAACCGAAACTTTGAACCCCGTCTTGTGAATCCCGAAGGTAGCACGGCTCTGATACCACTGTTGGGTCTCGAGGTAGGGTTGGAGATGAACCAACTCGCAGCGGAAAATCAATGAAAACCAAGAGACCATTAGAACCATGAAACAACTAACAAAGAATGGATTAACAAGAGAAAAATTCAGCACTAGTTCTTACCAAAACAAGAACACCGGGTAACGAATGATTGGCTTGAGTCTCCAAGACGCCTACGTATCCACATGGGAATCAAAGCCACGTAGTTCTTCTCTTTGAGGACTCAAGAACACAAAAATGGAGGAGGAAACTAGCCAAACCCGAAATGGCCATGGAAGAGGGAGGGAAAATGTGTTTCCTATTCTTGTCTTGTGTTTGTTATGTTGAAAAAAGATGACTTAAACATAACAAAACCCATACTTGTCCAACTAAAGGCATGGGACAAGTATGGTGTCAAGTAAGGTGTAAATAGGACAAAGTATGGCAAGACAAGATTGGGTTAGGTGGTGAATCACCAACACCTTAATCCTTGTCTTGCTTGCTTAGTACTAATTAATCAAGACTTGATTAATTAGTTCCATGGGCCTTGGTTGCATGGGCCTTTCATGGGCCTCTTGGAACATGGCCCGTGGCCATTTCCAACGAGGTCCCGTGATTCGCTCATCGCCTCCAAGCCTTCCATACCGGAAATGTCCAACATTATCCGACGCGATCAATCCCAAGACTCCAAGCCTTGTCTCGATCCGTAAAGTCCTATTCACTTACGGGCACATGACCCAAAACCCAGTTTTGGTCATGTCCCGAGACAACTCCCTTTTGGCCATTCTCCATAAATGTGTCAATGAGTTTCATCCTCCGGTGTGACCCTTAGGTTTATGCATGTCAATAGATCAATGTAAAATCCCATTTTACTTGATCCTATTTAAGTGGCAACTAATGAGACTTTAGTATTGCCTGACACTACATAACGAATCGACCCTATCGATTCTAACCTTTCCGTCGTCCCTGTCATTATCCTTTTATCTCCGATATCCTGATTGAGATAAGGCATAGAGCCGTCATCCTTATTATTCTCAATCAATGTTCCTTGATATGTGAGATGACTAAAGATATGATACCCAGTATCATGTGCATGGCCATGCTATTCTTTCAGTCACTCTCGATCAAGCGGCCGAGAACCGATATCTTTCCCATACCTTAGTATGAGGGATAAATCCCTTAGCCGTCTTTCGTGTCACTCATGTAGCCCGTCCCCAAGCCAATCCTGGCCGTTATGGAAGCCCTGTTACGGACAACGTTAGGCTCAGGTCAAACTCAGTTGTTGACTACATAGCGATCACAAAGACTCCTTGGTCTAAGGATACATGACAAGCTACAACACTGAATATGTTCATGACTTAATCTATGGCACATATTCAGGGCGGGTCGTCCAATATCATGTCCCACATGATATCTATGATCAGACTCCGGAATCCCATTCCAATGACTAACAGAACGTAAGCCATAAAGAGCCATCTTTCATACTAGTCGTTTCTAGTGAAGCTTTGTTGACTAGGGACCCATCGAGTGTGATCTATCTCGATCTATGGTTCTATTCGCATGGTGGGCATAGATCAGAGCACACATCGATATATTACTCCAACACATAAGTAATATAAAGCCGCTTTAATTTTATTGCTAACGATGATATATACATTTGGACATTTAGGATTGAACTACGGGCACTAAGACTAACACTTGCTATACGTTTGTGTGGTAAAATTTGAGGTTCCGCCTGCGTGTTATTATATTTAAAGTATGTTTAGCGTGAACGGTGTGGCTTTTGGTAACAAGTACGTTGGGGTAGACATAGACCGTGTGAACGTTAGTGTATTTGGGTTGTCGTCTTTATTTGAGTTTGCAAACTGAACGTTTGCGTGTATCCGTGCAGAGGATACTGACTATGGCTCGCGGTAGACGCGGACGAGCAGCGGGAACACGGGGTCAGACGCCCACGCGAGGCCGGCGGGGACGGTCAGCGGGGACACCAGGGAGGGTGCCATCCGTTGAGCCCGCCGACTACGCGGAGGCGCAGGGCACTCCTGTCAGAGAAGACAGGAGAAGTGACGCGGGGCCGTCTACAGGCACCCCCAGTGTTCCGCCAGTCGCGGACCCTCCAGTTATGACTGCCCTGGATGAGTTGACCAGGACGGTCCAAAGTCTGGTGGCGGTCATCGCCAGCCGAGAGTCGGCTTCACCAGCGCCAGAGGCAACCGTGATCCCGGTGAGGGCCGTTCATACCGAGGATCATACGTCCCGAGCACTACTAGACTTCCTGAAGCTCGGGATACCTACATTTGCCGGGGAGGCGAACCCCGACCTAGCCGAGCGATGGCTAGAGCAGGTCACGCGAGACCTGGACACATCGGGTGTCGAGGATGGTCGTCGCAAGGTGTCCTTCGCGGCCCACCAGCTGAGAGACAGTGCCTACCACTGGTGGGGGCGTGTGAAGGACATGGTCGGTTATGACTACAGCATCTTCCAGGGAGTTTTTATGGAACAATACTTTCCCGAGTCGGCTCGGTTGGAGCGACATCGGCAGTTCCTGGACTTGGAACAGGAGGGGATGACGGTAGCAGAGTACGAGTCCAGGTTCACAGCTTTTGCCAGATTCGCGCCGGAGATGGTGATGACCGAGCAGAACCGTTGCCTGCGGTTCCAGGGAGGACTGAGGCTGGAGATTCGGAACCAGATTCTCGCCTTGAGACTGCGGAAGTACACAGATCTCGTGGACACCGCAGCGACGGTGGAACAGGGGACCCGGGATGCGGCCAGGACCCGTGAGGTCCGACAGCGGCCGACCAGCCTCGCAGGGCCGTCCGAGTCACGAGACCCGAGAAGACAAAGGACCACAGAGTTCTTTCGACCACATGCTCAGCAGGGTGGACCGAGACAGATGGGGTCGGTAGCATCAGTGGGGCCAGCCGCCTCAGAGTGGGGGACGGCATGTTTCACATGTCGGCAGCGAGACCACTTTTATCGAGAGTGTCCGATGGGAGGTGGGCCCGCGGTGTTACCAGCGACCAGCTGGACAGGCCAGGACATGGAGCCGAGGGCTGACCATAGGAGGTGTTTCCGATGCCACCAGCTCGGGCACGCCGTTGCAAGGTGCCCTGAGCCGGTTATGGCAACGTCAGCGCGACGACCACAGCAGTCGTATACCGCGCGGTCGCCCAGAGGCCGCCCCCGTCAGGGTCAGCAGTCGAGGTCTTCGCAGCCGTCAACGAGCGCGCCGACTCCGAGACAGCAACAGAGCTATGGGTATCCGGCAGCCAGTGCGCTGGGTCAGAGGCAGCAGGAGTCGGAGGGAAGAGTGTACGCGGTTACCGACTCCCGGACCTCAGGGTCCCCTATCTACCGCGAAACCTTTCCTGGTACGTTTTTCATTATATCATATATGGGCGTTGTTTTAAATTTCGTGGGCGAAATTCCTTTAAGGGGGGTAGATTGTAAAACCCGCTGAAAAAAAAGCAAACAAACAAATTGGGTCGGACCGGGTCGGACCGGACCCGACCAGCAGACCCGGCCCAAACCACAGACCCAGCCCAAAGCCCGACCTATATAAGGTGGGCATTAGTGTTCTGAAACCCTAATCCCACTTCTCCTTCTCCTTCTCCTTCTGCCGCCCCCCTCCTCTCCCGAACCCGACCTCCCTCCCAGCTACGGCGACCTCCCTCCCCACTCCGGCCACTTCCCTCTCACCTTCCTCTCTCTCCCTCGCTCCGGATATCCCTCACCGAGCCGCCACCGCCCTTGTCCAGACCCTCACTCCCGTCCTCCCCCCTCCTCTCCCGAACCCGACCTCCCTCCCAGCTCTGGCGACCTCCCTCCCAACTCCGGCCACTTCCCTCTCACCTTCCTCTCTCTCCCTCGCTCCGGATATCCCTCACCGAGCCGCCACCGCCCTTGTCCAGACCCTCACTCCTGTCCGCCT
This sequence comes from Erodium maritimum, assembly GCA_963921825.1. Lineage (NCBI taxonomy): Eukaryota > Viridiplantae > Streptophyta > Magnoliopsida > Geraniales > Geraniaceae > Erodium > Erodium maritimum. The sequence goes on along the minus strand of OY997595.1, from coordinate 45,149,565 downwards.
CCCTCTTCTCCTTCGTTTTCAACTCCGGCCACCACGACCTCGCCGAACCCCTCTCTCTCACCCGCGCCGGAATCGACGTCTCCGACCAAAAGGGCCCCACCCTTCCCTACTCCGGCCAGCACACCCCGTCTCTTTTCCCTCTCCGTCCAGCCACCACGACACCACCGAGCCACCGCCGTCCCAAGCTCCGTCGCGCCTCCACGCCGTCGCCGTGCACGGCCAGAGCCGAGACGGACTCACCGGCGCCGTCGTCCTCTCTCCCGAGAGTCCACCACCTCGTCTTCCACGGTGAGATTCTCACCACGGGGTTTGGTCGCCGGCGGCGTCTCCGTCGGTGGCCGGCCGGTTTCAAACCCGAGCCCCTCGTTTTCGGTTTCCCGTGCTGCTCATTTCGAGTTAAAATTGGATCTGATTGATAGAAACGTTATCTGCTAAACCTGCTAAGAATTTGTTTAATTTTTGGAACTGATTTTGAATTGAAAAGGGGAATAATTGAATCAAAAATCGGATTGGAATAAAAGATGGTTTTTGGATCTGTTTTGGTTGGAATCGAAATCAAGACTTTGGAAAGAAAAGGGTTGTAAAACGAAAATCAGATTTAAGGAAAAGGGGTTTTAAAATAAAAAGGAATTAAAATCAATTCGGTTTTAAAAACGGTTTTAAATCGAGGAGTTTGAGAATCTAAGTTGTAAACGGGATTTAAAGACGGTTGTTCAAAGACGGGTTGTCGTGCGTTATTTATTGTCGAGTTTGGGTGGCCTTGAGAGCCCGTGTTAATTATTGTCGAGTTTGGGTGGCCTTGAGAGCCCGTGTTAATTATTTTCGAGTTTGGGTGGCCTTGAGAGCCCGTGTTAATTATTGTCGAGTTTGGGTGGCCTTGAGAGCCCGTGCTATTTATTGTTGAGTTTGGGTGGCCATGAGTGCCCGTGGGGTCGTTGGACCCGTGTCTTTACCTTTGGTGTCTTGGGAGGCCGTGAGTGCCTGTGGGGCTGTTGAGTCCGTGTTTTACTGTTGGTGTGTCTTGGGAGGCCGTGAGTGCCTGTGGGGCTGTTGAGTGCGTGTTTTACTGTTGGTGTGTCTTAGGAGGCCGTGAGTGCCTGTGGGGCTGTTGAGTCCGTGTTTTACTGTTGGTGTGTCTTGGGAGGCCGTGAGTGCCTGTGGGGCTGTTGAGTCCGAGTTTTACTGTTGGTGTCTTGTGTGGCCATGAGTGTCTGTGGACTGTTGAACCTGTGTTGTTGTTGTCTGTTGAATTTGCTTGTGATTGTGATTGTGGTTACCTGAGTGAGAGAGGTTAGTGAGACAGGTCGACCGCCTGGCCTGAGTGGTTCGGCAAAGCGTGTGAGTGAGAGAGGATAGTGAGACAGGTCGACCGCCTGGCCTGAGTGGTTCGGCAAAGCGCGTGAGTGAGAAAGGTCGACCGCCTGGCCTGAGTGGCTCGGCAAAGCGCGTGAGTGAGACAGGTTACTGAGACAGGTCGACCGCCTGGCCTGAGTGGTTCGGCAAAGCGCGTGATTGAGAGACAGAATTGGTTACTGAGCAACTGGTTTGCGATCCTTTGAGATCTTGTTTGGTGTGCGATCCTTTGAGATCTTGTTTGGTGTGCGATCCTTTGTGATCTTGTTTGGTGTTGCGTCGTTTCTTTCGAGTCCTTGGGAGAGATCGTGATCGTTGTGTCGGGTCTACTTTACGTGTCAAAGGGTTGAGTTGGTCAAGGAAGGTAACAGTGGGGGTTTGTCAGTCAGAGTGCTTGGGTTGGGGGCAGTGATCCCCGGAGTTGAGTTGTTGTTGGCGTTACTTGCTTTGTCTGCTAATTATGCCGTAGTCAGTCTGTTATCCGTGGTGGTGAGCGAACGCTCACCCCTAGCTGCTTTTCCTACAGATACCGTTCGTATGCAGGACTAGGTGAGCTTCTGAAGCTTGAAGAGCTTGAAGCGGGTTTCTGGGTGTTTTGAGTCTAGTGACGGATACCTTGTACTTTTGTCCACTTGTTGGGACGTGTTTTAAATTGTAATTATTATTTTGTTGAACTAAACTGGTATTTTAAAGTGTTTAATGAAAATAGGTTTCAAGTGTTTTTTTGTTTTTAAAACGTTCGCGTCCCTAGTTTGGTTTACTGAAATTGGGGCGTGACACATCTCCACTAATTGTAAGGAGACATGTTTATTCAAGAATCAGAAAGGTCTTTAGTTAAGCTTGTAATATAAGGCTAGGCAAAGGGTGTGGAAGGAATATGAAAAGAAGCTAAAATAAATACATTGTGACAAAAGTGCTTCAACTCACACCCAAAAATATTTCGCACATCCCAAACCCCGTTTGTGCATCATTCACCATTTGCATTCAATACCACCATTTTCCTTTTATTGAATAGCCAAGTGTAGCACTATTTTTTGCTCAAATTTTTTTATATTCCCTTAGTTATCCAAACTTTCACTACCTTTATTCAAACCACCATAATACCTTACCCCACACTTATTTGTTCACTAGGGATATCTACTATCCCTCATTTTTTCATCATCTTTTTTTTGGGTAAGACTAAAATATTTTTTCTTTCTTTTCAATACATTCCAATGGCTTACACTCATTTTCTTTTTCTCTTTTGCTCACTCAACATCCCAACACAATAATCCCTCTCAAAGAAGCACCTAAGCCAAGAGATATGGGTTCAAAAACAAATAATGAGGATATATAAATGAAACACAAGGCACATAGGATTGTAATGCCGGGTTTAGAAACAAAAGGCTAAGGCTCAAATGGGGTGACTAAGATATAACACATGTAAAGGTAGGCAATTTTTGGTTCAAGCGGTCCATAGATGGCCTAGAATCATCTTCCTAAATAACCATGTTCCTTATTCTTATTTCGCCTCGAATGGGTCATACATGTAGTTCTAGACTCAATTTAACATGCATAAGAATCCAAGGAATACAACACTAGTTTTAGTAAACACTCAAAACACAAGTGGAAGAGCTATTCATAATACATGTGTTTTCACTACTTATTTGATTCATTCATGCCCATATACAACTTTGATTTATGCAAGGAAATAAGCAATTACGACAATTCAATCATCGAAATGTTAAAATCATACACATTATACTCACATATCACCGAGAAAATTAAAACAAGGAGACATCAATAACTAAAATATTTTTTGGATTTTTTTTATATTTTTTTTATTTTTTTTGGATTTTTTAAAATTTTATAGCATGAAATGATGCATGAGTACACAAAAGAAAACATAATACAATGCAAGACATACCCCACCCCACACTTAATTAAGCATTGTCCCTAATGCGACTCAATCCTACACATGCTCCTAACCACATAACTACAATCCCATACTTATAATCAGCAAATACACAATTCACCAAATCCTATATGCATGTTCTATCAGCATGGCAATTCGGGCGCTCAGCGCCCACCAGATAGCATAAAGGAAATACAATAGCGGTATATAATGAAAATAGGAAGGGAAGAGATACTGCCCCTCGAAGAACCACTATGCGAATTGCACTAATTGTGGGAATCCTCGTGCATGGATGGATGGATGGAGAGTCATTTCGCCCAAGTGAGTTCCCAAGAACTCGGTGCAACAAATACAACTATAATTATCACGCTTCAATCCTGTATCACCAACTTGCACAAATAGTCTGAAAATAAGCGCAAGACATAACATATACAAAACAAAGAGGGGTAGGGATATTGGGTTGCCTCCCAACAAGCGCATTTGTTTAACGTCTTTTGCTCGACGGGTGGGAGGCTCAATCAGGAGGCCTCCCGAACGTCTCATACTTCCATTGCGTCCTCCTCTTCAACTGTAGATAAAAAGGTTGGAGAAGGAACACAATGCTGCATAGTAACCACTTCCTTGAGTTTTGTGAGAACTCCAAACGCAAGGCTAATCTCATCAAGCTTGCCTTAACAGAATAATTATGATCAAACTCATCTCGGCATAACTTGGTATGAAGATGAGTCAGTAATTGCACCTACCAACAAGGGTTAGTAACATCTACCGAAATAGAATAACAGCTCACAAATGGGGAATGAGAACTAGCAAATGAATCAAAAACTGTATGCTCAACGTTAACTTTATAAATCAATGGTATAGGTTGAACATAAATAATTGATTTGCTAGAATCTAAAAATGAATCTCCCACACTAAATGGGATTTCGACATCATGCTCGATGTCTAGCAAAATAAAATCAATGGGAGATTCAAACACAACCCCTCTCTTGAGAGCATCATCCATAGTACCCCTTGGATATCTATTTGATCTGTCAGCCAACTCTATGGATACTATGGGAAGATTTGGCTCAACAAGAGTTTGTGAATTATTTTCTACATATGTATACTCATTATTCACATCTACATAATTCAATGCATCAAAACTACATGGAGATGGAATTTGCATAGTATAAGAGGGATAAGAATTTGATACCTCACATTCTGCACTTACCTTTAAACTCGTGGTTGAATCACGAGTTCCTTGCTTTATTGTGTCACATAAGGGCTCGGAATGATCATCCTTAACGTGTATTGCTTGATCATCGAAAGTCTTTTCCCACTCATCTTGTTGCTTTACCCTCTCATCTTGTTGCTTTTGTTTCTCCAATAGTTGGTTAATCAAAACACGATGAAGTTCCAACTCCTCGTCATTAAGCAATTGTGGTTCAACATGATAACCTTGCTCAAAAGAGGAAGCGTCCCCCCAATATTGACAATAGGAAACCACAAGAAACTCGCATTTGAGAAACCAATGATCAGTAGCTCCACATATATCACAATTCCTCTTATTAAACCAATTAGCCATAAAATTTATGTTGCAAAGAATTCACTAAAAAGGTATATACAAAAAAATTGAAACAGTCGTAACACAAACTATACAGAAAATGTTGCCTTAATTGCTCCCCGGCAACGGCGCCATTAACTTGATGCCCTGCGGTTTTAACGCAAAAAATGGCACGGCAAGCGTATCGCTCGTCAAGTAGTATTTCGGGATTTTAAGTTCCGGATTATCGTACCCAAGGGAGCACAAGACAAGCAATTCCTATTTGAAGTTGTTATTAAGCTATTTCGTTAAAAATATGGTTTTGGTTTTAAAGATCATGCAAATGTAAATAATAACGAAGATGTGAACAAGTATTCAGGTAAATCAGAAGAGATTAGAATCAGAGAAAAAGGCAATCTAAGGTTTTGGGTTCATAGAGACCAATTCCAATGCAGTAAACGACGATGAACAATGTGAATTTGTCTGATTTTAGGGGCAACGAATTATCTCTCAAACTAGTCTTAACTTCTCCCGTTGTTTCGGACCCTAATGGAATCTAACCACCTAGTTCTCCCAAATCAAAATGTAGGAAGACCCAAAGCACTACGTTCTTTGATAATTTCTAACTTTCAGTATGAAACCTATGGTTATTGCAATTGTGTTAACCTAGCTATCCCTAGTCTAGATTTAAACCCAATTCGCATAAGATTTTTGACCCAATTGCAATCCACCTCTCCCGAGTGTCAGATTGCAATTCCCACCTTCTATCAAGCCTAACCGGGAGATAGAGCATTAAGTTCAAATCAAATACAAACCCTAAATCAAATCAATCTACACAATATTCATGCATTCAACACATTGGAAATTAAATCTCTAATCCCCCATAACCCTAGATTATGGAGTTTAGCTACTCATGGAGAAAGAAGAAGATGATGAAGAAGAACACCCATAAACAATCATCATATTGAAAGAGTAGTGGAAATAAAATACCAATGTAGGATTACAATGGTTGAATTCAAGCTCAAACTCCTCTCTCTTTTTTGATCAGCAAGCAATATATTAAAACTCACCCATTCAAAGGTTGAATTAGGCGGACCAATTACATATCTCATGATTTAGAGATCAAACCAATACGATTAGATGTAGTTAACCCTAATGAGAAACTTAAAAACAATGAAGATGAGATATCTTGGCTCACAAGTAACCGGTGGAACCGGTTTGTAGAGTTACTTGTGTCACAAGAAACCCAAAAAAAAACAAGGCAAGAAGGATGATAGAGGTACTGCAATTGTATGCAGACCATCCAAAGTTACATCAGGAGCTTCAGAGCCGAGATGAATGAACTTGTGAATGCAAATGTCAAGCTTCAAGGAGATGATGGGCTGCTGTGGAATTGAGAAGTAGACCAATAAAGCATAGAGGAACAGAACAAGAGAATGATGATCTTAAACAGCCACAGTTGGGAAGCAGTGAAGAGGAGATGAGCATCTGCAACAAAAGAGAGGAGAGGAAGCAAAAAGACAACCTAAGACTACCCTGACCAAGAAGGCCAAACCCCAAGAAACCCACCTAGCAAATTTCTACCCTCACACACCCAGGAAGAGCCTCTCAGACAAGAAAGGAGCTTGTCAGCAAAGGAGAGAGCAAGAAAAAAACCCAACAAGAAGGACAGTCCTTACAACCCAAACCCCTAGCCTAAACCCAAGGCCCCAACAGAACAAGAAAAAAGAGGATCAAGCCTGGTAAAGAACAAGTCAGAGAGAGATCCTCCTGCTCCTAAGCTTTACACAACTTTTGGGATCAGAAATCTAAGATTGGAAAGTGAAATAGTAATCCTTGTTGAAGAGAGGCCACTCCCAGCTATAGCATGTGCTTATAATTTTGCAGAAGACTTCTTCAGGAGATTCAATAGTGTTCTGGAAGATCAACAAGTTCCTTGATAACCATAATTGCCAACAAGTAATCTTAGCTAGATTTCCCCAAGTTTTCTTCAATCTATAGGGTACCAGATTGAACCAAGATGACATCAAGAGTTTAACAGTTCCAGGCATTGTCCATGATGTGCGCCACCAAGACAGGATTAGAGACCAAACTTTCCAAGCCTTGGGACAATGCAAAATAATATGGGAAGCATCTTCCAAGTCCCAATTACAAGCGGGGCAGATAAGTTGTTGAAAATTTAGTTCCATACCTCTTGAGTCTAGGAAGCATTTAGATGGGATTGCTTCTAGACAAGCTAACCAGCAAAATGCTGAGATTTTTGGAGGCACCCCAGGAGTCCAAAGATGCTTGGTCCAATCAGGATTGGGGGAACTTTGCTGAGCTAGAAAATTATAGAGCCTTTTAACTGAGAAACCATTTGGATCTGCAGCCCAGATAATTGATTCCTCTTCATTTCTGATATGGAAATAAGGTAGAATGGAGCATAGCAAATCCCATTCTTGTGTTTCCCATCCTCTGGGATCTCTTCTGAGATCCAAATCCCAGGTGAATCCATTCCACAGTTCTGTTATGAGGGCTGCTTTAGAGTTGGCAATAAGATAGATTCTAGGAAAGAGTTCCTTTAAAGTTGAGTTCCCCCACCACAAGTCCAACCAGAAGTGAATTCTATTCCCATTTCCCAGAGTCCATTTAAGCCCTTTCACTCCAAAGGTATCAGCAAACCTTGAGTCTTTGGCTAGGGACAGAATTTGGTTCATAAAACTTGGGGAACTGAGTTCAGAAAAATTGGAGAGATCTCATTCTTTTGTGCTCCAACCATATCTAGCACAGATAACTTGTTTCCAAAGGGTTGCCTCTTCAATTGCAAACCTCCACCACCATTTTGCTAATAAGGATATATTCATGAGAGACAAGTTCTTTATACCCAGACCTCCTTGAGCCTTTGATTTGCATATTGTGTCCCATTTAACTTTATTGAGAACCCTTGATTTGGAGGAACCATGCCAAAGAAATCTCCTTTGCCAACTTTGATAGGCTTTGATGACTGATTTGGGGGATAATAATAGGGAGAAGAAGTACATAGGTAAGGCAGCTAGAGTTGAATTGATGAGGGTTATTCTTCCTCCTAGTGAAAGCATTTTTGCTTGCCATAAACCCAAGGACCTTTTAAATTTATCCAATACTGGTTTCCAAGTCTTGAGCAGCTTAGGATTGGCCCCTAGAGAGAACCTAAGATAAGGTAGAGGGAGTGTATCCTGTTGGCATTGCAGGACATCAGCATATTGTAATGAGTCATGCAGAGATAAATTCATAGGAATCATCACTGATTTACTATAGTTAACTCCCAGGCCTGAAGCCAGATGGAACATTGACAATGCAGCCTTGAGGTTTGTGACTCCTTCCAAGGATGCTCTTAGGAAAAAAAATTGAATCATCTGCATATTGTAGGTGAGATATTGTAGGACCTGATAGACTGAGAGTAATGCCTTGGAATTGTGCAGAATTGAGACCTGAGTGCATTAATTGATTCAAAAAGGCATCGTCCAGTTTGTTGACTTCATACTTGACAATTGTTTCGGGGAGGAGCATAGGTGTCCTTGTAAGAAGTGTTTGAACACTAGTTACCACACAGTTCCGGAAATATATATGCACTTGGTAACGAATGGTATGATGGCAGGATACGATTTGTGGAATTTTCACAAATCGGTAGATGTCGCATTTACAATATATAGGTACGTGTTGCTCTAACAAATATATGTCTACATATGTGTAAAACATGTTTTCTACGTCGATGATCCGAAATGAGGTAGGGGTTGGAAGATAATGAACAAGGTTTCGCAACGAGGACTGTACGTGTCAACAACGATTGACTCGGTATTGACTCCAATTTCATTCGAGTTTGACGCTCCTTACCAGGAGAATGCGCCCTCCACATAAGTGGTCATAGCAAAACTTCATGTTATTCCACCTGCCGAAGTATTGTTAAAGGAAGTGAGTGACGAGGAGAACAGGGACGACAAAATTAGTGAGGAAGAGTGTGATGTTGATGAATTCAACAATGACGAGAGGAAAAACTCTGATTAAAAATATGTGGAACAAATTAACATTTTGAAATGATTATTAATTAGTTTTATATTATGTGTAACTCTTGGATTCATTTAACTGAATGAAAACAGGTGACAGGCTATTGACAGTTATAATATGCTGTGTTTTTCAAGTTTGCTCTGTTTTTTAAGTTATGCTCTGTTTTTCACTTGGCCAACGGATACATGAATCTGTTGGCCAGGTACCCTTCTTGGGCAATGGGTGTAAAACAGAGAGCAAATGCTCTGTTTTGATCTTTAAACTATCGAATCGTCGACGTTAAATACTTATTTTTGGTAATTAATGGGTTGAAAAACTAGTTTTAAGAAGTTTAAAACATCATAACATTGAAATTAGAAATTATGAAGTTGGTTCATGAGAAGTGTTAGGTTTTTTTATTTTCTTGCCCGATGGATCCACCTATCCGTTGCCCAACTGAGCATTAGGCCGATAGATTCTACATACGTGGGTCAAGTGGGTCAACAATTCTTGAACTTCGACGTTGACCACATCGATTGAGGCTTACCAAACATTCGATGCTAGTTTTTTTTCATTTACAACATATTTAAACCATTTATAAACCATGTACACGGTCTTGATTATCTATTTAATGATTTTTTTTATATATACATACGTACGAATCGGTATTTTTTCATCCTAATGAACATACAAGTGCTTCGGCCGACTTCGCTTCATACGTTTGCTTATGTCAATAATATATGAATATGATTTTTATGTTTGTAAGTATTAGTAAACACAATATTGTAACAATAGTTTTTTTATAAGCGAAAAGATTTTATTAGGCAAACGTTCTACAGGAAAAGTAAAACGATGCAAGAAAAACGATCCTTAAAATGACCTTTTCCCCAAACCAGTACAGGCATAAAGCCAAAACTAAAAACAAAAAAAACATAACAGGGAGCAAACAAAACAGAGCACCACCCTCTTTGCCTACTTCCTATCCGGATTCAAGCAGAGAAATCGGTTAGAAACCGAAACAGGATTTACTTCCGGAATAACCTCAAACTCGCTATCATCGAGGTCCTCCTCAACCTCATCTCATTGTGGGGATTCAAAACTTGTGGACTGGTCTTATAACATGGGAAAATAATTAAATTTGTGCTCAGGTTGTAGTCAATTGTGGTCAACGTCTCTTGGGCCACGGATCCACCTATCCGTGGCCCAACAATAGACTCATTCCTGTTTTTTTTAAGTGTTAGTTTCAAAACAACGTTGTGCCTGTTCACTTGGCCAACGGATCCATATCCGTCGGTCAATTATTTCAATTAGGGTAAATATAAACGCTGCCTCTCTCTCTCTATCTTATTCTCTCAGTCATTGCCTCTCTCTCGTTTTGTCACGCCCCAATTTCAGTAAACCGAACTCGGGACGCGAACGTTTTAAAATGATAACCACCTTTGAAACCATTTTTATAATTCACTTTAAAAACACCAATTGTTCATGTCACGCCCCAATTTCAGTAAATCGAACTCGGGACGCGAACGTTTTAAAATAATAAACACTTTTGAAACCGTTTTTATAGATCACTTTAAAATCATCATTTGTTCAACAAAAATAATAATTAAAACTTAAAACACGTCCCAACAAGTGGACAAAAGTACAAGGTATCCGTCACTCAAAAGACAAAACTCGGACTCCGCTCCTAGCTCCACAAGCTTCGAGAGCTCACCTAGTCCGTCCCACGAACAGTACCTGTAGGAAAAGCAGCTAGGGGTGAGCGTTCGCTCACCACCACGGATAACAGACTGACTACGACATAATTAGCAGACAAGCAGGTAACACCAACAACGACTCAACACCGGGGAACACCATCCCCAACCCAAGTACTCTAACTGAACATACACCCACTGTTGCCTTCCCTGACCAACTCGACACCCTGACACGTAAAGTAGACCCGACACAACCATTGACGACCTCTTCCAAGGACTCAAAAGAAAGTTACGCAACACCAAACAGCATCACAAGGGATCACCCCAAACAAGATCACGAAGGATCGTACACCAAACAAGATCACAAAGGATCGCAAACCAGCTGCCAAGAACGCCCTCCCGGGACTCTAACCCGATCAGGCCAACCCAAGAATGCTGCAACTTACCGGGACTCTAACCCATAAGCCAGCCGGAAAATGCTGCAACTTACTGGGACTCTAACCCATAAGCCAGCCGGAAAATGCTGCAACTTACTGGGACTCTAACCCATAAGCCAGCCGGAAAAATGCTGCAACTTACTGGGATTCTAACCCATAAGCCAGCCAAGGTATGCTCACAAACCCAAACCACACACGCGCGGCCAGGACCCCTTTATTGGCGGGCGGGCCCCTACCCCGTCTGAACATGCAGACGCGTGTGCTCGTGGACCCCTGTTTCAGGAAGCGGGCCCCCAACCTCCGGTAACCACAATCACAATCACAAACACAATCACAAACAAAATCAACAACCAGTAACAACACAGGTTCAACACTCACAGGCACTCATGGCCACCAAGACACCAACAGTAAAAATCGGACTCAACAGCCTCACAGGCACTCACGGCCTCCCAAGACACACCGACAGTAAGACACAGACTCAACAGCCCCACAGGCACTCACGGCCTCCCAAGACACCAACCATAAAACACGCTTGCAACTTACCGAGACTCTAACTCGTAAGCCAGCTAAAGAAAGCTTACAACCCCCCCCCCCCCCCCCCAGACTCTAACTCGGTCAGGCCAGCCAAAGACACCAACCTTAGTACACGGGCTCTCAAGGCCACCCAAAACACCAAAGGTAAAGACACGGTTTCAACAACCCCACGGGCACTCACGGCCACCCAAAACTCAACAATAAAACACGCTTGCAACTTACCGAGACTCTAACTCGTAAGCCAGCTAAAACACCAACAGTAAAGTACGGGCTCTCATGGACACCCAAACACGATTAACAACACGGGCTCTCATGGCCACCCAAGACTCAACAATAATAATACACGGGCTCTCAAGGCCACCCAAGACTCAACCATAATAATACACGGGCTCTCAAGGCCACCCAAGACCCCAAAATAAACAATCAACCTCCGGCTTAACCTAAGCCTCCAATAGTCCTAATATCAACAGTTTCACAATCAACCTCCGGGCATGGTCATATGCCTCCAGTAATCCTAATATCGATAGTTCACAATCAACCTCCGGGCATGGTCATATGCCTCCAGTAAAACAATTATCGCTAAGTTCTCTACTCCTACGACACTACTAAGTGTCACATGCCTTTCCAATAATCACTAAGTTCCCGTAACATGCTTTTCTGATAAACGCTACAATCCCATATCATGCTTTTCTAACAATTACCAAGTTCCCGTAGCATGCTTTTCTAATATTTAAATAAACCTATTCAACCCACGACACCCCGGTGTCACATGCAATTCTACTGTTAACTTTCCCTAGTCAGGGCCGAGATCCGGCTACTTTTCCCTACCTCGTGCGTGTTCTCCCAAAAGCCAACCACGAGCTCCGGTGATGATCTTAGTCACTCACCCAGCTTTCCCTTGCCTCCGTCCGTGGCACGATCTAAAAGAACACAAATTAAAGTCACTAAACACTCGCAGGAAATAAACCGAAAACCATTAAACTCGATGCCCAAACTTAACCCCGACAATGTCGATCACTCCCAAACTTCCCAATTACTCGACATTGTCAATAAAGGACCCGTAAAGGCCCGATTCGCCCGACATGGCGAATCTGCCCGGGTTTTGTTAATTGCCTTCCGGGGCTCCAAAAGCCCCCGTTTCAGTTTCTACGGTCTTAGAATAATTCAAGGAACCCAACGCACTTGACGGAATCGAGTTCCGACTCCCGGGTCAATTAAATGACGTTTAAAGTTTCTAAACCCGATAAATTACAACTTCTCCAATTTAATTCCAATTTTCGATTCGGTTAAGGATAAAAGGTCCGGGGAACGTTTTAAACCACCCGAAATCCCGCTTCTAGCTCTTCAAGCTTCAGAAGCTCGCCTAGTCCAGCCTGCGAATGGTACCTGTAGGAAAAGCAGCTAGGGGTGAGCGTTCGCTCACCACCACGGATAACAGACTGACTACCGCATAATTAGCAGACAAAGCCGGTGACACCAATAACAAGGTCAACACCGGGGAACACTGTCCCCAACCCAAGTACTCTGACTGGACATACACCCACTGTTACCTTCCTTGACCAACTCAACACTCTGACACGCAAGGTAGACCCGACACAACGATCACGACCTCTTCCAAGGACTCAAAGAAAACTACGCAACACCAAACAAGATCACAAAGGATCGCACACCAAACAAGATCACAAAGGATCGCAAACTAGCTGCCAACTGCTCAGTGCCAAGAACGCTCGCACCCTCCCGAGACTCTAACTCGGTCAGGCCAGGCCAAGAATGCTCGCAACTTACCGAGACTCTAACTCGTAAGCCAGCCGAAGAATGCTTGCAACTTACCGAGACTCTAACTCGTAAGCCAGCCAAAGAATGCTCACAAACCCAAACCACACACGCGCGGCCAGGACCCCTTTATTGGCGGGCGGGCCCCCTACCCCGTCTGAACATGCAGACGCGTGTGCTCGTGGACCCCCCTTTCATGAAGCGGGCCCCCAACCTCAGGTAACCACAATCACAATCACAATCACAATCACAAGCAAGTTCAACAACCAGTAACAACACAGGTTCAACACTCACAGGCACTCATGGCCACCAAGACACCAACCGTAAAATTCGGACTCAACAGCCCCACAGGCACTCACGGCCTCCCAAGACACACCAATGGTAAAACACGGACTCAACAGCCCCACAGGCACTCACGGCCTCCCAAGACACACCAACGGTAAAACACGGACTCAACAGCCCCACAGGCACTCACGGCCTCCCAAGATACACCAACAGTAACTCACGGGCTCAACAACCCCACGGGCACTCACGGCCACTCAAACCACCAACAGTAAAGACACGTGTTCACAACCCCACGGGCACTCATGGCCACCCAAAACACCAAAGGTAAAGACACGGGTTCAACGACCCCACGGGCACTCATGGCCACCCAAAACTCAACAATAATACACGCTCGCAACTTACCGAGACTCTAACTCGTAAGCCAGCCAAAGAATGCTCGCAACCCCCCGAGACTCTAACTCGGTCAGGCCAGCCAAAGACACCAACCTTAGTACACGGGCTCTCATGGCCACCCAAGACACAACAGTAATACACGGGCTCTCATGGCCACCCAAGACACAATAGTAATACACGGGCTCTCATGGCCACCCAAGACACAATTACACAAACAACCTTTGGCATAACCAATGCCTCCAACAGTCATAATATCAACAGTTTCACAATCAACCTCCAGGCATGGTCATATGCCTCCAGTACTCCTAATCTCGATAAGTTCACAATCAACCTCCGGGCATGGTCATATGCCTCCAGTAATTCTAACAACGCTAAGTTCTCTGCTCCTACGACACTACTAAGTGTCACATGCTTCTCTAATATTCGCTACGTTCCCGTATCATGCCTTTCTAATATTCGATAAACCTACTTAACCCATGACACCCCGGTGTCACATGCAATTCTACTGTTAACTTTCCCTAGTCAGGGCCGAGATCCGGCTACTTTTCCCTACCTCGTGCGTGTTCTCCAAAAGTGCCCAAATAAGCCCCGACGTGATCTCCGTCACCCGCCTAGCTTTCCTTTGCCTCGGTCCGCAACACGATCTAAAAGAACACAATTTTAAACGCTTTTAAGCTTGCAGGCATAATGCTGAATTTTAATAAACCTGACGCCCAAAAGTAACCCCGACAAAGGCGATCACTCCCAAACTACTCAATTACTCGACATTGTCGATATTAGACCCGGAAAGGCCCGATTCGCCCGACATGGCGAATCTGCCCGGGTTTTGTAAATGCCCTTCCGGGGCTCCAAAAATTCCCGTTTTCGTTTCTACGGTCTTAGAATAATTCAAGGGTCCCAATGCACTTGACGGGATCGAATTCCGACTTCCGAGTCAATTAATTAACGTTTAAAGTTTCTAAACCCGATAAATACAACTTTCGCATTTTAAATCCAAATCTCGATTCGGTTAAGGATAAATGGTCCGAGGAACGTTCTAAACCACCCGAACACTAAACCCGAGCACCCGAGCACGTGGGCCCCACACGGCCATAATGGGAAAATTTCCTTTTCGCCCCAAAACGTTCCTAACGAACCCCAAACCTCAACCATTCATCTTTAACCCAATTCTAAACAAAACCCAACCTTAATCAAACCGTTTAAACTCAAACCCTAAAATTCAAACGTACCAACACGAAAATCGGATAGGTGCTCACCGTAGGGAATGATGACGGGAGCTCGATTCTTCGATCGTTGAGACGATCCAACGGTTTGATCGTCGGGAATAGTGACAAAACCCCAACACACCTTCTCTTTTTCTCTCCTCCTTCTCTCTTCTTTTCTCTCTTTAAACTTCTCTTTTTTTTCTTTTTTTTGAACAATTGCCGAACACATACTCTGCCATCCCCTTTTCTTTGTTTAAAAATACACCATCTTTCCATATTTACCAAACTAACATCAAATCTTCTTTATTTACAAACTAACACTAATGTCTCTTCATTTGTTTTGTCCAATAAACCTAACACCACCACATAGTTGACATGTGGCAAGTGGGTCCCACAGCTTTTTGGAAAATATCTCAGATTCGCGAAAATCGGACGTATCGGGCCCCGAACGGGCACTTTTTCCCAAAAATTACGAAACTTGGCGGGCCACAAGGAAACGGCTCAACTAAGCCGTGCGATGACGGCTAAGCTTTTTGGATCCAAAACGTCGCTCGGTTGACTTTTCCAGCGAAAAGTCAACATTTCCCAAATTGATCAGAAAGTTGCCCTGAGTCCCCCGGAACTCACTTTGGTCGATAACGGGGTCAAATTAAGTCCGGTATGACACTCGGGGTCATTTTAGGTTCAATTAAGTGTCAGTCTTAAATTTTTTAAATTTTCCTGTTTTTCGCAGGTTTGACTGGCGTTGACCGGGAGTGGTTATTACACGTTTTCTCTCACATCGCTGCATCATAGATCTCGCCGACTCCGACTCTGTGTCATGATTCCATTTCTTTGGGCTGTTTGGCAGATAAGCCCAAAAAAGGAGAAACGACACCGTTTTCCAGCATTGTTGCGTCTTCCCCAAATCGATTCCCATATTAGGGATACACATCAGCAGAGAAGCATCATCGAAGAACTAGTTTTGGCTTTATCTTTTCTTATTCATAGCATTTCCTTACTTGTTATTTCCATTTTGTAGTGTAGAAAAGCCATTAAGGCTAGTTATCCTGTAAGCTGAGTTTTCAAGTAATACAAGAGAAGCTTCTCCTCCATTTTCAGTATAGATTGAGCTTCAGATACGACAATATCGTTACAAGTGGTATCAAGAGCCTTCAATCCCGCGACCATGGATGATTTTGGAGTAGAGAGGGGTTCTCAAGGAGGAGCAATCTCAGGAATTCTAGGTCTGGAAAAACCGAGCCAGACACTTTTTGGAAAAAGGGAGGAGACGTCACCCATGGCTGACTTTTCCATGGAAGAAGAGGAAGTGCGCCTCAGACCTGTAAGACGCCCACCTGAGCTGCGAACCCAACGACTACGCCTGTTGGAATGTAAGATCGATTAACTTGATCAGATGCAGAGTCTGGTAGCCAGAGAGTATGACCAAAAAATGGAAACGTTTGGTGCTTTGTGTCCGCAACAAAGAGGATCGGAATGGGTATTTTTCAGAGCTGAGATGACTACAAGGCTAGAGCAAATTGAAGCTCTGAGGTATACTGAGTTTGAGTTGAGGGATGAACTTAAAGTTCATAATCTGATTCATGAGAGAATTTTGGCTGAACAAGATGTTTGGGCACAACAACAAGTATCTATTGAGAACCATATTCTGTAGCAATTGGCTGAATGTGAGAAGCAGGAAGTGCATCAACAACAAGGTATGGAAAATTTCATATACCTGCAAGGTGTTCGATGCAAGGCCAAGGAGAGATTGGTTTGACAGAAATGGGGTAATTTCTCTGATTAATAAATTATGTGCACCTCCCCTACTTACCCACTACAATGAGTTTGTTGATTTTCCTACTGGGATTGGTATTTTACTAAGTAATGGTGAAGCCCTCAAGTGTATTCCTATTCAATTTGAGTGATTGCTGAAAATTGGGTATTGTGGTGTTGGTATTAAGCTGCTGGTGCATAAAATGTTGAGTGATAATAATCTGGGCACTTTATATGAAGGAGTACAATGTTCAGAATTATGTATGAGGTTGGAGTTTGGTGTACTGAAAACGAAACATGGTTATGAATTTTCAGGTTCATTCAAGGGGGTTGATCAAGGGGTTGTAGTTTCTGAAAAGAAGTTTAACAATTCTGGTGAAAAGGAGAGTATTTGGAGTACTAAGAGCACTATTCTTTTGGGTAGAATTAAGAAGGGAATTGGCATCATTGTTGTCATTTTTAATACAATTGATATGGAGAGTGATGGTTATGAGGTTACAAGTTCTATTATTAGATCTTTTTGTGAATGGGGTGAGAGTGTTAGCATAAAAAATGTGTTTCTAGTAGATGGGAGGAAGGAGCAATGGAATTTGATGGCATATGTGTTTATGGATGGATATGAAAATTGCAAGATGATTATGTGGTCATGCTTATCGATAATGGGTGTTAGTGGGGTGAGAGTTTATGAGAATGAATCAAATTATTATGGTGGGGAAAGGAGTTTCGGGATTGGAAGGAATAATTTAAACTACACACTATGGTTTTACAAAGCTATTGTTAAGGGTACTGAGTTATTCCCATGTGAGTGTGTTTGTTATGGGGAGGCTGAATGGGTTTTACTGCACTTACTTGTGTCAAACCCAACATGTTCTGCTACTGTGATAAGAAAATTTTCAAATGGCAGAGACAGGGTGAACATGTATACCAACATTGCATGCATTAATCCTTATGGATGTATTGTGTGGTTAAGCCGTAAGGTGGTTAAATTGCATGTGTTATGGGATCCGGGCGTAGCATATCTTGGAGAATACCTTGGGTCATGTGGTTTTGAGAAATTGGTGGGTATACAATTCTCGGTGGAGGGTGGTTTTATTTCACTCCCCTTATGTCTTTTAGAGGAAAGTTCTCGAACTTGGCATGCTGCAGAGATATTATTCAAATGGAAATGGGCAGATGACAGTGATGTATCATCTTTCTTTCCTTCATTTTTTGCTCATGCCAAGAGTAGCGGTTCACCCCTGGATAATTTATTGGATTCCAATTTTAATATGTTATTGGACGATGCTCTTATTCATGGAAGAGGTGGTATGGGATGTTTTTTTAATAAATGGCCGGTTTCAATTGGAATGGAGGTGGTTGTTCAACCATTATGTCAAGAAATTGTAGGGGGTGTTCAACAGACATGGGATCCGGGCATCGTGCATTTTCAAGTGCACTTTGGTTATTTTTATCTTCATAAATTGGTAACTGCTCAACTTTCGAAGGAGGATTTGAACATTCCAGGGTACAATATGGATCTTGTCAGTATTATATCTATTTTAAACTTCAACATGGGAGCCATGAAGAACAAGAGTTTGGAAATTTTAAATTCCAAACTTATATTGAAAATTCCACACTTTGCTTCGGAGGGATGCATGAGGTATGTTCTGCTCAATTTTAATTCCAAGTCATGATTTGCTCAGTTATTTTTTTACCAGTGGATGTGTGAGTTATACAAAGACGATCTATCAAAAGGTTCAGAATGTGCGGGTTTTAATTTTGGTGATCAACTTCAATACAAAAGCTTGAGGACAAGCTTTTTTTTATGGGAGGTGGAGTATTATGAGGTTAAGTGGGAATGTTGTATGGAGAAAGAAAGATGAGGTGGTGGCTATAGCGGTGAATTATACTAGCAAAATTAAATTGCTGCAAATTGTGGCTAGGGGAACTAACTGGGAGTGCTTAAATTTTTCACATATCATTAGAGAATATACTACATGTGCTGATTGGGTTCTTGTGGTTTTGAGAATTCACGATTGGGCTTATAGAACTACTTGGTGGAAGAACATGTACTGGATTTTCAAAGTGTCAGTGAAGAGGGTGATTTGGGATTATTTTTTTCAACAACCAAGCTTGAGGGCAAGCTTGCCTTAAGGAGAGTGTATTTGTCATGATTCCATTTCTTTGGGCCGTTTGGGCTGTTTGGTAGATAAGCCCAAAAAAGGAGAAACGACACCGTTTTCCAGCATTGCTGCGTCTTCCCCAAATCGATTCCCATGTTAGGGATCGACATCAGCAGAGAAGCATCATCGAAGAACCAGTTTTAGATTTATCTTTTCTTATTCATAGCATTTCCTTACTTGTTATTTCCATTTTGTAGTGTAGAGAAGCCATTAAGGCTAGTTATCCTGTAACCTGAGTTTTCAAGTAATACAAGAGAAGATTCTCTTCCATTTTCAGTATAGATTGAGCTTCAGATATGACAATATCGTTACACTCTGACGCTCCCTCCGAATCCGACGCTCCCTCCGACTCCGGAATTCAGTTGATAGTTCCGGCCAGCTCGAGATTAGATCTGGCCATCGCTGCCTCGTCGATCTCGCCGACTTTGACTCCGACGCTCCCTCTGACTCCGGAACTCAATTGATAGTTTCGGCCAGCTCGAGGTTAGATTCGGCCATCACGCTCGTCTCTTTCCTTCTTCTCGTTGCAATGCCCACGACCACAAGCTGCAGGTACATCCTTCTCTGAGCTAGGTATTTATGGGGTTAGGATTTGAGGATTTTTGGGGTTAGGGTTTGAGGATTGATGGGGTTAGGGTTCTTCGATTTTGGGGGTTAGGGTTCTTCGATTCTTAGGGTTAGGGTTCTTCGATTTTGGGGGTTAGGGTTCTTCAATTTTGGGGGTTAGTTTGTTCTTCAGTTTCTGTTTGGCTAAATGTTCATGTGATTGGGTATGACAGCTCAGTTTCACATGTTTTATTGCATCATGTGATTTTTAGTATAGAGATGATGTGTAAATAAAGTAGATATCAAGTTAAGTACTTTGTGTGGCTGTTTTTGTTAAAGGGTAAGTTCATAGAAATTGGTGGTTGTTGGATTCTGATATTTGAATTAATCTTATTGGACTGTGACCGAAAATTTTGGATTCGTTTTGATGTAGATAATCTTCTGGAAATTGATCTTGTTGGAGAAATGGTTAGTTTGGTTAGTTTGGATTAGCTGTAGAGACTGAGTATGTAAATTGATCTCGTTGGAGAAATGGTTAGTTTGGATTAGCTGTAGACATTGTGAGTATGTATGATGATTATTTTACTTATGTTTATAATGTGATTTTAGTTATATGTTCATTTAAGATGGCTGATATTTTTAAAATTATCATGGTTGACATGAGCATTTTGCAGGATGGGGCGTAAGAACAACATGAAGTTTTACTCCACCCTTTCTTTTTTGGTCGCTCCCGCGCCCTCCGGTAATGTAGGGAATCCGGGAGGCAGCAACTCTTCGGCCAGTACGCGGCCTGATAGATTACGGGCCCACGTAAACGATCAAGTTCATCCAGCCCGGCATTTAGCGAGGACTGTTCCTCGAATGTGTCCCTTCCGAAAGTCCCTAGTATCCAAGATAAGGACTATCTAATAGAGGATGCATAAGTTCAAGCTTTGGTGGCCCGAGGAGTGGGTGGTGGTAAGACAAAGACCGGTAGGAGAGGAATCGTCAAGATGAAGGTATTAGACAAGAAGCTGCAGGATAGGAAAGGGGTAAAATACCCATTATCGTGGAATGGGAGCGGTACCGAGTGCATAATCGAACAAAAGCATATCAGAAGACACATAAGGGTCAATCATCCAATACTGGATTCCGATGAACAAGCCTTGCTTTGGGAAATTGGATGACGAAGCGAAGGCGTTACTTTTCTTTCGGATGCACGTAAGTGTTCAAAGGATCTGGCAGCCCTAATAATATATTTATTAAATAGTTTTGTACTTTCTTTTACGCAGTGCATATACGAGTTTCAGGGGGCCCGGGACACCTTGTACAGGCTGCAGGAATTCATAATGGAAACGGAAAATTCCCGCTTTCGGGAGTGAAAACACGACATTAAGGAATGGTGCGACAAATGGGTGAAGGACCATACAACCAACGAAGACCCGAACCCGGAGATTCTTGTGCCCCTTGAATTCATCAAATGCCCGGATGAGTTCCACTAGCTCCTTGCGCACTTCAAATCGGCAGAGTTTGATGTAAGTATCATACTTTATGCATTTTGATCTCAAATTATTTTTTTGCAAATGGAATAACTACATTTCTTAACCTGCAAGAAAATATGGGATAAATGCTCGGAAGAAGAAAAAATTTGCTCACCATGGGGGGAGTCTGGCATTCGCTGACCGGGCAATGGAGTAGTTCAAAGGTTCCTTTTCCCCATTGCGAAGCCTACACCCATTCCTACGACAGAGAGGACGACGAAAACGTCCACAATGTTGAAAAAGTGGTATGATTTCGTTTACATTATATTTTTGCAATTTTTGATATTTGTTGGTTGTTTGTTATGTTCCCTTTTCTCTATGCGATGTCTATTTGGTTTAAAGTTGTATTTATATGTCTTTGTCTCTAAAACCATGATGCCTCTAAAATCATGCTAGTTATTAATTATTGCAACTCTTGTATTTGATATATATTGTATTTCAAGTAAAAGCCAGGAAGGTGTTAGAGGACGCCGTGGAGGAGGTGACCCAGACGGCGATGGTCGAATGCGAGGATTCATCCCCCTCAGTGGTTAAGTCGTCGACTCTACTGCAAGAGGTTCCCCTCCTGCAGCTAGCCACCGGTAAAGGTCAAGAGGGTCGTCTGCAGTCCGGGATCGGGAAGATGATAAAGCTCCCAACCACGAGGGATAGTTTGTATGGTGGTTGTTCATCACGAGGTCGTCTAGTTCATCAGAAGAACTGGACGAGTTAAAGGCTCGCATCGCCCAGATGGAGGAGAGGGAGGGTCGCTATGAAGATAGAAATGGAGGCACAGATTGTTGCCCAAGTACAAGCTGCCATACAAGACAACCAGGCTGAGATGATGATGGCATGGTTTGAATTGTTAGTCTTAGTGCCCGTAGTTCAATCCTAAATGTCCAAATGTATATATCATCGTTAGCAATAAAATTAAAGCGGCTTTATATTACTTATGTGTTGGAGTAATATATCGATGTGTGCTCTGATCTATGCCCACCATGCGAATAGAACCATAGATCGAGATAGATCACACTCGATGAGTCCCTAGTCAACAAAGCTTCACTAGAAGCGACTAGTATGAAAGATGGCTCTTTATGGCTTACGTTCTGTTAGTCATTGGAATGGGATTCCGGAGTCTGATCATAGATATCATGTGGGACATGATATTGGACGACCCGCCCTGAATATGTGCCATAGATTAAGTCATGAACATATTCAGTGTTGTAGCTTGTCATGTATCCTTAGACCAAGGAGTCTTTGTGATCGCTATGTAGTCAACAACTGAGTTTGACCTGAGCCTAACGTTGTCCGTAACAGGGCTTCCATAACGGCCAGGATTGGCTTGGGGATGGGCTACATGAGTGACACGAAAGACGGCTAAGGGATTTATCCCTCATACTAAGGTATGGGAAAGATATCGGTTCTCGGCCGCTTGATCGAGAGTGACTGAAAGAATAGCATGGCCATGCACATGATACTGGGTATCATATCTTCAGTCATCTCACATATCAAGGAACGGTGATTGAGAATAATAAGGATGACGGCTCTATGCCTTATCTCAATCAGGATATCGGAGATAAAAGGATAATGACAGGGACGACGGAAAGGTTAGAATCGATAGGGTCGATTCGTTATGTAATGTCGGGCAATACTAAAGTCTCGTTAGTTGCCACTTAAATAGGATCAAGTAAAATGGGATTTTACGTTGATCTATTGACATGCATAAACCTAAGGGTCACACCGGAGGATGAAACTCATTGACACATTTATGGAGAATGGCCAAAAGGGAGTTGTCTCGGGACATGACCAAAACTGGGTTTTGGGTCATGTGCCCGTAAGTGAATAGGACTTTACGGATCGAGACAAGGCTTGGAGTCTTGGGATTGATCGCGTCGGATAATGTTGGACATTTCCGGTATGGAAGGCTTGGAGGCGATGAGCGAATCACGGGACCTCGTTGGAAATGGCCACGGGCCATGTTCCAAGAGGCCCATGAAAGGCCCATGCAACCAAGGCCCATGGAACTAATTAATCAAGTCTTGATTAATTAGTACTAAGTAAGCAAGACAAGGATTAAGGTGTTGGTGATTCACCACCTAACCCAATCTTGTCTTGCCATACTTTGTCCTATTTACACCTTACTTGACACCTTACTTGTCCCATGCCTTTAGTTGGACAAGTATGGGTTTTGTTATGTTTAAGTCATCTTTTTTCAACATAACAAACACAAGACAAGAATAGGAAACACATTTTCTCTCCCTCTTCCATGGCCATTTCGGGTTTGGCTAGTTTCCACCTCCATGTTTGTGTTCTTGAGTCCTCAAAGAGAAGAACTACGTGGCTTTGATTCCCATGTGGATACGTAGGCGTCTTGGAGACTCAAGCCAATCATTCGTTAACCGGTGTTCTTGTTTTGGTAAGAACTAGTGCTGAATTTTTCTCTTGTTAATCCATTCTTTGTTAGTTGTTTCATGGTTTTAATTGTCTCTTGGTTTTCATTGATTTTCCGCTGCGAGTTGGTTCATCTCAAACCCTACCTCGAGACCCAACATGAATCAATGATGCGCTCCTAGTCAAACTCTTCTCCGACAGCTTCTGTCCCTCCGACCGCCTCCCCGTCGTCCAACCCCCAGTAGTACTACCTTCAAACTTATATTTGCTGAATTTATCTATTATATGTGTTGAACTTCTGTTATGTATTTGTAGTTAATAATTGTGGAAAAACTGGTATTGTATGAATTATATTTGCTTGAACAGCTTTTAATGTGAATGTATGTACTGCTTGCAATGGGGCTTTTGTATGTTTGTCACATGTTTAGTGCACGTTAGGGTGCAAGATTACAAGCATTTTTTTAAAATCTGCCATGCAACTTGCCCAACGGATACAATTCGTGGGTGTAGTGTTACACGTTGGGCCACGGTGACAAAACGTGCGTTGGGCCATGGATAACATACGTGGCCCATGTATTAAAGTTGGGCCACAGATCAGTTATGTGGCCTGTGTTTTTAATCTGGGCCATGGACTAAATACGTGACCCATGTCTTAAAGTTGGGCCATGGATTCGATACGTGACCCATGTTTTAAAGTTGGGCCACAGATTCAATACATGGGTCACGTGTTAAAAGTTGGGCCACATATTAGACACGTGGCCCAGACCTGAAACCAAGGCCACGAATTCGAACTGGCCCAGGTGGAAAAGCAAACCCACTTATTGAATAAGTTGCTTAGCTTTTCACTTGACCCACGTATCCACGTATCTGTGGGCCAAGAAATTGGGCTACGAACCTTGGGCGACGGATCTTGGTCGACGCCAATATCCGTGGCTCAACTTCTTGATCAACAGATAGCTAATCCTGGCCCACACATCTGATATGTTGCTCAAGGTTGTTCCAGCAGTAGTATACCACCTTCGAATGAATCGGCATTTTATTTATTTGTCGTTATTTTCTTAGTATCTTTGGTACTTTACTGTTTTTTGTAGGATGTTCAAGATTTAGTTCTGTTTTGAGTCATTTTATAGGTGCAACTTCTATTTGTGGTCTAGGGAGGTTGTTCCAAGCTATTTCCCTTAGACGTTTGTTTTGTTAATATATCACGTTTTATGTTTTAAACAATACATCATAAATATTAGCGTTGAGGTCTCTGATCTCCGGTACTCCGTTCTCTCCCCCCGTCTTCTTTCATTGTCCATGGGGCATCAAAATACCGTCTGTGACGATTTTGGGACTACAAGGATCAGTGAACTATTGTTCGTTCAAACTTTTTTTTCCGTGGTCGAGGAGCATGTTCCTCGATACACCACAATATAATCGATATCAAGTTATAAAATTGCACCTTTCGCTCAAAAAATATATTAACACATAAAACAAGGTAAAAGAAACAAACTGTTACGTTTGAAATTTAAAGGATACCATTTGGTAATACATATGCAACATGTCATTTTCCCAATGTTATTTGACTGTTTCCCTGAACAATTAATGGTGCGAATCAAATAAGATATACTGAAGTAGAAGATAAATCTTTAAAATTAATGTATTAGTATTTGAGTTAAAGGTTTTTTTGTAAGTAGTTTGTTGATTAAAGACCTCCTTTTCAAACAAGAGAAAAATGAGGAAAGATAAATCCAAGAAAGATCTCCCTCCAATACAACTCACGACTATTGTAGCTAAGAGCATCTGTAATGGTGGGCGTTGAGTTGGCGTTGACGTACTGTCGGGGAGCAATCGGCGGTGTTGAGCAGACGGGGAGCTGGCGTTGAGGCGGACGATTGGACGCTGGCGGTGAAAAGAGTCGTTGAGCTCAACGCATGCGCTCACCGAAGGCGTTGAGACCTGTTGGGCCTCGGTTAGAGCGCCGGCCGTTGAGCCTGTCCACGCTGGCGACACGTGGCCAAGCGCTGGCAGGTATCATGTTTTAAATTTCCCCTCTATATAAACACAACTCACCCCTCTCATTTTCACACACCAATATTCCATTTTTATCGAACTTCCACCATATTCTATCTCTCGACCTCGTGTTTTGCTTGTTCTTGCAATGGATGTCAAATGGGAGGATCTGTTGGAAACGGAAACCCAAGACAGCATCCCCTCGACCCAAAAATCTCGAGAGACGATTGAAGAAAGTGTCATGCAAACCGAAGAAGTCGCCGAGGATGAGCGGGTTGTTCGCGATTGGGGGTCCATTGCCGAAGAAGTCGAAAAGATGCGTGGACCCAATGATTAGTCAAGGTCCTTAAAGAACTACAAAGAAGTCATCGAGGATGAGCAGGTTGTTCGCGATTGGGGGGGCATTACTGAAGCATTCGAAAAAGATGCGTGGACCCGATGATTCGTCGAGGTCCCAAAAGACATGCAAGGACCACGAGTTCCGTTTTCTCTAATTGACGGGTTCCGTTTGTTTCAAACGATTGTATTTCCCGGCTTATTTAATGGACATGTTTTTTAATACTTGTATGTTTAATATTTTTTTAGTATAAACGTCAGCAGCTTAAAGTCAGCAACAACATTCACCATTGGAGTGTGTTGGTTGTTCACACCGGCGGTGAGAATAAAAAAAATTATACCTCGCCGCTAGCGGTGGTCGATAGCATTGCAGATGCTCTAAGGATTCATAACAATTGGGCCAAATAGAAGAAACCTAACACAACAACAAGGCTGGAAAACTCCAACATGTTATATCTCCAACCACGCGGTTACGCCTCCTCGATAATAATCCCTAACTAGAAACCACGCAGAACTGGACAATCTCTCACAACCTCGAGCCCAACAGAGACGGCCTACTCGGGAAACATCCCTCCTCATGACCAGACATCTTCGCACCTTGGTTCCACACGCTGCCACCACTGACTACCACCTAATAGAATTACCGTCGTTCATCCAAACAACAAAACCACACCCGCTGTGACGTAAAGACGATGGTCAATACCACAATCGACTCCAAAATAAGTACAAAACACTCGAAGGCAGACACACAGGACCACGATGGAGCAGAAGAAACATCTAAGGTCGAAACCCACACTCGGTAATCTAACCAAACAAAGGGGATCAAACCTTAGGATTACAAATGGAAGAAGCAAGTCATGTCCACCGGGTGTAGAAACAGCCGAAGTAAAAATGTTCACCAACAGAGTAGTCACCGCTACTTGAGATTAGACCACACACACGACCCTTGATTACCAAGGAGTACCCCAACACAGGTTAGTACCATGTGTTGACCCAAAAGCGGGGTGGACTGGTATCGTTGAAACGACACTAGGCATGTGGAACCGTAGTCAGAGCCGCTAGAGCAAGTGAATAGACCGCCATATGCCAAAAATACCTAAAACAACATACTCTGCTGAACCCAGGCAAACACAACCCTAACCAACAGCTGGAACCACCGTTGACTTTGAGGGAAAACAAGCCCTAAAGTCGTTAGTGGTAAGACCACTAGAATTGCTTTTGTGCCTTGGAGAAGCGAACGGTTTTAAGAGCTCTCCGAGAAAAAGTTAGGATTTTCTTGAAAATGGATTATAATATTGAGATGATATTTGTTTACTAGGAAAATTACACTTAACTACACATACTCCAGTCAAACCCCAAATCATAATCAACACAAATCCCTAAACCCCATAACCTTAATCTCTACGACCATAATCCCTCAGCCCATAATAGATATGGAAGAACAACTCAAATCCAACCCCTAAAATGCTACTTCAGATTTGTTTATGAACAACCCTCTCGAATCAACCATAACCTCTTCCGCGTTTGTCCTCGTTCTAATCAGAATCAAAGGCGCCGTTGAACGATTATGGACTCTTGAAGCATAAGTGGTTCAAGTTAATTGGGGTTCAAACCCAAAATTGACCAGACTCTTTGTAACTCCATTCCCACGATGAATAATAAAGTATCAAAGAGGAAGAAGAAGAGACCATCACAACCTTAGTTGCGCGGAATAGTTGAGAACAATCCGATTTCTCTACCATAGTCAAGAAGTGAAGAAGATGAAGGATAAGAGGGGGATATAAGATTCGACACTAGAACTTCCAAGAGCATCGATATTGCCAGGAGTTCCTATTGACGTTTCTGCGTGGAAGATGAAAGAAAGTTAATCTCTGCAATTTGAAGAGAATAAAGAAGGTTCTAAAACTCATAATGAAATAATAAACGAAAGGTAGGTTTTGGGTGAAAATTAGATAGATATAATGTAGGGTATTTTTGTCGTTTTCCGTTCAAAAACTAACAAAATGAAAATAAGTAATGTGAGGATAAAAATAATTCTCAAAATCCGTCATGTTACCTAACGCCCTTCTTGCCGCCTTTTCGGCCAGGGTTTTACTATTATGTGGGTAGTGGATACTATTTTTTATGAATCCGTTGTGT
This sequence comes from Erodium maritimum, assembly GCA_963921825.1. Lineage (NCBI taxonomy): Eukaryota > Viridiplantae > Streptophyta > Magnoliopsida > Geraniales > Geraniaceae > Erodium > Erodium maritimum. The sequence goes on along the minus strand of OY997595.1, from coordinate 45,121,650 downwards.
TACTTGACACTTGTGCTTGGTTAACCTTCTTTGAAGGGCCCTTCAACTCTTCAACTCTAAGAGTAGCGTCCTTCGACACATTAAACGAGGGAGACAAAAAGATACTTGGAACTTTCATTGCCGCATCTTCGCTAGCCTCAGCCGTAGAATCAACTGTCCTTCCAATGCTCGAATTTGTCACCCCAAGGGATTTGTCAATCCCGGTTCCGATGATCTTTCCGTTAAGTTCGATGATCGGGCCACAACCACAAACAGTACTTGAGATTGATCCATAACTATAATCAAGATTAGGAAAACCTCACCATCAACACGCACTTCAACCTTTTCCTGGCTCAGAGAGGCTGATTTGACATGAACCAAGACCAAAGCTTCACGAAGGTTCAAACCCAACCACGACTCTATGTGCACCATCACTATCGAGCCAAACAGTTGTGCCACCCTCTCGATACGTTCCTTGCCCCATCCATATATAGGGATGCCTTGAATCCTAGCCAATATAAAAACACCCATTCGTTTGAGTAAGCCTTCCTTCCTAAGCCCCAAAGTCATTCTCCTGGAAAATCAACTTTATTTTCTCTCTACCATCCTTTCCTCAAACTAACGGTCCACGTAATAGACTACCACCACCCTATTTCTCAAGGAGCGAACTTTAACATCCAACACCCCTTACCCAACGATCTCATATTGAATCTGAACCACATTTGCATTATGGTAGGCCACTTCTAACCAATTAAATCCCCCACCTTCTTCAATTGGGTATTAATAGAGATGTCTATTAAGTCCTCTTCTCCACAAGATACTACTTCACTACTATCTCAAGACCCTCTTTTTCTTGCTAAGGGCGTCTCAAATCAAAATCTCTTTTTAGACCTGAGCAACGTTGCTTCTCCCAAGCTTAAGCAACAAACAAAGCTTTCCCTCTCAATTTCGTCCCATTGACCAATCCACTTCCTTGGAGAAATATGTTCTCTCTTTGTATCGTAAAACGCCCAAAAACAACCCTTTTCATTTAGGTTTCCCGGTAAATGGACGTCCTCAACCACACCTCTATTACCGAAAATAGATCTTACACATTGGCGTCTGTCCCCTCAGGTAGATGTAGGACAGAGTTTTTTTGGGACTAGATTACCTTTAGAGCTCACCTCCCCTCCATTGAACGTAGCTCCCTATTAGCTTCATCAAATTCCTCTCTTCCTCTTAGCACTACCTCTTTTCCTCGATTTCTCAACCTTTCTTCATCGACCTGTGGTGATGAGATGATACTGAACATAATGATTCTTTTCACTGAGTGGTTTCACCAACTACTCCTCATTACATGACTTCAATTGTTCCGAACCATGCCTAGGAAACAGAGGTAGACACACAAGGTGTAGGCCAAAAGTTCTAGAGATCCTAAGCAAAAGCAATTAAAGATGGGCTGCAAGACAATGGAGGTAGGCTTGGCCTACCGCCCCATGTCACGTTGTCATCAACACTCTACCGTATTCCTCTCGCAGCCCTACCACCCTGTGGAAGATGCCTGCAGCCGTAGGATGCACATACCTACAAGCCGAGGCGCACCGCACCAGGAAGGTCTGATTCTATCCGGGCGATTACCAGGTTGTGGCCCCCATTGTCGGCCTCATCACAAGACGCGAATCTCGTGTCCAAGACCACCTCAATGCGTCCTCACTAGAATCAGACGACGAGGAAGACGGGGAAAGATGCTTCCTCCGGGCTTTAGGTGAGCTGGAAAACAGCCCTGCCAGAGATATGATTTGGGCTCGAGGATGGGGGTAGAGGGACGGTAGCCTACGCTTTACGACCTGAGACAGGCTCCTTCTGCATGGTCTTGGAAGGGCGGGGCATTTACGCCATGTTATTTTCTATTTTGGTATTTTGTGTTTTACATTCAGTACTTTCATTTTGTTTATTTAGGATCATGACAATGACCGCTCTTGTCTATGATGCAAATTACACATTTGCTATAGATTCTCGAACGTCGAAAAATCTACGGGAATGTCAGACATATTTCAGAGCCAAGAGTCTTGGATCCGGTTTATGTTCTTATATTATTAATTAATAAATCTTTTATAGCCTTACAAATTACAATATCCCCTTATATACAAAATTCAAGTCGGTGGCAAGGCGCAACCGCTTCCACACAAAAACCCTAGGGTTTAGAAGCAGGTTTTGCGAGTCTCGGAGATCATGGCAGCCCCGACAGCGTGTCTCTCGAGTGTTTCCGGCAAGGTCAACGTGGAACTACTAAAGGAATCCAAGAGCCCATCGCCGATCACCGTCTGGAAGGAGGAGAAGGAGGCGGAGGACGGCGAAGCTTCGCCGTTATCGTCGTCCTTGGTTCGAACTATGTTTGATCCAAAGCCCTTGACGCCGCGGGCGGTGGGGGGGGGGCATATGGCCCGCGACCTCGGGTGGGGAGGTCCGGAGCGCGGGGAGATAAGTCGGTTGCTTCGTCGCCGATCTCGCCGAATTTTGCATGGGAGAATAGTCTGGCGATATGGGAATCGATACCGGAGGACATAGGGCGGGCCGGTTTCGGTCTGGAGCACGGGAAGGGACTCAAAGGGGCGGTGGATACCTCCTCTGATTCGGAGAGGATGTCGGGGAAGGTGCTGGCCCCGGTGTCTTGGACGAGGTGGCCGGGCAAGGAGGTCGTGCCGGCTAGGGCTTCGAAAGGGGAGAAGACAAGGGCACTGGGTCGGATCGGGTTTGGGCGGACCCAAGATGTGTGCAACCTAGGTCACGGAGTGGACATGGGCATGGGTCCGGGTTGGGTTTCGGGGCAAGACCGGGGCTCAAGAAAGGGAGGAACACCACAAACGGCGAGGGGTGGAACGCTCCCTCGCCTAGATCAATGAGTCATTCGTGGTCCAGTGGGGGGTTTTCCGGTAATACCGCCTCACTGGACGTAGGGTGGCATCGATTCCACCAAGTACCAGCGTAACACTCTTCAATCAGATCGGGAACCAGCACTTATACATTTTTAAAGGCCCTCATTATTATCCGAGGGGGGACGACGTCTGCTGGTTCCTCGAGAGAATGCAAAGTCCATCTGAGCCATTTCAGTTCCTGATTACAGGACTGTCCGGGACGTCACTCTAAGAACTCAGTATTCTACTGGAGCGAACCTCAGAGTCGATTTATGTCCAATCGGAATTCTCTTCACCTTTCACTCGGCTTGCTCGCCCAGTGCCATTTGGTAGAATTATGCCGTATCGGTGTCCATGGTTTCACTGGATGCTACCGCAGATATCCCCTTCAACCGCCCCTATGCATCGAGCAACTTTTAGATTTCTGTTATTGCTTTATGTTCTTTAGTTAGATTCTATCTTGTACGATGAGTACAGTTATGTGCTCATCAACCTATTTCTTTTTCCAGTTTTAATAGTACCTGTTCTTCTCAAAAAAAAAATATCCCCTTATTTATGTCACCACCCCTGCCCGATTTCATTACTGGTAAAACTCTACCGTAGATCGTTAGAGCACCCACAACCATCTCGCCGGTAGCCGGCGAGATGGCGCTGGCGGGATGGTATAAAAAAAATCAGGTTTAATCTTCTCACCAGCTCACCGCCAGCGAGCTCTACAGTGGGTTTTTTTTTTGCTGGTGAGGAGGCGCCGGCGAGATGTAAGGAATATACTTTTTTAATGTATTTTTGTTATGTAAAAATAAATATTAATTAAATGGAAAAACAATAAGTATTAAGTTTAAGTTCGATCAAAGATTGATTACACAGCTTTGCCTTGACTGAGAAGACGATTAAGATGGCGAGAAACACAAGTTCAAAGGATACCAATACTCATTAAACAACCCGAATAAAAGAGAATACCAGTGGAAGAAGAAGCTACTGAATGAACTAGAACTGAACTTTAAAACCTAATAATAAAGGAAACTAACAGCTAGGCGTCTCCAAATTTATTCCAGAGATGTTCGACAAGATCGTCCTTCAAACGGTAATGCATACGTTCATTTTGCATCCTCTCAGTGTTTCCAAGTATGACATTGGTCGGGACGAAGCCTCCTCGTGCAATATGTGGTTGACTTGGACTACCTTCCTCTGTTTGTTCATGATACCCGTCGTACGTATGACGTTCAGCCTCAACTATCATATTGTGCAGTATAATGCACGCATTCATGACCAAACCGATAGACTTGGGAGCCCACAACCGGCTCGGTTGTTTGATGATGTGAAACTGAGCTTGTAGTACGCCGAAAGCTCGTTCCACATCCTTCCTGCACGCTTCTTGGACTTCAGCATACTTCTTCTTCTTCTTCGGCGTTGAAGGTAATGGAATTGTTTTTACGAACACTGGCCACGAAGGGTAAATATTGTCAGCAAGATAATAAGGAAGTGTGTAATTATTACCATTTATCGTGTAAGAAACCGGTGGTTGCCAACCGTTGATAACGTCCGCGAACAGCTTGGAATGGTTCAAGACCGTCAAATCGTTGTTCGACCCCGCCATGCCGAAGAAAGAGTGTCAAATCCATAAGTCGCGAGTTGCAACCGCCTCAAGGACAACGGTTGGTCGATTACCGTGGTCCCTTCGGGAATGTGCTCCTCGAAGGGCCTTTGGGCAGTTCTTCCACTCCCATTGCATGTAGTCAAGACTTCCAAGCATGCCCGGGAATCCTCGCGCTTCATTAACCGCCAAAATGTGGTCCATATCAGCTTGTGTAGGCTGCCGCCGGTATGTAGGACCAAAGACTTTATTCATTGCACTACAAAATGTTCGCAAACATTCCAAAGACGTTGTTTCCCCTACTTCAAGTACTCGTCCAACGCATCAGCTGCAATTCCGTAACATAACTGCTTAATGGCGGCAGTACATTTCTAATACGGAGATAATGAAACTTGACCCAATGCATCTAACCTTTGCTTGAAGTAATCATCGTGCTGCTCCAATGCATGTACGATACGGAGGAACACGGACTTTGGCATTCTAAACCGACACTGAAACTGCACCTCGGTGTACACAGGGTGGGTGTTGAAGTAGTCCTTCATTAACCGTTCGTTTGCGGCTACCCGATCACGTCGAATGTATTTGCGCTTCTGTGGTGGAGAATCTACCAAAGCGTCGTCTAACATCTCCTCGGTGGACAGACAGTCTTCGAGCATGTCATCCAACATAGAATCGATTTCCATATCCTCGGGTAGGTTGGCCATGATGACGGACAAAGAAGGATGTGGGTCGGAACGATACTTATGAGAAGGATGAATAGTAGAGAGTTTGTGAATTTTAGTTTGTGAGGGTGGGTATGTATAAGGGTTTAGGGTAGGTTTAAACATAAATGTTGTAGTTATGGTGAACGTTTTTAACATAAAAAACGACGATCAAGGTTCTTCTATTGGACGTGTAGATATTTTTTGGATAATATAGGTGTGTTTTATTTTTCAAAAAAAAAATAGCATTGAACAAGAGCATTTTATTGGACAAAAAAGATTTTTGGGGATAACCCCTCTCATCTCGTCGGCGTGATCCGTCAGCGAGAAGCTCGTGGCCAGCGCTCCTCGCCTCTTCCTCGCCAGCTCCCCGCCTCCTCCTCGTCGGCGGTTTCTCCTCGCCAGCGGTTTCTCCTCGCCAACGGTTCTCGCCCACGACTGTGGGTGCTCTTAATGATGAAAAAAAATACCTAAAAACATATGATTGCTCTTCACTACACTTTTGGTCTTCATTCATTCTTCCACAGACATTGAAGTTCTTCCTCTTCGCATACACAGAGAAATCGAAAAGATCCATTTTTTTTCATCTTCGATCTCAATCAGCGGATCCATGTCCGCGATCCCTATCGTCATCTCCATCTCCTAATTATATTTCTTCATTCTTCACTCGTTTTCTCCCTGCTCCTGCCATGGCTTCTCCCGGGAATCCGAATCCTCCGCCGCCGCAACAGCATCAGCTACCCCCAGGTGGCGGTGGCGGAGGAGGACCTCCCTTCGGTATGCACAGCCTCTTCAACCCCCCTTCGTCGACCCACATGGCGCCTTCCCCCAACTCCAATCTCAACACCTCGCCGTCCTTCCCGTCTTCCTCGTCCTCGCCGCCGTACCTCACCCCCTCCGCCTCCTACCCTCCCCCCTCCGGACCTTACCCCATCCATTATCTCCCCTCCTACCTCCCTCAGGATCAGCACCACCAGCAGCAGTTCATGCAGTTCCCTAGGCCCATCTCCCATCCCGCTCCTCCCTCCCCGAGCCCTAACTCCGGCGGTGCCCGCCTCATGGCTCTATTGGGCACCCAAACCCCACAACCCTCTCCTTCCAATCTCGAATTCTCGCAGCCCTCCTTGCCTCCTCCTTCAAACTCCTCTCTGCTCTCCGCCGGGAGCTCCGAATTCCTGGTTCCGCCTCTCCATCCAGCCAATTCTGGGGCTCCTCAGCGCTCCCCGTCGCGGTTGCTCAGTACCAAGCTCCCTAAGGGACGGCATTTGATCGGGGACCCTGTGGCCTATGATTTGGACGTTAGATTGCCCGGCGAAGTGCATCCTCAGCTTGAAGTCACTCCCATCACAAAGTATGGCTCCGATCCTGGCCTTGTAGTGGGACGCCAGATTGCTGTTAACAGGACTTACATATGCTACGGACTAAAGTTGGGCAATATCAGGGTCCTTAATATTGATACTGCCTCCCGATCTTTGCTCAGAGGCCATACACAGGTCAGCATCTTTTCTCAGACCATAATTGTGCTCAACTGAGGCTTCTCATGACTCTTTATTCCAAGTTTTAGATCAAAATAATGGACTTGATGGGATAATGCAAGTGATTTTTGGGTGCTCACATAGATAGAAGGATTGATGTCACATGAAAATAAGTTCGGGAATAAATATTATGTACTGCTTGAGGTAGAATGACTCCAGATGAGCCCTTTAAGACTGCTACAAATGTTGAAACTTTTCCATAATGTTAGTGACTGATGGTAAATATGGTGGGTCAGTGGAGCTGAGACTGAAAAGGTAACTACTTATCAGGGGATATATAAGATAATTACTGCTTATTGTGAAACTCTTATGGTGGCTATCCCCTATACTCTAGGTACTAAGAAGGCCCTTCTGATTGTTTGGACTTCGGATGGGTCAAATACATTATGTTTCTATTTCATATTTTTTAAACAATGTCCAAGTATTATTATGGTGGAGATGATTTATGCATGAATAGATAAAGTATTGTATTGGATGAAGCCTTTTTTTGTGCTTATATATCTCAATTTTGTGCTCTGTGGATATTAAGTATGAGCGCTTTATTTGTATTTTATGGAATTGATAAGGGTAGTTAAGGCTCATAAGTCATAAGAGCTGCCACTTCCGTTTGCTGCTGCTTCTTTCTTTCTGCTACATCAGTTTGTGATTAGTTGTGGAGGACACATGCCAGTAATTTTTTTTACTATGCTTGTCAGAGTCCCACATCAAAAAGACGTGAATCAAAACACGAGCTTAAATGATGACAAGTTTGGGGAACTACAAAAATAATCTCACCGATTTTATTCTTATTGCATGTGAGTTTTGTGGTGCATCTTGATCCTAGCCTCATTTGTTTTACCTAATATGTATGCTGTGTAGGCTATGTCATATAACTTTCATGAAGTTTTGTTGGATGTATACTTAGTATCACTTTAGTTAGCAAATTAGGCTAAATAAAAGTTTGGAAAGATTGAGTTCAACTGGCTAAAATTTTATATAAATTATGGTTATATGGCTTCCTCAAACATATAGGATATATGCATTGTAACTGTTTTCCAATCTGTGTCTGAATATACCTGAACAAACCACCTCCTCTCAAACATGCATGGTTGTAATTTTTTCCCTTCATATGTTTCTCTCTCATTTTTTATGTGTTATTTTTGTGTAGAGGGTTACAGATATGACTTTTTTTGCCGAGGATGTTCACCTTTTGGCCAGGTAGCCCCTTGTCCATTAGATATTATTCATTGATTTAGTTGTACTGAGATTTGCTAACTTTTCTTCTTTGCAGTGTAAGTGTTGATGGGCGACTATTTATATGGAAGATCAGTGAAGGCTCAGATGAGGAAGAAAAACCTCAAATTACAGGAAAAATCATTATTGCCATTCAGATAATGGGATTGGGGGAATCAATTCATCCACGAGTGTCTTGGCATCCTCACAAACAAGTAATAATTGGGTCGTAATGCATTTATCATATAAGTCACCCTTTAATTGAAAACCTGTATGGAATTGCAATGTTTGATGTGCGATTGAGGTCATTTATATTCGCCTAACTAATAATAACTTTTTTACAGGAAATTGTGATGGTTGCAATGGGAAATAATATCCTAAAAATAGACACCATTAGGGCTGGTAAAAGTGGAGGATTTTCAGCAGAAGAGCCTCTCAAATGTCAAATTGATAAGCTTGTTGATGGAGTCCAATTTGTTGGCAAACATGATGCTGAGATTACCGAGTTATCAATGTGCCAGTGGATGACCAGCCGTTTAGCATCCGCTTCAACCGACGGCACAGTTAGTTCTTGCTTATTTTCACATAGAAAACCTGTTGATTGTTTGGCGTTCTGATAAAATTATTTTGATATTTGTAACGACTTCTAAGATACACTTGTGTCCACTCTGGATGCAATGCACAAGCAATTCATGTGACAGGGAACCACTTAGTTGAGTTAGATTATACGTTTACTAAATCTCTCTCAATTGATGAGTCAGTATTTAAAGGGATGGGTATTTCCATTTCTTTACAATTGTAATGGAGACCCATTAACTATATAATTAATTTACTCATTCATTCTATTTACCTCTTGTTGTTCACTAGTTAACTGCTCCATTTTTGGGACAGGTGATGATATGGGAGGATCGTAAGACCGGACCAGTTGCAGTATTGAGACCACATGGTGGTGAACCTGTTAACTCTGTGACATTTTTGACTGCTCCCGAACGGCCTGATCACATTTTTCTTATCACAGCAGTATTATTTCTAGCCCTTCAATATGGAATGTGGTTTACACCTAGGCTAAGTCTTGGAGAATTTTTAGCAAACTTTTTCATTTAACTGGCTATTACCATTCTCCTTTCTAGTGTGGCATAACAGTTTCTTTTAACATTTCTACAAATACTGAGTTCTTCCCTTTTTTGTTGATATAACTTTCAGGGGTATCTGAATCGGGAGGTAAAGATATGGACCTCTGCAAGTGAGGAAGGTTGGTTGTTGCCCGGGGAAGCTAAAGAATGGCAGTGTACTCAAACTTTGGAGCTAAAGAGTTCTGGTGAATCCAGGATTGAGGATGCATTCTTCAATCAAGTAGTAGCCTTACCTCGTGCCGGCCTATTTCTGCTAGCAAATGCCAAGAAAAATGCCATTTATGCTGTACACATTGATTATGGAAATTATCCTGCTGCCACCCGAATGGATTACATATCTGAGTTTACAGTCACAATGCCTATCCTGAGTCTCACTGGGACTAGTGATAGTTTGCCAGATGGGGAACATGTCATTCAGGTTTATTGTGTCCAAACACAGGCTATTCAGCAGTATGCACTTAACTTGTCTCAGTGTCTGCCACCACCTCTCGGAAACCTGGAGTTGGAGAAAACAGAATCCAATGTTTCTCGGGCTTTTGATGCTATTAATTCTGATGGATCCATTGTTCCAGAACCATCTCAAAGAGGTAAACCCTCAGAAGTGCCTGTTAGCAATGCAACTTCCATACCACTTTCAAACTGCTCCGACACTACAGCAAACTTTGCTTCTACGGAGGTTACTGGCTTGCCTCAGTTTGTCACCTCAGGTATGGAAAGTAAGACAACTGCTTTGCCATCTCCAAGTACTACTGAAAATATTCCAACTGCAGTACCTGCATTTCCTCTGAGTCCGAGATTATCTCAGAAATCCTCTGATTTTCGAATCCAATCTGCTAGTTTTGAGCCTAGCCCGCCACTTGCTGCTCATGGCGGTGACCAGCAATTCCAAGATTTTGACCAGAAAAAATATTCTGTAAGAGAAAACATGCCTGATGTACCGTCCTCAGGTGACAATTCCAGGAATGATGACAACAGTTCAACACAAAATGATATATCTGATGTTCCTAGTTCTCCTATAACATTTAAGCACCCAACCCATCTTATAACTCCATCAGAGATATTATCCAACATTGCTTCGTCTTCTGAAAGTTCTCAGATTAGTCAGGTCATGAATGTGGGAGAGACAAAGGTTCAAGATGTGGTTGTCTACAGCGATGCAAAAAGTGCTGAAGTGGAGGTTAAAGTTGTGGACGAAACTAGAAGTGGTCAAGAAAACGAGTTTGATTCTCATATTGTTGTTCCAGAGAAAAAGGAAAAGGCCTTCTACTCCCAGGCCTCTGATCTTGGCATTCAGGTGGCCAGAGAAAATGTGGAGGCCATTCGGCAGAGGGACCTGGTAGCAAACAAAGTTAGTGTTCCCAAGGCATCAGACCAACCTGCTAGCATTCGGGAAGAAGTTCAAGAGGTTGTAAAAGATGTGCCCCCAAAGGTTGGTGAATCAGAAACTTTGGTAGCAGTTCAGCAATCTCCTGTCCCTGTTATAAAAGGAAAAAGGCAGAAAGGGAAAAACTCTCAATTATCTGGTCCGTCTTCCCAATCACCTAGTCCCTTTGATTCGGCAGATTCATGCAATGAACCAAGCAGTACCTCAGCCACCAATGGTTCTTTGTCTCAGTTCCAGGCTATGCAGGAGACGCTGGAACAGGTGATTATTTTGGTTTCTGCAAGTAATATTTGCCTATGATCTGTTTTTCCCATTCAGCTTCATGCTTTATAGTATGTGACATGATTGGCAAGTTGTTGTTTAAGTTCCTGTAATGCAGCATTCACTAACCTCAGCAAAACAAAAGAAAATAATCAAATAATAGGAATGAAGCTTGCTCATTAACTTTGGTGCAGTGACCATATTAGATAAATTATTGATCCATGTGTTAATTTATTTGTCAGTCAAGTGACTGATGCCATGTAGCTCGTCTCACAAAGAAAGAACATCCCAGATTTCTATGTTCACAATTCTCAAGTTCAGAATCTAAACTTTTTATGCAATGTTAAGCAGATTATTTACGTTATCTTGTAGAGTAGTTATTTTTTTCCTTCTGAAATCAATGCTTTAAATTGCATTTGAATTCTTCTCCCGTGAACTTACTTTATAAGCGCCGACTCATGATTTCACTTTGATAAATGAGATGCTGCATTTTCGGTAAATTTAATCAGCGTCTTTCATTGAGGTACTTCATACTTCTGCAGCAACTAGAGAAATCTACTTCCTTTTCTTCTTATATTTTCTTTCTTCATGTGTACATTATGCTCGTACGATTCTTATATTTGTATTTCTACTTAGTTTGTTATCATTTGCTGAGACTATTCTGGGTTATATATTATCTACAGTTAGTCATCATGCAAAAGGAAATGCAGAAGCAGATGAATGTGATGGTCTCTGTCCCAGTTACCAAAGAAGGTAGAAGATTAGAAGCATCCTTGGGCCGTAACATGGAGAAAGTTGTGAAGGCTAATGCAGATGCTTTGTGGGCTCGTTTCGTAGAAGAGAATGCAAAACATGAGAAGCTAGAGCGTGATCGTACACAGCAGATAACAAGTTTGATCAACAACTTTACAAACAAGGACTTGCCAACCATGTTAGAGAAAAATATTAAAAAGGAAATAGCTACAGTTGGGTCAGCTGTAGCTCGTGCAATCACTCCTATTGTGGAGAAGTCCATATCATCAGCTGTTACCGAGTCATTCCAGGTTCAAATGCTAAAGGCTTGTCAAGATTTCAGGGCGTTTTATCCTTTGAAATTGATCTTCTCTATTTTGATTTATGCTTACTTAACCAGAGAAGTCTTCCAGTTTTAATAGGATAGTTTCCTCAAATATAGGAATGACATGCTGTCATGAAAATCTTAGGTAGATCATCAGTAGGTTACTCCAAATAGAGGGTTTTCTGCTTCGTATGCATTGCAATATAGTTATAATTTGACTTGAAGTTTCTAATGGATAAATGTTGTCTAAATAGGACTTTGTTATTGATATGCAGAAAGGGGTTGGGGATAAGGCAGTGAATCAACTAGAGAAATCTGTAAGTTCAAAACTAGAAGCTACTGTAGCCAGGCAAATTCAAGCACAGTTCCAAACTTCTGGCAAACAAGCTCTTCAGGTAATTACCGTATACCTTGATTGTTGTTTGTCTCAGAATTTACTTATACATGCTGATTCTGTATTACTTCATTTCTCATCTCATAAAAATCTTTGTGCACACAAGGTGTCCTCTTCAAGAAAAATGGAATATTCTTTGCTCATCTGAGTATTTTTTTATGTGAATAATTTATTAAGATTAAGTGACCAGCCTTTTGGAATTCTTAGTTTCTATAAGTTTTAAGTACTCAGCGTGTACTTTTTGTGATAGTTTAGTGACTTGTTTTAGCTCCAATAGAAAACAGTGAAATCCTGAACTCTATTTGCAGGATACATTGAGATCCAGTTTGGAAGCTTCTATAGTTCCTGCATTTGAGATGTCATGCAAAGCAATGTTTGAGCAAGTTGATGCCACATTTCAGAAAGGGATTATTGAACATACAACTGCTTCTCAACAGCAGTTAGAGTCGACACTTTCTCCTCTAGCTGTTACATTGAGGGTATGTGCACCTGCCATAAAACTTATGTGGAGAAGCGGATCAGATGCTTCTTTTATGTAGGGGAAGATGTTTGCCATGCTTGAGAGTCTTGTTGTTATTTTTGCTAGATGCCACAAGCTCTCAATATGGTTCAATCATTTTATTTTCTTCAGTACAAAAAAGGGTCTGATTTTTTTCAATGGGATTCATGTGTGTCTGATCATTTTAGTGTAGAAGTTCTTATAGGCATAAATGGTTTGGTGCTTCAACCCCTATGTAGTCGTGCGTATATTTTTGTGCTAAATTGAATTTCTTGCATATTGAAGGATACAATTAATTCAGCGTCATCAATCTCTAAAACCTTAAGTGGAGAATTGGCTGAGGGCCAACGTAAGATCTTAGCTTTTGCAGCTGGTGCAAACATAAATCCTATTGTTTCAGATAATGGGATATTGCCTGGTCTCCATGATAAGGTATAAGCTTGTTTTAAAAGATCCAGCATCATTATTAACAGATCGCTGACTTCCTCCTATGCTTTAGATGATTTCTGTTTGAACAGTAGATTCAGTAGGCAACGCAGTGACTTTTTGGATTGTTCATTTTATGCAGCAGCCTGAACATCCAATAGATCCCACAAAAGAATTGTCTAGATTAATAGGTGACCGCAAATTTGAGGAAGCATTTGCAGGGGCCCTGCATAGAAGTGATGTCTTAATAGTGTCCTGGTTGTGTTCTCAGGTATGCTCTGTTTGCTTGTTGATGGGAATAATGTTTATAGAATCAACTGACTGACTATAAGTCAATACGTACTTCGAATTTTGGCGGTTTTATGAGATGCTTTAGCGATGTAACATTGTCAACACACGGTTTTATTGACCCTGAAACCATGTTATATTGTGCTGGACCAACTAAATTATTTGTTTTACCAGGTTGATTTACAGGGCATTTTGTCAATGGTACCTCCTCCTCTGAGCCAAGGAGTTCTGCTGGCCCTTCTCCAGCAGCTGGCATGTGATATTGGCAATGAAACACCCAGAAAGCTGCAGTGGATGACAGATATTGCTGTTGGGATAAACCCAGCAGATCCAACAATTGCAGTGCATGTGCGACCCATCTTTGAGCAGGTCTATCAAATTCTTGGTCATCAACGCAACTTACCTACTACCTCTGCCCTAGAAGGAAATGGCATCCGCCTTCTTATGCATGTCATAAACTCGGTGTTGATGTCCTGTAAATGATTCTTCCCTAGTAGTAGACTTTCTGTGCAAAATTGTAAGTGTATAGAAGATAATCTAGCAAGGAAAACAGTCTTCATGTATTGAATTGTTATCAGTGATGATCTGTGTGAAATCTTTTAGTTTTGCTTATGGGATTAGGCTACTTGAATCATTTTTACAAATATACATTCATTTTATTTTCCTGGTTGTATTGGTGATGGTACGATATGGTTATTTAAGATGCAGCACTATTGTTTGTGCAGAATAAAAAAATGCAGTGTGGTGCTACCAGCACTGATCGGTTTCCCACCTCTTGGTAAGCCGGAAGCCACTGCCAGTGGACAGGGCATATCTGAGCCTGTGATTGGCACCAATGGAGGTGTCATAGCGAGCTCTGGCTGTGGGATTGGACAATGTGGCGTATGCATTGTGAATCTCTATGAACTCTTGGGCATCTGAGGTGTCTGTGGACGAGTCTGGGTGGTGAACTTTGGCTAGGTTGCGATATGCAGCTTTGATCTCAGCCAGGGAAGCAGTTTCACTGATGCAGAGGACTTGGTACAGAGTCGATGGATTATTGTTTTTCATTGAGTCAACACGTATCCCAGCCCTGGCGTTTGTGGTGAAGGCCTTGAGCTTGGATCGACAGATGAGATGGTGATGTAGCTGGGGAGAGCAAAGAGTAGAGAGGTTTGGAGTAAGGTCACCAAACATGGCTCTGAATTTGACAGAAATGGTGAGTCGATGATGTGATTTATATTGAAGATGAAGAAAGGAGAAAGCTTGGCAGGTCAGTGTCAGTGCATATGTTTTCAGGTAAATTAGCATACTGTTTGGTGAAAAGTGTTGCTGCCTCATTCATCTTTCTTGTGAGAGTCCAAAGCTTGTGTTTCTTGGTTTCTCTTTCTTTATTTTTTTTGTCACATGCACCATACCACTTTTTGCATTCGGAGACTTCTAGATCAATATTTTGTTCTCCTAGGAATCTTCTTCTGTCATCACCCAATATTACAACAACTCTCTGACAGCTACATGTATGTTCCTCAACTTAACTAACAGTTGTTTTGACAGTCCTAAGTTACAAGTAAGAGACATGGTTCCTTGGTGTTGCTCCCTTCTAATCTTCAGTAGTAATGGATAATATTTGACTGGCAAGAGAGCCAGAAGTGGAATGGTTTGATGCTAATAAAGATGAAGAAGAAGACACTACGACCAACACATAACATTCCTCGTTGGCGCACAGATCATGGCTTCATTTTTCTTTCCTCTCCTCAATACCGTTTCCATCTCCAGTATTGGATGCTAAAGTAAGTGTTTTGCTTACTTCTTGCATCATCTAGGTCTGGTTTTCTTCCTGCTAACTCATCCCTTTTCTTCTTAACATATTCTCTTTACATGTTTACAGAATCATCAGTGTACTCAACTACTTTCTCCTATTCATCTGCCTCTCCCTAACTGCATCTCATTACC
This sequence comes from Erodium maritimum, assembly GCA_963921825.1. Taxonomy (NCBI): domain Eukaryota; kingdom Viridiplantae; phylum Streptophyta; class Magnoliopsida; order Geraniales; family Geraniaceae; genus Erodium; species Erodium maritimum. Next base: position 45,106,361 of record OY997595.1, on the reverse strand, counting down.
TATCTCCACTCCACATCTCAACAATAAAGAAACCAAACTCGTAATACAACTTTACTAAATAACTTTATTTTTATATTAAAGTTCTGATTAAGGATTATAATTTGTTCCGAAAAAGCTATTTAAAAGACTAAAGTTTCTAGGTCGTGAAAGTAAGGTTTGAATGTTAAAAGCACAATCCAACCCAAAAACACCTAGTTGTTTTGTTTATATACTTTCAATGTGGGGCAATACATCAATACTCTCCCTCACATGTAGCACTAAACATCGCATATAGTCCGGAGATCACAACTTCTTTGGAAAATGGATCGGGGTTTCCGTAAATTCCACGATGTAGGATTACACCGTTTTTTTTATCGGCAAAGCAAATTTAAATTAAAACCGTTCTTTGGAAAGAAGAACAGAATAAGGGATACAAACACACGAGCAATCCACGAAGGATCCTCAACCAAATTCTCTACAACCAGAGAAAACAACAGATTACAACACAAGGATCGTCCACTATAGGCACCACAATACACCAAAGCAACCAAAGCCCTACCCGGGGCAAACAAGGGAGATCTGAAAACCGGAAATTAACAACCAAGAACTTAGAGAAGACACAAAGTCTTAACTCTAAGAGAACTGCAACAAAAAGTTAGAGAATGGGTCTGAAACCCAAAAATAACCCCCAATAAGCGCAGAAAAAGAACAGTACAATACCACAACGAAACCGCGCACCAGATATTAAATGGTAGGAGACTCTGTAAAGAGTGACCTACACCTCAGCCATCACCAACCCAATCACCCGAGACCCAATCGGCCATGCCCAGGGCACGACCAACAGAAGTTAATTCAGGACAAGCTACCTAACACCCAACAAAAATCCAGTTCAACTCCCCGAGAACCCTACCCAGATGCACTTCAATCTCCGTTAGGCATTACCCCCACGTTGGTCATCACCATCCGTGGAGCCCCGACCAAGATACCAAGGTCGAAGAGTAGAAGTCTACAGATAGAATTCAAAGAGAGGGGAGCCAGATAAAAGCAGAGATTAAGGCAGTATGAAGGTCAGATTCACAAAACTGAGATCTCAAATAATCGGGATCTCGTCGTCGGCCAGCACCGATCCGACAACCAACTAAGGTTAGTTAGAGAGCGAATCTGACAAGGGAGGAGATAGCCGAGGGTAAGGGATGAGAACACAAAGTCGCAAAACCCTTACCAAATAAAAGAGCCGGTGGCCGAAGAACGAAAGCCAGCAGAGGAGCATAACTCCGAGACCCATGCGACCGGATCTGAGCAGCTAACACCAATCGGAAGAGGACTCGTCGAGCACCCAAGAACACCGCCGAGAAGGAGGAAGAGAAGCGCCTCCGGGGACGAGCAACCGCGTTACCAGAACAGATCTGGACCGGAGGGTCCAGATCTACGACGATCTCCACCATGCCGATGAAGAAGACGCCTCCCACAAGTAGATCTAACAGCTGGTTGACCGGAAGCGAAGGTCGCGAGCACCCAACAGCCATGGCGGTGACAACTATTCCCCTTCCATCTACGACCAAGGAAGTCTAGAATAGAAGCCCCACACGAGAATCAGTCGCCACTGCCGGAGATGAAGAAATGATCGGCCGGAAGAAGGTTGAGGAAGAAGATAGCGGCGATGAAAAAGGAGGGGGTAAAAGGAGGAAGGTATAAAGGAGAAGGCGGGGCTCTCCACCGGCGACAACCAAGGCCGGAGCCTCGGCCTTCGCCGGTGAAGAGACGAAGAAGGGAGGGACAGCTAAGGTTAGAAGGCGAGGTTTAGAGAGAGGCGAGAGGATTTGGTTTTTAGAGAGAGAAAATTTGTTACCCTATAAACTATATCCTATGTAGGATTACACCGTTAAGGCACCTTCACCCTGTGGTCTTCTTTTCTCCGTACCGTGGGATTGCACGCACCCCAAAACCCTAGCTCCTCGGACCTCTTCTTACTTAATATTCAATGATATTAGTAAGAATTAATGAAAATATTAATGAATTATTGAGGAGTAAAATAGTCTGTTAATTTATAAATATGCTTAATTTGAAATACAAAAGGTTAACATAGTCATTTAGTATAATCATGTTCGTTTTTTAATAGTTCTTTTCAACAAAAATGTTTGTGCCAAAAGATAAGGGAGCATATTGAACATTTTGAAACATAATATGTCATAAGGTACGTGACGAAAACAAAAGAGTACCAAAAAGTAATTATCCTTTTTTATCTGTTCAAGTGGGGACTAATAATAGATTAAAATTGATCACTTTGACTGACCTAAAAATCACATGAGTTATCTCATCATATTGAAATCTGAGGTTTGAATTTCGGGTTATTATCATCCGAGTACCCTAAAAATACTTGGTTTTCATCCGAGTACCGTAAAAATACGTTGTGACACATCAGTACCCAAACGAAACATTTTGTTTTAAATTAGTACCCGCCGTTAATTTTCCATCCATTTTGGATGGAAAATGGTCATGTGCCTGACACATGACCCTACATTTTCAAAAACTGACCATATTACCCTTTTATCTTAAAACCCTAACTTCTACTTATTTCTTTTTATTCTTATTCCTTTTTATTAATTTCTCACAACCCAACACCACTCTCAGTCCATCTTCTCGCTTCTCACAATCCCAACACCACCATCATTGTTTCTCTCCCCCAACACCACCATCATCGCCGCTATCCCCCAATACCACCATCAGCTCTTCCACCGCCGCCCTCAGCTCTTCCACCGCCGTCCACCGCCACCCACTACCGTCGTTCTCCACCAACGAGCTCACCGACTCGGAATCAAAGACGAAGCTTCTTCCTCCACGGTCGGCGTCAACACTGCTCCTCCGGCCGGATCTACCCTTCCACGCTCACAAGCCGGTCGGATCCACAACCTTGGCGTCTACCTCCCTCCTTCGGCCAGATCTGGCCCTCACCCTGCTTCGATGCACGGGTCTTGAGGCCATTGGCCCTCTCCGTTAACCTCTCCCCATTTTTTTCTTCTTTTTTCTTCTGATTTTCCCACCGATGTTCTTCGCTGAAATCTGGTTTCAAGATCTTAGGAGGTATGAGAGGATTGGCTGGCCTTGATATTCCAAGACATGCTGTCTCATGGGAAATTGGCTATCCTTCTTTATGGCTATCAATGAATTGCCAGCAACCACGTGATGTCAGTAAGTTCTTTGGGTTTCAATTTATCCACTTGGAAGGTGATAAAATTGATACAAGTTGTTGGAGGTTGACTTGTCACATAAATAAATGGTTACGAACTCACAATATAAGTAAACATGGGGCTTATCAGTATTTGATCTTGAGATTACAGAAGCTATCCTTTCTTCATGGATATGGGATTGTTAACTGGGACGAGACACTTCACAAGTTTGACAGTAAAATGTTCCAGGATATTATAGTACATAACTGGCTTAAGGGTGGTTTAATTTCACTCCTTTCTTGACTTCTGGAGTAAAATTCTCGAGCTTGGGTTGCTGCAGAGATATTATGCACATGGAAAAGGGTAGATTTTATTGTTGTTGATCATGGGAAATTTGGTGTTCATGGTAAGGTTGCGGAACTGTTATGGAAAAAGCTATTCAATAATATGAAGGTAAACTCCATCCCTCTTGCTTTATGCACTTACCATCTAGTTTAACAAGCTTTTGGAGATATTATATGGCCAGATAGTATTGGGATTTTTTATGCCTATATGACTTGTTTTGGAGTACAAATGGAAATAACTTGAATGTGTTTATGAGTTACCCTATATTACATATTGTTTTGGATATGGAGGTTGATGGTTATGGAAGGGGTGTTGGAGAGTGCTCTTTGAAAGACTTGTTTTGGATCTTTAAATTCTCGAGAGAGTTGTTTGGGTGTTCTTGTGTTGGTAAGCTAGTTCAGAACATAAGCTTGAGGACAAGCTTTTTCTATGGGGGATGGAGTACCATGGTGTCACGCCCCAAATCCGGCTTTAACCGGACTCGAGACGTGAACTAAAATAATACTGAATAAGAGTAAACCTTTAAAAGAAATAAGTCTCCAATAACAGTTTAAACGGTCAAATATGACAACGCGAGTCAACAGCTCGAAAATACAGTAATAAAGGTGTTTAATAATAATGGAAAAGTACGCCTCTAGACCATACTAGACTAAGACCCTCGCTAGCTCCCAAGCTCCGAGAATCCCGCTAGTCCAAATCCAGCTCGACATCTGTGGAACAGTAAAAAGAGGGGTGAGCTTTCGCTCAGTAGGAAAAAGTAGTTAAAGTGATGAGTTATCCGCTCACCACCACGAGTAACCGTCCAATTAGGGCATACTAGTAAGGCAACACAACTAACAACAACCACAGAACTCCCATAATCACAAACCACACTCACATGGCTAAAACCACACTCAATCTCTTAACATATTCAATCATCAAACAAACCACACACAGTGGAACAACCACAAGTCCCGTACAGCAGTACCCAACATCCCTGGCTCCCACAGTCCGACTCAACCATACCGTACCGGACCACATAGCATCGGTCTAGATATCTTCCCGGAAAACACAACATCGGGGTACAACTCACAATACATCATGCCAGACCACACAGCATCGGCCTCGATATCTTCCCGGACCACACAGCATCGGGGTACGAATCACACCATCCTCGGCCTGGATATCCTACACCGGCATACCCCCTCGATGTAGGTATCATACCGGAACCTCAACTCGGGGGACCGCGTACATGGGACACATTCTCGGCCTAGATACCCTACACCGAAACCTCCCTCGTTGTAGGTATCACACCGGAATACCTCACCTTGGAACATACTCAAGAGAGTCTCAACATACCACAATACCATAGTTCGACTAACGGCATACCAACCGCACAATATCACCACAACACATCACATCGGTCTGTCAATCAGCCGATCACATCACAAGCATTGGTTCACGTCACACCAAACATATCACACTTGTCATAACATACCAACATATCACACCGAGCATGCCATATCATGATCCTCAATCTAACAACGGATAAACCACATATCAAGCATCACAATCATCGATCATGGCATCACAACCAACACACAAACCTAAGGGCTCGACATGGCCAACATGCATTTCTACAGCACGACAATTCCCAAACATACGGCACGACATGACTCGTAAGTTATCCCTCATTTCACTCGTTCCTCACATCCTACATGCAATTCTATCATTATGTCAAGTATTCACAACCTATATGCATACTAGTAACTTTCCGCAATTAAACCGGTATTCACTACTTTCTCTACCTCGATCGCTATCCAAACGCTTAGTCACTTCGAGACGCCTAGTAGCCTCCACCGCCGAGCTCGGAACCAACGTCTAAGATCACAAATTAATACGAGAATTAAGAGTAATTCAAGAGCGGTTTTAGAGAGAAAACATTCCCAATTAACCCCAAAAGGCTCGGTTATAGATAACCTTCCTAATTACTCGAAAAACACCAAAATGGGCCCAAAAGGCCCAAATCTAATCTACCACGGTTCGGGTCACGGAGCCTTGACGGACTCCGTGACGGTTCAGGTCACGGAAACGTGAGGTTCCCCGTGATGGGTGACGTCACGGAACCGTGACGTGTGCCGTCACGGCCTCCGTCACGGAGGCGTGACGTGTTCCGTCACGGTGCCCGTCACGGATCCGTGACGGGTCTGACTATTCCGACCTTCTTCTTCCCCCAGCTTCTTCTCCCCAAAAACAACACCTCAAAACTCCATTTTTATCCATGAAAAACCTCCGAAACAATCCCATAAACGTCAATACTTCAATATCCATGATGGGTCTTCATCAAAACATCAAAAACTCCATATATTTCAATCAAAAACATCCTCTTAACTCCAAAAATCAATCATCTAGGCATCCAACTCAAAACCCATTGAAACCTACCCATATTCAAGATTTTTATCCCAAACCCATAATCTAAATTTCAATGAAAACGAAAATGGTTTGAAGATTCACCTTAGAAATGGAGAATAGAAGAAGAAGATGATGATTTCGATGGGATTTGAGTAGAAAACTAGGTCAAGACTACTCTTTTTCCTCATTTCTTCTTCTTCAAGCTTCCATGGCTTTCTCTCTTCCTTCTCTCTCTCTAAATTTCGGCCAAGTTGAGTAAAATGGGCTGAAATGTTCTCTTTGATGGCTCTTAAACCTAATTTGGTAGTGACGCATTTGCCCTTTCTCCCAAAAGCCCCTCATGTCCACAATTAAGGGTAAGAGGGTCATTTCTCCTCTATTTCTTCTCACCCAAGCCACCATGGACATGTGTCCATGTGGCATCCACCTCTCTCCAAAATATCTCAGCAAACATTTAATTAATTTACTAAGACCAAAGATTTGACCGAGTTTGACCCCGGGTTGACTTTTTCACAAAGATAGTCATTTGAAAGGAAACGACCCAACTAAGCTAATCATAACGACGGCTAAGCTTTTTGGGTCCCGGAAAGGTCCCGAATGACTCCCGGAGTCATCGATTGACTTTTCCGGCAAAAAGTCAACTTTCGCCGAAAATCACCGGTTCGATCGGGATCGACCGAGGCGGTTCTTACAATCTACCCCCTTAAAAGAATTTCGTCCTCGAAATTTAAAACGAATGTACCTCAAGGGTTGAACAGGCTGGGGTACTTCGCACGAACCTCATCCTCGCGCTCCCAGGTCGACTCTGCTCCGAGGTGCCGCCACTGCACCCGTACCAGTGGGATAGTCTTGCAACGCAAGACCTGTTCTCGCGTATCCAGAATCCTGACTGGTTGTTCCTCATACGAGACATCCTCAGCTACCTCGATGTCCGTCCACTCAATAACGTAGGAGGGGTCCGTAGTGTACTTCCGTAGTTAGGAAACGTGGAAGACGTTATGAACGTTCCCAAGCTGCGGTGGCAATGCAAGACGGTAAGAAACGGCTCCCACTCTGCCCAAAACCTCAAAAGGCTCGGTAAACCGCAAGGCCAACTTGCCTCCGCCGCGGTTGAACCGCACTAGCCCCTTCTTCGGGCTCACCCTCAGAAACACATGATCACCAACTGTAAACTCGAGAGGTCGGCGCTGTCTATCAGCGTAACTCTTATGTCGACTTTGCGTGGTCCTCAACCTTACCCGAATCAGTGCGACTTTCTCGGTCGTCTCCCAGACAAGATCCGGACCAAGTAAACTCCTGTCTCCCACCTCTGCCCAACACACGGGCGATCTGCACAGTCTACCATACAACGCCTCGAACGGTGCCATCCCGATAATGGCCTGGAAGCTGTTGTTGTAAGCGAACTCGGTCAATGGTAAGTGGTCCTCCCATGACCCTCGGAAGTCCAACACACATGCCCGCAGCATATCCTCGAAGATCTGAATCGTGCGCTCTGAATGCCCGTCCGTCTGTGGGTGATACGTTGTACTGAGCAGAACCTCAGTCCTTAGTGCTCTCTGCAAGCTCTCCCAAAACCTGGAGGTGAAACGAGGATCTCTATCGGACACAACCGACACTGGAACCCCGTGAAGATGGATAATCTCCCGAATGTACAGACGGCTCAGAGCGGCTACCGTGTCGGTCATCCTCATGGCTAAGATGTGTGCCAACTTGGTCAGTCGGTCGACCACTACCCAAACTGTGTCGTGCCCTCTCGGCGACCTCGGTAAGCCACACACGAAGTCCATCATGACGTGCTCCCACTTTCACTGCGCGATCGACAACGGTTGTAATAACCCGACGGGACGCTGATGCTCGGCCTTCATTTGCTAACAAGTAAGGCATCTCGAGACGAACTCTGCAACTGCTCTCTGCATCCCGCTCCACCAAAACTGTCGTCTGATATCCCAATACATCTTGGTGCCACCCGGGTGCACAGCAAGACGGGAGTGATGAGACTCTCTCAACACATCGTCTCTACAGCTGTGCGGCACAAACAATCCTCCTCGGTAACGTAGACCCTGATCGGTAACTTGCTCCCAGCCCTCGGTGTCAACACCGCTGATAATCCTCTCCCGAATCTCTGTCGTCTCGGCATCCTTGACCTGCGCCTCCAACACTCGAGCAACTAGTGTGGGCTAAGCTACCAGTGAACATATGGATACGTCATCGGTGATCTCATCTAGCTCAAGCCTGAACGTGCTCAACTCCTCCATCATGTCCCACTCTCGGACTGATATACCGGCAAGGCAGTGAGTCGACTTCCTACTCAGGGCATCGGCGACGACGTTCGCATTACCCGGATGGTAGAGTAGCTCGAAGTCGTACTCCTCAAGTAACTCCATCCACCGCCTCTGGCGCATGTTCAAGTCTCGCTGGGAGAAGATGTACTTGAGACTCTTGTGATCCGAGAACACCCGGAATCGCTCTCCATACAAGTAGTGTCGCCTGCTCTTTAGTGCGAAGACGACTGCTGCTAACTCTAGGTCATGGATAGGGTAGTTGCGCTCATGTGTCTTCAACTGTCTGTAGCCATAGGCAACTACCTTCCCGGACTGCATCAAAACATACCCCAGTCCCTCACCGGACGCATCACAATACACATCATATCCAATCCCGCGCTTCGGCACTATCAACACGGGTACGGTAGTCTGGCGAGCCTTCAGCTCGGTAAAGGAGTGCTCACACTCAACAGTCCACACAAAATCGGCTCCCTTGTGTGTCAGGACAATCATCGGCGCGACCAGGTGTGAGAAATCATGGACGAACCGTCGATAGTATCCTGCCAAGCCTAGGAAGCTGCGGATCTTAAAGACACTCGTAGTGTCCATACCGTGTCCGAAATGCGGTCTTCGCCACATCCTCTTCCCGAACCCTCAACTGATAGTACCCGGATCGCAGATCAATCTTCGAAAAGCACTTCACTCCTCTCAGTTGATCGAACAAGTCATCGATCCTCGGCATCAGGTAGCGGTTCTTCACCGTGACCCGGTTCGACTTCCGTTAATCGATGCACATCCTCAGCGCTCTACCCTTCTTCACGAAGAGGGCGGGTGCTCCCCACAGTGAAGCACTTGGTCGGATAAACCCCTTCTCCAGAAGCTCCTCGAGTTGTTGCTTCAGCTCGACCAACTCGGCTGGTGCAAACAGGTACGAGCCCATGCATATCGACGCCGTCCCCGGTATCAAGTCGATCCTGAACCCAACCTCGCGCGCAGGCGGTAATCCTGACAACTCATCCGGAAAGACCTCCAGGAACTCACATACCACTCGCGGCAACTCTCTACTCTGCACGATCTCCACCTCATCACCCACGGTCAATGCTGTCAGGAGAACTCCGCTATTCCTGCCCAAGACACATGTGACGATTGTGTCGCCCGATACTACAGTCACCTGCCGTCGATAACAATCGATCGACGCCCGGTATCTCGCTAACCAGTCCATCCCCAAGATCACGTCAAATTCCGCCATGTCTAACACAAGCAAATCACCAGAAAAAAGGGCAATCAGCCACTCTAATCTCACATGCACGACATACAGTACTCAGGACCACCTCCCCCGTAACCGGGGTGTCAAGACATAGAGGTCGACTCAAAGACTCTACCCTCAACCCCAACATACCAGCGAAAGAAGAAGAGATAAAAGAATGTAGTGCCTCAGTATCAAATAAGAAAGACGCCCAGGAATTGTAAAGTAAGCACGTACCCTGAGTGGTCTCATGACCGGAGTGACGTCTCTCAGCTCGAGAGTCGGCGACCGCGTACACCCTGCCCTACGGTGCCTGAGGTCCGCCTCTTGGGGGTGGTGGAAGTGCCACCTACTGTGCAACTCTCTGCCCGGCGCTGGCGCGCTCGCTGCCTGCCGTGGGACTCTCGGCGCCTAAGCCTGACGCTGATGGAACTGCGGCGACTGTCCAGTCTGCGACTGCTATGGTCGCGGGGCCGACATCTCTCCAAACCGATCGGGGCACCTAGCATAGAAGTGTCCTGGTCGTCCGCACTGATGGCATAACGGCGACCCGACACTCAGCCTCCCCTCAAGTCTGCCTGCCGGACGGTCTGGTAGTCCACTGCTCATCGGACAGTCTCGAGCCATGTGGCTCGGCTGCCCGCATCGGAAACACGTCCGCCCTGACAACGCAGGTCCAACGGATGCCACTGATCCAACTTGTCGCGTCCCGCTCGAATGTGTCTGGGACTAGAAAGATCCAGAGGTCCTCTGTCTCCTCGGATGACGGGCCTCAGACGGCCTCAAGAACCCGCTCGATCTCGGCATGCTCTCCCGAAATCTGGACATCTCACGGAAGCGTCGCTCCACTGCCAGTGCCTGATCCACTAGGCCCGAGTATACCTGGGTCCTCAGAACGGCGACCCGGGTAAACCTCGGTCGGCACCATCTCCGACACAAATCGGGACAAAGAGGTGAACCTCGCCTCGTACTCAGATACTGTCATCCCCTCCTGACGCAGTGCCAGGAACTGCTGATGCATGTCCTCCTGTGCTGACTGCGGGAAGTACTGCTCCAGGAACCGCTGTCCAAACAGCTGAAAGTCATCCCCGACTCGAGCCTGCTCTCGCTGCCACCAATGATATGCATCTCCCTCCAGCTGGAAAGCTGTGAAAGACACTCTCATGCCACCATCTAGTATCCCCGAAATATCCAACTTGCGGGTAATCCGCTCCAGCCATCTCTCGGCTGCCTCGGGGTCTGGCTCCCCGGAAAAGACAGGTGTGCCCAGCCTACGAAAGTCTCTCAGCACCTAAGCTGTGTAGCTTTCGACCTGGTTAGGCCTAACGGTGGCGCCTGTAGTGGCAGCAGGCACAGTCTCTGGTGCCGGGGCCGTAGCCTCTGTCTAGGCGATGATCGTCGCTAAGCCCTGAACTGTGCGAGTCAACTCCTCCAGGGCTGCCGCCTGGGTCGGTTCTATGACAGGCGGAACTCTGGACGGAAGTCCCGATGGTCCAGTCTCAGCTCTCTCGTGCCCCTCAACGGGTGCACCTTGGGCACTTGTTGCCTTTGCCGACTCAATGGTCGGTGGCTGCCCTCGGCCTTTAGCGGGCCGTCTCCTAGTACCTCGGGGGACTAAGGTAGGCGCCATGTCGTATATCTGTTGCACGGATAACGCACATGTTCACTCGAACTAATAACATTCATGTTGACATCATGTCGTTACAACCCGGTTCAGGCGTCCCCGAATTACGTTGTAACCACTTGACATCCCCCCATCACGTTCAACTACAGTGGCCCCTACAGTCGGATCATGAAGGTACAAACACTTCAGTTTTGCACAAAATTGGGCATGACCCGTTCGTAATTTCTACTAACCACCCGCTTACGCGGGACATTCAGATCACAACCTGCACAAAGCATTCAACACAATCACAGAACACTGCAATTCATCACAGCCATTCTCCTTGGGTCTCGGTAATTACATTATTACCACCCGGTCACGCCAACACACAACACTCAATTAACGCAATCACTGACACCAACCATAATGGTTTGCTACAAGTACACGGTACCTAGACAAGGCATCTTACTAAACCGAGACTATCTTCGTCTCGATTCTACGCGCAGTACATTTCCGATTTGCGTAACCGACACACGAAAACCTAACAACTCAACTCTACCCACCTAACTGACGTATGGTCCGAAGTTTTTGAAAAACCAGTCTCTGATACCAAATTGGCACGCCCCAAATCTGGCTTTGACCGGACTCGAGACGTGAACTAAAATAATATTGAATAAGAGTAAACCTTTAAAAGAAATAAGTCTCCAATAGCAGTTTAAACGGTCAAATATGACAACGCGGGTCAACAGCTCGAAAATCCAGTAATAAAGGTGTTTAATAATAATGGAAAAGTACGCCTCTAGACCATACTAGACTAAGACCCTCGCTAGCTCCCAAGCTCCGAGAATCCCGCTAGTCCAAATCCCGCTCGACACCTGTGGAACAGTAAAAAGAGGGGTGAGCTTTCGCTCAGTAGAAAAAGTAGTTAAAGTGATGAGTTATCCGCTCACCACCACGAGTAACCGTCCAATTAGGACATACTAGTAAGGCAACACAACTAACGACAACCATGGAACTCACATAATCACAAACCACGCTCACATGGATAAAACCACACTCAATCTCTTAGCATACTCAATCATCAAACAAACCACACACAGTGGAACAACCACAAGTCCCGTACAGTAGTACCCAACGTCCCTGGCTCCCACAGCCCGACTCAACCATATCGTATCAGACCACACAACATCGGTCTAGATATCTTCCCGGAACACACAACATCGGGGTACAACTCACAATACATCATGCCGGACCACATAGCATCGACCTCGATGTCTTCCCGGACCACACAACATCGCGGTACGAATCACACCATCCTCGACCTGGATACCCTACACCGGCAAACCCCCTCGATGTAGGTATCATACCGGAACCTCAAATCGGGGGACCGCCTACATGGGACACATTCTCGGCCTAGATACGCTATACTGGAACCTCCCTCGATGTAGGTATCACACCGGAATACCTCACCTTGGAACATACTCAAGAGAGTCTCAACATACCACAATACCATAGTTCGACTAACGGCATACCAACCGCACAATATCACCACAACACATCACATCGGTCTGTCAATCAGCCGATCACATCACAAGCATTGGTTCACGTCACACCAAACATATCACACGTGTCATAACATACCAACATATCACACCGAGCATGCCATATCATGATCCTCAATCTAACAACGGATAAACCACATATCAAGCATCACAATCATCGATCATGGCATCACAACAACCACACAAATCTAAGGGCTCGACATGGCCCACATGCATTTCTACAACACGACAATTCCCGAACTTACGGCGCGACATGGATCGTAAGCTATCCCTCATTTCACTTGTTCCTCACATCCTACACGCAATTCTATCATTATGTCAAGTATTCGCAACCTATATGCATACTAGTAACTTTCCGTAATTAAACCGGTATTCGCTACTTTCCCTACCTCGAACGCTATCCAAAACGCTTAGTCACTTTGAGATGCCTAGTAGCCTCCTCCGCCGAGCTCGGAACCAACGTCTAAGATCACAAATTAATACAAGAATTAAGAGTAATTCAAGAGCGGTTTTAGAGAGAAAACATTCCCAATTAACCCCAAAAAGGTTTGGTTATAGATAACCTTCTGAATTACTCGAAAAACACCAAAATGGGCCCAAAAGGCCCAAATGGGCCCACTGTTCAGGTCACGGAGCCTTGACGGACTCTGTGACGGTTTGGGTCACGGAATCGTGACGTGTTCCGTCACGACCTTCGTCACGGAGCCGTGACGTGTTCCGTCATGGTGCTCGTCACGGATCCATGACGGGTCTGACTGTTCCGACCTTCTTCTTCCTCCAGCTACTTCTCCCCGAAAACAACACCTCAAAACTCCATTTTTATCCCTCAAAAACCTCCAAAACAGTCCCATAAACGTCAATACTTCATTACCCATGATGGGTCTTCATCAAAACATCAAAAACTCCATTGATTTCAATAAAAAAAACATCCTCTTAACTCCAAAAATCAATCATCTAGGCATCCAATTCAAAACCCATTGAAACCTAACCATATTGAAGCTTTTTCTCCCAAACCCATAATCTAAATTTCAATGAAAACAAAAATGATTTAAAGATTCACCTTAGAAATGGAGAATAGAAGAGGAAGATGACGATTTTGATGGGATTTGAGTAGAAAACTAGGTCAAGACCACTGTTTTTCCTACTTTCTTCTTCTTCTTCTTCAAGATTTCATGACTTTTCTCTCTTCCTTCTCTCTCTCTAAATTTAGGCCAATGTGAGTAAAATGGGCAGAAATGTTCTCTTTGGTGGCTCTTAAACCTAATTTGGTAGTGACCCATTTGCCCCTTTTCCCAAGAGCCCCTCATGTCCACAATTAAGGGTAGGAGGGTCATTTGTCCTCTATTTCTTCTCACCCAAGACACCATAGACATGTGTCCATGTGGAGTCCACCTCTCCCCAAAATATCTCAGCAAACATTTAATTAATTTACTAAGACCCAAGATTTGACCGAGTTTGACCCCGGGTTGACTTTTCCACAAAGACAGTCATTTGAAAGGAAATGACCCAACTAAGCTAACCGTAACGACGGCTAAGCTTTTTGGGTCCCAGAAAGGTCCTGAATGACTCCCGGAGTCATCGGTTGACTTTTCCGACAAAAAGTCAACTTTCACCGTAAATCACCGGTTCGACCGGGATCGACCGGGGGCGGTTCTTACACATGGGGTTAATTTGAGATGATATAGGGAGAAATGATGATAATGAGGTGATTGTAGTGGTAGATTATACTAGCAAAATTAAATTGCTACAAACTTTGTCTATGGGAGCCTACTTGGAATGCTTTAGTCTTCCACATATCATTTGGGGATGTCCTACATTTGATGAACTATGGGAGAGAGAAATGAATAGGTCTCAACTAGCCTTGAGTGAGTTGGATATGAAGTCACACAAAAATGCAACAACCATATGAATTTTTTGCTCAAGATATTTTGTTTACAGTGGCTTTGTTGGATGGGGTTCTTGTGGTTGTGATACTTCATGATTGGACTTGTAGAGTTATGTGGTGGAAGAACGTGTTTTGGCTCTTCAAAATGTCAGTGAATTATGTGATATGGGTGCTTACTTTATATTATGAGTGGACAAAACTATGGGGTTATTTTTCAACAACCAAGATTAAGGACAAGCTTGCCTTAAGGGGAGTGTATTTGTCACGATTGAGTTTCTTTGGGCCACTTGGGCCGTTTGGACCATTTGGCAGACAAGCGCAAAACGAAGAAAACGGCACCGTTCGATGTCTCGTCCCCAACCCTCACGCATCAAAAGGGAATCGCAGCAGCAGAGAAGAAAAATCGAATATCATCTGGGTTCCTTTACTTCATTTTCTTAGCTTGTTTATCTTGTTTGCTTTTCCATTTATAGATTAGAACTTGTAGAATCAAAGCCTGTAAGGAAAAATCAATATATCAGTTGGGTTTTCAGTACAACATTGAAGCTTCTACTCTCTTATTTCATGTTCAATGGAGTCCAAATACAACTCCATTGCAACACAGCTAAGTCAAATAAAAAAAATTGAAAAAAAAAACTTTGACATGTCCCTCTCTACTAGGGTTTTTGTGCCCATAGCACAGGCACCCCGCCTCCGTCGCTCCCGGCCTCCGTCCGGCTCCTACCGGCCCATGTCCGGCTCCGCTCTTTCTCCTCACTCTTCGGCTGGTCGCCGACCACGATCTATGACCCATCACAGCCGTCATTGGGTTCCTGTTCGGGCTTCTGCTAGTTCAACTCCGTCGCCCCTCTCGCCCTCCCTTTCCCCGCCTCCTGTTGACTTTTCTGCACCTACTCGAGAAAGGGCTCTTCGCTTTTCCTATCGTCGGTATCAAACCCGACGAATGGCCAGTGTCGGATACGAGATGATCCGGGATCGGGTCAACGACCTGGAATTATGCCTCCTTCTCCGAATTTTCATATTATCTCGTGGAACTATCGAGGATTGGGAACAGATCCCCATAAGCAGCATCTTCATTAATTGCTCCTTACGCACAACCCCCATCTTGTTTTCTTATCGGAGACCATTGCTTCTGATCATGATGTTCGTTTATTAGCTCGATCAATGGGTTTCCATGGCCACTTCTCTGTTCCACCTTCTGATACGGGACGAGGCTTAGGCTTATTCTGGGTTCAGGGAGTTGATGTGGGTATCCGAGAGTGGGATGACATACCATTGTATTGATTTAGAAATATCGGCGTTGGGATATGCGAATCTCAGAGTTAATGGCATTTATGGGGAGGCTCCGAGGGATTACCTGTATCGTACTTGGGACTTACTTCGTAGGCTCTACCAACCGGCAAGGCCGAATTGGGTCCTCATTGGGGATTTTAATGCCATCATAGGGCATGGAGAAACTAAAGGAGGGGGGTCGTACCCGCAACATCTCATTGATGCCTTTCAGGATGTACATGATGAACTGAATCTGGTAGATGTCCCCCTGACTGGTCATCAATTTACATGGTTCAAGGGACGGATCATAGACGATCGGGTACAAACCAGGCTAGATTGATCCCTGATAAAGGGTCCTTTCTACTACTCCCTTCCTAATGTGGACCTGAGCAACACATGTACTACTACATCAGACCATTGGCCTCTTCTCCTCTCGTTATCCCAGCATGTAGGACATAAAACTACCTTGAAATTCAAATTCCAATCTCCGTGGACGCAGGATCCAGAGTGTGGGAAGGTTGTTCAGAAGATTTGAACCAAATACAGGATAGACCCAATCCGTACTACTATTGGTCATGTGGGACTCGCTTTGGATAACTTGGGAAAGGACCACTTCCGAAGGCATATCAACCATATTAAATGGTGTCAACGCACGATAGCATACCTAAATGGTAGGATGGACCGGCCTAGTATTAACCAAAGGGAGGCTATGCAAATACAGTATCAAAGGACACTGAGTGCCCAAGAGTCTTTTTGGCATCAACGGGCAAAGAAACACTAGTTGGTGGAGGGAGATAGGAACACCGGCTTCTTCCAAACAGCTACGTCATATAGGAGAAGGGTTAATTTGGTTGTCTCTCTCATAAATGGGGAAGGGCGGACTGCAACATGGGAGACAGGTATGAAGGACCTCGTCATTAACTATTTTCGAGATCTTTTTACTATAGGTTTGCCCGACTTATCTAGCTTTCCAGTCCAAGGATTGGCAACTATTTCCTAAGACAAGAGCACCTCCTTGTTAGCACCGGGCACGACCATAGAAAGTAAAGAGGCGGTATTCCAGACGAGCCCTGACAAATCGACGGGTCCCGATGGCTTAAATTCGCGCTTCTATCAGCATTACTTGCCTATTGTGGGGGATGATGTCATTCGTTTCATCCAAGGGGTCATCCAACTGGGAAATTTTGATTTAGGTATTAATGCAACCTCAGTGGTACTCATACTGAAGAAGCTGGACCCAGAGAAGGTCACAGATCTACAACCTAATGCACTCTACAATGTCATCTTTCGGATTCTATCAAAGTTACTTGCTAACCGGCTTCGCCCTATCCTGAAATATGCGATATCTGAGACTAGGGCGCATTTATTCCAGGGAGGTGTATATAGGAAAACATCCTAATAGCATTTGAGCTTATACACTATTTGAAGAGGAAGAGGCACGGGGCGGTGGGATATATGACTATTAAATTAGATATGAGTAAAGCTTACGATATAGTAGAGTGGACCTATATCGTTACTATTATGCAACAAATGAGATTCTCGGCGGATTGGGTGGCTCTCATGGCATGTTGCATGCAATCGGTCACGTACTCAATATCATCATGAGGCAAAGACACCCCTTGGGTCACGCCGACACAGGGCATTAGGCAGGGAGATCCCCTCTCGCCATAAATTTTTCAATTCTGCATGGAATGACTGACCGGTCTCCTTAGCCAAGCTAGGGACTCAGAGCATATATAGGGAGTCAAAATTGCAAGAGGGGCCCCAAAAATCACTCACATGTTCTTCGCTGATGATTGTTATGTGTTCTGTAGGGCCAGGAGGGAAGACGCTACGGGTGTCAAAACTATTTTGAACACTTTTGGTATGATATCGGGTCATACCCTGAACCTTGACAAATCATCCATCTTATTCAGCTCAAATACCTCAACGGCAGACAGACAAACCTGCTGCCAAACTCTGGCTATTGCCGGGATCTCGATATCATCCATGTACTTGGGAGTACCCAATATGATCGGATGGAACCGACTCTCATCCATGGCATACTTAGGGGATCAAGTGGTCACCAGAATCCGATCATGGGATGAGAAATTATTATCTCCAACGGGTAGGGATGTTATGATCAGCTATGTTCTGACTTCATTACTTGTATACATTATGTCTGTTTTAGGGTTCCTAACCGGATTATCAATTGTTTTCATATCGCTCTGGAGAAATTCTGATGGGGAGGGAAATCGCAGAAGTCGATCATCTAGCAGGATTGGGAGAAACTATGTCGGCCGAAGGATTGTGGGGAACTGGGATTTTGCCATCTCCAAGACTCAAACACCGCCTTGCTTGGGAAATAAGCATGGAATCTCCTCCACAACCCGGAAACACTTGTGACCAAGCTCCTAACAGCTCGATATTGTCCGAAGACGGACTTCCTCTCGGCCACTTTGGGACGCAATCTGAGTTTCACATGGGATAGCATTCTCTTTACTCAGGACCTCCTCAGACAAGGTCTCCGAACTGCCATTGGGAACAGCCGACATACTCAAAATTTGGGCACTTCTTGGCTTATTGGACCGGCTACACAGATTCAGACAATATCACCAAATTTGTAAAGGCATACAGTGGCTGGTCTGATGGTACCAGGGACTAGACAATGGGATTCCCCACTGATCGGCCGGTTATTCGGCCATGAAGATATGGTCAATATTCTACAAGTTCGCCTATCGGCGGAGCGGAGCCATGATGAACTATACTGGGCCGCGGATAGGCAGGGCCGGTACTATTCAAAATTGATCAGCTCCTATAGAAACGGCAAGATGAGAACCATCCAGGCAGCGGGAGTTCTATGGCCATCAATCTGGGATATTCCGCCCCCACCCCGGTACAAGATTTTCCTCTAGCGCTACCTTACAGATACCATGCAAGTGGCTACGAATCTCAACAAGAGATATGTTCCAGTCAATCCGTCTTGTCCAATTTGTGGGTCACACCCTGAATCGGCTCTCATTTTCTTATCTCATGTGGACCTGCAAAAACGTGCTGGCAAGAATTTGGCCACCTGATCCCCCTAGGAGTAAACCAGGATTTTGTGTTAGTAGGTAATGGGACACTCAATGGTACGTGGCCCCCCTCATGATCGAAGCACATGTTATTGCCTCGCCCATGTGCAATGTAGACATCCTAGGACCGAGGTCGATTCATATCCACTCAGATGCATAGGTTCTGTTTCATATGATCCTTCAGGAGCAGCTTCCATTGTCCCCGATAGGTACGATTATTCGGGACATCCATCAAATGTTAGTTCAAAAAGAGAGAGTATCTCTCGAATTTGTAAAGAGGACTGCAAATAAGGCAGCTCATTGGTTAGCTAGAGAAGCCCGTTAAACACCTGTTCTCCCATGGTCAGGAAATCTTCCTGATGCACTTCGATGTATTATGAACTCTGATCATTAATACACAGTTTCATCGTTTTACTCAAAAAAAAAAATTTAAAAAGAGTAATGCATCAATTTTAGATATCCATCAGCGAAGATATACATACAATCTGATGAACGCACAAGCAAACGATAACTATTACAGACTCCATACTTAGTAGCCTATAATATTACCAACTCCCGATCGAAACCAGAACGTAATATTGGGCGCCGCAGAACGTACAAACAACGTGCACACCAAAAGTGCCACATGACGGGAATACCAAAAGTGAAACTAGTGCACACAAAGTGCAACTAACACACACCAACGTGCAACAAGTACAGTTATTCGGGATTAAACCCAAACCAAAACAACCCAAAACCTAATGACAAAAAACAAAAATAAACTTGAAATCGCGACCACACCTCTTTGGAAACAAGCCACTCCAACCATCTTGGTACTCCACCAGTTGACAATGATCACCGGTATCCGAAGAACAACGCCGAAAAAATGAATCCCCACACAAACACTATAGATCCCCTCACCACATCACCCCATCAAACAAGGAGACTAGCTGAACGGGACACGCCGTAGGATCATAACCGGCCATATGTGGAGCCAAAAATACAGGGCCACACCGGAGAATATCCAGCCAACGATGGTGAATAAACAATCGATTGAAACGCTAACCCCTAATGCGCACCGCAAGACTTCAATATCTTTGCAGTCCGCCCTTGCCACCTTACCAACACAACTAGTCATGTAACCACAATCACAGTGCCCACTGATCTCTACTACCTCTCGTCTGTCCACTGAAGCCTCTCTTCGGCTCGACCATCAAGGTGGAAACCATGGATCCATCATGGAAATACCCCAAAGCCATCATCAGGTACCGTCATAAGCTCACTCACGAGATGATCTACAATCAATCCAAAGATCGGTCAATCGTGGCGGACTCTCACCGCCTCCCACCATGCAAGCAGGCTGAGATTAGTGTTTTGGCTGTCAGCGAAACTGTATCTCATCCTACTAATCGTTTTCTACTTCCGTACGATCATTTCGGCCCTTTCTTTTCTATATTAATAAAATTATTTTTGTACGTTAAAAAAATCAAAATTTTAATGGTTGTAAGAAATCATTTCATTTGAACTTGATTTGTTAAATATTATGTTTGGGTTTGATGCAACAAACTTTTATATGAAGTCAGTATGTTTAAACCCATTTTTTCAAGACTGAATAACATCCGTAAACAAACCAATTAATGCTGTGATAAAAACAAATCTACATGTTGAGACACTTATATGTTGTACAAATGTATTTCTTGGTTGAATGTGAACTGCTCAACATATCATGCACAGTTAGAACTTCACACCCTTCTCCCATAAGAGGGTGTGTGGCCAAACTTGAGTAATTGGTAAAACTTGAGCCCTTAGTTCAAGGGTTAATAACCTTTTGTACCCCTTTTTTATTGGTAATATACCTTTTGTATCCCTGCGTTCTGTAACGTTTAATAATAGTTCCTCCGTATTAGTAACCGTCATTTAGTACCCTTTATTAATTGGTCACAGATCATTTAATACCCTTTATGTATTGGTAACAGAACATTTAATACCCCTTATGAATTGGTCATAGATCATCAAAATTACGTAAACTTAACAAAAAATTTGTCCAGAGCGTTACCAATACATCAGGGGTACTAAAAGAGTATTACCGATAGAAAAGGGGTACTAAAGGTAATTAATGTTAGTCTTAGTGCCCGTAGTTCAATCCTAAATGTCCAAATGTATATATCATCGTTAGCAATAAAATGAAAGCGCCTTTATATTACTTATGTGTTGGAGTAATATATCGATGTGTGCTCTGATCTATGCCCACCATGCGAATAGAACCATAGATCGAGATAGATCACACTCGATGGGTCCCTAGTCAACAAAGCTTCACTAGAAGCGACTAGTATGAAAGATGGCTCTTTATGGCTTACGTTCTGTTAGTCATTGGAATGGGATTCCGGAGTCTGATCATAGATATCATGTGGGACATGATATTGGACGACCCGCCCTGAATATGTGCCATAGATTAAGTCATGAACATATTCAGTGTTGTAGCTTGTCATGTATCCTTAGACCAAGGAGTCTTTGTGATCGCTATGTAGTCAACAACTGAGTTTGACCTGAGCCTAACGTTGTCCGTAACAGGGCTTCCATAACGGCCAGGATTGGCTTGGGGACGGGCTACATGAGTGACACGAAAGACGGCTAAGGGATTTATCCCTCATACTAAGGTATGGGAAAGATATCGGTTCTCGGCCGCTTGATCGAGAGTGACTGGAAGAATAGCATGGCCATGCACATGATACTGGGTATCATATCTTCAGTCATCTCACATATCAAGGAACGGTGATTGAGAATAATAAGGATGACGGCTCTATGCCTTATCTCAATCAGGATATCGGAGATAAAAGGATAATGACAGGGACGACGGAAAGGTTAGAATCGACAGGGTCGATTCGTTATGTAGTGTCAGGCAATACTAAAGTCTCGTTAGTTGCCACTTAAATATGATCAAGTAAAATGGTATTTTACGTTGATCTATTGACATGCATAAACCTAAGGGTCACACCGGAGGATGAAACTCATTGACACATTTATGGAGAATGGCCAAAAGGGAGTTGTCTCGGGACATGACCAAAACTGGGTTTTGGGTCATGTGCCCGCAAGTGAATAGGACTTTACGGATCGAGACAAGGCTTGAAGTCTTGGGATTGATCGCGTCGGATAATGTTGGACATTTCCGGTATGGAAGGTTTGGAGGCGATGAGCGAATCACGGGACCTCGTTGGAAATGGCCACGGGCCATGTTCCAAGAGGCCCATGAAAGGCCCATACAACCAAGGCCCATGGAACTAATTAATCAAGTCTTGATTAATTAGTACTAAGCAAGCAAGACAAGGATTATGGTGTTGGTGATTCACCACCTAACCCAATCTTATCTTGCCATACTTTGTCCTATTTACACCTTACTTGACACCATACTTGTCCCATGCCTTTAGTTGGACAAGTATGGGTTTTGTTATGTTTAAGTCATCTTTTTTCAACATAACAAACACAAGACAAGAATAGGAAATACAACTTCTCTCTCCCTTCCCTTGCAATTTCGGGTTTGGCAAGCTCCCACCTCCATTTTTGTGTTCTTGAGTCCTCAAAGAGAAGAACTACGTGGCTTTGATTCCCATGTGGATACGTAGGCGTCTTGGAGACTCAAGCCAATCATTCGTTACCCGGTGTTCTTGTTTTGGTAAGAACTAGTGCTGAATTTTTCTCTTGTGAATCCATTCTTTGTTCGTTGTTTCATGGTTCTAATCGTCTCTTGGTTTTCCTTGATTTTCCGCTGCGAGTTGGTTCATCTCCAACCCTACCTCGAGACCCAACAGTGGTATCAGAGCCGTGCTACCTTCGGGATTCACAAGACGGTGTTCAAAGTTTCGGTTTTGCTTGAAAGTTTCGTTTTTTGGCATGTTGTTTTGCTAAATTGTTTGATAACATGTTTTAAATTCTTGTTCATGGATTTAATGCATGTAAAATGAATTTTTGAAAATTATTTCAAATCTGGAAATTTTGAAAAAAATTTGATTTTTCGGGTCTCGGGAGCGGGACTCTCGGGGAGCCGAAACCGGGACCGAACGGGG
Source organism: Erodium maritimum (assembly GCA_963921825.1). Lineage (NCBI taxonomy): Eukaryota > Viridiplantae > Streptophyta > Magnoliopsida > Geraniales > Geraniaceae > Erodium > Erodium maritimum. The sequence goes on along the minus strand of OY997595.1, from coordinate 45,083,557 downwards.
CTCCGTTGGACGGAGCTAGGCCAAGCATGACCATTGGATGGTTGATATGCCAGGGCTAAACCGTTTTGTTAGTTATGACGAGTTTGGAACCGTCATGACGAACTCGAAGATCAAATGATCAAAAGTTTCATTTTTGAACGGTTTCGATAAACCGAGCATCAAAAAACTTCGAAACTTGGCTATTATTTAAAACCGGAAAATCACATGATGTTTGATAACATGCTTGTTTGATAACACGATGTGTGATGTGATGTTGGCATGGTGTACATAATAGCCCCGAGCTCGATTTAATTATTTATCGCTTTTCACGGCCTGCGAGCCGTTAGAGTTAGCGTGTAATTATCTTTCAAGGTGTGGTCGTCGAACCACTTGTTTGTAATATTTATTTATTCCCGACCTGCGAGTCGTGTATTAAATTGTAATATTTTACTCAAGACGAAGAAAGGGAGAAAAGGTCATTTGGTGGCTTTTCGGGTGTTGGCATCGGCTTGGAGTCGGTGGAGCTCAAGAAACTAGTGGGAGTTAGTTTAGGGGGCTATTATGTGCACATTTATCGCTTTATGCTTGGTTTAGTTTATGCATGATTAATTCTATGTGTTTTAGAATTGCATGCTTAACTTTATTTACCGAGCATATCGCCTCACATGCAAAGATAAAATTGGAATTTTAATCCTTGTGTGTGAACCCTTAGAACCGTCATTGCATTGGATGTAGTTGACGGGTTCAAAGGAAGAATTACATTGGATGTAATTTGAGGCATCATTGCATTTGGAATGTAGTTGATGTGCTCATCGCATCTAGGATGTGCCAAAGTTTTGAACACAACTGGACAAGTAAAAGCGGGTCATGTCCGATACCTCCCAATCATCAACACCTTACTACCTCCCCGTCCTATGGGTGTCGTGCGCATTAGCGGAGCATCCATGGGGAAGCGGGGTAGTAGGTTTGGACGACATATGTGGGTGTCGTGCGCATTAGCGGAGCACCTACATAGTGACGAGCCATAGTTGAAAATTGGTGGACCCGACTACGATTCTCAGCCTGAGGTTGAGCTAGGGTAACAGATAGGGTAAGTCGTGTACATAAGTACATACCCTAGCCAAGAGTCACATTGGATGTGATTGGATGGAGTCCTACCTACATAGCTCGATTAAGTGGTGAGCATTAGTTCAGCTTAATCGAGTGAATCAAGGATCTTGGTTTCAGATTCTAAAGGTTTAGAATCTATTGTTGGTGTTTAAGCTTGATCTTCATAAAATTTATTCAGTTTACTGATTGAATTTTATCTGTTGTAGATCAAATGACAAATTCAGCAAACATTAATAGTTTGTCATTAAAAACCATTCTTGACAGGGTCAAGCTAAATGGGACAAACTATTTGGACTGGTATAGAATTTTGAGGATAGTCCTCAAGTCTGAACGCAAAGAATATGTCCTTGACAAGGCTGTCTCTAAGACCATATCAGAGTTACATGAAGTGTCATTAACTGCTGAGAAGAATATCTCAGGGATCTGGGATCCAAGGATATTCTGATGGTCAACAACGGAATTGGAAGTGGCAAGGGCTGGGCCCATGCGCACTTGGCAGGAAAGATGAGACACCTGAGAATGTCTGCTTCTACTGCCAACAGCCTGGTCATTGGAAACAGGATTACAGGAAGTTCACGGCTGATCTGAAGAAGGGCAGTGGGACTGCGCCTTCATCAAATAGCCTGGATGATCTGAAGAAGGGCAGTAGGACTGCACCTTCATCAGGAAACCTGGATGATCTAAGGAAGGGCGGTGGGACCGTGCCTTCATTCGGTATTAACTCTATAGAGCTACATCTCTCTACTTCCAAAGATTCATGGGTATTAGATATCATGACTGAATCTCACACATGCACTAATATATGGTGGCTGAAAGTAGGAGAGATTTGGAAAGCACGAAATGGACCTCAGAGTTGTGGCAACTGCTGTAGGATCCATGAGTCTTGCTTTGCCAAGAGGCCTTGTCTTAGTATTGTATAATGTATATTGCATACCTACTTTTAGTAGGAATATTATATCTGCATCCGTGTTTGACAAGGAAGGATATAATGTTAATATTGGAAATGGAGTTTTCAATGTTCTATGCAATGATATGTTTTATACCAGTACTGACATGGTTGGAGGATTGTACATATTAGATATGGGTAACAATGCCTCAAGTTCTATATATTCCGTTAATACCAAGAGGTCTAAATCCAACGATTTAAACCTAACTCTGTTATGGTACTGTCATTTGGGTCGCATAAACAAGAAGCGCCTATCAACACTTCAGAAGTGCGGGCTTTCAGGTTCATTCGAATTCCATTCGATCGATAGGTGCAAGGTTTGTTTGATGGGCAAAATGACTAAAGTGCCCTTTATCGATCGCGATGAAAGGGCGGGTGAATTATTGGGGCTGATACACTCGAATGTGTGTAGACCAATAAGTTCACTTGCCAGGAGGGGTTTTAGCTACTTTATCACATTTACTGATGATTACAGTAAATATGGTTATGTCTATTCGGTGAGACATAAGTCTGAAGCTTTTGATAAATTCAAAGAGTTTAAGACTATAGTAGAAAACCAGCTCGACAAAGGTATTAAGGCACTTCGATTGGATCGAGGTGGAAAATACTTGACCACAGAGTTATTAGATCATCTAAAAGAGAATGGGATCCTTTTGGAATGGACTCCTCCTAGGTCACTGTAGTTGAAAGGTGTAGCCAAACGGAGAAATCAGACATTGTTAGACAATGGTCTGTTCCATGATTAGTTGGACTGATCTCCCAATCTCTTTTAGCGGTTTTGCTCTAGAGACGACCGCATTCATAGTGAATCGGGCTTCGACGAATGGTGTGGAAGGGACACCATTTTAAAAATGGTACGGGATGATGCCCGCTTTGTCCTTCCTAAAGATTTGTGGTTGCGAGGCTTATGTGAAACATTTGGTTTCGACTAAGCTCGAACCAAGATCTGAGATATGCACATTCGTGTGGTATCCCAAAGCAACAAGGGGATACTATTTCTACAATCCCAGTGAGAACATGGTGTTCGTCGCTTGGGGTGGGGTCTTTATGGAAAAGAAGTTTTGTTTCCAAAGACGTCATTGGGAGGACTGTGCATCTCGAAGAAATTCAGGATGGTACAGATCTGTCTAAACCAATTGACAACCCAGTAGAAAGGAGCCAGAGATTGTCGTAGAGTAAGAACCAATTCCTGTTACAATTCCGGAAGGTCCAAGGCGATTTGAAAGGGTCAATCTTCCACCTCCAAGATATGGTATCCGGAGGTGACAATGAAGTCATGGTGGATCACGATGATCCAGCCACCTTTCAAGAAGTCGTGGATGGGCCCGACTCCGAGTTATGGCTGGGAGCCATGAGGGAGGAAATGCAATCTATGTCGGACAACCGAGTCTGGGAACCGGTTGATCCCATCAATGGTGTGAGGACCATCGGATGCAAATGGATCTTCAAGGTGAAGATGGACATGGACGGCAACCCTCTGACCTACAAAGCTCAACTGGTGGCGAAAAGTTATAGGCATGAATTGACTATGAGGAAACCTTCTCCTTAGTGGCTATGGTCAAAATCGATCCAAATTCTTCTTGACATAACTGCGTATTATAATTACGAGATATGGTAAGTGGATGTCAAAACCGCTTTCCTAAATGGAAATTTGACTGAGTACGTTTGTATGTCTCGGCCCAAAGGTTTTGACGATCCGAAGAATAAAGGAAAGATTTATAAGTTGTTGAAATCCATTTATGGATTGAAACGAACTTCTCGGAGTTGGATCCTTCGTTTTGATGAAGCTGTAATTGGATTTGGCTTAATCAAGAACGAGGATGAATCTTGCGTTTATAAGAAGGCTAGTGGGAGCAAGATTACCTTTCTGGTTCTCATTGAAAACGACATCCCAAACCTTGCACGAGACTAAAGCTTGGTTGAGGAAGTGTTTTTCAATAAAGGACTTAGGCGATGCTTCTTATATCTTAAGGATTAAGATATGTAGAGATCGCACCAAGAGGGTCTTGGATTTAAGTCAGGGAACCTATGTGAACAAGGCATTGAGTATGTTCTTAATGCTCGATTCAAAGAAAGGACTCTTACCCACTAGTCATGGCATTCATCTCAGCAAGACTCAGTGTCCTAAGACACATGATGAGATGAAAAGGATGATGAGAATCCTATGCGCCTGGGGGCAGGATCGATCATATATGCCATGACATGTATGAGACCAGACGTCTCATAAGCCTTATGTTGTACCAGTAGACATCATTCTAACCCGGGGGAAAGATGATGTTGAACTAGTCGTCGAAGGATAAGTAGACGCTAGTTTTCCAAGACAAATCCAGATGACTTTAGAAGTCAATCAGGATATGTGTTTACGCTGAATGGAAGAGCTTTAGCTGGGAGAGCGTAAAGCAAGATATCATTACCGAATCTACGACAGAGGCCAAGTACATGGATGTTGCAGAGGCAGCTAAGGAGGCTATGTGGATTTGGAAATTCATGGCAGGGCTGGGTGTAATTAAAAACCCATCCATCCCGGTGAATCCATCTTGCGACAACACAAGGGCCATTGCGCAAGCTAAAAGCCTAGATCGTATAACAAATCCAAACATGTACTGCGGCGTATCCACCTCATCAGATAAATACTGAACTGAGGTGAAGTGAAGATAACCGATATTGCAACAGATGATAACATAGCCAACCCTTTGACTAAGGCAGTGTCACTGCCTGAACATGTTAGACATGTAAAGTCGATGGGGACATATTGGAGTTTAGATTGGAACTAGGGCAAGTGGGAGATTGTTAGTCTTAGTGCCCGTAGTTCAATCCTAAATGTCCAAAATGTATATATCATCGTTAGCAACAAAATTAAAGCGGCTTTATATTACTTATGTGTTGGAGTAATATATCGATGTGTGCTCTGATCTATGCCCACCATGCGAATAGAACCATAGATCGAGATAGATCACACTCAATGGGTCCCTAGTCAATAAAGCTTCACTAGAAGCGACTAGTATGAAAGATGGCTCTTTATGGCTTACGTTCTGTTAGTCATTGGAATGGGATTCCGGAGTCTGATCATAGATATCATGTGGGACATGATATTGGACGACCCGCCCTGAATATGTGCCATAGATTAAGTCATGAACATATTCAGTGTTGTAGCTTGTCATGTATCCTTAGACCAAGGAGTCTTTGTGATCGCTATGTAGTCAATAACTGAGTTTGACCTGAGCCTAACGTTGTCCGTAACAGGGCTTCCATAACGGCCAAGATTGGCTTGGAGACGGGCTACATGAGTGACACGAAAGACGGCTAAGGGATTTATCCCTCATACTAAGGTATGGGAAAGATATCGGTTCTCGGCCGCTTGATCGAGAGTGACTGGAAGAATAGCATGGCCATGCACATGATACTGGGTATCATATGTTCAGTCATCTCACATATCAAGGAACGGTGATTGAGAATAATAAGGATGACGGCTCTATGCCTTATCTCAATCAGGATATCGGAGATAAAAGGATAATGACAGGGACGACGGAAAGGTTAGAATCGACAGGGTCGATTCGTTATGTAGTGTCAGGCAATACTAAAGTCTCGTTAGTTGCCACTTAAATATGATCAAGTAAAATGGTATTTTACGTTGATCTATTGACATGCATAAACCTAAGGGTCACACCGGAGGATGAAACTCATTGACACATTTATGGAGAATGGCCAAAAGGGAGTTGTCTCGGGACATGACCAAAACTGGGTTTTGGGTCATGTGCCCGTAAGTGAATAGGACTTTACGGATCGAGACAAGGCTTGGAGTCTTGGGATTGATCGCGTCGGATAATGTTGGACATTTCCGGTATGGAAGGTTTGGATGCGATGAGCGAATCACGGGACCTCGTTGGAAATGGCCACGGGCCATGTTCCAAGAGGCCCATGAAAGGCCCATGCAACCAAGGCCCATGGAACTAATTAATCAAGTCTTGATTAATTAGTACTAAGCAAGCAAGACAAGGATTATGGTGTTGGTGATTCACCACCTAACCCAATCTTATCTTGCCATACTTTGTCCTATTTACACCTTACTTGACACCATACTTGTCCCATGCCTTTAGTTGGACAAGTATGGGTTTTGTTATGTTTAAGTCATCTTTTTTCAACATAACAAACACAAGACAAGAATAGGAAATACAACTTCTCTCTCCCTTCCCTTGCAATTTCGGGTTTGGCAAGCTCCCACCTCCATTTTTGTGTTCTTGAGTCCTCAAAGAGAAGAACTACGTGGCTTTGATTCCCATGTGGATACGTAGGCGTCTTGGAGACTCAAGCCAATCATTCGTTACCCGGTGTTCTTGTTTTGGTAAGAACTAGTGCTGAATTTTTCTCTTGTGAATCCATTCTTTGTTAGTTGTTTCATGGTTTTAATCGTCTCTTGGTTTTCCTTGATTTTCCGCTGCGAGTTGGTTCATCTCCAACCCTACCTCGAGACCCAACAATTAACCCTTAGTTCAAATGTATTATTTATATCTGCTTGGTTTCTCATAACTGAAACGTTAATCTTATTAGGTAGGTTTTGCCTATAACCTAAACTTCACCGTCACAGTTCTCATCATCATATCATAATAATTTGTCGGGAAATCATGCACCATAAGAACTTCACGTTCTCCTCTTCCCTCTCCTTTTTCTTCCGTTTTTCTAGTCCTCTTCTTTTCTGGTTTTAGACGTCTCGTCGGAGCTCCTGTTTGACCGGAACTGAGAGGAGGTGTCACGCTCTTGTCGCTTCTCTTCGTCGGAGGCTCCTCATCGTCGTGAGGTAGCCCTGACTCTTAGCTCGTCGTCGTGTGCTCGCTAGGGACAGATCTGTTGATGAGTCTATGGTCTGCGTTGTGGTTCACTGGAGCTCGTGCGTTTTTCGGTGTGCTTCTGGTTATTGGCGTTCGCCTCAGATCTGCAGGTGTGACGGATGTTGCTGTGGTGTTGGAGGTTGATTTGGCTCGCTGGATTTTCCCCAAAGGAAGCTTCTTCCCATCGCTGCTCGTGGTCCCAAGCAACTTCTTTATGGATGGTGTTGCCGGAGTTTATCTCGCAGGAAGCTTTGTCGAAGTCCGACGTGCTCCCTTTCGTCTTTGTGTCTATGGTGGGTCTAAACTGTGGCGGGTCGAATCTAGGGTAGTTCAGATCTGTGGCGGGTCGGGTCGGGGCGGGTCGGATCTAGGGCATGCCAGATTTGGGCCTTTTGGGCAGGTTCGGTTTGGGCCAGTTTAGGTCTGAGCTAGTGTAAGGGCCTCTTCTCTTCTTCGGTTCTTCAGGCAGTGTTGCTAGGTTGCGGGTTTTCTCTAGTTGTAGTCTTGGCAGTGGATAGTGGCTGTGGAGAAGTTCTTGAACTTCGTACCTTGGTGGTGTGGTCATCCAGAGCTTGTTGGATTTTTGGGTCTTCGTCGGTGTCGGGTTCCGTTGATTCGGAACAAGTGAGGCCTTTGTTGTGGCGTTGCGCATCTTTGCTTGCTGAGGTGTCAAATCTGTTCAGGTTTTGTTTGGCTTGAGCTCGGTATCATTACAGGCCTTCCCCTTAAGGTCCTCGTTTGGTTTTACCTGGTGAGGAGTAACCGTTCTCGGTTTCGGAACGCCCATCTCGAGTTCCAACTTCATATCTCCGGCAAAATTGACTAGCTATTGTATGCTTGGAGATTTAATAATTCTTTAATATTTTATAATAATAAAACATTATACTTCATAATAATAAAAAATTATATTTTACCATCTATAAATATCAATCCCTTGTATTTCATAATTCCATCCACAACTTTCTTCATCTCAAATTTCTCTCTCTCTCTCTCTTAAAAACTTATTCCCACAAAGATTAAATTCCAATCAAAAAAATATTCGCGACAATGATATTCAGAATTCTACTCCATCTGAATTCAATGTGGAGCAGATCAGGAGCTTCCAATGTATGTTGCACATCAATTAACCCATGAACCACAACCCGTACATGCAGCCTGGTATAGTCCCAAACCCTTACACGCAACTAGGTTTTAACCTCAATCTATTTTTGCATCCACCCATAGACCCCAACCTCAGAACCCAATGTTATGTGTACGTCTATCAAGATATCACAATTTTGCAAATTTACGTTGGTATTCTTATTAGTTATTCGACATGTTGTGTAGTGATCAAACTAATATCCTGTTTATGTACTCTTTATAAAATAAATAAAATTTAAGCATATATTGATGTCCAAATAGATTTAGTTTGAATCATAACAATTATTAGTAACTATTCAATTTTATTTAATGGTTTTATTTCCTAGAATTCTGTTTTAGTTTAGTACTTAATAAATTCAGCAAAATAAAAGTCATAATTAAATAAATATTATGGAGTGTACACTAATCTGATATATGGAAGCGAGCCGGCCCTATGTGCTCTCGACTGTGTCAACGCCGGAGTTGATAGGGCGCGTCCGGGAACGTGTGTTCGCCGACGAGTTCAGAGCGTTGGGAAGGGAAGGTACGTCCTACTTCTGTTGCTTTGTCCTGCTTCTCGACTCGATTTGGGGGGTTGGGTTGGGGGTTTGTCTTGTCGTTTCGGCTGGGGATCAAGTTTCGATCCGGCGGAGAAGACGAGTGTCGTCCCACTGTCTGCGAGGGTTAATCGGGACGTGGTTGACGGGTAGTGCCGTGAGCATATTTTGGTGGCAAGAGGGGGCTTACGGCGGCGTGGCTGTGATCGCCGGAGGTACTCAATTGTGGTGGTAGAGGAGGTGCTGGACGGGATCAGGGTGTCGGGCGAGCTGTGTGGAAGGGAACTGTAGGGTACGGGTGTCACGGTTTGTATTCGGCCTGGTTGGGGTGGTCTTGTGGGGTAGCAGAATGCGGATTCTGTCTTGGAACTACAGGGGGCTAGGGCAACTAGCGACAGTGGAGTATCTTAAAGGGGCGATTCGGCGTAGAAAGCCACAAGTGATTTTTCTCAGCGAGACGCTGGCAAAGAAAGGAGAAGTGGATATCTTGCGGCTAAAGACGGGCTTCGCGGGGGGATGTGAGGTCCCGGCAGAGGGCCACAAAGGGGGTATTATCCTGTTATGGGCAATGGGAGTTTCGATTACGAAGTTAGATAGTCGAGATCGTTACATTGACGTAGAAATTACAGATGCAATGGGGGAGCCCTTCCGATTCACGGGAATCTATGGGGAGGCGAACCGGGATCTGCGGTGGCAGACTTGGGAGATGATTCGGTCCCTAGGCAATCGGGTGGGAATTTCGAACCGGTGGCTTCTTATGGGGGATTTTAATGGTATCCTCAAGCAAAGAGAGAAGCGGGGGGGGGGGGGGGGGGTGGGGGAAATCAATATCCGGTGGGCCTCATTCAGGGGTTCAGGGGAGCGATGCGGGAGTCAGGAAGTATGGATGTCCCGCTTCAAGGGTATGGTTTTACGTGGCACAGCGGCAGTGAGCCGGAGACGCGTATGGCGGTCCAACTAGATAGGGCCCTCATGTCGCGGGAAATGAAGGTGTGGTGGCCGGATGCCCATCTGGTTAATCTTGGTATTTCAACGTCGGATCACCTGCCTATTCTTTTGGACTCTGAACGGCGGGTGGATCCGGTGGGATCTAGGCAGTTCAGGTTCGAAAACATGTGGGCGGAAGACCTCGAGTGTGGCCACTTAATTCAGGCTTGGTGGGGCTCTCCTAGAGATCGTTATATTGGAGTCAAGACAAAGGAAACTGGGGAGGCTCTGGATATTTGGGGGAAGGAGGTCTATAATGCTCTAGCCCGGAAAATATCCCGATATGAAAAAGATATCCTGTGGCTGAATGGACGCCTCGATCGGACGAGTATTCGTCGTAGGAGGGCGTTACAGAAACTTTATGTCTCTGCACTGGAAAAAAAAGGTGAATTCTGGAGGCAGAGGGCTACGTAGCACTGGCTCACGGAGAGTGATCAGAACACGAAGTTCTTTCAGGCGTCGGCGGCACAGCGGAAGAATATAAACAAGGTGTCGGAACTGAAGGATACGGAAGGAAATGTCCTGTCCTGGGACACGGGTTTGGGTGACCACATTCGGGAATTCTATACGACTTTGTCTAGGAAGACTCGGGGGGATGGGATAAACGGCCCTAAGTTTCAACAGAAAGTGACGGCAGCACAGAACCGGGTCCTCATGAGTGAGGTTTCCTCGGAGGAAGTCAGGGAGGCAACGTTCTCTATGGGACCGAATAAGTCTCCGGGTCCGGACAACCTGAATCCGTACTTCTATCAGAAGTACTGGAGCACGGTAGGCGCGGACGTCACTTCCTGGGCGAGGAGAGTTTTTGCGGGGGAGGAGATCCCCCCAGAGTTGAACAGAACTACTTTGGTATTGATTCCGAAAGTGGAATGTCCGATGTCCCTGAAGGATCTACGCCCCATCGCATTGTGTAATGTGATCTTCAAGATTGTATTGAAGGTGGCGGCAAATCGTCTGAAAGGCCTCCTGCACGAGTTGATCTCGGAAACACAAGGTGCGTTCGTTCCTGGACGCTCAATCCAGGATAATATTATCTTGTCTTATGAAACTCTCCATTACTTGAAGAATAAGAAACAAGGAAAGGAGGGGTGGGTGGCTCTGAAGTTAGATATGAGCAAGGCCTATGATCGGGTTGAATGGGGATTTATGTGGGACATGATGAGGGGTTTTGGTCTTGGGGAAGACTGGATTAACTTGGTACGGCGGTGCACGTACTCTGTTACATATAACATTGTGGCGGGTGGGCAACAGGCGGGGTTCGTCCAGCCGGAGAGGGGGATCAGACAAGGTGACCCGTTATCCCCGTACTTGTTCTTGTTCTGTATGGAGGGGTTCTCGAGACTACTTCAAGGAGCGGAGACAACAGGGGAGCTGCATGGAATTCGGATAACTCCTCGAGCGTCGCCACTAACTCACCTGTTCTTTGCGGATGACTGTTACGTATACTGTAAGGCGACGCCGTTGGAGATGGGACGGGTCAAGGACTATTTAAGTGTGTTTGAGGAGGCGTTAGGGCAAGTGGTGAATCAACAAAAGTCGTCTCTTTTCTTCAGTGCCAACACGTCCCCATCGTGTCGGGCGGATGGGGTTCGGATTCTGGGAATTCCGGAACTGAGCCATCCGCCCCCCTATCTGGGAATTCCAAATATGATGGAACGGAGCAGGAAGCAGGGTTTGCAGTATATTCTGACAAGAGTGCTCAGGAGGATTCAGAGGTGGGACGGGAAGCTTCTGAATGGGGCGGGGAAGGAGGTCTTAGTCAAGTCGGTTCTACAAGCGATCCCTACGTATACCATGAGTGTGATGCGGTTGCCAAAAGGCCTGCTGGAGAAGATGAATGTGGCGCTGGCCCGATTTTGGTGGAAGTCGTCTGGGGGTGAGGGGAAGGGAGTCATTTGGCAGCCTTGGACGACCATGTCCCGTCCTAAGGAGGAGGGGGGACTGGGTTTCAAGAATATGTACGATTTCAACTCAGCTCTGCTAGGAAAGCAACTGTGGAGACTCCTCCAGGACGAGTCCACCCTAGTGGCAAGGGTACTGAAATCTAGGTATTATCCGGACTCCTCGGTCCTAGATGCGGTCCGGAAACCCAACCAAAGTTTTGTCTGGAAAAGTTTATTATCGGCTCAGGAGCTGGTCAGGGACGGGGCTAGAAGGTCGATTGGACCGGGGTCATCCACGATGATCGGTAATCAGCCGTGGCTGGTGGGAATTGAGCCGCGAGTCCGATCCACAAGGGCCGACCTGACTACAACACCGGTCTCAGACATTATGCTACCCCACGAACGGAGATGGGACGTGGTCAAAAATCGACAGATGTTCGATGAGGATGATCAAAGGGCTATCCTGGCAGTCCCAATAAGTATTTCAGCAATTTCGGACTCTTGGTACTGGGTGGGGAGCTACTTAGGGCAGTATACAGTAAAGGCGGCATATGGGATGTGTCAACAAGATCAAGTTGCATTCCAACCTCAGACAGACGTCTAGACACGTATCTGGAGTATGGAAGTCCTTCCTAAAGTACGAACGTTCCTTTGGAGAACATGCTCAGGATGTCTTCAGGTGGCAGTAAATCTCAGACACAGACATGTGGCGGTGGAAGCGGTGTGTCCGGTCTGTTCGAGGGCGAACGAATCGGAACTCCATCTCCTAGTACAGTGCCCACTTGCGGCAGAGTGCTGGGCTAAGTCGGGGTTGAACACCCCCAATGATGCTCTCTCGATATTTGAATGGTTGCAAAGGACTTTGACAGTAACCCCCCGGCAAGTGGGGGTCTAATAGGATGCATACTATGGGAGGTGTAGAAGGCTAGGAATAAGGTGGTCTGGGAACAGCAGACACAGCAGGCGCACGCAGTTTTCCAGACAGCCTTCCACTTACAGTCAGGATGGCTTGAAGCTATGCAGCGGAAGAGGCAGAAGCAGGTCAAACCAGGCCTAGATCTACCCAGAGCGGCGGAGGAGTGGACCTGCCCGACTCAGGGGACGTGGGCGGTAAATACCGATGGCGCGCTCTTTGCGGCGGCTAACTTGATGGGGACAGGGTGGATAGGTAGGGATGATCAGGGGGTATTATGGCGGCCCAATCGACATCCTTCCATGGCCCCCAGAACCCGGGTCTGGTGGAGGCCTATGCTATCAGAGATGCGTTGACTTGGCTTAGGCAACATCCGCATCAGAGGGCGACAGTAAGGAGCGACTGTAAGGTCATAGTGGATATGATCAAGAAAGGAGGGAGACTGCTCTCTCCTTTAGGGACAATCATCACAGATTGTATTTCCCTGTTAACTAATCTCGAGTACGTGCAACTCGTTTTTGTAAAGCGGACAGCGAACAAAGCAGCTCACTGGCTTGCCAGGGCGGCTTGTTCATCCCCATGTCTGGAATTGGTCTGGGGGTCACATCCCAGCACCTCTTCAAAGTATCCTTCTTGCCGATATTTAAATAAACTTTACATTATCTCTCAAAAAAAAAATTCAGCAAAATAATATTAATTATCCCGTCAACAGAAAAAAAAAATCTCTACAAAGATTTAGACAATGTGAGAGCATGTATATCGTGTATATTCAAGGGTCCGAAGTATGCAAGGCTTTTGCGACAATCAATGGTAGTGTGTAGATGTGGTTGATTGTATGGGTAGTTGTTGAATTTAAATTTTAATTCAATTTCTTTATGCAATTACCTTGATATTCTCTTATTATAATTATCTACGAAGCAGACATATGGATCATATAAATTTCTACTTCTCTGCCACACAATTCTAACGCCATATACCACCTTGTCGTATATTTATTTTCCAGAAACAAATTACACACATACATTCATCTTTTCCAACATTCATTTTATACTCTTTCTCGTTAAAGTACGTTTCCAAGAATTGCAATTATCGTTCACGTTTACTCTACATTATCAAGTTCCTAGGTATTGTCTTTGCAAAGTTCCACATCCAGAATCGTTCACGTTGAACTCATAGTGCATATCGACATGTTCGTGGACGCGTGAAACAAATTTGCTTCAAGTTAGTGATCTAATTGCCACGCCACCTCTTGTTTTTTTTCCTGAACATATAGAATTTTTATTAGGAATGAAAAGCGATTACATAAGAAAGCTGATCATAATGATACGAGAACAGAAACGACAAAAAGAAGTGATAAAAAGATGAGGCGTAAGTCTTGACCTGTGGGTACCAGACGCGAATCATGTAACAAAATATCTGTCTATTCCAGATATAAAAGTGTGGTGGGTAGATTCCACTAGGATGGTTATTCAGCAGTAACGCATGAGACACACTCCCTAACTCGATCTGAAGATATCTATACATAGATGGGTATCCAAGGAGAACACCAAGAAGTGAGAGAACTCTAATGTCGGGTTTACACCAATCTTGTCAGGGGCGCGGTATGTGGTTCCAAACATACCCTGTTTCTTAGCAGGAAATGCATTGGGCTTGGCGAGACTGCAGAGCGGTCCTCGCTTGGTAGTGGTTAGCGTTGTAGTTGCTTGTGTCTGGTTCCGGATATGGCGTCCACGCTCTCGAGTTACATTGTGGCCATGGGTTACCAAAGGGCCCCTTTTTGTCTTCTAATAGTCTCCGGCCACGGGGCTTGGACTAATATGTGGATCCAAAGTTTCCCGGGCCTTGGTAGTGGGTTTCCCCGGTGGTGCATCATTGGGAGTACGGGCGGTAAGGGTGGTCCGCGTCTCCTCATGTGGTGGTTGTAGTCGCAAGGTCGACCGCTTGTTCCATTCTGTTAGCTAAGCCTCTAGAGGATAGAGTGTCAAGGTGTGGGTGCAACGATCTGAAAAGCCTACTTTTCGACCGGCCTCGTATTGAAGTGGTGGCGCCTCTTATGTGTTGTTCGGGAGGGGGTGTCGTATCTGTCCAGAGCGTCCGTACTTGTAGGGTCGGAGCCTACGGAGATAGAGCTCCATCACTTGAGAATATTTCACGCCGAGATCTCCATAAGCCGGAGGCCAAAAGGGATTCACATCCTTAATCATATCGCCTTACAGGTGGAGGTGCTGGATTGGAGATCATGATAGAAGGTGTGGGCCAGGGTGGGGTTGCAGTAGCGGCGGTACCGACATGAATAGCGGTAGGAATACCACCGGTGTATGGGTCGATATTAGTATTGACGTGGATGGATAAGATTGAGCCACGGTGTCATGGGATATCTTCATATACCTCCAGATTCTATCATTTCATGACATGATAATCAAGCACAATGGTAGACGGATGAAAATAGCGCTGTACACGACTGATCGGGAGATACTAAACAATTTTTAAGCAACGCACGACAAAGACCAGCAATAGTATGAAGAAAGAGAGGAACAAAACAAAGAACAATTTTATAAAATTCGGTTGTTCATCTGCTTAATGGCCTATAACGTATTTGCTTTTTGGATTGTAGACCACAATGGAACTATCAATTATCCCGGACATTATGGCTCGCTCTATTGCTAGATTTGACTCCTCCATTTGTACACCACCATAGGGAACTAGATTTGACTCCTCCATTTGTACACCATTATAGGGAACTATCTATTATCCCGGGCATTATCATTCCTGTGATTTCTCAAAAAGTAAAAATTTATGTTGTCATGAAAACTACATCTCTGCTTCTCCTGTTTGGATGGAGTAAAACGGTACAGTCCAGGCTCATAGCTCGATTGCTTCAGGTTCAAGTTGAAGCCAAAAAGAGAGATAAACAGGAGCATGAGCAATTGGGTAGAGGTAGAGGAAAGTGACAAACTCACCAAAAAGCGTGCCCATTGTGTCAGCCCCTCAAGTGTGTACTGCGTTTCTGCCATTTTCTTCTCTTTTTTACTTGGAAAAATGTCACCTTTATCCATTTTCACCCTGCCCACAAGCCCAAAAATGTCTCTCATATTACCACACTAGTATTTCGGTCTTGCTTCTTCTCTCTCGACTCTCGTAGAGAGAGAGAGAGAGTTTTGGGTCCTCCCCACCTTCATTTATTTCCGGGATCTTCCTTGGTGGGTTTGGTTCTCAGGAAGAGATGATGTATCCGCGACTGATTGGGTCCCATGAAGGTGGGCTTGTTGGGGACGGAGAGTCTAATCTCAGCCACAGAGGAGACCCGTGTCTGGTCTTAACCTCCGATCCCAAGCCTCGCCTCCGCTGGACTGCGGACCTTCACGAACGTTTCATTGACGCTGTCACTCAGCTCGGCGGAGCCAATAGTCAGTACCCTTTTCCCTTTTCTTCGCTCTTTTTGGGGAATTGAAAGGAATGGGTTATTGTGACAAGAGAGTTGGGTATTTTGCTCCCATTTGATGCATGCATTGTGGGTTTGCTTTCAATTCAATTTTTTGTTGCTGGTGATGACAACTGTTCTTGAGTAATGAACTTGGCATGATTTGATCTCACTTGTTATACGTTTTGATTTACTACTTTTATTTACTGTCTACTTCATTTAATGCTTGGAATATTGCTCTAGGAGGGATATATGAATCTAGACAGAATATACTGCTGGAATGGCATGTGTGTAGCTGGCCTTGACAGGCTTACATTAGGGTTTGTTAATGCTAGATCACCTCACATTGGTCAATCAGCTGTGGGTTTTCTTTAAAGATAATTGTAGTTGTTCACAGGAGTATAGAGTTGAAGTAACATGTTGTCTAGAGACAAAAAAAATGAAGGGATAAAATCTGATAAATATTGGCTAAGATGTAGGTAGCAAGTTGGTGCTAAATTTATCCAAGAGAACATTTTTGGGCTCCCAAATGCATTGCTAGAAACAAGTGAAAGTATAACCGACAAAGTTGACGCCACATCCAGTATGCTTATTCAGGCATTAGGTTCGGGAAACTACATGTCCACTTATTCTCTTTTACCTTTAACCTAATTATAAATGAAGAATAAGAAGGTATGCTGATGTGTCAACATGTTTCCTTTGTTAGGAGTTTGGCATAAAGTTCATTTCATTACGAGCACCATTCACGTTTTTCCTTGCACTGGACTAGACATTCTGTCGCCATAGGTGACTTACGATTATGTATTTCCAAAAAAAATCATAGAAGCCAATGGCTGGATGTGGCACCAGTGGTGTACTGTAGGAATAGAGGCCTCTACCCTGTAGTGGTACTGAGGTTAATCTTGTGTTTCAACTAGTATATAGACTCTGCAATCATGCGTAGTGCTCAAGTATTTCTAGAATTATCTATGCATGAAGTGATCATTTTATATGCTGATTGACTTGTCTTTTGGGCTTGGGTAGGTTTGAGTGGGATTCATGAGGTCATGATTTTGAAGCATTTGGTTGATCAATTGTGTCACAATGTATGCTTGGACATGATCTAGTTTGTAAATGAGCTTGAATGAGGAGACTCTTGATTGCTTAGTTATTACCTACCAATAAGCCGAACTTAGAATGCGTAGGCTTGATAAGTATGATTAGATGGATCTTTTATTCATGATCCGAACTTCAAATTGTAATAAGAGTTTGTTTGGCCCCAGTTCATAACAAAATACCATTAGGAACCTTGTTTACTGGGATTTCTTGGTATTATCATGTAATGAAGATTTCAATAATATACACAGAAGCGACTCCAAAGGCTATCATGCGAACAATGAATGTCAAAGGATTGACTCTATTTCATCTGAAGAGCCACCTCCAGGTTTGTTTTTAATTGTTGCAATAGTGGTGTGATGTACAATATTAATTGTTGAAGCTTCTGTGAAAGTGAAACTGTTTCTTCTTGACAGAAATACAGACTAGGTCAGCAATCTGGAAAGGACATGATCGATTTGCCAAAAGATGGTTTGTTCTGTTGCTCCCCCTTGTACTTTTCAAGGTTCATGATTTTGGTAGTTGTAGTCTACAACTCTTTTTGAGGAAAAATATAAGTTTTATAAGAAGAAAATAATCAGGACATAAGACTGGCATCCAGAATTTGGGCCAAAACCCCCTCTAGGGGAGCTCCAGCTGGCTGCCCTTGGGGCTCGGTGAATGTAATCTTGAGCAGGCGAAGACTTATTCTGCTGAAAGAACAATAAACGGTGATGCAACGCCTAAATAAAGATACCCACATCCTACAGTTTAGACACTAAACCCAAATAAACCATACTACCAACGAGCCTTAAGATTGGCTGCTGAGGACCATGGTGGGAGTCTTTATAGATGACGTACTCGGTGTTCTGGTTGTTAGATCACTTCCCTGCAAATGTAAGACCGGTGTTGACCATTAGTAAAAATAGGGCACTGGGGAGCGGGACAGACTAAACAGAAGCCTATTGTCGGTTCTGTGAGGGCTCCTCCTACCCCGCACAACCGGTCCTCTGGAACTCGTGTATCCTAACAAAATTGTTTTGCAGACCTCGCCTGAAGTGTTGTTGCATCTTGGGGTCCGATGCAGACACCCTCACTCCGGTACACAACCAATAGATCCAAACCTTACCACCTTGGCACACCTTAGGGGAGAACGAATCCAAAGAGACCCCGGAACCAGAGTTCCCCAGGAGCCACGCCTACGGTGCAGCGATCCTCCACCACCAAGCCACCAAGAGCCATAGCCTCCATTCCACGGCAAGGAGTAGCCGCACCCTAGTCAAGAAGTCGCCTTCTGCCAGTTGTACCCTAGCCGTCGCAGTTACGGAGTCAGAGCACATCTTCCTATAGCAGAGCTTATTCAAATTGGTTTGACTAAATAGATCGTTCAATACCTTTTGAATAATTTGTAGTCTACAACTTAGCTTGGCCTAAGATCTACGTATAACTTTTATACTGTAACAAGGTTAAGATTAAATTTGAAATTATAGATTGGGTAGGTGACTGATAACATATGTGTGAGAAACCATTGATAGGGTAAGTATTAGGATTAGAATTTCAAAATTCTAAGTGACTTAACATCTCTTTTTTCCTCTTGAAGGAATGATAGCTCCATACCTTTTAGAACCTGGTGCGTGCAACTCTTCTCCTAACCTGATGACTTCGGATATGAATGAGTATGAAGCTTTGATCCTTCACTCAAAATTTTGTATCCAAACTTTCAAAAAAAGGTTAAATTATCAATATTGAGGGATTAATGCCCTTTTTCAGGGGTTATGAAGTCAAGGAGGCAAGAGCTCAAATGGAATTACAAAGTAAATTGCATCTGCAAGTTGAGGTAAATTTCGTACCCTCTAAGGACAAAATGCTGTTTTTCGTTATGATATTTATATTTTTGTGGACACCAATAGTTTATCCGAACTTACTCTGGAAGTGAAAAGTATACAAAGAGAACTACACAGAAACTTTGCCTGATATATTTGCCTCATTATTATTTATGATTGAGCCTGCTTCCTGAGCTTGTTACCTTTGGTGTGTAGGCTGAGAAACACTTGCAGATTCGGGAGGATGCAGAACGGAGGTATATGGCCATGCTAGACAGAGCCTGCATGATGCTTGCTGATCAGTTTCTTGGAGGTGCAGATATCGATCACAAATGGGCACACAGAACCTCCTCTGTAGACCCGTTTGGCATTTATGGTGAGGACCAAGTTCTGGTGCCTAGCCGGCATCCCCAAGGAGCTTGACGGGTCCAGGAGGGCTGCCGAATGCTTAACTTGGGTGTGTCAAATGCATCCTTCCTCTGTGGTGAAGGCAAGATGAGACCCCGGGACATTAATTGGATTGACCGGGTATGGCATGTAAGGCTTACTTCTTAGGATGCGTATTTGTATCTCCGTTGTGCCTTTGTAAAAATGTATACTGTTTTTGTTTGTAATGTTTCACAAGAATAGATGGTGAAGCATTCTCAGACTGTAACGCCAAACTGCAACTGGTTTAGATGTATTCAGACTTATTATCCAATGCATACGGCAATGTTGGTTTCTGGTGAACTTGGTCTGATTTTGGGGCCAATGCCGCATCAATCACAACTGTGATTTCCTATAGTTGCTGGACGCAAGCGCACATTTTAATTTACTTGTCAGCAATTGTATGTATCAAGGTTACTAATAGAATAAGGTTAACAGTTTTTTTAGTGGGAACGCGCCTCACGCGCGACGACCTAGGGTTCGCGTGCGAGCCGCTACTCGTCCTCGCGTGTGGGTCGGCCGGAGTGTGGAAGATCGCAGGTCCCCGTTTCCGGTGAAGGGTGGAGAGCGAACGCAGTTCCCCTCCATCATCTCGCGACGTACTCAGGCAGGAAGGGCAGGCCGGAACTCTGGCGGTGGTGTTTCTTGTCGTGTGGGTTCGCCGTGTTGTCGAGCGGGTTTGAACGGGGTCGCAGGTCACGACGGAGATCGGCGTCAGGTGGCTTCTGCTCTCGGTTTATGATTTGGTGTGGTAGCTACTGTTTCATCTCCTTCCCTCATATTCACAGAAGCAATTGTTGATTGAAATTGAGTTGCCATTTCAGTTTCACTGTTGATTGAAATTGAGTTGAAGAATCAATTTCAGTTTCATTGAAGAAGCAATTTCAGTTGTTCTGTGAAATTGAGTTGATTGAAATTGAGTTTCACCACGTTCAAGTGTGAGACTACAAACAACAATCAGGGTGGGGTGGAAAAGGAAAAGAGCGATTCGCGAAGCTCGGTCAAGCTATTCCTGGGGTTTAGGGTCGTCGGCGAGCGGCGATTCTAGCCTATGTTGCTAAAGGAATCTGTTTTGTGGATCCACAATTCGGCACGAAAAGGAAGTCCGATGGCTTCAAAAATTCCGGCGACTGGAAAATCTACAGAGTACCATGAGAATTTGATTGAGGGGAAGCTTCACAGTGTGCCCAAGCTCGCGTCGGTGATTTGTAAACTGGAGGATTCTGCTCAGGTTCCGATCAACAGCTCAGTCAGTCGAGGTGAAGGGAATTCTGAGACTGTGAATATCGAACCTTCGTCAAGCCCGATCCGTGCTACGAACAGAGAAAGTAAAGGCCGGTTCTTTTCTTCGTCTGAATCAAAAGAATTGAGCAAGATCTTTATTTGTAATCATCCCCATGATTCAAATCGTGTGCAACTGAAAGCCTGGCTAGAAAAAATCACACTTGTACACAAAGTTTTTGTTTGCAAGAGGCAAAATGTTGGAGGTCGCTTCTTTGGTTTTGTATAGGTCAGATCAAGGGAAGAGGCTACTCTGTCAATGAAGGTTTGTAATGGGTCGGTGTGGAAGGAGCATAAAATTTTCATGGCCTTTGCTTGGCCGGAGAGATTGAGTAGAAGGATGGGGAAACAACCAGTGAAACAGGTGTGGAGACCAAAAAATGTGTGTAGCAATGATCAAGTGAAAATCGTGGAGGCTTCTCTTTGCCCAGAAGTCGAAGGCTCGGTTTCAAAATACCTTTCACCTTGGTATGAAGCTAGCATTTTGGGAGTAGCGAGAGATGACTTTTCTTAATCAGAGTTAAGGGATCATATTAACTCTGAAGAACCCTTGGATTTGCAACTTCGCTATCTTGGCAACAGAATATTCCTGCTACTCTCCTCTGATCAGGACACTATGTCTGGAATTCTGAATTCAAATTGGAATTGGTGTTCCACCGCTTTCACCATGTCTGATTGGGCTAAGGATTGGCTAAACGCTGAAGGTTGCTTCTCTTGGGTGAGGGTCTCTGGCATACCCTGTACGGGTTGGTGTATGTCAACATTTAGAGAGCTGGGAAATTCCATGGGGACTTTCATTATTTCCTTACGTGATGAGACTTCGACGTTGTTGGATTTCAATTTTTTCTGTTAAAATTGAACTCACACGAGCATTCTTTTTCTCGTAGCCTGATTCTGGAAGGAAAGCAGTACCCTATTGAAGCCATCAGAACCTCTGCTCTACCAGTCACTGAACCTGCTTTGGAGCTGAAGGTTCGGTCAATGGCTACGGATGCACTTGATCTGAACGACAGGCTGAAGTTCCCTCCTCCGGAAACTTTGTTGAAGAACAAAGGGTTGCTGCGTGAATCATCCCCTTCGACCAGTAAAGTGGCGGACTCCCAGAGCCAGAATAGCCCGAGCCCACTGAGTCTTATGCGTGGGCCTCACGGCACTAGGGCCGGGAACTCTGTCAATCGCGATATGCTATCTTCAGGTAAACCTACTTACGTTTATCGTTCTTATGCGGCAAGGGGCTGCTCTTTGAGAAAGGAGAACGCTGATCGGGATAAAAGATGGAAACTACTTAAAGCTAGTCAGAAAGCCATTGCTGGTAACCCGGAAGCTGTAGATCAAATTGAAGCTTTGGACTTTGAGCTAGGTGATTCAGTTGATCTCGAGTTTCAAGAGGACTCTGAAGATTTTTGTACTGATGATGAAATAGAAGAGGGAGTCTCTCTCCCTACTTCTTTACCTTTCTAGTTGAAGTATGATGGTGAAATTCATCTCTAGGAACGTGAGGGGGATGAATGTCGTCCAAAAGAGACGGAGTATTAGGGTGGCGCTTGCTAAGCAACCCGGATACGGTGTTTTTACAGGAAACGCAGAGGGAAGATATGCCGCTTTTTATTTTACGAAGCTGCGGTCTTGGAAAGGCCTCCCGCCAAAATTTGGGATTTTTATGTGGTTGGAAATTCATGAAGCGGTTCCAACTAAGTGTTTCTTGGAGGCTAGGGGTTGCAGGATCTCTTTGAATGACATGTTGTGCTCCCTGTGTTCAAAGAATTTTGAGGACTTAGACCACTTACTTCTCGTGGTGGTCAATATCCTTCGTGATGCCAGGATCGGTTCATGGCGCTTGTGAGAGTTGGGCAGTATTGGCAGACTCATTGATTAGCTCAATGTGGTTGAAAGTATATTACATTACATGTTGGCATATCTGGCTACAGTGAAACAGTGTAGTCTTCAGGAGCACGGTTCCTTCGGGTTCGGAGGGGTTTGAGAAGATCAAGCCTCATGTCTTCAGTGTAGTTTCTTGGGCAAATGCCTTTCTGCAAGATATATCGTTTGAGCAGTGAAAGGTGTCCCCGAGATCGTGTCTTATGACGCGTCGCAGGCTTGGAAGGGAGTAACTTGGTTTTATTAGCTGTTCTTGTTTTCACCTGTTTTCTTTTGGTTTAGTTATTTTGGTGTAGCCTTTCGGAGTTTTTTTTTTTTCAGGGATCCACCTTGGATTCCTGCAATAATAATTCCATCGCATATAAAAAAAAGGTTACTAATAGAATAGTTGAAGCTTCACTGTAGGATTTGATGTTCAGCTTTCAGAGATGTTAAGAGTGTGATACTCTTTGAACTGATTTTGCAAAAGGAATGCTTGATTGAAATAAGAAAAGAGGAGCTCTTTCTCTTACAGACACGATTAACAAGGTCTTCTACTTCTATGCTAACGATTACACAATTTAAAAGACAACCTTCTCCTAGGTCGAACCATACTATAAATAAACAAACCAAGACACGAGCTATTTGCCTCCTGCGATCTCTGCAGCTTTGTGCTCTGTTTCCGACTACAACCCTGTCCTTCGCCGGAGGAAGAAGACAACTGTGTCATTGACCCTCGCCTTTAATCCCCAACCTCCACGTGGCTTCAAAGACGACAAAATGGAAACGGCTTCATCACGCGCAACGCGCCGTTTCATCAAAAGGGATTTAAATGAAACAGTGCGTATCACCCATCTTCAACATCGGACTTGCTTCGAGTGTAAGCAATTGTGTCACTGTTGTGACAGTGCACCCTTCTGTCACGCCCCAAATCCGGTTTTGACCGGACTCGAGACGTGAGTTAGGAATAATAAATAAACAGTGCATAAAATAAATTTAAATGCAATTAAACTTCAAGTTTTTAATATAAAAGAACATGAGTCCAATACTCAATCCAAAACGATAAGGAAAACATAGTTTATAATGAAGTGGAAAGTACGTCTCTCTACTATAACCACCCGGATCCTCAAGGAGCTCCCGAGCCCCGAGACCACCTCTAGGTCTACTCAACAAGGAAACATGTACAAACAGTAAACAAGAAGGGGGTGAGCTCACGCTCAGTAGGGAAAAGTAGTAAAGTAAAAAGAACTCCCGCTTTTACAACAAAAGTTCTGATTAGTACGATTATCCAAGAGACACCATAAACAGAGATCAACAAGAATTGCAATACTTAATAAAACAGTAAGTCAAAGGAGATTAACGGGGAAACGGTTTATTCACCAATAGAACCAACTAAGGAAACACACAGTTATTGAAATATAGATAATTTAAACCATTAGCCTGCGATTCACACACAAACCAACACATCGTACCGGAATGCCCCTCGGTCACGATGGGACACATATCCTCGGGGCTTCCGGAAATGTTCCCACAAGGAAAACATATCATCGGGGCTCCCGGAAATGTCTCCAAAGGAACACAGATCATCGGGGTGAAACAAGACATCTTCCCGGAAATGTCCCCGAAGGGACACATATCATCGGGGTGAAACAAGTCTCTCCGGAACACGTAGCATCGGAGTGAAATAACAAAATACCATGCTGGAATATCCCTCAGCCTAGGTCTTCCTGGAACACACATCGTGGAAAACAAATAATACAACTACCGGAATGCTCACCGGTCTTCCCGGAACACACATCGGGGTAAACAAATACCGGAATGCTCATCGGTCTTCCCAGAATTCACATCGGAGTAAACACTATACCGGAATGCTCATCAGCCTTCCCGGAATTCACATCGAGGTGCAAATACGACACCTCGTGCCAAAACACAACCCGTCGGCCTAGGTACTACCCTACACCGGTATTCCCCTCGATGTAGGTACCATACCGGAACACAACTCCTCTTGGAACACACAACAAGAGAATAACACGCATCACAAGTCATAGTTCAACCACAGCTTAGCAAACCCAACAACCTTACCACAACACGTCACATAGAACTCATATCATCAATCACGCTTACCGACATGACTTACCAACCACGTTCCATCGGTCTATCACTCACCCGATCACATCATTAAGCACCAACGATTCACATTCAAACATTCACTCAATCAATCAAGGTACGGATCAACCATTCACATACAATCATCATAATTCATCGAGTTTAGTATGACTCTTGTATTATCCAAAGAACTATACATGCATCAGCATTTGAGACAATTGAACACAATCACAATCAATCCTAAGGCTCGTCATGGCCATTCTACCAGCACGACAATTTCCCAAGAATTGAAAGCGATTAAACTAGTGAATCACATCCTACATGCATACTAGACTCTTCCGGTTATTAATATAATTGAAAGCGGCTATTCTAGTGAATCACATCCTATATGCAAACTAGGACATTTCCGGTTATTATTATCCTATAGGCATACTATTAGCATTCTTTAAATTAAGAGTGGAGTTTACTACTCTTCCCTACCTTGAATTATCCAACGCTTAAATACTCCTAGCAGCTGACGTCCTGGCTAGCTTCCTCCTCGTCCTCTCACGCGGTCCCAATGGCCTCCTCCTCCGTCGAGCTCGAGTCCAAGGTCTTGGATCACAATTAAAACTATAATTAAAGACTAACCACGAGACACACATCTAAGTTAAAAACCCTCAACCATTTGGTTCAAAATCACCTTTCAAAATAAACGAAAAAAACACCCAAAAAGGATTCAAAAGGACCAAAACTGGTCTGCCACGGATCGGGTCACGGAGCCGTGAGGCTACCTGTCACGGATGACATCACGGACCCTAACGTGTGCCGTCACGGTCTCCCTCACAAAGCCGTGATGTCTCCCGTCTCGGTGCCCGTCACGGATCTGTGACGGCCCAGACCTATTTCGTCCTTCTTCTTCCTCCAGCCTCCTTTTCACGAAAAAAACGCCCAAAACTCCATTTTCAGTCATCCAAAACCTCCAAAACAGTCACCTAACTTCAATCCATCACTACCCATGATAGGATTCATCAAACCAACAAATACCCAAAATATTTCAAGTCCAAAAACAACCAAAAACCAAAGATTTCAACACAAATCAATCATCTATTGCTCTAGAAACATCATCTAACAACATAGAACTCAAAAACCTAGCTAGTTCATGCATTTCTATGAAAACCCAAGACTTGAAATGAATTGAAAGTGAAGTTTAAGAGGTCACTTACCTTTAGAATGATGAGATGAAGAGGATTTTGGAGTTTTTGAGAAGAGATGATGAAGAACTTGGATCAAAATTGCTCATTTCTCCCTTTCTTCTTCTTCAAGTTTCCTTTGTGCTTCCTCTTCTTCTTTTCTCTCTCTAGAATTCGGCTAGCACAAGTATATGTGCTGAAATGCGCTCTCAAATGATATAAAAACCTAAATTGATGAAAGTCCAAGAAAGCCCTTTAGGTCCAATTCTTATATTTTGGCTTAAGTGAGGGTAAATGGGTCTTTTGAGACCAATTTCTTCTCTTCCAAGCCACTTTGGACATGTGTCCTGGTGGGGACCACCTTGTCCTCAAATAAATCCAGTCACTTTAATTAAATTAGGATTTGTCGATAAAAGTCCCCATTTGACCGAAAATTGACTTTTCCAATATTACAGTCATTTGAAAGGAAACGACCCAACTAAGCTAACCGTGACAACGGCTAAGCTTTTTGGGCCCCGGAAAGGTCCCGAACGACTCCCGGAGTCATCGGTTGACTTTTCTGGCCGAAAGTCAAACTTCGCCAAAATTCACCGGTTCGACCGGGATCGACCAGAGGCGGTTCTTACACTTCTTTAGCAGGCTTGACCTCAAGCCTGCATGTTGGTGATCCATTCAGGGAATTCGGCGCGGATGAATGAAGCATCCTCCCAAGTTGCGTCTTCTATAGCAGAGCGATCCCAGCGAACCAAGTATTGGACTACCGCGCCGTTGTTCCGTTTGATGATCCGTGTCTCGAGTATAGCTGTCGGGTGGAGCTTCAGGCGTCCGTCCTCAGTCGTGGTAGGTAAGGTCGTCACCATGCGATTTTTGTGGCCCAATTGACGCTTGAGGAGCGAAACGTGAAACACATTATGTATCTTTGAGTCGTCCGGAAGGCGCAGACGGTAAGCAACCTGACCCAAACTTTCAACAACCTGATATGGCCCATAGAAACGAGCGGTGATCTTCATCGAGCGACGCAGGCTCACTGAATTCTAACGGTATGGCTGCAATTTGAGGTAGACCCAATCCCCAACCTGAAATGTTCTCTCCGAGCGTTTCTTGTCAGCCTGGGACTTCATTCGATGCTGGGCCTTACGCAGGTTGTCCTGCAGTAACTTAGAGAGCTCAGCCCTGCTGCGAATGAACTGTTCAACGGCCGGGACTGGAGAAGGATCACCTGACATTCTGAACAGGGGCGGCGCATAACCGTACAAGGCCTCGAAAGGCGAGAGGCCTAACGAGCTGTGGAAGCTTGTATTGTACTAGTGCTCTACAAGGGTGAGCCATTGAGCCCATTTACGCGGTGTTTGATGTGTCATTGCCCGAAGATAGTTGTCCAAACATTGGTTGACTCTCTCCGTTTAGCCATCAGTTTGCGGGTGATAGGATGTGGAGAGGTTAAGTTTGACCCCCACTCGTTTGAAGAGCTCCGACCAGAAGTTGCTCAAGAACAAGCAATCCCGATCAGAAACTATCACCTGAGGAAGGCCGTGGAGCTTGAAGATTATGTCGAAGAATGTTTTCCCCAGAGTTGCAGCCGTGTAAGGATGACGTAGGGGTATAAAGTGGGCGTATTTCGACAATCTATCAACCACAACCCAAATACAATCAAAGCCCTCCGAGATCGGCAATCCTTCGACGAAATCCATGGAGATTTGTGACCAAGGAATTGAAGGAATTTCCAGAGGTTGCAGAAGACCTGGGGAAGCTAAATTCTCCGCCTTACAACGCTGGAAAGTGTCACATTCACTCACGAACTTCTGAATGTCCGAACCCATCTGTGCCTAGAAAAAATACTTGCGAATTCTCTTAGAAGTAGCTAACACAGCCGAGTGACCTCCAACTGACAATCCATGGAAGAATTCCATGATTTTTTCTCTAGCTCCATGACTCTTGCCCGGGCAATTGCGTCCTTGCATCATGAGCATGCCATTGCGAACAGAGTAAATCGGCAGAGAGTGTGGAGCAATAGAAAGTTGGAGGAATAAACCTTTGATTTCATCATCATTTTCATAACTCTGTAAAACCTCCAAAATCCAGACAGGAATCAAGGTGGAGATCTCAGTCAAGCTTTCCTTGAGAAGGCGAGATAAGGTATCCGCAACCTTATTCTCGCGCCCACGTTTGTACTCGATGGAATAATCCAAACCCATCAATTTGGAGAGCCATTTTTGTTGGTATGTTGTGCCCATGCGCTGTTCCAGCAAATACTTTAGACTTTGCTGATCAGTTCGAATGATGAATGGCCCTGAAGAGATGTAATGTCGCCATTTCTGTATACATGCGACAATGGCCATTAATTCTTTCTCGTAAGTACTCAACGCCTTGTTCCTATCGCCAAGAGCCTTGCTCATGAACGCGATCGGTCTCCCAGCTTGCATCAAGACACCGCTTATGCCAGAATCAGAGGCGTCAGCCTCGATGACGAATGGCTTAGAGAAGTCCGGCAGGGCTAGGACCGGCGTAGTCCTCATTGCCAATTTCAGAGCGTCGAAGCTTGACTGTGATTCCGGTGACCAAGAAAACGAGTTGCGTTTCAATAAATTCGACAGTGGTCTGGCCAAGAGTCCGTAATTGCGGACGAATTTTATGTAATATCTTGTGAGGCCCAAGAATCCTCTCAGTGCCTTGATGTTCCGAGGTCGTGGCCAAGACTTCATTGCTTCGATTTTATCAGGATCCGTTGATACTCCCGCACCGGTGATGATGTGTCCGAGGTACGAAATGCGTTCCTGGATGAAATCGCACTTGCTAAGTTTGGAAAATAAGCCATGTTCCCTGAGACGCTGCAGTATGAGGCGTAGGTGATGCATATGGTCTTCCAAGGTTCTTCTGTACACCAAGATGTCGTCGAAAAAGACAAGAGAAAACTTGCGAAGGAATGAGCTCAAGACGTGATTCATGAGAGCCTGGAAACTCGCCGGAGCGTTGGTAAGGCCAAATGGCATTACGCGGAACTCGTAGTGGCCATTATGAGTTCTAAAGGCCGTCTTGAATTCTTCTCCATCCTCTAGACGAATCTGATGGTAACTTGCGCGCAAATCAATCCTGGAGAAGTAACGCATGCCTTGTACCTCGTCAAGGAGTTCATCGATCGTTTGTATCGGAAATCGATCCTTCACAGTTTGGTCATTAAGTTGACGGTAATCGACGCACATCCTTCACGTGCCGTCCTTCTTTTGGACGAGGATCACCGGAAAAGAGTATCGGCTCCTACTCTCGCGAATTACCCCCGAGTCGAGCATCTCCTTTACCATTTGTTGAATCGCATTCTTCTGTTGGAATGTTTGCTTATAGGGTCTAATGGATGGTGGCGTCGAGCCAGGAAGTAACGGAATGGAATGGTCATGAGCTCGTCTGGGAGGGAGGCTCGTCGGAGAGGCGAAGACGTCATCAAATTCCGAAAGCAGAGCCTGTAATCCAAGGTATAGCGTTTCTCCCTGCTTGAGCTCGTGGAGGACTTGGGATGGTGTAATGAGTGTGTAAGAAGCTGCTGAAGGAGATTCGTGTAACACCACTTGTTCATAGCTATGCATGATCGTGATGGAGCGAGCATCATAGTCTAGTAGTATAGGGTTGACTGTCTTGAGCCAGTCAACACCCAAAACCAGATCAAAGGATCCCAAGGGCATGATCATAAAATCCCAGGAGAATGAATGATGCTCCATCGTCCAATCCATCGAATAGCCTGTAGCGCAAACATATGATTGTCCATTTCCCAATCGAACAAGGATTGGTGTTGTAGGATGTAGTTGCAGACCCAAATGTTTTGCTGTGAGGTTGTCTAGAAAGGACTTGGACGCACCAATATTGAAATTTGTTTCTCACCCAAGGCGCCGGTGATTCTGATGGACGTTGAATTTAAGTCCCCTTCTGTGGTGCAGAGGAGCTCTTTCTGGAATGCACATAAGTCATGCTCGGCCAAGTCACCCTCGATCAGTCCCTCTGGAAAGGTCGTAGGAGGATGTACCTGTGTAACCTCGTCAGTGCTGTCTTCGGAATGTGGTTCTTCGTCGTCTTCACAGATCACATAGAGACGCAGCTTGTTAGGACAGACATGGTCTCTGCTGTACTTCGCATCACATGTGAAACAAAGGCCTTTTGCCCTCTTCTCGTCCACTGACATTGGAACGAAGCGTTGCTGAGGCTTTGGTGTTGGAGGAGCAGGCAATAGGGGAACCGGTGCCGGAGTCGGAAGAGTCTGTTAGCGGGAACGGAAGAAGGATTGAGTCGGAGGTCGTGACGTCGATGCCTGATACTGATGTAGCCTGTATTCCTCGTGCCTGGCCACATACATCGCGTGTAGCAAGGATCGTGGAGTGAAAACCTGTACCCCGGGCCGGAGTTAAGGTTTGAGACCCCCCACGAAAATCGAAACATAGAAATCTTCTGGAAGTTGTGGGTATCTTGTGGCCACCATAACCTTCAATTCTCCAAAACGAAGCTCATAATCCTGCACCGTTGTGGTCTGTTGGAGTTGCTTCAGATCGATCAATGCATCCTCATGCCCCAAGGATTCGAACTTCCAAATAACATCGTAGCAGAACTGCTCCCACCAAATAACCCATTTTCCCAGGGCATACTCTGTAAACCAAAATTCCACTGGCCCTGTGAAATGGATCGAGGCCAAATGCACCTTCTGGTCCTTTGGGATATCATACAAAGAGAAATAAAGTGTTGCTTTCCTGATCCAGCCTCGAACGTCAGTGCCATCGAACATTGGGAAGGCTAGAGACGGTGTTCGAAAGGTCATGGGTGTTGGGACTGGAGCGAAGTTGTTGTTGTGATGTCGAGGGGTGCATGGTAAAGTTGTGGGTTTGGATGAAACGTTGGGGGTGTTGGTGACGCCGGCAACTGTTGTTGTTGTGGTAACTGAGAAGAAGAGCCATGTTCATGGTGAAAAGGTCGTTGGGAAGAAAACATTTGGCCAAAAGATTGGTCATGGAGATGGGTAACGTTGCTTGGTGGTGGGTGGGAGTGACCGTGGTGGTTGGATTTGGTCTTGGTTGGTCATGCCAGGGAGAGGTGAAGCTTGATGTGCTCCTCTTGGAGGAGCGACCGACTTACCTCTGTCAAAGGTTGGAAACCCATCTGTAGGTCCCGTGGTTCCTTGTTGTGGCATGAACTGGAGGCGCTCCAGCAAAATTTTGACCCCTCTGCGCAAGCCGTTCATCTCCGTCTGACTCTTCTCGCCCATGGCTTTGAGGTTAGCAACCTCCACCGAAGCTCGTTGACACCAGATTGAGTAGTGCATTCTTCTTGTGAATCATTGGAAGTCATCACCCACCGTCATTGATCGCAGGCTCTGATTCCACTGTTAAGAGTGTGATACTCTTTGAACTGATTTTGCAAAAGGAATGCTTGATTGAAATAAGAAAAGAGGAGCTCTTGCTCTTACAAACACGATTAACAATGTTTTCTACTTCTATGCTAACGATTACACAATTCAAAAGACAACCTTCTCCTAGGTCGAACCATACTATAAATAAACAGACCAAGACACGAGCTCCTTGCCTCCTGCGATCTCTGCAGCTTTGTGCTCTATTTCCGACTGCAACCCTGTCCTTCGCCGGAGGAAGAAGACAACTGTGTCATTGACCCTCGCCTTCAATCCCCAGCCTCCACGTGGCTTCAAAGACGACAAAATGGCAACGGCTTCATTACACGCAACGCACCGTTTCATCAAAAGGGATTTAGATGAAATGGTGCGTATCACCCATCTTCAACATCGAACTTGCTTCGAGTGCAAGCAATCGTGTCACTGTTGTGACAAGAGAGCAAGTAACGCTGATAGACACCTTATTCGAAAGGGAAAAAACCCCAAGATTTTATAGTTAATTCGGACAAGGTTTGGACTTGAAAAATATAAACCCGGATGATCCGGACATTGAAATGGACAAATCATGTTATTCCATTAATCTGATTAAAGAAATATTTATAATATATAAAGTGTATGGTTTCTCTTTTGATACTCGGTTAACTCGGTTGGAAAAGTCAAAAACCAACCAAATTCTCCCCAAAAGATATCTTAACATGACCCACTGTCTTGTTGTCCAAAGCCCGACCTAACAACAACGACCATACGTGAAAGGGTTTAGGATTGAGGTAAGGCTTATACACAAAATCCGGTAGCCCATGGTCTTGTACAAGAAATGTGGAAAAATGCTTTATAAATTCTAGACGTCTCCTCTCTTCTTCCGATGTGAGACTTCAAGTAAATAGACACCAATACCTTAGTTACATTTTCCAACACTCTTTTTTTTATGCATTTAGACGTTTCGCTTCCTTACTAATTCATATCATTTTACTGCTAATATGGTCTCTGCGCCTTTTTCTTAGTTGTCATCGTCTTCTTCAATCTCTCACTCCTTCATCCTTCTTAAGCCAAATACTACATCGAGAGGTAAAAACTCGACTCTCAAGCTTACCACCGTATTTTTGGTCATGACGTCGAGTTTCAAATTTGGATTTTATCCATCCTCGCATGCCTTGTCATGCTTACACAAATCGGATAACCGCCTTAGTCCATCCGACCTTATCAAATCGGTTTGCTAAGCCTGCTCTTTCTAATTAGACGACGTTAAAATGATGCCAAGACCCGAATTTCACAAACTTGTGAATAAGTTAACAAAAAATATATATTGTAATACAAAATTGAATAAAAATGTAGCATCATACATGAACCGACCTTGGTGCGACAACTACAATGGATATGGGTGTACTCGTCCATAAGACCATCCTCCAAAATCACACATATACGAAATCATAACGGCAAGACAAACAGAAGTGGACGGAAATGTCGGAATCAACCTAAGGAATGACGGAATATATGTATCGAGATTCCTCCGCCGTCCAAACCAGTCCCCATCACCATACCTTAACCAATCCTGATTAATCAAAATCACCATAATTATTTGTTAGTTAGGACTTAGGATCCGGTGCTGACCACCACCAGGCACAGGACGGAGATCAGAGGGAGAGACACGCGCGCTCCTCCCCTTTGAGTGGGTAGTAGTTAAAACTCTCTCTCCTCTGTTTGCTTTTCTACTTTCTCTTCTCTCTCTGTCATTTCGTCGAACAGGTTGGGGTCTGGTCTGCAACAGCTTTTGGTGTTTTGTGAGCCCAACAAGCCTCCAAACATCTGCTTCTGCGCTTACTGATTGGTTGTGGATTGCAGATCCGGGTGCGTCTTTACTTTTCGCTTATCCATTTTCAATGAGCTCGGCTTCACTTCAAATTTAGTGTTCATCTTTGGTGGATTTAGGGTTGTCATTTTCTTCTTTCTTTTTTATATATGATGATTTTTTTTTCTCCCTGCTTGAGATGGCCTTGAGGTTTACTTTGATTTGTAATCGTCAATTCAAAACTCAAAGTTGTTGAGATGTCCAAAGCTTGAAATACACATGCGAAAATAAACAGCTGAATTTATAATTGTGTTTGTACAGCTCATTAACTAATGAGGCCACCCTGAACTGATTTGCATCTTAAGAATTTTGCAGGTAATAACAAGAGAAATTCATTCAATTGAATTTGTGTATATTTCATATATTCTTAGCTAGTTCTGACAAATTCTACCATCAGGCCAACCCTAATAGGTAGTTGATTGATTGAGTTGACCATATGAGGATAATATGTTCAAACTGGGAAACCTTATGTCTAATATAAGTAACTATGGAGATCAAAAGTTTTTTTTTCTCTCCATTAGGTTGTGTATTCAGCTGAAACTTTATATGTTGATAAACTATGATACATTGAGCCATGATCATCAGATCATGGTATTCCAGGGAAGTATGAATTGAACATCAGGTCATGAGGGCATAAATTTAAAGGGGGGATATGATTGTATGTCCAAATATCCTTGCCAGTCTTGAATAATAGTAGCATCAATTAAATTTACATTGCAGTTCTTTTCTTTAGTAGGACCATCTAAGGCATATAAAAGCAGAGCCACCATTCATATTCATGTTATTATTTTTAGGGACAATTACAAATAAACTTGCGGTGAACTATGCACGTTTTGCAAATACTTACGATGTACTATTTTCCATCGCAAAAGTGTGAAAGCTTACGGAAAATTGGGAGAAGCATGTGCAGTTTTTCACTTTTGAAATTCCTTAATTAACCCTATCCCTTGTTAACATTATACTTGATATTATAACCTTTTTTCTTGCTAATTCGTATGTGTTTTGTAAATGAGAAACATGATTTCATTCTTTCGTCCTAAATAAATTATTTATTATTCTAATAACGTAGTACCGTGTGTTTTTTTAGCTACAGACATGGAGCTATAACTGTGCTCAATGAGTTTCATCTATCAACTAGATATAGGCAAATAATTAGACCATTGAACACTCATAGGCTTCAGATCAGATAGAAACCTAACATTATAAGCTTGTTTGGAATCTGGATGGAGTATTTAGGTAAAGTAATCTGGGCTGGGTTACACAGTGCTGGCTTGAAGTTGCCAGAGTGTTCTGCTGCTTGAGAGGTGGAGTACTAACTAACATCAAGCCAAATGAATTTCTTGTTGTCCCTTGAAAATTTGCTGTAGTCTGAAATTCCAGTTTTGGTTATTATTGAATGCATAAGGTAGGTAGTTATATTCAAATTTACATCAATATATGTTCCTCTAATATGATATTGATAGCTTTACTGTTTCTTTTGCGTAGGTAAATGACAAATGTATCTGCCAACGAGTACTCCTAGTCCAAGTGTAGTCCACAGCAATTCTGTAGTTCATGGTCAACAGTTAGATTGCGGTACTGCAATGGACCCCACCAATGGAGGGAACAGTCACAGCAACCCTAGTCTTTCCTCCAAGCAACGATTACGTTGGACACATGATCTTCATGAGCGCTTCATTGATGCCGTGGCTCAACTTGGTGGGCCAGATAGTGAGTAACTTTAGTTTTACCGTTGACTTATTTTTTATTGTTGTTTGTTTACCTTAAAGATAAACCATATAGAGTGATTATTCTGGCTTTCTGTTTGATGTGGCTTACGGCTAGAAAATTCAATCTTCATCAAGTTTGTTCTATACACAGTAGGCATCTTGGCATTAAAGTCAGGTGTTTGGTAAGATTCACCAGCTATAAAACTATCTACTCTTTCCTTACGATCTCCAATGAATTAACCAATCCTCATCACTTCACCTTGATTTAAATTCTTTTTTGGTATGGTTGGGCCAAATTTAATGATAACCCCTTTTAAAACATTTGAGAGCTCATTTTAGGAATCAATTGTCACTGTAAAAATTGGGCCAAGATCCATGTGTTTGTTTTAGATTTTCGCACGAGAAACTATCATGTTTGTTTATGAAACTTATGCAATTCAGATGTTATAGATCCTATTTTACTCACTCTTTTTTGTTCTTTTCCATTTTGTTTGCAGGGGCTACTCCCAAAGGTGTTCTCAGAGTCATGGGTGTCCAAGGTTTAACAATATACCATGTCAAAAGTCATTTACAGGTATGTGAAATGTGTTAGCAAGTACATCAAAGCATTGAGAATATGTTTTGATAGTATGTAATACTCTCTTCTGTTTTTGTTTTTCTAACTCTGGTTTTATCCTAAACCCAGAAATATCGATTGGCTAAGTACCTTCCCGACTCCTCATCTGATGGTAAGTGTACCTAAACACTATTTGCACACTATCTCACAACCAGCTTTAGTCAATTGTGTTTGTTTATAGCTTCCCTGTGTTTATACGTTATAGATGTTGGAAGATGTTCTACAATGATGGCATTATATTCTCTTTATTGACACTTTTCAAATTTTAATGCAAGGGGCGAAAGTTGACAATAAAGAATCTGGTGATATGCTGTCTAGTCTTGACGGTTCATCGTAAGTCAATGTGTTTCTTTTGCTTTGTGTTTTAGTTTCATTCCAAAGTTGACAGACAATTGGTGACGGTGTCGAACTTTCTTTTGGAACTTTAAGTTTGTATATGAAACATCTTGTCTATCAAATGTATGGGTGCTCTGAGAACTTCGTCAGTGATTCAAATGAATTCATATGATTTAGAAACTTTTCTTATAGTGTTCTAATAACTTTTTGATGGGCCTTTTGGCATATTCTGTAACTGTATGTAGTGGAATGCAAATTACTGAGGCACTCAAGCTCCAGATGGAAGTGCAAAAGCGACTGCATGAGCAATTGGAGGTAGATCTCTAGTATTCTGTTTTAGTATCCAATGACTAGCTTACTTTATCGCTCTTAGTCCATGGTGATGATATCTATGGGAAATGAATCAAGGTCAATAGATAGAGTTATAATATCAGATCAAGTTTCCGCTTCTTCTGTGTTTTATATGGTGAAATGTGGATGCATTCATGTCTCCACAATCAGACTTCTAATTGTGTTTTGTGCCTCTGGTAAGATGATATCCAAACCCATGTACTGATATTAGATTGTTTCTGTGGATTTCACTACCACATTTCAGATTTCGTGCCTTTCTACATTTCGTATTTGATCTGTATATCTACATGTATGCCTGAAAAAATGCATGGTATACTAATTTTATTTATTTAACTGAGAAACACAGGGCAGGCAAAGTAGTTCACTGTTGTCGTTTGCGTAAATGTAGCATAGCATCATATGTTTGTTGACTGTTGGAATTACTCTCACTGAGCATTCTATTTCATAATTGTGAAACACAACAGGTGCAAAGACAGCTTCAACTACGTATAGAAGCCCAAGGCAAGTATTTGAAGAAAATAATTGAAGAGCAACAGCGACTTGGTGGAGTTGTTGCTGAAGAGCCTGGCTCAGCCCCAATGGCTGACAACAAAAATGACCCAGCAACCCCAGGCTCAATATCCGAATCCCCCCTTCCCGATAAGGAACATTCCCCAACCAAGAGCCACCCTGCTGATGAATCTTTCCCATCACTCCATGAACCATTAACTCCAGATCCTGTTAGCCCCAAAGGCGAGAGGTTAATCAAGAAACAACGAGTGAGCGTAGATGGAGCATTCTCTAAACAGGAGTTGTTGCTTACACCCCAGATCCTAGAGTCTTCATTCCAGCAATCTAACCCCCTTTTCCTTACAAGGGATGAGTTTGATCCTTCTCTGGGCATATAAATTAGGAGTGAAGATCAAATGGAAATGACCTTGACCTCTAGGTATGTAACTTGTGGATCTAGACTTTTCTGCCTTGACTGTGTGTGTATCTATTGTATTCTGATTAGGTCAGAGAACTTGTTCCTTTTAGATGCCTGACTGAGATAGGCTTAAGAAACTGTCTTTTCAGCCGATTTCCCTTCAATACAAGTCATGTACTTGCACAATCTTTCTTATACAATGGTAGGCAGCTGCAGCTCACATTATATATGAAAGTAACATCTATAAATCAATATTTTATCAACTTGTTGTTTTGATGCTCATTAGTTCCAACAAGTCAGGATATCAGTGGGAGCCTACATTTGAACAAATTCAAAATGACTAGCTGTAGATAAACCTACTGTTAAGAATTAGCATAAGAGGTTTTCAGTGACAGCAAAACCACTTGTAGATATTAGAGCCAAGCGCAGTCTTGAATATCAAACAACCGAAATACCAGGTTCAGGATGGGTGGAAGATACAATGAAAATACAAACATGAAAGAAAAAATAAGTAGAATTCCTATGCGGAGGAATGTCTCCTATGGGGTCATCGCCTAAGGTTCAATGGCACGCTTTAGAGAATTTGAATGATCATTTTGTCACTAAGGCTAACGGAAAAGGCCAGGGTGATGAAATTTCAAACCTAAGGTAGTTACGAGGTCAATTAAATCATAGGTGTATCTATGTGAAAAATGTGACATGTGACATGGTAGGTGTATCTGTGTGATATTAACCTTTTTTAGAATCATGATATGACCTAATTAACACAACAATTTTTTTTCAATTCATGTAATTTCCTAAGATACCTCTTTCTCTACAAATAAGGAAATGGGCAACTATAGTTAGGTTTCAGAAACAGATTATAGGCCAGAAACTCTTAAGAAAAACTGAAATTACAAATATATGTGATTCAATTCTTGATAAAATGGAAAATGGATTTTCTACCATTTTCAGGGAATATTTAGGAAAGATAAGATTTCTCATCCTCAAACATGATAACATTATGAAGATACTTCAAGGTAATGTTTAGAAAACTACACATGATCAGCTTTACCTATTAGAAATTTGAATAGGTGGGGAACTAAATTAAAACCCCCAACTATAGTGCTTTGCCACCCGATCAAGCTATGAGGTCTGTGCAACAAAGAGTGCAAATCAGTACTAAACGAGGGAGGGACTGGCTAATAAACAGTATACCACTACCATGATTGTACATCATATACTTGTAACATGCCCAAGACTACAACTAGGATCGCAAAATTGAGATAAAATGAGAAAATATTAGGGTTTTATCTTACCCCTTTTACAAATTCTTTCTCTAAGAAAACGGAGATAACAAACGACTTCAAAGACAAAGCATTACAACTCTAAATCCCGATATATATATCCTTCTAACTCGTTGCACCAGTACGTTAAATGTCATTAAGGAGATGCAGCAAAGGTCTGCAACTTCAGAAAAGTGCTTGCACTGTTCGGACGACCTGCAACGGGTCGCTGATTATGCTTAAGGCCACGACAGCAAAACACCCCGTTTTACTAACGAGGGATGAGACCAGAACGCACCGTTTTGATCTCCATCTTCAAATTCGAGCTTCATTTCTGAGGAGATAACTTGCACCTCAAGGAAGTTTTGTGACAGAGCTCCCTCCTTCAGCAAGCTTGTCCTCAAGCCTGAGCCTTTTGCAGCCATACAGGAAATTGGCTGCGAATGACTCCCGAGTCATCCCACGTTGCATCTTCTCGAGCAGATCTCTCTCATTGGATCAGATACTGAACCACTGCAGAATTGTTTCTTTTTACTGTCCTTGTCTTCAATAAGATCATCCACAATGCTCACCACCGACACTGGCGGGGAGGTGCTAGCGGTGAGCATTAAAATAATATTTTTGTTGGTCGCCGCCAGCTCACCGCCTGCGGTAAACGCCAGCAGCCTACAGTGGGAGATTTTCTACCGGTGGGGAGCCGCTAGCGGTGAACTCTTATTCTGACGCCGGAGATTTTTTCCTTATCTTCTTCCAGCAACTTCTTCTTCAACTCAATTGTGGTACTCTTATTTGTGATGTTTATGTGTATCTTTTATACTCATATCTACACAATTTAAATACATATGAAGTTGCTGGGGATCTTCATCTTTTGTTGTGATGACCACTTTTTTCTTATAGATTGAAAAAAGTGGTCATCACAACAAAAGAAGAAGATCCCCAATAACTTCATATGTATTTAAATTGTGCAGATATGAGTATAAAATATACACATAAACATAAAAAATTAAGGTACCAAAGTTGAGATCAAATTCCATTGCAAAACAAAAAAAATATAAAATGTGGAGAAGGAATAGAGTAGGTTGAGAGAATATTGGTGATGTGTTTGAAAAAAATGGGGGTTTGCTATTTATAAAGGGGGGAATTGAATCCATCAGCTGCCAACGAGGTGGAATAGCTTTCAACGTCAGCGGTAATTGCTGACGTCGAGCTCAACGGCTATTTTCTCCGCCAACGCTGAAAAATAAATCCCCGCCAGCTCCCCGCCTGCTCCACACCTCCGACTACTCACCACCAGCACTTCATCGCCAGCTCCCTGCCTAACATTGTGGATGCTCTAAGTGTTTTGGGTAGAGCTTGAGTTGTCCCTCATCAGTGACATCTGGGAGGTCCTGTAAATGCATGTTCTTATGGCCCAATTGCTTCTTCAGTAGTGATAGATGAAAAACAGGATGGATCCTTGATCCCTCTAGCAACCTTAGCTTGTAAGATACCTTTCCTTTCTTTTCAATAACTTGGTAGGGACCATAAAACCTTGCTGACACCTTCATATTTTTCCTCAAACTCACAGAGCCTTGCCTATAAGGCTGGAGCTTAAGGTAAACCCAATCTCCCACTTCAAATTACCTCTCAAACCTTTTCTTGTTAGCATTTTGCTTCATTATGTTCTGAGCTTGCTTCAGGTTTGCTTCCGAAACAAACTTAATATCTTGCCTTCTCTTGATCAGTTCTTCTACTGAATGAATATTAGACTCCAACCCAGTAATGCCCATTATAGGAGGTGGGTAACCAAATAAATATTCAAAAGGAGACATCTTGAGGAAGGCTGCCAGAGGCAGCCAACTCAACCATTTTTGGGGGGGCTTGGTGTGTCATGGCCCTCAAATATTGCTCCAGACATTGGTTGACTCTTTCTGTCTACCCATCACTTTGTGGATGATAAGTTAGAGATAAACTCAGTTTGACTCCCAACCTATTGAATAAGGCATGCCTAAATAAGCTGATGAATACCTTGTCTCTGTCAGAAATAATAGCCACATACAGTCCATACAACCTATAGATGTGATCTAAGAAGACCTGAGCCATCATAATAGCAGTGAAAGGATGTTGTAGTGGAATAAAATGTGAGAAATTGGTGAGCCTATCCACAATGACAAGAACGCAATCCTTTCCTTGAGAACTAGGAAGACCCTCTACAAAATCCATTGAAATCTCCTTCCTAGGAAAGTTAGGAATTTCCAAGGGTTGTAGCAGACCTGGATAGAGGCAATGTTCTCCCTTGCACCTTTGACAAGTATCACATTCTTGTATCCATTTGATGATAGCCTTAGTCATTAAAGGCCAAAAGAAGAGGCTCTTCACTCTCTTTGTGGTGACATCAATACTAGAGTGACCTCTCATGGCTGAGTTATGCAGAAACTCCAAGATTTTCTCCATAACCCCATTGCTAGTTTCCAAGTAAATCTTGCCTTGAACTAAAATCATACTTTGGTGTAACTTGTAGCCAGGTAGAGAACGGAGAGCTAAATCCATTTGTAGCATTAGGCTCTTTATTTCCTGATCACCTTCATAGATGCTTAGAACTTTAGTTACCCAAGAAGGCACACTAACAGACAATTCCAAGTACCCTTTATGCTTAACTCTAGATAGAGCATCTACAACAGTATTCTCTGTACCTTTCTTGTACTCAATGGTATAAGATAATCCCATGAGTTTGGCCATCCATTTTTGTTGGAAGGAGGTTGTGATTTTTTGCTCTAGTAGGTATTTGAGGCTCTGTTGGTCAGTTTTGATCACAAACTGTTGATTAGCAACATAGTGCCTCAATTTCTATATGGCAGACATTATAGCCAACAGTTCCTTTTCATAAGTGGATAGCCCTCTTACCTTGATACCCAATGCCTTGATCATGAATGCAATAAGACTCCCCTCCTGCATTAGCACTCCACCAATACCTTGATCATAAGCATCTGTTTCAATGACAAAAGGCAAGTTGAAATTTGCTAACCTCAAGACTAGAGCTGTGACCATAGCCTGCTTCAGTTTTTCAAAGCTCTCTTGAGCTTCTAGAGTCCAACCAAAAGCATTTTTCTTTAGCAGGGCAGTTAAAGTCCTGGCTATAACTCCATACATCTTAATGAACCTCCTATATTACCCAGTTAAGCCTAGGAACCCTCTCAACTCTCTAAGAATTTTAGGAATTGGCCAGTTGATCATGACTTTCACCTTCTCAGGGTCTGTGGACACCCCTTGCCCATTGATCACATGGCCTAGGTACTCAACATGTGAGCTGCCAAATTCACATTGCTTGAGCTTGGCATAGAGCTCCTTTTCCTTCAGAGTCTGCACAACCATCTCCACATGCTTCAAGTGGTCTTTCCATGTTTTGTTGTATACGAGGATATTATCAAAGAAGACCATTGCAAATTTTCTCTGGTACTTCTTTAACGTCTGGTTCATCAATGCCTGAAAAGAAGCAGGTGCATTAGTCAAGCCAGAGAGAATAACACTAAACTCGGAATGCCCCAAGTGAGTTCTGAAGGCATTTTTCTCCTCTTCTCCTTCGTTGATCCCGATTTGATGATAACCTATTATGGGCCCAACAAGCCGGTTCAAAGGGCTCACATACCAGAGAAGGTCGACTAGGGTTGTGGCCGATCAGAACAGGGAAGTCGGCTAAGGAGGTGGCCGGCCAGACTAGCAAACATCTAGGGTTTTGGACTTTAATAAGTTTCCTTTTATTATTTCTTGTTAGTCAAGTTGTATTAGGATTTGGGAATTATTGGGTAAGTAGCAATTAATGTAGGAATTGGGTTTTAGGCAACCTCCCTGGCTATATATACCAGAGAGGTATTATGAATAAATCAGACTTTAATTTAAGAATATTTTGGTCTCTCCAAAGGTCTTTGAGTTCCCTTTACAACGAGCTCATAATTCTACACAATTGGGAGGAAGAAGAGTAAGGATTCGTTCCAACAAACCCTTGATTTGAAGTCCTACCAAGGTCCCATAACGAGATCCATTCGTGAGGCACATAACAAATTGGTATTAGAGCCACACGTTATGGACCAAGATCAATCGTTTCAGCAGCAATTTACGGCATTCATGGCCGAATATAAAGCTGATAAGCTGAAAATTGAAGTTGATCGACTGAAAAGTGAAGCTGATCGACGAGAAGTGCAGAATTTGGCTGTCCAGATACGCACCATATCCCTTCCACAGCAGGAGCAGCCGCCGGAGGGAAGCTCGGCCGCTGGCCACCGGCAGCGCACACCTCCGCCGGTCCCAGCACCGTCCGTCGCCGACTCTGGTGGGGATGGAGCCATCGTCCCTCGCATTACTCGCCTCGAGTTTCCGCGTTTCGACGGCCGGTCCGACCCCACAACATGGTTGAATAGGTGTGAGGCGTTTTTCTCCACCAACGCACTCCGGCAGACGAAAAGGTTTTATTGGCAGCTTTCCATTTGGAGGATGCGGCACAACAATGGTATACGAAAACCCAAAGGGACGTTCCAAACTTGAATTGGCCTTCCTTCAAACTTTATTGCAATTCCCACTTTGGATCTATTCTGGCGGGTAATAGATTGGGGGAGCTCGCCAAGTTACGACATGAGGGTTTGGTAGACGAGTATGCCATTCAATTCGAATGCTTGGCAGCGCAGATCCCAGATTTGACTGTTAGCCAGGAAATCTCCTTGTTCCTAAGTGGCCTGCAGCTGAAATTGGCCATTGACGTCGACATCCAACAACCACCAGAATTGACGACGGCTATTGGACTGGCCAAGCTCTATGAGAGGAGGAATCAGGAAGACGTTCCGATGCCACGTAGGCAGCGCCCGCCAAGTCCGTCGCCGAGGCCGTTTGCTAAGCGAATCACAAAAGAGGAAAAACAGGACCGGATTGCCAATGGTCTCTGCTTCAATTGCGAGGAATCCTATGCCTTTGGGCACAAGTGAAAAAATCTTTTCTGGCTGGAGCTAATAGAAGATATGGACGACGACCCAGGAACGGCTCTCACGGAAGACCTTCCCTCTATATCCCTGCACGCCATGACGGGAACGGTAGCAGCACAAACAATGTGTGTCAAGGGATCTCTGCAGGGTGCCTCCTTATTGGTACTCATTGATTCAGGCTCTACCCACAGCTTTGTGGATGAGGATTTCGCCCGCCGGGTAGGATTGCCGGTCCACTCAAGGTCGGGGTTACGCGTCCTGGTCGCGAATGACGAGAGTGTCTCTAGTTCGGGGGTGTGCCGTCTAGCAACATTGAAGGTTGGTTCAGAGATCTTTAAGTTTGATTTGTTTGTTTTTCCATTGTGTGGGTTCACTGTAGTTTTGGATGTAAATTGGCTACGCACGTTGGGGGATATTCTCTGGAATTTTGATCACATGACTATGCGGTTTGCCCTATCAAACCGACCAATAGTTCTCTGTGGCTTGCAACCCACAGATGAAAGGCCCGTCTTGACTGCCTTATCTGGGAGTCATTCACAAGAGCATCAATGCACAAGCCTACTAAGTGAATTCTCGGACATCTTCGCCGAGCCTACTGGCCTCCCACCGTCCCGATCAGCAGACCATAGAATCCATCTATTG
This sequence comes from Erodium maritimum, assembly GCA_963921825.1. NCBI lineage: Eukaryota > Viridiplantae > Streptophyta > Magnoliopsida > Geraniales > Geraniaceae > Erodium > Erodium maritimum. The sequence goes on along the minus strand of OY997595.1, from coordinate 45,040,076 downwards.
CCGGACACGGCCCCCGTAGTGGTACGCCCCTACCGCTACCCACACCGCCAGAAGGACGAGATCGAGAAGCAGTGTAAAGACATGTTGGATCAGGGGATCATTCTCCCCAGTAAGTCCCTTTTTTCTTCTCCGGTTTTACTGGTCCCGAAGGCAGACAAAACATGGCGCATGTGCGTGGATTATAGGGCCCTGAATGAGAAGATGGTCAAGGATAAATTTCCCATTCTAATGATCGATAATTTGTTGGATGAGCTGCATGGGGCATGTTACTTCTCCAAGTTGGACCTCCGATCCGGTTATCACCAAGTCAAAATGCAACCGGACGACGTTCCCAAGACGGCTTTTCACACCCATCAAGGTCACTTTGAGTTCCTGGTCATGCCATTTGTTCTGACGAACGCCCCATCTACATTTCAGGCCTTAATGAATGACACTTTTGCTCCGTATCTGCGACGCTTTGTATTGGTCTTTTTCGACGATATATTGGTCTACAGTGCATCGTATGCTGAGCACCTCCACCACTTGCGGGTAATTTTGTCTCTACTACGCTCCAATTCCCTTTTTCTAAAGCGTAGCAAGTGTTTATTTGCTCAGGAACAAGTGGCTTACTTGGGGTTTATTATTTCGGGACGAGGAGTGCAAGCCGACCCGGAGAAGATATCGGCCATGATCAATTGGCCTCAACCCATGACGCCACGATCCTTGCGTGGTTTCTTGGGTCTCACCGGTTATTACCGAAAGTTTGTCAAAGAATATGGCATTTTGGCAGCTCTGTTGACTCGTTTATTGAAGAAAAACTCGTTTGGGTGGGATCCTGAGGCGCAGACAGCTTTCGAGGCCTTAAAAACTGGCATGACAACCACACTTGTGTTAGCTCTGCCTGATTTCGAGCAGGAATTTACTGTGGACTGTGATGCATGTGATTCAGGCATCGGTGCAGTCCTCCATCAATCTAACAAACCTATTGCTTTTTTTAGCAGGACTTTTGCTGCCAGGTACACTAAGCTAACGGCTTACGAAAAAGAGTTGATTGGCTTGGCTCAAGCTATTCGCCAGTGGCGCCCATACTTATGGGGTCGGGAGTTTCTAATTCGGACACACCATTACTGCCTGAAGTACTTACTAGATCAAAGGGTGGCGACATCTCACCAGCAACGTTGGTTGTCCAAACTGATGGGCTTCGACTTCCGGGTTGAGTTTCGTACGGGGAGCAAGAATGTAGTGGCAGATTCCCTCTCTAGGCGTGATGAAAACCTCAGGTTATGTGCGGCTCTGCCCGCCCTATTAATCCATTTGTGGGACGAGTTAGTGGCCGAGCACCAGTCTTCTCCAGCTATTCTGAAGAATGTGGCGGATATCCAGTCTGGGTCTCTCTCGATGCTTTGGGAGATACATAATGGGGTAATTCTCTTTAAGCAGAGGGCATGGTTACCAGGAGACTCGGCCCTGATCCCTACTACTCTAGAAGTAGTCCACAACACATCCCATGAAGGATACCAGAAGATGCTGGTCCGGGTGGCTGCAGATTTCTATTGGCAGGGGATGAAGGCGCAGGTGCAGGCATTTGTGCGTACCTGTGAAGTCTGTCAGCGAAACAAGTCAGATTCCCTGAGGCCGGCAGGACACCTCCAACCATTATCGATACCCTCTCAGGTATGGGCTGATATTAGCATGGATTTTATCGACGCATTGCCCTGTTCCAGCGGGAAATCAGTTCTTTTCATGGTAGTTGACAGGTTATCCAAGTATGGCCACTTTATGGCTCTCAGCCACCCGTACACCGCAGCTTTTGTGGCCCGGGTTTTCTTTGACACTGTGGTCAGATTGCACGGGATTCCGGAGACCATCGTGAGCGACAGAGATAAATCGTTTACTAGCACCTTTTGGCGGGAGTTATTCAAATTTAGTGGGTCCTACTTACACATGAGCTTGGCTTATCACCCCCAGAGCGATGGTCAGACAGAGGCAGTAAACAAAACCTTGCAAATGTACCTCAACTGTTTCGTGGCAGACAATCCAAAGCACTAGACCCGTTGGGTGGCTTGGGCGGAGTATTGCTACAACACCAGTTTCCATTCGGCGATCCGCTCTACGCCTTTTGAGGTAGTTTATGGTCGGAAACCTCCTCGTTTGTTGGATTACACGCCAGGGACGGAAAGGGTTGAAGTAGTGGACCGGGAGCTGCGTGACAGAGATGAAAAATTGCAGGACCTTCGGCTCCAGCTTTTGCGGGCTCAACAGGCTATGAAGGATTGTTATGATCGGGCCCATCGAGGTGTATCCTTTGAAGTGGGTGCTCGGGTTCTGCTTAAATTACAACCTTACCAGCAGAAAACATTGGCCCCTCGCAGCGGGCGGAAACTCAGTCCAAAGTATTATGGTCCTTTTCAGGTGACAGAACGAATTGGCTCGGTGGCGTACAAGCTAGCTCTTCTGGCGAATTCCCGCATTCATCCGGTTTTTCATGCGTCGTGCTTACGACATTTTGTGGGGGATGCTTCAGTGGTTCCACTTCTGCCACCGCCGGAGGAACTTGTGGCCCCTCCTATCCCACTTGTTGTGTTGGACGTCCGTACCAAGGAAGGCCTACCCGAAGTCTTGATCCATTGGGCTACCAAATCTCCTGCAGAGGTATCTTGGGAGTCGGCTCATAGGATGATCGAAGCATATCCTTCATTTGCACTTGAGGTCAAGCGCTATTTGGATGGGGGAGTGATGTTATGGGCCCAACAGGCCGGTTCAAAGGGCTCACATACCAGAGAAGGTCGGCTAGGGTTGTGGCCGATCAGAACAGGGAAGTCTTAGCCGATCAGAACAGGGAAGTCGGCTAAAGAGATGGCCGGGCAGACTAGGAAACATCTAGGATTTTGGACTTTAATAAGTTTCCTTTTATTATTTCTTGTTAGTCAAGTTGTATTAGGATTTGGGAATTATTGGGTAAGTAGAAATTAATGTAGGAATTAGGTTTTAGGAAACCTCTCTGGCTATATATACCAGAGAGGTATTATGAATAAATCAGACTTTAATTTAAGAATTTTTTGGTCTCTCCGAAGGTCTTTGAGTTCCCTTTACAACGAGCTCATAATCCTACACAATTGGGAGGAAGAAGAGCAAGGATTCGTTCTAACGAACCCTTGATTTGAAGTCCTACCAAGGTCCCATAACGAGATCCATTCGTGAGGCACATAACATAACCATCCCTTGAATCAATTTTAGAATACAAACAGCTCCCAGCAAGTTCATCTAGAAGCCTCTCAATTGTAGGAATTGGGAACTTATTCTTGATTGTTAAGTCATTCAGCTCCTTATAATTCACACACATTCTCCAGCTTCCATCCTTTTGCTGCCTGATTGGAGTTTAAAGGGTTTTGTTGGTATTTATTGTTGTCTGGTTGTTGTTTTTTCTCTATGCTCTTTATGGCGGACAATTCTCGATGATTCAGACCGGTTCTTTGAATTATGTTGTACTTATTGGTGGTGATGTTTGGGTTATAATCCTCTTCCTTTTCTAGCTTGTTCCTTTTCTAGCTTGTTGGTTGTTGGATGTCAATGTTGGTTCTAGTTGTGTTAGGTTGTTTGTTGATTTGTGTTTCTTTCTTTGGGTTGTATTCCCGTAGTGGTTCTGATATGCGGTTTGTATTGTTTGTACCCTTTTAATTTTGGGATTTTGGGGTATGTAATCAGACCTGGTCTTGTACCCCTCTTTCTCCTTATGATAGGTTTTATTTTATTTATGCTTTGCTAATAAATAAATAAAACTCGCTTACCCAATTCTCCTCCTTATCTTTTTTTTATCAGCAAAAAAACGATTTTATTCAACCCGAACCAAAGATCTCGAAAAGAGATGATACAGAAATGGGAAGGAGAAAGAGCTCACAGATGTCACTAGGACACTAATAAACGAGAAACCGAAACTGAAACAGCACGAAAGTTACAAAAGTTGAGAAGCCTGAGATTAGGTGATGTCCTCAAACATGTTGATAACTTCGTCTTCGCTAAATTTGGAAGTAAACCCCAAGGATTTGGCAATGGCCCAAGAACGTTTAGCTTCCGACTTCTTGCGAAGAGACATGTTAGAGGGTTTGGCGACAGGAGCGAGCGAAGGAGGCTTGCGGCGGCCGGGGTTCTTGCGTTTCTTTTTCCGAATAAAGTCAGCAAGAGGCGAGTCGGAGGCCGGCGAAGGGGAGCTGATATCAGCAATGAACGATTTAAACCCTGCTGGATGAGGGGCATCGGGCCTGATAGAGGAAGAGGGGCCCAGAACAGATAGGTCTTCAGATGGACCTAGCGAAAAGGGAGCCTTTGGGCTTGCAAGGAAGGACCGAAGCCCATCCTCATCAACAGGAATCCGCACTTGGACACGATTTAGTCTAGAGCCACGTTCCTTCTGGGTAACACGCGAGAAGGCTCGAGAAGTGTAACCGTCTGGATTGGGCGACGCGAGGATCTCGGGAGAGACCAACATGTTCACCTTCTCGAGGTTCTCGGTACCAAGCGAGGTGGGGAGCGGGGGTGAGGGTTCCGAGATCCGAGCACCGGCTTTGTGACGCCCGTCGGGATCAGAGGGCAAATCGCCGGGAGCCCCAGGGCTCACGGAAGGAGCCACAGACCGAGCGAGAGAAACCAGGCGAGGAGAAACCGGGGCTGGGATCAAAGCATCAGAAGACTGAACCAGAGAAGGCTGGGCCGGATCGAGCATCGCCAGAGAAGCGCCGGAGCAAGCCTCCACTGCCGAACGAAATTCACCAATTTGCAGATCAGAAAGCTTCAGAAAATCATCAAACGAGGGGACAAGGGGCAACTCGGGGGAGAGAATCGAGATTGGATAATCTTTCCCGGAGAGTTGGAAAGAAGCGACCAAGGGCTTCGTCGAAAAGTCCACGGAGAGGACTAGGACAAAAGCTTGATCCTGCCTTGAGCGAGAAGAGGAACAGGGGTGGATGAGGATGGGTTTGCCGGCCAAAGCAGAAACACTGAGAATTGAGCTTCGAGTCCACCCATAAAGAGGGAGGCCGACGATGGATATCCATCGGAGACAGCCACCGTTGGAGAAGTCAGCAACGTCGGAGGAGAGAAAGCAAAACCAGTGCCTAAGCCAGAACCAGTTTGAAGCCTTTGCAGCAGAAAAGGCCTCCCGATCCGAGAAGGTGATGAGGAAGCACCTGCTTCCCAAATCAGCAAAGCGAACCAGAGGTTTCTGAGCAGAGGAGAGCAACGAGTGGATCGAAGAGATGCTCACGGCAGAGGCGGCGACCCCTACGACGCTGAGATCAAGGAAGAGGACCAAGTTGCATCCGAGAAGCCTTGGCAAAACAGGGTCTTGGACACCTTGACGGAAGCGGACGAAGGCAGAGAGGCAGGGGCCTTGAACAAACCAGTCACGGCGTCACGGAAAGAGCGAAGACCCGGAGAAGCCGCGCGAGTAGGCTCTGGTAGACGAGCCTCAGAGCCCACCGAGTAGGAGAGCGAGAAGTCGACGATAAGATGGTCATCAACCACCTTCGAGCGGTGCAGAGAAGCGACAGCTTTGGCAGCATCTTCAGACCTGGAGAAGTGAACGAAGCCAAAGCGTTTGTTTGCTCTGTTAAGCTTAGCAAGCAAGAAAGCCCTGCGGATGGAGCCGAACGGGGAGAAAAGGGAGAGAAGTTGGTTGCGAGAGAACGAGGGGGGAAGGTTGCAGACGAAAAGCTTTGGGCAAGGGGGGCCAGAAGGATGCGAGCCGGAGAGAGGAGGGTCGGGAGGATCTGCCATTCAAGGATTTTGATACTTGGCCTTGCTTTGTCTATTATAATTTACTCTCCTCCTTATCTAAACGATGTTATAGTGCTCTCTACAGTCTCTTCTCCTTTCCCAAAGGATGCCGTATTGCTCTCCTCTTTATAGTCATGATCCAATCATGACACGCACCACAAATTGGATAGATGGTACCAAATTTGACGCCTAGACATCGCCTGGCCCGTTTTTGGAATCAATGCTCAAGAGTTGGATGTTTCTTTTTGGTAAGCCAATGTGTCTCTTATTCACTTTGACAAGCCACTAAGTACTGATCCTGTAAAGGCTTAAAATACATCATATTCGAGTAAAATATATGATCTAACACAATACCAAAACTGATGAGAAATAGAATTTTGGTTTCATGCATAACGGATGCGTTTCACCTCTATCACTGACATGATCATTTACAAGTCAATGGAAAGAAGAGGGGAGAGGAAGTCCAGAGAGGGAAAAGGAACATATCAAGATGAACAAATAGCTGGCTAATCAGACTTCATGGCAGAGGAACCTGTGACTAAGTCGGACAGCCTATATTTCTTCTTCATGTACATCATGTTGACGTATACATAAGTAGTTCACCTTCAAGTGGCTAAAGATTAGCTCCAACATCCATGATTTTCCAAAACGCATTTTGAACTCAAATCAGAGGCCGCTCTTAACTTTTCAAAGTCAAGTGTGCCATGTAAGGCCAGGAGAAGGAGATCAGTGACATATCGGCGTTCATGCAACTGCAGAGCAAACTCAAAAGTAGAATTGCCATTCTCTTTTTTTTTTGTTCTTTCCTAGAATATATATGAGGTAGAAGAGAAGTGTTTATAATATGCAGGGGGTGCTAAGCTTGTATTGGTACCCAAAACTTCAAACAACACTACACGCTATTACTTGGTTTAACAATGCCGTGAAGTTTCCACCCACCTAGTCCAGCTAATGCAAATGCCTGCAAATGCACAACACACTAGATGAGATATAGATAAAAGTGGAGGGAGATGATTACACTCACATTCTCAGTGAAATCTATCAATGAGATACTTATATTATTGTCTTTTCCATAACTGAGAAGTCCACAAACTCTGTACTGCACACGTAATTAACTTAAGTCATGCCCATATTGTATTACAACACATGTTGGTTCCCAAACCCATATGAATGATTAGCTAATAGGAGGAGTGTTCAGAACATACAATGATGTTGAGGAGCTGCCCTTCAGCAATGACTAAATTGTTTATCAACCACTTTCTGTACTTTTCTACCTCCTTCATGCTTGCATGTTAGGGAGTTCAACTTAGCAAGATATTCTACATACTAACACACTTTATGTACTTTCAAATTATGGGAGTAACATGCTCTATATATCATCAAACTATGAGCATTAGCTTATGTCATGCATACCCACCCACCCATGTTGTTGGCTGATCAGTACGCATACTTCCCTGTAACTACTAACAAAGAGAAAGAAGCCAAACCTCTTCCCACGATTTTCCCGTAGCTTCAAGCAAAGCAGCGTTACACGTCTTCAATTCTATGGAGGCACCAGTGAACATGGATGCAGCCTCCTCCCATCCCCTATTATGTCCCATACACCTGTGCGACACAGAGCAACAATATAAATATAAAACTCTAGAAGATCATATCATACAACTTAGGCATGTTGTTATCTTCATTATTGGTTCATTGGCATAAGGGTTTACATCAGCTACTTAAATAGTCAAACAGGTAGCAAATAACAGACTTGAAAAGTTCGTTCAAATGGTTTACAACCAAAAAATATCCAAAAACTTAAGCAGCATTTGATATGCATAAGAAGATTGCCATGATTCTATTGAACATGCATCATGCATGAACAGAGAATTTTATTATGTGGTACTTCACAGAAAACAAAGATAAATCCTGAATGCATACCATTCACATACACTGGTATACAAACTAGTGTACACTCGGAACGAAATGTAAATGAGATCAGTATTTGATGCTATATAGAGGTAAACACAGACTAAATACTATCAGCTTTGGTGTCCCCAAATGCAAGAGGAATTGCAGATAAGTTACAAGATTGAGGGCACAAAACTCACATGACTGTAAGTATCTCCTCTCTAGAATATTTACAAACAGCCTGTTGAAGATGCTCGGCAGTTTGCCCATCCATTGCTGCAATAGAATAAAAACTCGAAACGAAATGCGCCTCAGCTTCCAGAAAACCTCGCACCTGTTCTTGCATTATTTTCAGCGTCTCTCTTGTCCTCACCGCATCACTGCGTCACCAACCACAGCAAATCAGTAACTCCGATGCCAAAATTGAGCAACCAATTCATGAAAACCACCAGAGCCAATAGCCACACTCAGTAGCTAACCCCATTTTCAACAAATGTGCAATCAGATACCAAACCCATAGAGATTATCCCACAATAAACGTAAAATTGAGCTCCAAAAACTAGTAACCTGCACAGAATGAGCTGCGGGACCCAACCCAGTTGCTGAAGCTTGTGAGAAACAGACGCAGCATCGGCTCGTCCAGTATTACTCAAGGGGCGGTCATGGTCTGACGATAACGAAAAGCAAAGAGACTCAATCGATAAGCAAGGAGCAAACTACGTTCGGCTAATGGCGTACATACATTACCTCGTATGGAGGAGTCGTTCCAGGAGCTCTGGGCATGGCGGAGGAGGATGAGGCGACGAGAGATGGAATTGGGAGGAGTTTCGTCGGAGACTTGGCCCTGGACGGTCTCGATGACGACGGAGCGAGAACGGAATCGGGTAGGGTTTCTCCGAGATGGATAAGAATTGGGGCGAACGCAAATGGGGCTTGTGTTGCAGAGTGTAGCCACCATAGTGATACGGTTTGGGGACTCCCTCTGTGTCCTGCAGATATTACTACCAGGATTACTATCTGATACTTATATTAAAGTAGGCATAATTAAGAAAGCTTAACAATAAAATTATACGTTCATAGAGCCGTCTCTCTGCGAACAGATCTAGGGCTTGGCTGATTGGAGGCGATGGAGATCTCGGCGGCGAGTCTCTCCAGCACCTCCGGTGCTCCTCCTCTGTGGGTCGATCCGGAGGGGGACGCAATGTCTGTGGGTGGTGGTGAAACAGGCACGGGCGTCGGGAACGCAGGAGTGATGTCGGGACGGGGGGACGGCGCAGATCGTCCTGATCGTACCGATCGGACGACCGTGATGGGATTGGCGGCGGCGACGGGCGTGATCCCGATATCGTCTGATGGTGTGGGGAAGGCCGGGGACAATGGATCTCTGTCGTCGCTGTTGTCGTTGACGGCTAGGGATGGACTGGAGCCGGGACTGGTGTTCTCGTCGGTGTGGCGGCCGGAAGAGGAGGCCCATGGCGGGGTCGGGCGAACCAGGGCGGGGCACACGCTGGGACAAGCGTCGCGGGTGGCGGCGGTGCTGCCGGTGGTGGAGATCTCTTCGGAGACGGATGTGCCGGCGGAGGAGACGGCGGCGACTCTTGCTTGGAGGCGAAGCAAGGGTAAGGGGTCGTGGCACAAGAACCCTGCTGAAAACCCTACTGGGCCTGACCTGGGCCTAGGAGATGGGCTAGATCAGCTCGATTCAGAGGACTCGACATCGTCTGATGGGGAGTCACAGGCAGCAGCGACGGGGGGCGTCAAGGACCCCCGCCTGCAGGAATGAGTCCGAGGTGGCCCGGGGAGGGGTGTGTCAACTTTGGCCCCTTCCCGGCGGATGGATGGAGACGACACCGTCTTCAGTTGATACTTGTCTCCCCTGCCAGTCCGGAGTCAGCAAACCCGCGTTCAGGAGCCCTACCATTATCAGTCCAGGGAGGACGACACACGCTGACACACCGGGGGAGATGTAGGTCCACCAGTATTCCCCTAAACTTGGTTGGCTCGCCTCGTCCCATTTGGAAGAAGCATGCTGTATCGGTGTCACCAGACGCTACCGCAGATATCCCCTTCGTCCGCAGCCGATTACCAGAGCCGAATTTATTGTATTTCGTTTCAATTCTGATTATTAGTTGGTTTTGCTTATGTAGGTGGAGTACGCTTGTGTATCCACCAAACTATCTTATTATGTTTTAATACAATTGCAATGGTTATTCTCAAAAAAAAAAAAACTTACTGTTAATTATGTGTGTTTTTGTAGATTTTGTACTATATTATTTTTTTGTAAATATATATGACGTACAAGGAGTGTACAAAAAAACAATCCTAAAATTAACTGACACGGATTAAAAAGGATAAACACCGGGCCGAAATCTGGATTTGAGGGTTAGAGCCCACCGGTAATCAGATCGTATAAATAGTGTTGGGCCTAAGTCTAAATTCATCTAGTCATCTTATATCAACAGCCCACTAACTATAATCTAGGTTATAGTTATAAAAGATGACATGATGAGGTTTAAACCCACCCCCTAATTAAACTACATATTCGGTTGTTTGGGCTTTCTTGTTTTTTTCTTCTCTTTTTTAACAGCCCACATAATATTGTCATCATTCCTTTCGTCAACCATCTTCCTTCTTCGGTGTAAGATACGTCGTTTTCTACGGTCCGCCCGACACAATGAGGGTCATGGCTTCGCCATCCAAATACCAGTTCTGCTTAGGTTTGATCCGTCGTTGCCCCTTTTCCTACGAGTCGAGACTGGCTGTATGGGACCTCCTGCTCCCGATCCAAAGGACCGCCCCGATCACTGGGATCGCCATGTCACCGTTGTTTCCCGAAGGACGAATGGCCGACCTTAAACTATTTGCTCCCTGACGCCCCCACACGTGGTCGTGCTCATCCATCCCACCGCTTATGTTCGGCCGATCCAGCTTTAAGTCCACCCCGTCGCACAAATCCGCTCAGGCCTCCTGACCACGAAGGTGAGCAAGGCTTGGACCCCTAGACGTCCTCCTAGTATGTTTAGCGGCCTTCTCCCATGGGCATACAACTTGGTGGAAATCTTTTGACCCGATATGGAGGATCAAGAAAATTTCCCCATTGGAGAGGAGATGTATCCAATAGGACAGAATCGAGGCCTGCAAAGCAACCTCGTCGGTCTACATGAGGCGACTCTAGGGCCTCACGGGGTTTCCAGAAGGAGTCACACCCGCCCCGTATGGATTGGCATTTACCCGGCCATCAACCTCTTCCTTTCCATGGAAAAGTCTGTGGTCGTTTGTCAAGACACCATAAAGCCTGACCAAGTCGAGGCGGGAAAAGTCCTTTGGATCTCTCGTGCCGATCACCGTAAGAATAGGGAACCACCCCTAGACTGTCACCTGGAATAACACGGTATTTTCTTATATACTTAACGTTTTGAATGTCAACGAAACTATGCCTAGCCCTTTTCAGTAATTCCACTCACTCTTGAATTATCAAAAGTCTATCAATAAAAGTTATTACTATTAGGCTAAAAATAAAAACCTAATGCACATATGCACACCTTTTATCAATTACTAGTGAAGGGGCACCGCGCGATGCGCGGTGCATGGCGTGAAAAATAACATGTGATACTTGTGTATTGAGATGCAATGTGGTTGTTGTTGTGTGTGGGATTCGAGACGGTGATTAGGACATGTGCATAAATTTGATTTGTATTGCAAGAACAGGGTGAGTTAATAAATTGTGGAGGTTAGTTTAGATTAATATGTAAATAGTTTGATGGGGAAATACTATGTGTTCTGTACATAACAATTTATGGTGAGTGAGATGATGTGTTTTGTGTATGGGCTATCAGTGTATACTCACTGGTAAGGTTAGATGGTGCTTTTGACTAAAATGAATTGATAACGCTTGAAGAGCGAGAGAAAATGGTAAAACATGACTCACCCGACTTTCAAGAGTGTGTCCCAACCGGGAAATGCTTCACCATTTCTTGCACAGAAACGTGAAACAGTCGTTGTCAGTTGGAGATGGAAAGAATAAACGCATCATACATGTAGGTAACAGCTACAAACATTTCAACAGATATAAACAACTTTTGTTTTGTTTTCAAGAAAGGAAGTTTGGGTAACATATAAGAAGATCAAGCTGGCAAGAAAATCAAGTTCATCAATGATTCAATGAGCAGAATACATGGACGACTGTCCATTTTGCCAATTATGCCTTTTTCGAACCAACCATGTGACTACTAAGTATTTCATATATAAGTTGTGAGAGGAATATTGTTAGTAGAGGAGTGAGTAGGGTAGTAATCTAACATATATCAAATCATTGTGTGTTTCCTTGTTCAGTTAGTTATTATGAAGCGTAAACAGGTGCTATTAATTTTAGTCTTTCTTATGCCTTTCCATGTAATACAAGATTTGCCAACTTGGGGAAAAGCATTTGATCTTCCAGTGTTTGATTCAGAACCGGCAACTAACTACTCAAATTAAGTTATCTCAAATACATTACACATACATAAGCAAATTTCCACAATTCAATTACTTATATGGACACAACGTAGGTAAATAGATGAATGAGTACCACCAGACACAAATAGTGGCTGAAATTTTGGAAATGTATGCCGCGAACAGGCTCATCAGGCTCATCAAAAAGTTGTGGAAATTTCTGACTAAAATCTTTAAATACACCACGAATCTTACATGCTTTCATCCCCTCTTTCAATCCAGAATCACTTGAAATGGTACTCTTGGATCTTTCAATGCAGAATCACCTGAAATGGTACTCTTGGATGAAAAGCCATGTTCCAAATCAGAACCTGAAAAACCAATAACTCAAGATGAATATATAGACCCACTATCTGACTCAATCTCGTGGGTTGGTGCACACAATTGTTATGACATACGGTTAGTTGTTTTGGCGCTAAACTGTGCTAGATTATCCTAGCCCCATTTCATTGCAGGTTTGATGTTCCAGTCCATTACAAAAATAGACCTTGGAAACAAAATTCAAATTATATTCTTTTCCGCACAATTAATTTGAAGATGGAGGCTCAATTGAATGCCAGCATGTAGTGACAAACTTGATTAGGTGCATACTATATCTACAAGTAAAATACTTTATTAGGAACATACTTAATCATATACATACCTTTCAAGAGAAAGTTTAACCTGTGCTTCATGTGACTAAACTTACTTTTTACTGTATGGATTCAATAATTCATTCAATGGTATTTGATTTCCAAACTATTTCTACTCTCCCCATCCCTCTCTTCAGTTTTCTGATTGTTTAGCCAAAGTTTCTTTCCAAAATAAATGTGCCAATCACAAAACGCTAGGATGAGGGCAATACAACCAATTCCATTTGAGACGACCAATACAAAATTTAAGGAACTAAGATGATCAAAAGGATATAGTAATATACTTGATTCACACAGAGAACACATACTTCTTTATCAGCACATAACCACGATTTTATTTAATACAAAACAATACAAAATCTCTAGAAAAAAATATACTTACTCGAAAATCGTATTCAACAACATGCAAACTATTAGATGACGGAATTCCACAGAAAATAGATAAATATATATAAGCTAATACTAATGAGAGATTGATAAAATAAAATATATAGCCATTAGACAAATAGAAAAAATAGTCATACCTTTATTCTTGTACTCAAAGAAAATTCGGGAGTTAGGATGTTATAAGAAAAAATCTCCTACATCTGAATATTTGTCAACTTTAACATACATTAATATTGTTAACGAAGACAGAGCATTTTACAATAAGGCACCTGTCATATTAACGCAATGATTTATCATTTTATTTTTCCATGTTTCAGAAGAAACCCAAATACCACTCAAGAAGTATATCTAAATTATAAAATAAAAAATGAATCAGCAGTAAGAAATCACAAGAAAAATCAATCAACAGTTAATTTGCATGAGCCAATTTTGAGTCATTAGTATAAAATCAACACTGAACAAATCATGTATGTAAAACCCGCTTCAAAAAAAAAAATATTGGGTCGGACCGGGTCGGACCGGACCCGGCCCAAGCTGCAGATCCGGCCAGACCAAGCCTGACCCGTGCTCAGGCCCGCCTGAGGCCCAAGTGAGCCAAGCCCACATAGGGCTTCGGTATAAAACCGAAGCAAAGGGGTTCTCAAACCCTAATCCCCTTCTGCCTCCAATCTCCCTCGCCTCTCTCTCTGGTCCCGACCCCCTCATCGACGCCCCTCACCCACGCCGTCCCCATTCCCTCTCCTCCAGCCACCACGCCGTCTCCCCTCTATCTCCGGCCAACGCACCAGCTCCACTCCCTCTCCTCCTTCGTTTCAGCTCCGGCCACCACAACCTCGCCCCTCTCCCTCACCGTCCTCCTCCTCCACGGCCGTCCCGAGCCCGAGCTCGGCCGTCTCCGTCACCCACCTCTCTCTCTCTCCCAAAAACGAACCCGACCTCAGAACCCTTGCCTTCCTCCTTCTCCACGCCGCCCCCCTCTTCTCAGCGCCACCGTCCCTCTCCCCTCATCGAGACGCCGTCGCCGCCCCGAACAGCCACCTCCGTCCAGTGGTGTCTCCGGCTGTGTTCAACGCCGAGCCCCTCTCTGTCTCTTTCCCCCGTCGGCGCCGGGATTGTCTACCCTAGACAAGCTCGCCGGATCTGGTGAGACCCGTCCGGATCTGAGGCGGAGTGCCCCGCCGAGCCCACGACCACCACCACCGCCGCTCCCTCCGCCGTACTCCACCACCTCATCTTCCACGGTGAGGTTCTCACCACGAGGTTTGGTCGCCGGCGGCGTCTCCGTCGGTGGCCGGTCGGTTTCAAACCGAGCCCCTCTTTTCGGTTCCCGTGCTGTTCGTTTCAAGTTTATTTGGTTAAACTGTTAATGAAATCGTTTAATATTTGGTTAAACCGTTAATGAAATCGATTAATATTTGATTAAACCTGATTATGAAGTCGATTAATATTTGGCGGTTTTTGAATTAAAAAAAGGAAAATATGTTAATTTAAAATCAATTTTTGGATCTGGACAAATTGTTGAAGCATAAAACTAACGAAATTTATCGGTTAAAAGGGATAGTAATTAAAAACGACTTAGACCCGTTAAATGAGAAAACGAAGTTGTTTTAAACGGAAAGAAAATCAGAGTTAATTAAAGAGGATTGTTATTTGAAACGAAACTTAATTGTCTAAGGGAAAAAGGGGAGAATCAGTTTTGAATTCTTAAGAAAATTGATAAAACTAGATCTGGTTAAATCAAACGGTTTTTAAAAAAAACGAAAGTCGGTTGAGTTTAAAACTTGAGTTAAGTTAAGTCGAAAAGGAAAACGAACTCATATCAGATCGGCTTTAGAAAGGTTTGGACCAAAATATCGAGTTTGGAAAAGAACTGAGAGAATCGTTCTGTTTTAAAATCAAGGTCGGAATTAGATGAAACAAAGACAACTTGAGTTAAAATTGGTTTTAACTGGGTTTTGGATCAACTTGAGTTCGGTGCACGGGTGCTCGAACTCGATCCGTTGTAATCCCGCTTTTATCCCGCTCGAGTGTGAAAGACAACTGCCGGATTTAAACTGGACTAATCGTAACCTTTAACTTAACGGCGGAACCGTTATTAATCTATGGCTTTCGTGTTTCCTTTAGCGTCCGGCTTCGATCGAAGTGAAGCTCGGAGGTAGCGAGCCAGAACGTCAGCAGCTAGGAAGCGTAGCGGTTTCTCTTCAGTTGAGGTAGGGAAAAGTAGCCGGATCTCGGCCCTGACTAGGGAAAGTTAACAGTAGAATTGCATGTGACACCGGGGTGTCGTGGGTTGAGTAGGTTATCGAATATTAGAAATGCATGATACAGGATTGTAGCGTTTATTAGAAATGCATGATACGGGAACGTAGCGAATACTGGAAATGCATGTGACACTTAGTAGTGTCGTAGGATCAGAGGACTTAGCGATAATTGTTTACTGGAGGCATATGACCATGCCCGGAGGTTGTTTGTGAAACTAGTGATCTTAGGACTGTTGGAGGCATCGATTATGCCGGAGGTTGTTGTGCGTTAATTGTTGTTGAGTTTGGGTGGCCTTGAGAGCCCGTATTTAATTGTTGGTGTCTTGGGTGACCATGAGAGCCCGTATTTTACTGTTGATGTCTTGAGTGGCAGTGAGTGCCGTGGGGTTGTTGAACCCGAGTCTTGACCGTTGGTGGTTTTGAGTGGCCGAGTGCCCGTGGGGTCGTTGAGCCGTGAGTTACTGTTGGTGTATCTTGGGGGGCCGTGAGTGCCTGTGGGGCTGTTGAGTCCGCGTTTTAGGGTTGGTGTCTTGGGTGGCCATGAGTGCCTGTGGAGTGTTGAACCTGTGTTATTGCTGTTTGTTGAACTGTGATTGTGATTGTGATTGTGGTTACCTGAGGTTGTGGGCCCGCTTCATTAAACGGGGGTCCTCGATCACACGCGTCTGCACGTTCAGACGAGGTAGGGGGCCCGCCTGTCAGTAAAGGGGTCCTGGCCGCGCGTGTGTGGTTCGGTGGTTGTGAGTGTGATAGGTTGACAGTCTGATCCGACTTTGTGTCGAGGAAATGCGACAGGTCGACCGCCTGACCACGTCTATGATCGGTAAAGGGCGTGAGCGAGGTTACTGAGCAGCTGGTTTGCGATCCTTTGTGATCTTGTTTGGTGTGCGATCCTTTGTGATCTTGTTTGGTGTTACGTGGTTCCTTTGAGTCCTTGGAAGAGGTCGTGATCGTTGTGTCGTGTCTTACGTGTTCGAGTGTTGAGTCGTTCGAGGAAGGTCACCGTGGGTGTTTGTCAGTCAGAGTACTTGGGTTGGGGACAGTGATCCCCGGGGTTGAGTTTGTTGTTGGTGTTACCGGCATTGTCTGCTATTTATGCCGTAGTCAGTCTGTTATCCGTAGTGGTGAGCGAACGCTCACCCCTAGCTGCTTTTCCTACAGGTACTGTTCGTGGGACGGACTAGGTGAGCTCTCGAAGCTTGTGGAGCTAGGAGTGGAGTCCGAGTTTTTACTTTTGGTCTAGCGACGGATACCTCGCCCTTTTGTCCGCTTGTGGGACGTTGTATTTTGGGTTGTAATTATCTTTTGTTGAACTAAACTGGTATTGTAAAAGGTTTTAATGGAAAAGGTTTCAAAGTGTTTTCTTATAATTGAACATCGCGTCCCGAATTCGGTTTACTGAAATTGGGGCGTGACAATGTACTTGCATGACCACTGAACAACCATTTGGGCATCAACCATTTTAATTTTCATGAGTCAGTTTTGAGCCATTAGTGAATTTTCTAAAATCATCACTGAACAACTCATTTACTTGCATGACCACTGAACAATCATGTAGGCATCAACCATTTTAATTTGCATGAGCCATTTTTTAGTCATTAATAAATTTTCTTACTTTCTTTCCTTTTCATATGTTCTTTTGCAGGCTAAAACGAAACAGTAATAACATTACCCAAAATCTATTATTTGCAAGACCTATGAAAACTTACCATATCAAATATACCCCATTCGTGCTAAAAAAACAATCGAATCAACTGGTAGTATCCTTACCATCTTTAATTCCTCAAATCATACCAGCAAAAGCTCAATCTTCACACAACCTACAAAAGAACACACACGCAGGCCACCATCAAACAATATATTGACAACCAAAATAACATGACAGCAGTACAATACTTTATGATCTTTACACGCCATTTTAAATCTTATTGTTTGTAAATGTGTATGTATATATATATATGTGTGTGTGTGTGTGTGTGTGCGCGCTGTAGTAATAACACAACACCATATTGAAATGCTATTAGCCAAATTAGCATATGGTACATAATTAGAATAACCCCCTACCACAAATATATTGTGTTAACCATAGTGTGTTGTGTTAAAACATAATGAAACAATATCTACACAACCAAGATAACATGACACCAGTATAATACTTTTTCATCTCTTTATACTATTTTAAGTACAAAATCTTGTTTTCTATATATATATCCCCTAAGTGAAAGATTAAGAACAAAGCTAATCACACATCACATTCGCATGTCAAGTATGATGTCATACGCTTGCCTGTTGAATTAGCTCTCTGCTTCAAAGCTTTGATGGATCCAGGGTCAAGGAGATACTAACTTCACTGGTAGCCACAACATCCACTGATATACATAAATCTTCAAATATTGAAAATACCTGCATGGAAAGAGTGTATAATATATATGTGTAATGTGTATATATATAATAGTAGTTTGAACTTATCAGATTTTTTTTACTCCTTAAGCACTTTACCTTGGCAAGAAAACCAAATTGACCAAGCCCTGCGAGTGCTGGCAATATCCAACATAGCTACATGCCTTTTAACAGTGCTAAGTCAATACTGCCTGAAAGAGGTAAAGAATATTTTGGTTACAAAATATTCTATAAACATAATGCATGCAACATTATGATTCTACCGACCTTACTCATGTCTCTTGACCTGGTGATGAGTGTGCTTGGGAACGACTATGCATATACTAATCAAACAAACCCAGATCAGATCTAGGAGAAATCAAACTTGGGCAGCAACAAAATCAAAGAAAAGAAACAGTAACCAATCCCAAAATCACATACCGTCAAACCCTAAGCAAACCCTAAGCAAACCCTAATCAAAGAATCTGAAAATCGAAACCCAAGCCAAACAAATACAAACAACTAAAGTAAGGACTGGAACTCACCAGTTCACCGGAGCACAAATCGTTCTGTTCGCACGGATGGATTGAGGGAGTTGGGTGGAAGGCGAGAGTTTGTGGAATCCATATATTGAGTCGCCGAGCCGTTTCGTTGCCGGACGCCATTACACCAATCAACAGAGTAACGGATGCTGGCCTTGAATGCAGAGGAAGAGACAGCCGGAGCCCTAATGAATGCAGAGAAGCCGAACAGGGTTAGTGGAGAAGAAGCCCGTAGACGCACAATACAGTAATCGCGAGTTTTGAGCTGTGCCACGCTGGCATACAGCCTGGTATTATATTTTATAAGATTCTACATATGTAACAATTGTATGGCCCCTCAAAAAAAGTAAAACATGGTTTTACCATCTTCAAGTGGTTGTACCAAGTCTATGGGGTATATAGATTATGACATAGGTTTTATTATTATAATAGTATATGTGCTTCTATAAATAACTTACTGGTGCGATATACGAACAGTGTGAATTACTACTGAATGCAAGGGTCATGCACTATTCCTAATCCTTTGTTATAGTATTTTTTTAGGGTTAAATGTTGAAACTTACCCTTATGTATTGGTCACGAACACTATGCTACCCTCCTTTTCAAAATCACATTTGGGGTACCTTATCTATTGTTCACGTGATTCCGTTAGGAAAAATAGACGGTAAAATGCCGTTTTTTCCATTCCGTTAGTCATATGACCTCAAGTGTCATATAATGGATGGTAAAATATCGTTTTTTTCCTTAATTATTTGACTTATATATTTTATAAGGAATTACCATTGCACCCTCGTTGTTGTTCCTTATAAAATAAATAGAGGTCAAATACTTAAGGGAAAAAACGTTATTTTACCATCCATTATATGACACTTGAGGTCATATGACTAACGGAATGGAAAACGGCATTTTACTGTCCATTTTTCCTAACGGAATCGCGTGACCAATAGATAAGGTACCGCAAATGTGATTTTGAAACGAAGGGTAGCATAGTATTCGTGACCAATACATAAGGGTAAGTTTCAACATTTAACCCTATTTTTTATGTTTTATAAGTCTTGCTCCAATTATTAGCACACAAACTCTACCTTACCAATCATATGCTTTAAGATCTTATTTAATCATATTTTACAACACGCTATCAGCACGATTTATTCTATTCGATCAGTTTATGTACTAAAATTTCATATTATCACAAATTCGTTTTATTGATTTAACTCACTAACGATGCCCATGAATTAATATTTATTTTCTTCGTTCTTATTTGTATTGGTTATTTATACCCCATAAGTAGGATTTGTGATCGCCAATAATATTTTAGATCTTTCACACCAGAAAACGATATGTATCAAAGTTTCATTATATATTAAGTTTTATCAACTCTTATTTTACTAATAATAATTTTGAATTTATTTATATTTTTTTTATAAGCGAGAATTTTTTTTATTAAAAAGCAATTTTCCAAGGAGGAAAAGGCTAAGGTAAAACGATTACAAGAAACTCCAACAAGGAGAAAAAAGGGAGGATGTCCCTTACAAAGAGCTGCAACCTAAGAGTAAACGACGAGTCTTCCTCCGCAAGCAACCACCAGGATCACGTTGCCAATCTGCAAATGATCTGTCGCTACGAATGGACTTGGAAAGCCAAAAAATACTGAACGAATGATTCTGAATCTTGCCAAGAACCACCTGAATGCTTTCCGTAATGTGAATTCCTTTATATTACTTTATAATTATTTATATATGTTATTTATTATATTTACAACCATGAGTCTGCTCGGTGTAAGGAGTATATTCTCAATAGACCCATCCTGAGGGAACCACCTGCTAACGCCACTAGAGCCGAGAGACCGGCGTTTGAGAAACACCTGAATGACTATATGGACGTTGAGTGCATCATTCTAGCCAGCATGGATATTGACCTTCAAAAGTTGATGGACAGAAATAATGCATATGAAGCAAAGGACCAGCTTAAGGAAATGTTTCGAGAAAAGGCCAAGATCGAGAGGTATAACACAATCAAAAACTTCATGACATACAAGATGCACTCGAGGAATCAAGTAGGGCCTTATGTCCTAAAGATGAAGTGATATTTGGAATATCTCAAAGGACTAGGCCTGAACATTCCGCATGATCTTGGAATTGACATCATCCTCCAATCTTTGCAAATTGAGTATGTTGGGTTCATCCTGAGCTACAACATGCACAACATGGAGAACATTATCTCGAAGTTGCATAAGATTCTACAAACCGCCAAAAAGAGCATCTTTAGTAAGACTAAGGATACAATGAAGGTCAAGAAAGGGAAAAGGGTTCAAGAAGATAAAGGGAAAGTTTTCAAAGGACTCTAAGAGAGTTGACCCAAAAAAAGACCAATACTTCCCAATAGGAGGCTATTTTTTTCCACTGCAATAAACCTGGTCATTAGAAGAGGAATTGCAAGAAGTACCTGGAGGAGTTAAAGAACAAGAAAAGAAGCAAGTCTTCCACATAAGGTATAAATGTTATAACCAATGAACCTACTATTTGGGATTCGATATTAGATAACGAATCTAAAACACACACTAATGATCGTGTAGACACTGAGGAGTAGGAAGTAAGCAGTGGAGCAAGGAGACTAGAAACTACAAGCCAATGTGACAACTTGATTGAAGTCTTAGTCGTAGGAATAAAATAATTTAGCCTTATGTATTTGAGTTGGGAATTTGAGATTTATGTTATGAAAATATATGTGTTGGATGATGTAATAACCACTCCCGGTCAACGCCAGTCAAATCTGCGAAAAACAGGAAAATTAAAAAAAATTCAGCAGACACTTGATTGAACCTAAACTTGACCCCGAGGTTCATACCGGGCTTAAGTTGACCCCGATATTGACCAAAGTGAGTTCCAGGGGACTCAGGGCAACTTTCTGATCAATTTGGGAAATGTTGACTTGTCGCTAGAAAAGTCAACCGAGCGACGTTTTGGTCTATTCGAGAACCGTTTTGGGTCCAAAAAGCTTAGCCGTCGTCGCAGCGGTCTTAGTTGATCCGTTTCCTTGTAGCCCGCCAAGTTTCGTAATTTCTTGGAAAAAGTGCCCGTTCGGGGCCCGAAACGTCCGAATTTCGCGAATCTGAATGGAAAATATCTAGAAGATATTTCCCGAAAATGTGTGGGACCCACTTGGCCACATGTCAACTATGTGGTGGTGTTAGGTTTATGGACAAGACAAGATAAGACTACATTAGTGTTAGTTTTGTAATTAAGTATAAGTTGTGTTTTTAAAAACAAAACAAAAGGGAAGACATAAACAAGGTCTCGGCCAAGTGTTTCAAAAAGGAAAAAAAAATGGGTTTTAGAGAGAGAAAGTGATTTAGAAGAAGGAGGGAAAAGAGAAGAAGAAATTGAAGGTTTTGGTGATTCCCGACGATCAAACCGGTAGATCGTCTCAACAATCAAAGAATCAAACTCCCATCGACTTTCTCTACGGTGAGCACCTAATCGAGTTTCGTTTTGTTAAGTTCGAATTTTAGGGTTTGAGTTTAAACGATTCAAATATGGTTGGGTTTTGGTTAGAATTAGTTTAAAGATGAATGGTTGAGGTTTGGGGTTCGTTAGGAACGTTTTGGGGCAAAAAGGGAATTTTTCCATTGTGTTCGTGTGTGGCCCACATGCCCGGGTATCGGGTTTTCGTGTTCGGGTGGTTTAGGACGTCCTCCAAGTCGTTAATCCACACCTGGATCGAAATTTGGAATTAAATTGGAAAGGTTGTAATTAACGGGTTTTAGGAACTTGAAACGCTAATTATTTGACTCGGAAGTCGGAATTCGATTCCGTCAAGTACATTGGGACCCTTGAATTATTCTAAGACCGCAGAAACAAAAACGGGAATTTTTGGAGCCCCGGAAGGGCATTTCCGAAACCCGGGCAGATTCGCCATGTCGGGCGAATCGGGCCGTTCCGGGTCCAATATCGACAATGTCGAGTAATTGGAGAGTTTGGGAGTGATCGACATTGTCGGGGTTACTTTTGGGCGTCAGGTTTATTAAAATTCAGCATTATGCCTGCAAGCTTAAAAGCGTTTAAAATTGTGTTCTTTTAGATCGTGATGCGGACCGAGGCAAAGGAAAGCTAGGCGAGTGACGGAGATCACTCCGGGGCTTATTTGGGCACTTTTGGAGAACACGCACGAGGTAGGGAAAAGTAGCCGGATCTCGGCCCTGACTAGGGAAAGTTAACAGTAGATTTGCATGTGACACCGGGGTGTCATGGGTTGAGTAGGTTATTGAATATTAGAAAGGCATGATACGGGAATGTAGCGAATATTGGAAATGCATGTGACACTTAGTAGTGTCATAGGAGCAGAGAACTTAGCGTTATTAGAATTACTGGAGGCATATGACCATGCCCGGAGGTTGATTGTGAAACTGTTGATATTAGGACTGTTGGAGGCATTGGTTATGCCGGAGGTTGATTGTGTATTTTTGTGTCTTTGGTGGCCTTGAGGGCCCGTGCATTATTGTTGAGTTTTGGGTGGCCATGAGTGCCCGTGCGGTTGTTGAACCCGTGTCTTTACCTTTGGTGTGTCTTGGGAGGCCGTGAGTGCCTGTAAGGTTGTTGAGCCCGTGAGTTACTGTTTGTGTGTCTTGGGAGGCCGTGAGTGCCTGTAGGGTTGTTGAGCCCGTGAGTTACTGTTTGTGTGTCTTGGGAGGCCGTGAGTGCCTATGGGGTTGTTGAGCCCGTGAGTGATTGTTGGTAGTTTTGAGAGGTTGTGAGTGCCTGTGGGGTTGTTGAGCCCGTGAGTTACTGTTGGTGGTTTGAGTGGCGTGAGTGCCTGTGGGGCTGTTGAGTCTGTGTTTTACTTTTGGTGGTTTGAGTGGCCGTGAGTGCCTGTGGGGCTGTTGAGTCCGTGTTTTACTGTTGGTGTCTCTTGGGAGGTCATGAGTGCCTGTGGGGATGTTGAGTCCGTGTTTTACTGTTGATGTATCTGAGGAGGTCGTGAGTGCCTGTGGGGCTGTTGAGTCCGTGTTTTACTGTTGGTGTCTTGGGTGGCCATGAGTGCATGTGAGTGTTGAACCTGCGTTGTTACTGGTTGTTGAACTTGCTTGTGATTGTGATTGTGATTGTGATTGTGATTGTGGTTACTTGAGGTTGGGGGACCGCTTCATGAAACGGGGGTCCACAAGCACACGCGTCTGCATGTTCAGACGGGGTAGGGGGCCCGCCCGTCAATAAAGGGGTCCTGGTCGCGCGTGTGTGGTTTGGGTTTGTGAGCATTCTTTGGCTGGCTTACGAGTTAGAGTCTTGGTAAGTTGCGAGCATTCTTCGGCTGGCCTGACCGAGTTAGAGTCTCGGGAGGTTGCGAGCATTCTTCGGCTGGCCTGACCGAGTTAGAGTCTCTGGAGGTTGCGAGCGTTCTTTGGCTAGCCTGACCGAGTTAGAGTCTCGGGAGGTTGCGAGCGTCCTTGGCACTGAGCAGTTGGCAGCTGGTATGCGATCCTTTGTGATCTTGTTTGGTGTGCGATCCTTTGTGATCTTGGGTGTTGCGTGGTGGTCTTTTGAGTCCTTGGGAGGGGTCTTGATCGTTGTGTCGGGTCTACTTTACGTGTCAGGGTATTGAGTTGGTCAAGGAAGGTAACAGTGGGTGTGTGTTCAGTCGGAGTACTTGGGTTGGGGATGGTGTTCCCCGGTGTTGAGTTTGTGTTGGTGTTACCGGCATTGTCTGCTAATTATGCCGTAGTCAGACTGTTATCCGTGGTGGTGAGCGAACGCTCACCCCTAGCTGCTTTTCCTACAGGTACCGTTCGCAGGCTGGACTAGGTGAGCTTCTGAAGCTTTAAGAGCTAGAAGCGGGATTCTGGGTTTATTTGAGTCTAGCGACGTATACCATGTTTTTGTCCACTTGTTGGGACTGATTTTGAGTTGTAAATATTATTTTGTTGAACTAAACTGGTATTTTAAAGTGTTTATTCAAAACAGGTTTCAAACGGTTTTATTATTTTAAATGTTCGCGTCCCGAGTTCGGTTTACTGAAATTGGGGCATGACAGATGACATCTTTATTTCATGGAGACTTTTAGACTTATGTTGCAAGACCTTTGGCTTTTCCATTTCCCTTCTTTATGTGTAGATTAATATGGCATTAAGGTCATGACCTTTCATGTACATGTTTTGAGCCTATAAATAGAGGCTATTGTAAAGGATGAAATCATATCAATGAAATAATCTATTATACTCTCTCCATATTCTCTTGTTTTCTCTTGATATTGTTCTTCCATTGTTCTTCTATTCACAAGTATTGTCCTTACTTTCACAACAATTTACAAGTTATAGCCTTTTGGATTTATTATGAAGGGGATACTCCATGTCCTAACGCTCAACTTTCAGAAATTGTTAAATCCTAACCCTATAAAACTGAAATTGCCATGTAGTAACGGTCAATTAACTGAAATTGCCAATTGTTTCTAATTTTAAACGGACGTTAACTTGGCCAAGTGAAAAGTCGAGTTTGCCCTCAAATATGTTCTTCCTTTGGACATTAACTTGGTCGAACTTCATCTCTTCGTGACCTCATCTCTTCATCTCAGCTCTTCGAACTTCATCTCTTTGTGTCCGAGATTCGAACTTCATCTCTTCGTGACCTCAGCTCGCCCATGCTCGATTATAAAATGAGCCACGTGAGACGCACGTGAGTAACTATTCACAAAAACAGTCAATTTAAACCATACTTTTTGGTTTTTAATAATTCAGTTTTGAAATTTGTTACTATTTGACAATTTTCTAAAGTTTGTGTGCGGATTTGACAATTAAGTGTAGTACGACGTTAGGACATGGAGTAACCTCTATTATGAATAAAGACTTTTGGTTTGAATTTAGTAAATCGTGCCAAAAATTCCAATCTCCAAAAAATACAAATAATATATAATATCGTACCAATGCTTGACAAAATACAAGGATCGTGTTCAAAATTTATTTTGAACCCAAGGAGTGACTGAGAATCACACAAGAGGGAAATGAAGCTAGTTGAGATAAAGGGGTATAGTTAAAATCACTAATCATAAGTGGACTAACTAAAGTAAATCGTTGAGTTTCTTTATATCAGATATAAAGAACAAATGAGCCCAAGCATCAAGATTGGTTTCAGCCTAAATATATATCTATCTCGTAAAAGTACAATCCGATCATAATAAATAAGTCATTGACATATCAAAAGGCGTTATTTAGATCATCTAGGTGATTGTGAGATCGTCACTCAACTGACTCCACCCGGAACACCTCAATGAAATGATGTGTCCGAGAAGAGGAATCGAACTCTATTAGATAGGTCCGATAAATGATGAGTCTCTCAATCTCATTTTAGGAACATGCTCTGGAAACCTCCGCTTTTGTTTTAAATATAGTGCCTACCAAGGCTGTTGAAAAGACATTATATGAGATATATGGAGGGAGAGAAATCTCAAAGTCAATTTCGTAAGGATTTGGGGTTGTGACGTTTATATGAAGATGATGTTCTCCGATAAACTAACATCCTAATCCGAAAAATGTGTCTTTATGGGATATCCTAGGGAACCCAAAGGATATTAATTCTACAAACCTCTAAATTAAAAAAAAAGTGTTTGTTGCTCGAGAGGGAGTCTTTTTGGAAAGAGAGTTTATTTCCAAACAAGACAGTGGGAGAACAATTGAACTTGATGAAGTTCAAAACCTAGAAGATTGCATGATGCCTGAAGAGGACACTCAAGAAATAAATGTGGAACCCGAGGTAGTAACACAAGAATCGATACGGTCTGATAGGACACGTAACATCCATATTCGATATGAACTCATTGTCACAAATAAAAATAACGTGGAAATTATGGACTAAGATGAGCCAACATCTTAACAAGAGGTCGTGTGTGGGGCACATTCCGACAAATGACTAGAATCCATGAAAGTGGAAATAAAGTCTATGTATGACAATTGTAAAGACCGGAGAATTTATTAATTTAAATTTTTGTTTGATCATCGAGGGTTGGAGAACGATTTGAATTTTGGATCGAATTAAAAAAAAGTAAAAAAAAATGGGAAAGGAACATTGGGCTAGGACAGCCAGGCCCAGTCAGCTGAACCAGGCCCAGTTGAGCGAAGCACAAACCCATTTTCTCCCTAACCCTAGCATCGTTGCAGCGCCTCCTAACTTTCCACGCACGCGAACGGAGGTCTCTCTCTCCTTCGCTCTCTCGCTCGTTCTTCTTCGATCCTTTTCCCTCTCGTAAACCAGACGTCGTCGTTCACAACTCCGGCCTCCCTTCGCCTTCTCCTCCTGCTTCCTCGACCATTCCTCGCCACCAAACACCACCAGAACCCAGAACCCCTCTTCCCCTCCCTTCTTCTTCCTCGAATCGCAACGAACCAGCACCACCGACTTCGCTTTGAACCTCACCGTGCCTTCAACGGACCAAATCAGTGACGGTGAGTCACTTTCCCGACCTGCTCCACCTCCCCCGACCCTTTCCCTGAAAAACGCTCGCACGCGAGCTAGTGATGGCTGAGCTTGGCTGGAGAAGCTTCGCCGGAACCCTCGAGTTCCAGATCTGGGGTTTTCGCGCCGACGAAGCTTTCTCGCCGTCAATCTGGACGGAATGGTTCTGGAGTTCACACCATCGACTTCCCCTCATCATTCTGAGTCCGTGACACCCCTCGCAGTCGTCGAGAGCTCACTCCGAGCTCACCTAACGTCGCCGCCGTCGCCGGAGTGGAACTGGATAGAAACTGAACCCTAGCCTCGTCTTTGACAGGCCTTGGGCTTGGGCCAAGACGAAACAGGCATCGGGCCTGGACGCAGTTTGAGCCTCGGGCCTGAACCTGGTTCGGGCGTCGGGCCTGGACTGGATTTGGGTCCGGGTCCGGACTCGGGTCTGGGTCGTGCTCGGGTCAGGTTCGGGTCTGAGATCTGGTCCGGGTCGGATTCGGGTCCGTGTTTGGACTCGGATCGGATCCGGGTCCAGACAGCTAATTAATATAATTAATTAAATAATTGGAATAAAATCAGTTAAATTCAAGGACTTATCGGACAAATGAAAGGACTTATCTGATAACAAATTAGAGGACCGTTCGGACTGGACCAGGACTGATGACCGTCCCTTTTTGTGTTAAAACCAGGCTTTTACCCCGAGCACGGAGAAGACTGGAGTAGGCCCGGACGTCAGCAGCTAGGCAATCCAGATAGAGACTGAGAGGTAGGGAATACCTCGGAACCTTATTTAATTACGGACGCACTAGAATGCATATAGGGAAACCTAATAACCGGATAAATAACTAGTATGCATGTAGGATGTGATTAACTAGAGTAGCCTTACAAACTGCGAACGACCTACATGTCATGCCGTGTCGTAGGTGTTGGTATGTCGTGCTGGTAGAATCAGGCCATGTCACGCCTGTAGGACTGTCTGATGATTGTGTTTGATCGTGAAATATGTGTTGTTGAACGGTTAATAAATAACGAACATGAAAACGAGCAGAGGAGAACTTAGAGATGTATATTAGTGACTTGATTGGATGATCCTGTTTATTTAATAGGTTGAATTCTGGGCATTGGGGGATGGATACCGGTTAAGCCGGTGAGTTTACCACGTTGAGTATGGTGTCGGTAAGTGATGATAAGTGTGTGACGGTTACGGGAATAAATTTGAGAATGTGATTGTGATTGTGGTTGTGATTGTGGTACTGCGGTTACATGAGAATGTGATTGAGGCGATTTCCCTGCCTTCCGTGTATCGGTAAAACGTTGTGTTCCGCGATGAGGTTGTACCGCGAAGAGTCTGGGCCTGTGTTCCGCGATGAGGTCGACCGCCTCTCCCGACTTTGTGTTGGGGAAAGTTGTGTGTGGCTTCGCCGGGCCGAGTCGGACTACTACTACTACTACTACTACTACTACTACTACTACTACTACTACTACTACTACTACTACTACTACTACTACCACTACCACTACCACTACCACTACCACTACCACTACCACTACCACTACCACTACCACTACCACTACCACTACCACTACCACTACCACTACCACTACCACTACTGCTACCACTACCACTACCACTACTACTGCTACTACTACTACTGCTGCCACTACTACTGCTGCCACTACTACTGCCACTACTACTGCCACTACGACTACCACTACTACTACCACTACTACTACCACTACTAATACCACTACTACTACTATTTAAAGAACAGTTTGAGTTTATGGATCGCATGGCACGCGTCTACGTTCCACGAGGTACCCGTAGCCGACCAGCTAGAGGTCGAGGACAACCACCTGTTAGTGAGACGGCAGGGGCAAATGGTGTCCAGACAGCGGGCCCAGAAGGACCCGTGAGGAGTAACTCTAGACCATCAGGACTTCCGTCCAGAGCTCCGCCAGTCACAGTGCAGGCTGAGTCAGTAGAGGCAGAGGATGCCCGGACTTTGACCTTAGAGGAGTCCGAGGGGAGTGATGCCGGACCCTTGGGGCATCAGCCTAGAGTTCCGCCAGTGGCGAGGAGGACCACGGCGACTGCCCTGGACGAGCTGACCTGCACCATGCAGGGTTTTGTGGCAGCTATTTCCTATAGGGAGACAGCACCTGCAGCTATCTCAACGACATAGATGAGATCGACGCAGGCCGACAGCTATGTGGCACATACGTTGAGGGACTTCCTGAGGCTGGACACGCCTACCTTCACCGGGGAGCCCAACCCTGACAGGGCCGAGAGGTGGTTGCAGCATGTCACCAGGAACCTGAACACCTCCGGTATCACTGATGGGCATCTGAGAGTGTCCTTAGCAACTCATCGGCTGAGGGACGATGCTTTCCACTGGTGGCAGCGTGTTGAGGAGAGGGTCGGAGATGAATATGACCGATTCCGAGCTGTATTTCTGGAGCAGTTCTTTCCAGAATCCGCGCGAGACGATCGACACCGGAAGTTCCTGGATCTGCGACAGGGCACGAGGACCATGTCTGAGTATGAGTCTAGGTTCACCGTACTGTCCCGGTACGCCCCAAAGATAGTGGCGACCGAGGCGAACCGGTGCAGGCGTTTTGAGGATGGACTCAGCGCCCCGATCCAGGACCGACTTGTCGCCTTTAGGATTCGGGTGTACACCGATCTGGTGGATCAGGAACTGGCCGTGGAGCGGCACCTCAGTGAGACCGCCCGACCCAGGGACAGTCGTCCGAGACCGAGTGGTTTCCTGCGACCGTCAGAGATGAGGGACTCGAGACGATAGAGGACTGTTGGATCCTTCCGACCTCAGCAGTAGTTCATTGGGCCGAGACCGATGAGGTCAGTGGTTTCAGTAGGACCGACAACGTACGAGGTGGGACCAGAGTGTTACCGCTGCCATCAGCGGGGACACTTGAGCAGGGATTTCCAGGAGGGCGCGAGCACTACAGCTCGCCCCGCTAGCAGCCAGACTGGTTCATTAGGGAGGACGAGCGGCGGAGAGCGTCGTTGCTTCAGCTGTGGACAGTTTGGACACATGAAGATGCAGTGTCCCTCATCAGGCAGAGAGGAGTCAGCGTAGCGACCGCAACAATCGCACCCTGGACAGGCACCCTAGTTCCGGCGGCGCCAGATGCAGCAATCGAGACACCCATGACCAGCCACGAGTGCGCCAGCACCTATGCAACAGCAGAGGCCTGCTCAGCAGGTGACCCTCCCTCCACCACCACCGAGGCAGGGACCCCGGACTGCACATGGCAGAGCTTATTCCATCACAGATCGCTGATCTGAGGGACTCCATCCCGGTCGGGAGACCGTTCTGGGTACGTGCCTGCATTATCATTTATGGGCATCGTTTCTGTTTGATACTGGTGCATCACACTCCTTCATTTCTGCTTCCCTTGTTGAGTCACTAGGACTGAGAGTAGAGTCCTTGGCTAGACCCTTATGCCTTGACACCCATGTTACTGGAGACATAGTTTTGAGTAGTGTATGTCATTCTTATGAGATCAGAGTAGCTGACCACCCTTTTGTTGGTGATTTGCTTGTGTTGAACATGACGGCATTCGACGTTATTTTGGGGATGGACTTGTTTTCGAGGTACGAGGCGACCATTGACTGTTGTCGGCGACAGGTGACGGTGCGCTCGGGCGACACGACTGTCACATGTGTGTTGGGCAGCAAGAGGGGAGTTTTACTCTCAGTGTTATTTGTGGGAGACGAGGTTCCGACTGAGCAGAGTCGAGAGTTGTTGAGGATAGTGTGCGAGTTCCCGGATGTGTTTCCGGTGGAGTTATCGGGATTATCGCCTAAGAGCGAGGTTGAGTTCGGGATTGATCTGGTACCTGGTACGGCGCCGATCTCGATGGCACCGTACAGGTTTGCACCAGCTGAGTTGACAGAGTTGAAACGACAGCTCGAGGACCTTCGAGCGAAGGGGTTTATCCGACCGAGCACCTCACCGTGGGGAGCACCCGCCCTCTACGTGAAGAAGAAGGGTGGAGCGCTGAGGATGTGCATTCGGAAGTTGAACCGGGTTACGGTGAAGAACCGCTACCCGATGCCGAGGATTGATGACATGTTCTACCAGTTGAGAGGGGCAAAGGTTTTTTCGAAGATCGACTTGCGATCAGGGTACTATCAGCTGAGGGTTCGAGATGAGGATGTGGCAAAGACCACCTTCCGCACGCGGTACGGTCATTATGAGTTCTTGGTAATGCCATTCGGGTTGACGAACGCACCCGCAGTGTTCATGGACTTGATGACTGGTATCTTCCGACCCTACTTAGATCAGTTTGTGGTCGTGTTTGTGGACGACATTCTGATTTACCCGCCGAGTGAGGAGGCGCACGAGGAGCACCTGAGGACTGTTTTGACTCTACTCCGCACTCATCGTTTATATGGTAACTTGGAGAAGTGCGAGTTCTGGCTCACTAAGGTGAAGTTCATCGGACATGTTGTGTCCCGGGAAGGTATTTTGGTCGATCCGGCGAAGATCGAAGCAGTATCGATATGGGCGAGGTCCACGAGTGTGTTCGAGATCCGCAGCTTTCTAGGGTTGGCAGGTTACTACCGGAGGTTCGTCAAGGACTTCTCGCGCTTGGCAGCGCCGATGACTGCCTTGACACGCAAGGGAGTCGCCTTCGTGTGGAATGACAAGTGTGAGGATGCTTTCACTGAGTTGAAGACTCGACTGACCACCGCTCTGATTTTGATAGTGCCGGAGCGAGGTATGGGTACGATGTCTACTGTGACGCGTCCGGTGAAGGACTTGGTTGCGTGCTGATGCAGGCGGGAAAGGTAGTTGCTTATGGCTCACGACAGTTGAAGAATCACGAGCGTAACTACCCTACCCACGATTTGGAGTTGGCAGTCGTTGTGTTTGCTCTGAAGAGTTTGAGGCATTACTTTTATGGCGAGAAGTTTCGGGTGTTCTTTGACCACAAGAGTCTCAAGTACATCTTCTCCCAAAAGGATGTGAACATGCGCCAGCGACGGTGGATGGAGCTACTGAGGAGTATGACTTTGAGGTACACTATCACCAGGCAAGGCGAACGTGGTCGTCGATGCTCTGAGTAGGAGATCATTTCTCTTTCTAGCCATCATAGTAGTCCGAGAGTGGGACATGATGGGAGAATTGGCTGCATTTGGGCTCGATTTAGAGGAGATCACCGGTAACGTGGCTACGTGTTCATTAGTGGCTCAACCCACGTTGATTGCACGGGTGCTAGAGGCACAGTCAGATGATGCCGAGACGGTTGAGATCAGAGAGAGGGTGATCAGTGGTACCGATATAGAGGGCTGGGAGTACAGTGTTGACCGGGGGTCATGGTGTCACGGAGTGCTATTCGTACCGCAGAGTTGTAGAGAGGCTGTAATGAGGGAGTCGCATCATTCCTGTCTTACGGTGCATCCGGGTGGCATTAAGATGTACCGGGATATTAGGCGACTGTTTTGGTGAAGCGGTATGAAGAGAGCAGTGGCAGAGTTTGTGTCGAGGTGCCTCACTTGTCATCAAGTGAAGGCTGAGTATCAGCGCCCTGTAGGACTATTACAGCCGTTGCCAGTAGCGGAGTGGAAGTAGGAGCATGTCACGATGGACTTTGTTTGCGGACTACCGAGATCCCCGAGAGGACACGATGCCATATGGGTAGTGGTTGATCGGTTGACGAAGTCGGCTCATTTCCTAGCCATGAGGATGACAGATACAGTGGATGCACTGAGTCAATTGTATATCCGTGAGATTATCCGACTTCATGGAGTTCCAGTGTCGGTAGTATCCGATAGAGATCCCCGCTTCACTTCGAGATTTTGGGAGTGCCTGCAGAGAGAGTTAGGGACTGAGGTCCTACTGAGTACAATATATCATCCGCAGACCGACGGTCAGTCGGAGCGTACGATTCAGATTTTGGTGAACATGCTTCGATCGTGTGTGTTGGACTTCGGTGGATCTTGGGAGGAGCACCTACCTTTGGCCGAGTTTGCCTACAACAACAGCTTCCAGGCCAGTATTGGGATGACACCCTTTGAGGCGTTGTATGGTAGGCCGTGTCGATCGCCCGTGTGTTGGGCCGAGGTATGAGATAGGAGCTTGTTGGGATCGGAGATGGTCCGAGAGACGACCGAGAAGGTCGCACTGATACGAGATCGGTTAAAGACCGCACAGAGCCGACAAAAGAGTTACGCTGATAGGCGACACCGATCTCTGGAGTTCACCGTAGGTGACCATGTGTTTTTGAAGGTGAGCCCGAAGAATGGGCTAGTACGGTTCATCCGTGGCGGAGGCAAATTGGCCCCGCGGTTTATTGGACCCTTCGAGAACCTAGAGAGAGTTGGAGTAGTGGCGTACCGACTCACGTTACCACCGCAGCTTGGGAACGTCCACAACGTCTTCCCCGTTTCCCAACTGTGGAAGTACAACGCGGATCCCTCCCACGTTATTGAGTGGACGGACATCGAGGTAGCTGATGATGTCTTGTATGAGGAGCGGCCCGTCAGGATTGTGGATACGGGGGAGAAGGTCTTGCGTGACAAGACTAATCCTCTAGTACGAGTGTAGTGGAAGCACCAGGGAGCTGAGTCGACCTGGGAGCGCGAGGATGAGATCCGGGCGAAGTATCCCCACCTGTTCGACCCTTGAGGTACGTCCGTTTTAATTTCAGGGACGAAATTCCTTTAAGGGGGTAGACTGTAAAGACCGGAGAATTTATTAATTTAAATTTTTGTTGGATCGTCGAGGGTTGGAGAACGAGTTGAATTTTGGATCGAATTAAAAAAAATCAAAAAAAGAATGGGAAAGGAACATTGGGCCAGGCCAACCAGGCCTAGTAAACTGAACCAGGCCAAGCTGAGAGAAGCCCAAACCCATTTTCTCCCTAACCCTAGCATCGTTGCAACGCCTCCTCACTTTCCACGCACGCAAACCGAGGTCTCTCTCTCCTTCGCTCTCTCGCTCGTTCTTCTTCGATCCTTCTCCCTCTCGCGAACCAGACGCCGCCGTTCACAACTCCGACCTCCCTTCGCCTTCTCCTCCTTCTTCCTCGACCCTTCCTCGCCAGCAAACACCACCAGAACCCACGAACCCCTCTTCCCCTCCCTTCTTCTTCCTCGAATTGCAACGAACCAACACTGCCGACCTCGCTTCGAACCTCGTCGTGCCTTCAACGGACCAAATCAGTGACAGTGAGTCACTTTCCTGACCTGCTTCACCTCCCCGTCCAACCCTTTCCCTGAAAAAAGCTCGCACGCGAGCTATTGTAGCCGAGCTTGGATGGAGAAGCTTCGCCGGAACCCTCGAGTTCCAAATCTGGGGTTTTCGCGCCGGTGAAGCTTTCTCGCCGTCAATCTAGACGGAAAGGTTCTGGAGTTCACACCATCAACTTCCCCTCATCATTCTGAGCCCCTGACACCCCTCGCCATTGTCAAGAGCTCACTTCGAGCTCACTTGACGCCGCCGCCGCCGTCGGAGTGGAACTAGACAGAAACTGAACCCTAGCCTCGTCTCTAACGAGCCTTGGGCTTGGGCCAAGACGAAACAGGCATCGGGCATGGACGCAGTTTGGGCCTCGGGCTTGAACCTGGTTCGGGCCTCGGGCCTGGACTGGATTTGGGTCCGGGTCCGGACTCAGGTCTGAATCCGGGTCTGGGTTGGGCTCGAGTCAGGTCCGGGTCTGATGAGGACATCGAAGCTATTAGCAACATTCCTATTATGCGATCAGCACCGGACGTCGAAGCTATTAGTAATTTGTCCGAGCCCGAAGAAGAAGCTATCAGCAACATTCCCATTATGCGATCAGTACCAAGGACAAGATCAGGCACCAAAGCATTACATGAAGAATTCAACAAGAAAGTGGAGAATTTAATAGAGCATGGGGAACTCCAAGAAGACGTGATCACCAAGGCAAATCAAGAAGGCATTCAAGAACAGTTCAAGACTTCAACAAATCTGTTTTTGCCTCTACTTCAAGGAATTAATGAAGCCAACATATTCATCATTTGCAAAGGAGATTCAGCCCCTCAATCTACTCAAGAACATTAAATAGCCAAGGTATGCATTTAAATTCAGATTATTAATGAGTTACTTTTGCTGTTTTGCAGATTCAAAGCCTTTAGTTATTCAAGAGTCATTTAGCTTTAATTAGAGTCAAATGTAATCAATTTTAGACCCTTGAAGGTCACTTGCTGCTGGACTATTTAATAAAGTCCCTTCTCAGCATGTATCATCCAAGTTTTATGAAATAAAAATTCGAGTTTTCTTCTGGGAAGAATCTATCACATTCAACATTCTTGTGTGCGAAGCCTTGAACTTGTTTGTTCGACTTATCACAGACTTTCCATAATCTGTGTGGCGTCATTCAATCCACCATCTATCCTCCTAGTTACTTCGATTCTTCAAAAAGTGTTGTACGACCATTTGAAGCAATCTCCATCATCGACTCCATCTTCATCCATTGGAACCTTAGAAAGTGTTGTACGACCAGCTAAGGTTCTCCATCCACCACCATGTTCTTGTATCATCTGGTATCAAAGCTAAACGCTCCAAATCAGGTTTTATCTATCCTTTATTTTATGAATCTCGTTTTTAATCATTTGCTGCTGTTCTAGTTTCAAAAAAGAAGAAGAAGTTTTGAGCAGAACTCAAATCTGTCCAGATTTGTTGTTCTTAGTTTGTTGTCTCATCAATTTCGTTTTATTGCCTTTTCAACTTCCTTTGCACTTGATTTGTTTGTTTGTGAGAAACATCAAATTTTAGGACTATGGAAGAACAAGGGGATGTAAACATGGCTCAGATTCTTGCTGCCATCCAAGACCTTGGAAATCGATTGACAAGAATTGAACAGCCACTACCACCAGCACGTAGAAATCCCATTCGAAATGTGAATGTTTCAAGAATGAATCAAAATGAAGATGAACCAGATTCTGAAGATGATGACCAACCAGATCTTTATCAAAACCCAAGGCCAAGGAGACAATACAATTATGATCGAGGCTGAGAAGAGGATGCTAGGTATGGAAACAAAGATATCAAGCTCAATGCTCCAACTTTTTCAGGGAAGGTCAATCCAGAAGCTTATCTTGATTGGGAGAGACGTATGGAGTATATATTTGAATACTACAACTACTCAGAGCAAAGGAAAGTTTCCCTAGCTGCTGCCCAACTTACTGAAGGTGCTTTGGCTTGGTGGGACAGAGATGTGTCCGAGAGGAGGAGGCATAGGCACTGTCAGATTGCAACTTGGGAGGACATGAGGTTCATCATGAGGAAGAGATATGTTCCCACCTATTATTACCGAAGCCTACAACAAAAATTCAGAAAGCTCTCTCAAGGGAATAAATCAGTGGAAGAATATTTTGAAGAGTTCGAAAAATTGAGGAACATGTTAGAATCTGAAGATTCAGAGGAGTCTCTCATGGCTCAATTTCTAGATGGTCTTCATGATAGAATTGCTAGAAAGGTGGAAAGACAAACCTACCATGATTTGGAAGAATTGTTGCACCTTGCTACACAAGCTGAACAACACATTAAGAGGAAGACAACTTCTACTAATCGAAACAAGAATTCTTGGGCATCCCAACCACCAAAAATGTTAGACAAAGGAAAGCTTGATGAGATGCACCAAAGATTCAAGGGAAAGCTACCAGAATCATCAAAAGGAAGCAAACCAGAGCAAGGTAAGGATTTAATTCAAAGAACTCGTGACATTACTTGTTTTAAATGTCAGGGAAAAGGACACTATGCAGGAGAATGCCCAAACCAGCGAGTTATGATTCTCAAGGCTAATGGAGAATATGAGTCTCAAGATGAGGAAGAAGAAAGAGTAGACTCCGAAGAGGATATTATTGAATATGCAGAATCTGGAGAGCTACTAGTCATAAGGAGAGCTCTAAGCTCACTCTTTGATCCCGAGACTATTCAGCGAGAAAACATCTTTCACTCGCGATGCAACATAAATTCTAAGGTATGTAGCTTGATTATTGATGGAGGTTCATGTACTAACGTGGTCAGCAAGTATTTGGTTGATAAGCTAGGTCTCCAAAAGACAAAGCATCCTCGACCATACCGGCTGAAATGGCTCAATGATGCATCCGAGCTCAAGATCTCCGAGCAAGTCACTATACCTTTCAACTTAGGCAAATATGCAGATCAAGTTGTGTATGATGTAGTTCCTATGTAAGCTGGTCACCTTCTTTTAGGACGACCATGGCAGTTTGACAAAGAAACTCTACACAATGGAAGGACCAACTACTACTCTTTCACTCACAACAACAAGAAGCACACTTTGGCTCCTCTTACTCCACAAGAAGTGCATGAAATGCAAATATCTATGTCCAAAGGAGCTAAGTTAGACAAAACCAACCTTTATATTACACCTTCTACTGTTTTGAAATCTCTTGATTCATCAAATAAGGTGCTACTGATGATCTTTAAGGAAGGTTTGTTTTCAGGTCAAGAAGAGCGTGAATTGTCTCCCGAGATGCTTGAACTACTAGAAAAATTCAAAGAGGTGTTTCCCGAGGAGATACCACCAGGTCTGCCACCAATAAGAGGAATTGAGCACCAAATTGATCTTGTTCCGGGCGTACCATTGCCAAACCGACCAGCTTATAGAGTTAATCCCAAAGAGGCTCAAGAGCTAGAAAAGCAAGTTCAAGATCTCATGTCAAAAGGTTATATTCGTGAAAGTCTTAGCCCATGTGCAGTACCTGTCCTTCTAGTGCCTAAGAAAGATGGAACATGGAGGATGTGTGTTGATTGTCGAGCCATCAACAATATCACCGTCAAGTATAGGCATCCAATTCCGAGGCTTGATGATATGTTAGACGAGCTAAATGGAGCTACAATATTCTCTAAGATTGATTTGAGGAGTGGCTACCATCAAGTCAGAATGAAGGAAGGAGATGAATGGAAAACAGCGTTTAAAACAAAGCAAGGTTTATATGAGTGGCTGGTCATGCCATTTGGACTCACAAACGCTCCAAGTACATTCATGAGACTCATGAATCATGTCTTACGGGCATACATCAGTAAGTTTGTGGTAGTATATTTCGATGATATATTGGTTTATAGTTCTAACCTTGCAGATCATTTAAACCACATCGAACAAGTTTTAGAGACACTACGAGCTGAAAATCTCTATGCAAATCTTAAGAAATGCTCATTTTGCACTGATCAAGTTGTGTTTTTAGGATTTGTTGTAAGCTCGCAGGGATTGAAGGTTGATGAGGAGAAAATCAAAGCCATTCAAGATTGGCCTACACCAACCACCATTGGACATGTTAGAAGCTTCCATGGACTGGCCAGCTTCTATAGAAGATTTGTGAAGGATTTTAGCACCATTGATGCACCTTTGACCGCTGTGATTAAAAAGAATGTGGAGTTTAAATGGGGTCAAGCACAAGAGGAAGCATTCCAAAAGCTCAAAGATAGCCTTACACATGCACCTGTTCTGGTATTACCTAAGTTTGATAACACATTTGAAATTGAATGTGATGCTTCAGGTACAGGTATAGGCGATGTCCTAACTCAAGGGGGAAAACCAATAGCATATTTTAGTGAGAAACTCAATGGAGCAGCCCTCAATTACCCTACTTATGACAAAGAACTCTATGCTTTGGTAAGATCTCTTGAAACTTGGCAACATTATCTATTATCCAAAGTGTTTGTTATTCATACAGATCATGAGACCCTCAAGCACCTAAGAGGACAGACCACTCTTAAGAAAAGACATGCGAAGTGGCTTGAGTTTATAGAGACTTTTCCATATGTGATCAAGTACAAGAAAGGCAAGGAAAACGTCGTAGCTGATGCACTATCAAGGAGACATGCTCTAATTTGCACAATGGAGGCAAAAATCATGGGATTTGAGCGTATCAAGAGTTTATATGAAACTGATCCAGATTTCAAAGAAGCTTTCAAGGAGACAAGCAAAGCTGCGTATGGATCATTTTATCAACAAGATGGATTCTTATTCAAGGATAGAAGGCTTTGCATACCACAATGATCTATGAGAGATTTTTTGATCAGAGAAGCACATGGAGGAGGGCTTATGGGACACTTTGGTCGAGACAAAACTCTAAGTGTGCTTATGGATCATTTCTTTTGGCCGCATTTAAAGAGAGATGTGGAGAGGTTATGTGCTAAATGCATCACTTGCTTAAAAGAAAAATCCAGGTCACATCCTAATGGTTTATATATGCCTTTGCTTATTCCTAACCTACCATGGGTAGACATTTCTATGGACTTTGTTTTAGGTCTGCCAAAGATCAACCACAAGGACTCCATTTTTGTGGTAGTGGACAGTTTCTCCAAAATGGCTCATTTCATCCCATGCAACAAGACTAATGATGCTACTCAAATTGCTGATCTCTTTTTCAAAGAAGTAGTACGTTTGCATGGATTTCCATGGACAATTGTATCAGATCGTGACACCAAATTTCTAGCTCATTTTTGGAAAACTTTATGGAGAAAGTTGGGAACAAAGCTGCTCTTCTCAACTACATGTCATCCACAAACAGATGGCCAAACTGAGGTAGTAAATCGGACTCTTTCAACATTGTTGAGAGCTACGGTGGGTAAGAATTTAAAGCATTGGTTATCTTGTTTACCATTTATTGAGTTTGCTTACAATCATGCCAAACATTCTGCTACTAAATTCTCTCCTTTTGAAATTGTTTATGGCTTTAACCCTACTACTCCTTTAGATCTTGTATCTTTGCCTCAAGGTGTTATTTCTAGTGAAGGAGAAAGTAGAGCAGATTTTATCAAGAAACTCCATCAAAAGGCCAAAGAAAATATGGAGAAAAGGACCGAGAAATACAAGCAATAAGCTGATAAACGTCGAAAAGATATCAGTTTTGAACCAGGAGACTTGGTATGGGTACACATGAGAAAGGAAAGGTTCCCAAATCAAAGAAAATCCAAGCTCTCACCAAGGGGAGATGGACCATTTCGAGTGTTAGAGAAAATCAACAACAACGCTTACAAGCTTGAGCTTCCAAGTGAGTTAAACATTTCTCCAACTTTCAATATTACTGATTTGGCTCCCTATCATGCAGATGAATCAGTTCTAAGGTCAGAACCTTGTCAAGGGGGAGGGAATGATGAGGACATCGAAGCTATTAGCAACATTCCTATTATGCGATCAGCACCGGACGTCGAAGCTATTAGTAATTTGTCCGAGCCCGAAGAAGAAGCTATCAGCAACATTCCCATTATGCGATCAGTACCAAGGACAAGATCAGGCACCAAAGCATTACATGAAGAATTCAACAAGAAAGTGGAGAATTTAATAGAGCATGGGGAACTCCAAGAAGACGTGATCACCAAGGCAAATCAAGAAGGCATTCAAGAACAGTTCAAGACTTCAACAAATCTGTTTTTGCCTCTACTTCAAGGAATTAATGAAGCCAACATATTCATCATTTCCAAAGGAGATTCAGCCCCTCAATCTACTCAAGAACATTAAATAGCCAAGGTATGCATTTAAATTCAGATTATTAATGAGTTACTTTTGCTGTTTTGCAGATTCAAAGCCTTTAGTTATTCAAGAGTCATTTAGCTTTAATTAGAGTCAAATGTAATCAATTTTAGACCCTTGAAGGTCACTTGCTACTGGACTATTTAATAAAGTCCTTTCTCAGCATGTATCATCCAAGTTTTATGAAATAAAAATTCGAGTTTTCTTCTGGGAAGAATCTATCACATTCAACCTTCTTGTGTGCGAAGCCTTGAACTTGTTTGTTCGACTTATCACAGACTTTCCATAATCTGTGTGGCGTCATTCAATCCACCATCTATCCTCCTAGTTACTTCGATTCTTCAAAAAGTGTTGTACGACCATTTGAAGCAATCTCCATCATCGACTTCATCTTCATCCATTGGAACCTTAGAAAGTGTTGTACGACCAGCTAAGGTTCTCCATCCACCCCCACGTTCCTGTATCAGGGTCTGAGATCTGGACCGGGTCAAATTCGGGTCCAGGTTTCGGACTCGGGTCGAATTCGGGTCCGGGTTTCGGACTCGGGTCGGATCCGGGTCCAGACAGCTAATTAATATAATTAATTAAATAATTGGAATAAAATAAGTTAAATTCAAGGACTTATCGGACAAATGAAAGGACTTATCTGATAACAAATTAGAGGACCGTTCGGACTGGACCAGGACTGATGACCGTCCCTTTTTGTGTTAAAACCAGGCTTTTACGCCGAGCACGGAGAAGACTGGAATAGGCCCGGACGTCAGCAGCTAGGCGATCCAGATAGAGACTGAGAGGTATGGAATACCTCGGAACCTTATTTAATTATGGACGCACTAGAATGCATATAAGGAAACCTAATAACTGGATAAATAACTAGTATGCATGTAGGATGTGATTAACTAGAGTAGCCTTACAAACTGCGAACGACCTACGAGCCTTGTCGTGCCGTAGGTGTTGGTATGTCGTGCTGGTAGAATCAGGCCATGTCGCGCCTGTAGGACTGTCTGATTATTGTGTTTGATCGTGAAATCTGTATTGTTGAACGGTTAATAAATAACGAACATGAAAACGAGCAGAGGAGAACTTAGAGATGCATATTAGTGACTTGATTGGATGATTCTGTTTATTTAATATGTTGAATTGTGGGCATTAGGGGATGGATACCGGTTAATCCGGTGAGGTTACCACGTTGAGTGTGGTGTCGGTAAGTGATGGTAAGTGCGTGACGGTTACGGGAATAAATTTGAGAATGTGATTGTGATTGTGGTTGTGATTGTGGTACTGCGGTTACATGAGAAAGGTGGCTTCCCTACCTTCCGACCTTGAGTTGGTAAAACGATGTGTCCCGCGAAGAGGTGGTTTCCCTACCTTCCGACTAGCACTCGATAAAACGATGTGTTCCGCGATGAGGTTGTACCGCGAAGAGGCTGGGCCTATGTTCCGCGATGAGGTCGACCTCCTCTCCCGACTTTGTGTTGGGGAAAGTTGCGTGTGGCTTCGCCGGGCCGAGCGAGTTGCTCCCGAAACTGTTCATGTGTGTGAATTGGTTGTGTTGGTAATGCCTTGTATTTGAATGAGTGTTGTTGTGTGTTTGTGGCTATGAGTGTTTTTCCTCGTTGTTCCTTCGTTGTTGCCTCGGTATGGCTTTTAGTGTTGAGTTCGAAGTTGGAGATTGTTTTCTGTTGAGCGTAAGGGTAAACGGGGTTTGTCTTTAAAATGGTTCAATTGTCGCATCGTTTTGTCAACCCTTTGATTAAACTTTGAACCCTGGAAAGACGTTCCTGTAAATCTGTAATGTTGTGGTTTTCTTAGCTTTTCCCTACTGAGCGTCTAGCTCACCCCTTACGGTGTTTTCTACAGGTATTAGCTTTGATTTGGAGTAGAGGACATCGTGGAGCATGGGGCTAGCGAGAGTCGTGGTTTTTATTTTATTTATTAGAGACGTACGTTGTATTTTCAGACTTATAACTGACTCGTTTTGGCCTTATTATTGTTGGATATTGGAGTAACTTTTACACCCTTACATCTCTTAAATCACTTTTACTCTATTTTCACTTATTTCACTAAGTCACGTCTCGGGTTCGGTAAATACCGGATTTGGGGCGTGACAACAATCAAGTATGGGACTTGGTTGACGCAACCAGTAACTTAAAAACCATTGGTTTCAAGTGGTTCTTCAAGAATAAAACTGACATAGACGGAAAAGTGCACACTTATAAGGCAAGACTTGTTCCAAAGGTATATAGGCAAACTCATGGTATGGAATATGACTAAACCTTTTCTCTAGCTACAATGGTCAATTCCATTAGGATCCATCTAGCCATAGCCGCATATTATGACTATGAGATATGAAAGATGGATGTCAAAACCTCTTTCCTAAACGGAAAGTTATTCGAGGATGTGAACATGACATAACCCGAGGGTTTTGTTGATCCTAAAGGAGAGACCAATGTATGCATGCTTCTAAGATCCATTTATGTATTAAAGCAAGCATCTCGATTGGAACATTCACTTTCATGAAACAGTTAGACAGTTTGGCTTCATTAAGAACGAATCCTAATCTTGTGTATACAAAAAGGTTAGTAGGAGAAGTATCATATTCCTGATCATGTATACGGATGACACACTCCTCATTTGAAATGACTAACCTAGCCTGAATGACGTTAAGTCATG
The DNA here is from genome assembly GCA_963921825.1 of Erodium maritimum. Lineage (NCBI taxonomy): Eukaryota > Viridiplantae > Streptophyta > Magnoliopsida > Geraniales > Geraniaceae > Erodium > Erodium maritimum. The sequence goes on along the minus strand of OY997595.1, from coordinate 44,997,141 downwards.
ACTTAGTAAAAAAATCAATGAAGGACCTAAGAGAAGATGTCAATATCTTGGGCATCAAGATCCATAGAGATAGACCGAGAAAGCTACTAGGTTTGAGCTAGAGCACTTATATCGATAAGGTGATATCTAGGTTTGGATTACAAGACTCTAATGTAAGAACTTCATTTGATCATACAAAACGATATAATCACATAAATGCGGAATTAGGATCACTTACCTCCAGACATTGTTTTCCTTGGAGAAGAAACTTTGAAGATTCAAATCCTTGATCTTCCAAGTACTTGCACCCTTATTTCTCTCACTCTCAGAATGGTGTATGAGTGACGTAAATGAGAATTGTATGTGGACTTGGGAACAAAGGCATTTATTTATACCACTCTGACTTGCCCATCAAAGGTCATGAATGAAATGAACCCAACTTTCTGTCGTCGTCGTCAAAGACTTGCATGGTCGTGGCCTTGGAGTCGCCGGTGGTCTTCCTTTCGCCCTTGTTGTATTCCTCTCTATCCTATTGAGCCACATCGAGCTTGTTCACCCCTCTGCCCGTGCCTTGCCCAATACCTCCTCGATCCCCTTTGTCTTGTTCCCAATCGGAGGTCCAAATGTTCTATCGTTAATCAGACTGTTTTCAATCTCAATCGGATGAGGTATCTTTTGTTCTATTCTAGGAATCAAGATCGTACGAGGGTCGATGAGCTCGTTTTAGTGGTGTCCGGTGTTTTTTTGTATTGGTGCTCATGTCATATCTATGGCCCGATTTGTAGTTGTCGGGTTCGGTTGATTGACAATGGTTGTATACTCCATGGTAGCCGTAGATTGGTTGGTGATCAGTTGATGGCATGAACTTGGTCCAAGGTGAGGAGGTATTTTCGCTTGTTGGTGGATCAGTGGGTTGAGTTTAAGAGGGAGTGTTGTTGTGTAATGTTCTTTGGCTTGCCTAACACGAGGTTGTTTCAATCAAGACTAGTGGGTGGCTTGTTTGGTTCAAGTGAGGCTCAGTTTGGTTTGGTTTTCGGCAGTGTATGGATTGGTTTATGTCCTTCCTCCACTGCCTCAATGTCCAAGACTTTGTCTCTACCTCTGATTGGCGCCCTCTCATTGGATCGGTCCTCTACCATCGTACGTAGTACTGCAGGCCTTGGCATTCTGGCCATGTGAATGGTGTGATGGCCTCTTTGGGGTCTGGTAGTCCTTCGGGAAATTTGCTCCTTTGTGTTTATCTCATTCGTTCTTTTGTTTCTCAACCGGGTCTAATTGGGGTCACTCGGTGTGGTAAGTCGATAGGTGTTTTGTCCTATGTCTTTGTTCGAAGACGGATATATTGTAAACAAGGGTTGTAGGGTTTCTTGGTAGTAGTGGTGGTGGTGGTTGCTGTTGGAGGCTATGAAGGGTTGTGTAGAAGATCTTTGGATTGATGTTTACTAGGTTGTCGGGCTTATTGTTGCCTTGGTTTGGACTTGACCTTTTTGTGTTTTGGGCTTTTGTAATATTTGTTTATATTTTTCTAGTTTTCTCAGGTTTGATCTTCATTTTATGAGTTTTAGATCACTTGTAACCTTGTAATTTCTCTTAAATTTCAAGGCTCAAATAAAATCATCGCTTATAAAAAAATCATGAATGAAGAGGCATGATGGTTGGTATTGTTTATTTCAAATAACCATATTGATTACCTTATATATCAATTAATGGGAAAAACTTACATTATCCCACTTGATCAATAACAATGTCAAAATGCCAAATAGTAAGAAACCAAGCACATGAATCATGGCGGTATGTACTCTAATATAAATGAGTAGTACCTCCCATGTATCACAATGCATATGCTTCTCATACTTTATGAATAAACTCAATGTTCATTCTTGATCCAAACATAATCGAAGATTTCATGATTAACCAACTTAATCATATACCTAATTTCTACACATTTATAAATAGTAATCATCATTATAACAAGAGTTTCAAAAGACGAACATCGTTCCAATAACGAAAAGTTTACCTTTGGGAACCATGTCCTTAGTTATAGGATCTGATATTATCAAGTCGTTATTGATATGCTCAATGATAATTGTCTTGTCTTTCACCGGCTCTCTTATGGCTAAATACTTGATGTCAATATGCTTACTTTGACTTCCACTTTTATTATTCTTAACCATAAAGACAATAGTTGAATGGTTGAAATACAACTTCAAAGGCCTGCTAATAGAATTCATTATTCTAATCTTGGAAATGAAACTCTTAAGCCATACACCGTGAGAAGTAGCCTCGAAACAAGACACGAACTCGGCTTCCATAGGATCGAAAGATTGACACGCAAACATTATCGTTCCCAAAAACTTAAAAACCTTGGTAAACACAACATACACAGAACTAAAGAAAGGGATACTTGCACTCTGCACCAACGTCACTGATCACCTGACATAGCTGAAGCTCCAACCAAGGATAGAATATTGAACTAGTTATTAAACCATTTCCAGCTAGTTTCTCTAAGCATCGATGCAAATAAAATGTCAGCACAAATTAAAACATACATATTATCACTCAAACGACGAGCATCAATGCCTTTAGCCCTAAAAGCCAAAATTTCTTCCATAACAGATTTAATCCATGGACCTTGTCATAGAGAAACTATGACGTTGTTTTCTAACAAAGAAACCACCTCTGGCTGGCAGTCTATAGGCCCAGGCTGTGTTGCACGAAAAAAAAACGTTGAACCTCAATTTTTGGTCTCCAAATGGCTTGTGTTTCGTGGTTCATCAACCCCTGAACTTTCTGATCAGTCAAAAGCCACAAAAAGTTGAAAACCTTTGACTTTAATGCCATTCTGACTATCGATCAGGGTCTCAACATACTTACGGTTTTGTGTATGGATGAAATCGAAGAACTTTCCCCTCCTAGTTGGTCGCTTAACAAAGACAACTTTTACCTATTTGACCACACTACCAAAATAAGAATAAAACCAAGCTTGATCGATGTCAAATGGGAGATTGCAAATAAAGACTTTTGTTAAACAATCACCTGAATGTGCCTTACTAGAAGGTCGTGCGTATGTATTGCCAGATGAAAATGCAATTGTAGGATTGCGAGAAACTAGCTTAATCGGATTACCAAAGCTTTATAGATCGACATTGTTCTTCAAAGTCGGCTCTAAGGAACAACCTCCCAACTCGAAACCCATTTGAATAGCAAAACAAACTAGACTAGATTGATAACCTGTGAGGATGTGTGAGAAAAACAGAGCCACCAAACGCTTCACCAGCAAACAAAGAGCATAATCGTTCTCACTGCTTTAGTCTGACCATGGTCGATTTTAGAACCCAGTCGAAACTCAAACCCAATCGAACCCGGAAATAGGGACAAAATCACCACCGATCAGAGCCCAAAAGTGCCAAGATCAAAATCACTCCAGCTTAATCTGAGACGTTTGGTTAAATATACTTATATTCTAATGAAATATGTTTGCTTTAGGAATTTTTCATGTTATGGAAACTTGGAGATTGAGTCAGATCGTGACTCTAAGGCTTGAGAAACCCTAGGGAGGCACGACTACAATGGAGGGATCAACTATAAAAAAGCAAAACGGATTTCCATTAGCTGTTGATCGCCATTTTCCATTATTCTACCGATCATTATTGGATGTCAACATCATCATCGACATCAGTCGAAGTCATTGTTGTTACAAGCGTAACTGTTGGAACTATCCCTTGTTCGCTGTTCCTTGTTCACGATTCTAGGGTACCTAAGCGTGTTGGATTAGCGTGTTAGGAGAATGGATGAAATGAACAAAGAAGAACGTATTTGTGATCAAGCTACTATTCGTAATTGAATGAGTATAGGAGTTGTGTTTGTGTGATTGATGTGTCACATCCAATCATTAAAGACAAACACCAATCCAAGACTAAAGGGCTTGAATAGTGGGATCGAGTGAGAAGCTCGGATTCAAGGGAAGCCTTGAGATAGGTTTGTCACTTTGTAATAGTAGCATAGGTTTGATCTGGAGGATCTGATAACTTGTATGTTAACTGATTACACCATAGTGAAAATCATTCCACTGGCAGAGTGCCCCTAGACGTAGGTGATGATGCACCGAACTGGGTAACAAACCTATGTGTCTTTATTGTTTTTGTTTGTTATTAATTTTTTCTCCATTATGTTCGAAAGCAAGATGTCAATCAACATGTCATAACATCTTGGACGACATCCTGCTATTGCACCTAACCATAATTTCATATAGTTTTGATAAGTTAATGGGACATTAGAGTATTCATTTGTAATAATCCTTTTTCATTTTTATAAGTTATACGAGTCTATGATAGAACCATGATATCATAGAAATATATACGAATATATGATGATATGCTATCTACAAGGCATATTCGTGATTTTCATATTAGTTTAGTTTATGTTTTTACTTTTTAATTCGTAGGTTATATAGTTTGAGATCCTACAAATTTATTTATGGATTTATGGTGATTAGAAATTATAGAAGACAAATTTGTGATTTCCATATTAGTTTGGTTTTACTTTTATACGTTATACAGATACATGATAGAACTTTGAGATCCTAAAATCCTATTTACGAATCTATGATATGAGATCCTGAAAGAGGGATATGTGGTTGATTATTTATATGTATTTCTCTATATTATTGTTATTAAGTGTCTTTATATGTTGTTAATATATTTTTAGCTCTTTCTCTATATTGCTTTTTTTAGATCTCTTTGATAGAGTTGGGATGAAATTGACTTGAAATCTAACATAAAATTTTATACTTGTTATAATGAAGAAATATTGTATATTTGATGTTAAGAACCTAAATTCATTGATATCACCCCTTAACCTAAGAATCATGAGAACTTATTTTAACCATTCATTTGATAAATGAATGTTTGAGATGCAAAGTTGATAGATTTTGACTTGTTGATTTTATATATCAAAACACCGCACACTTTATAAATAGCATGGATCAGCTCAAATTTTTTATTAAAAGAGAACACTTTCTGAGAGGAAAGCGTCTAAGGGTCAAAAGACCCAGACGCATGAAAAAAAGTAGCTTAATGGCTAAGGGTTGCTTCTAAGTCGAGTTCAATTCACCCAATACTTTTATTGCTCCGTGTTTTATCAATGGATGCATAACATTATTATCACCTGGATGCACTACATTTATCACCAAAATACATTAAGTGTCTCACTTGGATGCACAAAATGTAGCACCAAAATACCATGGAATTTATCATGTTAAGTGATAAATGTTTTGCGTATGAGTGATAAACACTACGTTTTGAGTTGATAAATGTTTTGCGTCCAGGTGATAAACATAGTTTTATGAGTTGATAAATGTTTTGCATTTGAGGATAACCTTAGTGTAATGTGGTGATCAATGTTTTGAGTTGATAAATATTTTGCATGCAAGTAATAAATGTAGTATTCCAAGTTGATAATTTTTTTGCATCCAGGTGATAACCTTAGAGTATTGTGGTGATAAATGTTTTACAAACAAGTGATAAACCTATGGTTATGAGTTGATAATTTTTAATCATTTAGGTGATAACATTCTGATTGTCAATGTGTTCGAGGATTCCTAATGTTCTCGAATGATCAGAACTTGATCCTCAACAATCATCACAATAATTTAACTCTAAAATCATAGATTGATGTGATTCATAGTTCAATATGGATCAATCAGTATCGGAACTTAGTTTATTAGTAACTATTTAAGAGAAAATGCATGAAATTATGATGAACATTTGATAAAAATCTAAAATAGAGCATGTGGATTCGGAATTCAAAGAACACAAAGAATCATTGATCTGATGTGATTCGTAGCTAAATATGGATCAATCGGTATCCAAAATGAGTTTATTAGGAATTATTCAAGAGAACACATGAAATTATGATGAATATTTGATAAAAACCTAAAGTAGAGCATGGAAATTCAGAATTCGAAGAACACGTTGAGTTGATTTTTTTTTTTATCCTGGAATTGAATCTAAGGTGATCGAAGAAAGAAGGAAGCAATGAACTACCTATTTTTCAACTTGATCAGTTGAGAAACTCGTTGATTTTGCAAAGAAATTATTGTACGATTTGTAGGTGAAAACATAACACAATGGTTGCATGAATCTATGCAGTTCTTATATTACTTGGGGAGAAATTACGTTGTTACCCTCACGAATATGAAATATGCATACGATTTGGGAGGATTGACATGTCAATCATGAGTGTTAAGTTTTTTTTGGATAGTGAAGATTGGTTCTCATGATTCTTATGTTAATGATGGTTCTCAATAAATTTCACATCTTCTTGTTAATATTATATATCTGATATAAGATTGTATATTTGTTGTTAATGTTGTACTTATGATCTGTCAAGATTTGTATTTGTTCTAACATTGTATACTTGTGAGTCTAAATAAGGAAAAAAAACGAGACAACAAAAACTATAATTGAAATTTAGGTAAAATAAATCTAAACGATTTGGGCCCAAAATAGTGAAATCATTGAGAACAAGTTCGGTCCGGATAAAGTCTGTAATTGAAGTCGAAAAACCTGGAAGAATAAAGGTATTCAGATAGGTTTCGGGTGACAATTTTTAACAACTGAATGATTCAGTCCAGGTTTTTAATGAGCTCCAGTCATGTTAACTGATCTATTAACACTCTTATCATCTATGTTTTGGGGGGATTATATATCTAGCATACCTACCCCAGGGACTAAAAAAAAAATCCTTTACCCCTTTAGTGTACCATGTCACCAAATCGTCCCAGTTTAACTCTTCCCTTCGAGATTTGAAAGCCACCACCTGGACCAAAAAAAATTTGTGCGAACATAACGTCAAGAACAACAAGCGGGAGAAGGGTTGCGTAAAGATGCTGGTGGCTGAACGTTTTAAAAATGTTAATTACGAACCAAATCAGACTTGTGAATCAATCGAATTAAGTGAGGTTGAATAAAATCAAACATCATCAGATGGTGAGCCTTTACGATTTGTACGATCAAAAGTCAAAAGCTTGTACTAATTGAGCCTTCCAGCTAGATTTTGATAGTCAGAAGCTTAAAAAACTAACATATGCCTTCTTTACTGGTCTTGACATCGATCTCATTGGATTTATCGATGTCACCCACTATGTAGCTAACCAACAACATGTGATTGGATGTGTTTGGGGCCTTGAATATGTTTGCATCCGCTCCACCTCTACCTCGTACTTTAGGATATTTAAACTCCATCGTTTTTTCCAGTGTTAAGACTCATCCACAACAACATAGCCTTCTAAGAGTTCAGTTTGGAACCTCATCTAGACCATGAGATGATTGTTTTTCGGAGCGAACAAGCAAAGTGCGCACCTTCTCAATGATGAGGAATTAAGTGACAACAACTATCAACAAGTCATTATGAAACATCGTGAACAATTTCTACAACTCATTGACATTAACAGGAGGGACTAGTTACTTGAGCTATGTATTGATTATGAGTTATAGTAAAAGTTGGAGTGTGAAAAATACCAAGAATCTAATAAATACTATGGTCATCGAGGTCGTGGGTATAACAACGATAACTTAGGTATATCATCTGAGGGACTCAAATTATTAGGTTTTTACTACCCCTTTCAACCTTGAATCGCCCTGTTTGTATAGCTGGACGATGACATGTCATTTTATAATGTATCGTCATTATCATCATGAGCAATCAGGTCAAATTGAAATGCATAGGGTGAGATGTGATGAAAAGGCATAGCCATCTTTTTCTCTTCTTTTTTTTTTCCTCTCCGGCAAAAATCGACGGTTCGCGTCACTTGAGGTCCCCGAATTGCTTCAACGCTCTACCGCTGGACCTTGGATGTGACGAGTTGACTGCAGTGTATCAACGTTCCACATAGTCGTTGAGGTCCCCGAATTGCTTCAACGCTCTACCGCTAAACGAAACTCCAAACTCACTCATTGACGACAAAATCGTAAGGACAACACTAATCATCCAACACTCTGTTCCACGAGTCTAACGGAAACCAACACTTTTACTGGCAATGTTGTTGGGAAACAACTCAACCCAAGATCACCTCAATTGATTGATGTTGTTTGGAAACAACTCAACCCAAGGTCACCTAAATTGATTTGATTGAGACGCAAGATAAGTTAGATGACACGTGAAAGATAGAGATATATATACAAAAGAAAAAGAAACAGCAAGGAATAAGATGGGTCTATGTCTATCTGGTACCTTACCACCAACTTGACTTGACAGACTTGCGGGCTGTTTAGGAAGAATCAAAAGATCATCGCCTCTGCTAAGCCTTTATCCTCTTCTCTCATACTCTTCCTTTGCTGCTCCCACTCCTTCTCTTCCTCAGCTCTCCTCAGGTATCGTTTCCATCGATTTCGACTTTTGTTAGTGATCGGAGATACAAGCTAGCATTTTTATCCTTCCCCTTTTGGAAGTAGCTACTATTTTGCAAAACCCAAATCTCAATTTGAAATTGTTTTTTGAGATGGCTAGCAAGAGAATCCAGAAGGAGCTTCAGGATTTGCAGAGAGACCCTCCGGTGTCGTGCAGTGCAGGGCCGGTGGGAGAGGACCTCTTCCACTGGCAGGCCACCATCATGGGTCCCTCCGACAGCCCCTATGCCGGCGGCGTCTTCTTTATCATCATCCATTTCCCTGCTGACTACCCTTTTAAGCCTCCCAAGGTTCATTTCCAGACCAAGGTACCGTACCTACAATGTAATTCAATTTGTAGACCCTTTGCATTAGCATAGAGTGCATAAATAAGAGTTATTTTCACTAAATTAAAGCTATTCGTTTCCCTATCTTTTGCATAAACATATGTGATGCTTCCTAACAACCTTAACTAGCTCAAATTCGATGATGATGCGCATACAACTTGCTTTGGTTCTAAGTGAATCTGAGAGGTTCATAGGGATACAGTGAGGAATCACTGAATATCAAGTAACCTTCAGATATCAACCTCTGATACAAATTATGTACTCATTCCTCCTAAGAAAACTACTTTTAAGCACTATCTCCATGACTTAATGACTCGATTTAAGCATCACAATTGTTTTTCTTCTAATTTTCAGTATTGACTATCTTTGTTGAGCTAGTCATATCAAGATTGTATCATCCTAGAATTCGCATACTTGGTGTTGTGATGGTAGGCTCTTTTGCAGATTCTGCAATCACTCAGTTATTATGGGAGCAATTAAACAGGATCATTATCTATTCTGGTTGAGAAACTTGGTTCTGCTTTAAAATTACTTTTGATGCAAGCATAGTAATAAGAGTCCTATGAGTTGCTTCTTACAAGTATCTTGAAGCAGGATTGTCCATAGTCATATTTATATAAATTCCTTGAATATGACTCTTTATCCTCGTTAGTGTGTCTTAGAAACTAAGTCATCGAGAATAGTTGGTTGGTATAGGCAAGAGATATAAAATTATAGTTTAAAGATGCTAATGATAAAAAAAAGTAATTCACTTTTTTGATTCTAGGTTTATCATCCGAACATCAACTCCAATGGCAGCATATGCCTTGACATTCTCAAGGATCAATGGAGCCCGGCATTAACGGTCTCCAAAGTTCTGCTTTCAGTCTCTTCTCTTCTGACAGACGCCAACCCGGATGACCCTCTTGTTCCCGAAATCGCCCACTTGTACAAAAACCAGAGAAACAGGTATGAGGAAGTAGCAAGAGCATGGACCCAGAAATACGCCATGAATTGAAGTCATGTTGTACCTCTCCAGAAAACTTTATAATGTCAAACAATTGTCCAATAATTATATCTCTATTTAGTGTGATAAACTGCAATTTGAGCGAGTGCCTATTTGATGTGTCTGTAAACTGTAATAAGCATAATGTTATTATGCATGTTTGGTAGGCTTCTTCTCTTTCACTCTTAATCGTTTCTTGCTATAGTTCATCTATCATTTTATCCACAGCACAAACCTTGTCAAACCTTTTTTACAGGGGACCTTGAACTGAAGGGCCTAAATCTGCAGTTGAATATTGTTCAGCTTGCTCGTCATTGTTGCTTTCTTCCTCAAAATCTTGTGCAATCTGTTTGAGGACAATATCTTCCTCTTCTTGAAGTTGCTGCATGCATTCTTCAAAGGCAGCAACAAGCTCCGGGTTGAAGGCAACACTTGCGCTCTCATTTGTGGAAGAGGAAGAAGAAGAAGAAGGTAAGGCATAGCTACCAAATTTAGGGGTGACATAAGCTCCAGGTGAGTATACTTGTAGCCCATCTTTAAGGCTCCCAACATTCTGGAATTCAATAGTCTGTGGGAGTGAAAGTGATTCAAGCCCCTTTGCTACTGCTTTTCTCTTCAATCCCTTATCACCATTCACTACATGTTCTGTGCTCGAACTAGTATCTGCTCCTGTGGTTCCTGCACCTAGTCCTGAACTTGATACAACACTATTCTGAGTTGAAATTTTCTCTTCATCTCTTGACTCATCATTGGACCTGGATAGCCATAACTTTTCAAGAATTGCGTCGTATTCTTCTACTGTGTGTATGCTCCTGGCTCTCCCCCTGATCTTTACACTCGAGCTAGCTTCATCTTCCTTACAAGAGACTTCATCATATTCTGGAAACCAATGACAGCTTTTAGACCTCCTGGCTGTATCTTCAGCATCCGTGATTGGAGATGTCGATGATGACTGCACCAACCTGCTTGTTACATGTGATTGCCTCTCCTGTCCTCCATTTGCAGCTACCTCCCATGCTTCAATGTCTTGTCTAGATACTTGCACCATATCTCGTTTTGGGTAATCTGGAGTTTCTGATGTCAAACCCTCAGCCATATTATTGGCGCGGCAAACAAGTCCTAAGAACTGATCAGTTTTATTAATCAGTTCTTCGATGGAGGAAATGTTGTTGGATCTCCTCTGCAGGCTCTGGTTCAGATCTTCCCTGAAACTTATTGATTTGGACATGACTTTTGAAGTAATGCATCCCATGTTTTTTATCCTGGAATTCAAGAAACATGGAAAACATGAGACCCACAAGCACAATGTAAGTTGAGGATTTGCAGAATCAGAAACTTTCCTAGTTGGCAATGTTTGTGACACAGCACAAGACAATTAAGGTTCATATCAACTACATTGTCCAATGGTAGGTCTATTGATTACTTGAATTTAGTGCACGACTGAAAGTGTCTGTTGCAGAAAGAGTGGTAGACCAAACTCAAACTTGAAACTAATAAGATTAGGTAGCAACAAAAGACATGATATACACATTCGATACCAAAAAAACTAGATCTGTAGATCATAGGCTTAGCGTGCATATCAACTCTTCCTTAATCTCATATTTACCCGACATGAGGCTAAATGGGAAGTACCTTTTGCAATGGTGGCTTGGAGTTGGAGCTTGAACAAGAATAGTTACTGATATGATCTTGATGAATGATATGTCTGAATTAGCGGGCTAAAGGAACTGATATGATCTTCATCGTCAATTTGATATATTTGATGAAGGTCTGAACTATAAAAGCTGATCTTGATGAATGATATTTAGTTTGCTGATAGTCTATATCAAAGACAGGCAAGAGGGGGGGTTTCAAGATTTAAAGGCTAACAACTCCTGATTGACCTTTATGGCATTAAAGAAATTCTGTAATCATCAATAATGGGTGGGATTGAGCCTTAAAAAAGAATAGAAACTGTAAGGAAGGGTGGTTCTGGTTCATATTCAGACAGGACAGATGACAAGGCGGCGTAGTGGATGTGTTCTTGTCTGTCCGATGTTAAAACGAGCATCTTGAAATCATACAACTTGCTCCAAACTCCAACCACTTGTGCTTTTGATGAACTAAAATATGTGTCCCCATTACTTAGTGCTCAGCGCTCTAACCCATTAGAAAAACCTCCACAGCTCCTGATTTTCGGGGAAAAAGGAGCTCTACCTTTCCTAGGAGCTTAGCTGGTTATGCTATGATAAATTGAATCATATGCATAACAGCTTTCTCATGAAACAAAGTGCTCAACATAATCAAAAAGGGAAGTGGGGTTGATGATCTATTGCATTTACATACCTATTTGAACAAAGTGAGAGAGATCTTTGATGATTGTTCTTGAATCCAGAAAACACAGCTTGGATCTCAAAACTTGACTTTCTGCAGCAATGGCTTCTCTGCTACACAAGAGAGTCTGCAGGCTGCAGGACCTATTTGGTTGGTCAAAGATGATTTGTTTATCAAATCTCCATGATGAACTCCCTAGCAAAATACAAAGTCCAAATCTGAAATTTGTATACCTAAACCATAACATAGTAGCCAGGCCAACATAAATTATCATCACATGCAAACCATGAGTTCTACAAAACTCGTGGCAGGCTGTTGATAAAGTCAAGATCCCAACAACTTTTTTTCTTTTCTAATTGAGCCCCTTGAGAACAGAAACTTCGATATAAATGCAAATTGATGGCTGTATGGTGGTAAATTTCAATTCAAATATCAGGTAGGACTAGACATCTACATGAGGGTCAAACCAGGTCGAGCTATTTGTATAGTAATATCAAATCAAACTTCACAATTAAAAGGTCAATCTCAGTAGTATAAACATGCCCGCTCTTTTTCTGCTAGCTTTGAGAAACTTTAAAGGTTATCTCCAAAATAGCAACACCAGAAAGAGGGATTGAGAGATAGAAGTAACCAACATGGTAACAAGAACTCGTACAGCAGATCTTATTTTGCATTGATTAACACAACTGAGATTCACAATAAATAGCTAGAGTACAGTGGCATATTTCAAATGCACAGTTAACTATGATGTTTGAATTTATCATCCAAATTATTCTATCTTGTCATATAATAATAATCTGTACCATTCATGACAGATTTGATGGTAATGAACTAGTTAGTTATAGACATCCACCAGCAGCAAAGCCAATTCTTGAGTTGGTGACATCATAAGCCACCTTAAACGTCTGTTGCTGGCGATTCCCAACAATGGCAATCATTTCGGATCCGGAGGTGCTTGCAAAGGCCAAGCATGAAATACCCTTATCAGCCTCTATCAGAATGTTGGGTGGCCCGAGTTTGAGTTCTGCGCCGCCTTGGAATATCAGCTGAATCTCCGGAACCACCATGTACTTGGCACTCCCCTTGAAACAAGTGTCCAGTATGGAGTAAGGCGGGGCCTTTGTATACTTCTTGGACATGTTCTTGGCAAAAGCATCTTGCAGAGCAGTGTAGATGGGCTCGGGCAGGCGCGTGATGACGGTTCCAGAGTCTATGATGGTGGGAACCCTGTACTGTATTGCAGCAACTCCCAAGGGCTTTCCATCGACTGCAATGGACTCCATGCGCAAGTAGTAGAGGTCAGGCACTTGAGAGTTTCTGAACATGGGAGTGAAATTGTAGGCTGACGTTGCAAGAGAGGCTTTTCCGATGGACAAGAAGCCTCCAGTGCTTGCAGTGTCACCGCCTGTTGGGAGGCAGTAGGAGAAGGCGTAGCCATAGTTTTGGGAGAGCTGAGCCAACATGGAGAGGTTGTTACGGGCCAGTCCTATGATCCCAGCGGCCATCCCGAACAAGCCTTCATTGTCCTGGCCACAGCCGTAGACAAAGCCAGGCAGAGACTCTCTGGGGGAAAGGGTGAGCAAGTCTTGGCTCAAGGAGCCTATGGAGTGGGAGGCGTCACCATAACTGGCGGTGTAGGTGCAGACATCGGACATGTCACAGAGGGGGTCGTTGAGGGTGGCGTCCTCCAGCAGGGAGCACTGGGAGGAGGTGCATGAGAGGGACTTGTAGGTGGTGGAGGCGGAGGGATCGAACAAGGGATCCACCTGGTCGTGGCAGTACATGGAACAAGGCTGGCACTGGAGCCAGGAGAAAGAGCTGCCGGTGTCAACAAGCATGGAGAAGTACTTGACGGGAGTGCCCAGGCCTACTTTGGCGTAGTAATTGCCAGCGCCAATGGAGAAACCTGGTTTCAACGGGACAATGACCGATTCTGTCCCCTGGAGATCTGCCGGTTTGTGAGTCCTTGCACCCTTCCTGGATAGTCTGAATTTAAGACCCCTGACCCGTTCTTGGTCTCTTGCAAGCATATCGGATAAGTAGGCTGAAGATCTACGTAGCCTGGACCCGCGTCCATGAACATGATATAGGTCCAGAAAGATGTGGGACTGGGACTGGGACTGGTTCTTATGTGCCACATTTTCTGCAGAAACCCACTTGTCAATGTGAGCTACAAAACAGATACAGAAACATGTAATAGAGGAGGATACATACCGATACCAATAGCATGATGGGCTGTGAGTGAAGATGGTGCAAGAAGAAGAAGATAGCAGACAAGAAAATAAATCGGTCCCATCTCCTATGTGATTTGCCAGAGATCAATAGTCTCCAAGCAAGCTCATGTTCTTACTTTATGTAACCAAAAATGGAGAAAAGCAATAAGATTGAAATAGGGAAACTGCATAGCCGCCAAAGTAGGTCACCTCAAGATTGCAGTTACACTTGGCTCGCCGTAATAAATGAACCGTGACAAAATCAGAGAAGGTGGAGTGGAGCTGTCAAGAGGAACATGGTTATTGAGAGCAAAGGGCTAGATTCATTTAATGAGGTAGAGAGAGCAAGAAGCTTACATGGTTGTGGAAGCTGATAGGTTCTAATCAAAACCAAGATGCCGCAAAACTAACAGAGATCAAGATTCAACTTTCAAACTGCACCGACACAATGAGCTTTCCAGTCTCCAGCTCCAAACACAGTAAACATCTTTATCAGGATACTTGTACAAGGTAATGAAATGCACATGAAGGTTCCATCAGAAGATAAGCCAAAATTTAAACTGTAAGAGATGAAACCTTTACCTAGAACAAATATTGTCGGCAGAAAGATGGCCATTCCTGTTTTAGAGTGCAACTCACGCAAGTTTCACTAATAATGCATTCAAATAGTCATCATCAACATCATGGCTAACTAAGCACCATCTAAGACTTAATGTGATACTTTTTAACTTTAATATGTAGAATGCAACAACTTTAACATGTAGAATGCAAGAAAACAAAAGATGTTAAATGGGACAAACCTTTTCCATGAAGCACTCTTTGATAAGTCAGAACTCAATGGAGTTTGGCATCCTTATTCCTTAGACCGTCAGGACCTACCAGATGACCAAACGTACAAAAATTGATGTTGTAATGCCTCATTATAATTTAAACAAAACAAAAATACAGCACACATAAATAAATGTGTTAGTTGAAAACAAAACTTCTGCAATTCCTTGAACTACAGTATATTAGTCAATTATACTCATCTACTAATCTTAATGATCAATAGCCTGTAGTACACAACACTGTGGCAAGTTTAGCTTTAATACAAGATTTACAGACTTGCCTGACGAAGGTAGAGAGACAGACCTTACAATTATTATAACTGGCAAAAACAAATAATATAGGAAACAAAGCATCAGCGTCTAAAGGCATTGCCTTCGTTTGCTTCAGAACGACCCTGCAGATAATGTGTTCTTCGGCGGACGCTTTCCGAAATTGTAGCACTTCCCCCCTTCCCAGCACCGTACACGCTTTTATGAGCGGCATCCAAGAAATTTCTGCCACCAGATGGCTTGGCAATGGCAGCTTCACGTGCATCGTCATCCTCAGCCTTCTTCAACCGTTTCCATCTCTGCTCTTCATGCTCCTCTGCATCCATCTGCATCTCCCTTAGCCTAGCAGCTCGTTCTTCTTCTGAAAGTCTAGGAGCAACATGTCTCCTTTTATGTCGTGCTTCATGCTGATGTTCTGTGGCCGAAGAATTGTGGGACCTTGAATCATAAAATCTTTTGTTTTCCCTTTCTTTACCAGAATCAGCAATGTCAACCCTAGCTTCTGAAGAATACTTGTCACGATTCTTCCTGATAGCATCTCGGCCGTCATCTTGCATAGATCTTGAGTCTGATCGACCTTTGGGTGAGTGCTCCTTGTCTTTCAATCTATTGTAGTGACTCTTCTTACTTCGACCATCTCTTTCACTCAAGTCACTTTCGGAATCTGTGTGATTTTTGTGATAATGCTTGTCACGATCTGGGCTCCTATCACCAGACTTCCTCCCTTTTCCATCTTCACCAGTGTCATCATCTGAATCTGATTCTTGTCTTGATGATGAATATTTACGATGCTTTGAACTATTATGATGGTGCTTCTCCCGATGCTCCTTTTTGTCACGGGACTTCTTGTGCTCCTTTCTATCACGACCTTTAGCCTTGTGATCCTTTTTGTTGAGATCTTTGTCCTTTTCTTTCTTCGATTTTGACTCGATCTGGAAAGAGAAAAGGGTATCTCATCAGATGAGCACAGCGGCATAGTAAACAAAAAAATCTTGAATGCAGAAGTGCTGACAGACAATGGGTACATGGATAGCATTCGAACCCAAGACATTTGAGTTCGTTTATATCATTGGAGCCACAACACTCCAACTAATAAGCCGTGAACCCAAGACATTTGAGTTCGTTTATAGCATTCGAACCCATGACATGGTGTCTAAGAAAGATAAAATAGCATATGTATGAGCATATCAAGCTTCCTGTTTACTGTCCATAGTGCCCCATATCAACTGCCCACTTTCCCTATTGACAACAGAATGATTATATATACCTAACATTATCATAACACATTTTGAGACAGTTACTGTGGGGCGAAAGGAGGGTTAAATATGGTCAAGTCCAGCATACAGCACTTGCTTTTGGTACTAGCATTTTGCTCAGAGGAAGAATGGGAAAGTTGTTCATCCTCTTTAATTGTATTGTATGACCCAATATACTTCCATTATTCCCTAATGTGGGTAACCTCAAATTATTATCTTCCTATTTCGTGCACAGAAAAGTTCTCCCACCACCAAGTTCCACCAACTAAAAGGCTTGAATCATCAAATAAATATATATGTTAGATGAGTTTTATATAAATTGTGTTATTGTGTACGTATCATGTATCTCGTTTCCATGTCTGTGCAATAAAGTTCTTGTCTTCATGCAACACTCATACTTTCTATTTCATATTCAACTAAGTTTTGACAGGGTTTCATTTATTTCTAATATAAAAAAAAACATGTTTAATCATTCAATATCATTTGTATGTTCAAGAATGTAAAGAGAGTATCATTAGTGGTCGATGTTACTATGATAATGATATATGACTGGAAATTGTGAGCACTAACCAGCTATGTTTTTACATACTGCGGTATATCACCAGTCATATATCATTACCTTAGAAAACAAATATTGATGAATTGTGAGGTCAAAACATAGAAAAAAGCACTCTATTCCATTACCAAGCCTCATACTATCAACTTTTGTTAAAACTAATCCAACAAAACCTCAAAACCCCAACTTTCCAAGGAAACTAGTCCTAGCAAACAAACACCTCTTTTGTCTGAATTATAACAGGGTAGTAATAGTGAACAAAAAGATAATAATAGAGGCCAAGATGACTGAGAAGGAGAACTTACAGATTTGCGAATCATGGCCATCTGGACAGGATTATTCTTGACGCGGGCCAGTGCCTCCTGCTCACGCTGCCGAATCAACAGCAAAGGGTCGGAATGGAGTTTCCTCCAAGCATCATTAGCAGATTGGGGCTTCTCCTCGAACAAAGCTCCTGGAGCCTCCGCCGCCGCCTGCTTCGCCGCAGACGACTCCGCAGCATCGGCACTGGGCTTCGGAGTCACCTCAAGCGCCTTAAAACTCCCCTGGTCGGTGGTCCTCCCCACCGCCAAACCCGAATCATACAAAAACTCCAACCTCTCCTGTCTCCTGCAAAGAAAGACGATTCAGTGAACGGATCAAAAATCGTAAAGTAACCCTAACCCGGCTAGCAAAGAGAAGAGGGGACATACGGGACAAGGCCGGCTTGCTCCTGGAGCTGGCGAAACTCGCTGCGCTCGCGCTCCTCGTGGATCTGCTTGCGGAGCTCCTCGAGCTTCTTCTGCTCGGCGTCATGTTTCTGCTCCGCCTTCCACACGTTCTCTATGTTTCTGAGGCTTCCCGTATGCCATCCCTTCTTGTTCAGAAACTTCAACGCCATCGTTCACTCTATCCACCGGATCGCGAGCAGATTAGCAACCAGTGTTTGGAGGATTAGAAGAAGAACCAATTCGGAAGACAACGGGAAGGAGGGGAAAGGTGTTGCAGAGACAAAGATGAACGAGGACCCTGTTGGGCCTGTGTTGGACCGAATTTTAGGTCATATTTGTTCGGATATGAAATTGGATGGGCCTTCAGGATTACGTATGACCTTATTGATTTAAATATTATTGTTAGGAAGCTCGACTTATAAGAGCCATTAGAGTATGTATGGCGAAAAGAATCACGTATGGAGGTTATGATGTGTGAATCATATAATGACTGTAGTAAATCTAGTACCCAAAACGGAATAACAAGACTCACCCGAAAAATCAATCGGATCCGTGAAAAAAGAATCGACGTGATTCAATCCACAACGGGCACCGCTAACCTGATTTTCTAACCCCCGATTCCAAGACCCAGCCTATAAATAGCAAATGTCTGGTATTTGATGCTGATTCTAGCTGCCACTGTATCATACAAAAGAAGCTCAAACTTTTCTCTCATCCATGGTGACACACCGAGAGAAGAACAAGTTTTTTTTACTCTTCAGCCGTCATCCATCCCTTGAGCTCTTGATCTTGTGAACAATCACCAAGAATTGGAGAAGAAAACCCATGTTTTTACCTTTTTTTCTTCTCTGTCAAATGATGCCGTCACCCAAGATGGGAACTTCCTCTCTCGTGTTCCCCTTTTACAAAACAAAACCTAGTTGAGTTGGAATGGACCTAAGATATGGGCTTAAAAGCCATGGGCTCTGGAGGCCAAAAATAACAATCTCCATCTTGGCGACAAAGTCCATAAAAGCTCTACCTGCTCGCCTTCTTCCACTGGATCATAAGACCCCACCCCGAAGGTTCTCACCCCCGAGGGGCATCAACATCGAGAATTCTTGATCAAGTTAAGACAACGCTCTAATTTGATCACTCGAACCTTCTCTTCCTTACCATCATCACCATAATCATCGGGCTGTGACAAATGTATGTCATCCTCCAAATCTTCATGCAAGAATGCAGTCTTGATACCAGTTGCTCGAGCTCCAAATCAAACTACGTTACATGTGCTAATAGGACTCGGAAAGAAGTGTGATTTACCACCGAAGAGAAAACCCCTATTAGAACCCACACATTCTCTTTGTGCATATCATCTAGCCACCAATCTTTTCTTATACCTTATACCTGTACAATTACCTTTGGAATTTGGAATCCCGTCTTTCTTTGAGAAAATCCTCTTGCACCCTATCGACCTCTTTCCCTTAGGAAGTGTATCAAGTTCCCAAGTATGATTCTTATGAGGAGGTGACATCTCCATATCCACAATGTCCTCCTACTCCCTTTTGTGATCACCACACAAAGCTTGCTTGTATGTAGTAGGAGCATCATAATCATTCACTAGAAAAGCACAACATGCGCCTTCCTCATAACTAAATCTCTGTGGTGCTCATATGACCCTAGATTCTCTACCCGCTGCCAAAGACGGTGTCTCAATCTACTAAACTTGTTGTTGTGTAAGTTCCTCGTTCCCATCAATGGGAACCTCATCAGGTACCGTCTCTAAAGAACTACCTGCCTGAGAACTAGAACTAGGAGCTCCAAGTTCCACCTGATGATAATCTTCTTTATCTTCATCATAGCTATCACTTCTCTAAATAGGAGATCCATCCTTGCATCTTTCACACTTTGCCTACAGCAAAGCCTCCTCATGGAAAGTAACATCCTTGTTAATCACAAACTTCAGAGTTTTCGGGCACCATAGCTTGTACCCCTTCACATTTTTAGGAAACCCGAGAAATATAGTCTTCTTTCCCCTTACTCCAATCTTACCCTCTTTAACTTGGCAATAAGACGGACAACCAAATGCTCTCAAATTAGAATAATCAGAAGGAATATCGGACCATACCTTCATAGGAACCTTGGACTCAATAGTCGATGAAGGAGAGCGGTTAATCAAGTAGCACGCCGTATTTACTACCTCAGCCCACCATATCCTGCCCAAACCCGCATTGGACAACATGCATCGTGCTCTCTCTAACAGGGTACGATTTATCTGTTATGTTGCCCCATTCTGATGTGGTGTCTTTTTCACTTTGAAGTGTCTCTTGATGCCATGCTCTGCACATAACTCCTTTAAGGGGATCCTCGGTGTACTCACCGCTATTGTCAGATCTCAAAACCTTGATCACCCTACCAATCTGCTTCTCAACCATAGCCTTCCACTTCTTGAAAATATCCCTGACTTCATTTTTATGCTTCATGGTATAGATCCATATTCTCCGGTTGAAGTCGTCGATAAAAGACATAAAATACCGTGACCCACCCTTTGATGCAACTCTAGAGGGTCCCCAAACATCAGTGTGGATATAATCCATAATACCCGCGATGCTATGAATACCGTCACCAAAAGTGACCATGCACTGCTTCCCATAAACACAGTGCTCACAAAAATAAAGATTCTCCGTCTTGTCACCGCCAAGCAAGCCACGCCTGCTCAAAGTCTGAAGTCCACCATCACATACATGCCCTAGACGCATGTGCCATAACTGTGTGGCGACCAAGCTCTTCATATCAATAACCATGGAGACCATAGCTCCACCCTCAACAACATTACCATGCAGAAAATAGAGATTTGCATGCCTAATTGCCGATAAAAGCAACATGTCACCATGATAAACGTTACAATAGCCATTCTCACCAACGTACCTGTAACCCAGAGCTTTAAGTACCCCAAGAGAAATCAACCTTCTTGCAAGATCCGGAATATGACGTACCTCGGTAAGTTGTCTACATGACCCATTCGCTAGTTGAAATCTGACTATACCAACATCTAATATCCTACAAGGTCGAGAATAACCCATATAAACTGAGCAAACCTCCACCTCGCGATAAGTGGTGATCCAATCCCGAAACCGGACACAAGTAGTATGAATCCCATGTATCCAACAACCAACCATCATATAGATGATCACTAGAACCCGCTGTCAAAACATGCGCTAAGTCACCGTTGATATGAATATCCTCAACTATCTCTGGTGCCTCAATTACATTTACCACGCCTTTGCCCGTATCTTGTTTGGTACGATTATCCTTCCACTCTAGAAAATCCTTCTTGTAATGGCCCTTTTGCTTACACTTGTGACAATTAACCTTAGACAAATCGCTTCCTCTCGATTGAGATCAACTCCTTCTATTGTTGTTGTACCTCTTGTCTGAATTTTTTCCCATTGTAACCGAGAGACCATGTGCTAGAACATCCTCGCTCGCAGCACTCTTCCTAGAAGCCTTTGTAAGTATAGACTGAACAATGTCACTATACACAAACTTCTCCTTGTTCGTCATAGTCATATGATCAACAAATGGCTCCCATTCCAGTAACAAAGAAATCAACAAGAATAAAGCCTTCTGGCTATCTTCAAACTTAGCTCCCAAGCTAACACAATCTGAGTACAAGCACTCAAACTCAGTAATATGATCAGTCATAAGCTGTTAGTATTCCTTACTGGAAACATGAGTTGTTAGTATTCATATGATGCTTTTCTTTTTCTTTGGCCTAATTGATGTGATATTAAGTATCATGTAGTGATTTCCCTGAAATGAAATGATATGATTATTTTAACTTTTTAAACACACTGTATAATTATGTTTAATCCATCTCTCATCCTACTACTATATGATATATGCATCTTTATTAGTTTCTTTACATAATATCTTCGTTGGTTCTTATTAGTTTTGAAGCAATCAGTTCTATTTTAGGGATTTCTTATTCATAGATGTTTTTTGTTGACTAGGGTGTGGAGAAGCTGATGTGAGTTGGAAGGATAACCCGTCGTAACTTCTCTCTCGGTTTATAAATTGTGCGAGTTTGTTTATTAGGAATGTTAGATAACTTCTCTCTCGTTTTTGTTTTGAGTGTTAGGTGCATGTATTAATTGATAAAGCATTGGTTGGAAATTATGTATGGTGGTTTTGGGTTATGTCGTCCGTGTTGAGATGCATTTTTTTTTATTTTTTAATGTCAAATTGCACATGTTATTAAGTAATATGATTACATAACAATAGTTTCAGCTATTGATTTCCCGAAGTGTCTTCACATCGTCCAGAGTTGGACATCGGCTTACTGTGTTATTTTCCATACTGGGTATTGGTTTGGCAACTGGGCAACCAAACCTCACATTTTGTTTTACATGGCTGTAGATTCTCACAAAATTAGTCTCTCCGAGAGAGATTTCGAGCAAGTTCTATTTTTATAATATAGATTTTTTATTGCTTTTGGTGTCTCAAATTTCTTATTTAGTGTCTCAAATTTCTTTTGTCGTTGATAGAGATTAAGTTATCCAGTATTTAAAGGCCTTAGAATGAGCAAATTGTTTCATTTTAAATGAATTCAGTTGTAGCATGAATCTGTTCTAGATAAGTTTAGTTAAGTATGCATACGTTCATACATATAAGGTTCTATTTGTAGGTGCATAGTCTCCTCTTATCAAGAGATCAACTATTTGACTGTTAGTGCACAACCTCCGCTTATCAGGTATTTAGCTAAGTAAACTGGCATATTTTGATGATTCTATGAAATTGTTTCTCGTGGATCTTTCATTTTCGAGGTTACCAAGCTATCTTGAACAACCACAAAATAAGGGTCGTAAACCATGTCTTCAACACACACCATAACTTGAACACTTCTAACATTTTAATGCGACACACTCAATTTGTAAACCAAGCACCGTGCGATACCCGCACCTAGTTAACTATAGGGGAAAGAATTAATCAAGTTGGCTGAGATCTCAATTGAATACAACTTTCAGGATTGGAGATTCATTGATCATAAGTAAAAAAAATATTTGGGACTGAAGAGGGGTCATCCCCAACTGAACCTTTGCTTTGGATTTTGGCAAAAATTTCCTCAAGATTATCATTAATATTTTGAAAGACCAAGGCATTCCTAGAGAGCCACAATTGCCAACATGCCAATTTCAAAATATTTCCCCATAATTTTTTGTACTTATGACTCACCAAAAAGAACCAAGAGCTCATCATATGCTTCAAACTACCAGAGATCACCAAAGAAATGTCCCACCAAGTCAATATTAAGTTTCAAACCTTTCAAGATTTATGACAGTGAGGAAGAATATGAGTTGTATCCTTAAAGTCTCAAACACAAACTGGACCGATTAATTATTGAAAATTGAACTACATAGCATTATTTAATAAGCGCAATTTATGAAGCCACTAATCTTATAGAATGAGAGTAGGGGAAGGTGATACACAACAAAGGATCAACCTCAAGACCAAAAATAGGACCGAAAAATGATCCAAAACCTCCCTGAAGCTAATACTCTCAAGGACACACGATCCAAAGGAGCGGGCTCGGACTTAAAAACAGAAAAACCAGACCTTGAAACACAAAACAAAAAACAAAACACCAGAAACACAGAGACAGTCCACCTTGGCCACGAAACCTGAAAAACTTGCAAAACCAAACATCAACCGAAAGAAACGACAACAAAACGCTCATACTATACTTCCAGAAAGCATCTTGAAGGGATGGCTTCTAAGCAAGCAAGCCAGCAAAATGTAAGGATTTGGGGAGGAACATCTGGACTCCGAAGATGCTTTGTCCAATCAGGACTGGTGGTGCCTTACTAAGCAAGCAATGCGTAGAGATTCCTAATAGAAAAACCATTAGGGTCTGAATTCCAAACTAAAGTATCTTCCTCAAAACCCAAATGTGTGACTGATAAAATAGAACATGGAACTCCCCAATCTTGGACCTCCAAACCTCTAGAACTTCTTCCGAGTTTCAAATCCCATATCACAGCGTTCCACAAGTTTTGAATGAGATTAGATGTGATAACCACTCCCGGTCAATGCCAGTCAAACCTGCGAAAAACAGGAAAATTTAAAAAATTTAAGACTGACAGTTGAGTGAACCTAAAATGACCCCGAGTGTCATACCGGACTTAAGTTGACCCCGTTATTGACCCAAGTGAGTTCCGGGGGACTCAGGGCAACTTTCTGATCATTCTGGGAAATGTTGACTTTTCGCTGGAAAAGTCAACCGAGCGACGTTTTGGTCCATTCGAGGACCGTTTTGGATCCGAAAAGCTTAGCCATCGTCTCAGCGGTCTTAGTTGAGCCATTTCCTTGTAGCCCGCCAAGTTTCGTAATTTCTTGGGAAAAGTGCCCGTTCGGGGCCCGAAACGTCCGTTTTTCGCGAAACTGATTGGAAAATATCAACTAGATATTTTCCAAAAGGTGTGGGACCCACCTTGCCACTTGTCCAATTAGTGGTGGTGTTAGTTTTGGGGGAAAATGAGTGGATGGGAGGTGTGGCCGAAATTAAGGGTTAAAAGAAGAAAAAAAATAGAATTTGAGTTAGTTTATTTAAAATAGAAAGGAAGAGAGGGTTTAGAGAGAGAAGGAGAAGAAGAAGAAGAAGAAGAAGAAGAAGAAGGAAGAGAGGGAAAGCTAGGGTTGAAGAGTATCCAACCCTTGGATCGTCTCAAGACGAAGAGCATTTGTCTTCCCCTCGTTCTCCTCTTGGGTAAGCACCGAACCGATCGTCATTTTGATAGTTTTCAAATGTTAGGGTTTGGGTGAAACTATTAGTTTAAGGTGGTTTTGGTGTTGGGGTAATTGTTGGGCACGTTTTAGAGGTGTTTGAGGTTTAAATTGAACGTTTTCCGGCGACCGGGGCTCGGGAGAAGCCCCGGCCACCATGGGGGGTGGCCGGCCACCATAGGAGGTGGCTGGCCGGAGCTAGGGCCGGCCACCACCATGGTGGCCGAGCCTCTTTGAAACCCTAGGGCCACGGCCCAAGTAATGTGGGTGGGTCCCACATGCTCAGGTGCTCGGGTTTTATCGTTCGGGTGGTTTAAAACGTTCCCCGGACCATTTATCCATTAACCGAATCAAAATTTGGAATTAAATTGGAGAAGTTGTAATTTATCAGGTTTAGAAACTTTAAACGTCATTTAATTGACTCGGGAGTCGGAATTCGATTCGGGCAAGTACATTGGGTTCCTTGAACTATTCTAAGACCGTAGAAACGAAAACAGGGGCTTTTGGAGCCCCGGAAGGCAATTAACAAAACCCGGGCAGATTCGCCATGTCGGGCGAATCGGGCCTTTACGGGTCCTTTATCGACAATGTCGAGTAATTGGGAAGTTTGGGAGTGATCGACATTGTCGTGGTTAAGTTTGGGCATCGAGTTTAATGGTTTTCGGTTTATTCCTGCGAGTTGTTTAGTGACTTTAAATTGTGTTCCTTTAGATCGTGCCACGGACCGAGGCAAGGGAAAGCTGGGTGAGTGACTGAGATCATCACCGGAGCTCGTGGTTGGCTTTTGGGAGAACACGCACGAGGTAGGGAAAAGTAGCCGGATCTCGTCCCTGACTAGGGAAAGTTAACTGTAGAATTGCATGTGACACCGGGGTGTCGTGGGTTATTTAGGTTACCGAATATTAGAAATGCATGATACGGGATTGTAGCGTTTATTAGAAAAACATGTTACGGGAACTTAGTAATTATTGGAAGGGCATGTGATACTTAGTAGTGTCGTAGGAGTAGAGAACTTAGCGATAATTGAGTTACTGGAGGCATATGACCATGCCCGGAGGTTGTTTGTGAACTTATCGATATTAGGAGTACTGGAGGCATATGACCATGCCCGGAGGTTGATTGAGAAACTGTTGATATTAGGACTGTTGGAGGCTTTGGTTAAGCCGGAGGTTGATTGTTTATTTGTGTTTGGGTGGCCTTGAGAGCCCGTGCTGTTATTGTTGAGTTTTGGGTGGCCTTGAGAGCCCGTATTATTATTGTTGAGTCTTGGGTGGCCATGAGAGCCCGTGTTATTATTCGTGTTTGGGTGGCCATGAGAGCCCGTACTTTACTGTTGGTGTTTTAGCTGGCTTACGAGTTAGAGTCTCGGTAAGTTGCAAGCGTGTGTTATTGTTGAGTTTTGGGTGGCCATGAGTGCCCGTGGGGTTGTTAAACCCGTGTCTTTACCTTTGGTGTTTTGAGCGGTCTTGAGAGCCGTGTACTAAGGTTGGTGTCTTTGGCTGGCCTGACCGAGTTAGAGTCTCGAGGGGGTTGCAAGCTTTCTTTAGCTGGCTTACGAGTTAGAGTCTCGGTAAGTTGCAAGCGTGTTCAATGGTTGGTGTCTAGGGAGGCCGTGAGTGCCTGTGGGGCTATTGAGTCCGTGTCTTACTGTCGGTGTGTCTTGGGAGGCCGTGAGTGCCTGTGGGACTGTTGAGTCCGAGTTTTACTGTTGGTGTCTTGGTGGCCATGAGTGCATGTGAGTGTTGAACCTATGTTGTTACTGGTTGTTGAACTTTCTAGTGATTGTGTTTGTGAATGTGGTTACCTGAGGTTGGGGGCCCGCTTCATGAAACGGGGGTCCACGATCACACGCGTCTGCATGTTCAGACGGGGTAGGGGGCCCGCCCGCCAATAAAGGGGTCCTGGCAGCGCGTGTGTGGTTTGGGTTTGTGAGCATACTTTGGCTGGCTTACGGGTTGGAGTCTCGGTAAGTTGCACGCATACTTTGGCTGGCTTACGGGTTAGAGTCCCGGTAAGTGCAAGCATTTTCCGGCTGGCTTACGGGTTAGAGTCCCGGTAAGTTGCAGCATTCTTGGGTTGGCCTGACCGGGTTAGAGTCCCGGGAGGGCGTTCTTGGCAGCTGGTTTGCGATCCTTTGTGATCTTGTTTGGTGTGCGATCCTTCGTGATCTTGTTTGGGGTGTGATCCCTTGTGATGCTGTTTGGTGTTGCGTAACTTTCTTTTGAGTCCTTGGAAGGGGTCGTCAATGGTTGGGTCGGGTCTACTTTACGTGTCAGAGTGTCGAGTTGGTCAGGGAAGGCAACATTGGGTGTTTGTTCAGTTAGAGTACTTGGGTTGGGGATGGTGATCCCCAGTGTTGAGTTGTTGTTGGTGTTACTTGCTTTGTCTGCTAATTATGCCGTAGTCAGTCTGTTATCCGTGGTGGTGAGCGAACGCTCACCCCTAGCTGCTTTTCCTACAGGTACTGTTCGTGGGACGGACTAGGTGAGCTCTCGAAGCTTGTGGAGCTAGGAGCGGAGTCTGGGTTTTGTCTTTTGAGTCTAGTGACGGATACCTTGTACTTTTGTCCACGTGTTGGGACGTATTTTAAGTTGTAAATATTATTTTGTTGAACTAAACTGGTATTTTAAAGTGTTTAATGAAAACAGGTTTCAAGTGTTTTTATGTTTTTAAAACGTTCGCGTCCCTAGTCTGGTTTACTGAAATTGGGGCGTTGACATTATATTTTGGGTTAGCTGATAGATAGATTCTAGGAAATGAATCCTGTAGAAAAATCTCTCCCCTCTATACATCTAACCAAAAATTAATTCTATTTCCTTGGCCTAGATTCCATTTCAATCCCTTGGCTCTAAAGAGATCAACAACTCTGGAATCCTTATACAGTGCTAAAATATGATTCATAAAGCTAGGAGGGCCTAATTCAGTAAACTGAGACAAGTCTCACTCATTAGAATTTCATCCAAATCTTGCACATATGGCTTGCTTTCATAATGAACCATCTTCTAATGCAAACCTCACCATTTAGCCAAGAGTGCTAAATTCATATTGGAGAGACTCTTAATTCTTAAACCTCCATGTTACTTATTCATATAAACTGAATTCCAATTTACTTTGCAAAAGACCCTGGATTGAGTTGAATCATGTCAAAAGAATCTCTTTTGCCAACTTTCAAAGGCCTTAATAATTGCTTTTAGTGCCAATAGGATAGAGAAAAAATAGGGTTAAATATTGAAACTTACTCTTAAGTATTGGTCACAAACACTACACTACCCATGTTTGCAAAATCACATATGCCATACATAAAATATAGGTCACGCGATTATGAAATAAGGGTAAAATGGTAATTTCCCCTATTAAAGTCATAAGGTTGATATGAGTAAGGTCAAAATCGTCATTTTACTCTCAACTAACTGTCACATGGCTAACAAAATGAAATATTCCGTCTATTTTCACTAATAGAATCGCGTGACCAATATTTTATGTATGACATATGTGATTTTGCAAACATGGGTAGTGTATTGTTCGTGACCAATACTTAAGAGTAAGTTTCAATATTTAACCCAAAAAAAATATCATTACAGAGCTCCTAAAGTTGTATTGATCAAATTAATTATCCCTCCCAAAGATAACGATTATGCCTTCCAGAATCCTAAAGCCTTTTTAAATCTATCCAAGACTAGTTTACAAGTCTTGATTTTTCTAGGACTAGCACCAAAAGAAAAGCCAAGATAAGATAAGGGGTAAGGAATTAATTACTTAACCCAATATTTCAATAAAAACCTGAGCCTCCTCCTGGGAAATATTCATTGGTATTATAATTGATTTATTAAAATTGACCCCAATGTCTGCTACAAGATAAAACATTGGAAGAGCGATTTGATATTTCTAACCCCTTCCAATGTAGCTCTCATGAAGAAAATTGAGTCATCAGCAACTTAGAGGGGCCAGATAAACCTAAATTTTCTTTTGGACCAATTAGTTCACCCATAATATATTGAGTCTTGTAGCTAATATTTTAGCGAGTATTTTATAAGGACCCCCATAAGACTTATTGGCCTATAATCATTAAAACTGAGAGGAGCATCACTTTTTGGGATCAAGGTCATGAAGGATGAGTTAAGTCCTTTCCCCAGATGGCCAAGCATATAGAAATTAGTGAAAATTTTCATGAGATCCAACTTAATTATTGGCCAACACACTTGGAAAAACTTAAGAGTAAAGTCATTAGGGCCTTGGGCTTTTTCTCCAACATAGGCCATCAAGGCCTTTAAAACTTCATCCTCGAGAAAAGGATTTTTCAGCCATTGAGCATCTATGTTTGTAATCATCTTGAAATTGAGATGATCAATATTAAGAGGATCAGCAAGGATGGACTGAAACCTAGAGGAAAAATGATCAGCTACAGCCTGCTTGATTTGATATGGTTGAGTTAATAAGACATCCCCAACAAGCACCTTAGAAAGTTTCTTTCTTGCCCCTTTAAAGTTGGCAACTCTATGAAAATATGTAGATCCTTTATCCCCTTCTAGAAACCACTTTTTATAGCCTTTTGGCTCTATAGCTTGGAGATAAAAAATTTTGACAATCAATTCAACCTTTAAAGCACATTTGTCTGAACATTCCTTAGGGTACAAGTTTATTTCCTTATAATCGAATCTAGTTTATCAATGGAGACTCTGATTGTTTTTATGATTGTGAAGACCGCCTCGATTTAAAAAGTTTTTAATTATTTAAAAGTGTTCGTCGGATCGTTGAGGATGAAAATTTGGGTCGATTGTTGCTAACGACGGGGTTGAAATTCGGTTGCTTTCTTAATTTGTTCTAAATAAATAAATAAATGAACACGAAAAAGAAAAGGAAAAAAAAAGAAGTTAAAGGGCTGGACCCGACCAGACCCGCAGGCCCGGCCAAGCCAGCCCATCAGCGCTGAGGCCCATTTCCGGCCCGAGCTTATATACCCTTAAATTAGGGTTGCGGCTCATTCAGCAGCTCCTCTTCTCCACTCCTCCTCACGCATCCATCCTCTCTCTGAAATTGAACCCCTCCCTCTCTCATCTGAGCTCGCCGCCGCACCCCCCATCTCCGACCTCCGCTCTCTTTCCCGACCACGAGCGCCGCCCCTCTCTGTCTCCCTCTCTTCCTCCCCCACTCGTAAACGCAAGGCCGACCGCCGTAAACCCCTTCTCCGTGCCCACCTTCGCCGCCTCCCTCTCGGCGTCGTAGCCTCCGCCTTCTCAGACCTCCCGAACCACCTCATCCCCGAACTCGCCCTCTTCAATCGCGTTCGAACCGAGCCCATCTCCGGGTCCGTCCAGATCTGTCGCGGACGAGGGACTGCCCGGCTCCGCCGTGCCCAGCCGCCACCCTTGTTTCCCCATACGGTGAGCCCCTACCGCCGTGAGGCCTTGGTCGGCCGAAATAAAACCCGAGCCCTTTTCCTCTTGTTGTTTTCTGTAATCGAGCTCTTCAACTGATTCTGGTCGAGTTTCAATAGATATTGTATTGAAAATAAAATGAAAAACGGGACTAAAAAACTAACCGGTTGAAAGACCAAAATTTTCTTTCGGATATGTTGTGAATCAATTTAAAAACGGTGTTAAACCTAGTTTTTGGAACGAATCAGAACGATTTTGGGACTGAAAACGTTGGATCTGTTGGTTTGGAAACAAAAGTTAAGGTTTTTAACAGAAAAGGTTTGAAAACAACAAGGGAAACTGAAATCATTTTTGGATCTGGTTTGGATGGAATCAAAATCAAAGAATTTGAAAAGGAACGAGCTTTGGAAACGAAAATCAGTTGTTGTTTGATAAAAAGAAATTTAAGTGGAAAGAAATCAAAACAAAACCAATTTTGATTTAATACGGTATTTGGGAACCTCGGAGTTTTAAATCGAAATGTGAAATTGGACTTGGAACGGTATTAAAAGCGGGATGTTAAATCGGACGCCTCGGGAATTGTGCCCGAAACTCGTGTCTCGAAAAACGTACATCGGGTCTGTGCTCGGAGTCGTTTACTCAAACCCGATTTTCCGTATAACCCCGCTCTTAGCTCGCTCGAGTCTAAAAGACAACTTTTGAACTTAATCGAAACCGTCGTAACCTTTAAATTAATTTGTGAAACCGGTTTTAATTGTAACTTTCTGTGTAAAGTAGAGTGCGGCTTCGACCGAAGAGAAAACCAGAGTTACACCCAGACGCGGACTTCGCCCTGGAAGACGGCGTTGGCCCGGTCGTCAGCAGCTAGGAGACGCTGCTGTGGTTTCGCCTTGAGGTAGGGAAAAGTAGCCGGATCTTGGCCTTGACTAGGGAAAGTTAACAGTAGAATTGCATGTGACACCGGGGTGTCGTGGGTTGAGTAGGTTTATTTAAATATTAGAGAAGCATGATACGGGAATGTAGCGATTATGAGAAAAGCATGTGACACTTAGTAGTGTCGTAGGAACAGAGAACTTAGCGATATTAGAATTACTGGAGGCATATGACCATGCCCGGAGGTTGTTTGTGTAAATTGAGTTTTGGGTGGCCATGAGAGCCTGTGTTATTATTGTTGAGTTGGGTGGCCATGAGAGCCCGTGTTGTTATTATTGGTGTTTTGGGTGGCCGTGAGTGCCCGTGTATTATTGTTGAGTCTTGGGTGACCATGAGAGCCCGTGTTATTATTGTTGGTATCTTGGGTGGCCGTGAGTGCCCGTGGGGTTGTGAACCCGTACTTTACCGTTGGTGTCTTAGGTGGCCATGAGGGCCCGTAGGGTTGTTGAACCCGTGTTTTGGTTGTTGGTGTCTTGGGTGGCCATGAGTGCATGTGGAGTATTGATCTTGTGTTGTTGCTGTTTGTTGAACTTGTTTGTGGTTGTGATTGTGATTGTGGTTACCTGAGGTTGGGGGCCCGCTTTATGAAACGGAGGTCCACGAGCACACGCGTATGCCTGTTCAGACGGGGTAGGGGGCCCGCCCGTCAATAAAGGGGTCCTGGTCGCGCGTGTGTGGTTTGGGTTTGTGAGCATTCTTTGGCTGGCTTACGAGTTAGAGTCTCGGTAAGTTGCGAGCATTCTTCGGCTGGCCTGACCGAGTTAGAGTCTCGGGAGGTTGCGAGCGTTCTTCGGCTGGCCTGACCGAGTTAGAGTCTCGGGAGGTTGCGAGCGTTCTTTGGCTGGCCTGACCGAGTTAGAGTCTTGGGAGGTTGTGAGCGTTCTTGGCACTGAGCAGTTGGCAGCTGGTATGCGATCCTTTGTGATCTTGTTTGGTGTGCAATCCTTTGTGATCTTGGGTGTTGCGTGGTGGCCTTTTGAGTCCTTGGGAGGGGTCATGATCGTTGTGTCGGGTCTACTTTACGTGTCAGGGTGTTGAGTTGGTCAAGGAAGGTAATAGTGGGTGTGTATTCAGTCGGAGTACTTGGGTTGGGGATGGTGTTCCCCGGTGTTGAGTTTGTGTTGGTGTTACCGGCATTGTCTTCTAATTATGTCGTAGTCAGTCTGTTATCCGTGGTGGTGAGCGAACGCTCACCCTTAGCTGCTTTTCCTACAGGTACCGTTCGCAGGCTGGACTAGGTGAGCTTCTGAAGCTTGAAGAGCTAGAAGCGGGATTCTGGGTTTATTTGAGTCTAGCGACGTATACCATGTTTTTGTCCACTTGTTGGGACTTATTTTGAGTTGTAAATATTATTTTGTTGAACAAATGGTGATTTTAAAGCGATTTATAAAAAGGGTTTCAAAATGGTTTACTGTTTCAAAACGTTCGCGTCCCGAGTTCGGTTTACTGAAATTGGGGCGTGACAATGCTAGTTTCCGAATCACCAAATAAATCATTATTCCAAGCCTTGAGATCCTTTTTCAAGAGTTTTAATTTCTGCCAAAACACAAAATGATGAATCACAAGGTCATCAGAACAATAAGCACTCAAGCCTATACCCTTACCAAAGGTCCAAGCATTTCTTGCTTCAGAATGTACAATAGCTTTTGAGGAAGAAATAGGAGTTGTGCAAGATGCTTTAAGAGTAGATTTATGTAATTTTCTTTCTTTCACTTTTGATCTAGTGTCATAACCATGAGGAGAGATAGCCTTGCTCTTTTTCTTATTTTTCAAAATGATTTTGGAGGGAGATAAAAATTTTGTGGCACAAAAACCCATATAGTCAGCCACCTCAACAATTTGTCTCTGTAGTCTTGAGTAGTAGGTACAACCTCACAATTGTATATTCATTCCTAAGACTTTCTTCTGAAGCATTTTGGGACTCTTTAAGAATTAAATGCTGATTTGGCTCTATCATTTTCTCCTTAGAAGAAGATTGGACTGGTTATAATGTAACTGAACTAGGAGGATCAACCTGCAATTTCTTTTGCACTTCTACTTCCACTAGAGAAAAACATTCTTCCATAATAACTTCATAATTGAAACCATCCATATTTGAGGGAATAACTACCTATGGTTGAGACTACCAAGAAAGGATAAATAATCGTATTATTTTCTACAATCGTTTTCTCATCAACAAATATATCATTTATGATCATATTTTATAGAGCTTGTGAAGAAGTAATCAGAGGAAGAACTTCAATAACATTAACTCCTTGATCATCAATGCCAATAACTCCTTGATCATCCTCTTGTAATGTACTATATAGTTAAATCACGTTAAGAATAGGAAAGCTCACTTCTTTGACAAAGTTCTCAATTAACTCATTAACTCCCACAACCTTTTGAGTAGAAACCAAATGCAATGGAGATGAGGAACAAGTAAGTACATGCTCATCTTTATCTTTTAGGACATTTGTTCCCGAGATAGAAGAATCGGATTCCAAAGATGGAGAAATAAAAGGATCCTTGTCTGAATCAGAAAGCTCTTGAGATGAAGAAATAGATGAGGAGAGTTGATTCTCTTCCAAAATAGAAGGGATAGAAGAGTCAACATTAATAGCTACCCAAACTCTAAAAATTTCATTCCCTAACTATATCTTGATTTCCTTGGAAACCTCTATCAAATTTGTTGTATGAACTAGGATATAAGCTATATCCACATTCAAACGAGCTTTGCTATGATGGTGAGTGAGGACATAGGTTCCAAACTGACTTACAAGCCTCAAAAGATACCTGACACCAATCATGGAAAGGTAAACCATGTATTTCTAACCAAGTGAACTTTCCTCCTTTTCTACACAAAGTTTCTTTCCCTGGTAAGATGGTCAACCAAGATTGTATCCAGAGACCATCATCTTTCATCATAGCTTCATCAAACTTTTCATTAGGGTAATGGACTATAAGAACTATATTTCCCAATATTTTGACTTGTATTTCACAAACACCTTCTAGTGCTATTTCATTCACAATTCTCTCAACATTGGTAGTATTCTAAGTGACTGCAAGTTGACAATGTTTGAGAAGATGTAGATTTTCAGTGACATTAGACCCTCTGATGCCATAATCAGCCTCAAAATACTCTTGAAAGCTTGATGGAATGAGATCTTAAAGAGGAGGGAGGCACTGAATATGGTTTTTTGAGCCAGACCTTTGTTACAAAAAGCTTATTACCATCAAGGTTGTGTCTATTGAATCTTAGGATTGCTTGTTGAAGATTGTATGCATCGAGGAAGTGAAAAAATCCATACCATCTCCCATTCTTATTGGGATAAGAAACAACTTTCACTTTTGTAATACCACCAACAACTAAGAACAAATTCTGAAGCCATCTACTTGTGGATTGTCTTGGTAAGTTTTGGACAAAAGCAACATTATACTCTACCTCAATCCTACCTCTTCTTCCCACACAGTTTCTCTGATTCACTGCTCCATTGACAGCTTTAGAGGCTTCAAATTTGAATCGTTCCACTCCTTAAAATCCAAGAGGAGGATAACCCGTTGAAGAGGACTCATCCATAGCTTTCCCTTTCAGTGAATGATTGAGATGTTTTGTAAGAGACAATCCCGATGTGAATTTCCACCACTCCCCACCTTTGTGCTTCTTGAAAAAGAGTCTCTCACCATCAAACATATATGAACCTCCATGATAGGTTTCCTTCAACTCAGCTCTCACTTGAGAAAAAGATTGAGAAACTGAACTTGTTGACCCTATTGAGTGATACTCTTGATCTGAACATTGTTGTTGATCAGGAAGACCAAGCTCCTAAGGACTCTAAACCTGCAATATTTAAGTAGAAGGTGGATTATGCTATGTTGTAAACAAAGGTTTTAACGGTGTACCCTGTTCAGAAAATATCTCCGGAGAGGAAGCCATTTACGCAGTACCGTTTATTCTTTTCTCTTTCGCCATATTTATTCCTTGCAGACGCCTTTGTGTAGGTGGAGATGGAGCTTTGCCAATGGGACACATTTGAATCTGATAGTGAACCACTATTGGTAGCATGACTCGTTTATGACAGTAATGAGGACAAGTTGTCTGTACCAACTTCATACAACTGTTGGGTCTCGAGGTAGGGTTGGAGATGAACCAACTCACAGCGGAAAATCAATGAAAACCAAGAGACGATTAAAACCATGAAACAACTAACAAAGAATGGATTCACAAGAGAAAAATTCAGCACTATTTCTTACCTAAACAAGAACACCGGGTAATGAATGATTGGCTTGAGTCTCCAAGACGCCTACTGTAAGAACCACTCCCGGTCAACGCCAGTCAAATCTGCGAAAAACAGGA
Organism: Erodium maritimum; assembly: GCA_963921825.1. Taxonomy (NCBI): domain Eukaryota; kingdom Viridiplantae; phylum Streptophyta; class Magnoliopsida; order Geraniales; family Geraniaceae; genus Erodium; species Erodium maritimum. Next base: position 44,961,892 of record OY997595.1, on the reverse strand, counting down.
AAATTTAATAAATCTAGACATACACTTAAATGAACCTAAATTTGACCCTGAGGGTCATACTGGACTTAAGTTGACCCCGATATCGACCAAAGTGAGTTCCGGGGGACTCAGGGCAACTTTTTGACCAATTTGGGAAATGTTGACTTTTCGCAGGAAAAGTCAGCCGAGCGACATTTTGGTCCGTTCGAGGCCCATTTCGGATCCAAAAAGCTTAGCCGTCGTCGCAACGGTCTTAGTTGAGCCGTTTCCTTGTAGCCCGTGAAGTTTCGTAATTTCTTGGAAAAAGTGCCCGTTCGGGGCCCGAAACAGCCGAATTTTGCGAATCTGATTGGAAAATATCTAGAAGATATTTTCCTAAAGGTGTGGGACCCACTTGCCACATGTCAAATATGTGGTGGTGTTAGGTATTTCTGAAAAGAGGCAAAGATGAGGGGATGGGGATGGTTCGGCCAACACTTCAAAAAAGAGAGAGAAAAAAGAGGTTTTAGAGAGAGAAAAGAAGAGAGAAGAAAGGGAGAGAAAAGAGAAGGGGTGTTGGAGATTTGTGACTTTTCTCGATCATCAAACCGTTGGATCGTCTCAAAGATAGAAGAATCGAGTTCACACCGTCATTCTCTACGGTGAGCATCTAACCGATTTTCGTTTTTTTAAGTTTGAAAGTTAGGGTTTGGTTTGAAACTAGTAGTTTAGGGTTGTGTTGAGGTGTGGGGTTCGTTGGAGACGTTTTGGAGCGAGATTTGGACGTTTTCTGGTGACCGGAGGCTCGGGGGAGCTCCGGCCACCGTGCACGGTGGCTGGCCAGACATGGGGTGGCTGGCCGGAGCTAAGACCGGCCACCACCATGGTGAACCGGCCCCAAACCGGCCCTAGCCACCCACGGCTTTTCGTGTTCGGGTGGTTTAGAACGTTCCCCAAGTAATTAATCCACACCCAGATCGAAATTTGGAATTAAATTGTAAAAGTTGTAATTGACGGGTTTAGAAACTTTAAACGCAAATTAAATTACTCGGAAGTCGGAATTTGATTCCGTCGAGTGCATAGGAACCCTTGAATTATTCTAAGACCGTAGGAGCGAAAACGGGAATTTTCGGAGCCCCGGAAGGACGTTTTCCAATCCCGGGCAGATTCGCTGGGTCGGGCGAAACGGGCCCTTCCGGGTCCATTATCGACAATGTCGAGTAATTGGGAAGTTTGGGAGTGATCGACATTGTCGGGGTTACTTTTGGGCGTCAAGTTTTCTAAAATTCAGTTTATGACTGCAAGCTTAAAAGTGTTTTAAATTGTGTTCTTATTAGATCGTGCCACCGACAGAGGAAAGGGAAAGCTAGGCGAGTGATCGAGATCACGCCGGAGCTTGATTGTGTGCTTTTGGGGAAAGCATACGAGGTAGGGAAAAGTAGCCGGATCTCGGACCTGACTAGGGAAAGTTAACAGTAGAAATGCATGTGACACTTGGGTGTCGTGGGTTAGGTAAATTTATCGAATATTAGGAAGGCAGGCGACACCGGGTGGTGTCGTATGATACGGGAACGTATCGAACAATAGAAATGCATGTGACACTTAGCAGTGTCGTAGGAGCAGTGAACTTATCGATATTAGAATTACTGGAGGCATTTGGTTATGCCCGGAGGTTGATTGCTTAGTTTGTATCTTGGGTGGCCATGAGAGCCCGTACTTTACTGTTTGTGTCTTGGGTGGCCATGAGAGCCCGTACTTTACAGTTGGTGTGTCTTGGGTGGCCATGAGTGCCCGTGGGGTTGTTGAGCCCGTGTCTTTACTATTGGTGTCTTGGCTGGCCATGAGCTCCCATGGGGTTGTTGAACCCGTGTTTTAACGTTGGTATCTTGGGTGGCCATGAGTGCCCGTGGGGTTGTTGAGCCCGTGTTTTACCTTTGGGGTTTTGGGTGGCCATGAGTGCCCGTGGGGTTGTTGAACCCGTGTTTTATCGTTGGTGTCTTGGGTGGCCATGAGTGCCTGTGAAGTGTTAAACCTGTGTTGTTGCTGTCGGTTGAACTTTGCTTGTGGTTGTGATTGTGGTTACCTGAGGTTAGGGGCCCGCCTCATAATAAAGGGGGTCCCGTGCTCGCGCGCGTATGCATGTTAAGACGAGGTAAGGGGCCCGCCTGAGAGTAAAGGGGTTCTGGCAACGCGTGCGTGGTGGTGACAGGTCGACCGCCTGATCCGACTACGTGTCGGGAAAAGTGCGACAGGTCGACCGCCTGATCCAACCGTCGTGTTGGGAAAAGCGCGTGGGGACTGAGTTGCTGGAGTGTGATCCTTTGCGATCTTGTTTGGTGTGCGATCCTTTGTGATCTTGGGTGTTGCGTGGTTATCTTTTGTGTCTTTGGAGGAAGTCGTAATCGTTGTGTCGGGTCTACATTATGTGTCCGAGTGTTGAGTCGGTTGGGGAAAGTAATAGTCGTGTGTCAGTCGGGTTACTTGGGTCTGGGGATAATAGTCCCCGGTGTTTGGGTTGTTGTTGGTGTTACCGGCATTGTCTGCTAGTATGCCGTAGTCAGTCTGTTATCCGTGGTGGTGAGCGAACGCTCACCCCTAGCTGCTTTTCCTACAAGTACTGGTCGTGGGACGGACTAGGTGAGCTCCCGAAGCTTGAAGAGCTAGGAGCGGGAGTTCGGGTTTCCTTTTTGAGTCTAGCGACGTACGCCTTGTATTTTGTCCGCTTGTTGGGACGTAATTTTGAGTTGTAAATTATTATTTTGATTAACTAATTGATGGTTTTAAAGCGATTTATTTAAAAGATTTTTAAAGTGTTCTATTGTCTTAAACGTTCGCGTTCCGGGTTCGGTTCTACTGAATTTGGGGCGTGACACCTACGTATCCACATGGGAATCAAAGCCATGTAGTTCTTCTATTTGAGGACTCAATAACACAAAAATGGAGGTGGGAGCTTGCCAAACCCGAAATTGCAAGGGAAGGGGGAGAGAATTTGTGTTTCCTATTCTTGTCTTGTGTTTGTTATGTTGAAAAAAGATGACTTAAACATAACAAAACTAATACTTGTCCAACTAAAGGCATGTGACAAGTATGGAGTCAAGTAAGGTGTAAATAGGGCAAAGTATGGCTATACAAGATTGGGTTAGGTGGTGAATCACCAACACCTTAATCCTTGTCTTCCTTACTTAGTACTAATTAATCAAGACTTGATTAATTAGGTCTATGAGTCTTGGTTGCATGGGCCTCTTGGACCATGGCCTGTGGCCATTTCCAACGAGGTCCCGTGATTCGCTCATCGCCTCCAAGCCTTCCATACCGGAAATGTCCAACATTATCCGACGCGATCAATCCCAAGACTCCAAGCCTTGTCTTGATCCGTAAAGTCCTATTCACTTACGAGCACATGACCCAAAACCCAGTTTTGGTCATGTCCCGAGACAAGTCCCTTTTGGCCATTCTCCATAAATGTGTCAATGAGTTTCACCCTCCGGTGTGACCTTTAGGTTTATGCATGTCAATAGATCAACGTAAAATCTCATTTTACTTGATCCTATTTAAGTGGCGACTAACGAGACTTTAGTATTGCCTGACACTACATAACGAATCGACCCTGTCGATTTTAACCTTTCTGTCGTCCCTGTCATTATCCTTTTATCTCCGATATCCTGATTGAGATAAGGCATAGATTCGTCATCCTTATTATTCTCAATCACTGTTCCTTGATATGTGAGATGATTGAACATATGATACCCAGTATCATGTGCATGGTCATGCTATTCTTTCAGTCACTCTCGATCAAGCGGCCGAAAACCAATATCTTTCTCATACCTTAGTATGAAGGATAAATCCCTTAGCCGTCTTTCGTGTCACTCATGTAGCCCGTCCCCAAGCCAATCATGGCTGTTATGGAAGTCCTGTTACGGACAACGTTAGGCTCAGGTCAAACTCATTTGTTGACTACATAGCGATCACAAAGACTCCTTGGTTTAAGGATACATGACAAGCTACGACAACGAATATGTTCATGACTTGATCTCTGGCACATATTCATGTCGGGTCGTCCAATATCATGTCCCACATGATATCTATGATCAGACTCCGGAATCCCATTCCAATGGCTAACAGAACGTAAGCCATAAAGAGCCATCTTTCATACTAGTCGCTTCTAGTGAAGCTTTGTTGACTAGGGACCCATCGAGTGTGATCTATCTTGATCTATGGTTCTATTCGCATGGTGGGCATAGATCAGAGCACACATCGATATATTACTCCAACACATAAGTAATATAAAGTCGCTTTAATTTTATTGCTAACGATGATATATACATTTGGACATTTAGGATTGAACTACGGGCACTAAGACTAACAACAACTTCATCCATTTCTCAAACGAAATGTCTTCCTCTACAATCTACTTGGACTCATACCGGACAACCTCCCACTAGTACTGATAGTATGTTATTTACAGTGTTTTTTTTCCATTCGGACATCGTCATGGTCTTCTCGTACAACTGGTTGTTGTACTTGCAAAAAATAACTACTAAATGTTTTCGCTAAGAAGTTCACTTTTTCCTCAATAATTCTTCAGCTGTGTCCAACCCTTGGGCTTAAATCTTTTGCTCGAGCAGTACTCCGCCTCAATAGACTACAAAAATAAAAGTCTTGACTCGTCGCTCTATTTCACCGAGTCTTTCTAATTATAGGCTTTTTGGGTATCATCCCCTTTATATTCAGCTTTTAAGAAGTCGCCATACTTACTTAGCATTTTCCATTTTTTGTATCTGTTACGACTCTAACGTCGCTAGAAAGGTATTCCTAGAATAAGAGGAATCTCTCGATTATTTTCCACTTCTAAGACAACAAAGTCGATGAGATAAATGAAACTTCTAGCTTTGACTAACACTTTATCTATAATACCCATTGATCGTCTATTCAAATGATCCGTCAATTGAAATACTATAAAGGATGAAGTTGGTTCTTCCCAATTCCCAACTTCCGAAACATATATAATGAAAGCATGTTTGTACTAGCCCTTTACTCATAGAGTATTTTTATAAAATGCTTAGTATGACACATGGTAAAGTGAAAGATCCTTTAGTTTAAGTGGTAACTTGTGGTTCAAGATGGGAGAGTATTGCTCAGCTAAGTTGATCACTTCCTGCTCTGATGGCTTCTTTTGGTTTATTGCTAACTCATGTACTGTCTCTTGCGAGTGTGGAAAATCAGCTAGAACCTTGAGGAGAGGATTGTTAAACTCAAGAGTTCTGAACTGGTCTAATAACTCCGAGTTTGGTTGGTCAGTGTTCTTGATGAGGAACCCGTTGACATACCAGATTGGACACCACCTTAACGTTAGGTACTAGGAGCTCGCTCTCATACGTACAATATATGGCATTTCGAGCACAAATGTGCAGTTATATCATTCACAAGAAACTTTAAGTAGATCTAGTTGAACACATCTAGAATTGTTATAGAGTCGCCAAAGTTGATGATTAGTTCATCCAAATGTTGGTCTATTTCATTGTACTAGTTGTATTTTACATGAAGTGTTCGATCTTCTTTATTGTTGGTGATGTGGTTGAATATCTTTGTTTTTAAAATGAAGTTGTTGCATGGATTTTCTTTCTTCATCATTTTGAAATATGTACTTCAATTTGAGAATGAATATATTTTTTCAAACATACATCACTTCAATTTCAGTGCAAATATATTTGATCCGACATACGTCTAAACATTGTCAGAATGAATATATTTGTTCTGATATACATTCATTAGAGTCAAAATGAATATATTTCATCTCATAATCTAAAAAAGGTCATATGTATCCAACCTCATCGGAGAAATGTAAGCATCATTATACACAACGTCTAAGCATTGAAAATATGTCTTAGGACGAGTCCTAATTGATTGAGTGAGTATTACCATTCTTGTCACTCCTTGTCCATCCCGAGCGATTTTTGCATGCATTGGTCCTTGATTTTTTGACGCGATACCCTAGGGGATTGACCTTCTCTTGCTCAGGACTTTCTGGAAGATGAAGACCTACAAGAGGAAAAGCCACTAGAAGACGAAGAGCTTCCCATTGACGAGTATACAGTAAAATGAATATTGAAAAGTATGAGTATGCAATTGACATTGAAGAAGAACGAAACAACAATGAGACAACTTCACTAGAATACGCAACCAACAAGGACGAAAAAGATGATAACAGTCAATAATAGTAATTATAATTAATTTCTTGTCCCGTTTTTTATGTTTTGTTTAGCTGTCATCTGTTTATTTGAAATGCACACTCGAGTCTTTTAGTTCATGTGAAATTTGTTTTTAATTACTGTGTAATGTATAAGTATTATGTAATGTGTAATAACCGTCTCAAATCGAATATTTGGTACATTTACTTCTATTGTTTAAAAAAAATTTATATCGCATTATTTAATTTCAGGAAAATACATATATATTTATCCGATCAGTAAAAGAATCTCTACAATAATAAACATAATGTGGAACAACTTAATTCCTCGCATCAGCTCCTGTAATCGATTTGTGATTATATAAATTTTAATACAAGAAATAAGAATCCGAATATAAAAAAAAAAAATCAACTTTGAGCATGCTCTTAGGGGCAGGCATTCGACTACTCGATATAATATTAGCGATTTTTGTAACCTAATTAAATTATCGATTATCAAATTATACTAACTAACCTAATCGAATCAACCAAAAAAAATCGATTCAATTCGATTATTAATCAAAATAATCGATTTTAGTTACATGACTACACGCAATATATTATTTACGCTAAGTCATTTTACATAATCTTATTCTTACTAAAAACAAAAGAACGAGGACACGTGGCTACTGTACAAAAACCCATATTTTCCCCTTTTTTTCTCCTGCTTGCTTTCCCATTTTCCTGAATCCTCAGCCCTCGACCACTTTCTCTTGCCTTTTCCTTCTCTCCCTCCTTCAATACATTGCCCGTTTTTTTCGATTCCTGTCGTTACAGGGTTGATTGGGAGGTTTAATTCGTGTCGATGAAGAGTCGTCTACAGCCCTATATGGGCGATCGTTGCCCTTTGTTTCCCAGTTGCCGTCTTCTTCATCGTCTTCTCCGCTTTGAGCTCTCTGTAATTGGTATGTTTCTACCTTCAATTTCTGCATGTGGTGAGTTGTTTCGTCGCTCCTTTTTTTTGTTCATGTGTGTTGCTATGGTTCGTGTTTTTGGCTTTTGCGATTTAGATTCATCATAATATTTGTTGGGGTTTGCAAATCGATTGGTAGGGCTGCATTTGTTTTCTTTCCTGCTTTTCTTCTTCCACCAATCGACCATCACAAAAAAAAATAGCAAATGCCTGTAAATTTGTTTTGAGGTTTTGAATGATGTTTTAGAGCTTTTAGCTACATTCAGGTTCTACCTCTAAATAGTTTTCCCTGTTTCTCTTCTTCCACCAATCGACCATCGAAAAGAAAAACAATATAACAAATACCTGTAAAAAAAATTTGAAGATCTTGAATATGGTTTTAGAGCTTTTAGTTACCTTCAGGTTCTATCTCTGAATATTTCTAGACCATGCATCCAAGTTGTGTGTTCTTTACAGTTGTTAAGAACTTTGTGTCGTGTGCCTGCCCAAAAGAATATCCTCTATGAATTTACTCTCAAGAAATATTCAGTGTTGTTCTGATTTTTGTGTGTTCCATAAGTAGGAATTAAATTAAGGAGATCCCAATACCACGGTCAATAATAATGTAAGTCATTTTTGTAAAACCCGCTTCGTTTCGTAAGGTATTAATTTGCAAACGAGAACCTTAGGGTAAGTTTTTGAAACGAGTGCAAAAAAAAAAAAAAAAAAAAAAGGTCTGGACCAGGCCAGGCCCAGCCCAGCCCAGCTGAGGCCCAATCTGGTCAGGGATGGGTATATAACCCACCCTTACCTCAGAAACCCTAGCACACCCTCACAACCCAGCCGCCCCCTCTCTCTCTCTCCACCCGACCCTCACTCCCTCTCTCTCCTCTCTCGTCTTCTCCGGCGAAACCGGCACCGGCCGCCATCGCTCCGGCCGCTCCTCCGTCCGACCCTCTTCTCCGTCTCCGGCCACGTCCCAGCCGAACCCCGACCCTCTTCTCCGTCCGGCCACGTCCCAGCCGAACCCCGACCCTCTTCTCCGTCCGGCCACGTCCCAGCCGAACCCCGACCCTCTTCTCCGTCCGACCACGTCCCAGCCGAACCCCGACCCTCTTCTCCGTCCGACCACGTCCCGGCCGAACCCCGACCTTCCATCTCCGTCCGACCACGCCCAGCTCCGGCCACCAGTTTCGCCGCCGAGCTCCCCACGCCACCACCGTCCACCACCGGTACCGTCCGAGCCCTAACTCGCCCCGAGCTCCCGCCGTCGCCGGCGAGCTCGCCAGATCCGGAACGGGACGAGCCGTCCGGACCCGAGCCCTACGCAGCCGTGCGCCGCCGTACACCGCCGCCATCCTCACGGTTAGTTCTCGGCCGTGGAACTTCGGTCGACCGGCGCCGGTGGTCGGCCGCACCAATCCCGTTCTTCGTCTTTTGCTTTCCCGTTCCCGAGTTCGTTCAAATCCGGTCGGGATGGAACGGAGCTCCCGAAATGGAAAGGAACAGAACACAAAAAACGTGATTTCTGGTTTTGTTTAAAGGATTAGTGTAAGCGTTGTAAATCTGAAACTGTAAAGAAGAACGAAAAAAAATATAAATTATCGTTATTATGTTTCTTACGATTCTGTTCTGTTTAAGTGTGTTTAGGGTTTTTAATCTGAGTTTTTAAAAACAAAACCAAAATCGGAATTGAAACAAAAGGGCGATCTGTGTAATTTGGACGTAAATTGATTCTTGATAAAAACTAGATCGGTTAAGTACTAACGGGTTTTAAAACGAAAGTCGATAGTTAAGATTAAATCGAAAAAGGGAAACGAAGCCGATCGGCTTTAGAAGGGTTTTGGACCAAATATCGAGTTTGGAAACGAACGGAAGGAAACCGTTTTGTTTTAAAATCAAAGACGGAATTAATTAAAGCAAGGGAGTTCAACGACGGTTTTAAATTAAAAAGGGGTTTAAACTGGGTTTAGATCAAACCTGGGTTCGGTGCGCGGGTGCTCGAACCCGATCCGTCGTAACCCGACTTTTATCCCGCTCGAGTGTAAACGACAACTGTCAAGTATAAAATGGACAAATCGTAGCCGTTAACTTGACGGCGGAACCGTTATTATTTTTGGGCTCTGAGTTATTTATTTTCGACCGGTTTGCACTAGTTTAAAGTGAGTTAAATCTGTGTTCTTTTAGATCGTGCTGCGGACCGAGGCAAAGGGAGGCTCGGCGAGTGACTGCGATTCATCTCGGGTCTAGTGGAGCGCTTCTGGAGTTGCTTTCGAGGTAGGGAAAAGTAGCCGGATCTCGGCCCTGACTAGGGAAAGTTAACTGTAGAATTGCATGTGGCACCGGGGTGTCGTGGGTATTTAGGTTGTCGAATATTAGAAATGCATGATACGGGAATGTAGCGAATACTGGAAATGCATGTGACACTTAGTAGTGTCGTAGGAGCAGAAAACTTAGCGTTAACTGTGTTACTGGAGGCATATGACCATGCCCGGAGGTTGTTGTGTGTTAATTGTTGTTGAGTTTGGGTGGCCTTGAGAGCCGTGTTAATTATTGCTGAGTTTTGGGTGGCCATGAGAGCCCGTGTTGTCGTTTCGGTGTTTTGGGTGGCCGTGAGTGCCCGTGGGGTTGTGAACCCGTACTTTATCGTCGGCGTCTTGGGTGGCCATGAGGGCCCGTAGGGTTGTTGAACCTGTGTTTGGGTGTCGGTGTTTTGTTGGCCTTGAGCGCCTGTGTAGTTGTCACCAGTGTCGTTACTGTCTGTTTGAATTTGTTTGTGATTGTGATTGGTTACTTGATACTGGTGGAGGTTGTGTGGTGTAGCTAGCCTCCCGACTGGGATCGGGAGAAGCGGAGGGGTTGTGGGCTAGCTCCCCGACTGGGATCGGGGGAAGGACGCGCGGGTGTGGCTAACCACCCGACTGGGATCGGGTGAAGCGGAGAGGTTGTGGGTTAGCCTCCCGACTGGGATCGGGAGAAGTTGCGCGACAGGTCGACCGCCTGACCACGTCTATGATCGGTAAAGGGCGAGAGACAGAGATTGGTTACTGAGCAGCCGGTTTGCGATCCTTTGTGATCTTGTTTGGTATTGTGTGGTCAGTCGTGTCTTGGAGGAGGTCGTCGATGAGGTCGTCGATCGTAGTGTGGGGTCTACATAACGTATCCGAGTGTTGAGTCAGTTGAGGAAAAGACTGGTCGTGTGCGTGTCTTTGAGTCGTTGTTAGTGTCATCGGCTTTGTCTACTAATTGTGCCGTAGTCAGTATGTTATCTGTGGTGGTGAGCGAACGCTCACCCCTAGCTGCTTTTCCTACAGGTACCGTTCGTAGTCTGGACTAGGTGAGCTTCTGAAGCTTGAAGAGCTTGAAGCGGGTTGCTGGGTGTTTGAGTCTAGAGACGTGTATCTCGTTTTGCCCAAGTGTGGGACTTTTACTTTGAGGTGTAAATATTATTCTTTTGTGGAACTAAACTGACTTTTTAGGTGATTTATCGAAAACAGGTTTCAGTCTTGTAACTTTTTAAACGTTCGCGTCCCTAGTTTCGGTTCGCTGAAATTGGGGCGTGACAATTTTCCTTTTCCGCCTATGGTTACAGCCTAAAGTACATGCATTGTATTTTGGTTTATTTCGTACATTCGTTTGGGTTATGTTTTGTGGGTCCTTATGGCAGTTTGGGATATTCGCTGCCGCCTTTTTGTTGGCGTGGTTCTGGTTGTTGTTGGTGATTTAGTTCGAATTTTAAATTTGTCAATTAAAGGTATATTTTGTTGGTTTGGATTAACTAGGGCTTTAGCTATATGTTTGTGGTATTTCCCGCATTTGTCTATTTGCGGATTTGTTGGACATATTCGTTGTGCCGACAAGCTCCACAACATATTGTTTTGTTAGTGCTGTTATGTGGAATTCAGTGCGTGCCTCTGACGTATACCGGGTTTCTCCACTGATATGGTTTCGTTCGATTTTTCCCATCTTTTTCCAATGTGCAGCTGCTTATCATGGAATTCGTTGCCTTAGGATCTCTTAATGCTTCGTCGGGGTCTGCTCCTGTTCAGGTGCGGATTTGCCGGTTATGGGAGTCACGAAATTTCAGGCGCCGCAACGAGCTCCTCAGTGTCGACCTGGTCGTTGTCGACTGTGAGGTGTGGTCGTCCTTCCTTCTCCTTATAATCTGTTCCTTTTTCTCCTGCCCGTCTTCGGTTGTCACTGGAAATACTTTCTCCCCACGTATTTGCATATTAGTGTTCTATCTTATTTTTCTTTGACTGTTTGGTTTTTTTCACTGCCTTTAGGGCACACCTATGTTTGTCCAGTTGAACAGTCGTGTCGAGCCGAAATTCAGGCCCCATTTGACGGTTGGGTGTGTATACACCATTACGAATTACATTGTATCTGTTGTGACCGGCCAGTATCAGCCCTTGGACTCCCGGTACAAGATGTCTTTCAGCCTTCTGACGTGCCTAAAGAAAATTTACGGCCCAACTACTTCGATTCCGATGCATGCTTTTCAATTTATTTCGGTGTTGATATCGGCCCACGGTCATCGGACTACACATTCCTGGCAGGTTTGCTCCTTTTCTTCATCGGTTTTAAAAGGTTACCACTCATTTGTTTGTTTGGCCAACTGCTTTTCCCCCGTCCAGATGTTGCTGGCTGTTTGGTGTCTGTTGGGGACATAGAGGTTACTACCAACGGTCATACAAAGCGTGATTTGGAAATTAGGACAGACATGTAGGCAATTTTTCCCCACGTATTTCCGCGTTGCTTACTTATGTTGGTTGTCTTGCTTATGTTTTGTTCCTTTGCAACACTCCTAATGCGAGGGTCACCATATGGTATGACCTTGCACATAATTTTGTAAAGGACAATAACATTGGCACCTCCTCTGAACCTTTCGTGCTGATCTTCACCTGTATGAAGGTCAAATATTATTTGGGTATGTTTAGGCTCTTTTTCATCCGTGCTTTGATGCCCTCCACTTCTTTCGGCTGACGTTTCCCTACTTTCATTTTGTGTCAGATGCTGTCAACTTCTCGGCGTCTCCCACAACCCAGGTCTTTGTCAATTTAGACCATGACTATGTGCGGAAATTGGCCCGTGAGTTTGGAAGCACGGTCCCACAGGTCACTTTTAAGAATCGGTCGCCCGGGGTCAACGGTACAACTGAAGAAGCAATGTTTGAAAATCATCAGACAATTGCTGAGATTTTGCAAGTCGGCTGGGTTGGGCAGACTGAGGTTTGTAGTTTTTTTCCCTCCCCTTCGTTATTTTTTCCCCTGCATGTGGTCACATTACCAGTCTACCTACAGGGTTTCAAAATGACGATTGCTGGGTCAATTTATGAGGTTGATACGAGGTTTGGGTGGCCTTACTTTGGTTGTGAGGTATGCAAGAGTAAAGTTCAGCCTACCGCCTCCGTGTACTGGTGTGCGAAGTGTAAGAAGACGCTTGATTCTCCAGTAGTTTTGTAAGCTCTCGCCCTCACAAAATTACGTTGTATTGTACTGTTTAACGGGAAATTGACTGTTCCTCTTTCTCAGATACAAGATCCATTTCATTGCTAAGGATTCCACGGGGGTTCTCTCATGCACAGCTATGAACGATGTGTCTGAGCGTATGGTTGATTCCTGTGCTATGAAGCTTTTCAATCACCTCGGGCCCAACATCGAAGAGATTCCTCGGCAGATTCTCGATCTTGTCGGGCAGGAATTTATTTTTAAGGTTTCCCTGAACAAATACAACATGTCCAAAGGGATGTTGTCTTCACGGTTTGTGATGTGTTTACTGCTGACCCTGTTTTGGAGGCCAGACACAAAAAAAATAACCTCCCTAAGGTATGTTTGCATCATTCCCACTGTGTTGTGATAATGGGTGTGCATCTGCCCTATATTTTTTTTCATGTCGTTCACGACCCTTACGTCTTCGCTTCCTAGGCTGCACTTCCTGTGTCGGCTTCAACCTCCTGTGCGATCGGGAATTCTACCATTGTGGTTGATGCTGGGTCTGAAGACTTGGCTTCAATCGAGAGGCAAGCCAAGGGAAAGGGCCACGCTATCCCAGAACGGTCCGAGGTTCTCCTGACTCCATCAAAAAGGAAAGCAGCCTCAACTGCCTTAGAGGAAGACACCGACTTGGACGACACAGCCGAATAGCTAAGCACCTGTTATATGTTTTACTTCATCTAAATTTAGTTCGAACCTCCGTTATGGTCATAGACTTTTTGGGACCTTTTTATTTAAATTTCCCACGGTTTGTAGAATACTGCTTGAAGACAGTATATGTTCCTTCCCAGTTATTTGTGGAATAATTGAGTTGGAGTTTGTGCATGTCCTTTTATGTTTTGGACACAACGGGCCTGCCCATCTCCTATGTGCTGGATTTATTCTCCAGTTGTGAATACTTTAACGTGTGCCTTATCTTTTGTTCCTTCGCATTGTTGTCCCTATACTAGAATGTCCCTTACTATCACATTTTGAAAGGTTAGCCCCAGGATGTGGGTTAGTTCTTGGTACGTTGTCTCTTAACCAGGAATTACCCTTTGTTGGTCATTGTGTCTATGGCCTTTTGTTCATGTGTATGGTTTGACGATTTGTTGTTCACCCGTTCAGCCTTACAAGCTCAGGAAGCGTTCGCCAATTTGTTTCACTGACAAACATTGAGGGTTTGTTTCCCGTAAATTCTTCCTTTCACCCGTGGCCATCGCCGTACATATTTGACCTACTGGCTTGACATTGTACATTTCTTCCCTTCTGCATCGCGTATTTCCATCCCTTCCCTTATACAAAAATGACCCTTCATCTTAATGTGGTTGCTGGTCAATGTAGCCGGTTTATGATATATTTTTTTGTAGGCCTTATCAGTATGTTGTGCTGTCTTGCCCCTTCCTTTGAATTATAACTACATGTATTTTGTCCTACAAGATTGTAAGTTCCGTTGCCTTCAGCTTGCAGGTGTGGAGTTCCCCATTCAACTTTAATTCTTCTGCCCTTTGATGGTCGTGGATGCTTCATTTCCAGGGTTGTATGTATTCTTCTCCCTCTAAATATCAATGCAGTTAATTACATCTTTAAATGCTCACACTTTGATTCCTATGAAATAGTTGTCATTCCTTACTAATTGCACTGCCATGCCCTTTTTGTTTTCCATCTTTTTAACTGCATTTCATTTGCTATATAACAGCTGAATTGTATGGATGATTGTCCATAACCTGCTTCATATCTGACATTTTCCTCCCATTTGTTTCTCACACAAGTCTACACGTTAAGGTAGGGGTGTGAGTAAAAATCCGGACCCGGTAAAATACCCGAATCCAGACCTGTCCGAACTGGTAAATACCCTATCCGGACGAATCTGGACAAAAACCGGTCCGAAATTCCGGGTACCCGGATCATCCGGATCTGGTTCTGGTTCTGGATCACCAGACCCGTCCGGGTCCGGGTAAAACCCGGACCGATAATTTAATCAGAGTTATATAGGCCCAATTCCACGCATGCCCACGGCCCAACGCGTTCAGACGTTGACTCAAAATATCCTCAGTTGGCAATTGAAGCGCAAATTGGGAAAGGAGGAGAAAATTGTGCGATTCCTTTCTGCGATTACGGCCTGCGATTGCTGCTTTTGGGTTTGGCTCTCCGATTGCGAATCAATCATCGATATTGCGAATCAATTCATCATCAACAACAATATTTTCCGTTAGGTACCATGTATAAAAGAGGAGAAGTTGTAGAAGAAAGTCACGGTTCCGAAACTTATCGGTCTTTACCCATTGATCTCATTGAGCTCCTCTCCTTCATTACCATTGATTTTTCGCAATCCGCCCCTGTAAATCATGGCCGAAGTTGAGGTAACTTGTTTTCTGTTTGTGGTTTTATTTAGTCGTCTGTGGTTTGGATCTTTGATAGATATGCTGGTGTGTTGATTTCTATATGTTCCAGATTAGAGTATGCTTGCTCAGTTTGTGGCACCGAGAACTCTGTGTTTTTACGTTTGCCTTGATTTAATGTATGGCACATAGGGGAAATAATACATGGTTGGTATACAGACATCTGAAAACAAACTTGTTTCCTGTTTGTTTCAATTTTAAAATCAGTTGATTATTGCTAATGCTTTAGGTAGTTTAAAATCCCTATTCATTTATTTATTTTGTGGCCTTTTATTATCCATTTAGGTGATACACTTTGTATTATTGGATTGAAACAATGTTTGACTATTTTTAGTTAAATTAGCTACTCTCCAGACCACTTTTTGTGTTGTTAGATTGAAACAATGTCTGACTGTTTTTATTATTTCATATGAATGTGTATTAATCTTGATTTGAAGTCTAATATATAATCTATGTCTTAATCGTTGATTTTAATTGGAATTATTATAATATTTCATATGTATGTATATTAATATGTGAGTTAAAGCCTCAATATAATCTGTGACTTAATTTGTTGCACTTGATGATAAAAGACACTCGTGTAAGTTTGTTTCAATCTGTTATTTTGTATGATTTTTTATATGTAAATGTTCATTTTTATTTATATATGTAAATTTCAAACATGTTAGTAATGAAGTATGATTTTATTTTTATATGTAATTTTTTTTACTTTATTTGTTTTTGTAAAATCTGTTTACGTCTTGAATTTGTAGGGTGAAGCTGACTTTACAGCAGCTAAAAGTGGACTGGTGGGAATGGAAAGTTCGTTAGCATCTGGTTCTACTGCAGCCGTATTAGATGTTGGAGGTAGGGGAGATGAAACAGCATCTCCCCAAGGTACACTTCTTCCTAAAGCTAAAATTAAGAAGAAAAAAAATGCATCTAGTTGTTGTGATACTTTTGAATTGGTAATGCATAATGGTAAAGAAATGGCTAAGTGTACAATGTGTTTGAAGATGTTGAGTGGTAATACAAAGGAAAATGGTACTACTTCTTTGAATAAACATGTTTTAGTTTGTCCCAAAAACCCGAAAAGAATACAAAAGGGGCAGCAACAACTTAATTACTCTCCTGCTGAAAAAGACAAACCATCAAGCTTAACCACTTGGCGATTTGATCAAGAAGCATCTAAAATTGCTCTCGTCGAGTGGATTGTGCTTGATGAGATGCCTTTTACAGCTGTTGAGGGTGATGGTTTTAGAAATTTTTGCAAGGTTAATCAACCGTTGTTTGTTGTCCTATGTAGGACTACTGTTGCGACATGCATGTTTTCATTGTATGAATCTAAAAAGTCAAAGTTGCGTGCCTATTTTTTAAATGCTAAACCTAGGGTATCTTTGACAACAGACACTTGGACTTCCAACTAGAATATTAATTATATGGTTTTGACTGCTCATTATGTTGATGAAAATTGGAAGGGTGTACTTCGTTTGAGGATATTCGAACTGTCAATGGCACGTTCTATCCGACCTACAAAGCTGCCTGCCATGCGCTTGGATTATTAGCAAATGATGGTGAATGGGTACAGTGCTTGGAAGAAGCATCTACGTGGGCATCTGGGTATGAGCTACGACGATTGTTTTCCATGTTATTGGTGCATTGTCATGTTGTTGATGCTCCTACCTTATGGGAAATTCATTCGTTAACATTGTCTGAGGATATAGTTGTTACCCAGGGGAAAAAGTATCGTGCCAATAACTTGAAGTTGACGCGCGCACAAGCTGAGTCAATGGCACTGGCAGAGATTGAATCTATTTTGTTGAGGATGGGAAAAAGTCTTAAAGACTTTGCAGGGATGCCATTTCCAGATGCACACATATTGCACCAACTTCATAATCGCCTTATTGTGGAGGAAATGGATTATTCGATCGAAGAATAGAGGACTATTTATAGCAAATGTTTCCCTTCACTCAACCAAAGTCAAGTTGTTGCCTACAATGCTATCATGAGTTCCGTGGATAACGATAGAGGTGATTTGATATTCATTCAAGGTCGTGGGGGTACTGGGAAAACTTTTTTGTGGGACACTATCATATCGAAGTTGCGTGCTGATAGGAAGATTGTCTTACCGGTTGCATCATCCGGTATCGCAGTCCTGTTTATGCCTAATGGTAGGACCGCTCATTCTCGATTCTGAATGCCCCTTGACCCTAAAAATGATTCAACGTGTGATATCCGTCATGGCACAGATCTGGCCGAGCTCCTACAAGAAACTTCATTGATCATATGGGACGAAGTCCCGATGTGCACTAGGTTCGGGTTTGAAACGTTAGACAGGAGTTTACGAGACATATTGCAACGCTGTTATCCAAATAGTTCTGCCAAACCGTTCGGAGGTTTAACTGTTGTTTGTGGTGGGGATTTCAAACAAATCCTACCCGTGATTAACAGAGGCTCACGAGCAGACGTTATTGACGCCACGTTGAGCTCTTCTTATTTATTGTAAGAACCACCACGGTCGATCCCGGTAGAACCGGCGAATTCCGACTAAGTTTGACTTTTGGCCGGAAAAAGTCAACCGAAGACTTAGGAAGTCATTCGGGACATTTCCGGGACCTAAAAAGCTTAGCCGTCATCACGGTTAGCTTAGTTGGGTCATTTCCTTCAGTTTGACTGTAATATTGTAACGGTCAATTTCTGGTCAAACTTAGACTTTATATCGACTTTCTCGACTAAAATTGGACTGCTGGATTTTCATTAATTTAAAGTGGCCCCCACAATGCCAAATGGCATTGTAGACTTGGATGAGAAGAAAATGAGTTGAAATGACCTCTTGACCCTCCCTAAAGCTCTAAAAGGATAAATCTAGCAAGGGGCTTTTGGGTCATTTAGCTTATAGGTCATTAAAGGCAAATGTTGGGCACAAATTCAGCATTTCCCCTTCATTTTGCTGCAGAGAAATTCTAAAGGAAGAGAAGAGAGGAGCTCTTGACTTGAGCAAGAAGAAAGTGAGCAAAGAAGAGATTTTTTGGATCATCCTTCCACAATTCCTCCCTCCCAAGCTTGCTAGCTTCATCTCCTACACATCCTCAAGGTATGGATGCTCTAAACTTCTCATTCCATCCACTTTCAATCCTTGGGTTTTGTGGGTTTTTGGTTCAAAGTTGAAGAACTAGCTTTGTGGTTGTTGCTTGGAGAAGAAGTAGTGAAGTAGGATGTTTGGATTGTGTTTTGGTTAAAGTTTGATTAACCCATTGAGGGTGTTGATGTTGGGTAACCTTGATTGAACATTTTGGAGTTGAGAGGACTTGGAAATGGGGTTTTAATGGTGATTTTCGTGAAACTCGAGTTGGGGAAAAAAGGGGAAGGAACTGGTCAGGTTTGGCGCGGAACGTGACCCGGACCGGGCCAGGTGCCGGCACGGTAGGCCGCACGGAACGAGCCTGGTACCGGCACGGCACGCGACACGGAACGGACGACAGTCCGGCATGGTACCTCACACGGTCCGTGTCGCACTCCGGGCCGGTTTGTGACGCGGTCCGTGCTGGCTACCGGGCCGGACTGTGATACGGTCCGTGCCAGGTTCCGTCACGGCTAGCCACACGGTCCGTATGGCGTTCCGGATCAGACCCCCAGAACCCAAAATCCTTCCTTTTAGCCCTTTTTGATTCTTAAATCATTTCTTCAAACCTTATTTCCATTATTTGAGTGTTGTTCTGTACTTTGGGGATAAGAACATCGTTGAGTTATTAACTTTGGTCTTATGGTGGTCTAAGACCGTGGTACCAAGCAAGGAAGGAAGGAAGAACTTGGACTTGAGCTTGAAGAACGAAGAATCACGCCGGAACCCGTGTGAAGGACGGAGTTGTGGCCACCGAGTTTGTCAACAGAGTTTTAGAGATTTATCAAGAGGTAGGGAAAGTCTTAACTTCTTATTTAAATGCTTAGTACGCATGTTAGGATAATAAAATCGGAAAGGTCCTAGAATTTCCTACAGGATGCGAATAAATAGAATAATTGTCTTTTAATTATTAATAACCGGAATGTCTAGAATGCATGCTTAGGATGAAGATGACTAGTATAACTCGCTTTCAATACTTGGGAATTGATTTACTGGTAGAGAGGCTGTGAAGAGCTCTCGGATTAGTTGTGTGCTAGGTTCACATGCTTGGTTGCTCGTTATTAGGACAACTAAGAGTCTAATGAAACTAGTTAGCTTATATGATTGAATGCTTAATTGATCGTTCACATGATGGTTGATTGGTTGAATGTTTGCTTGGTTGATTGAGTGATTGTGTTGATATAATTGTGGATTGAACGGATGATCGAGTATGACTGGTTGTGCCAAGGGGTACAATCAGGTGATCGATGTACCGCTGGTTCGTGACAGGTAAGTATACGGTAAGTATGGAGTGTTATTGGGTGTTTTTGCTGTGATGAAAGTGTGATTTGAGAAGTGTTCATTGTT
This sequence comes from Erodium maritimum, assembly GCA_963921825.1. Lineage (NCBI taxonomy): Eukaryota > Viridiplantae > Streptophyta > Magnoliopsida > Geraniales > Geraniaceae > Erodium > Erodium maritimum. The sequence goes on along the minus strand of OY997595.1, from coordinate 44,942,493 downwards.
GGATGCATTTAGTGCTTGTCTAATTATTCTGATTCTTGAAATGGTTGTTTGTGTGTTTGTTTGTTTGTTTGGTTCGGTACTACACCGGATTTGGGGCGTGACAATTTGGTATCAGAGTTTGGTTTCATTTGAAACAGGTTGTAAATTTTGAACTTGTTTTCAAACCTCAGACCAACGTCAATTAGGTGGGTAGAGTTAGGGAGTCTAAGTCGTGTACTCGGTGATGCAAACTAAAGACTTTGATGCATAGAGTGAGAACGACTCGAGTCTTACTGTTTTCAATGGTTGTTAAATTTAAACCTTTTTTACAATGGTTACTTCGCTTGAGTGGTATCCTTACCCTATGGACTGTAATGTACATTGATCGGGGAAACCAAATGGTTGAGATCGGTATTGGGTTAACAAGCAATGAGGGAACCGTATTGTATATTGTTGAGTAAATTATTTGTTAAGTGTGTTACCACCGTACTGGTCGTTTCATGTTGTTAAGGTTGAAGGGTTTATTGATTGAGGTATTGATGAGGTGGGAGATTGGATTTATTGGAATGATAAGATTTTGGAATTGTTTGAGTGTTGACTCGGTTTTGATGTTGAGAATTGTTTACAGGATCAAAGTTGAAAAAGGTGATCCAATTGGTGGGACTTTTGGGAAAAGAATGGAACTCGGGTATTCTTGCACCCTTTGATTGCGTGTGTACTTTGCGAAGTTTGAGAAATCTATGTACTGATTGTGTGTTGTACCTTGTAAAGCATGAGAACTCTTTGTATCAAATAACTTGTGAAATTTGATTGGTAAATGTCCCGTTTAAACGGAGGGTTAGTGGAAAATACGAATAGGTCATGCCGAATTTTCCGTAAAACTGGTTTGGTTGCACTATCATAGTTGACTCAGGGGCGCCACTATAGTCAAATGTGATGGTTGGATGTCAAGTGGTTACAACGAGGTTCGGGGACGCCTGAATCGAGTCGTAACGATGCGAGATCGACTTAATTATTTTTGGTTAAAGATAAGGAAATTGAGGAAAGAGAAAGGCTATAATAAAAAGGATTAAGGACTTATTACCAAACTGTTTGCTTCGCGCTTTGAAACCCTAGTGATGGGTGTGGTTGTGTGTGAACTTTGCCTCCTATGGGAGTTGGTTGCATTACTTGTTTATTGTGTGAGACACACGACGTGCGGACTTCTTTGACTATATAAGTACTATATACGACTTATCTACTTACCCTTGATCCAATTAGGATCCGTTGAGACGAACGAGAACGTCCCTTTTGCTTAAACCGTTTCAGTTGTGTTAAACTGAGTTGAACCGTACGTACTACTACAGCGATCTTTCGTGATGTCTTATGTTTACGTCCCGAGAGGTACCAAGAGTCGCCCAGCTTTGGGGCAGAGCCAGTCACCAGCTGTTGGACTAGCAGGGGCAGCTAGCGCCCAGGGTGCTGCTCCCACAGAGCACCAGAGCTTCGAGGATGGACCATCAGGGTCTCCAGTGAGAGATACTCCAGTCGCAGAGCCGACTCAGGCTACCCCTATTGATGAGGTAGTACGCGCAGTACTGGCAGCACTCAGTGCTCAGCAGGAGGCCGCAGCACCGGCGTCAGAGCCCGTGCCTACCACTAAGGCAATCTCCGTCGAGAGGCCAGGACAGATGGATAGCTACACGGCCCAGACACTTCGTGATTTCCGTCGTTTGGGTACACCGACTTTTTCTGGGAGTGCTGACTCTAAGGCAGCAGTTTTATGGTTGGAGCGGATCACTCGTAACCTTGACACGTCTGACATTTATGAGGGACGTCTGAGAGTCTCCTTCTCTACCTTCCAGCTTGAGGGTGAAGCTTTTTACTGGTGGCAGTCTGTGCAAACTAGAGTTGGTGAGGATTTTGAGCTTTTCAGTCGACTGTTCTTGGAGCAGTACTTTTCGCGGTCAGTTCGAGATGATAGACGCCAGCAGTTCATGGAGCTGCGGTAGAGGGGGATGACAGTATCTGAGTATGCGGCGAGGTTCTTGTCCTTGTCCCGCTTCGCACCCGAGATGGTGCAGACTAAGGACAGTCGCTGCCGACGGTTCGAGCGTGGGCTTCTCCCTGCTATTGCAGATCGGATTATAGTTTTGAGGACAAAGGTGTACTCTACTCTGGTAGACCAGGCCTTGACAGTGGAGAGGCATTTTCGAGAGACCGCTAGAGAGCGAGATATCAGGCCGAGACCGAGTGGTTTCCTCAGGCCATCAGAGAGGCGTGATGCTAGACGATAGAGGACTTCTGGCCACTTCCAGCCATAGTTTCAGCAGAGTGGTATGCGCAGAGGAGCAGTAGTGGCATCAGTTGGACCTGCCCGACTGACACAGTTCTGCCCTGTATGCAGACAGCAGGGACACTTGGCCCGAGACTGCCCGAGGAGCAGAGGACCCGCAGAGCGACAAATGAATCGTCCACAGGGGTTTGGTGAGAGGCAGCGTGTTGATGATCAGACTTGTTACCAGTGCGGCCGGCAGGGGCACATTGCTTTCACTTGTCCCAATCGGGTTGGAGTTGCACATCCACCGAGGCCCCAGCAGGCACAGCCTCGTCAGGCACCTCCCGGCCGACCAGGACCAGCACTGCAGTAGAGAGTTCCGCGTCAGGCGGCGGGAGCGGCAACCCCGACACACCAGGCTAGGCCTCAGCAGCAGGTGGTGGCATTATCACCACCACCGAGAGGAGGACCACCGGCACGGCAGGGTCAACTTTATGCAGTCACGGATGGTAGAGCTGAGGGACAGTACGCCGACCATAAGGCTACACAGGGTACGTGCTTACTTTTTAATTCGTGGGCGTCGTTTCTATTCGAAACTGGTGCTTCCCATTCGTTTATTTATACCTCTTTTGCTCGTTCTTTGAGTTTGAATGTGGAGTTCCTTAGTAGACCTTTGTGTCTTGAGACCCCAGTTACGGGGGAGGTAGTGCTGGATACTTTCTGTCGAGATTGTGAGGTTCGAGTGGCAGACTGCCCCTTCGTTGGTGACTTACTCATCCTGGAGATGACTGCTTTCGACGTGATCTTAGGGATGGGCTGGCTTGCGAGGTATCGAGCGACGATCGATTGCTTTCGACGTTAGGTGACCATGCGGTCAGGTGACAGAGTGATTACTTGTATTTTGGGTAGCAAGAACGGAGTCCTTCTTTCCGCTTTGACTTTGGGAGCGCAGGCCGAAGTTGGCAGGGTGGCAGAGACCTACCGAGGGTAGTGTGCGAGTTTCCGGAGGAGCTATCAGGATTACCGCCGACGCGCAAGTTAGAGTTCCGGATCGACTTGATCCCAGGCACCGCGCCAATCTCAATGACGCCTTATCGATTCGCGCCAGCTGAGTTGGTCGAGTTGAAGCGACAACTCGAAGAGTTGCAGGAGAAGGGTTTCATCCGCCCTAGTGTTTCACCGTGGGGAGCGCCCGCCCTTTTCGTAAAGAAGAAGGGTGGTGCCTTGAGGATGTGCATCGATTACTGAAAGTTGAACCGGGTCACAGTAAAGAACGGTTACCCGATGTCGAGAATCGATGACCTGTTCGATCAACTAAGAGGAGCAACCTGCTTCTCCAAGATTGATCTAAGATCAGGCTACTATCAGTTGAGGGTCCGAAAGGAGGATGTGGAGAAGACCGCGTTCCGAACACGGTACAGACACTTTGAGTTTCTATTGATGTCGTTCGGGTTGATGAACGCACCAGCAGCCTTCATGGATTTGATGAATGACATATTCAGACCTTACCTCGATCAGTTTGTCGTAGTCTTCGTTGATGACATCTTGATTTACTCGCCTAGTGAAGAGGCACATGAGGAGCACTTGAGGATAGTGTTGACCTTGTTACGTACTCATCAGCTTTATGGGAACCTGGAGAAGTGCGAATTCTGACTTGCGGAGGTGAAATTCCTCGGACATGTAGTGTCCCGTGATGGTATCTTAGTCGACCCAGGGAAGGTCGATGTAGTTTCGAAGTGGGCAAGGCCCAAGAATGTCTTTGAGATCCGTAGTTTCCTGGGTTTGGCGGGATATTACAGGCGCTTCGTTCAGGACTTCTCACGTTTGGCTGCACCTATGACAGCGTTGACTCGCAAAGGAGTGGAGTTCCTTTGGACTAGTGGCTGTGAACACTCTTTCTCAGAGCTAAAGGCTCGACTGACTACCGCTCCAGTGTTGATTGTTCCGGAGCGGGGAGTGGGCTACGATGTGTACTGTGACGCCTCAGGCGAAGGACTAGGTTGTGTTTTGATGCAGTCCGGGAAGGTGGTTGCGTATGGCTCAAGACAATTGAAGGTACATGTGCGCAACTACCCGACCCATGATCTAGAACTGGCAGCAGTGGTCTTTGCATTGAAGAGTTGGAGGCACTACCTTTACGGTGAGCAGTTCAGAGTTTTCTCGGACCACAAGAGCCTCAAGTATATTTTCTCTCAGCGCGACTTGAACATGCGCCAGAGGCGATGGATGGAGTTACTTGAGGAGTACGACTTCGAGCTGCTCTATCATCCAGGCAAGGCAAATGTTGTCGCAGATGCTCTGAGCAGGAAGTCGACTCATAGCATGGCCAGCATGGCAGTCCAAGAGTGGAACATGCTGGAGGAGTTGAGCTCTTTCAGACTGGAGCTTGAGGAGATCACTGATGGCATGACTTTATGTGCATTGGTGGATGAGCCCACGTTGATTACTCGGGTGCTAGAGGCACATGTCGAGGATGCTGAGACGACAGGGATTCGTGAGAGACTGTTGGACGGTGACAAGATCGATGGTTCGGAGTTGAGTGCAGATCAGAGTCTTCGTTTTAGAGGACGGTTGTTTGTACCCCGAGGATGTACGGAAACCGTATTGAGAGAGTGCCATCACTCCCGGCTCGTTGTGCATCCCGATGGCACCAAGATGTATAGAGACATCTGAAGGCAGTTTTGGTGGTGTGGGATGCACAGGGCAGTAGCAGACTTTGTTTCGAGGTGTCTCACCTGTCAGCAGGTGAAGGCGGAGCATCAGCGGCCTGCTGGCTTACTACATCCTTTACCGGTCTCCGAGTGGAAGTGGGAACACGTTACTATGGATTTTGTTTGTGGATTACCAAGGTCGTCTAAGAGGCATGATGCTATTTGGGTTGTGGTTGATCGACTGACCAAGTCGGCACACTTTTTGGCGATGCGGATGACTGACATTGTGGACATGTTGAGTCAGTTATACATCAGGGAGATTATTCGCTTTCATGGAGTACCGGTATCAGTGATATCTGATAGGGATCCGCGTTTCGCATCCAGATTCTAGAAGAGCCTACATAAGGCATTGGGGACAAAGGTGTTGCTGAGTACAGCTTACCATCCTGAGACAGACGGACAGTCAGAGCGTACCATTCAGACTTTGGAGGACATGGTTCGAGCTTGTGTACTAGACTTTCACGGATCATGGGAGGATCACCTACCTCTAGCAGAGTTCGCCTACAACAATAGTTATCAGTCTAGTATTGGGATGGCACCATTCGAGGCCTTGTACGGTAGACCGTGTAAGTCGCCAGTTTATTGAGCAGAGGTAGGGGAACGTAACTTACTTGGTCCAGACATGGTCAGAGAAACGACCGAGAAGGTCGTGTTGATTAAAGAGCGGTTGAAGACCGCACAGAGTCGGCAGAAGAGCTATGCAGACAGACGCCGCAGACCGCTTGAGTTCTCGGTGGGAGATCATGTATTTTTGAGGGTGAGCCCGAAGAAGGGTCTATTGCGGTTTAACCGCGGCGGAGGAAAGTTGTCACCACGTTTCATTGGACCGTTCGAGATCTTGGATCGAGTTGGAGCCGTAGCTTATCGGTTAGCATTGCCACCGCAGCATGGGAACGTGCATAATGTTTTCCACGTGTCCCAATTGCGGAAGTACATGGCGGATCCTTCTCACATTATTGAGTGGACAAACATCGAGGTAGTTGATGATGTCTCATTTGAGGAGCAGCCCGTCAAGATCTTGGGAACAAAGGAGAAGGTTCTGAGGAACAAGTCGATTCCACTAGTACTGGTTTAGTGGGGAAACCAAGGGACCGGGTCAACATGGGAACGCGAAGATGAGACCCGAGAGAAGTACCCCCACCTATTTGATCTTTGAGGTACTTTTCTTTTAATTTCGGGGACGAAATTCTTTTAAGGGGGGTAGATTGTAAGAACCACCCCGGCCGATCCCGGTAGAACCGGCGAATTTCGACTAAGTTTGACTTTTGGCCGGAAAAAGTCAACCGAAGACTCAGAAAGTCATTCGGGACATTTTCGGGACCCAAAAAGCTTAGCCGCCATCACGGTTAGCTTAGTTGGGTCATTTCCTTCAGTTTGACTGTAATATTATAACGGTCAGTTTCTGGTCAAACTTAGACTTTATATCGACTTTCTCGACTAAAATTGGACTGCTGGATTTTCATTAATTTAAAGTGGCCTCCACATTGCTAAATGGCATTGTAGGCTTGGATGAGAAGAAAAGGAGTTCAAATGACCTCTTGATCCTCCCTAAAGCTCTAAAAGGATAAATCTAGCAAGGGGCTTTTGGGTCATTTAGCTTATAGGTCATTATAGGCAATTGTTGGTCACAAATTCAGCATCTCCCCTTCATTTTACTGCAGAGAAATTCTAAAGGGGGAGAAGAGAGGAGCTCTTGACTTGAGCAAGAAGAAAGTGAGCAAAGAAGAGATTTTTTGGATAATCCTTCCACCATTCCTCCCTCCCAAGCTTGCTAGCTTCATCTCCTACACATCCTCAAGGTATGGGTGCTCTAAAATTCTCATTCCATCCACTTTCAATCCTTCAGTTTTGTGGGTTTTTGGTTCAAAGTTGAAGAACTAGCTTTGTGGTTGTTGCTTGGAGAAGAAGTAGTGAAGTAGGATGTTTGGATTGTGTTTTGGTTGAAGTTTGATTAACCCATTGAGGGTGTTGATGTTGGGTAACCTTGATTGAACATTTTGGAGTTGAGAGGACTTGGAAATGGGGTTTTAATGGTGATTTTCGTGAAACTCGAGTTGGGGAAGAAAGGGGAAGGAACTGGTCAGGTTTGGCGCGAAACGTGACCCAGACCGGGCCAGGTGCCGGCACGGCAGGCCTGGTACCGTCACGGCACGCGGCACGGAACGGACGGGAGTCCGGCACGGTACCTCACACGGTCCGTGTCGCATTCCGGGCTGGTCTGTGACGCGGTCCGTGCTGGCTACCGGACCGGACTGTGATACGGTCCGTGCCAGGTTCCGACACGGCTAGCCACACGGTCCGTATGGCGTTTCAAATCAGACCCCCAAAACCCAAAACCCTTCCTTTTAGCTCTTTTCGATTCTTAAATCATTTCTTCAAACCTTATTTACATTATTTGAGTGTTGTTCTGTACTTTGGGGATAAGAACATCGTTGAGTTATTAACTTTGGTCTTATGGTGCTCTAAGACCGTGGTACCAAGCAAGGAAGGAAGGAAGAACTTGGACTTGAGCTTGAAGAACGAAGAATCACGCCGAAACCCGGGTGAAGGACGGAGTTGTGGCCACCGAGTTTGTCAACAGAGTTTTAGAGATTTATCAAGAGGTAGGGAAAGTCTTAACTTCTTATTTAAACGCTTAGTATGCATGTTAGGATAATAAAATCGGAAAGGTCCTAGAATTGCCTACAGGATGCGAATAAATAGAATAATTGTCTTTCAATTATTAATAACCGGAATGTCTAGAATGCATGCTTAGGATGAAGATGACTAGTATAACTCGCTTTCAATACTTGGGAATTGATTTACTGGTAGACAGGTTGTGAAGAGCTCTCGGATTAGTTGTGTGCTAGGTTCACATGCTTGGTTGCTCGTTATTAGGACAACTAAGAGTCTAATGAAACTAGTTAGCTTATATGATTGAATGCTTAATTGATCGTTCACATGATGGTTGATTGGTTGAATGTTTACTTGGTTGATTGAGTGATTGTGTTGATATAATTGTGGATTGAACGGATGATCGAGTATAACTGGTTGTGCCAAGGGGTACAATCAGGTGATCGATGTACCGCTGGTTCGTGACAGGTAAGTATACGGTAAGTATGGAGTGTTATTGGGTGTCTTTGCTGTGATGAAAGTGTGATTTGAGAAGTGTTCATTGTTGGATGCATTTAGTGCTTGTCTAATTATTCTGATTCTTGAAATGGTTGTTTGTGTGTTTGTTTGTTTGTTTGTTTGGTTCGGTACTACACCAGATTTGGGGCGTGACATTTATGGCATTCCTTCAAGGTTTTTGAGCTAACGCGGAACATGCGCTTGCTTACCCTAGGTATTACATCATCTGAAGAAGAGAGTATTGATTTGTTTGATAAGTGGATGCTTACGATTGGGGATGGTTCCTCTTATGACTGTGCCGTTAACGAGTCAATACGAATCCCCCCCCCCCCGAATTTACCTTTCCATCTGGACAAGCCTACCTACCAGACCTTATTGACTCAGTCTACCCGTCATTTAGTTCACACTTTTCAGATCCTTAATACCTTTCTGAGCAAGCAATTCTAACTCCTCGCAATGATATGGTTAAGGTTGTTAATGAAACTATGATGGCTATGGTTCTAGGAGATGGAGGGACGTACTACAGTTCAGATTCAATTTGCAAAGGTAGCGTACGGACGAATGAGGAGGATACATTGTACCCAACTGAGTTCTTGAACACTTTGTCTTTCCCAGGTGTTCCATCCCATGAATTGCATCTGAAAGTAGTGTCTCCAGTATTGCTTATGCGGAACCTCAACCAAGTTGAGGGACTATGTAACGGGACAAGGTTAGTCATTACCGAATTGGGAGTTTGGTCAATTCGTGGAACTATTTTGTCCGGGAGCCAGTCAGGTAAAGAGGTGACAATTCCGTGAATCATCTTAACACCAACAGATGAAAAATGGCCTTTCAAGCTTAACCGACGACAATTGCCAGTCATACCTTGCTTCACAATGACTATAAACAAGAGTTAGGGGCAGTCGTTGAAAAATGTTTGTGTCTACTTACCAAAACAGGTCAGCTCAAGATCCTCCACACTATATTAACTCTATTCACATCCTGCTTGCCACTTCTAAAACAATTTTCTTCGAACAGGTTTTCACGCATGGTCAGCTGTATGTTGTTGTTTCCAGGGTAACTTCCCAAAAAGGATTGGTTATTGTTAATGCAGATGAAGAGTACCCTGACCGAACAATGGTTAAGAACGTTGTATTTCACGAAATATTTGAAAAATTGGCACCGACTCATGTTACAGAACAATAAAACAACATATTTAGTGAATTCACTTTGGGCTGCTCCAAAACCACAAAATCAACAACACATGTGTTATCCACGGTTTGGGCTGGGCTTTAGTTGTTCATAACATGTACAACCTGTTACCAGTGTAATGATGGAAACCACTTACCAGATACAAAACGTCATACCTACGCGTGCAACTGAAGACGTGATTGGCATGTCAATTGTCCCGGAACTGTCGTGTCGAAATGGTTCAGTTATCTACCCATATCGCTTCTTATTCTCCTTTATATAGCCCCTTGAAGTCAGACGTCAACCACAGAGAACGCCAATTTCAGCCATGGTCAACCAGCAAAGCAATAGTCGGGTTCACCGCCGAATAAGGCGCCATGCAAGTCACCATGCTCTACGAACGGTCCTGCGACAAAATGCTGGTTCAGCCAGGCGTGGAACAGAAGTCGCGACAGCCGCCCGTGCTGCCCTAGCAACCGCATAACTACAACCTCCGCTGGAAAACGGACATGCACCCACTCTGATATCTGATTCCTCGCCGTCTGGTCCTGATACCAGCGATTGGCCACCATGGCCGCAGGAACAGTCCCAGTCTCGGCCTTCCCTTGGTCGGAAACCCAACCCCGAGCGGTCCTACACATTATCGACACCCCGATTCATCAACTGGGTGGTGTACGATTCGGTAATTTTTTTTAAACCCTAACTTTCAGTTTGAACGTCTTTGCATGCTTACTCATACACACTGTTCTCAGCACCGTTTGGGGGAAAAGGTCCGGCCTTTTGTGGAGGAGAAGGTTGTTGAGCTCCTTGGGTTTGAGAATGATGTCGTTGTGGAGCGTGTCATGCTCTACCTTGATGACCACGAACCAGAGGAAGAGGTCCTGCGACTGCTCTGGAGGTTATCGATCCCCAGTTCTGAAAGGTTTGACTCCGAAATCTTCTCTCTCATTGGATATCACTCTGTTGTTGTGGAGAATACTGTTGCATCTTATTTTGGACAACCTTGGACTGGCAACATCGGGACTCCTACTGCTGAAGCTGGTGCATGACTGTGATGTTGAAGGCCATGCACCTTTCTGAACAACTGTTTTTGTTTTTTGCTGTCTGCCTTGCTACTTAAAACAATATATTAACTATATGTTATGCTTTTGATAGTTCATTGGAACTATCTTTTGGTTGTAATGCATAGTGCTTATAGTTTTAAATTCGTTGCTATTCATATTATGCCTGAAATTTGCCACCTTTGTTGGTGTGTTGCACAAAATATGCTAACTGGTTGCTTGCTGCACTGGTCTAACCATGTAATTCAGAATTTTGGCTTTCTCTACCATAGAATAAGTTGTTTTGTTGATAGGTATTTTGCTCTCCAGGTTTTGGTTTGGTTCTTATGGCAGAAACTTGAATTGCTCTACCATAGAACCAGTTGTTTTGTTGGTAGGTCTTTTGCTCTTCAGGTCTTGATTTGGTTCTTAGGTCTTGCTGCTGGAATGACTTTTCAATGTTGTATTCTGTGTCTTATGCTACTAGAGGATCAAGTATTGCTTAGGTAAGGTTTTCTACAGTGTACAGGTTCACAATTGGTGATCTTGTACATATAGATTGCATTTGGAATTGAGTACATGTTGTTTATTGAGTTCGCCTTTGTTCTTGAATCCAACAATTGTTACCTACCTTATGTGTTGTTCTCTTTAAAAATACTTCCTTTTTCCCTTAATTTGAACAACAAACTGTGGTTATCACTCACGGATAATACCATTTGTAGGTTAGGCAAGACTTACACACAACCTACTAAGAAAGAATTAACATTGTCGTTGATTGTCGACGCTTACTATACAATGCAATTGTAATTGTTCGAATCAGGTTTACACATGTCTTAACTACTACACCGCGCATCGCGCGGTGCATCCCACTAGTATTATACTAATACAAAATCATCTTACACAAATATTACTTACATTAATTTTTCTTATAAAAATACATTTTGTTAATTTGGTTCTTTCACATATGAAAAATAAACTTAATGGAGAGCTTATTAAAACTAGTTGCTAACATATTCAAGTTGTTTCAACAAATATTAGTTCATTCTCTATCTCAAATTAATCAGAAAATATTTCAAAAATATTTTTGTTTTTGTTTTCTGAAAGGAAAGATTCATTAATAAATTAATAAATCTCACACCGAACAACAAAAGCATTGCATCCTTTGGTCGTTCTCGGGAAACCAAGGGATGATCGGCGAGAGGAATAGCTCTCGAAAAAGGTGACGCATCGTCTAGATAAACAACAACTACTAGGTCGGTCTTTCTTATCGACTCTCCAGAAAGATCCATCGATAAATAGACATGACCGGACCGACCAAAGGCAGCAACCACACCTATCGGGGATCCGAGATTCAGGTAGATGGGACAAATAAAAACCAGACAAAACTACAAACAAAATAAACTACAACAACGAGCATGAACTACTCGCGACTAGCCTCCGATATGAGGGGAAGTGATCAGAGCGAAGGGGAGGTGGACAGAGCCGACGAGTACATATCTGATCCGCTTGGGAATAGGGTACGATACTAACCGAGCGAGCTCGATAAGCAGGAACACAGCTAGCGTCTTAGACTATAGAGCTCCAGTAGAAAATGAGAGTAGATTTTGACATTTGGCTGGAGACGGAACATGGTAGAGAGGTTCGATTGAAGGGCCTCAGGTCATAGTTGTCGGGAGATAAGGCCGAAGTAGGGCCTTTTTGTCAACAACAGTGGAGGTGGCTGCAACGGTCAATATTCCGACAAGGTGGAAGATGGATGGCTTGATGAGGCCGGTTCTGGGACAATGGTAGATAAGGGGATAACAAACCCCACCAACATTGACGCACTGCCCAAACCTGGAGGATAGGTCTGACAACTTGTGAGACAACAAAGACGATGCCACGTGACCTTCTAACGACGAAGGACGGGTTTGTTGTGGCACGACGAGAGGGGGGCGAAGACACATCATGGTGGTCTGGCGAGCTCGTCGTGGATTCGACAAGGGCACAAAGGCAGAGAAGCAAAGCTTTTTCCTTCAGATCCAACGGTGGAGGGTCAGCGAGCGGGAAGAAGCTGGTAGGAGACATCGGTGGATAGACCCGAGGTCAGATACGTGCCTTGACGACGACGCCGGAGCTGGACGGGGATGTCGTGCTTGGAGTTGGAGTCACCAGGAGGCAAGGGGCACACATCGAACCACCTGAAGAGCTACCACCTACAGCTTCTATGGCCAGAGCCATAGTCACCGCATATGGTGACACAAGAAAGAACTTGAGGGACGTAGGGTTTCTGTTCGTTTAAAGAGTTATAGAGGATGTAGAGGACAAAGACAAGCCTGATTAGTTTTTGTATGGTACAAAGTAAAATGTTTTTGTTTTTAGTTACATTTGTAATATGCATAAATAACTTTAATTTTTTTAGAGGAATATCTTCAAACTATCATAATGATATTTCGGTTAATTTGATTAATTTGATTATCTAGTTATAGTCGAAATCAAACCTAATTTTTAAAATCAATCAAACTAACCTAACCAAATAAACTGAATAATAAAAAAAATCAAACCCAAAAATTCAACTGGACAATTCGTTCCTCTAGGGGTTCAGCGCCTCCTTTCCCCTTCTCCATCTCCCGTCGCTTCGCCACCTAGTCTTTGTGTCGTCCGTCTCGAGGATTAAACCACTCGCCATCATAGGCACCACTGATCTGACCTGACCAGCGCCGCCCTCGTGCCCTGCCTGCCATGTTGAGTCCCGATGATCTCCCAATCATTACCATTAATGTTGCGTCGCTTCCACCCACGTGCTACTCTACCTGTGTCATGTCGCTGGCCCCACCTCGAGGCTTTATAAAACAAGTCCGACCGGAGAAGAAGAGACACCGCCCACATATTCCTTTTTTTTGTTCACGACCGTATTCCCTCGTGGTTACTCCTCCTCCCTCTACTCCGCCAGTGTCGTTCATGACTGCTCTCATCGTTGAATGGGTAGCCACGATCCACATCGTCATTACACTTGAGGCGCATCGCCCCGATTCCACAGGGTACCATACTTCTGCCGAGACTCCTCCCCAAGATCTCGCACATATACCCTCCCTCCATCACTAATCTACCTGACCATACCCATCGCTGGTGCAACTGAACATGCCCTGGCCTATCCCTTTCAACGGGGAGGAAGCACCGGAGCATCATTTCTGGCTCTCAGCATGATGATGATGGTTCCATCACTGGGGAGCTTAGTCTGGCCACCATACACAGTCAGCCGCTTTGCTAGCCAAGGATGCTCACCCAAAGCCCTTACAGTGACGTTCTCACCGGTAGGACGACATGGGATCGGAGATACCTTTCTTCTAAACCAAGACAGGAATGTCCGACGAAGGCCATCTCCACCGTTACCTACTGCTTCTAATAAGGAAGGGATGTTGAGGGCCTCCCGACTACTTTCTTGGACGACCAAGCTATGGATCTTTGTCCTGATGGGTCGAAGGACCGGGATCACAACCCCAAATCTTCTGCCTACCACGTCAGCACGTCCGCGGTGTTGGCAGCACACGTGCCACTACTTGGTACCATCGCCTCGAACCCCGAAGACCATAGGACCAAGTGAAGCTGGTGTAACACAAGATCTCATGTCTAACCAAGAGGAGCTTCTCGCATGCTCCGGGAACCTGTTCATGCCAAGGGATAGGGGCCCCTCCCCCAATTAGGGTAATGACTTATCAAGGGATTTTCCAAGCGAGGACTGTAGAGCACCCCCGCCTAAGACAATGAGTGTGGAATCGAGCACCAAGGTGTGTAAGGGGATGCACGCCTCGCCCTGTCAACGCCAATGCAAGTTCGACAACCCCTTTCCCCCATTATATGGTGTTCTCCCTGGATGCTCGTTATCCCCATCAAACAGCCCAGTTCTTTCTTCACAGACATTTTCAAGTCGAGTTAGATAATGAGTGCTATGCGTTACAGCTGAATAGTTATCTGAGTGGAGACTATCCACCACTAGTTTATCCCTGAATTAGCCATGTATCTTGTTATATGGTTAGCGTATGGCATCTACGGGTCATGAATTCAGTCTCACCTTTTTACTTCGTCCTTTCATGTTGCATTTTATTTCGGTCTTCTATGTTTTTTCTGATTTACGTCTATAATCCTAATTTATAATCAATAAAATTTATCCTATGCTTGGAAAAACATAACCAAAACATATTTATTTCTGATTCAAATTCAATTATTATTTTGATTATGACCTAATAGTGTCCACTCTCACATGCTGTCATTTCAATCCATACGTATAGTGCCCTAGATTGTTCTCACTAGGGCTGTGCAAATGACCTGTGGGTCTCGGCCCGCCCGCATTTCCGCCCGACCCGCAATCCGATTATGACTCATCCGACGGGTCGTGGGTGGATGCGGATCAAAATTAATCAAAACCGCATATTTTCGGGCGGATGTCGGATTGGATCGGAATTATCCGCGGATAATCTGATCCGCCCGATTTATATTATAACCCGTTGATCTTTACCATTCATCTCTTCTGATATCGTGAAATCAACAATTCAAATGAGTCCACGTGGTTTAACCAACTCCACCAACATCTTATCTCTCCAAAATATCTATCCATCCTTATCTATAATTATTTTACTCTATTTCTTTCTCATTCAATCCTCTCAGAAAGTAAAACCTAAAAAACTTGTGCCTGTGCTTCTTACAAATCTGGCGGCTCCTCCCTCCCCACCATAGATACCCAAACCAGAGTCATTTTTTCTTCTCAACTCTTTACTCCCCCTAACCTCTCATGACCGAGACTTTACAGTTTCGCCGTTACATTGATGTACACCCTCTTCGACTTGGTCAACTCCTTCTCTTTTTAGAGTCATAGATGACCCGATATAAACCTCAAAGGCCAACAACTTGCCGACGAACTCCTCGGCGCCCTTGATGTTGAAGCAGGTGCATACGGGGACGACGCAGCGTGAAGGGGTGAGATGTGTTTTACCTGCTTGAGGACGAACCAACGTTAGTCGCCGACCACTGGTCGGAGCTTTAGCCGCAGACGGGAGGGATGTTCCGATATTTTTTTGGATTTGGGTTCTCAAACCCTATGATCTTTGGAATTGCTTCTCTCTTCTTTTTCTGTATATATCGACTCTTATTGGTGCCGTTTCCTAGGATTTGAGATCTCCAGGAACCAAAATAATAGTAAAGAAATTGAAAAAAAGTATGAAAGAGTATAATATCGGATTACCCGGATTTTGACCCGATCCGCCCGCAATCCGATTGATCGGGTCTCATCCCGAATAGAGATCCGACGGGCGGATTTTGGATTCAATAAATCCGATCCGCAAACATGCGGGCGGGTCCATAAACGTGCGGGTCGGGTCGGTTAACCGCCCATGCACAGCCCTAGTTCTCACTCAGCTGACGACTGCCACAGAGAATTGAGAATAAACAAACGGTGTCATTTCCGGGCCTAATTGACCAAATGACCTTTTTCTAGAAAAGTCTTATGGTGACAGACCCCGTAATTTAGCTGAACTTATTTCTTTTATTTTTGATTTTATTTTTGTATGATAAAATTATAAGGTTACCTATATACCATTTCCACACTTAGAAGTTAGATCGTGGAATCTTTGTTTGTTTTTTATTTTTCTTCTCTTTATCCACGTGTCTTTAACCGGGTCGTGGGCAGATATGAGTCAGGTTTTAAATCAAATTTGGGTCGTGGGCCAGGTTTCGGGTCAAATTTCGTTTATTTTATAAAAAAAACTTGAATATAATGGGATTCGAACCCAAGAATATGCTACATAATCTAGCTACTTACCACTAGGCTATGTGGTATTTTGTTGTTGTATGAGTACCAAATAATATTTATTTATTGATTTTCAGTAGAATGAAAACAAAAATATATACACTTTTTGAATATAATGGGATTCAAACCAAGGCATAGCCCAAGCCAGATGTGACCCTTATCATTGGGCTATGTTGCATTTTGTTGTTATGTGAATACCAAATAATATTTATTTATTGGTTTTCAGTGGAACTGAAAACAAAAATATATAGATTTTTTTAATATAGTGGGATTTGAACCTAGGTATAGCCCAAATTAGATGAATCCTTACCACTAAGCTAAGTGAGCTTATAGTAAGAATGTCCAAAATATGCTTATGTTTTTTATGTTGTGGAATATCGACTTTGTCCGTTCTAGAAATTTATTTCTTGATCCTCATACTGCCATGGGAATTATTTTCCACACCCTCAAACTGCTCTAAAAAATTCCAACCAGATCTACAACTAGTACCCAACCTGAAATAAATTTACATGTCCTGTTTATGGATCTGGAAATTATGTATCGGAAAATAAATCAGATCTGGACATTCTTATACGGATCTGGAAATTATGTATCGGAAAGGAAATATTATCGTTAACAAACTAACGGATTCTGTCAAAAAGTAACGGTTGGGTATGAAAAACTAACGTGTGTTTGCTTTATTATTAATTTTAAATTTTAATGGTCCTAATTCAACCATTTTATTAGTCCTAAGTCAACCATTTTAATAGTTTTTTTTACAAACCATTTTAATTCATTTGTTTCGTTTCTTTTAAATATTTTGGAAGGATATCTAAACTTTAATAGGATTGGTAAAAAAAAATATTGTATGCGAAATATGAATGAACACAATTTCTAGTGTTCTGTACCTTATACTCGTGTTTCTGGGAAGCAACAATTCTATTCTCATTTTGTCTAAAATCTGCTACTCTGGAAAATATTTTCTAGTTCTAGAAGAACTTTTATAGATCTTCACTTTATTTTGCAGTTTGTACGTGCATTCTAGGAGTTAATGTCCAGGTTAAATGGAAAGTCTGAAATTGTTATTAGCGTTCTAGATTCCAGTCTAAAAACATTATTCCAATTTGAACTAACAGTCTGGTTAATGTCTTACGTATCTGAAAAATAACTATTCAATAAATCTAAGCAACAAATGGACTACAATATAAAAAAAATACCATAACATGCAAAAATAACAATCACAAAGTGTTCATGAACTTCATTGATTGTCTGCTTAATTTTTTGTTGAACTTGTTTTTTTTTAGGATGGAAGTCATATTTTAGATTTTAATTGTGTTTTTTAGAGGTCATTTTTATTCGTTTGTTTTGCTCTTTTAAGAATTTTGGAAGGATATCCAAACTTTAATAGGATTGGTAAAAAAAATTGTATGCGACATATGAATGAACACTATTTATAGTGTTCTGTACCTTATACTCATGTTTCTGGGAAACAACAAGTCTATTCTCATTTTGTCTAAAATCTGCTACTCTGAAAAATATTTACTAGTTCTAGACGAACTTTTATAGATCTTCACTTTATTTTGCAGATTTAAGTGCCAGTCTGAAAAATTCATTTCAGATCGACACCTAGATCGAATGAAAACATTAAAGGATTGACATTCAGATCTGGCTACCTCTCTCATCAGATCTGGGAGACGGACAATAACTAACTACAATCTTAAGAACACAAAATCATGAAATTTATGTTCAAATGTAGTTCGAAATAAGTAATTCAATAGCTCGACGAATCAACGAATTGATATTTCGAGTGATTTTAAGTGGAGATTGTTTGCTCAATTTATAATTGCAGCTCATCAATTAATTAACGACGTGCACTTTTTTTGGCGGGAAGACTAAAATGGAGGTGACTTGGATGACATTGATGAGCGTAATTGTGTCCTAGTTAATTTGACCATTCCCCCTATATTTATACCTAGTTTGTGTCTCGTTTTTATATTTTTAGCGTTTAGTAATAACGGTGCATAACCTCGTTGTTGGTCGATATTTTTCAAGTGTTCAAAATATATTAATGATTGGTCTTGTTTTGTAGGCCTTGAAAAAATAAAATTATTGGCGAAAGAACGAAACAAATCAGAGCTAAAACGGAGTAGATATGAGCGAAATAGTGAAAATAACATTAAAAATGAAGGAGCGAACCACAGCACGCCACATGGCGCGTTGACCTGACCAGCACCAGCTTTTTCTTCTCATTTCCTTTTTATTTTTCAAAAAAAATTAATAGTCAAAAGGGTAAGATTGGAATTAGGAAACTTCCATTAAAAAGAAGGCTAGTTTGGTGAGAGCATAAAATGCTAAGGTTATTTTAATTAGACTTCCCTTCGAAAAGGCCATTTCAGTAATAAGGCCGTCCTTTCCGTCCGTCTACTGTTGGAGAGTTAGGGTTTTTGAGAAGTCGACTAAAACCGTGTGACTTGTAGGTGTGTGCAAAACTGCCGGACAATCGGAACTAATCCTCTCCCAACTCTTCCTGACAAATAAAAATCGCTATTCTCATCGTTAAACAGAGATACGACGCTCACGCCACCTCTATATCCGGCAACCACAGTAAGCTCTCTCTGTCCCTCATTCATAAGCACTCTTTCGCACAACCCATTTGATTGTTCTGTTGGTCTTTTGAATTCTGATAAACCAATTTTAGATAGAAAAAAAAATTGCGAGTGCTAATTGAAGTGGAAGGAAGCTATGAAGTTGAACGTGGATATATTCAGCTATCTCGAGAAGGAGGACTTTAAGGTTCTTGCTGCCGTTGAGATGGGGATGAGGAATGTATGTAATTACAACAGTCTCTTTGCTATGCATTTATATTTAGATTTCAATTCACATTTTCCCTTTCATTAGGCTTCAATATATGTGTAACTGGTGCTCTAAATTATGGGTATCTACTTTTCAGCATGAAATTGTACCTGCAGAACTTGTGGATCGCATTGCCCGTCTCAAGTGAGCCTCTTTTTTTATATCACCCTAAAATTTTAGTTCATTTTTAGGTTAATAGTCATATTTTTATCATTACCTATAATCTTATCCATTTATCAGGCATGGAGGTACCTATAAAGTTCTAAAGAATCTGCTCAAGCATAAGCTCTTGCACCATGATGCTTCCAAATGTGAGTACTTTATACAGTTGGCATAAGCCACTGAATAGCACACGTTTATTTTTTAACCCATCTCATTATCTTTTATTCAATGAGTCTAGATGATGGATTTCGCCTCACCTACCTCGGTTACGATTTTCTTGCGATTAAGTATATGCTTGGTCGTGGAGTTTTCACTTCTGTCGGTCGCCAAATTGGGGTTGGAAAAGAGTCTGGTAATTTCCATTTCTTCTTATTTTGCTGTTATGCTTGTTGGCCGCATTCGGTAACTTTAGGATTATGCATTTTTTTTTCAAGATATCTTTGAGGTTCGCAAAGAGGATGGTCCAATTATGGCGATGAAGCTGCACAGACTTGGAAGAGTTTCTTTTAGGGCTGTCAAATCTAAGCGTGATTACTTGCAGAATCGCAGTGGTCATAATTGGCTCTATCTGTCACGACTTTCTGCACTCAAAGAGTTTGCTTTTATGAAGGTTCCGCGCTGCTCTCGTTTGCATCCTATTTAATTGTTTATGGCTATATCATGAAGTTGTTGGCTTGACAATGGTGCTGTGGCTTGAACAGGCTTTGGAACAACATGGTTTCCCGGTTCCAAATGCTGTCGATTGCAATAGACATTGTGTGATTATGTCCCTTGTCCAAGGTTATCCACTGTAAGAGTCCTTTTCCATTCACTTGATCTTCCTCAGCTTCTTCTGATTGATTTTGACATCATCCAACGTATGACAGTATGGTCTTTCTGACTAAAACAAGTGAATAGCTGTATGAGAAATTGAATGCTCAGTAGATTTGTATGTTTACATTTCCACCTTCTGATATATTTTTAAGCCTCTGTGGGTGATTTCTTGGTTGAATGGAAATTCGTCCATTTCCTTTGGCGGGGTCTATATGTGTGCGAAAAGAGAGGAGATCTAATAGTGTATTTTAGAGATTCGTTTTGGATAAGCCTTAATTATGAGTTTGGTTTGCAACCTGGTGGTTGAGGCTTCATGTCATTTCGTACAATAGCGTGTCAAAGTTCTGTGACATGACTGGTTCTGTTGCTCGGACTATAATTGAACAACTCATTACTTTTTGATATATAGAATGCTAGAGATGATCATCTACAGCAGAATACTGAGTAGGTTGTAAAACTGTATATATGTCATGTAGGCTTACCAATGTCAATTCAATTTTGATCAATGGCCTGAATTTGAAGTTCAACCTATTGCAACTTCAAGTTATCTTCTTACTTCAAGATAACTTGTCTTCTAGAATTTCCTTTATCTTCTGTCTTTGCTTACCCCTTTTCATACCTATGTCATAGTATTCCTTATTAGTCTTTTGGATACAGTGTACAGGTCAGGGAATTACAGAATCCAGAAGTAGTTTTTGAAACCATTATTGGTATTGTTGTTCGTCTGGCAGAACATGGCCTTATTCATTGTGACTTCAATGAGTTCAACATTATGGTAAGTAATGTAATATTTAGTACCACATGTAACTTTATGATTTTTTTTCATTTATAATCTCATAAGATTGGTTACACGAGTTTTAATACTGCAAGTCTTTCACTGAACATGACCTGTATTACAGTTTTGAGAACCATTGGTTTTGTACTCCTTTTCTACTCAGTAGTGAACTCAAAATTAATTTTTTATCATCTATGATTTCCAGATCGATGACGATGAGAAGATCACCATGATTGATTTCCCACAAATGGTATCTGTATCGCATCGCAATGCACAGATGTAAGGAACACCGCCTCTTGCTATACCAATATTAAACTTTTACCCTGCTGATGTAATCTTAAGTCATGATTATTATTTTAATATATACTCAGACACCTGTAAATGGAGACATCTACCTTAATATAACACATATTGCAGGTACTTCGACCGTGACGTTGAATGCATCTTTAAGTTCTTTAAAAAGAGGTTAGTGACTATACTGCCGAGCTGTGCTTTTACTTATCATTCACGTGGTTATTCATGTTATTTTGGGTGACAGTATATGGAAGTTTGCGAAAGTCATAATACCTATTCCAGTTTTTTTTTTTTGAGATAATGGTCTTATTTGCTTACTGGTATATAGTGAATTTGGCATCAATGAGCTCTGAACTCTGACAGTTTCAATTTCTGTATCTAATTCTTATATACTTTTTTTCTGCCTCACATTTGTGGTGCTGCTGTGGTTTTATGGTTAAGCTCTCCTCTGTAATAAATTCCCTCTTGGTTGGTTCCTTCAGGTTCAACATGACTTTCCATGAAGAAATAGATGATACTGATAGTTCAGAATTACAAGCAGATGAAGGTAGCAGGATCTGCTTTTCTTCAATAGCCAAAACTTCTGGTTGTTTAGACAAGGATCTAGCAGCCAGTGGTTTTAGTAGAAAGGAGCAGGATGTCATTGAGAAGGTATGGGATGACAGACATGTTTTTATTTAGGGTTAATATCATAAAGCATTACACAAGTATACACGTTTTTCAAATAACACACTGAGTTATGATTTTTTTCATGTGGCACACCTATGTATCAACTATTTTTTCATGTGGCACATCTATGTATCAACAAACTTTGATAATTTGTTGGTACATAGGCGTGCCACATGAAAAAATCATAACTTAGTGTGTTATTTGAAAAACGTGTATACTTGTGTGGTGCTTTATGATATTAACCCTTTTATTTAATGACATCAAGTGCATTTGAGCTCTCCCAATCACCCATGCACATCTCAAGGGCTGTTCTTGGGCTTTCTGTGATGGCTTGGCTGATTCTATTGGGACTTTTCACTGTACTCTTCATGGGATCACTCAGTGTCTGGGTCCCTCCTTTTGTGTTTTTGATGAAGCTAAATTTGTGCTCGATGTAATATAAAAGGAAGTACAACCGAAACCCAAAATGCTAAACTGTCTGTAGATATAAAACATGTGTCGTGCTTTGATTTATTATGCATGTTCCTCAGCCTATTGCACCTAATAGGAACTATAATCTTTTACGTGTCTTGTTCTTATAACATATAACTTCAGATAATGTTTGTTAATGTATCACTTGACTACTATTACTGCAGTTCATTGAAGGAGATGCCGATGAGGAAACAATTTCAGATGATGAAGAAGCTGGGAATGAAGACTTGTCTATTTTAGATGAAACAGTTAAAAATGTTGGTGCCCTCCAGTTGCTAGAGCAGGTATTTCCTGAAGCCTTCCCTGTTGGATAATAGAAGCAATAAGAATTGTAAACTGGCTGTCAAGGCATGAGTTGTTAATCATACTCTTTAAGTGATAGCATATTTGCCTCCCTTTGCTCTGTAATATATTATGTGTGGTTGTTACATAATATAAATACATATTGCAGCAATTAGAGCTTGTCATAGTGATCGGGTGAGCATTCACCTCTTGCGAGGTCTAGTGTTCAAATCCCAGGCGTGGTCACCTGTTTAGGGTTGGTGAGGTTAGAGGATTTTGTGAATAGTTCCTATTTTGGGTGATTATTTCATCACCTTTATGAGAATACTTTATTTTTTAATAACTTAGCCTCTAAATCTCTCCCTTTTATTCTTGTTCCTTTCACCTTGTGTTTACCCCACATCATCTTTTCTCACTACAGATGGAGACCATATACCTAGGGTGGTGAGAGCTAGTTATATGATACTATTTGGTCCAAAAATTGAGCGTGCTAGTTTCTCTTGTCTGTATGTGAGAGTTATATGCAGCATATTTTATTTTTACCTTATCTATTCTGCAAACAAATATAGAAAAATTTCTCTAGAGCTTTCTTTTGAAAATTGAGTCCAACGGGTACAGGACCAATATTTATGAACCTGCAAAATGTATTCTTCACTTCAATGGTAATAAAAACCGCAGAACAATTAAAGATCGTGTAATGATTATTAATCTCATGTATATTTGGGATGCATTCGATGTGGACAATACCAAAAGTTCAATTGAAACTTTTGGTCAATATTATCTAGACCTTTGATGTTCAAGGAAAATAACGCTGGGCTCTGTGTGCAATTTTTTTTTTCTTTCATGATCCTTCGTCAGGCTGATATGTATAGTCGAGTTGTTTAAAATACTGAAGTATATGTTCTTCAATTTTGATTTCAATGTTCAAGGGACTCTTGGCTCTGTATTTTCTTAGAGCCCACTCCCTCTGCGCCATTTCATCTTCTATTCTTTATTTCATCCTTTATATATATTTTCTACTACATTTTCTGTTGATACAAGTGGTCTGTAAGCGTGTGCTTGTCTAACTCATGAAATATGATTCAGGGAGAGCAAACTTCAAACTGTGATGTGGAAGGTGAAGTAGAAGAGGATAAGGAGAAGTGCGAAGAAAATGGATCTGAAACTGAAGACGCGAATGACAAGGTATGCAGGCAAACATTATTTATGCGTGGTCATTGTCTCTTTGATTAACTTGAACTTCGAACAATGCATTCGACCAGGCCTCAGTTATGGTGTCATTTTGTGTTACAAAAAATGACTTGTGATTTGTCCACATTATTGTTTCCAGAAGGAAGAAAGCGACGGTGACGCTGAACTAACAAAGGGGCTGAACAAACAGAGACGGCGTGCTATAAGGGCTGCACATGGAAGAAGAAAGGGCATTAACTCCAGAAATTGTTACAAAGACAAAGGGCGTAGGTCTTCTAGCTCCAAAGTTCAGGATGATTTTGGTGGTTGGTGAAGAACATGCATAACGATTTTGTTTTGTATACCATGTTTGATGATTATCTTAGTAACTCCGGTTTGAGAAACTTGTAGTCGTATATCTAATACACTGGGAGTATAAGGATCTTTTGAAGAAAATTATTTATTTTAGCTGTCTTATTCTTTTAGCTAAATATAAAGGTTCAGTGCAGAATTATTCATTGAAATACCTTTCATTTATTTATTTTTAAAATTAAACAATTGCCATAGATAATGAGCCCTATTGCCCAAGCGGTCTTCTCTTCATCTATACTGATAATGGAAGATAATGTTGTCCTTTTTTTTTGAGCGAAAGTTACGGATTGTATTAATAATAAAGAGTTGTTACAACGTTTGGGGCCCTAGAAGGTCCTTGAACAAAAAACGTTGAGACAGGTTGATCGTTTAAGACGGTTTGTAAAACGCTAAGATAAGCGAACATAAAGTAAATTACAAAACTGACGAAACTGATGAGTACTGCTGAACATGGTTCCTGAACACTGCTTGATCCCAGAGAGAGGACTCTTTTCGTCGTGTGGAGTGCGACCGAACCTGAACTCATCAGTAATATAGGGAGGATCGACTTTAGCCAGGGACCCCTCCCTAGGTAAGTCCCTGAAGCCACGGGTGTCTATCATTTCTTCTGGCGTGGATATTTCCCAGCCCTCACCTCATCTTCACGAGGTTCTCCTGCAATGTCCCTCTTCAATTCCGGCGTCGCAGATGGGACAGACAGCATCCCAGATGTGACATGCAGCATCCCAGATGGGTTACACAGTGTCCCAGGTGGGACAGGCAGCGTCGCAGATGGGAAAAGCTACATCCCAAATGGGGCATGCCCATCCGACCTTCTTATGAGCGTCACCTTGGACGTCCCCTGTTGTTCCACCCCTACCTGAGAGTCAGGTAGGGTATCCGGGGTTACAATCGGTACCCTTTCTCAAGACGATAGGGGCTTAGGTAGAGTATTCGAGGTCAATGGCTCGAACCCAGGAGGATGAGTTGGTGCTTTCCCCCTGTCCATAGCATAGGACTTATCCATCTTCTCTGGCTTGTATTCGAGGAAGGAATAGGAAAACCGCGAGATTCCCGGCATCTCCAGGTCACAATCATGAATCCCGGTGACCGATCCGACCACAATTGAAGCAGAATATGGGGAGCTGATCATAGGTCAAGGTGACCTAAATTGGATCCCTAAATTCCTGAAACCTCATCATCATTGATCGGCGAAGCGCTCAATGAAGATCCATCTAGAACCTGACCTTGACGGTCTCGCCCCAACATAGGCCCTATTGGTCACAAGGCATGTCCACACATCCCCCAAGAGTCGCTCTGATGGCCTCTCATGTTGTCTTTGTTCGGGTCGACGACGGCAGACCTAGTGCATGCACCCGTAACTGGATTCGGTCCAGTGTGGGAAGATCCCGAGCTTGGGTTCATAATTTCTCCTAATAGAAGCAGGTACCCATTGAAGCACCATGGTTTATTGTTTCGAACCCATGCCCGAGCTTCCTGACTGTTGAAGTAGAACTAGAACGTAACAAGCTCTAGGTCCTTCACCACCAGTCCTAGCATCGATCGTCCCCATGCACGCGTGAAGACCTTAAGTATGAAGTCCTTGCGTGGTGGCTTTGGGGACAATAAACGGTCAACCATGCCATATTGTTGCCGAGCAATGATGTCGGGGTTCGCCGGAGTGTAGGTCACCACAATTTTCATGGCCTCCTTCTCAAGTATGGAGCAAGCCGAGAGGCCAACTTGAAGGGTGGCCATGGATGGTCGGGGCTCCCTATGGGAAGCATCCACCCTAGGTGCCATCGGGCTCACGGAATTAGGGTCTTTCGAAGACAGTGAAGACACCCCCCGATTCACGGGACCGGAGCTCTCAATGGCAATGACACCATGTGATGACTCGAGACGCCCGAACTAGGGTTGTCATCCCTAATCGATGTCGAGCCCTCAGAAACAGGTCCTTCCAAAGGCATCAATACAGCAGCACGAGGCAAGGAGAAGGAATATATCTTTGGAGGCCGACCCCGCTTTGGCTTGATCGGACCAGATATCATCGAGTCATCCCCTAAGAAGAAAACTACCATGGCCGCGGATGGCATGGGTACGAATTCCGGGAAGGGAGGGGACGATGGACGGACCATTGAAGTGAGAGGTAAAGGAGAGACGGTTAGAGAAGCTTTTGGCTTTCGCTTCTTCTCTCACTGGGCAGATAAAACCAAACGAGGGGCGTGGAGGCATTAACAAGGACACCGAAGGGACATGTATGTCAGACACCTTGAACTTTATTGGTGGGGAGATTGGCGACGTAGTTGTTGAGGTTGTAAGTGTCACCATCGACAAAAAAAGACTATGAAGACTAAGGTTTAGGGCTAAACTTTTTGAGAGAGTAAGCTCAAGTTTCTTAAGATAATATCATCCTTTATATCTTCTTTGTAGCATCCTTGCTTTTATATAGTTTCGGTTTCTTATTAGTAGAGTTTTTATACTTCTTTTGCTTTTTTGTGGAAATCAGTCAAGTCTCAATATACTCTTAGAGTGGTGGTGACCGAAACAAGTTGCCAAGTGCTAACAAGAAGAAAAAGCATGTTTTACATATTACTGATGGTAACAAACTTGGAGTGGAACTGGTGGCTTTAATAGTAACAGCCGGATGAAGAAAGAAGCAGGTTAACATTGACTTGGATTCACCGGAAGTAACATAAAACTTCCTAACCAGCATTATGCTCGTTTTGCTTCCTTCTCGAATTTAGCATTGAAAGATCTTCTGAAAGAAACAAGTCCAAATATTTTCTTCTTGTGTATAAATGATGATTTAAATCAACTGATTATGGGTAAGGGTATGCTCAAGAACTGCACACGAGAGAGGAAAACCTGTGAAGCATAAACTAGTTAGATAGAGAATGGCTTTTTATACACATCGAATTGTTCATTGGCTGTCAGTTGTGGCTCCTGCAGAAAACATAGACAAATATACTCATTAGCTACAGACTTTTAAGCTCATCTAGTGTCATACATTATACATGTTTACTCCATAGCAATTCATACAATAGAACTCTCGACATTAGGAAGGAGATATTATTTATACATGAGTAAGACATTTAGAACATTTTACATAGCAGGCTTGTATGAAGTAGATAGTCTTTGATAATATCCTACATGTTATTGCTCGTTCTCTCATATGGCTAGCAATATTCCAAGTGTCTAATTTATGTTTTCAGTTCTGCTTTAAAGCAAAACACTAACTGGGGCATGAATGCCCATTTGAATTCAAAGCAGGCAGGGTAGGGTATATTCATGATATTATCAGTGACAGGATCATTTATAAATGGTGAAGTCCCGAATGATGATATTCACACAAAACATGCACTAACTAACAAGTCATTTTTCAGTATTTGCATGTTCATAGGAGTGTAGAGATGATGCAAACATACCTGTCTCAAACCACTACCTAGACTTCCTCCAAGCACGGAGAGAAGAGATGTGACGAGACCACCATCAAGCCCATCCGTTTTACGGATAGTAGCCCGCATAGCAGTTAACATGTCACCATACGTAGTTCCATGTCCTCGTTCAATAGCTTGGATGAACGAGTACGTCATTGCACCCGTTGAAGTAATCTTTGATAGAGCCTGTATGAGCACAACAAGAATGTTAGCTTTGATTCTGTACTTGCCATTTTGAGCTGCGAAAGAAATTAGATTTGTATCAATTATCTGCCTAAGATTATACCGAAGTATCAGCAGAGGTCTGATCATCATCACAACCACTGAAAGAAATTACTTCCCCGCCACTTGTTCCTTTCCATACACCTGACCGTGGACGATGGTCCTCCCACACATACTTCCCATGTCTGCAATTTTAACAAGGGAACAAAGTGAATATAATAAGCAAGAAGGAGTAATGGACATAAATTGACAACCAAGGAAAATGGAAGAAAATCCCACTAGAAGTTGAGGTTCATATTCCCTTTCCACACGGTACTCTGTTGTATCGGTTTAGGATTCTAAGCAACATTGAGACGAAAAAACATCTAACCTGTCCATCCTGCACAGATATGGCAAATCTAAGACTGTCCCGCTGTGGCACGCGTCTATAATTGCATGGAGCTTGACCCCTCGAGGAAGAGGCTTCACAATTGTTGCATTGATCTCATCATCGACAATCATTCCTTGAGTTTCAAAGTCCGTGGGGCAAAGTGTTTCATCATATCCATCCAATTCATCTCCAGTGTAGTTTCGTTGTTGTGAACCATGACCAGAATAATGAAATACCAAAGAATCTCCAGGTTGGCAACCTTGGACTAGCCAATATAATGCCATTCTCATGTTGTGTTTGGTTGGACGCTTGTAACTATCTGTTTCTTCTTCTGCAAATTGACTTTCGGAAAGGGATTGAGATCAGAACTGGTTGGAGCGCGTTATAGAAAAAGAAAATTGTTGCATGAAAACATCAAAAGAAACCCTAAGAATGTATTACCAGATAAGGGCAGAACTCAACTTAATTAGCGGGCCATTTAGAACGGAAGAAAGACTACAAAGATACATCCAGAAGCATTCTTTACTACTATAGACTAATATCCCTAACATCTCTAGGAATCTTACAGTTATCAAACACCAAGACAGACAAATGCAACCATAAAATAGATACAAGCTTCTGGATTCCTAGCTAACATCTTCCAATTCCCAAGGTAAATACAAAGCTTGAGCTGCAATATCTCTGACTTAAGGAGCCACTGCAGCTACTATAAGAATGTTCATCATAGAAAATATCACAATACAAAATAGTAGAACAAGTTTCATCAAGCATATAAAAATATGACAATTTTAGTGGCCAGATGAGCTTATGTTCTGTGATTTATAATTGAAAATCATATTCTACTACTCCCACGAATAAAAGGAATATTAATTTACAAGTCAAAGAGGTTCTTAAAAATTAAACCGAATTACCACTCTTTAAACTCACTTAAAGAAGGATAATGATGTATCGAAGTTAAAGATTGTGAGTCCAGATTTGGTTCAATTTGATAACCATCATTACAAATAAGTAAAGCAAAAGTAAAAATTTCTAGAATAACAGATATCAGAGGTCAGATAAGTACAGTACTAATTAATGTAACAGATATGAAGCAAAATCCAAGCAGTTCAAACAGAATGCTAGGCTCCTCTTCCCTGTCCATAAAGATATAGTGTCCTAATTAAAAATGAAGCAGCTACTACAATCAGCCTGAAGGATACTGATCAACGTCGCACTGATGCAAGAACCGGGAAAAAGTCAGCATCATAAAGATTCAACAGGTAGCTACTAGAACTAAAACCAGCCATATATGGAAGCAAAACCCAAAATTGAACTTGCAGACATGTTTCATGTCATTGTCAGGACGTTCCAAATTTACAATTTTTGAAATTGAATGGAAGATTTTGGATTGAGAAAATTGACAACTTGCAGCATCAGAAATCTACTTAACAAAACTGTTAGTATACCAATCTCAAACATAGCAACCATTCAGTTAAGCTTCCATAAACGGTTAACAAAAGGAAAAACAAAGTCCAAAATAGAAAATTAGCAATTAGTTGCAGAACTCAATAAATCAAAGTAATCTGAATTAAATTTCCAAGACACAAAAAGTTATGGACGCAAGATTATTTACCGGAGAGCATGATGATGGAAGATTCTGGAAACTTGAACCGGTTCATCAAGAGGTACTTCATACACTTGGCATCGTTGAGGCAGCCCTTGAGCTCGTTCTTTGTGTTGAGATACGACACCGCACAGACCACGGCACGCTTCCGGCCGTGGGCCGAGGGCGGAGGGGCGGACGGCGCGTGATGGTACGGGGACGGGGGCGGGGGTTCAGAGGGACGGTGATGGTGGTGGCTGGTGGAGGAATGAGAAGGTGCAGGCGGCGGAGCGCTGCGTGGATCGGCAATGAGGGTGACAGCATGACACAAGGCGCAGCGGATTGACTTGGCTCCCTGAGGCAGCTGCAATGGGGTGCGGCAGTGAGAACAATTTACCAGCATCAACATGGCGGCGGAGGCGGAATCGGATGGGATCGACGGAGGAAGAAAGGGTCTGGTCAGCTGAATTTCACTAACACGGAGAGGCGTTTCATATAAAAATGGAAGGTGAGTACAAGGAAGGAACGAAGGAGACCTTTTATTTATTTATTTTTACTTGGGTGGAGTAGTTGCGTACGTGATTCGGTGTGAGCAGCCGATTGTGTAATAGACGGTCAGGATGTAACGAGATGTATGCGTGCAGGTGGTGATGGACCAATGGGAAATGGCCAAGTTGCACGCGTGAACTTTTCTCGTGTTATTAATTTAATCATTTGATTTCTTGTCTTGTCACTGTGGTTAAACGTGAATATTTTTGGTCATGGCAGTACATTCTTTTATTACCAAATTGCCATCCACGTATAATTATTATTATAATTTCTTATTTAGACGAGAAACTCTAGAATATTATAAAATTGTGTACAGTGTTTCTGTTTGTTTAATAGAATTTAAATTTAAATTGAGGACTAAAGTCCAATAGAAGTAACCGTGTTTATTGACCAGAATAAAATGGTCCTAAACTCCTAATCTATTTGGCTTCTACTTATTGGTGTACACTTTCCATGGCATGCCTTTAGTAATCTCTCACGTGTGTTTATGGGAGAGGTTTAAGTTCAAAATTTGGAGGCAAGGGAGTTCGGGATGAACACATTATTTGAATTTATCCAAAAATAATGATAATCATTCATTAAATTTGAATATTTAAGCTAAATTGAAATGACTGTTACACATAAAACAGCGATGAAGAGTTTTTTTTTTAAAACAAACATAAAGATAAAACAATAAAGAAACAATATTACTGATCAGTGAGTTGAAAATTATCATAGAGTTTTTAAAATAGAAAGTTACATGATATCTTTCGATACAAAGCATTTGTTAGTAGCCAAGCCAAAGTGATAGCTAGCTGCATATTCCATTTGACTCAAGTGGAGTAGATGAACATAATGATTTTGAATACAATTAATTAGAGACGATGTTGAGAACCTAAGAGCATCCACAGTCATCTTGTCGGTTGTCGGCCAGATGGCGCCGGCGAGATGACTTAAAATATTAAAATTTAATTACCTCGCCGACGAGGAGGCAGCGACGTCTGCAGTGGGCGAGGAGCAGCCGGCGAGAAGGAGGAAAAAACATTAAAAAAATGAAAAAAAAAATTGCAACATAACCCACAACTTTTTAAAATTTATACATATACCACACATACGATAATTAAAACAAACTTTAACGATAATTATACATATAATTAGCACGCTAGTACATACTTAAAAGAAATATAATTTTAGGACACGATCACGAACTACAGCTCGTGATTGTATTGCAGGAATTTCACCTGGTCTCGAACGATCTCCCACAGACCCATCTTCATGAAATGGTTGCCATGGGCACTGTAGTGGGCAGCGGCTGCTTGAGAGCGAACGTGAGTCTCGGAAGTTTCTCCGGTAGCACGGTAGCACAATTCATACCGGTAGATTCTCCGGGCGAGTTCCTGCCAGTGGTCTCGACACTGTTTCTGGGTTCTCGGCGGGGAATTGGCCGGAGCATTGTGGACAAAATTGGCATACACTTCCGGCCAATACCGATGATTTGGGCCCGGCCGGGATTCCTGCAACCAACATAGGACCAACACCATCTCCTCCTTGTTGGTCCACGGATATGAGCCTACGCCGGCCATTGGTGCTTCGAAGAAAGTGAGGAAAAATTGAAGAACAAAAGTATTGGAGATAGAGAGAGATTTGGAGAAGAGATGTGAAGAATGAAGGAGGAGAAGGGTGCCATTTATAGGCCAAAACCGCCGGCCACTAGGGGGCATATTGGTCATTTTGTGGTGGTGGTGGCAATAATGGCACATATCCCAATAATGGAGGCCTCATAATGTAAAAAAAAAAAAAAAATCTTTTTTGACCAAATTCAAACAACTCATTAAAGTAAACAAATTACCAAAATATGAAAATTAAAAACCATTCATTAAATAGGTATCTTGAATTACAACAAAAAAAAACAAGTACGGTAAGCTGGAAAAAAAACAAGTCACTGGGCCATCAGATTGCGCAAAATATTAAGCTGCGTCATGTGGGCTTGTAGCTGCTCGGGGTTCATGCGCGAAGTGTCGGCTTTTTCAGCTTCGACTCACTGTTGGTATGCCATCAGCTTCAGCTGCGCAGCCTTCTCAATGGTCCTGGCTTGGCTTGCTTCTTTGGCCGCTATATGGGCCCTCTCGACACGATCGGCAACCGCTTCCTTAGACGATGATGCTGAGCCTTGCAGCCTTGGGGGCCTTGCAGCCCATAGGCCTCTTGTACTGGGGTTGACCCTCCGTATTAGCACCGGTCGTTTGCTGACTGTCCTCACAGCCCGGCGTGTCTTCACGAGGGCGCTTGCCGGAGTCGGTGGAATCTTCGACATCGAACTCCGTAACCGGTGTTGGTACAACGGGCTCCTCAACAGCAAAGTAATGAGAAGTCCACTTGTGTTCCCCTTTCACAAGATCCCACCAGTGTTTCCATGTGAATGGATGACCACATGCCTTTATGTATTGCTCCTCGGTCAACTGCATGATTTGGGCATCGTTCCGGCCGCTCCTGTAGTCCCTGGAGGTCTTCACAAACAGCCCATTAAAGAACGACACTTTGGGATTTGTCCCCTGCCAGTGGTTTTTGCACTGCTTGGCCGACCTCACCGGATCATCCGGGCCCCGAGTGGCTTCCATTTCCTCACCGATGGCCCCCCAGTACTTCAAATTATGCTTCTGGTTGCCATGCACTGAGTCGTACGAGTGGTGCATCCAGGCTTTAACTAACCTGCAGTCCTCCTCGGCGGTCCATAAGCAACGCTTTGCTTTGGCCTTTGTCGGACGGACGGACGTACTTCGGCGGGCTCGGAAATGGTTTGAGAGGATTGGACAGTCGGGTTGGGGGAAAAGGAAGGCTCCAAAAACTCTTGGGACAACGTTTCATCGGTCACATTCCTATAGTTGAGAACCCACTCGTTGAGATCGAAAGAAGACATGGCGAAAGAAATTTGAATTGGACAAAGTGTAGTAGAAGAGAGAATTTGTGTGTGTTTAAAAATGAATTTTGGGTTAGCATTTATAGGGGTGAAATGTGAAAAAAAAAAATTAATGCTGCCAGCGACCAGCCACGTGTCGCCAGCTCCTTCATCGCAAACGGCCGGCGCGCCACCCGAGGAGATCAGACAGCACATCGCCAGCGAGATGTGCTGGCGAGGACGTTAACGGCTACCCATCTCGCCAGCAGCTTCCTCGCCTGCTCCTCGCCAGCTCCCCGTCTGTTTCTCGCCGGCGACTTCTCCTCGCCAGCTGCTCCTCGCCGACCACCGTAGATGCTCTAAACCTCATTTGCGTAGGACCATTAAGTAGAGTATTTAATAGTAGTGGTAGAGGCGTTGGCCGATTAGGTGTGACACGACCCACAAGGCACTAGTAGTAGTACAGACCAATATAATTTTGGAAAGCATGTGCTTATCGTTAATTGGAAACTCATCACGATAATTAGATTAGTGTTAGTCCATTATTCCTTTGTCTTATCGGTTGATTTGTGCGGCTAGTTTTTAATTGGCTCAAAGAACACTTGAGAATATTTTACTTGCAATGGATGCCGTTGAACTACTTTAGTTTTGGAATTATTATTAAGTAGATGGGTCTTAAACAATGAAACTGTAGGTGTCATAGATGGAAGGAAATGACCTTTGTGGTGCTGGATCGTTTCAATCAGTTACGATCGAAGCTATGGTTATGCGTCATGTCCTTCTGTGGATCAAAGCAGAGAACCGTTCTAAGGTAATGATCTAGTTGGACGCCTAGGTCTTAGTTAATATGATAATATTATAATCTCCTATATGGTTGAAAATGTTTGCATGATTGTAGATCTATTTTAGAATCTCTCGAGAATGTGAAACCCATATGTGTTAAGAGATTAACGAACACTGCAAATCATTGATTAGTTAGAATTGTGCGTACTATGTATGCCCGTACATGATCAGGTCTCTTGGTTATTGATGCATTTATTTGTATTTTTTTTATCGACATAGAAAATTTAAGATAAATCTCTTACGAGGTAAAAAAGGAGTTGTTGTGAATCCAACTACATACTCCAAAAGGCTAAACAGTAAAGGCACCACAGACAAAAGGGTATACAAACCCCAAAAACATCAAACTACACTCTGAAGAAATTACAACACCAATTAGGGGAATGCCAATCCTGAAGAACAACAAATTACATACTCATAAAACTACAACCTAAGAGCACATAAGAAACACTCCAAGAAGCTAAAAAGCAAAATAAATCTGAAATCCGAATAAAAACGGGTCTACAATAGCCAAATTTGACCACCAGGAAACACTTTGGGAAGAATCTTCCAATTGGCTTAGCTAATAACTAGAAGAAATATAATCCCTAACCTTGAATGAAAGAAACAACTCCCTGCTCATTAGATATGTCATCCCTCAAATGAGAAGATGTCAGCATCTAAATTATCGACGGCCAACCCCGCTAACGAATGAGATAGACTCGATTGACCATACATACCCTAGCAAGGGGCTTCTGAAGAGGGAAAACATCGTCTTTGAACCTCATCGACAGTCAACGCCTTTAACCGACGAGCTCGAAACACACCTGGGTCGAGAAGAAGTGAGGCCTAAATGCATAGGGTTGCATGAAAATGGTTGGAGAAGACTAATCAAACAAGGGAATGAAAAAGAAAAGATCTCAATTGAGCCGACCAACAATCCGGAGACCGAAACGTCTGGACTCGAGCACAGTCCTCTTCAGGAATCCGGCCAACACCGAGAAACACACATAAAAGAGAGGACCCAATATTTCTATCGAGCACGAGCCAGGCCTAAAATCTTGGCACCTGACCTCCGAGTAGGCAGCAACGGCAAGTGAACCATAGTGAAGCGGAGCTCTAGAGAGCCGAATAAGGATATGGGAACGACGGAGCTGTGGAAGCCGTATAATTAACCCGGAGAAGGCCAGATATACAAGAGAGAAGGAGAGGTGAGACTTCTTTGCCACGATCAAAAGGATCCCAGCTCAGAACTGCATCTATCTACACCAGAAATGACAGAGAAAGGCGTCTCACATCCGGATTTAAGGAAAACGTCTCTGTCGAAATGAGAAAATGCCACCTAAGTTTTGCAGAAGAAAAACAATAACGAAGAAGAAAGGATTGATGAAGGAAGTCTAATGATCAAATGCAACAAGTCATTTAAAGAAAATACTTGTATCTTGAGTTTTTCAATTACGCGTGTACCAAACTATTTTGTTGGCTCTTAAAGATTTAATTTGTACAATAATCAAATCATAAGTACTATATATAACGTATCTTAACCATCTTTGTTTTTAAACATATGTTGTAGATTTATTATTTGAATTGCTTCAAAATACAATCAAATGCATTTGCAATAAGAAATCCAGAACACGATTGAACAGGCACAGAACGGGCCTCTCGAACTAGCCACTGAGCTTCCCTTTTCGCTGTCCTAGAAATATACTCGAGTTTAACATCCTCGAGAGAAAGTAATATGGACCGACACTCTTCAATGATCCGACCCAGAAGAGAGAATAGAGGGGTATTCCACTGGATCAGGTGCACCACGTATTGTGCATCACTCCACACTAGTACCTTTAACTGATCATGATCACGAGCCCCTGAAGGGCATGCAAGATGGCATGTGATTGTGTAAACTCTGCCCCTAAGTGACCCTGAACTGTACCATTTCGGCCCACCAGCACATAACCTTGGTTAGATCTACAGATCCATCCCCATCCCATCTGGCTCGCATCAACAAACGTAGCTCCATCCATATTTATCGTAATCCAGGTCGACGGCGGTGGGTGTCATCCCCTTTTTTCTGGTCTAGGGAGGTATAACGGTCCCGGGGAGCCCCAAATGAGCCTCAATTCAACTGTGCTGATGACTATGAACATTAGCGATGACATGAGTAGGGTCCGATTGTGAGTGGTCCCACACTAAGCCGTTTCGAGCTTTTTATATTTCCCATACAATCATTGATATCCTACTCTTCGTAGTCATATCTGGCAATGCCATGACGAGTGTCAACAAAGTGTCGAGGGTGTAGTGTGGGAGGATAGGGACCTATAATTTTGCCAAAGCCCAAACTCTCTTAACAAAACTATAGTGTAGGAGGAGGTGTGAGGAAGTTTCGCGATCATTTTGACATATCGAACATGTCTTCGGATTGGGACATGATTTGTTCGGAGATTTTCCGCTACCTAGAGAGTACCCGAGAGAGCCCATCATAGGAATATTTTGATACGAGGTTGTATATCTAGGTCCCATAAGCTCGTCCAGACCGTGGGTCCTCTTATATGATGCCACCTCCTGTTGGCCCGTGATAATGCTCTACTACCTTCCTTGCACATGCAGATTCCTCTCACGTTGTGGGTCCAGTACCACTTGTCAACATTTTTGGGGATCGGGGTCGGTACTTGCAAGACTTCATTCACTATCCCTTGAGAAAAATTCTGATGCAGCTTCGTTTCATCCCAAGCGTCCCCCTAAGTGGTGAGAAGATCGGAAACTATCATGTCAGGGGTTTTAGCCGCGTGTGGGGGGGATGATAGGGATGTTCCTTAAGAGCCACAAGATGCCTTCGACCATATTAGTCCTACCGTCCCCAATGGTTCGACGCAGGCTTGACAGAGCAGGTTTTGGGTAACTTGTACCCCCGTCCAAATATGACTCGGATTACGTCCCCCATCCGCTGTAAGGAAGTCTCCATTTGGGTAATACCGGGCTTTGAAAATTCGGGCAACTAGACAATCCGGCTCGGTGGGGAGTTTTCAACCCATTTTTTCCAATAGAGCAATATTTATGTCCTTCATATCCCTAAATGTCATACCTCTGTCCTCTTTCGGTGGGCATAGATTTGCCCAATCTTTCTAGATAATCGGCTTTTTAGATCGAAGGGTTCGCACCCACTAATACCAGGTCAGTGCAGTATGTATCTAATTAATGGATCCATGTGGAAGAAGAAAAACACGTATGACATAAATAGGAAGGTTCTACAGGACCGAGCAAACCATCACTTCCTTACCCTCTACTGACAACATCTGACCATCCTACAAACCAATTTTTGTAACAAGTTGATTACATATGAATTGGAGACTTTGCCCCTTCCTCCTTCCTAACATATTAGGTACTCCCAGGTATGTCGAGGGTTGAGAGATCTCATGTATTCCCAATATTGCACAAGACATAGCACGATCAGTTGGGGAACTATTCGCACTGAAGAATATAAAGGATTTTCCCTTGTTGATGACTTTCCCCGTCATAGCCCCGAAAGTCGTGAGTATCTGTTGTAGGTCTCTGGCTTCTTTATTGTTGCCCTGTAGAAAATATAGTAGTCATCTGTAAAAAATATTTGAGACACAACTGGTGCTCCTCTGGCTACCGAAACCCCATGCAGATTCCCCTCGCGCTCCGCCTGTGGTAACCTACGAGGCAAGACCTCCATACAAAATAAGAATAAATATAGGGAGAAGGGATATCCTTGTCTAATGCCCCGTCCTACTATAAAAATAGGTGTGTTATTCCCTCCCGAACTGACCATATATTGTATGAACTACGTAGATGCGAGTACCAGACAAGTCAATGGGGTCCAAAGTCGAAAGACCCCAACATGGACAAAATGAAGACCACTCCACTCGATCATACGCCTTACTTATGTCGAGCTTAAGGGCCATGAAACCATTTTTCCCTTGTGTTCGTCTACGGAGTGCATGTATGATTTCATATGAGATAAAAATAGTATCATGTATCGCTCGACCTGAGACAAAAACTCTCTGGTTTTACAACTTCTACCACATCAAAAATGGTGTCTTAGAGGTTTTATTACCTCTGAGACGCCATTTATGATGTTGTAGAAGCGTTAAAACCTCTAAGACGCCAAATTTGGCGATGTAGAAGTGTTACAACCTCTAAGACGTTGTATATGCTGTCTTAGAAGTTTATTTCAGGAAATTCACTAACACGCCCGCCTATGGCGTGTTAGAAGTTTTAGCGCTAACTTCTAAGACGCCGTAACTAACCTCTAAGACGCCATAGGTTAGTCTTAGAAGTAACAATCCCTTGTAGTGGTTGAGTCCGTCCGGGCCTAGGGACTTATACGGTCCCATTTGAATCAATGTAGTCCAGACCTTCTCGTCTGTGACTATACAGGTAAATGTCTCATTCTGGGCAGGGGAGATCATGATCGGGATTGACATAGAAAAATCGTGGTCCATATCAGGTCTTATTGTAAATATTTGCCTGAAATAACTCAACAACAAGTCTTGCACACCTGTTTCCCAAGAGACTTCTTATCCCTTGTTATTTTCCAGTACCCGAACCTTAATCCTCTATTGCCTCTTCGTGGCTGAACGTTGTAAGTACTTAGTGTTATGATCTCCCTCCATAAGCCAATGTTGTTTTTCTCGTTGGCGGCAAAATGTCTCTTGCTTTGCCAGGGTCCGGTTATACAGTTTTTGTATAGCTAATTTGTGTTTGATACCTTAACAATCCGTTCTGCCGTTAAGTTCCCTGAGTTATCTCTAATACCTCCTTACTTGGTTAATGTTTTCACGAAAAAATGATTGACACCAGGTATCTAGAGAGACCCCGATATCAGTAAGGTGGTGTTTGATATGCCGGTTCCCATGTTGACCCCACTCATTTTGAATTAACTATCCACATTCCGAATGATTAATCCAACTATTTTAGAACTATAATTGCCTTGGCCCCGGCTTAGTGTCTTCCGCCAAGAACCTAAGAAATATGGGCACATGATCACAAGTGGTGCACCCCATATTATATAGAGACGCTTGTCAAAACCGGATTCTAGCCCATGGTGACAAGAATAGCAAGCCGTATCTCCAAACGATTTTTAAGGGTCCTGACTCTTTGTCCATGTGAACTGATAACCTGGCAAAAGGACCTCCTCTACTCCAATATCTGAAATTGCAGGTTGAAATGCTTGAATGAGTTCCATTGGATACTGATTACCACCCCATTTCTCGGACGGGTGGAGCATGTCATTGAAATCACCCATAAGCACTCATTCCGATAGAGCTTAGAC
Organism: Erodium maritimum; assembly: GCA_963921825.1. Taxonomy (NCBI): domain Eukaryota; kingdom Viridiplantae; phylum Streptophyta; class Magnoliopsida; order Geraniales; family Geraniaceae; genus Erodium; species Erodium maritimum. The sequence continues at coordinate 44,903,474 of OY997595.1, read as the reverse complement.
TCGAGCTAATTGTCGGAAAAGGTTCTAAGTTTGATGACAGTGCTCCCTAACCGGTTCACCATATATGCCCGTGAAACGAAAGACCCTTTCCTATTCAAAGCAGATCTATGCGTCTATATGAGTTTGTTTTTCATTCAGTACCTCAATTTTGCATCGTGCCGATCAGAGCAATATGATTCCACCTTTATTGCATGTCCTCGACTGTCCCGTAGCCACCTGTCTCGGTAACCCAATTTCCCCATGAAATCCCAGAGTTCGACGGAGAATCGCGAGACGAGATCAAGAATTTCTGGACATGACGTGTCTCAGTCAGGAAAAAAATATCCAGCTTGAGTTGGGAAACTAGGTCTTTGAGTTGTCATCTATTGTGGTCCGTACCGAGACCTCGACAATTCCAAGCGAGGATGGAGGCCATAGCCAATCAACCGGACAAGCTCTAGAGAACGATGGATAGACCCAAAAACCAGCATACCAGGTGGATGAAAACTGGAACCACAAGAGCACAGGAGGAAAATACGATCAATACCAAATCGAGAAACGAGAGCAGCACTTACCCGAGATGTGGACGAGATCAAGGAGAGGGGTCAAAGCGATGGACCACATCCAAGAATAGTGCGAACAACAAAGAAACTAGGAAAATCACGGCAAAGAGAAGACGAGCACCATTGATCGGAACAAACCCTAGGGTTTCGGTTAACAGTCTCTCAAACTCGTCCCTCTAAAACAATTTATTGCTTATCCATCTTCATTCTTAATGTTTTTTAAACGATTTCTTAATGTTTGTTATTTGTTTAAACACATGTTATAAAATAGTTGTGTACTCTTCTAAGAAAACTACTAAGAGCACTGGCAGTCAAATACTTAGTATATTTCTGCTATCTTTTATGTAAATATAATCTTATCTACTATTTAAGCTGACATATTATTTAATTTATAGTAGAATATTCCCTTATTTAAAATTTAAAATTTTAATGTTATTTCGACTTTCGATTCAAAATGAAAAAAAATAAGGATTGTTCTCGTCGTTATTTAAGGAAACAATTTATTCGATATACCTGAGTTTGTTGATGTTTTCAATTTCATCTTCAAAAATCCATCGAACATGAGATAGGTTAAAATTATAGGATTGAAGATAAAAAGGGAATATAATAGTTGAGATTGTGCTGATTGAGAATTGGGAACAAATTCTGTAAGAACCGCCCCCGGTCGAAACCGGTAGAACCGGAGGTTTTCTGCGAGAGTTGACTTTTTGCCGAAAAAGTCATCGATGACTTGGAGAGCCATTCGGGACCTTTCCGGGGCCCAAAAAGCTTAGTCGTCGTTACAGTTGGCTTAGTTGGGCCGTTTCCTTTCAATCGATTGTGATGTTGGGTAAAGTCAACTCAGAGTCTTTTTCGGTCAACCGCGATCCGTTCCAGAACTAAATCCGATAATTTAAGTGAGCTGGATCTAATTGAGCTGGGAGTGGTCCCCACATGGATATGTGCCCATGCTAGCTTGGAAGGGAAGAAATGGGTGTGTTATGACCCTTATACCCTCAATAGTTGCTTTTGGGAAGAGTTAAAGCAAAGGGGTAATTTGGGCACTATCCCCTCTAGGTTTAAAGCACCATTTGGTGCACATTTCTCAAGGTAGCCGAAATTGGAGAGAGGGTGGAGAGAGAAAGTGAGGTTTGAATCTTGAAGAAGAAGAAAGGAGAGAAAAGAGGGATTTTTGGGCCATTTCTTCACCAAAGGGGCTTGATTATTCCATTTTCTTCTTCTACTCACCATTTCCAAGGTGAACTTCTAATCCCTTTTCATTTTTATGGATTTTGGTTCATGGGTTTTGGAGAAAATTGATGAACATTGGATGGACTTGGAGTTTGGGGTTTGGATGATGAAGTTTTGGAGGAATTTGATGATAGATGATGGATTTAATTAGTATTTGTGGAGTTTTGATGAATACCCATGGTGGGTTTTGAAGTAGAGACATTTAGGGACTGTTTTTGGAGCTTTGGATGGTCATCAATGGAGGCTTTTGAGTTATTTTCGTGAAAATCGCGGCTGGAGGAAGAAGGAGGCGGAACAGTACAGACCCGTCACGGATACGTGACGGGAGACGTCACGGCTCCGTGAGGGAGACCGTGACGGCGTCTGTCACGACTCCGTGAGGAGAACTGTGATGGCGCAGCCCACGGATCCGTGACCAGATCCGTGGCAGACCTGAATTGGGCCTTTTGGGCCCATTTTGTTGAATTTCGAGTAATTGGAACGGTTATCCATAACTGTGTCCTTTTGGGGTTGATTGGGAGGTTTTCCTCTCTGAACCTTTGTGAATTACTCTTAGTTCGGGTGTTGTTTTGTGATCCAAGACTTTGGACTGAGCTTGGAGGAAGAGGAGACGTTTGGACTTCGTGACGAGACGGAGGGGAAGCTAGCCAGGTCGTCAGCATCTAGGAGTTGAGAGCTGATCACTTTTGAGGTAGGGAACGTAGCGAATACCGGTTTAATTGCGGAAAGTTACTGGCATGCTTTTAGGATAATAATAATAACCGGAAATGTCCTAGTTCGCATATAGGATGTGATTCACTAGAATAACCGCTTTCAATTACATTAATAACCGGATGAGTCCTAGTGTGCATATAGGATGTGATTAACTAGAATAATCGCTTTCAATTGCTGGGAAATTATCGTGCTGGTAGAATGGTCATGTCGAGCCTTAGGGTTACGTGTTGATTATGATGCATGATCTATGATTGAGACGCATGATTGCTTGTTGTAGCCGTTGATTAGTTTGAGAGTCATAATTAAGATATATTCGGTGTAGCATGTTGTGGATTTGTGTGGGCAAGTGTGTCGTGATTGATGTGATGTGAATCTTTGGTTGTGATATGATCGGGTGAGTGATAGACCGATTTGTGTGTTATGGTGTTTTGGCTCAGTTAACATACCGTGGTCAAGTTATGGTATTGTGATGCGTGTTATCCCCTTGATGTGTGTTCCAAGAGGTGTGTCCGGTCTGATACTTACACTGAGAGAGTATGCTGGTGTAGAGTATCGAGGACGAGGACGGTTTAACCTTTACCTTGATGCTATGTGGTCCGGGAAGGCGTACGACCGAGGTATGTGCCGGTCCGTTATGCGTGAGGCCCCGATTCTACGTGACGGGAAGACATCCGACTGATTGTATTGCCGATCAGGTATGTTACCCCGAGTCTACGTGACGGGAAGATGTCGGGACCGATGCTTCGTGTTCCGGTACGATATAAATGGGACAGGTTGTGATAGCCGGTGATGTTGAGGACGGTTGTACTAACTTATGTGTTGCTTGATGTGTGTTCTGTGCATGCTGATTGGTTTTGTGTGTTGTATGATTTGTGGTTATGGTCTCACGAGAGTGATTAGTGGTGGGTACTTGTCCTGTGGGCGTTACTGATAGCTATGCTTTGCTAGTATGCCCTAATTGGACGGTTACTCGTGGTATTGGACTGATGTTCATAACTTTAACTACTTTTCCTACTGAGCGAAAGCTCACCGCTTTACCTTGTTGTCTTTCAAGTGTTGAGCGGGATTTGTACTAGCTGGATGCTCGATGCTTGGGATCTAGCGAGGGTCCTAGGCTAGATTATCTAGAGACGTACCGTTATATTTTATTGTATTCTTTTACTGGATGTTTTTACCGAGCTGGTGACTCGTGTTATTATTTGGAGATTTAAAGTTGCTATTTGAGACTCGTTTTGGTATTAAATCGTTTTATTTATTATTTATCTAAGTTCACATCTCGAGTTCGGTCAAAACCGGATTTGGGGCGTGACAATTTGGTATCAGAGCCTTGTTACATTTGAAATTGTTTTTACAAACCTCGGAACGTACGTCAATTAGGTGGGTAGAGTTAGGTTGTTGAGTTTTGGTGTGTCAGTCACGCAAGTCGGAGATGTCCTAAGCGTAGAAACGAGACGGGGAGAGTCTCGGGTTGGTGGTTGTCCGGTCTAAGTATCGTGTGTCTTTTATGAACATGTGTGGTTGGTGTCATGGTTTGAGTTAAACTGTTTTCCGAGTGTGGACTTGGCCGGGCGGTAAGAGCGAAACTACCTAGACCCGAGGGATGTGACAGAGATATTTTGTTGCGTGCTGTAATTGGGATTGAATGCTGTGTATAGGTTGTGCTTGGTTATCCCACATAAGCGGATGGTTAGCTTAATTTACGAACGGGTCATGCCCGATTTTCTGCAGAAACTGAAGTGTATGTACCATCACGATTCAGCTATAGGGGCCACTGTAGCTGGACGTGAATGGAGGAATGCCAAGTGGTTACAACGTAATTCGGGGACGCTTGAACCGGGTTGTAACGACGCGGTGTCAACATGAATGTTATGTTAGAAAGAGGATGTGTTAAGAACTTGAAACTAAGTCTATGTTGTACATGGTGGAATTGCTTTGTGGTATGATCGGTGGTCTATGTGACTTATGTGTGAAGATGTTGTTGAGTGTGAAACTGTGTGTAACCTCGTTGTTGAGTATATGATTTATGTGACGCACTAGTGTGACTATATTATACTGAGTATATTATTAGTATGAGTACTTGTGGTGAACATATGCGTTATCCGTACAGCGGATTTACGGCATGGCACCGAGTTACGTTCCGCGAGGTACCAGGAGACGGCCAGCTAGGGGCAGGGGACAGCCATCGACTGCCGAGTCGGCAGGGGCGACTAGTGCCCAGGGTGCACCCGCTGAGGGGCACGAGAGGGTTGAGACAGCCCAGGCGGCAACTCTGGAGGAGCTGACCCGCACTGTTCAGGGTTTGGTAGCAGCATTTGCCCGGAGAGAGGCCACAACTCTAACACCGGAGGCTGTGCCTGCTGCCACTACCGCAGCCACTGAGATACCTAGTCAGGTCGATAGCGCTACTACGCAGGCGTTGCGAGACTTCCTCCGACTAGGCGTACCTGTGTTTTCCGGGAAGCCAGACCCCGAGGCAGCCGAGAGGTGGCTGAAGCGGATCTCCCGCAACCTGGACACATCAGGGGTCCTGAGCGGCAGCCTGAGAGTATCATTCACGGCTTTCCATCTGGAGGGGGAGGGCTACCACTGGTGGTGGCGCGAGTGGGAGATGACTTTGCGCTGTTCGGGCAGCAATTCCTCGAGCAGTACTTTCCACAGTCGGTACTAGACGACAGACGCCAACAATTCCTGGAGTTGCGACAAGAGGGACTGTTAGTGTCCGAGTACGAGGCGAGGTTCACCTCCTTGTCTCGTTTTGCTCAAGAGATGGTACAGACTGAGGCTCTTAGGTGTCGACGTTTTGAGGGAGGGCTCTGCCCTACAATCGCGGACCGGGTCGCTGTGTTGAGGACCCAGGTGTACTCTAAACTGTTGGATCAGGCCTTGGCTATGGAGCGGTGTCTTCGTGAGTCAGCCAGAGTTCGAGAGGTCAGGCCGAGGCCGAGCAACTTCCTGAGGCCATCTGAGTCTCGAGATCCGAGGAGGCAGCGGATCTCGGGATCGTTTTAGTCTCAGACACCGTTGAGAGGACCGCGACAGGTCGGGTCGGTGGCTTCTGTTGGACCTTCCATGTCAGGGCGCACGTGCTACGGATGCGGGCGACCGGGTCACATGGCTCGAGATTTTCCGGGGAGCAGCGGACCAGTAGACCGTACGACGAGTAGACCTGAGGAGAGTTCGAGTGCCGGGCCACCGCTATGTCACCGGTGTGGTCTGCCAGGACACTTCATTTCCAGGTTCCCCGATCGAGTTTTGGAGGTGTCGGCCCCGCGAGAACAGCAGTTGCAGACTAGGCAGTCGCCACAGTTCCAGCAGTGTCAGGCACAGGTGCAGAGAGCACCGAGACCAGCAACGAGCGCGCCAGCGCCGAGGCAACGAGCTGTGCATCAGGTGGCACTTCCACCACCCTCGAGAGGCGGACTACTGGCACAGCAGGTCCGAGTGTATGCTGTCATCGACTCTCGAGCTGAGAGACGTCACTCCGGCCATGAGGCTACACAGGGTACGTGCTTGCTTTATAATTCTTGGGCATCTTTCTTGTTTGATACTGGAGCATCTCATTCTTTCATCTCCACTTCTTTTGCTCATATGTTGGGGTTGAGGGAGGAATTTCTGAGTCGACCTTTGTGTCTTGACACCCCTGTTACAAGAGATGTAGTTTTGAGTACTGTGTGTCGGGCTAGTGAGATTCGTGTGGCTGATTGCCATTTTTATGGTGATTTTCTTGTGTTAGACATGACGACATTTGACGTGATTCTGGGGATGGACTGGATGACGAGGTATCGGGCATCGATCGACTGTTACCATCGGCAAGTGACTGTAGTATCGGGCGACACGATCGTCACTTGTGTCTTGGGCAGTAGGAGCGTAGTTCTCCTGTCTCCGTTGATTGTGGGAGATGAAACGAATATCGTGCAGAGTAGAGAGCTACCGAGAGCTGTGCGAGTTCCCGGAGGTCTTTCCGGAGGAGCTGTCAAGATTGCTGCCGGCGCGCGAGGTGGAGTTTAAGATCGACTTGATCCCGGGTACGGCGCCGGTATCTATGGCCCCGTAACGGTTCGCACCAACCAAGTTGGTTGAGCTGAAGCGACAACTCGAGGAGCTTCGGGAGAAGGGTTTCATCCGACCGAGTGCTTCGCCGTGGGGAGCACCCGCCCTCTTCGTGAAAAACAAGGGTGGAGCGTTGAGGATGTGCATCGATTACTGGAAGTTGAACCGGGTTACGGTGAAGAACCGTTATCCGATGCCGAGGATCGATGACCTGTTTGACCAGCTGAGAGGAGCGAAGTGCTTCTTGAAGATTGATCTTCGATCAGGGTACTATCAACTGAGGGTTCGGGAGGAGGATGTGGAAAAGACCGCATTTCGGACTCGGTATGGGAACTACGAGTTCTTGGTGATGCTGTTCGGGTTGACGAACGCACCTGCAGCGTTCATGGATCTGATGAACGGGATCTTCCGACCCTACCTGGACCAGTTCGTCGTGGTGTTCGTAGATGACATACTGATTTATTCGCCTAGTGAGGAGGCACATGAGGAGCATTTGAGGACAGTGTTGACTTTGTTGCGTACTCACCAACTGTACGACAACTTGGAGAAGTGCGAGTTCTGGCTCGCTGAGGTGAAGTTCCTTGGCATGCGGTGTTCCGAGACGGTAAACTCTTCGATCCGGCGAAGATCGACGCGGTCTCGAAGTGGGCACAACCCAAGAGTGTCTTCGAGATCCGCAGCTTCCTGGGCTTGGCGGGGTATTACAGACTGTTCGTCCAAGACTTTTCACGACTAGCAGCGCCGATGACCGCCCTGACCCGCAAGGGAGCTGAGTTTGTGTGGACTGATGAGTGTGAGAACCCCTTCGCCGAGCTGAAGGCTCGTTTGACCACCGCACCCGTGTTGATATTGCCAGAGCGCGGGGTCGGTTATGATGTGTATTGTGATGCCTCCGGTGAGGGACTGGGGTGTGTGTTGATGCAGTCCAGGAAGGTAGTTTCATATGGCTTGAGACAGTTGAAGACACATGAGCGCAACTACCCGACCCATGATCTAGAGTTGGCAGCAGTTGTCTTTGCGTTGAAGAGCTGGAAACACTATTTGTATGGAGAGCGATTGCAGGTGTTCTCAGATCACAAGAGTCTCAAGTACATCTTCTCTCAGCGTGACTTGAACATGCGCCATAAGCGATGGATGGAGCTGTTGGAGGACTACGACTTCGAGCTACTCTACCATCCGGGAAAGGCAAACGTTGTCGCCGATGCCCTGAGTAGGAAGTCGACTCACAACCTTGCTAGTATATCAGTCCGAGAGTAGGACATGATAGAGGAGCTGAGCACGTTCGGGCTCGAGCTCGATGAGATCACCGCTGGTGTGTCCATGTGTTCGTTAGTGGCGCAACACACACTTGTTGCCCGTGTTGTTGAGGCACAGACCGAGGATGCCGAGACGGCAAAGATCCGAGAGATGATGATCAGCGGTGTTGACACCGAGGGCTGGGAGCAGGGCACCGACCTGGGTCTGCGATACCGAGGAGGGATGTTTGTGCCGCACGGTTGCAGAGATGATGTATTGAGAGAGTCTCATCACTCCCGTCTTTTTGTGCACCCGGGTGGCACCAAGATGTATCGGGATATCCGACGGCAGTTCTGGTGGAGCAGGATGCGGAGAGCGGTGGCAGAGTTCGTTTCGAGATGCCTCACCTGTCAGCAGGTAAAGGCTGAGCATCAGCGTCCCGCTGGCTTGCTACAGCCACTATTGATTGTAGAGTGGAACTGGGAGCACGTCACGATGGACTTCGTGAGTGGCTTGCCGAGGTCGCCGAGAGGGCACGACGCAGTTTGGGTGGTGGTCGACCGACTGACCAAGTCGACACACTATTTGGCCATGAGGATGACGAATACAGTTGACACTTTGAGCCGGTTGTATGTTCGGGAGATCATCCGTCTTCACGGGGTTCCGGTGTCGATTGTGTCCGACAGAGATCCACGTTTCACCTCCATATTTTGGGAGAGCTTGCAGAGAGAGTTGGGGACCGAGGTCTTGCTTAGTACAGCGTATCACCCGAAGACCGACGGTCAGTCAGAGCGCACTATACAGATATTGGAGGATATGCTGCGAGCCCGTGTGTTGGACTTTCGAGGGTCATGGGAGGACCACCTACCCTTAGCGGAGTTTGCTTACAACAACAACTTCCAGGCCAGTATTGGGATGACACCGTTTGAGGCGTTGTATGGTAGGCCGTGCAGATCGCCCGTGTGTTGGGAAGAGGTGAGAGATAGGAGTTTACTTGGTCCGGACCTTGTCCGGGAGACGACCGAGAAGGTCGCACTGATTCGGGATCGGTTGAGGACCGCGCAGAGTCGCCAGAAGAGTTATGCAGATAGGCGGCGCATGCCTCTTGAGTTTTTGGTTGGTGATCATGTGTTTCTGAGGGTGAGCCCGAAGAAGGGCCTGTTACGGTTTAACCATGACGGAGGCAAGTTGGCCCCACGGTTTATCGGACCTTTTGAGATCTTGAGTAGAGTTGGAGCTGTTGCCTATCGACTTGCATTACCACCACAGCTCGGGAACGTTCATAACGTCTTCCATGTATCCCAGCTGCGAAAGTACACTGCGGACCCCTCCCACGTGATTGAGTGGACGGACATCGAGGTGGCTGAGGATGTTTCGTATGAGGAGCAGCCAGTCAATATTATGGATAGGAGAGAAAAGGCCTTGCGTGGTAGGACTATCCCACTAGTACGTGTGCAGTGGAAGCACCACGGGGCAGAGTTGACCTGGGAGTGCGAGGATGAGGTTCGTGCGAAGTACCCCAGCCTGTTCGACCCTTAAGGTATGTCTTTTTTAAATTTCGTGGATGAAATTCTTTTAAGGGGGGTAGATTGTAAGAACCGCCCCCGGTCGATCCCGGTCGAACCGGAGGTTTTCGGCGAGAGTTGACTTTTTGCCGAAAAGTCAGCCGATGACTTGGAGAGTCATTCGGGACCTTTCCGGGGGCCAAAAAGCTTAGCCGTCATTACGGTTGGTTTACTTGGTCCGTTTCCTTTCAATCGACTGTAATGTTGGGTAAAGTCAACTCGGGGTCTTTTTCGGTCAACCGCGGTCCGTTTAAGAACTACATCCGATAATTTAGGTGAGCTGGATCTAATTGAGCTGGGAGTGGTCCCCACATGGACATGTGTCCATACTAGCTTGGAAGGGAAGAAATGGGTGTGTTATGACCCTTATACCCTCAATAGTTGATTTTGGGAAGAGTTAAAGCAAATGGGTATTTTGGGTACTATCCCCTCTAGGTTTAAAGCACCATTTGCTGCACATTTCCCAAGGTAGCCGAAATTGGAGAGAGGGTGGAGAGAGAAAGTGAGGTTTGAAGCTTGAAGAATAAGAAAGGAGAGAAAAGAGGGATTTTTGGGTCATTTCTTCATCAAAGGGGCTTGATTCTTCCATTTTCTTCTTCTACTCACCATTTCCAAGGTGAGATTCTAATCCCTTTTTGTTTTTATGGATTTTGGTTCGTGGGTTTTGGAGAAAATTGATGAACATTGGATGGAGCTGGAGTTTGGGGCTTGGATGATGAAGTTTTGGAAGAATTTGATATTAGATGATGGATTTAATTTGTATTTGTGGAGTTTTGATGAATACCCATGGTGGGTTTTGAAGTATAGACGTTTAGGGACTGTTTTTAGAGCTTTTGATGGTCATCAATGGAGGTTTTTGAGTTATTTTCGTGAAAATCGCGGCTGGAGGAAGAAGGAGGCGGAACAGTACAGACCCGTCAGCGATACGTGACGGGTACCGTGACGGGAGACGTCACGGCTTCGTGAGAAGAACTGTGACGGCGCAGCCCACGGATCCGTGACCAGATCCGTGGCAGACCTGAATTGGGCCTTTTGGGCCCATTTTGTTGAATTTCGAGTAATTGGAACGGTTATCCATAACCGTGTCCTTTTGGGGTTGATTGGGAGGTTTTCCTCTCTGAACCTTTGTGAATTACTCTTAATTCGGGTGTTGTTTTGTGATCCAAGACTTTGGACCGAGCTCGGAGGACGAGGAGACGTTTGGACTTCGTGACGAGACGGAGGGGAAGCTAGCCAGGTCGTCAGCAGCTAGGAGTTGAGAGTTGATCACTTTTGAGGTAGGGAACGTAGCGAATACCGGTTTAATTGCGGAAAGTTACTAGCATGCTTTTAGGATAATAATAATAACCGGAAATGTCCTAGTTCGCATATAGGATGTGATTCACTAGAATAACCGCTTTCAATTACATTAATAATCGGACGATTCCTAGTGTGCATATAGGATGTGATTCACTAGAATAATCGCTTTCAATTGCTGGGAAATTACCGTGCAGGTAGAATGGTCATGTCGAGCCTTAGGGTTGCGTGTTAATTGTGATGCATGATCTATGATTAAGACGCATGATTGCTTGTTGTAGCCGTTGATTAGTTTGAGAGTCATAATTAAGATATATTCGTTGTAGCATGTTGTGGCTATGTGTGGGCAAGTGTGCCGTGATTGATGTGATGTGAGTCTTTCATTGTGATATGATCGGGTGAGTGATAGACCGATTTGTGTGTTATGGTATTGTGATGCGTGTTATCCCCTTGATGTGTGTTCCAAGAGGTGTGTCCGGTCTGATACTTACACTGAGAGAGTATGCTGGTGTAGAGTATCGAGGACGAGGACGGTTTAACCTTTACCTCGATGCTATGTGGTCCGGGAAGGCGTACGACCGAGGTATGTGCCCGTCCGTTATGCGTGAGGCCCCGATTCTACGTGACGGGAAGACATCCGACTGATTATATTGCCAGTCAGGTATGTTACCCCGAGTCTACGTGACGGGAAGATGTCGGGACCGATGCTTCATGTTCCGGTACGATATAAATGGGACAGGCTGTGATTGTCGGTGATGTTGAGGGCGGTTGTACTAAGTTATGTGTTGCTTGCTGTGTGTTCTGTGCATGCTGATTGGTTTTGTGCATTGTATGGTTTGTTGTTATGGTCTCACGAGAGTGATTAGTGGTGGGTACTTGTCCTGTGGGCGTTACTGATAGCTATGCTTTGCTAGTATGCCCTAATTGGACGGTTACTCGTGGTATTGAACTGATGTTCATAACCTTAACTACTTTTCCTACTGAGCGAAAGCTCACCCCTTTACCTTGTTGTCTTTCAAGTGTTGAGCGGGATTTGTACTAGCTGGATGCTCGATCCTTGGGAGCTAGCGAGGGTCCTAGGCTAGATTATATAGAGACGTACCGTTATATTTTATTGAACTCTTTTACTGGATGTTTTTACCGAGCTGGTGACTCGTGTTATCATTTGGAGATCTAAAGCTGTTATTTGAGACTCGTTTTGGTATTAAATTGTTTTATTTATTATTTATCTAAGTTCACGTCTTGAGTCCGGTCAAAACCGGGTTTGGGGCGTGACAAATTCCTTTTCCGTGTATATTGAAAATGGAATAAAATCACCATGTATTTTGGTATTAACATGCAAATTGATTTGGAAGAAAGTTCAAAATTCAAGTCCTCTCTCTAAGAAAAATCCTCTGACCTTTCTCTACAACTATATATCCTTTTTTTTGATGTTGTCGTTGGTGACTTTAGTGGTCGTGGCCACCAGTACCACCGTAGGCTCACTCTTCTTCCCTCCACTCTACTCTTTTTCGTCTTCCTCTTTCTCTCTTTTTCGTTTGGTTTCATTCTCACCTCAGTGGTCTACATCTCAACGCTTCTACTCAACTCTACGTCTGGGTCTCAGATATGGATTCCACGATCTTCCTCCGACGTGGATCTAGAATCGTAACAAGTTTCTCGGGCTCGGTTGGGATTGGATAGGGGTTTGGGAGCATGGTGGCTCGAGGGTCTTCTCTCCGGGACTTGAAACCTCCCACTTTGCATGTTGGTTGTCCCATCTTCGGTGGTTGTCTCAGGCGCCTTCAGATCTTTCACCTAGAATATTTTTCTTCTCTCCGAAGAGTTTTCAAGCTTGGTCTCTCTCTGGTGGTCGCAGGTTCGGTGTTGGTCGACGAAGAAAGTCCTTTCCCATCGAGATTTGAGAGATCGGGTGGGTTCTACTCCAACACTCGCCGCTTCTTCATTTTCAGGTACCCTTCACCTAATTCTCCCATTTTCGATATTTTCGTTTCCTCGACCTCGGTGGTGAGGATGAGGCCTCACGTTTGGGGTTGTCCACCGGGTTTTTTTTGCCCATGGGCTTTGTTGAAATCTTATAAGGTCAAACTTTATGGAGAGATATCTGGTTGTGTGGGCTGTGGTGGGAGTGTTCTTCGTCCTCCCCTAACGGGGTTGTTGCTTGGTGTTGGCCAGCGACGGGTTTTTATCCTTGGAAACCTTGGGCCAGATTTGGGGTGTTTGGATGTTATATGTGGGTGGTTCTTTGTGGTGGTTCTTTGTGGGGGTTCGGTGGGGGGTGTTGGGTATCGTTTCATCACTTATGCTTTGGTTGGTTGTTGGTTGTTGGTTGTTGGTTGTGTTGGCGCAACTTTTTGATTGAGTGGTCTTAGACTTGGCCGAGGGGAGTTCTCTTACTCTATAGTCTAAATTTTCTTGTTTTATTTTGGTTTCGGGGCTTACTGGTTGATAAATCTGTTAGTCTTAGTGCCCGTAGTTCAATCCTAAATGTCCAAATGTACATATCATCGTTAGCAATAAAATTAAAGCGGCTTTATATTACTTATGTGTTGGAGTAATATATCGATGTGTGCTCTGATATATGCCCACCATGCGAATAGAACCATAGATCGAGATAGATCACACTCGATGGGTCCCTAGTCAACAAAGCTTCACTAGAAGCGACTAGTATGAAAGATGACTCTTTATGGCTTACGTTCTGTTAGTCATTGGAATGTGATTCCGGAGTCTGATCATATATATCATGTGGGACATGATATTGGAAGACCCAACATGAATATGTGCCATAGATCAAGTCATGAACATATTCATTGTCGTAGCTTGTCATGTATCCTTAGACCAAGGAGTCTTTGTGATCGCTATATAGTCAACAACTGAGTTTGACCTGAGCCTAACGTTGTCCGTAACAGGGCTTCCATAACGACCAGGATTGTCTTGGGGACGGGCTACATGAGTGACACGAAAGACGGCTAAGGGATTTATCCCTCATACGAAGGTATGAGAAAGATATCGGTTCTCGGCCGCTTGATCGAGAGTGACTGAAAGAATAGCATGGCCATGTACATGATATTGGGTATCATATATTCAGTCATCTCACACATCAAGGAACAATGATTGAGAATAATAAGGATGACGGCTCTATGCCTTATCTCAATCAGGATATCAGAGATAAAAGGATAATGACAGGGACGACGGAAAGGTTAGAATCGACATGGTCGATTCGTTATGCAGTGTCATGCAATACTAAAGTCTCGTTAGTTGCCACTTAAATAGGATCAAGTAAAATGGGATTTTACGTTAATCTATAGACATGCATAAACCTAAGGGTCACACCGGAGGATGAAACTCATTGACACATTTATGGAGAATGGCCAAAAGGGAGTTGTCTCGAGACATGACCAAAACTGGGTTTTGGGTCATGTGCCCGTAAGTGAATAGGAATTTACGGATCGAGACAAGGCTTGGAGTCTTGGGATTGATCGCGTCGGATAATGTTGGACATTTCCGGTATGGAAGGCTTGGAGGCGATGAGCGAATCACGGGACCTCGTTGGAAATGGCCACGGGCCATGTTCCAAGAGGCCCATGAAAGGCCCATGCAACCAAGGCCCATGGAACTAATTAATCAAGTCTTGATTAATTAGTACTAAGTAAGCAAGACAAGGATTAAGGTGTTGGTGATTCACCACCTAACCCAATCTTGTCTTGCCATACTTTGTCCTATTTACACCTTACTTGTCACCATGCTTGTCCCATGCCTTTCGTTGGACAAGTATGAGGTTTGTTATGTTTAAGTCATCTTTTTTCAACATAACAAATACAAGACACAAATAGGAATCAACTTTTTTCTCTCCTTCCTCCTACCATTTCGGGTTTGGCTAGTTCCCACCTCCATTTTGTGTTCTTGAGTCCTCAAAGAGAAGAACTACGTCTTTGAGACTCAAGCCAATCATTCGTTAACCGGTGTTCTTGTTTTGGTAAGAAATAGTGCTGAATTTTTCTCTTGTGAATCCATTCTTTGTTAGTTGTTTCATGGTTTAATCGTCTCTTGGTTTTCATTGATTTTCCGCTTCGAGTTGGTTCATCTCCAACCCACCTCGAGACCCAACAAAATCTAGGTACAAGACCTTTATTTTTTGTGTACTGCTCATTGTTTATAGCTTTCAGTTATTGTTCATTGTTGTGATATCTTGGTTTCAGACCAGTTCCGCCTAAGTGCTGGCTTCTATTTTAGTTGAGGTTCTTATTGGAATGCTCTTTGTTTGTATGAGGCATACCTGAAAGGGTGTCTTTTCTCTTCTTTCTTTTGCAGAAAGCTGAGTTATTACTAATATATAGAGGAGAAATCTAATTGAAACTCTCCTTATCCTAAAAACTGTGTGAACCAATCCTAGACATACACCCTTTAGATCCAACATTCACCATAATGCCACATCATCATCCCAATTCTACCAAAACTCACGTCCATTTCTTCCTTTCTCACACAAGCAAGGGCATAATTGTAAAAGCATGGTGCCATGTGGAGTGTCCATTTTTTTCTTAACCAATTCACTAATTTAATATTTCCCGATTCGTTTGAACTCCGATTAGCTTCAAACTTGCGCCAATATTTTTCTTTTTCCAAGGGCTTCAAATCAAGATCAGTCATGAATGTATTTTGAAGCACGAAAATAAAAAGTTATATTGGGGTGATAAAAACAATGTTAAGTGTTGATAAATCTTCACTAATAAATTTTTTATATCGAGGTATCAAACTAGTGCTAAATAGTTTTTAATGTTGATAAAACTAGTGCTTAGTGTTCATAAAAAAACATGTGATGATGTAATAAAAATCATGTTCGATTTTGGAAAATGAGGTGATAAAACTAGTGTTCAGTGTTGATAAACCCAGTGTATAGTGTTGATAAACTCAGTGTATAATATTGATAAACCCAGTGTATAGTGTTGATAAAAATTATACAGACTTAACTTTTTTTTAAAATCAGCCCCAAAATAAGGAGGATAACCTAGAGTTTAGTGTTGATAAAAAAACATGTGATGGGATGATAAAAACACACGTAATTTAATGATAAACATAGTGTTTAGCGTTGATAAAACTAGTGCTTAGTGTTCATAAAAAAACATGTGATGATGTGATAAAAATCATGTTCGATTTTGGAAAATGAAGTGATAAAACTGGTGTTCAGTGTTGATAAACCTAGTGTATAGTGTTGATAAACCCAGTGTATAGTGTTGATAAAAATTACACAGACTTAACTTTTTTTAAAAAATAAGCCCCGAAATAAGGGTGATAACCTAGAGTTTAGTGTTGATAAAAAAAACATGTGATGGGATGATAAAACACATATAATTTAATGATAAACATAGTGTTTAGTGTTGATAAAACTAGTGCTTAGTGTTCATAAAAAAACATGTGATGATGTGATAGCAATCATGTTCGATTTTGAAAAATGAGGTGATAAATCCAGTGTATAGTGTTGATAAATCCAGTGTATAGTGTTGATAAAAATTACCCAGACTTAACTTTTTCTAAAATCAGCCCCGAAATAAAGGTGATAACCTAGAGTTTAGTGTTGATAAAAAAAGCATGTGATGGGATGATAAAAACACATGTAATTGAATGATAAACATAGTGTTTAGTGTTAATAAAACTAGTACTTAGTGTTCATAAAAAAACATGTGATGATGTGATAAAAATCATGTTCGATTCTGGAAAATGAGGTGATAAATCCAGTGTATAGTGTTGATAAATCCAGTGTATAGTGTTGATAAACCCAGTGTATAATGTTGATAAAAATTACTCAGACTTAACTTTTTTAAAAAAAATCAACCCCGAAAATAATTTTTTTTCATGCTTCAAAGTATATTCATGACTGATCTTGATAGAAAGCCCTTGAAAAAACAAAACTAATGGCGCAAGTTTGAAGCCAATCGGAGTTCAAACGAAGCAGGAAAAATTAAATTAGTGAATTGGTAAAAAATAAATAATATGATGGTTTTACTAAAAAGCTCTTACCCCTTACTAAAAAGTGCTGTTTTTTTGCAGTCAACAAGTCAACAAATCAATTGCATCTCATCCATCCATTCTTAAAATGAATGGGTTGGATTGGTTCACACAGTTTTTACGTTAAGGAGTGGTTTCTATTTGATTTTCCTCCTAATATATATGCATTTTTTTAAATAGTTCAAAATTAAAAGAGAACTATGAAAATATAGGTAAATAAAAAGTGAAATGGGCATTGGATTAAAATTGACGTGATAGATGAGTGAAACAAAGTTACTTCAAACAAAGAAAAAAAACTGAAAGAAAGTTGATAGTTTTAAGAGGGGTAAAATAGTCCTTGGAAAGGTAGTTGTTTCATATTTTTTTTCTTCTGAATATGGGGACACATGCACAACTGGACTGGTTGTAACACGAAGTCGTTGAAACTTTCCTCTTCCTCCATCTCTGATAAACTTATTGACTATAATTCCAAATCGCCAAACAAAATGATATAGATTAGCGATTTATACCCTTTTACTCTGTTTTCTATTCATCTTCTAATCATAAGGTAGTGGAATATCATATACATTATTCTATTCCATTTTCTACAAGACTCAGTTGCTTTCCTTCTGCTTGTTCGTGATGTCGCATGAACTTGAAGACGGAGTTCGTATTTTGGATTGGAAGGAAGACCCTTCTTCTTGCATCCGCAGCTTGTCTGTTCGTTTGGTTGGGTGATCAATGTTTCTTGTTGGGAGGCTAGTGTTTTTGTTTTTCAATTACTATTGTTGGTTTTGGGTAGTATCTTTTCTGGGGGATTCCTTTATGGCACGAGGTGTAGTTTTTTCTCGTATCTTTTTTTTGAGGTATCTTGAGGATCTTTTCCTCTTGCCGTGTATTTTAAATACGCAGTCTTTAATAAAACCATCATTTATACAGAAAAGGTGTAATTTTCCCATTTCTTTTCTTGGAGGTGTCTTGAGGATGCTTTCAAATGTTAGTTTTTTAGCACACGAACTGAACTTTTTATTGATATAAATTGAAAAGTTCGTAAAGACCGTACATGAGTAGAAATGAACTAAACATGATGAGATACTGTTTTAGTGACGGCCGAAACACTGATCCTATATCTAAATACACGGTGAGACCCATGAAGATGCTAGGGGTGGTTCCCTATTCCAACTATGTTAAGTACTATGAATCCTTGGACTTTCCCCGTCTCGACTTGATCAATACTACTATATCGTGCCAGTCAATCAAGGAGTATGTCAAGGAAAGGAGGATGGTGGGAGTCAGAAGGCATCTAATTCATAAAGGTCGGGGTGTGGCTCCTCATAGACACCCCGAGATGCCATGGGTGACTCATAGCGACCGCGAGTCATCTCACCGTGCCTCGCTCTTTTTCTATAGTGGCCATATTCCTCGGCTATGTCTGTGGAGTCTAGTCTGTCTAAGGTGGGGGTATTGGATCCACCCATCCCTAGAGAGGATAAGTACCAACAGGGCTCCACAATCCTTTGGGTAAGGGGGACAGAGTCATCCACCCTAGGAGGGTATGCATACCAACGAGGTTCCTCTCGTCGTGCCCTAGGTGTATCCTCATGTGTAGGCTCAGTCCAACGATCCCGAGGCCTCTAAGTTTCGTGACAATTGTCTCTCTCATCCCCCGTGTGATCCATGTAAGGACGAGTGTCTAGCACTAACCAAAGTTGCATCAGTATGGTCGTCACCCGCGATGATCGACCGAAATCTCATCCGTTCAGCCCAACATCGATCGGTTCAAAGAAGATCCGTTCGTGTTGGGTGGAGTAGTTGTCATTGGGAGGATGAGCATGACCGGGAACAACGATCTAGATCGTCTTGTGGTCGTGGGACGGATATCCCTTCCCGAGGTCCGTCTGGATGCATGCGTGCTCGGTTACGTCTAAGGAAATGTCCGGTACCAAAGGGCTTACGATTGGGGTAAGGCGGGATCGCGGTCAATGGGCGCACCCTAACAGAACCCTGAGTTCTTATTTCTAGTTCAACGTCATTGGCGACCCATTGAAGGACAAGATCCCCGTCGTCCTCCGCCTCATACCTTCGGCGCGGTGGTTGGAATAGAGATTCTAGTTGGACACGACGATCTCCTAGGGTGAGGATACGTCATTTAGTGTGGCAGCCACCGACGATTAGTAGTGATAGGAGAAAGGTCCTCTCGTAGGGTGATCCACGGGCCCTATCTAGTTGGCCGAGTTGTGGAGGATCGACGGGCGAGACACAACGGTAGAGCTCTGAGAGCATAGTGAGCAAGCATCCATGGTGATCAGCAGTAGTAGAGAAGGTCGGGAGAGGGGAGAAAATGGTTTGGGGGGAAGAGAGGTTTTGAAAGGGCGAGAAACCCTAGTGGTTCCGAAAATCAATCATTTTTTATTTAATACAAACTTATTAAATAACCCTTATTTTTATTAAATAAAACTAATTTTTGAAAATAAAAAATCTGATTATTTGTAATAAAATTGATTTTTATAAGAAAAATCATATTTTATTTCAAAAAAATATTTTAAAAAATATTTTTTGTTAAATTTATAAAATCATATTTATTTCAAAAAAATATTTAAAATTTCAGAATTTTAGTGAAAATATGGTTATTTAATAAGCTTGTATTAAACAAAAACTGATTTTTGAAAATAAAATTATGATTTTTGAAATAAAACTTATTTTCATAAAAATAAAAAATCTGAATTTTTAAGATATTTTCTGAAATGAAATATGATTTATATTTATTTTTGATAAAAAAAAATATGGTTTATATATAGAGAGATATATTATTAAAAAACTAATTTTTGTATATATATATATTTTTTAAAATTCTAATTTTGTATGGTAGATTATAAAATTTTGAAGATGAATGAAGATAATTTTGATATTTCAGGATTTTCATGATTTGAGGAAGTAATAACAAGTTTATGAAAATTTGACTAATAGTAAGGGTGTTTTGGACTTTTTATACTTTTTGGATGGAAAGTTAATCGAAAATTAATGGTGGATACTAAATTGAAAAAAATTAGGGTTGTGAAGAAGAAAAATAAATAGATATTATAATGAAAATAAATATTTCTTAAAGCATTATAATGAAATTTTACTTTTATTTTACCAGAATTTGTAAGAGAATCCATAGGAGGTGGATTGTTATTCTATCCTCGTTTATATGTTAATTTTGTTACTACCTTGAAACGAGGTGGAAGCACCGAGCGATGCGCGGTGTAGGCGTTATAATGTAGCCTAATATAAAACAATTGAGAGGTATTTAATCAAGAGATCAATTATAATTATTGAAACGTGTCATAAATAGGTTGGATTACCATAACTAAATAGTAGATCTCAAATATACACGTCTTTTCATAGGAGGAGCAAGATTCTGTATTAAAATAACATAGAGAAAAATACAGTCAACTAAGGAACAAACACACTTGACCATACATTCAAGCATTTTGCTTTACTTACATCATCAGTAGAGCAATAATGACTACTACTTGAGGACTACTACTTGAATCCTCAAAGCTTGTGGTTGAATCGTCATAGTTTGGTTCCTTGAGTGATAGTATATTCCAAGTATGCAACCACTAACATAAAGATACAAAAACATGCTATCTCAAAGGTACATCTAAATATGGTTATCTGGAATTTGTAGTTTCAACTTGGATTTTTTTTTATGCAGCTGAACTTACAGAATATATGCAGACCGATCTCATACCAATCTCCATCTTTATCCTGCCATGCAGCAACCTATATAGAGAGAAACCAAGCAAAATGAATTCAATATGTAAGAGATAGGCATCAGTGATATTATGAGAACCTTTTTGCACAATTCAATAATCTACCAGATACATCATATGTCAGTTTCATTTTGTACCTTTGAGTGTTAGCGATAGGATTATCTATAGAGTTTGAATGAAATTAACTTTAGATAAATATAGTTTGTATTGTTTGGATTCCCATTTGCCTCATCTGTAATTGTTGATAAATAGTGTAAATCAATCAATAAACAGGGCAAGGAATTAAACTTCAACATGGTATCAGAGCAATACACGATTCTAATCCCTCTATTCTAAATTTCCTCGCGTCTTCCGCCTCTATTTTCTATTCCTGATCGCACCTGTTTTTGATTGCTTCTACTTCCTCATCAGGCCAGTCAACAACCTCCTCAGGCCGGTCAGCAAGGTTTCTTGTGCTCTCATCCTTATGGAAATTCTCAAGCCCATTCTGTTGTCCACACTGATATTCCCACTGCTATGGCTAATCTATCTTTACAGCACCCACCGGACTCGACATGGTACATGGACACTGGTGCTTCATCTCACTTGCCTGCGAATTCAGGTACCTTAAGTTCTTATGTTAATTCGAACATGTCTCATTCTGTTATAGTTGGTGATGGAAACCAGATTCATGTTCGTGGTTATGGTAATGCATCGATTTTTCCCTCCCATCCTAATTATATTGTACATGATGTTATCCATGCTCCTAAGATTGTTAAAAACATAGTATCTGTGCGCCGATTTGTTAATGATAATAATGTCTCGATTGAATTTAACCCTCTTGGTTTCTCTGTGAAAGATTTTCCGATGGGCCGTCCGGTTTGAGATGTAATAGCACATGCGACCTGTATTCGGTCACTTCGACTTTTTTCCCGTCTTCATGTTTTACTTCGTCTGCGTTTGCTGCTGTATCTCCAAGAATTTGGCATTCCCAGTTGGGACATCCAGGAGGGCCCGTTTTTAATTCTCTTTGTCGTTCACATACTATTTCTTTACTATGAACAATTTCAGTTCCGTTTGTCAGTCATGTGTTTTTGGAAAACAGGTTAAATTTTCATTTCAGACATCTTTATCTTTTACCTACACTCCGTTTGATATTGTGCATGCTGACTTATGGACATCTCCAATTTTAAGCTCTTCAGGTCACACATATTACTTGGTGTTGCTTGATGATTTCACATATTTTGTTTGGACTTTCCCTATGGGCAAGAAATCTCAAGCATTTTCTATATTCTCTTCGTTTGGTAAACATATGTCTACTCAATTTGGTTGTGTTATTAAGAGTTTTCAGTGCGACAATGGGAAAGAGTTTGATAACTCCTCCTATCATCACTTTTGTGCCTCATCTGGTATGGTTTTCAGATTCTCGTGTCCTCATACTTCTCCTCAAAATGGACGAGCGGAACGTAAAATACGGAGTCTCAACAATATGGTCCGTACATTACTTTTACATGCTTATGTTCCTCATTCTTTTTGGCACTAAACACTATCTATGACTACATATTTATTCAACATTCTCCCCTCTAAATTGCTGAATTTCTCTTCCCCCACTATGATTTTGGATAAACGTGACCCGTCTTTCTCTCATATTCGTATATTTGGATGTCTCTATTTTCCCTTTCTTCCTGCAATTCATAAGCTTCAGGCTCGGTTTACTCCTTGTGTCTTTCTTGGTTTCCCTCCCAACCATCGAGGTACATTTGTTATAATTTAAAAACTAACAAATTAATGATTTCGAGGCATGTTATATTTGATGAATCGGTTTTTCCCTTCTCCTCTACTTGTCCTACATAATCACCTACCTATGATTTTTTGACCGACCCTGTCTCCCCATCTTTGAAAGCATAGGTATTCCCCCCCTCAAAATCTCACCAGGCCGGCTACTCCGCCGCCCTCGCCTACCAGCCAAACAGTGGTTGGGCCTGATCCGTCTAGCCCATCATCATATGATACCCCACCGGCCCGTTTCACTCGTTCCGGGTCACTACCCGGTCCGTCCCACTCAAAACCACCTGCTTGTTCTGACCTGCAGCTACCCTATCATGTAATAACCACTCCCGGTCAACGCCAGTCAAACCTGCGAAAAACATGAAAATTTAAAAAAATTCGACAGACACTTAAATTAACCCAAAGTTGACCCCGAGGGTCATACCGCACGTAAGTTGACCCCGCTATCGACCAAAGTGAGTTCCGGGGGACTCAGGCCAACTTTATGGTCAAATGGGAAATGTTGACTTTTCGCTGGAAAAGTCAACCGAGCAACGTTTTGTTCCATTCGAGGACCGTTTTGGATCCAAAAAGCTTAGCCGTCGTCGCAGCGGTCTTAGTTGAGCCGTTTCCTTGTAGCCCGTCAAGTTTCATAATTTCTTGGAAAAAGTGCTCGTTCGGGGCCCGAAACAGCCGAATTTCGCGAATCTGACTGAAAAATATCTAGAAGATATTTTCCAAAAAGGTGTGGCACCCACATGACACATGTCATGAATGTGGTGGAAGGAAAAAGGGAGGACAACTTTACCCTTGACTTTAAAGAAAAGACAAAAGGAAAAGGAAGGGTATTTTGGTCTTTTTGCTATGTGTTAGTGTTTGAATCAAATTAAAAAGGAATGGTGGATGTTATACACGGCAATTCAGCAAAAAAATAGGAAATGGAGAGAGAAAGAAGAGAGAGAAAGGGAAGGAGAGAAAAGGAAAGAAAAGGGGAGATTTTGGAGATTTCCCGACGACCCGACCGACCGATCGACTCAACGATTGAAGATTCGTCATCCCGTCGTCATTCCCTACGGTGAGCACCTAACCGATTTTTGTTTTGATACGTTTGAATTTTAGGGTTTGAGTTTAAACGGTTTGATTAAGGTTGGGTTTTGATTAAGATTGGTTTAAAGATGAATGGTTGAGGTTTGAGGTTCGTTAGGAACGTTTTGGGGAAAAATGGAATTTTTCCATTGTGGCCGTGTGGGGCCCACTTTCCCGGGTCTTGGGTTTTCGTGTTCGGGTGGTTTAGGACGATCCCCAAGTCGTTAATTCACACCCGGAACGAATTTTGGAATTAAATTGTGAAAGTTGTAATTGACGGGTTAGAAACTTTAAATGTGACTTAATTGACTCGGAAGTCGGAATTCGATTCCGTCGAGTGCCTAGGAACCCTTGAATTATTCTAAGACCGTAGAAACGAAAACGGGAATTTTCGGTGCCCCGGAAGGGCGTTTCCAAAACCCGGGCAGATTCACCATGTCGGGCGAATCGGGCTTTTCCGAGTCCTTTATCGACAATGTCGAGTAATTGGGAAGTTTTGGAGTGATCGACATTTTCGGGGTTACGTTTGGGCGTTAAGTTTATTGAATTTCAGTTTATTCCTGCGAGTTTAAAAGTGCCTTAAAATTGTGTTCTTTTAGATCGTGCTGCAGGCCGAGGGAAAGGAAAGCTAGGCGAGTGACTGAGATCACGCCGGAGCTTGTTGGTTAGCTTTTGGAGAACATATACGAGGTAGGGAAAAGTAGCCGGATCTCGGCCCTGACTAGGGAAAGTTAACAGTAGAATTGCATGTGACACCGGGGTGTCGTGGGTTAAGTAAGTTATCGAATATTAGAAAGGCATGATACGGGAACGTAGCGAATATTGGAAATGCATGTGACACTTAGTAGTGTCGTAGGAGCAGAGAACTTAGCGTTATTAGAATTACTAGAGGCATATGACCATGCCCGGAGGTTGATTGCGAACTTATCGAGATTAGGAGTACTGGAGGCATATGACCATGCCCGGAGGTTGATTGTGAAACTGTTGATATTAGGACTGTTGGAGGCATTGGTTATGCCAGAGGTTGTTTGTGTATTTGTATCTTGGGTGGCCATGAGAGCCCGTGTTTTACTGTTGTGTCTTGGGTGGCCATGAGAGCCCGTACTTTACTGTTGTGTCTTGGGCGGCCATGAGAGCCCGTGTTTTACCATTGTGTCTTGGGTGGCCATGAGAGCCCGTGTTTTACTGTTGGTGTCTTGGGTGGCCATGAGTGCCCGTGGGGTTGTTGAACCCGTGTCTTTACCGTTGGTGTGTCTTGGGAGGCCGTGAGTGCCCGTGGGGTTGTGAAACCCGTGTCTTTACTGTTGGTGTGTCTTGGGAGGCCGTGAGTGCATGTGGGGTTGTTGAGCCCGTGAGCTACTGTTGGTGATTTTGAGTGGCCGTGAGTGCCCGTGGGGTTGTTGAACCCGTGAGTTACTGTTGGTGGTTTTGAGAGGTCGTGAGTGCCCGTGGGGTTGTTGAACCCGTGAGTTACTGTCGATGGTTTTGAGAGGTCGTGAGTGCCCGTAGGGTTGTTGAGCCGGTGAGTTACTGTTGGTGTATCTTGGGAGACCGTGAGTGCCTGTGGGGTTGTTGAGTCCGTGTTTTACGGTTGGTGTCTCGTGTGGCCATGAGTGCATGTGGAGTGTTGAACCTGTGTTGTTGCTGTTTGTTGAACTTGCTTGTGATTGTGATTGTGGTTACCTGAGGTTGGGGGCCCGCTTCATGAAACGGGGGTCCACGAGCACACGCGTCACCATGTTCAGACGGGGTAGGGGGCCCGCCCGACAACAAAGGGGTCCTGGCCGCGCGTGTGTGGTTTGGGGTTGTGAGTGTGATAGGTCGACAGCCTGATCCGACTTTGTGTCGATGAATTGCGATAGGTCGACAGCCTGATCCGACTTTGTGTCGATGAATTGCGATAGGTCGACAGCCTGATCCGACTTTGTGTCGAGGAATTGCGATAGGTCGACCGCCTGGCCTGATTGAGATTGGTAAAGGGCGTTAGGGAGGTTATTGAGCAGCTGGTATGCGATCCTTTGTGATCTTGTTTGGTGTGCGATCCTTTGTGATCTTGGGTTTGCGTGGTGGTCTTTTGAGTCCTTGGAAGAGGTCGTGATTGTTGTGTTGGGTCTACATTACGAGTCCGAGTGTTGAGTATGTTGAGGAAGTAACGGGTTGTGTGTAAGTTAAGTTACTTGAGTTTGGGGATGGTATTCCCGGTGTTGGGTCTAGTTTTGTTGTTACCGACATTGTCTGCTAAGTATGCCGTAATCAGTATTTTATCTGTGGTGGTGAGCGAACGCTCACCCCTAGCTGCTTTTCCTACAGCACTGATCACAGGACGGACTAGGTGAGCTCTCGAAGCTTGAGGAGCTAGGAGCGAAGTCCGGGTTTTATCTTTCGAGTCTAGTGACAGATACCTTGTATTTTATCCACTTGTTGGGACGTATTTTGTTAAGTTGTAAATGATTCTTTTGTTGAACAATTGGTGATTTTTAAAGTGATTTATGGAAAAGGTTTTCAAATGTTTTATAATTTTAAATGTTCGCGTCCCAAGTTCGGCTTACTGAAATTGGGGCGTGACAGCTTGGTATCAGAGCTTGAGGTTTCACACCTCGGATTGTACGTCAATTAGATGGGGAGAGTCGAGTCGGTAAAGTCCCGTCGCGCGTTGGGTACGCAGGTCGGAACCGTGTGTAGACCCGTTGTGTTCTGAGTCCTGTTTGTGTTTGTGTGTATGTGCAGTACGGGGTTACTGGCATGCGGTTTGTGTATTGCTGCGTGAAACGTTTTTACGTTGTCGCGACTCGACTCAGGGGCGCCCCTGTAGTCGAGCGTGACGGCGTTGATATCAAGTGAGTACAACGTGGTTCGGGGACGCCTGGACCGAGTTGTAACTACCTGATGTCAAAATAAAATTTTAAGATGAAAAGGAACAGTTTTAAAATTGATCGCGCCAGTGCATGTCACCCGCACGCCGTGCATTGAGCGTGCACCGTGCATGCAGGCCACCTGAGGGCTCTCTGTTCAATCTGCACGTCGTGCGCCCAGCGTGCGCTTGGCGTGCGCCGTGCACGCTGCTTGCATGCCGTTTGCCGGGCGTGCATGGTGCATGGTGAGTGCACTCCGTGCGCTCAGCGTGCGCATCAGAAATTCAGGATCCTTTTTGCTTCCTTTGCTCCGCTTCCGACCAGAAGTTCCCGATTCCTTTGGAGGAAGTGTTTTTAAACTTGATTGGCCATGTGGGTGTGTGTGTGTGGGTTGATTAGTCCGATGGGTGTGTTTTGATTTTGATTGGCCCGGTGGGCAAGGTTCGACTTGGGTTGGCCCGGTGGACGGGTGTTGTTGTTGTTTGGCCGGGTTGGCTTATGATTGAGGTTGGAAGACTTGTGTTTGGTCTTAAATTGTTGTGCGTGTGTTGTTAAATTGTTGGTCGAGTGTGTGTCGTCCAAGTTTCTCTTTGAGGCTATTTTAGGGTTAAAACGGGGTAAGGTTTGAGTTGAAGCGAATTTAGAAAACAAGTATGCGCGAGCGTCACGGATCCGTGACGGACCAGAGCGATTTGAAAATTTTTAGGCCTTCATCATGGCTCCGTGACCCCAACCGTGACGGGTTCTGTCACGGATCCCTGATCCATGTCTGTTCCACCGTCTTGTTTGTGCAGTTCGAGTATTGGTTTGCGTGTCGGTGTTGAGTTGGTGCTGGTGGTAGAGGTTGAAATTTTCGGTGTTAAAGGATGAGGTCTTGGGTTCGAGACTCATCGATAACCTACGGTAGTGGTACAGCGTCTCGGTGTGAGAGTCACGCCACGGAGAGGGGTTAGGGTTGGTGCGCTGTGGCGCCACACGGACTAGGTTTCCCCTAGGTGAACGGGTGTTCGAGGTTTCCCTCGCGTGAACGGGTGGTTTGAGGTTTCCTTCACGTGTGTGGGTTGTTTGAGGTTCCCTACATGATCGAGTAACTAGGGTATCAAGGGTGTGAGCAATAGTGGATTGCTGAGTGGAAAGTAGGATCCCCGTTGAGGTTTCTCTACGTGATCGGGTAATTGGGATATTGAGGTTGTAAGCAGTAGTAGTTGCTAAGTTGAGAACATAATCCATAAGAGAGTAGTTGAGGTGTTAATGACTTGAGCAGTGTGACGGGTTAGTAGTAGGTTTTGGGGTGGTGTTTTACCCTGGCTAGATTGGTAAGTCTTTGGTGCTTTACTAGTATGCCATAATCGAACGGGTGTCCGTGAAGGTGAGCATAACGCTCATCCCCTTTACTACTTTTCCCGCAAGGGACGAGTAGCGAACACTGGTTTGGTTGCGGAAAGTTATAAGTAAATGCATAGAGGACCGGTGAGGGTTTGTGCTAGACTTTACCAGAGTAACTAATGGAGTGGTTTTTCGGTCTCTGCTTTGAGCGTCATTTCTGTTGGATACCGGGGCGTCACACTTGTTTGTGTCGTCGAGTTGTGCTGAGAGGTTGGGGCTGAGTTTAAAGCCGTTGAGTCCACCCCTGCGTCTGGACACGCCAGTTGGTGGTGGTGTGGAGTTAACTAGAGTCTGTCGTGCCTGCGAAGTCAGAGAAGCGAACCGACACAGGAGGTTTGAGAGAGGGCTCAAGAACCCTGAAGCTGGATCGAGTCCTCAACCCGAGGAGTCGGGTATGTTCGGAGTTGGTAGGCACGACGACGGTAGTGGAGCGAGGTTTTAGAGAGACTGCGAGGATCCGTGAGGATCGGCAGCGACTGAACTTGTGCGTGTATCCGTGGGAAGGATACTTACGAAATGACAACCTTTGACGTAAACTTGGGAATGGATTGGCTGGCGAAGTACCGAGCCAATATTGACTGCTTTAGGCGATAAGTGACAGTGTCAGCAGGCAACACGAAGGTGTCGTGTGTGCTGGGTAGTAATAGTGGGGTTCTCCTGTCGGCATTGTCCGCAGTGGAGGAAGTATCGGCCGTGCAGAGCCGAGAGTTACCGCGAAGGGTATGGGGGTTCCCCGAGGTGTTTCCTGAGGAGTTGAGCGGGTTGCCACCAGTTCGTGAGGTGGAGTTCAGGATTGACCTGGTGCCGGGAACTGCAGCGCTATCGATGGCGCCTTACAGGTTCGCGCCAGCCGAGTTGACCGAGCTGAAGAGTCAGCTCGAGGAACTTCGGGAGAAGGGGTTTATTCGTCCGAGCACATCGCCGTGGGGAGCGTCAGCACTCTTCGCGAAGAAGAACAGGGGAGAGCTTCGGATGTGCATGGACTACCGGAAACTGAACCGGGTTACGGTGAATGACCGATACCTGATGCCGAAAATTGACGACTTGTTCGACCAGTTGAGAGGGTCGACGTATTTCTCGAAGATCGACCTACGATCCGGATACTACCAGTTGCGAGTCCGAGAGGGGGACGTCGCAAGGACTGTATTCCGGACATGCTATGAGCATTACGAGTTCTGGGTGATGACTTTGAACTGCCGAACGCACCTGCAGCGTTCATGGATCTGATGAACAGTATATTCCGGCCGTTCTTAAATAAGTTTGTGGTGGTGTTTTGTAGACGACAAGGATCCGGGAGATAGTTGCCGGCGGTACTGACGCCGAGGGTCGGGATCGTTGTACTAATTGGGAGTTACGGTATCGCGGAGGTTTGTACATATCGCGTGACGGCAGAGGCGACGAGCTGCGAGAGTCGCAGCTTTCACGTCTAACAGTGCACGTGAATGGCACTAAGAGGAGCGCGACATCGGGTGGCATGTCTAGTAGAGCGGGATGCGGAGAGCGGTCGCAGAATTGGTATCACTGTGCCTCACTCATCGGCAGGTGAGAGCCGAACAACATCGTCCCGCTGGTTTACTGCAACCACTGCAGGTTGCATGGTGGAAATAGGGGCACGTCACGATGGATTTTGTGAGCGGTTAGCCGAGTTTGCCTACAACAACAACTTTCAGGCCAGTATCAAGATGGCACCGTTCGGAGCGTTGTATGGTAGGCCGTGTCGGTCGCCCGTGTGCGGGGCGGAAGGGAGGAATAAGAGTTTACTGGGTCTAGAACTGGACTGAGAGACAGCTGAGTCGGTCGTGCCGAAGCATGAGCGGTTGAAGACCGCGCAGAGTCAGCAGGAGCTATGCTGACAGACGGCGCCGACCTCTCGAGTCAGCAGTCGGTGGTCATGTATCCCTAGAGGTGAGTCCAAAAGGTGGACTACTGCGCTTCAACCGCGGCGGAGGCGGGTTAGAGCCGCGGTGTATCGGGCCTTTCGAGGTCTTGAGTACGTCATTGAATGGGCAAATGCCGAGTTAACGGATGATGTCTCGTATGAGGAGAAACCGGTTTGGGAAACGGATCCACGAGAGCAGGTCCTGCGCGGAAAGGTTACCCGCTTAAAACGGGTGCAGTGGCGGCACCACGAGGCCGAGTCGACTTGGAAACGCGAGGACGAGGTTCCCGCGAAGTACCCCGATCTGTTCGACTCCGGAGGTACGTCTGTTTTAAATTTCGCGGACGAAATTCCTTTAAGGGGGGTAGATTGTAATAACCACTCCCGGTCAACGCCAGTCAAACCTGCGAAAAACAGGAAAATTTAAAAAAATTCGACAGACACTTAAATGAACCCAAAGTTGACCCCGAGGGTCATACCGCACGTAAGTTGACCCCGCTATCGACCAAAGTGAGTTCCGGGGGACTCAGGGCAACTTTCTGGTCAAATGGGAAATGTTGACTTTTCGTTGGAAAAGTCAACCGAACGACGTTTTGGTCCATTCGAGGACCGTTTTGGATCCAAAAAGCTTAGCCTCGTCGCAGCGGTCTTAGTTGAGCCGTTTCCTTGTAGCCCGTCAAGTTTCGTAATTTCTAGGAAAAAGTGCCCGTTCGGGGTTCGAAACAACCGAATTTCGCGAATCTGACTGAAAAATATCTAGAAGATATTTTTCAAAAAGGTGTGGCACCCACATGACACATGTCATGAATATGGTGGAAGGAAAAAGGGAGGACAACTTTACCCTTGACTTTAAAGAAAAGACAAAAGGAAAAGGAAGGGTATTTTGGTCTTTTTGCTATGTGTTAGTGTTTGAATCAAATTAAAAAGGAATAGTGGATGTTATACACGGCAATTCAGAAAAAAAAGGAAATGGAGAGAGAAAGAAGAGAGAGAAAGGGAAGGAGAGAAAAGGAAAGAAAATGGGAGATTTTGGAGATTTCCCGACGACCCGACCGACCGATCGACTCAACGATTGAAGATTCGTCATCCCGTCGTCATTCCCTACGGTGAGCACCTAACCGATTTTTGTTTTGATACGTTTGAATTTTAGGGTTTGAGTTTAAACGGTTTGATTAAGGTTGGGTTTTGATTAAGATTGGTTTAAAGATGAATGGTTGAGGTTTGAGGTTCGTTAGGAACGTTTTGGGGAAAAATGGAATTTTTCCATTGTGGCCGTGTGGGGCCCACTTTCCCGGGTCTTGGGTTTTCGTGTTCGGGTGGTTTAGGACGATCCCCAAGTCGTTAATTCACACCCGGAACGAATTTTGGAATTAAATTGTGAAAGTTGTAATTGACGGGTTAGAAACTTTAAATGTGACTTAATTGACTCGGAAGTCGGAATTCGATTCCGTCGAGTGCCTAGGAACCCTTGAATTATTCTAAGACCGTAGAAACGAAAACGGGAATTTTCGGTGCCCCGGAAGGGCGTTTCCAAAACCCGGGCAGATTCACCATGTCGGGCGAATCGGGCTTTTCCGAGTCCTTTATCGACAATGTCGAGTAATTGGGAAGTTTTGGAGTGATCGACATTTTCGGGGTTACGTTTGGGCGTTAAGTTTATTGAATTTCAGTTTATTCCTGCGAGTTTAAAAGTGCCTTAAAATTGTGTTCTTTTAGATCGTGCTGCAGGCCGAGGGAAAGGAAAGCTAGGCGAGTTACTGAGATCACGCCGGAGCTTGTTGGTTAGCTTTTGGAGAACATATACGAGGTAGGGAAAAGTAGCCGGATCTCGGCCCTGACTAGGGAAAGTTAACAGTAGAATTGCATGTGACACCGGGGTGTCGTGGGTTAAGTAAGTTATCGAATATTAGAAAGGCATGATACGGGAACGTAGCGAATATTGGAAATGCATGTGACACTTAGTAGTGTCGTAGGAGCAGAGAACTTAGCGTTATTAGAATTACTAGAGGCATATGACCATGCCCGGAGGTTGATTGCGAACTTATCGAGATTAGGAGTACTGGAGGCATATGACCATGCCCGGAGGTTGATTGTGAAACTGTTGATATTAGGACTGTTGGAGGCATTGGTTATGCCAGAGGTTGTTTGTGTATTTGTATCTTGGGTGGCCATGAGAGCCCGTGTTTTACTGTTGTGTCTTGGGTGGCCATGAGAGCCCGTACTTTACTGTTGTGTCTTGGGCGGCCATGAGAGCCCGTGTTTTACCATTGTGTCTTGGGTGGCCATGAGAGCCCGTGTTTTACTGTTGGTGTCTTGGGTGGCCATGAGTGCCCGTGGGGTTGTTGAACCCGTGTCTTTACCGTTGGTGTGTCTTGGGAGGCCGTGAGTGCCCGTGGGGTTGTGAAACCCGTGTCTTTACTGTTGGTGTGTCTTGGGAGGCCGTGAGTGCATGTGGGGTTGTTGAGCCCGTGAGCTACTGTTGGTGATTTTGAGTGGCCGTGAGTGCCCGTGGGGTTGTTGAACCCGTGAGTTACTGTTGGTGGTTTTGAGAGGTCGTGAGTGCCCGTGGGGTTGTTGAACCCGTGAGTTACTGTCGATGGTTTTGAGAGGTCGTGAGTGCCCGTAGGGTTGTTGAGCCGGTGAGTTACTGTTGGTGTATCTTGGGAGACCGTGAGTGCCTGTGGGGTTGTTGAGTCCGTGTTTTACGGTTGGTGTCTCGTGTGGCCATGAGTGCATGTGGAGTGTTGAACCTGTGTTGTTGCTGTTTGTTGAACTTGCTTGTGATTGTGATTGTGGTTACCTGAGGTTGGGGGCCCGCTTCATGAAACGGGGGTCCACGAGCACACGCGTCACCATGTTCAGACGGGGTAGGGGGCCCGCCCGACAACAAAGGGGTCCTGGCCGCGCGTGTGTGGTTTGGGGTTGTGAGTGTGATAGGTCGACAGCCTGATCCGACTTTGTGTCGATGAATTGCGATAGGTCGACAGCCTGATCCGACTTTGTGTCGATGAATTGCGATAGGTCGACAGCCTGATCCGACTTTGTGTCGAGGAATTGCGATAGGTCGACCGCCTGACCTGATTGAGATTGGTAAAGGGCGTGAGGGAGGTTATTGAGCAGCTGGTATGCGATCCTTTGTGATCTTGTTTGGTGTGCGATCCTTTGTGATCTTGGGTTTGCGTGGTGGTCTTTTGAGTCCTTGGAAGAGGTCGTGATCGTTGTGTTGGGTCTACATTACGAGTCCGAGTGTTGAGTCTGTTGAGGAAGTAACGGGTTGTGTGTCAGTTAAGTTACTTGAGTTTGGGGATTGTATTCCCGGTGTTGGGTCTAGTTTTGGTGTTACCGGCATTGTCTGCTAAGTATGTCTTAGTCAGTCTGTTATCCGTGGTGGTGAGCGAACGCTCACCCCTAGCTGCTTTTCCTACAGGTACTGATCACAGGACGGACTAGGTGAGCTCTCGAAGCTTGAGGAGCTAGGAGCGGAGTCCGGGTTTTATCTTTCGAGTCTAGTGACATATACCTTGTATTTTGTCCACTTGTTGGGACGTATTTTGTTAAGTTGTAAATGATTCTTTTGTTGAACAATTGGTGATTTTTAAAGTGATTTATGGAAAAGGTTTTCAAATGTTTTATAATTTTAAATGTTCGTGTTCCGAGTTCGGCTTACTGAAATTGGGGCGTGACAGCTAGTTCACCACCCACCGGCCCAAACCCACCTGATACAGCTCCACCCTCTACCATCCCACCTCAGCTTGAACCGCGTCCCCACCCTATGGTAATGCGGGGGCAGGTTAGGGATCACTGAACCCAAAATACCCTTTAATCTTACCAGCCGAAAGATGCAATCACCAACCCAAATTAGAAGCTGGCTATGCAAGATGAGTATAATGATTTGATTAATAATAAGACTTGGGTTCTGGTTCCTCATCTAGTAGGGGTTAACATCATTCGTTCTATGTGGATTTTTCGCCATAAGACTCGTTCTGACGATTCTTTTGAGCGATATAAGCCCCGTCTTGTAGGTGATGGCACGTCTCAACAGGTTGGAGTAGACTGTGATGAGACGTTCAGTCCTGTGGTCAAACCGTCGACTATTCGTACGGTTCTTAGCCTTGCAGTCTCTCGTTCATGGTCGATTCATCAGCTTGATGTCAAGAATGCATTTCTTCACGGCAACCTTCAAGAAACAGTCTACATGCATCAGCCATTTGGATTTCAGAGCACTACTCATCTCGACTTTGTTTGTTTGTTACACCGTTCTCTATACAGTCTCAAACAGGCTCCTCCGGCTTGGTATCAGCGGTTTACTGATTTTGTCATATCTATTGGTTTTTGTCATAGCAGGTCCGGTCATTCACTGTTCATCCTCCAGCAAGGATCTGACACTACTTACATCTTATTATATGTGGATGACATTATCCTTGTCTCATCTAGCGAGCCGCTTCGTCTCTCCATCATGACTCATCTTAGCTCCGAGTTCGCTATGAAGGACCTTGGCCCGCTCTCCTACTTTCTTGGGATCGTTGTTACTCGTCATTCTGGGGGTATGTTTCTGTCGCAACAAAAATACGTTGGTGACATTATTGATCGTGCCGACATGTCTTCTTGCTCTCCTTCGGCCATACCAGTTGACACTCGAGGCAAACTCAGTTCTTCTGATAGTTCTGCGTTTGAGGATCCCACTATCTACCGTAGTCTGGCAGGGGCGCTTTAGTATCTCACGTTTACTCGTCCTGATATCTCCTATGTCATGCAACAGATTTGCCTTCATATGCATGATCCGCGTATTCGTCACATCGCAACGCTTAAGTGCATCATTTAGTATCTGCAAGGCACACGTTATTTAGGTCTTCATCTCTATTCCTCGCTCGGATCTGACCTGGTAACGTACACAGATGCTGATTGGGTGGGTGCCCTGACACACGTCACTCCACCTCAAGTTTTTGTGTATTTTTGGGTGACAACTTGGTCTCGTGGTCCTCCAAGCGTCAACCTTATTTTGAAAGAGCTGCAGATAAAAAAAGATGTTTATAACGCTACATTAGCTTACTAAATGATATGAGATAAGAAAGAACAGACCTCTTGTTCTGTTTAAATTCAAGCAGTTTGACATCATTTGTATGGCATGTGACCCGAGGTGGTTCAATTTCTTCAGACACAACTTTAATATAAGTTGGCAAACGATTACCTCCCAGTTTTCAAGTAGAATGGGTAGTCCATTCCACCTTGTATCAAATAAAAAGATGCATCAATGGAAGTGCCAAGTAACAGATTCAAGATCGATATTTAGTAATTGAAGAAATGAACCTTAGCAGTACAAAATATTAAACTTCCTTCGACAATCTTAATTCATAGTAATCTGAAAATTTGATGCAGAGCTAAATGATATTGAGTACAGAAATCGAAAACTAAAACATAATTAAACAGAAAAAGGTACCTATTTGTTTCTTTGATAATAAGATGAATAAGAGAAACTAACACAAAAGATAGCAACTTGTAGAGTTGTATCATCAACTAAGTAGAAATTAAAATTGTTAATGAAATGGAAGCAGGAGATCAGAGTTTGTCATTACCATAAAACTTGAAGAATAAGAGACGAAGCTAGAAAGAGACATGAGGCTGTGAAGAATCCAGCAACCCTTTTAGATCATTTGATAAGAAACCACAAAAGAACACTACACATTTTAGCAACCAATAAAAAGATAGACCATTTACCCATTTCACCTGAACCAAATCATTTGTACCATAAATGGAATTCATAGTTTCGGTGTTGATGGCTTTATGATGATCACTGTATAAACAAAAACAACCCACATGTGAGTATAACAGTTTGTGTAAAACAACCGAAGTTACAAAATGACCCCATCCTCTTGTTCCCAATGAGAATCAAAATCTCTTCTCACCAGGATATGGGTCCCTTTCTTAGCTATCATTCTAGACATAATAGCACTAACTACGAAAATGTAGCTATGTGAGTGCCCGAGAAGAGAATGCCAACTATTGCTTATAGTCAGGTACTGGGATAACCCCTGAGCCCAAAAAACTGACTTAACGAGAAAATTACAGACCATCACACTCATGTGTTTCTTAATCAACAAAGCAATTGGAACAAATGAACAGAGACTATAATCAACATTACTACTCATAATCATCTTGGCTAAGCTAATCAAAACAATTGGAAGTTGAAAAACAATCACCTCCTAATACAGCAGATCCTTCATTCCAGACACAATTTATGAACACGCCATTAAAATTCAGAAACTTGGCTTGATAAGAAAATTAAAGTCATCCACATTTAGTTTCTTAATTCAGAAATCAGTGAAACGGAAAAATCAGCATTTCTAATTAACAGTACTAATCATAATTATATTGATTAAGCCAAGCAAAGCACTTGAAGCAGCAATCCAAAACAAAAATAAAACAAACCAATATCGAAATCTAACCTTCAACACAGCCTCTGTCACAAACCCGCCGTAGCAAGACACAACCTGCATTCACTACCTTTGTAATCAACTACCTTTTGTAATCCAGAATATCATGATATAAAATGAATTTTTTTATCAGAAAATGATATAAAAGAGCCCAACTAATCAGAAATCAAACTAGTTTTGGACGGTGCTTCTGTGATTATCGAACCAGGTACAGCAAACAGGTGTGGTTTCAGGTTCTTACGCCGTTGGAGACTCAATTTAGCTTCAGGGACAAGTTTGCTTTATAGATAATCAAACTATCCATTTGGCTTATTTAGCAGCAAGAATGAAACTTGAGCTTCTCTCCTTCTCATCCTTTGGTATCGTGTTAATCTTTTTATATGCTGAATATTGTAAAATTGCAGCCTCAATCGCAAAGAAGGGGGTTAAAACCAGCAAGAAAAAGACTGCCAAAGAGGATTCGAAAGAGAAAGGGGTCAAGTCGAAGTGATCCCGGACTCGTTTGAGATCAAATGCTTCTCCGGCTGGGGATGGCAAGGCCCAAGTTATGGCTGGGATCTCCATGGGTGAGGCACATAAGAAGCAGGCTCGACATGGTAAAGGGGTTGTGCGTCCGGCACCAACGAAGCGGTGGACTCGGCAGCTGTGTCTTCGACGCCCTCTGTTTTTCATTCAGCAAAACAGAGCAAGGCCGCCGGAGCGATGTCGGAGCCCATTGTTTCTGGTTCGGGCGACGACTCGGCTGCTTGTACCAGAGACTCAGGCGATGGGGATTTTAACCGATAACAGAGTATGAACTCTGGTTCAGAAGTGTACGTTTGTAACCTTCCTGTCGGTACTAGCTCGGAGTGGGTGACAAATGCGATGGGGACTTATGGTGAGGTTGTTTCCGTCATAGTCCGCAAGAGGCCAAACAAATAGGGATTTCTGTTTGGTTTCGTGAAATTCTCGTCCAAGGAATCAGCTTCAAAAGTGATCGATTCACTCAATGGGTTCAAGTTTAATGGACATAAGCTGCTTGTTTCCACTTCGCGGCGTGGCGAGAGGAGCTCTCGACGACCTAGTGCTAACTCTGTTCGAAAAGGAGGGAAATAGAGCAGTAATACCGCGACGGGGGAGATGGCTTTGCAGCCAATCCGGGTCAGCGGGAAAGTGAGGGGAGCAGAGCTTTCTCCGGAAACCTTCACTCCGGCGTCGAATACAGGTTCACCGGTTGTGAAGCCCGTCAGTCAACGTTGCGAGATGTTCTCGGACTTACCTGTGATTCTCGTGATTTCCTCTCCTTCTCGCGAAGATGGCGCTGATTTAGGCGAGCTTCCTTGCGAGGATCGCATCCCGGATCCTCCTCGCGCGATTTGTGCAGCAGACTTGATCGTTGATTCTTATGAGGATCACGATAATGTGAGCTTGACTCAATTGCGTGATGGGCTTGTCACACAATTGGGTGATG
Organism: Erodium maritimum; assembly: GCA_963921825.1. NCBI lineage: Eukaryota > Viridiplantae > Streptophyta > Magnoliopsida > Geraniales > Geraniaceae > Erodium > Erodium maritimum. The sequence continues at coordinate 44,866,271 of OY997595.1, read as the reverse complement.
GGCTTTCATCAGGTCTTTTGGATTCTTTTACTATTGGGTCTGAGCTCAGCCAGCGACCTAGGCCCAATCTTGTTCGCCCTCTTGCTTCGTGTCCTGATTTGGTGACGAATTTTCCCCCCAAGTCAGACTCTCGGGTCTTATCCCATAACTCGATGTCAAGTTTCGATCAAGACTTTCCAGTTTGGTCGCCAGAAACAATACAGAGGGTTGAAGGGAAAAGAAAAAAGAAGCCTCATCAGCCTTTCCGAGTGACGACTCGTTCTCTCTGTATGAGTGAAGCCCAGAAGCTCGAGGCTCAGCGTAAAAATGAAGCTTGGAGACATTTTGTCGCTACAGGGACTATGTTGCAGATAGAGTTCAAGGACGATGTTCCTCCTTCTATTGATTAGTATTTTCTTTGTTTTTGGCTTTGTTTTCCTTTCTTCGTTTTTTTTCTTAGCAAGATTCTCTCACCGTTTGTGGTAGAGTCTCTTTTGAAGGTTATTTGGGATAGCTTTTGCAGTCCCCTTTTTTTTTCCCGTCTTGGGGTAAAAGGTTTAATAAAACAAAAACATCATCTATTAAAAAAAGTATAGAAACCCAATATTTTTTATTTTTTTATATTTCGATGTTACAAAATATTATATTCGGTATTACAAAAATTTATGTCATACGTTACACAAAATTTATGTCGGGTTTCTAGACTTTGAATTGATACTCAAGCGAATATCAGAAGTTGATGCAAATTCAATTCCTCAAGCGAATACAGAACTCAAGCTAACCAACTCACATTTTTCAACATCCAAAAATTGGCATCAAAATCAACACAAACCAATACAAAACAGACAGTTGATTTGAGAAGCAAACAACAAAAACATAAATGACATTAGCAATATCACCAAATTAAAGAATCAGAACATACAAAAAAGATTTAATTGAGCTTAAAAAGATGAATGGACCTTTTATGGAGGTCAAATCAAATATAATCTACTCCTCTCCCCCGACATTCGTTCTCTATACACAAAGAATATGCTGAAAATTTGCAAATCAAATAGATAAGCACATTCACACAAAAGCAAAAAAAAAAATTGCACCTGTAAATATTTTTTATATTTTGAACTCCAACTAGCGGTGTAAAAATTTGAAACATCAAAATAATTACGTCAAAAATGTATTTTATAATTGGGGTATAGGTATGTAAATATTTTTCAAATTAAAAGAGCAAACTAAGAAAGTATATTCAAGGGAGCCGGCCCTAACAGTGGAGGCTTTGGTTTGGTACCAGCAACGGCGCGAGATGGCTGGGAGGGGCGGACGGAGGCTACGGCTCACGGCGTCGATGCGGGGTGGAGGCTATGCTTGCTCGTAGTCTCCGGCCTCGGTGTCTGTTTGGACAATTTCGATGGGAATTCTCCAACCAGTTTTGGGGATCTCGATCGCGGGTCGAGTTCTCGGAGGCGTGCGCGGCGGCTAGGGCTTAGGCCTTCACTGCGCAGGGCTTCGTGGGTGATTATACTGTTGATCATGGAGGTATCCGGTGCTCTCTCTTTCAATTGGATCCTATGTTTTTGCTGCTCCAAACGGTGTTTGGTGTGCGGGATCATACCAGGGATTGGTATGGTGCATGGCGTTCGGACGGGTACACGGCTGCTACGAACGCAGGGAGGCGCGACACTGGTGGTGTACGGCGGCTGCGAGGGAGACGCGGTGGTGCACGGCGGCGGAAAGGGACGAGGTGAGGATCAGATCGAGTCCGAGGATTCGACTGCGTCGGACAGGGACTCACAAGCAGCAGCGGCGGGGGGCGCCAAGCACCCCCGCCTGAAGGAATGAGTCTGAGGTGGCCCGGGGAGGGGTGGGTCAACTTTGGCCCCTTCCCGGCGGATGGATGGAGACGACACCATCTTCAGTTGATGTTTCTCTCCCCTGCCAGTCCGGTGTCAGCAATCCCGCGTTCAGAAGCCTTACTAGTATCACTCAAGGGAGGACGACGCACGCTGACATACCGGGGGAGATGGAGGTCCACCAGTGTTCCCCTCAACGTGGCTGGCTCCGCCTCGTACCAATTGGAAGAAGATTGATGTACCGGTTTCAAAAGACGCTATCGCAGACTCCCCCTACTTCCGCAACTTTGCATAAGAGCCGACTTTTCTGCTTTTGTTTCAGTTCTGTTTCGTAGTATTTTTACGTTAGGCCGGTGGAGTATGAGTACATGCCCACCCAGTTTGGTATTTCCCTTTGTAGGTGGTGTACAATTTCAGTACCCACCAAACTTTTCTATTATGTTTTAATACAATTGCATGGTTATCCTCAAAAAAAAAGTATATTCAATAATTTTGATAAAGATAAACATATATTTTTTCAATTTAAAATAAAATATGATAAAAATCTAATTTCATAAACTCTATTTTCAAAATAAAATTCAACAACTCCAACTAGGGGTGTGCCAAAAAATTTGGAATCCGAAGAAATAAGAGAATCCAAACCGATCTGATCCAGAAATTAACCGATCCAAAAAAAAATCGGCTAGAATCCAGATATTTAAATTTATATCCAATACAACAGACCCACAAGTTTTCGGATAATAACCGAATCGATCCAATTTATGTAAGCCCAACTATACCATGTATAAATCTCAATTACACCAGGCCCAATCTACATCCCATCCACGTGGAATTGGAGTCACACTCTCGACCCTTCTCGATATTCCTAATTCCCTAAACCAGACACACCTTCTTCGTTAGTTATAACTTTATTTGTGTATTCCTAAGGACCTTTCCCCTTTCCTTTCGTTTCATCTCTATATTCTTCAGATCTTCCGGTTATCAAAGATTCAAAACATGGATAAAAGAGGAAGAATCGAAGTTCCAAGCGATGCTTGCTCAATCTCTTTTTTTGCCTCTTGCAGTCTAAAACACCTATTGTCTTGGTCGATCTTCTTCTGTTTCATCAATATCCAATTTCGTTTCTTACTCCTTCGTTTCATCACTTTGTGCAGGTGAACCTCCGATTTTGAGCAATAGTGTTGTCGTGGACATTGAGTTTGAGCAACAAATGTTTGCATCAAATTTGAAAAAAAAAATGCATCTACTTGTTGGGATCATTTTGATTTGGTAATTAAATATGGTGAAGAAAAAGCTAAGTGTAAAATGTATTTAAATTTATGGGTTGTAATACGAATTACGAAGGCTCATAATACTACTTCTCTAGATATACATGTACTAGTCTGTCCCCAAAACCCTAAAAACTACATTTGGGACAACAACTTAATTAACATCTTGGTGATTTGATCAAGAAGCTTACAAAATTGGTCTCGCCGAAATAATAATGCTTGATGAGAATTGCTTATACGCATGTCGAGGGTGAAGAGTTTAAATTGTGCATGTCTATTTGTCACTTGTTATTTGTTATCCCATGTAGGACAACCATTGCTAAATATATTTGTGGTTTATTTCAATTTGAAAAGTCTTTATTGCATGGTTATTTTAAAATTGTTAAACCTAGAGTTTTTTGGACTACGGATACATGGACTTCCAACTAAAAGGTATCACAAAAAGGTTGAAGTTTCTCTGGAAGAAGATGAAGCACCCCCATAGGTGTCATGAAGAAGATGAATTTGTTGTAGAAGAAGGATAAAATTGTTTTTGGAAGAAGCATAAATATTTTATGGGAGAAGTGATGTGGATGCAAAATGCATTGGTTTTCGATGTTTTTAATCCCGCATCTTGAGCTTTTCAATCCCTGGTTAGGGTTTTCTAATGAATTTCCTTCCCCTTATGCGCAGTTGGCCTTGATTCAGGGGTTTGTAGTAATTCAGATCAAAATAAGAAGTTATGGAACTAAATGGAGCAAAAGTCAGCCTTAGGAATCTTGGAGTCTAACTAATGTTGAGAAGGGAGAAGGAAGTTGATGGTCTCTATTTTGGCTCCTAAACTCTCCCTTGGAGGGCCAATCAGAGAGCCGAAATCTGACCCTTGGAGGGCAGCTTAGAGGGCCGGAATGTGACCTTTTTTGGGACATGCTCAGGGCCGCACGAGTTCCTTTTTTCAGTTTCAAAACTTATAAATAGAAATTAGGTCTTCATTATAAGGGAGGTTCTTTTTAGATACGAGTTTTGAGAGAAAACCCAAATAAGTCAAGAGTAAGGGCTTGGGATTTGGGGAGAGAGAAGTGCATGAGAGCAAAGATTGAAGCAAAACTTTTAGATTCCATCGTTATATCAGTATTTATATCTTCTTTACCTTTGAAATTATGTTTATCTATTGTTTTTCTTCTTTGTGTTATTCCTTTATCAATACGAGCTAAATCTCTATTGATCTAGGGCTAGGGAAAGCAAAATGATAGATTAATTCAATGGGTTCGAGTTTAATCTGTGCAATTTGTGTTTAGGTTAATGTTTGCATGATTTAAACATAATGCTTTGTCAAATTGATCACTTGATAGATGATTAGGTTTTAGTATTCAACAATTATGAAATGAAAATTTCTAAAAGGAATGCGGACTATATAACTCGGGTTTAAATCTAATCTTTGATAAAGTTAGGTTAATACGAGTGCGATAGCTATAGGATTACAACTCTGAAAGCTAGAGAAGTTCACGAATCTTATTGTTTTATATCTCTCTACACTTATATTAGGAATAACTAGTTGCTCGTATTATAATATGGTCTTAATTCGATCGTGAGATGTGTAGGACTAGTTGAGAGAACTTCTGTTACCTTTGAACTAACTTTTTCTGCATACGTAAACATGGATCCCTACAAAATAATTGTCATATTGTAACCCCATAAAAGTCCTAAATCGCTTTTTCCTCTGAATTTCATCTCGTCTTGATATTTTGCCTCGTACTCGATCGTGATTTATTCAACTTTGCGTTTCAAACTATCATTTAAATTTTCAAAACCAAAAACACGTCTATTCATAAATAGCTTAAGTAACAGATTTTAAATAAAGTAACTGTTTATTGCTTCCTTGGGTACGATACTCGAACTTAAACCGAAATACTATTTGACGATCAGTGCGCTTGCCACACTCTTTTTATGAGTTAATTCTCACGGAGTGATTACAATTTGATACTCTTTTGATGACTATAAAATTTTATTATATAGTCTTCATGGTTGTTATATAAAGTAGATTTATGGGGTGTTATTTCACCATTAATCATGAATCATCGAGTTCACTCAATGATCTTAACTTAATGGTTTTTGATCTAAATGGTTAAAAGTTGATGTTTCTTGTTTTTTATTTTTACATGGAGGAAACAGAACGAAATGGACATTTTAGGCTCAAAATAGTGAACCCATTAAGATTTTCTCTACCGTTTGTGCTCCTCGTCATTGCGATCGTAGCCGGCACAACCACGCCCCCACCATGGCCTCACCATCACCATCACCACCTCCCAAACTCATGGTCTCCGTTGCTCTGTGCCACCACCTGCGTCGCCCTCCCGTGACACACCCGGTGTGTCTGGGATCGTTGATCACCTCTACGAGAAATAAGCAAGATTGCATGTCACGCCCCAAATCCGGTTTTGACCGGACCCGAGACGTGAACTAATAATAATAATAATAATAATAATAATAATAATAATAATAATAATAATAATAATAATAATAAATGCAAATTTAAACAAGATGAAACTCCAGAAATAGTTTAAGTCAGCAATTCCGGTAACAAGAGTCAAATGCTCGAAATCCAAATAAAAAGAAGTTTAGTATAACGGGAATACGTCTCTAGACAACCCAAAACTAGGACTCTCGCTAAGCTCCGAGACGTCCTCTAAACCAACTCACAATCAAAACCTGTAAAAACAGTAATGAAGGGGGTGAGCTTTCGCTCAGTAGGAAAAAGTAGTAAAGGGGATGAACATTTCGCTCACCACCACGGATACCCGTCCAAATATGGTGTACTAGTGAAGCAACAACAACTAACGAAATCAAACAGGAAAACACATAATCACAATCACCCTCGTAACCAACTAACCTAACCATAACATCGTTTGATCACACCACTTACCCAATCACCACACTTAACGTGTGAGATCAACCCTGCTCAACAATCATCGATTGCTCGATATTCACACCCAAACCATATCTCAAAGAATCGTCGAGTAAATACACACAGTAAAATAATAGCAATTACACACGCAGTGAATCTCCTATCATACGTTCGATCACACCGCACGACTCAACATATCGTACCGGAACACACAACATCGGTCTAGATATCGCCCTGGAACACACAGTCTCGGGGTACCAAGTATATCAGAACACACAGTATCGGCCATGATATCATACCGGAACACCTAGCCTTGGAACATATCGTACCGGAACACACAGCATCGGTCTAAATATTGTCCTGGAACACCAGCCTCGGCCTTGATGTCCTATACCGGAACACACAACATCGGTATAGACACAATACCGGAACACCTAGCCTCGGGGTACAACGTACGCCGGAACACCATCCTCGGCCTAGATATCCTATACCAGAACACACAACGTCGGTATAGATACCATACCGGAACACCTAGCCTCGGAACATATCTAGCCGGAACACACAACATCAGCCTACATATCGGACCGAAACACCATCCTCGGCCTAGATATCCTACCGGGGTACACACATACATGGTCTCAAACATGTCAAAAGGCAATAGTTCACACTAACATTCACCACATTCTCATAGCATATCACGACCATTAATTTAACAACGGAACATACCACAGACCAAACATTACAAAGCTACTAATCACAAACAGACGCAATCATCACACAATCCTACGGGCACGACATGACCCACATGCAATTCTACAACACAGCAAGTCACAAACCTACGGGCACGACATGGCCCGCAAGTTATTCCAAATTTTAAACGACTACACTAGTTATTCACATCCTACATGTGATTCTACAATTTTTCCGGTTACTTATACCCTATATGCAATTCTAGTAACTTTCCGCATTTTAACCGGTATTCGCTACTTTTCCCTACCTCAACTACGATCCAACACGAACAACCACGAGTCGCCTAATAGCCTCCTCCGCCGTGATCGGGAACAATGTCTAAGATCACAAAGTAACACGAAATTTAATAATAATTCAAGGGTGGTTTAAAGAGAAAACACTCCAACTAACCCCCAATACGTTCCGTTATAAATAACCTTCCTAATTACATGATAACAACAAAATGGACTTGAAAAGGTCCAATTCCGCTCCATCACGGTTTGGGTCACGGAGCCTTGACGGGCTCCGTCACGGTTCGGGTCACGGAGCCGTGACGTGCACCGTCACGGTTAACGTCCCGGAACCGTGACGTGCGCCTTCACGGTCTCTATCACGGAGCCGTGACGTGCTCCGTCACGGTTCCCGTCACGGATCCGTGACGGGTCTGGGCAGTCCCCTTCTTCTTCTTCCCTCAACTTCGTCCTCACGAATCCAAACCTCCAAAACTTCATTGTTAAGCTCCAAAACCTCCAAATTCAGCCCCCAAAACTCCAAAACTCAATGTTGGGTTTCATCAAATTAACAAAACCCAATTCATTTCCACCACAATCCTCCACTTTTCGTCACAATCCATCAATTTAACAATGAAAAGCTTCAATCCCAAGACACCCAAGCTTAGTTCATGAATTCTCTACAAAACCCATGACCCCAAATTCATCAAAAGAGGATTTAAATGAGTGCTTACCTTAGGAAAAGAGTAGATGAAGAGAATTATGAAGGAAATGAAGAACTTTGGTGGTGGAATCAAGCAAAAGTGCACTTTTTCTCCTCTTCTTCAATGGAAGCTCCACCCCCTCTCTCTCTCTAGCAAATTTCGGCCAAGGGCAAAACAGTGAACTGATTTTTTTGCTATAAGTGGCCTTTAACCTAAAAAGAAAATGTCCAATTTGCTTCTTTTTGCCCATTTCCCTTTTTGACCAAAAGTGGGGTCAAATGAGTCTTTTCCCACCCCTTTCTTCTCCTCCAAGACTTATGGACATGTGTCCATGTGGGGTCCATCTCCACCCACAATTATCATAACCCAATTAAATTAATCCGACAAAACCCCTAATTCGATCTCGTTTGACCCGAATTTGACTTTTTTGCAAAAATACTCATTTGAAAGGAAATGACCTAACTAAGCTAATCGTAACGACGGCTAAGCTTTTTGGGTCCCGGATAGGTCTCGAATGACTCCCGGAATCGTCGGTTGACTTTTTCGGCGAAAAGTCAACTCTTCCCAATTTCCTCCGGTTCGACCAGAGTTGACCGGGGGCGGTTCTTACATTGCACCCTAGGCTGTCGGATCCTCTCCACGTCGAGACCTCAACAGCCGATATGGATATCCTTGGCTATGACGTCCCTCAGTCTCCTCACGACGACTAAGAGATGATGTGCTGGAGAAGAACCCGATTACGCGTACCAGTAGAATCCCACTAGGATGACCCTGATATAGTGGGATGCCCTGCTAACGATGAACCGACCCATCCACTACCTCGACAATCCTTGTCGGACCACCCCACCATTGTTTCATCCCCATGACGGAGACGACTCTAGGTCTGTTCTCTAGCGACCGCGTTACCCATGGTGAGGACACCCCTCCAACAACTACCCTGATGATCCCAATGAAAGGGATCCATCACCGATACATACCCACGTCTCGGCCTCGGGCGACACAAAACATGACTTCCAATGGATGTCACCTTCAGACCAGCTTGGCCAGACACCACCACCGAGAGGGTACTTTTGGTAGTGGGGACCATATCATCAAACATGCCCTCACTGACCCATGAGAACCCGAAATCGGGAAGAAGATCGGCTACTACATGTATATCCCCGAGTTTGACATCCATATCCACCAGAACAAAACCCATGGAGGTCGATCCACAGTCAGGAGATAATAGTGGAGAAGATCCTTGGAGGGACACTGAAGTAATCAAGAAATATCGCGAGACCGCCCTATGGTATTTAGGATCCGGGTCATGGTGGACACGCAACCTGCATAGAAACAACGAAATGATTTCAATAACCAGAGATGAAGCCATATTCCTTGTCACTTCTTGTCTCGAAACCAGGACAATGGAAATCAGGGTCTGCGCCTGCCAATCAACCAGGAAAGACCATCATCACAACTCTCCAAGGGATCCAAGAGGTCATAGATAGGGTCAAAACGGAGAGAGATGATATACTAGTGCAGGAAGGTGTTTGGCCTTGTTGGGGTACAAACGATGCTTATGAAACAACCTTGCTTGTCATCATGACAGTCCTAAGGCCCCCATAGGGTATCCTTGAGTAGCCATACTAAGCCTCCATGCCCTATTTGTTTTCTGGCCTTCTCTTTTCTCTGTATTACTCCTTAGACGATTGCTCAGATAAAATGGGATAGTTCAAGTCGAGATAGGGACAACCCATTAGATCTCATATACCGTGCTCACTGTATAAATAAGAAACCACCCCTACTTTTCTCTCCGATCTTACCGAACATCCAATCATACGACTAGTGTTTGAATTATCAATGAAATTTTATGATTTTTCACGCCGGTTTAATCTTCATAATATAATCTTTTTAATTCAATAAAACATACCTATTATGCTAAAACAAAATGGGTTCCGGTACGAATACATCCTAACAAATACTTGTATGTTAAAAAGAGGATATTGGAAATCCAAAAAAGGATCCGCCATGAAGTGATATTTACAAATTGGACCACCTCCTACTGTCCTACATCCCACCGATCGATCGTTCTCTCCCACCTCCCAGCCCCTCTCGAACCCCAAACCCCCACCCGACGGCCAAAACAGAGCTTCGGATATGGAGCATCAGCACGAGGACGACCACGAGGATCAGGAACACGAGGTCTACGGCGGCGACATCCCCGACGAGGGCGAGATGGACGCGGATGTCGACATGTCCTCCAGACTTGAGGACGAAGAAGCCGATCTAGACCCCGCCGCCAACTCCAAGGTCCGCCCGTCTTCTCCTTCCTTGTCTCTTTCGGTGTCGTTTACTAACCCTAATTTCCTTTCTCTTCCTCTTTCTCTCCGTGTAGGATTTGGAAGACATGAAGAAGCGGCTCAAGGAGATCGAGGAAGAAGCCGGTGCCCTCCGCGAAATGCAGGCTAAAGTCGAGAAGGAGATGGGTGCTGTTCAAGGTCTCACTCTCTCTGCATATTCTACTCTTTGTTTTGACTTAATTTTTGTCATTGGAAGGACTAGTTTAGCCTCTTGATTTCTCAGTAGCTTCAGTGTTCCAGCTGTGTATTTGTTTAGATTGCTAATTAGTTTCCAATTTGTTTCTTTTAGCGGACATTATCTGATTTATTAGACTGAGTCATTAAAAAGTCCCCTTTCCATATGATTCCGTTCATACTTGTGTTGCTTTGGATGTAGCTGGTTGTCTATAACTGTATTTGGAATGTTGATGTAAATGATAGAATGTTACTTGGAAACGAGGGCAAGCAAAGCCATGGGGAAGCTCATTTCTGTCAGATTTGAGGAGCTATCTGAACTCCAAACCATTGATATGAATAGACAATAGGTTAATGGGGGTTCTATGACTGTTGGTTGAACTGTATTAAATTTTATTTTATGCTTTGGCGGCTTCATTGCTTGTTGTTGTGTGATACTAGTTTAAATTTTACTCAGAAAAAAAACATTATTAACTTGTTATAATTTAGTTAATTGGTTTCTTTTTATGCATGTTTTTAGATCCCAGTGCTTCTGCAACTCAGGCCGAAAAGGAGGAAGTGGATGCCCGATCCATTTATGTTGGTAATGTAGGTTTACAATCCTTTTCTTGGTAACCTTCTGTCTTGTTTTTGTCTAATTAAGTGATCCTGTGTGTGTAGTTTATATATGAGCTATGCTGCTAGGGGATTTTATATTGTCTTCCAAATGTATGCATAAATATGTTTGTGGTGACTTTGCAAAGTATACGTATTTAATGTGATTATGCTATTTTCCAGTAAACTTATGCATGGTAATAATTTTGTTGGGGTTAATTTGCAAAATAGCCTTATTTTCAAACTCTTTTGCAGCATCTAACCATCTTTCTATTTTTTTTGGTGAAGTTACATTTCTACTTTAATGGTAACCCGATCGGGGCGTGGGTCGTACCCGGCCGGTAATCATACACACCCGATCGGGCATTTTCATGAAGGGTAAAATCAGGAATCAGCTATAAAGGAAGGCTATTTTGCAAAGATTTCAACTTCAAAAGCTAGTTAGCAATGAGTTAACAATTTTAAGGCTATTCTGCCAATTACCCCAATTTAGTTGCTCAGGGAACAGTGCTAGCTTCTTTTTTTTCTTTTTCTCTTCAGGATAAATTCATTCCATAATTGCTGAAAACTTTCAATTTATGCTGTCTTTTTGAAAATATATGGCTTACCTCAAGAGGAGGGCAATTATTTGTGTTGATACATAGATAATGCTCAAGTTTTATTTAGAGCTCATGTGATGGTTTAAGAAATCCATTTATTGTTCTCTGGCTTTAAGAAAGTAGGCTATGGCCTCATGGTTAAAAAAATGGAGTAACAATCTTTTCATATGTAGCTGCGTAATGATTTCAAGTTTGCATATGTTGTGACTGCCAGTTCTATATGAGGGATCTTATTCACTTGAACCATATCCTTGTGGTGGTGCTGTTATTGTCATTATTTAATATTTTAATTTAGTATTGCTTTCTGTGTTATGCAAACTTGTTTGGTGTGGAATGAGGTAGTAACCTGTTCGTTAATTGTTTATGCCCATAAATGTAGGTAGACTACTCGTGTACTCCTGAGGAAGTCCAGCAGCATTTTCAGTCCTGTGGGACAGTGAACAGGGTTACAATCTTGACAGACAAGTTCGGTCAACCAAAAGGATTTGCTTATGTTGAGTTTGTTGAAATTGATGCTGTTCAAAATGCTGTATTGTTAAATGAATCAGAGTTGCATGGTCGTCAATTAAAGGTCATTCTATTTTATTGTTGTGATTATAGCTCATCTGCAATTCGAATGTTTGGTTCACATATGGATAACAGTATGGTGTTTGTTTATCTACAGGTATCTGCAAAGCGAACTAATGTGCCTGGTATGAAACTATTTAGAGGACGACGACCAAACCCATATTTTGGTGGTTTTCGTTCCCGAAGACCCTCACCTTTTGTTGCTCCGTATGGATATGGGTGAGTATTTAAGTATCTTTAAACTTTCACATCTACCTGCTATAAACTGGGCCTTATACTACTTCCATGTAGAATTTGGTTATAGAAACTAGGCATCAGAGCTTTTTGGTTCATGTTTTCAGGATGACACATTGCATGCATTGATTTATATGGTTGATACACACATTCCTGAAGATGCAGAATTGTTTAGACTGTTGATCCAATAATCAATGTTTGTATTGTCTTGAGGAAAAAAGAGTTATTTTTGTTTGACCTCTTCCTGAGTTTTTTTTTGTGTGGGATAATTGGTTACTGTTTGATATTGTAAGCTCTCATTTAGAAGCACGTTCGTGAAAGTGTTTTGAGCTATTCTGTTTCTTATTTTTGTTCTTCTCTAATATGGTAGATTACACTATTACCAAACAGCTTCAGCATTTGAAACAAATTCCTGAGGGCTTAGTTGATTTCTAAAATATGAAAACCCTCATCTTCTGACTCTTATATTTGAATAGTAGTTCTGTAGAGGTCAATTTTCTAATTTATTTATCTGAGACATGGGCTAGTTATCATCATCAGTTAGGTTTTACAAATTTGGATCTTATGAGTTAGAGGCTGGACATCATATATGCAAAAGCAAAGCCTGCTAAAAGTTATTCCATCGAAGAATTGAATGTTATTTTCACCATCATATTAAGTTAATGGTGAAACCCTTCTCTTGTTTTGGAATATATAGCATAACTGTGTGAATTCACGGGACATGTCCAGTTGGGAAAAGGATTGAGGAAAAGGAAGAATTAAGTTAGCAGTATAAAGTTACACATGACTTCTGAATTAGGGTTTATAATAGAATGTGAAGTATGAGAAAAAGGTTGATACATTCAGAACGTAACCCTTGTGACTACTCCCCTTTGTGCCATCTCATCATTTTTAAACTTGTAACTATAAACTGCCATGTAATGTGTTCAATGGGTTGTGGAGAACCCCCTTTGATTTCCCTCCTGGTTCAAACCATCCTAAAAAAGGCCTTTGGGATATGTTTGATACTGAATATATTTGCAAGTTTGTATTTATGCTCATGTAAGGGAGACTACTAAACCTATCTCTAGTTTTAGTCGTTCTTAGGCATATAATACCCATTATTCCAACTGGATTGCATGCTGGAAACAATTTGTTCGGATCTTTTTGCACCGTGTTTTGGATACACAGTTTATATATGATTAGCTGAGTTTGTTTGGATCTGAAAAGAGGGTGCCTAACAGGAAAACCCAACCCAAGTGTCTAGCTACCGTTGAGCTCTCGACTATAATATAACCATTTCTAGTCTGGTGTATTTTCCATCTTGGACCTTTCTTTGTTTTGAGTGTTCCTATTAATTGCCAATTTTGATTACTTGCCTTGTTTTGCATTACTAGACAGTATTTGGTTGGCTGTCAACTGCTTCCCTTCATGATGTGGCAGATGTGAATTTATCCTACTGTATAGTAAGTAGCGGTTAACATGTTCATTTTGTTTTGCCAATCTTGTTTTTTCTCATGTGCAGAATGGTTCCAAGGTTCAGACGACCCACTCGTTACAGGCCATACTAATTGATGGGTCCTGCCATTTGATCGTATATTGATGGTTTGCTGAAGGGGCATTTCATATCTCGGTATCCTTGAGCCGGGAAAGAATCGTACCATCAGTTTCATGCCAATGGAAAGAAGCCATATCTTCTCAATGTAAGAATTCATGCTTCATAGTGCATTTAATTTGAATTGAGAGGCAGATATGAAGGTGTTTTGTTGTAGCAGTAATACTTCTCCCATAGTTAAGTATTCCTTTTTTTGGATGACTTTAATCTCAAGATGTCAATTTGGGGCTGCATTTTGAAGACGATGCCCCTCATACTTTAATTGCATGACTCTGTGGTACACTTGAATTTATTTGTCTTAATTTCATATGCTACTTCATACTTGGAATCTGAGCATCTTTTGTTTTAAGATGGGTTTATGTTTTCTGGTTGATATATAATATAATACTAAATTCATGTTGCAAAAATATGCATTCACATGAAATTTGGTACCAGAACCTGTAAGAATCAGATAAGTAAACAGCCCACAAGGGAGCCCAAGTGGCCAAGGGGAGTTATTTGGTTTGTTAGTTGTATGGTGTATGTTGTTATTGTATGGTAGTTGTTCTGCACAGGGTTATCTTATATATCTTCTTGATTGATATGTCATGTATATACTGGGAAATTCCTATCTACTGCCTTTAATTATGTAATTTTATCATGTCATCACTGTCTTGTTTAATTTGTATCATGTTATTCCCTTCAACTTTCATTTTGTATCACCGTTACTTTAAATTGATGGAAAACATCTATGGACTTACATATTTTAAAAAGCCGATAAATGTGTTATTTATATCTATAGGCATCTAAGGTAGGAGCTAAAAAAGGTGGAACAAATTCAGAAACTACCAAAGATTATGAACGACAGAACCCATGCAATCTCTCAAAGCACCAAGATCTTGTGGTTCATGATCTTTGGTGATTTCTGATTTTGCTCCATCTTTCCTTTTTGTTTTCTCTTACCTTTAGATGTGTACGAGGATGAATAACATAAGGATATTCTATCATTTCTTCTTAATGTGTAAGTTTATGGATGTTTTCTATCCATTTGAACTAAAGGTGATACAAAATATAAAAGTTAAAAGGAATAACATGATATAAATCATATGACTGGTAACATGATTAACTTAGAATTTCTCCTTCCTCATATGTCGGCTCAATTGTGGGTGGAGTATAGTAAAGAAAGACTTTGTAGGGATAAGAAATCTCTGGTTCATTGTTATTTTATTTGGGGTCCAACTCCAAGCATATGTTTATTGAACTAAATTGAGTTATAAATCTTAGGAATAATTTACGGACATGTTATGCAGAAATCATGAAAATTTTAAAATTGAATTACATGACAACGATTTTGTTTTGGAGCTTCATAAAATCCAAATAACATTAAATTGAATGGAAAGTACTGATTTCAGACATGGTTTTCTATTCTTCGAAAATGAAAGATTGTCTTCACATGAAAAAACTATATGGAAAAAGGGCAGAAATATTTAGCTCGAAACCCTTTTACTTTGGCGAGTCTCTTGAGTTCGATCAGGAGTATGGCATAGAAGGAGGGTCCGGAGATCAAAGTTGTATAGCTTCAGTTGAACCTGTTGAGCATGAAGATACATGGAGATAGAGATCTGGTTTGCCTTCAACGCCTCTTGTACACCGCATCTGTTGGTCTTGTGTCCAAATTAGGGTCTATCTCTGGTGTCAGTGTTGCCTAGTCCTTAACGATCAAAATCATCAAAGGAAGTTGAAGTTGTAGATGAACTTAAATGTCTCCGAAGGAAGCTCTAGTCACTGGGAAGCTGATGGTCGAAGTTCTATCCAAATCTGATTGGTCACACCATCAAATTGGTCTGGATGGCGGTCAAGATTTGTTTCGGGAGAAAACGTTTGGAGACTAGAACCCTATTTTCAGCCCATGTACAAATAATGTTTTAAACAATCTGAATGTTTTGTTTTTGCTTTTTCTCTTTCCAAGTTTGAATGTTAAGCAGGTGATTAAGATTAACCCTACTACTCTACTACTTTATTGCCTTTCCCTCACGGAAAAAGAAGTTGGATCATGTTGAATATCCACCGCCCACACTCCACAGGTAGTGCCTGTCTAGTAAAAAATGTCCATGTAAACTAGGAAAATGTGTTGATAGAGATCAGACTGAACAGGGCCTATCTGTGAATGACGTGGCGTCTCCCTATGACCATTTCTGGATTAACATAACCTATCCGTTTAATTAAAACAATTCCATGCACCTTAAACAGCTGTTCGCCGCATCATCGCTTCGGTCACTTTGACTTTTTACAGCCCCGACTGTTCGCCGCATCATCGCCACGTTGTAATTTCTACCCTCATCGAAATGACATATTAGCCCCTTCTTAAATTGGAATTCTCAACTTAGTTTTTTTTTTGAAGATAAGCTGGTATTTTATTACGAACGATCTGAGAGTAACATACCACTTAACTGTTCTGGCACCCTATTACAATCCATACTCCACTCTAACCACTCGTTCGCATTCTTGGCCAGCTCATAGGCTACCTGATTCGCTTCCCTTCGGATGAACTTGATGTGAAAGCCCGGAACATCCTGCAGGAGCCTCTTACAATCTTGGATGATGCCTCCTATCCGCGCTAGGATCTCTTCCGAGGAGTTTATCGCTAGTACCACATTCTGACAGTCCGACTCTATGATCCCCTCCCTCCATTCTTCTTTACCAATCCATGTCAGTGCCTCTCGGACCGTCAGCGCCTCCACCATCTCCGGGTCTCTCGCCCCCGGGAACAGCACACACCTCCATCCCACCACCAATCCTTCGCTATCCCTGCACACCATACCTCCCCTACCTCCCCCCTGCCCCGCCAACACCCCGTCCACATTTTCCTTGACCATCGGACCTTCCGAATGACCCCATCTCCTCCTCTCCTCCATTCGGCTGTCGGGGCCCACTAGACCCCCCCTGTTGGCCTCCCTCCATGATAACAACATGGACGTCGTCGCCCCATAAATCGCCTCACTCGATAAGTTTTTATCATCCCACACCTTCGAGTTCCGAGCTTTCCACAATTCCCAGCATATCATCCCCACGAGCTCGGCCTCTTCCCTACTACAACCCTCCCAGCACGATCTCAACGTCTCCTTCACCGAATCCACATGACTAACCCGAGCATTAGGGATCCTACTTCATACCTCCACGGCCTTCGGAAAACGAAACAAGACATGTAAACCGGTTTCCTCCTCCCCACAGATTAGACATTCTGCTCGGACAGGCACCTTCCTTTCCCTTAATTTGGTAGCTACCGGTAAGACATCTGATGCCCCGCGCCAAAGAAAGTGGTTTACCTTAGGCGGTACCCGTAGTCTCCATAGGCTCCTCCAGAACGGGTCTGCACCCTGTAGCTCCTCCTCCCTTCCATGTGCCTGCAAATCCCTGTAAGCCTGTCGAACTGAATACTGACCGGTCCTGCCCTTATTCCAGAACCACCCGTCTTCCCTGTCCCCAGAGCTCAACTGGACCTGTAAGATCAACCCGGCATCCTCCTCCGAAAAGTAGTCCTTGATCAGCTCGACGTTCCACTCCCTCACCCCCGGCCTAAACAGCCTGCTTACCCTCCACCCCTCCATTCTCCTAGGCACCTCGCTCAATCCCCCTGTCTCCGAGTCCACCCACGGGTCCGACAACCAGGTGTCCTCCCCGTCCCCTACACTTTTTCGCATGCCCTTCTGTAGTAAATCCTGTGCCCATAATATGCTTCGCCATATCGGGCTCGCTCCCACCTGAGCTTTAGCCTGCAGAAATCCACACATTGGATAATATTTTTCCTTAAGCACACGTGCTACCAAACTCTTTGGATGCTGCATCAAACGCCACCCCTGTTTTCCCAACAAAGCTTTGTTAAAATCACCAAGATGCTTAAAGCTCATACCGCCCACAGCCTTGTTGTCACACAAGTTCGACCAACTTCTACATCTTATCCCTGTACTGGCAGACTTCGAATGTTTCCACCAATACCGGTTCATTTCAACCTCCAATTCTCTTATAAGTTTGTGTGGCAGCGCATACACGCTCATTGTATAAGCAGACAAGGCCTGAATCACTAATTTAAGTAATACCTCCTTACCTGCTTTACTAAGCATCAGTTCATCCCAACTACTTAATTTCCTCACGACCCTTTCTTTAATATGACTAAGGGCCTTGTACTTGCTCCATCCAGCCACCGCAGGGACGCCCAAATAGGTGCCCACGCCCTCAACGATTTCCATCCCCAAAACTTCTCCAATTGCGACTCTCACCCGCGGATCAGTATTCGGGCTGAAAGATAGTGACGATTTCTGCACATTGACCTTTTGACCTGAGGCCATCTCATATTTCCCAAGCAACTCCCTCCAGCTTGCCGCCTCTTCCACCGTTGCTCTTCCAAACAGGAAGCTATCATCTGCGAAAACTATCCTCCAAGGCTCTCATGTACCCCTGCAACAGATTGCTAGGATACCGCCTACCCCCTTTTTTATCTGCGTCTAACAACGTGTTGTTGAAGTCTCCCAACATAGCCCAGGGCAAATCGAAGCTTCCGGCCAATTATCGGATTAGGTTCCACGTTTCCCATCTCTTATCCCTCATTGGTTCTCCATATAGACCAGTTATCCTGACCTTATGTCCTGCCTCATTCAAAATTATCATATCTATATGATTCTTTGAGAAAGTCTGTAGAGTCCCATCATCCAAGTTCTTCCACAGGAACGGTAGACCGCCCTTCGTACCCGCTCCCTCTACACAGAACGAGCCTTCCATCCCCAAGCTACCTTTCAGCCATTCTACCACCCCCCTTTTGCATTTTGTCTCTGATAGGAAGATGATTTCGGGTTTCTTTTGAGCTACTAGCTCGATTAGGAACCGTTGATTCCAGGGGTTCCCAAGCCCCCGACAGTTCCATGCCAGCATAATCATTGGTCTAGGCGGGGTTGCTTCGCAACCCTCGCCACTTCATTCGTGTCCTCTTCCCCACGAGCAGGAAATTCTTTTCCAGGCTCTAGGTTCAGATCAATGTGTTCCACCCCATATTTCCTCTTCCCTAACGTACTGCCGTGTTCCCCATTCTCTCCTTGCCCTTTCTGCCCCCCCTGCACCTTCCTCAGCACCTTGCACACCTTGAGTCTAGCCTTCTTCTTATTCTCCACATCCAGTCATTGACGGGTCTACACCACCCTTCTTGCTACCTTCCGACCCTAATGACGCCTTTAAAGTGCCTAGAGCTCTGTGTAAATGGACCACCTCAGCACCCCCCACTTGTCTCGTCTTCTCCGTATTTCTCCGGTCAAACTGCTCGCTACTTACCAACTCCCTTTCCCCATCCCTTGTTACCTCAGCCAACTCAGGTATTCCACCTGTTTCCGAACCCTCGGCAGAACCACTCCCATCAAGTCTCATTGGCGAACCTCCCGAGCTAAACTCACCCTTCCTCCACAATCCATCGCCTCTTTGCCTTGTAGTCCCATTTCTCGTCCCCCCCATCGGGCTTGGGGCGTCCGATCGCATGTGCGGGCCAAATTTTCCCGACACCTTTTCTATCTCCTCCTCGCACTCCTTCTCCGTGTGCCCCAGACAGCCGCACTTGTAACAGAATTCTGAAAATCGCTCGTACTGAATACGTACAGTCGTTGGTTCCTTGTCTCTCCCCAACGTAAGCTTAGTCGTCTTCCTTAGAGGTTTGTCTAGTGCCCAGCACACTCTGATCCTCAGAAAATCCTCCTGGGCTCTTCCTTCATCATTGAGATTAGCCTCAATGAAAGTACCCACCCTGTCACCAATCACTCTCCCCACAGTTTCCGTTAGAGCGTTGAATGGCAAGTTAGACGCTTGGATCCACAATGCCGTGTGGGTGAAATTAGAGATCAGAAGTCTTGCACCCCGCTGAAAATTTCTCCATCGCCACTAGGGCTTTGTTGAAATGCCATGGTTCCATCTCCAGGACCTTCCGTCTCTCCCTCTCCGATTTGAAGAAGAACCCTGTTATGTTTGGCGCTAGGGTTTGTGTTATGACATCTTTCATGTTCCAAGCATTCTTCATCACAGTTCGAAAGATCTCATCCTTGTATTTCTTCCCTGTGAAAACCTTGACCGCCAAGCCTA
Source organism: Erodium maritimum (assembly GCA_963921825.1). Taxonomy (NCBI): domain Eukaryota; kingdom Viridiplantae; phylum Streptophyta; class Magnoliopsida; order Geraniales; family Geraniaceae; genus Erodium; species Erodium maritimum. The sequence goes on along the minus strand of OY997595.1, from coordinate 44,846,439 downwards.
TGCGATACTTCTCGTCCTCCCGTTCTAATATGTCCTCTGGAATCACGGGATCATCATCTTCATCACTATCAATGACTACCCCTTTCAGCCGCTCCTGTAGTTCCTCCATGATCACCAATCACAGCCTTCCCGAAATCAAAACCTTCACTCCCTAACACCCCCTGTTTCGAACCCTTCTCCCACAAATACCCCCTCAGTAACATGTCCAGGCAGAGTCGGAAACAAGCGCACCTGATACGAAACTTACCAACCATTACCGTCTCTGTCTCGAGCACCTGAAACGGTAAATCACCAACCACAACCTTCTCTGTCTCGAGATCTTCTCTCCCCCCTTTCTCAAGTCCTTCTCCTCCAATTGCGTCCTCAAAAACCTGCCCAGACACAACCAGGATCAACGCCCTTGAACCCTGAAACGATCGCCAAAACTTCACCGTCCCGGACTCGTTTCCTGCTCTTCCGAACTCCCTCTGTCTCGATTCCTTATCACACGATCTCCCCATCAGTACCCTGACCGGACAACGCCGGAAACAACGCACCCGAAGCCGGACGGAGTCGGAACCTTCCTCCACACATCACTTCTGGCGGCGGAACCCTAATTCTGAGCCCGAGAGAAGACGCGGACCAGAAACTATCTTTTTTATTACTAAATTGTTTAGTTAAACTTTAATTATATTACGGTAGACATAATATTTCTGAAGTTCAAAAATGCAAAATCAAAATCTCAATAAAGTTTAAGATAAACAAATAAGTTGGTAGATTTTATTCACATTATATATATATATATATAAGGGGACAATCTCATGCGAACTTCCCTTATGATGTGAATCTGCGAACCTCAAATCTAGTTGGACAACCAATACCGATAGACCATCGAAATTTTGGTTTGACAACAAATGGACAGACGATACACAATGTGGAGTATTGATCCGACGTGAATGGGACTAGAATCTTGATAGGCCGATTAGAGATATATAATATCAGAGATGTTACAACAATTCTTCACCAATGGGGGCAAAACATCTATAAGGCTACCGAATGGAAAGTGAAATGGTGTCGGAAACAATTAGCTTTACTGAATGGTCGAGAGGATAGACCAGATATTATGGAAAGAGACGCTATCTAGACACAATATGAATCTCTACTCAAATCCAACGAGAGCTTCTGGAAACAAAGGGCCAAACAAAACTAATTAAAAGATAGAGAGTGAAGCAGTAAATACTTCCATGCAACAACATCCAGACGACATAATACTAATCAAAAAGTGTCACTGACGATGATCAGGCACCTCGATAACGTGGGAAACAGGACTCAAGGAGTTTATCACTACGTACTTCCAGGATATCTTTACAAAATCCTTGAATTCTATTATTAAGCTTCCTTTCTGAGTAACAACAAGGATTATTGGGGATCAGAACCAGGTATTAGTGTCTTGTGTAAAGAACGAAGAAGTAAGAGCTTCCGTTTTTCAAATGGGACCTTATAAGTCTCCCGACCCGGATAGTCTAAATCCCTTCTTTTATCAGAAGTATTGGGGGACCCTTCGTGATCAAGCCTTTCTATCCATCAGATTGGCAATTGAACAAGGGACCTTTTTCTACAAACCTAAATTCTACTAGCCTAATTCTAATTTCAAAAAAGGTTGCTCCGAAAAAGATTACTAATATGAAACCGATTGCTCTGTATAATGTGATTTTCAGAATCCTCTTTAAGTTCTTGGAAAATCGTTTGAAACCTCTTCTTCATAATCTTATTTCTAAACACCAGTGTGCCTTTGTCTTGGAATGCACTATCTAGGATAATATTTTATGTCTTACGAGATTATACATTATCTCCTTCGCAAAACTCGGGAAGAAAATGGTTTTATGGCTATCAAAATTCATATGAGTAAAGCCTATGATACGGTGGAATGACAATTTATTCTACAGATGTTGTGGACGTGTGGTTTTTGGGAACACTGGTTGAAACTTATGGAAGCTTGATTAATATATGTTCGATACGTTGTGGCCTTAGAGGGGGAAGCTACAAAAGATTTTTTCCCGGGCCGTGGAATTAGACGAGGGAATCCATTATCCCCATATCTTTTCCTATTTTGTATGGAAGGACTCTCATGCATCTTCGACAAGTGGAAAGAAAAGGGAAACTTCACAGGGTGTCAATTGTTAGGGGAGCCACGAGAGTCTCGCATGTTTTTTGCATATGATTGTTACATTTTATGCAAAATAGATCAAAGGGAGGTTGCCAACCTCTAAAATATTCTCCAACTATTTCGGGATCTATCAATGCAAAGGATAAATCAGGACATATCTTCTATTTTTCAGCTCCAATACGTCACAAAGGAAAGGGTCAATGCTTGTGCTATTATCGGAGTCCCGAAAATCTCAGAAGCATCTAAATATCTTGGTGTTCCAAATCTGATTGGCCGGAATCGAGTTCTCAGCTAAATAACCTCTTGGGACAATCAGTTGCTCTCTCAAGGGTTAGAGGTTATGATTCAACCGGTCCTTATCTCTCTCCCGTTGTATTCACTGAGGGTGTTTTTACTTCCTTAGTCTTTAATAACCAAAATCCATGTGGCAGTTACTAGATTATGGTGGGCAGGTACTCCTTGGGCTCAAAAGCCCATTATATGGCATGACTAGGCCAAGTTGTGCAGACCGAAAGCTGAAGGGGGGATGAGATTCTGATATCTTAAAGACTTGAATATCGCTCTTCTGGTAAAGATGGGATAGAAATTCTTGACCGAAATAGACTGTTTTGTAACCAGGATGTTTAGGGAAAGGTACTTTCTAGATGGTGGCTTCTTGGAAGCGGGAAAAGATATAAATCTGAACTTCTTGTGGACTAATGTTAGAGCAACTCAGGCTATGCTAGCGCATGAAGCCAAAAAAACTATTTGGTTAGGCTCTTCGACCTACATTACGAGTTCACCTTGGTTGTTGGGGGATGACCCATGGATTCAGTCAACATCCATTGTTTTCGATCGACATCTTGTTAGCTCTCTTATGGAGCCTGGGGTAGACCATGGATTCAAGGGGAACTTTAGTGCCTCTTCTTAACTAGGGACCAAAACCAGATATTGTCAATTTCTTTCGCCACCTCTCGGATGAACGATGGTTGGTACTAGTTTAAGGAACATATAGGTATCTATTCAGTAAAAGGAGGATACCAGGAGCTCCAGCAACTGAAAAGAGCTTGGCTCCCGACGGGAAATGATTCCAGTTGGCTGGAGACTTGAGAAATAAAAGCCCCTAAAAGGGTGAAAGTTTTTATTTGGAGAACTTTTTCGGGAACCCTTCAAGTGGCTAAGGCACTTAGATCCCGTTATGTCCCAATTTCTCTTATTTTACCATTAAGTTAGGAAGGTACAAAATTGTGTCTCACATTCAATTTCATTTCCTCTTTGCAAGGGACTATTAGGCCAAGATAAACTTTCAGTATCTTATCTCCCCGGTCTTGGATTTTCGGTAATGGTGGAGTACGATCCTTCAACTACCTTCTAAATACCAAAACTGAAATTGTTATGTGGATATGAGAACTTAGGGAAGTAAGGAATGTTTTTTTCTAGAATCATTTCCTTTTTATAGATTAAAGATGTAGGATATTTACAAAGGTAATAATTCCGACGGATGCACAAGTGTTGCTGAATCTCTTGGACACTGACACCATACTTTCCTTTATTTTGGAGGAATTTTTGAAGGATTGTGAGTATTTTATCTTAAATAGAGGAAACAATGTTAGGTCTCGAGGTAGGGTTGGAGATGAACCAACTCGCAGCGGAAAATCAATGAAAACCAAGAGACGATTAAACCATGAAACAACTAACAAAGAATGGATTCACAAGAGAAAAATTCAGCACTATTTCTTACCAAAACAAGAACACCGGTTAACGAATGATTGGCTTGAGTCTCCAAGACGCCTACGTATCCACATGGGAATCAAAGCCACGTAGTTCTTCTCTTTGAGGACTCAAGAACACAAAAATGGAGGTGGAAACTAGCCAAACCCGAAATGGCCATGGAAGAGGGAGAGAAAATGTGTTTCCTATTCTTGTCTTGTGTTTGTTATGTTGAAAAAAGATGACTTAAACATAACAAAACCCATACTTGTCCAACTAAAGGCATGGGACAAGTATGGTGTCAAGTAAGGTGTAAATAGGACAAAGTATGGCAAGACAAGATTGGGTTAGGTGGTGAATCACCAACACCTTAATCCTTGTCTTGCTTACTTAGTACTAATTAATCAAGAATTGATTAATTAGTTCCATGGGCCTTGGTTGCATGGGCCTTTCATGGGCCTCTTGGAACATGGCCCATGGCCATTTCCAACGAGGTCCCGTGATTCGCTCATCGCCTCCAAGCCTTCCATACCGGAAATGTCCAACATTATCCGACGCGATCAATCCCAAGACTCCAAGCCTTGTCTCGATCCGTAAAGTCCTATTCACTTACGGGCACATGACCCAAAACCCAGTTTTGGTCATATCCCGAGACAACTCCCTTTTGGCCATTCTCCATATATGTGTCAATGAGTTTCATCCTCCGGTGTGACCCTTAGGTTTATGCATGTCAATAGATCAACGTAAAATCCCATTTTACTTGATCCTATTTAAGTGGCAACTAACGAGACTTTAGTATTGCCTGACACTGCATAGCGAATCGACCTTGTCGATTCTAACCTTTCCGTCGTCCCTGTCATTATCCTTTTATCTCCGATATCCTGATTGAGATAAGGCATAGAGCCGTCATCCTTATTAATCTCAATCACCGTTCCTTGATATGTGAGATGACTGAAGATATGATACCCAGTATCATGTGCATGGCCATGCTATTCTTCCAGTCACTCTCGATCAAGCGGCCGAGAACCGATATCTTTCCCATACCTTAGTATGAGGGATAAATCCCTTAGCCGTCTTTCGTGTCACTCATGTAGCCCGTCCCCAAGCCAATCCTGGCCGTTATGGAAGCCCTGTTACGGACAACGTTAGGCTCAGGTCAAACTCAGTTGTTGACTACATAGCGATCACAAAGACTCCTTGGTCTAAGGATACATGACAAGCTACAACACTGAATATGTTCATGACTTAATCTATGGCACATATTCAGGGCGGGTCGTCCAATATCATGTCCCACATGATATCTATGATCAGACTCCGGAATCCCATTCCAATGACTAACAGAACGTAAGCCATAAAGAGCCATCTTTCATACTAGTCGCTTCTAGTGAAGCTTTGTTGACTAGGGACCCATCGAGTGTGATCTATCTCGATCTATGGTTCTATTAGCATGGTGGGCATAGATCAGAGCACACGTCGATATATTACTCCAACACATAAGTAATATAAAGCCGCTTTAATTTTATTGCTAACGATGATATGTACATTTGGACATTTAGGATTGAACTACGGGCACTAAGACTAACAATCTCCCACTTGCCCTAGTTCCAATCTAAACTCCAATATGTCCCCATCGACTTTACATGTCTAACATGTTCAGGCAGTGACACTGCCTTAGTCAAAGGGTTGGCTATGTTATCATCTGTTGCAATATCGGTTATCTTCACTTCACCTCAGTTCAGTATTTATCTGATGAGGTGGATACGCCGCAGTACATGTTTGGATTTGTTATACGATCTAGGCTTTTAGCTTGCGCAATGGCCCTTGTGTTGTTGCAAGATGGATTCACCAGGCTGGATGGGTTTTTAATTACACCCAGCCCTGCCATGAATTTCCAAATCCACATAGCCTCCTTAGCTGCCTCTGCAGCATCCATGTACTTGGCCTCTATCGTAGATTCGGCAATGATATCTTGCTTTACGCTCTCCCAGCTAAAGCTCTACCATTCAGCGTAAACACATATCCTGATTGACTTCTAAAGTCATCTGGATTTGTCTTGGAAAACTAGCGTCTACTCATCCTTCGACGACTAGTTCAACATCATCTTTCCCCCCGGGTTAGAATGATGTCTACTGGTACAACATAAGGCTTACGAGACGTCTGGTCTCATACATGTCATGGCATATATGATCGATCCTACCCCCAGGCGCATAGGATTCTCATCATCCTTTTCAGCTCATCAGGTGTCTTAGGACACTAAGTCTTGCTGAGATGAATGCCATGACTAGTGGGTAAGAGTCCTTTCTTTGAATCGAGCATTAAGAACCTACTCAATGCCTTGTTCACATAGGTTCCCTGACTTAAATCCAAGACCCTCTTGGTGCGATCTCTATATATCTTAATCCTTAAGATATAAGAAGCATCGCCTAAGTCCTTTATTGAAAAACACTTCCTCAACCATGCTTTAGTCTCGTGCAAGGTTGGGATGTCGTTTTCAATGAGAACCAGAAAGGTAATCTTGCTCCCACTAGCCTTCTTATAAACGCAAGATTCATCCTCGTTCTTGATTAAGCCAAATCCAATTACAGCTTCATCAAAACAAAAGATCCAACTCCGAGAAGTTCGTTTCAATCCATAAATGGATTTCAACAACTTATAAATTTTTCCTTTATTCTTCGGATCGTCAAAACCTTTGGGCCGAGACATACAAACGTACTCAGTCAAATTTCCATTTAGGAAAGCGGTTTTGACATCCACTTGCCATATCTCGTAATTATAATACGCAGTTATGTCAAGAAGAATTTGGATCGATTTTGACCATAGCCACTAGGGAGAAGGTTTCCTCATAGTCAATCCATGCCTATAACCTTTCGCCACCAGTTGAGCTTTGTAGGTCAGAGGGTTGCCATCCATGTCCATCTTCACCTTGAAGATCCATTTGCATCCGATGGTCTTCACACCATTGATGGGATCAACCGGTTCCCAGACTCGGTTGTCCGACATGGATTGCATTTCCTCCCTCATGGCTCCCAGCCATAACTCGGAGTCGGGCCCATCCACGACTTCTTGAAAGGTGGCTGGATCATCGTGATCCACCATGACTTCATTGTCACCTCCGGATACCATATATTGGAGGTGGAAGATTGATCCTTTCAAATCGCTTTGGACCTTCCGGAATTGTAACAGGAATTGGTTCTTACTCTACGACAATCTCTGGCTCCTTTCTACTGGGTTGCCAATTGGTTTAGACAGATCTGTACCATCCTGAATTTCTTCGAGATGCACAGTCCTCCCAATGACGTCTTTGGAAACAAAACTCCTTTTCCATAAAGACCCCACCCCAAGCGACGAACACCATGTTCTCACTGGGATTGTAGAAGTAGTATCCCCTTGTTGCTTTGGGATACCACACGAAGGTGCATATCTCAGATCTTGGTTCGAGCTTAGTCGAAACCAAATGTTTCACATAAGCCTCGCAACCACAAATCTTTAGGAAGGACAAAGCGGGCATCATCCCGTACCATTTAAAATGGTGTCCCTTCCACACCCTTCGTCGAAGCCCGATTCACTATGAATGCGGTCGTCTCTAGAGCATAACCCCTGAAAGAGATTGGGAGATCAGTCCAACTAATCTTGGAACGGACCATTGTCTAACAATGTCCGATTTCTCCGTTTGGCTACACCTTTCAACTATAGTGTCCCAGGAGGAGTCCATTCCAAAAGGATCTCATTCTCTTTTATATGATCTAATAACTCTGTGGTCAAGTATTTTCCACCTCAATCCAATCGAAGTGCCTTAATACCTTTGTCGAGCTGGTTTTCTACTTTAGTCTTAAACTCTTTGAATTTATCAAAAGCTTCAGACTTATGTCTCAGCGAATAGACATAACCATATTTACTGTAATCATCAGTAAATGTGATAAAGTAGCTAAAACCCCTCCTGGCAAGTGAACTTATTGGTCTACACACATTCGAGTGTATCAGCCCCAATAATTCACCCGCCCTTTCATCGCGATCGATAAAGGGCACTTTAGTCATTTTGCTCATCAAACAAACCTTGCACCTATCGATCGAATGGAATTCGAATGAACCTAAAAGCCCGCACTTCTGAAGTGCTGATAGGCGCTTCTTGTTTATGCGACCCAAATGACAGTACCATAACAGAGTTAGGTTTAAATCGTTGGATTTAGACCTCTTGGTATTAACGGAATATATAGAACTTGAGGCATTGTTACCCATATCTATATATGTACAATCCTCCAACCATGTCAGTACTTGTATAAAACATATCATTGCATAGAACATTGAAAACTCCATTTCCAATATTAACATTATATCCTTCCTTGTCAAACACGGATACAGATATAATATTCCTACTAAAAGTAGGTATGCAATATACATTATACAATACTAAGACAAGGCCTCTTGGCAAAGCAAGACTCATGGATCCTACAGCAGTTGCCACAACTCTGAGGTCCATTTCGTGCTTTCCAAATCTCTCCTACTTTCAGCCACCATATATTAGTGCATGTGTGAGATTCAGTCATGATATCTAATACCCATAAATCTTTGGAAGTAGAGAGATGTAGCTCTATAGAATTAATACCGAATGAAGGCACGATCCCACCGCCCTTCCTTAGATCATCCAGGTTTCCTAATGAAGGCGCAGTCCTACTGCCCTTCTTCAGATCATCCAGGCTATTTGATGAAGGCGCAGTCCCACTGCCCTTCTTCAGATCAGCCATGAACTTCCTGTAATCCCGGTTCCAATGACCAGGCTGTTGGCAGTAGAAGCAGACATTCTCAGGTGTCTCATCTTTCCTGCCAAGTGCGCATGGGCCCAGCCCTTGCCACTTCCAATTCCCTTGTTGACCATCAGAATATCCTTGGATCCCAGATCCCTGAGATATTCTTCTCAGCAGTTAATGACACTTCATGTAACTCTGATATGGTCTTAGAGACAGCCTTGTCAAGGACATATTCTTTGCGTTCAGACTTGAGGACTATCCTCAAAATTCTGTACCAGTCCAAATAGTTTGTCCCATTTAGCTTGACCCTGTCAAGAATGGTTTTTAATGACAAACTATTAATGTTCGCTGAATTTGCCATTTGATCTACAACAGATAAAATTCAATCAGTAAACTGAATAAATTTTATGAAGATCAAGCTTAAACACCAACAATCGATTCTAAACCTTTAGAATCTGAAACCAAGATCCTTGATTCACTCGATTAAGCTGAACTAATGCTCACCACTTAATCGAGCTATGTAGGTAGGACTCCATCCAATCACATCCAATGTGACTCTTGGCTAGGGTATGTACTTATGTACACGACTTACCCTATCTGTTACCCTAGCTCAACCTCAGGCTGAGAATCGTAGTCGGGTCCACCAATTTTCAACTATGGCCCGTCACTATGTAGGTGCTCCGCTAATGCGCACGACACCCACATATGTCGTCCAAACCTACTACCCCGCTTCCCCATGGATGCTCCGCTAATGCGCACGACACCCATAGGACGGGGAGGTAGTAAGGTGTTGATTATTGGGAGGTATCGGACATGACCCGCTTTTACTTGTCCAGTTGTGTTCAAAACTTTGGCACATCCTAGATGCGATGAGCACATCAACTACATTCCAAATGCAATGATGCCTCAAATTACATCCAATGTAATTCTTCCTTTGAACCCGTCAACTACATCCAATGTAATGACGGTTCTAAGGGTTCACACACAAGGATTAAAATTCCAATTTTATCTTTGCATGTGAGGTGATATGCTCGGTAAATAAAGTTAAGCATGCAATTCTAAAACACATAGAATTAATCATGCATAAACTAAACCAAGCATAAAGCGATAAATGTGCACATAATAGCCCCCTAAACTAACTCCCACTAGCTTCTTGAGCTCCACCGACTCCAAGCCGATGCCAACACCCGAAAAGCCACCAAATGACCTTTTCGCCCTTTCTTCGTGTTGAGTAAAATATTACAATTTAATACACGACTCGCAGGTCGGGAATAAATAAATATTACAAACAAGTGGTTCGACGACCACACCTTGAAAGAATAATTACACGCTAACTCTAACGGCTCGCAGGCCGTGAAAAGCGATAAATAATTAAATCAAGCTCGGGGCTATTATGTACACCATGCCAACATCACATCACACATCGTGTTATCAAACAAGCATGTTATCAAACAAGCATGTTATCAAACATCATGTGATTTTCCGGTTTTAATTAATAGCCAAGTTTCGAAATTTTTTGATGCTCGGTTTATCGAAACCGTTCAAAAATGAAACTTTTGAACATTTGATCTTCGAGTTCGTCATGACGGTTCCAAACTCGTCATAACTAACAAATCGGTTTAGCCTTCGCATATCAACCATCCAATGGTCATGCTTGGCCTAGCTCCGTCCAACGGAGCCCCGTTCGGTCCCGGTTTCGGCTCCCCGAGAGTCCCGCTCCCGAGACCCGAAAAATCAAAAAAAATTTCAAAATTTCCAGATTTGAAATAATTTTCAAAAAAACATTTTACATGGATTAAATCCATAAACTAGAATTTAAAACATGTTATCAAACAATTTAGCAAAACAACATGCCAAAAACGAAACTTTCAAGCAAAACCGAAACTTTGAACACCGTCTTGTGAATCCCGAAGGTAGCACGGCTCTGATACCACTGTTAGGTCTCGAGGTAGGGTTGGAGATGAACCAACTCGCAGCGGAAAATCAATGAAAACCAAGAGACGATTAAACCATGAAACAACTAACAAAGAATGGATTCACAAGAGAAAAATTCAGCACTATTTCTTACCAAAACAAGAACACCGGTTAACGAATGATTGGCTTGAGTCTCCAAGACGCCTACGTATCCACATGGGAATCAAAGCCACGTAGTTCTTCTCTTTGAGGACTCAAGAACACAAAAATGGAGGTGGAAACTAGCCAAACCCGAAATGGCCATGGAAGAGGGAGAGAAAATGTGTTTCCTATTCTTGTCTTGTGTTTGTTATGTTGAAAAAAGATGACTTAAACATAACAAAACCCATACTTGTCCAACTAAAGGCATGGGACAAGTATGGTGTCAAGTAAGGTGTAAATAGGACAAAGTATGGCAAGACAAGATTGGGTTAGGTGGTGAATCACCAACACCTTAATCCTTGTCTTGCTTACTTAGTACTAATTAATCAAGAATTGATTAATTAGTTCCATGGGCCTTGGTTGCATGGGCCTTTCATGGGCCTCTTGGAACATGGCCCATGGCCATTTCCAACGAGGTCCCGTGATTCGCTCATCGCCTCCAAGCCTTCCATACCGGAAATGTCCAACATTATCCGACGCGATCAATCCCAAGACTCCAAGCCTTGTCTCGATCCGTAAAGTCCTATTCACTTACGGGCACATGACCCAAAACCCAGTTTTGGTCATATCCCGAGACAACTCCCTTTTGGCCATTCTCCATATATGTGTCAATGAGTTTCATCCTCCGGTGTGACCCTTAGGTTTATGCATGTCAATAGATCAACGTAAAATCCCATTTTACTTGATCCTATTTAAGTGGAAACTAACGAGACTTTAGTATTGCCTGACACTGCATAGCGAATCGACCCTGTCGATTCTAACCTTTCCGTCGTCCCTGTCATTATCCTTTTATCTCCGATATCCTGATTGAGATAAGGCATAGAGCCGTCATCCTTATTAATCTCAATCACCGTTCCTTGATATGTGAGATGACTGAAGATATGATACCCAGTATCATGTGCATGGCCATGCTATTCTTCCAGTCACTCTCGATCAAGCGGCCGAGAACCGATATCTTTCCCATACCTTAGTATGAGGGATAAATCCCTTAGCCGTCTTTCGTGTCACTCATGTAGCCCGTCCCCAAGCCAATCCTGGCCGTTATGGAAGCCCTGTTACGGACAACGTTAGGCTCAGGTCAAACTCAGTTGTTGACTACATAGCGATCACAAAGACTCCTTGGTCTAAGGATACATGACAAGCTACAACACTGAATATGTTCATGACTTAATCTATGGCACATATTCAGGGCGGGTCGTCCAATATCATGTCCCACATGATATCTATGATCAGACTCCGGAATCCCATTCCAATGACTAACAGAACGTAAGCCATAAAGAGCCATCTTTCATACTAGTCGCTTCTAGTGAAGCTTTGTTGACTAGGGACCCATCGAGTGTGATCTATCTCGATCTATGGTTCTATTCGCATGGTGGGCATAGATCAGAGCACACGTCGATATATTACTCCAACACATAAGTAATATAAAGCCGCTTTAATTTTATTGCTAACGATGATATGTACATTTGGACATTTAGGATTGAACTACGGGCACTAAGACTAACAAACAATACTCGTGTATGTTAAGAGGTCAGTGAATGCTGCAGCCCACTGGTTTGTCAAGGCCGTACGATCATTGTCTATCCCTTAATAATCAGGTCTTTTAGTACTCGATACACTTGTTTGTATATTGATGGAAGATAATTAATGGATGCAAAACTAAAACATTTAAAAAAAAACGGCCGGCCCTAAAAAGCTTTTTCAAGCTCTCTACAGACACGACGGTGCAACCATGTCTTCCATGGCCATCCTCCGATCAAGTATTAGCTTGATGCATACCACAAGGACGTCCGCGTCTCTTCCGAACCCTAGGGTTGTTTTCGGAGCCACAACGCAGCCACCACGCTCTCCACATGCCGCCGCTATCCTCAAGTCGTCGTTCTCCCCACACCCCCGCTCTCCCCACGCCGCCGCCATTGTCAATGGTGTGCAAGCAATGATCTGGCCTATTGTGCAGCGGCTCCAACCAGATCTCGACCAGGCTCAACCAAAGCCGATCAACCACGCTGTCGCGACCGGAGCGTTCCGGAAGGGTCGCTAGATTTTGGGATCCGGGAGGAGGGACTTTAGGCCGGGATCTGTATCCACGACACCCTATGTCGGTCACCTCGAGACTAGATGGCCCATTTTGGGTTGACCCAATAATGATCAATCTGCTTCTGCGTGAAGTATCGGTGAAGTCACATTAGGAGCACCGAGCGCATGCTCCGTCCTCCGCCCCACAATTACACAGTCCAACGAATCAAGCCGATGAGTTAGCAATACCAGATTGCCCCACTACTATAGTTACGAGGTTCAGAAGAACTGGCATCACAAGCTTTTCAGGTTACTATGTCCGTTTTTCTGTTTTATTGTGGGTTTTAAGGTCAGCTATACTAAAGCGATCTCCAATACGGGTCCATGTTTTCCAGAATCCCTACGGGGTTTCAGGACATATGCTGGAATTTAGGGTCGGAGACTCAAGTTATGTTTATGATTTTTGTCATGATTAATAAAATTTCTGTGATTACGTTTCAAAAAGAAAAACATTTAAAAAACATGTAAAATTTAAATGTCGTTCACAGTGCACGATACATTACATGATTTATTATTTCTTTAAAGTTGTCCCACATTTCACTAATACAAAATAAATAATAACTAATAAAATTATTATAAATAAATAAAATTATTTTATTATTTAATAAACATAATTACATCCAACTCAAAACAATATGAGCATTGATTCAAGTTCAATCATCTTTAAAATTTTAGTTTTTGAAGACCAACCTTCTCCTTTTACCTCTAAGTTTTAACTAATTCGGAAAATGGAAGAATGGTAGTTTAAATTTAAATCAAGCATGGGAGAAAGAAGGGCAAAATGGTAAATGGCAAAAACAAATTCATGAATGTGTGACTCCAATAGTAAGGGAACATAGCTTGTCGAAACCGTCGAGTAGCAGCTAATGACGTTGTCAATTTGGTCTCCACCTCATCGTCACCTCACCTACCCCAGATTTTCAATGCCGATCCTCCCAAGATTATCCAATCCCTTTCCCCTATAAAGCTCCCACCAAAATCTCTACCCTGAATCGCCTTCTCAATTCTCAGCAAAAACCCAATTAGTTAGTGACCATGTCGATGAACGCTCTCGCCGCCACTAACCGGAACTTCCGCCGGGCAGCCCAGATCCTGGGTCTCGACTCCAAGCTGCAGAAGAGTCTCCTGATCCCTTTCAGAGAGATCAAGGTATGGCTTTACTGTCTTGAAGCGATCGTGTGGTTTTTTGAGCTCCGATGGGTAATGGGTTCTGTTTGTTTCTCGGGAATTTGTTTTTCTGTTCGAGCAGGTGGAGTGCACTGTCCCCAAGGACGATGGGAGCTTGGTCACGTACGTTGGTTTCAGGGTTCAACATGACAATTCGCGTGGTCCCATGAAGGGAGGGATCAGATATCATCCGGAGGTGTGATTTTTCTTTCTTCTCAAACTTTGTCCCTTTCTTTCTGCTTTGGTGATGGGTAATCTGATTTATTTGTTAAAGTTTCAATTTTGATGAAGGGAAAAGGTGAAATGATTGTTGGGTTAGTAGTTGAGCTTTTTGGCTTTTTCGATAGCTTTAATGCCTGTTTTTGGATCTTCCCTGAAATTGGAATGGGTTCAATTCTGTACCCCACTAGTGACAGTGGAATGCTCGATCCTTGATGTCCAATTGGATATGAAATGGGTGGATTTTGCCATCTGTGATACAGTGTAAAATGTAAATATTTGAATATGGCTCTCAGATTTAGTTGGACAAAGCAATCAGTTTCAAGGTGTTATTTAGGAAGTTGTTAACCAGAGCAGGCATTGCCACATGCATAGTGCTAAACACTCAGATATATGATATTATAATGACTTTTGACTTTTGACTTGTGAATTGTTAAATTATTTTGTTTTTTTCCTCTCATTATTTTGCCTTCCTTATTGGGTTTCTCCCTTTTAATGTGAAAGTTTTGAGTATCGATTTCTGTTCTATTTTCACTGCACAGTACATACTAATTTCTCGTCATGTTTCAAAATGAAACTAATTTCTTTGAAACATAATGACTAAACTGAAACAACTGTAGGTTTCTTATAAACTTGACTGCACACTAATCCCAATGAGGATTATGTCTAGATACAATTAAGTTGTTTCATGGGGTGAGATTTGAATGGATGCATTTTAACTTCCTGAACTGTCTTGTGTTTTAACTGCGAATGAATTATGTATGTGACTCCCATCCCTGCTTCTTTTGGTGCTAAATGTACAAAATCTCTCTGTTAGGTTGATCCTGATGAGGTAAACGCTCTTGCTCAACTGATGACTTGGAAGACTGCTGTAGCAGATATTCCTTATGGTGGTGCAAAGGGAGGTATTGGGTGCACCCCAAGGGATTTAAGTAAAAGTGAGTTGGAACGTCTTACTCGTGTTTTCACTCAGAAGATCCACGATCTAATTGGCATTCATACTGATGTGCCAGCCCCCGACATGGGAACTAACGCACAGGTCTATACTGATCCCCAATTATATATATTTTTTCTTCTTTCTTTCATGTGCTGGACATGGTATTAACAGAATGTTATCGTGTTCAGACTATGGCTTGGATTTTGGATGAGTACTCAAAATTTCACGGTCACTCACCAGCTATTGTTACTGGGAAGCCTATAGTAAGTATTCTACAATGAATATTCTAAATCTTTATCCCAGATTGAAGCTATACATACTTTTCAAGTATAAACTCATTCTCATTGGCATTTTACATTTATAGGATCTTGGTGGATCATTGGGTAGGGAAGCTGCAACAGGGCGAGGTGTCGTCTTTGCGACGGAAGCTTTACTTGCTGAGCATGGGAAATCAATTGAAGGTTTAACTTTTGTAGTTCAGGTAAATATGTCATCAATTCTCTTCTTTGTTAAGATGGAAAGGTTTTTCTGGTACTAAAAGCAAGAGAAACAAACAGGGTTTTGGAAATGTGGGGTCATGGGCAGCAAAGCTTATTCATGAGAGAGGTGGCAAGGTGATTGCAGTCAGTGACATCACTGGTGCAGTTAGAAATCCAAATGGGATTGACATTGAAGAGTTGATTAAGCACAAAGAAGAGACTGGCGGTTTAACAAATTTTCAAGGTGGAGATGCTATGGATCCAACTGAACTGCTAGTACATGACTGTGATGTTCTTATTCCTTGTGCTTTGGGAGGTGTCCTCAACAGGTATTCCCCTTGTCTACTTTACTTACAAATATATTCCTAATCCGACAGACAGTATCAATTCTTCCTCAAGTATCTTTTGCAGTAACTGTGAACATAGTAACATTGTCACTCAAATTATAAACCTTAGGATGGGACCTCATTTAGTCTGGCAGGTTGGGTAGTTGAGACATAATTCAATGAGGAATGAATGTGATGCATAATTCTGATATTCATGATCTGAAAACTTGATGATGAGTGGCATTCCTTTTCCATTGAAGGATAAGGTATCATGATAAAATAATTGCTCAATCATACAAAATTGTAGATGTATTCCAAGTTGACTTAGGAGGAGGCCAGGCTGAGACACTACTGTGCCAGCATTGTTTTGAATTTATTACTAGTATCTGATAGCTTTAGAGTGCCACCTTGGGCCAATTTTTATGTTTACCAAGGGAAAACAAGTATCATCCACGAAAAACAACATGAAGTCACTGTTATCGTTTTTATGTGATCTGTTTTGGTTTCTGATATTATATGTGTTCTTGCAGTTATAGTATTTACGGTTAGCGGATTCAATGCTATATTTGGTATATCTCTAATTGAATATATTCTGATTGAAGGGAAAATGCTGGAAGTGTGAAAGCCAAGTTCATAATAGAGGCAGCAAACCATCCTACTGATCCAGAAGCGGATGAGGTAATGGGAGGAGATCTGTTATTTTAACAGTAAGGTTGTTTGAGTATGGACTTACATAATGCTCTGACTACAGATTTTAACCAAAAAAGGAGTTGTGATTCTTCCTGATATATATGCAAACTCTGGAGGTGTAACTGTGAGCTACTTTGAGTGGGTTCAGGTAAGCAATTTGTCCATTCAATAACATAGCATAACAAGTATTTTTCTTCATAAATTGAATCAAGTACAGTGTTTATGATGAGATGCTAATTACAAATAAAATCATTTGTTGAGACGAGTCTAAGATTGATTTGAACATTGCAGAACATTCAAGGTTTTATGTGGGAAGAAGAGAAGGTGAACGAGGAGCTGAGGAAGTACATGACTCGTGCATTCCACAACATCAAGGGGATGTGTCAGTCACACCACTGCGATCTCCGAATGGGTGCCTTCACGCTTGGGGTCAACCGTGTAGCCCGTGCCACCCTCCTAAGGGGTTGGGAAGCATAAAATGCTTTTCTTTCTTTATGTTGTATCTCTCTAGTCAGCTGAAAGGCAGATTATTCTTAGCTCCTCCCATCAACATTTCAATTATTATTTTTCATTTGGGAGCATATTGGAAACTATTATCAGAAAAATTATTGAGATTCTCTTTACTGGCCCACTGTTATGTCCTCTTCATTGATTGTGTATCATCATAAAAAGATCATTTGTAGGCCTTGAAAGTTGAATGCTACTAAGGTTTCAACATAGGTGAAAAACAAGGGTTCCATGTCACTGCAGAACCTGATACATATTCATTTTTAAGAAGCATGCACAAACCAGTAACCTGTGTGCTCGTTGAAGCTCATTTTCCAGTCCCACATCGACCAAGTGACAGGCATGCTGTGAAGGGGAACAGTATATAAAGAGAGCGTAGAGACCTGACAAATCATACCTTTCTCGGCCTTTTGGCTAAGATCAAGTGTAGTATCTGTTCTTATCAGTTTAATATCTGATATGGGGGCCATCGGCCCTCACGATATTAAATTTATTTTTTATGGGGAAGGCCCATCACTGTAGCTTGCTACTGCGGTCCTTGCGTGTCTCCCATGTATGTGCACTACTGCACGGGCCTGGCACACCCCTCCAATTACCAGTTTTTAAGATTTGGATTAAAGCTGAATACTAGGAGGCAGTCTAGTTCCGAATTTACAGTTGATAGGACTATGGTTGACTATGTCTAAGTTACTCAAGGTTGATGTGTTATCCGATATAACCAAACATTGGAGGCTCTATGGAGGCGCCTAGCCGTTAAAATAGGCTCTATCCTCTTAAGGCGTTTCAGGCTGTTTGTATGGAATATGGTCGATTAATCTCCGATATGGTCGATTAATAGTCGTCTGGACAATTAATGGGCGGGTCGGTCATCGAATTCATAAAATAAATAAAAAATAGTTTCTACTCTTCTACAAAGTAAGTGAGACCATAAAATTATGCAAATCGAGTTGGTAGAACAAACTTTGTTCAAGTGTTACATCCTGAGTTTGATTCACTCTATTAATTTCTTTTGTTTAGTATTTTCAAAACATAAAGTGCACAAGTCTGTACTAATTAAATTGATAGAGTCATATTTATTGATCTTCTTTTCGGAATTTTATGATACTTTCAGTTTAGTAGAATGTTTATGTTTTATATTATTAATATTTTTTATATAGTATAATATAAATTCGATAATATATATAATAAAAAATAATAAAACAATAATTCGATTAATCCCCAATTAATCTCCGCCTAATGCCTAGGAGCCCTTCCCATCCGACTAGCGTGTAACGTTTTTTACAGCCTTAGATACAGCATGTGCTTGTGCACTGCTGATTGTCTTGAAGATGTCACCGTTGCATCTTGCTGTTAAGAATAACCAATTTGACCAACAATTCTCTTGAACATGAAAGACGAGCAAGAAAATACCATCCTCCCACCACCTTGCTACTGAATTTTATCTGGTCAGACTGAATGTTAGATAAAAACAAGTTTATAGACTCAATCCATGTAATTATAAACCAAAATAAATCGTTTACCTTTGGCCTTTGGGATAAATAATGTTTGGCTCCAACCAAAAGCGACTCCTTCTCTTTTTTCAAACATAACCATCTCAATCAGCATTCAGACTTATTCTTTTTTGGGGTTACAGATGCTTATTCTAAGTTTCTGTTCATATTTGTAAGTCCATGTTGGATGATACAAAAATCATATATACTGTTTTTTTCTTCAACTCATAACACATGGAATTCAGGACAAGATAGGTTTGTGACATTCAAGAAAACTTTCCTTCTCTTCTATATCAGGATGGACAATAGGTTGCACTAACTGGAAATGTTGACCAATTGAAGCGAATCCTAGAAGAAAGCCCACTTATCCTTCACAGGGTTGCACTGGCTTCTTGCCAGAATCCATTACATGTTGCTTCTGTAGCCGGGCACGTTGACTTTGTGAGGGAGGTTCTGAAGTTGAAGCCTGATCTCGCCAAAGAAGTTGATCAAGACGGCTTTACCCCCTTGCACTTGGCCTCCGCAAATGGGTATGTAGAGGTGGTGAGGGAGCTGATTAAAGTTGATCACACTCTTTGCCGGATTCAAGGGAGAGATGGAATCACAGCCCTTCATCTCGCTGCCATGAGAGGTAAGATTGATGTGTTATCCGATATAGTAACCTCTGCAGTGCTGAGTGTGTGGAAGACCTGACCGTTCAGAGGGAGAGTGCTTTGCATCTTGCTGTCAAGTATAACCAATTCAAAGCATTTAAGACCATATTTGAAAGAGTCCAGGAGATGAACAAAGAGTGCATGATCTTGAACATGAAAGATGAGAATGAAAATACAATTCTGCACCTTGCTACTTGGAGGAAACAACGCAAGGCAAGTATATACATGCTTCTTGATTTTCATTGAGTATGTGCAAAGCTGAGATAGTGTTTTGACCTTTACAGGTGCTGGAACTTTTGCTGAGGAATGGAAACATGAATCCTACATTGTTGGAAGTAAATGCCATAAACAACAGTGGCCTAACTGCACTTGACATACTCCAAATATTCCCAAGTGAAGCTGGAGACAGAGATCGGGGACATTCTTCGATCTGCTGGAGCTCTGAGAGCAAGAGATATTGGCTTCCATTGTCCTGCACAATCATCTGAATTCCGTAACCATACTCTGCAAAACCAGCAAAGAGCGCCAGAGACATGCCGGTCAGGGCCAACAAGTCTGGTGGAGTACTTCAAGTTCAAGAAAGGCAGAGATTCTCCAAACCAAGCTCGAGGTGCTCTACTAGTCATAGCGGTTCTGGTGGCTACAGCAACATTCCAAGTAGGACTGAGCCCTCCAGGTGGTGTCTGGCAGGACAGCAGTGGCAACAATAACAGCATTCCCTGGAAGTCCATAAAGGGCTCCAAGAGTGCAGTTTGGTTTGCCTTTTTTGTGGTTTTCAACTCCATTGGGTTCACTGTCTCTTTCAATCATCAATATCTTAACAAGCAAGTTTCCATTGCAGCGCAAGCTTCAAATCTGCATAATCGCAATGTACTTCACATATAATTTCGCGATAGTCTCTATGGCGCCACCAGGCCTCACCATGAGGGTCTTCCTTATTGCACTCGTTTTAGCCCTACCTGCCATTTTGCCACTTGCAGCCAGTTTTGCACGAAATATCAGAAAAATGGCACCAGAAATCATGCAGAGAATCATCTGAAACAACAATACTGTATACTGGAAACTGAAAAGCACATGCTCATACAATGATGACTAGAATGCCAAATTATTTCCCAACTCTTCAAATTACACTGTTCAAATTGATACACTCCAGAAATTCTGAAATTTTAACTGGTTTCATTACTCATCTTGAAACTTACATATTTTATGTGTTTTATTACCGATCTTACATTCAATACCACTGAATTTAACAGTGAAAAGAGGTTTATGTAAGCCAAAATTTAATTTCTTTGTTTCTTTGTCAACCACACTCTTCATGGTATCACTGATGTCGCCCAATGCCCAAGCTAAGGATATATGCGGCCGTGGATCCTGCAATCAGTCCGAGAATATGAACGTTAATTTAGGAATTGCACACGGAATAAATGGACAGCTCTTTACTTAAGATGTTCAAGACGAGACTAATGAACATGGGCAATACCTTGTAAAATTCAGGAAGATTGTGAAGCTTATAAACCTCATTAACGAGTTGAATTTGCTTTGTTATCTGTAACCAATTGAAGCCAAATGGTTATCAGATATACATAAGACTCCAACGTGCAAGATGTTTTAGGTAGAAAATGCTCATGTAACATGAATCCCAAGACAAGATTTTGTAAACAGTTTTCTGCGAATAGTATGCTGCAAACAGGCAAATAGTAGCTTAGCTCTAATGTATTTTGTAACGGTAATCGAACTCTATGTTTGGGAGTCACTATATCATACCTCAGATAACCCTCCTGATGTAACTTCTACTGAAAGAAAGGTACGAGTGTGATCATCATTGACAAAAATCTCCAACTTACTAAAATCGATCCAATACCTGTTTTTAGTCAAAACAATGTGTTAAAAAAGATGCCACAGAAAATTAGAACAATAATGCATGCTTAACAAGTCAAGAACACAGTCTGACCGCCTCTGAAGTTGGAGCTTCTGGCGAAGCATTGCTACCACTGAGTCAATTTGATGAACACGAAGCGGAACAGTTCTTCCCAAACTGATGTGGAATTCCTTTCCCAATGCAACCTGTTCAAGCTTCAGATCATCTCTGCACAGAACGCTAAGGGGAACATCTACATCTACAACATGAAGACCGGGTACAAGAGCTGTGACCTTCTTCAAATAGTGGCCCAATTCCTTCTTTACCGCCAATGGTATAAACACTGGAAGTACACAATTAAAGAATTACTAAGCCCAAATTCTCATCACAGTTGGCAAAGATTAAGGAAAGCATAATTTCAATAAGGGAAAAGACTACATATAAGAATCAGGAAAGCGTATCCAGAAACATGGTTATAAAGCTATTTCATTTTGGAATACCTTATGCAGGATACTGGCCAAAATCATAAATTCTCCGGACAAACATATTTAATTTCTGGAAGTAACACTTATGCAGCCTTAAACATTATAATATCTAATTCAAAAGAAGCATCCAAGGAGACAAACAATTGTATTTCATGACAACATACGCTTTCCCCTTTGTTGTTTGAAATCCGAAAGTTGATTCTGGACTACACTGGAGTCTGTCTCTTCTATTTAATTGGTTTAGTTACACAAACTAAATGCCTTTAAGTACCTCAGGCTATCTGAATTTGAAAAGGCCATTTTTTGGCCGGATTTTACATTTCACCATTCAATTCAAGATAGCTATGGCATTATCATCCTACCCTTGAGGGCAACATTGTAAAAATTGCAACATTATATGAACTATAAGAAAATTTTAATCGCCTAAGACTTTGGGAAGTGTTGGAACAAACCAGACAATCATTCCTCATTGTGATCACTGATATGACATCCAAACATAAACATATATAATTTCAGCCTTTAGATGCAAAGTGGCAGGATCGATACAAACAAAGACAGAAAATCTGACGTTATGTACTCTAGCTGTACAATTTTAAACCTAAAGAATTTTTCAGCTAATTTGAATTCCTAGAAGAAGAAATCATATAAAAAAAATTCTACATTTGTTAAAGATAGTATAGTTAGTTGTTGCATCCATTCATTAAAAGACGGTTATGCAACCTATTTCAATGCCTAACCTCATAGTAACACATAAAGATCCCAATTATAGCCAGGTATCAGGACAAGTGAAAAGAGCAAAATGGAAAATCTTATGATTTTAATAAAAATAAATAATCCCAGAAACAATAGCAAGAGAATTAAAGTTCGAACCTGGAATATAAACATGTAAAGCGTAGTTGCCATCGACATGTGGGAAGCTCCTGATTCGACTCGCTTGACAAGCTATTGTGAAATCTATCCATTCAGAAACATCACATGAAGCAACCCAGAAACTAAAATGAACCTAAACCCTACGAGAAAAGGAATGTGCCTTTACCGAGGGAATTGAGAGGGTCGAGGAGAGAGAGAGGAGGAGGCGGCAAGGGAACGGTGGTGGTTGATGAGCCGGCGGCTTCAGCATGAGAAGCAGAGTTGGTGAGTTTCGGCGGCGGAGAAGGAGTGGTCTCGGAATCGGATTCCGAGTCCGACGAGGCATCTCCGTAGGATGCTCTCAGGGCTTCCATTTCGCTCCTCCTCTGTGCCTTTCGTTGTTGAGTTTGAGCTAGACTCGGCCTCGTTCACAGTGCTGCTTTGCACGTAAATCAGGCCCGGCCCACTACAAGCACCAAAAAATATTTTTTTCCCCTTTTGGGGAACCTATATGCTACGGGTCGGCGGTACAAGGTGTTGAAGTGGTTTATGGGCACCTAGGCGGATGGGTCGCCGACTACTCGGGAGGGCGGGGAATGGATCGGGGCAGACGCTTGTTTGGGTCGGGTCAGGTTGGTAAATAGAAAAGGAAAAATTACGTTTCACAGTGACGCAGAATAGATCACAGAGTCTCTCAGCTCTCATCGGTGAACGTTGATCCTGCTGACTCCGTTGATCATCACGGGAGAACAACAACTCACCGCTCTGTGTCGTTCTTCCAATGACAACAACGCTCATTGTGTCGTGCTCTTGATAGAGTGTCGTGCTCATGATAGACCAATTGTACTGTAGGGAATAAATGATCTTTTTAGAAAAAGAAGAGACGAGAAGAAGAAGAAAGTGTGCTGCTATGGATGATGGAAGATTGAAAAGGATTAGGATTTTTCAACAATCTAAATAAATCTAAGGCGTGAGTGAAAATAATATTAATATTTGATAAATAGTGACAGAGGTATTTTTTTTTGAGAAGAAATGAAAATATTATTAAACTGGTAGGGGAGAATCTTGTCGACTGTTGGCGGAACCGTTGCCACCATACGTCCAGGGAGGCGGTGCAACCGACCGACCCCTCCGTGAACCCCCATGGAATCATTCCGCGAGGCGGGGGTGCTCGAAGCCCCCCTCCGCTGCTGTATATGACGCTCCCTCCGAGTCAGCAGATGCTCTATTCCCTTGATCCGATCCGTCCCAGACCCAAGGGCCTTGAACCGATCCTATCCACACCCATGAGGACCCATCGCCCCATTGCTCAACTCCCTAGACCCAGGCTGCATCCTGTCCAAACTCCCCTCTGGCCCAGGCCCGTCCCGCAGCTTCCCTGGGCCCAATGACGCCCCCATGCCCTAATCCTTCCACCAGTATCCTCACGAGCTCCACCCGCCGCCGCTCTCCCGGCCGGCGTAGGTCCATCCAATCCCATCGCCTCTATTGCCCCTAATCATGCCGGAGTGCCCCGTCGCGGTGAGGATTCGACAGGCGTGGAGCTTCGAGGTCTCGCCGGCCTCCCTGGAGCGGACACCGGAGACGAGACTCCTGATTCCTCCTCCGAGCGTTTCGGCGAGAATTTCCACGTCCGACCTCGGCGAAGCAGATCGTGGAGGAAGTCGAGCCGATGGGATGCTGGGGAACGCACGACCGGCCGCCCTCTCCCTGCCACTCTCTCCATCTCTCGCATATTCGACAATGGTGGAGGAACCCTAGGGGGGCTGCGCATGGTTTTTTGATATGATATGATAGCTATAATTTTCATAATTATGAAATGGCGTATTGTAGATTTTTTTAAAGTATATTTGATTTATGGGAAATTTTCAATATAATATTTTTTTAAATATTTATTTTCAAAATGATACATTGTTTTTTTTTTGCAATTTAATATCCTGACAAAATATATACCAACAATTCGCTACCTATTCGTTAGATTTCAGTTAACTTTATATCAAAAATAAATAAAAAGTCCATAATACCCCCAACTACCACACAAATTTTCAAAATCATGACATTAGGTTTTCAGAACTTAAAAATAAGTGAAATAATAATAATAATACCTTTCATTACTTTTCAAATGTTCAAAATATACTATTTAAATAATTTTAAAATTGTTTTTTATCTATTTAATATTGAAATCATATTTTATTTTAAAAATTTATACATAATTCAAATTTTAATATATATAATCAGATTTTGTTTTAAAAAAATAAAAGTAATATTTAAATTTAAAAAATATACAAAAACCAGATTTTATTCAAAAAATATATAATTAACTCTTTAATCTATAAAATATTTGTGCTGTCTAGGGTTCTCTCCAATATTTCAAACTCTCTCCTCACCGCCCCCCTCCCCCCCCAAAACCATTTTAGCCTCCGCCTAACCCTCCTTGAGTTACCCCTCCTATTAGCCAACCTCTATGGATGTGAGAGTACCACAATCACCGACATTTGTCCTAACATCTCGCCTACCGGTTCAACGCCAAACCATGGGCCGATCAGCCCACTGAGGCTCCTGGATCATCTCACAGGGTGGACCCGACTCCATTTCCATCAATCGTCGTCTCTTGCCACATGAAATGGTGTATCCCTATCCTGCTAGTGTCATCCAGTCCGATCGAAACCACACCACCAACCACCACGTCGCTAGATTTTGGCGCCTCTACGGAAGAGCTCGTCCCCTAGTGGATCTCCGAACCATCCGAGGCGAACAGAGGACACCGAGGACCGATTAGGGAACACCTGGTCTGTCATGCCCCAAATCCGGTTATCGCCCGGACCCGGGGCATGACGAGTAATAGAAGACCGTAAAAATGATAAATCAACATTTACTTCCTGAAAATCTCCAATAATGAAAATAATCCGTTAAACCGATTTCAAAATACGATAACCCTCAAGGGGTGTAATAATAAACCTCAACAAGTTTTGGTTCAATACATTAAAAGTAGAAAGTACGAAGTCTCTATCACGCACCCACCCTGAGAAGCTCCCGAACTTCTACTCCTCAATCAAGCCTGAAAATACAACAATGAACTCACAGGGGTGAGCTTACGCTCAGTAGGGAAAACACAAAACAAGGTAAACCTTAAACTCCAAAGAATCAACGGCAACGTCCACAAGACCCATAATTCACCAACACAGTCAACAAGGTAGTTCATGATATTACGAGTAGATTCATCAGTAAAGTTAATATAAGGCTCTAACAATCACAGGCGATAGATAAACCGATCAATGCCGTGACACATGAAGTCACCACCCTCCGATCCACATCTTATGTGTCCTCTCGGATTTTCCCTCCAATCCAGAGGAGACGCATATCATTGAGACTATCGGAAACACCCTTCAGGGCACATATCGTCGGAAGTCTCAGAAACGTCTCCAAGGGATTTTAGGTCATCGGGAACCCAGGGCCATACTCCCATAGGAAGCGCACACGTGGGCAATTTAATAATAAGCAGTTAGTAATTGAATAACGCACTCAACAGAAATCCGAAGTAATACAAGCTCAATAACCACCAATCCAAGCCCACACACGACTCAACCATCACCAACTCACCACAACACAAAGTACACGAATCACGCAACCATAGCACACCAAAGACACAATCCCAACTTACCGTTCACTTACCAGTTTCGAACCACCGGGGCATCGATCACCTGATTGCACCGCTCGGCACAACCAGTCATACTCGATACCTCCAACAACCAAGCAAGTAAATCAAGTAATCATTCGAATACAATCAACGAGCAAGTAGGAGTATGATCAACTTAATCGTAAAGCCTTCAAAAGAGCATTCAAGCATGCAATTTCACTAGTTTCATTAGACTCTTTAGCCTATCCACTAAGCAATCAACAACCAAGCATGTGATCCTATCACGCAACTAATCCGAGGGCTTTGCCAAGGCTCCTCTACCAGACAATCATATCCCAAGTATTGAAAAGCGAATTACACTAGTGATTGGCATCTTAATCGGTCACCACTAGACTCTCCGGTTATTAGCAATTGAAAGACGATTAATCTAGTTATTCGCATCCTATATGCATGTCTAGGACCTTTTCCAATTTTATTAACTTAGCATGCATACTAGGCATCATAAACGAGAGGTTAAGGCTTTCCCTACCTCGAGGTCTTCCCCTCAACACTTTGATGACGCCCGGTGATCACCTCTCCGATCTTCACTCGGGTCCCGACATGATCTTTGCTCTTCTAGTTCGGGTCCAAAATCTTCGCTCTCGGGCGAAGTCCCGTCTAGGTTTGACACAAAAAGGTCCAATTAGTTCTCAAGAGTCCGACCCTCGGAACGTCTCAAACATCCTTAATTTACCAATTTTAAGTCCAGATAATTAATTTAATAATTAATTAACTCAGCAACCCGGGTCCGACTCGAATCCGATCCAATTCCTCACCTGATCTGGTCTGAGGCCTGCTCTGGGCTGAAGGTTGACCTGGGCTGAAGGGTGATCTGGGCTAAAGGTCCACCAGATCACAATCGGGCCCAGGGCCCAAAGGCTGTTGAGCCCAACTGGCCACAGGGCCCAGTATGCCCACCGGCCCAAGGCCCGTGTGTCCTGGCCTGTCCAAACCGGACATCGAGTCCGACGACGGTGGTGATCTGGTGCAGTTCGCCGGCGACGGTGGCGGCGAGGGGCTCGGGGGAGCCGTGCGACGTCGTGAGGGACGCTTGTGACTGGGGAAGGACGGCGGAAGCTCCGGCATGCTTCCACGGACCCAATCGAAGCACGGCTGATCCTGTTCGTTCTCCAGCGAGGGTTCGGAATGGGCTTGAGTGTGGGTCTGGTTGGGCTTGGTCAAGCTGCTTGGCCCAAGTCATATTCAGCCCAAGTCCTCCCCCACTTCTTTGATCCAAAAGTTGTTTGTTTTCTTTTCTTTTAAATTAAAACCTCCCCTCTTTCTTTTCTTTTTGCAAATGATCCAAAAATCGACTTGCTCCTCAGCTCAACGACTTCTCCTACGACAAAATGTCGGAATGCAATTCCAGGTCTTTACAGTCTACCTCCCTTAAAGAAATTTCGTCCTCGGAATTTAACATGAACGTACTCCTCTTTGCCCAAAACTTAGGGAACGTTCGATTACGACTTACCTGTGAGGGAGTCGCGGTGTACCTCCGTAGTTTGGAAACACGAGGGAGTTTCCAGACAACGGTTCTGGCTCTCTCTGAGGACCTCAAACGTACAAAAAACTTGCGGGGCCAACTTGCCTCTATCGTTGTCGATCCGCTAAGACTCCTTCTTGGCTCACTCTCAGAACTATCTGATTCCGCGATGAAACTCAGTAGGCTCGCGCTGTACGTCGGTGTAACTCTTCGGTAGGTTTAACTCGGTCTTTAACCGTTTTCCGTATTTACTCGACCTTTACAAAGTCGCGCTTCACTAGTTCACGTTAGTTACTCAAGAAACCGTACTTGGCGATGATCAACATCCTTCTTCACCGTTCGCAGTTTCAACATGCGACCATAACTCAAGAATCACTGATGTACCCAACATGTCGAAAAACAATCAAATCGTTAAGCAACACCGGATGACGGTACAAAACACCCTATACCGGAATCCTACCTCGGTATAGACGTCGCACTGAAATACTCTTACTCGATCCAGATATTCTAGACTGGAATCTCCTGTCGGTCAGAGATATCGTGTCGACACACCTCGCACTGCGAACTGGAGTAGTAACTTACACGTAGATAAAACCACTCATTTTTCTTCTTAGTAACCTTTACAGGGACAACTTACTCAAAAATCCAATATTCGTCATGCTAAGAACAACCACAAACGATTTCCCGATCCAGTAAAACGTAACAACCACCACCTCAAGACAGAGGATCTCATGAACATTGCCCGGTCCGAAACAACTATCCGGTTTACCACTTCCGAAGGACCAAAAACGCGCAACTCAACGAGTAAGTCGTACCCACCTCCGATACTGAGAAATGCCAGAAACGATCTTGGCAACCTCTACCAGACTCCAATTTTAGTGCAGACGGCGGACCGTCGCCAATAACTTCGACGTAGAAGCCTCTTATCATGATCCTCAACTGTACCGGTATCACAACGGATAGAACGACTTCGGTTCTGACAAGCCATACCGGGATCTTCCTTTGATATGGGTGTCTTTATCGGAAGGTTCCGAAAATCGGACAAGGACTGATCCATCCGAAGGTGTAACTCCTCAATTTCTCTTTAGTAGCCGTCTCCCGAATAGTTCTCACTCGAACTCCAAACAGGTCTTGTCACGACCTCACATACTCACGACGAGTAAACAACACACAAACGTGATTTCCCAAACAAAGATCTTCATAACCACTGCGGGGTTTGGAACAATCGCTCGCTTCATCACATCCAAGAAGAGTAAGTATACCTCTTCCAAGCAACGGGTACCGCGTACCGTCATAGTCGAAAAGCGACCTGCCTCAAACATAACTTACTCAACACCGGTGCGTCACACAACTAACCCTCACGGAACTCGCAACCAAACTCCTCAACTCAAAATCACACCACACTCGTGAAGCATAAACAAACGAAAAATCACCAACTGCGGTCACCACCAATAACAGGTCATCACACACCCAGGGTAAACGATAAAGCACAACATGTCTCGCACCCAGCCAACACTACGCACATCTGTCACCACGGTTAAACCTGAACACGGTCCTCAACCTGATAGGGGTAGTTACACATCACGTACCACAACCACAACTTGCTGTAGGCCAACCACATCACTGTGATATATCGAAAAGGTTACCCAACTCGCGATATCTCTCGTGATATCAGAACTAGTCTTCAACATCTGGTCCACCACTTCACAAGTCATCTCATCTGAATCCTCAAAACACAAGACAAAGGTTCTCAAAACCGGTGCATGGTTCGGTACCACCATGAACTCTACCAACAATTCACTGGACGAACGACGTAGAACAACACGGACCAATAGAACCCCTTACTGGTACCTGGTAAAAAGTAGGCGTCCTTCAAGATACCACCTTTGAACGTGTGATAGTTACACTCGACGACAACCCACGATCCCTGATCGAAAGCCAAAGGTCATCCCGATCGGCGGTATCCTTTATACCGTTCACGATCCATCCACCAACCAACTTATAGTCAAATCCACCCAAGTCGCCCTTTAAGGGTTAAACACCACGTACTGAGATCTTGGAAACCTTTAATAGTTTAGAAACTCGCACAGCTCCGTCATTCACTATTTGACAGAATAAAACCCATTGCGGTTAGTTCTTAGTCTTTCTTGTGCTCGCGCGTGGCACCAAAATCCGACCCAACATACAATTCCTCGTTCGGTGCCATCTTGTTACTGGCCTGAAAGCGTGTGGGAGTCGTCCTCAGCTATCTGTAGCTGGGCTTCAACGCGAGTTACTCTCGCTTCTAGGACATAACCCCATGGTTAAGCTTAGTCCTTCTGGGATAACGTAAGAAACACACCTTCATTTATTTTCCCACGTACGGCACACACTCGTGCAATCTTCGCTTGCTAACCAGGACGTGAAACAACATCGTCTCGACGATTCGAATCTTACAACTTAAATCCTGTGGCGGGGTTATAGAAACTGTAAATTACGACTACTGTGGGTATGGGCCCGCCACGCTTCCGCTGCGCTACTCTGATCTTATCGTCGCTCGGTCATCTCTGGTGACTGGTCGGACCGTTTACTGGTCGAGGCTGTAGCCTTTCACTGCTTCGGCCTTCGTCGCCGATGGCGCTCGATGAACGCTTGCTGTTTCAACTCTCGGTTCTTAAAATCCGATCCGCACTATCGGAGAAGACAAGAACCTTAAATCTGACTGAGTTTGTTACTCCACTTCCCAACTCCTACTGATGTTCGTCGGTACTGCCATGCTTCTAGTTGATGTGGTTAAAGTATCGGTGGGCTTACCAGTGTTAAACTCGCCCGATCAATACGTCACCATGAACCGATACACCAAGTGCAATGCTCAAGTGTCAGCTGACACGAACTCCAAAATGCAGGTGGTCACAAGTACTCTACTCGATCTCAAGATCGGTATCAAGTCCTTACTCGGGCTCGGCCCCGCCATGTCGGAGGTTCTCCTCTCGATGGGATGAAAGAATTCACTGATATGCCAGCATACTCCCTTGTCGACTCTCGTAGGTCGACCTGTGGAACGGTTCGTAGATCCATCACTCAACTGCCTTCCTGGCCTAAACGTTCCAACTGTTTGCGTAGGGCAACCATGCCACCGAGGCAGGTCCAACGGACGCTACTTCTCCAACCCATCGTGCCTCAAGAAGCCTCTCGGCCTCGGCCCGGTCTGCCGCGCCTTGGCGGTTTCCCAATTTGCCTTTCTAACGCTAGTGTTTGCTCCACTAGTGTTGAATCGTCCATGGTTCTGAAGTAATGACTCACTCTATGCCATGGGAACGGAGTCCCTTCTCAAATGCCTACGACGGCTCTCCTCGGTCGGCAGCATCCCGGGTGCGAAGCGATACGGGGACATGAACCTCGTCTGATACTCATAGACGGTCATCGCTGTCCAATGCAGATCCCAAAACCGCCGGTGTCGGTCATATCGATTAGATTAATGGACATACTGTCCCAAGGACAGTCCGCTGAACGGGTGGAAGCCATTTCCAAGTCTGGTCTGCACACACCGTCACTAGTACTGTGCTTCTCTCTCAGGCGGGGGTCGCGGAACATAATCTCCAACGAATAACCGAATACTCTGAACGTATTAAGGTTGTGGGTACTCCACTCCAACCCTAATACAACTGTCTCGGGGTCCAACTTCCCGGATCAAACTGGTGTACTCAACTGAAGAAAACTCCTGAGTGTCTGGGCCGTATAACCGTCCACCTGGCCTGGCATCTTGGTAGTGACCGCGTCGGCGGTAGACACAGGCTCTTGTGCCGGTGTTGTAGTCTCAAGCTGAGCGCATCTAACACTGTGCGAACCACCTCCTCTAACACGAATGCTCCTCACTGCCTTGTTGCTTAATGCCTCACTACCCCAAGAGTAGTTTCTAGTATCCAATCTCAGCGCTCTCCACTTCACATTTCCTCCTCTGATGGGCCGCTTGAGTCGGCTCCGCGACTGGAGGAACTCTAAGTGCTGACTCTACCGGTTTGTTCCCAAAACTCTCGTGCTCTGTGGGAGTAGCTCCCTGGGCGCTCACTGCCCCTGCCAGAACGATAGCTGGTATCTGGCTCTGTCCCACAACTGGACGGCTCTTGGTACTCTCTCAGATAAAAACACGGAACACCTCGCCATGTCACTACCCTTAGCAACTATAGGTTCACTACTCAGTTTACCCCAATCGGTTCGGTTCACCACAACATGGCATTCTCGTGCGTCTCTATCGGATCCCACTTGGACCAAAAGTAAGTCGTAAAGTCAAACGTAACACTTACACAAACAAGAAACCCGCACCTCGTGCGTCTCACCCCAAAACAAAGGTTCGGTCAAGTACAAGAACGTACACGCGCGTCTCACAAGTCACCCACAGATACGCCCCTCACACTAATATATATATATATATATATATATATACTCATATAATATAGCATCCAAGTTCGCATCCTTAGGCGTCACACATCAACAACCAGCGATTTAGCAATCAACCGCCAACTCCCACAGAAGGGTTCAACCAAGTCAAAGAAATCCACTCCTACAGGAGGATTCAAACTCAAGCACACCACACCAGGCACAAAGCAACAGGCATACCCTTTGCTCGGGTATCCTTTCACAAAGAGGGGTTTAACACTTAACACAATTCAATTCAACAAACACCCTTAACCTTTCCTTCCTTTCCATGAATTCTCATTTCTTAACTTTTACTCAAACTTCCCATGTCGATCTCATGTTGTTACAATCCGTTTCAGGCGTCCCCAAACCTCATTGTAACAACTTGACATCAAACATCACGTTCGACTACAGTGGCGCCCCTGAGTTAACCAGTGATGGTGTAAATATTTTAGTTCTACTGAAAATTTGGCATGACCCATTCGTATTTTCCCTTAACCCTCCGCTTAAGCGGGACAACCACCAATACAAATTCACAAGGCAAAAGTACACCGAGTTCTCATGCTCTTTCAAGACATTACACAGTCAATAAAAGGGAGTTCTCATGCTCCTAAAGTACACAACGCAAACAATAAACGGAGTTCTCGTGCTCCCAAAATATTACGGGGTACTCGTGCCCAAACTCGCCTCACACGGGCCTACGGGATTCTCGTGTCCCAAACTCAACAATAAAACATGCTCGCAACTTACCGAGCCTCTAACTCGTAAGCCAGCCAAAGAATGCTCGCAACCTCCCCGAGGCCAGCCAAAGAATGCTCGCAACCTCCCCGAGGCCAGCCAAAGAATTCAACCTTAGTACACGGGCTCTCATGGCCACCCAAACGCAGATAACAATATGGCTCTCATGGCCACTCAAAACTCAACAACAGTAACTCACGGGATCAACAACCCCACGGCACTCACGGCCACTCAACCACAGGCAAAAACACGGGTTCGACAACTCCACTCAAGACACTCAATACAAGTACCCATGGAGTACTCATGCTCCAGAGAAGCGGTCAACCACAAGTCAACACTTGAACAAGACCAAACTACAACTTGGAAATTTTTGAAATGAAACGCCAAAGGGCAGCACCACTAACTATTGGCTCACCCTACCGTGTATGCATAACGGGTCGGTCATTGACCGTTAATCCAATACCAATCTCAACCATTCGGCTTCACCGATCATTAGGGAGAGGATACCAAGCGAGTAATGCAAACATTGTAGTGTGAGGTTCCCTTTAGGACAACTCTTAAAGCACTCAAGACTCAGACTTCCTAACTCTACCCACCTAATTGACTTCGGTCCAAGGTTTGAAAATCAGTTCAAAAGACATCTGTTTCAAATGAAACCAGGCTCTGATACCAAATTGTCACGCCCCAAATCCGGTTATCGCCCGGACCCGGGGCATGACGAGTAATAGAAGACCGTAAAAATGATAAATCAACATTTACTTCCTGAAAATCTCCAATAATGAAAATAATCCGTTAAACCGATTTCAAAATACGATAACCCTCAAGGGGTGTAATAATAAACCTCAACAAGTTTTGGTTCAATACATTAAAAGTAGAAAGTACGAAGTCTCTATCACGCACCCACCCTGAGAAGCTCCCGAACTTCTACTCCTCAATCAAGCCTGAAAATACAACAATGAACTCACAGGGGTGAGCTTACGCTCAGTAGGGAAAACACAAAACAAGGTAAACCTTAAACTCCAAAGAATCAACGGCAACGTCCACAAGACCCATAATTCACCAACACAGTCAACAAGGTAGTTCATGATATTACGAGTAGATTCATCAGTAAAGTTAATATAAGGCTCTAACAATCACAGGCGATAGATAAACCGATCAATGCCGTGGCACATGAAGTCACCACCCTCCGATCCACATCTTATGTGTCCTCTCGGATTTTCCCTCCAATCCAGAGGAGACGCATATCATTGAGACTATCGGAAACACCCTTCAGGGCACATATCGTCGGAAGTCTCAGAAACGTCTCCAAGGGATTTTAGGTCATCGGGAACCCAGGGCCATACTCCCATAGGAAGCGCACACGTGGGCAATTTAATAATAAGCAGTTAGTAATTGAATAACGCACTCAACAGAAATCCGAAGTAATACAAGCTCAATAACCACCAATCCAAGCCCACACACGACTCAACCATCACCAACTCACCACAACACAAAGTACACGAATCACGCAACCATAGCACACCAAAGACACAATCCCAACTTACCGTTCACTTACCAGTTTCGAACCACCGGGGCATCGATCACCTGATTGCACCGCTCGGCACAACCAGTCATACTCGATACCTCCAACAACCAAGCAAGTAAATCAAGTAATCATTCGAATACAATCAACGAGCAAGTAGGAGTATGATCAACTTAATCGTAAAGCCTTCAAAAGAGCATTCAAGCATGCAATTTCACTAGTTTCATTAGACTCTTTAGCCTATCCACTAAGCAATCAACAACCAAGCATGTGATCCTATCACGCAACTAATCCGAGGGCTTTGCCAAGGCTCCTCTACCAGACAATCATATCCCAAGTATTGAAAAACGAATTACACTAGTGATTGGCATCCTAATCGGTCACCACTAGACTCTCCGGTTATTAGCAATTGAAAGACGATTAATCTAGTTATTCGCATCTTATATGCATGTCTAGGACCTTTTCCAATTTTATTAACTTAGCATGCATACTAGGAATCATAAACGAGAGGTTAAGGCTTTCCCTACCTCGAGGTCTTCCTCTCAACACTTTGATGACGCCCGGTGATCACCTCTCCGATCTTCACTCGGGTCCCGACGTGATCTTTGCTCTTCTAGTTCGGGTCCAAAATCTTCGCTCTCAGGCGAAGTCCCGTCTAGGTTTGACACAAAATGGTCCAATTAGTTCTCAAGAGTCCGACCCTCGGAACGTCTCAAACGTCCTTAATTTACCAATTTTAAGTCCAGATAATTAATTTAATAATTAATTAACTCAGCGACCCGGGCCCGACCCGAATTCGATCCAATTCCTCACCTGATCTGGTCTGAGGCCTGCTCTGGGCTGAAGGTTGACCTGGGCTGAAGGGTGATCTGGGCTGAAGGTCCACCAGATCACAATCGGGCCCAGGGCCCAAAGGCTGTTGAGCCCAACTGGCCACAGTGCCCAGTATGCTCACCGGCCCTAGGCCCGTGTGTCCTGGCCTGTCCAAACCGGACATCGAGTCCGACGACGGTGGTGATCCGGTGCAGTTCGCCGGCGACGGTGGCGACGAGGGGCTCGGGGGAGCCGTGCGACGCCGTGAGGGACGCCTGTGACTGGGAAGGACGGCGGAAGCTCCGGCATGCTTCCACGGACCCAATCGAAGCACGGCTGATCCTGTTCGTTCTCCGGCGAGGGTTCGGAATGGGCTTGAGTGTGGGTCTGGTTGGGCTTGGTCAAGCTGCTTGGCCCAAGTCATATTCAGCCCAAGTCCTCCCCCACTTCTTTGATCCAAAAGTTGTTTGTTTTCTTTTCTTTTAAATTAAAACCTCCCCTCTTTCTTTTCTTTTTGCAAATGATCCAAAAATCGACTTGCTCCTCAGCTCAACGACTTCTCCTACGAAAAAATGTCGGAATGCAATTCCAGGTTTTTACATGGTCTTTATGATCCATCCTCACCCATATCATCGTCCTACGGTTCACATGAGTCGATTTGGACATGACCGGACCCTAATCTACAACAATGTCATGAGGAACAGTGACGTGAGAGATCAGATGCCAGATTCGAGGACACGAGCTGGACAAGATCGTTAGTCCTCTTCCTTGGATGTTCCTTTCCAATGGTGGTCAATCCACCACTATGACCGAACCTTCTTTGAGCCTCTTATGATTCCGAATCATGCCCGAGAATCACGGACGACAACGATGTTGATTCGCCTATGAGTAACACTGGAAACCCGTCCCCACCACGACATGAGAGGTGGCCACACCCCCTCTAGAGACGTTGGGGGAAAACATGATCACTAGACTGAGCACCCGTTGGACCCCGATAAGAAAGAAGCGTTGCGAAGAACCTCGTTAGTACCCTTCCCCTCATAGGGCCATGGAGCCTCCCCTTAGGGTCCAGGGACCGGTGGAGCCTTGATGGTACGTCTCATCCCTGGAGATGGAAGGATCCAAGACCCTCGCCCAAGATACCATGGAATCCACAGACACATCGACGGTAGATGTCCCTGAAAAGACTAGAGCGAGGCACAACCAACTTCCTCACAGGTCACCATGAGTCGCTTAGGGCAGCTCGAGGTGTTACTGAGGAGTCACACCCTAGCCCCACTGAACAAGATCCACTCTAGTTCCAAGTCTCCTCTTTTCCTTGGCATACTCCTTGGGGGCCTGGTACGACACAACAATATAGACCAAGTCGAGACGGGGAAAGATCACAAGATCATCTGTACTCAACACAGTTGGAATAAGGACTGATCCCCTACAATCTCCTTGGATTTGTCCGGGTTAATAGTTATAGGATCAGTGCTCTGGCCGTCACCGGAGTTGTATCTCATACTCTTCCAATTATTCACACGCATCTATATGGCCTTTTTACTTTTCATTAATAAAATTGTTCGTTATTTTCCTAAAAAACTCTTTAACCCGTCTAGTTGTATTTATTACTCAATATATATTTATTATTAATTAAAAATAAATAATAAAATCCAACTAGTCTCCGTCTAGTGCCTAGAAGTCTTTACCGCCCAACTAACACCTAGTGATTTTTAGAATCTTGTGTAGGAACATGTACAACATATTGATGTAGAGCGAACATAGATGGTTTGGCGCAACGGAAACAATGACATTTGAGTTGAAGATAAGTTAACCATGTACGACTCAACGGACTTGATGTAGTCTATTTAGTCGAGTTGTTGCTGCGAAAACACAGTCTAATTGCGGTCAACGATGGGTTGATCACGGGAAACGGCTAGCCAGTCCCCCAATCCTACAGTGCCACGTGTTTGGTATTCAACTTAAACTTTACATCGGTTTACCTATAAAATCTCTCATCTCTAACTACTTTGAACACAATAAAATACAACCTACATTTTTTTTCTTCTTATTTTCGTATTCCATGTGTCTATATTTGAACGAGAATCGAGTGAAGCAACTTAAAGAACAAATTGAAGCGTCGTTGGAACAACAAATACAAAAAGGGATTGACGAAGGGATAGAGCTATTTGAAGTCCCACACGAAATTTCTGAAATAGAGGACGAGAGGAAGGGCATGCACGTCTGATGTCTGACTACTTCTCCCCCAATTGATGTATATCGAAAAAATATTTCGTCGTTGTATTCGGATGTCAAGTACAATCTTTCTTCACATTTTAAATGTCTTGAGTAGATAGAACACCAAACCCCTATCTACTCATAATGATTTGGTTCTCCTCCGCATCTATAGATAGGGCATCAAATTTCTATTGGAGAGCGAGGAGGTTCTCCATTGGAGAGGATGCGTCAACGCGAGCACTCCTTCAAACACGACCGTCCCAGCTAGAGAAGGAGTGATATAGATCAAGTTCAGGGCATAAATGGTTGTGGGCAAGGCAAAAATGATCTTGGTTGAGAGGCGGAACATGCCTAGGATAGGGGTGGTCGTGGGTGAGGTAGAGGTGACCATGGCTAAAGCGATGATGGGGAGCGGGGGAAAGGAATCGGGGAGGGTCAGGTAATTTTCTCCTTACAACGTCCTTAGAATGCAACCCTTCTACGGAAAACCACTAAAAGAACCACACGAGTGTGATCAGAGCTCACGTGTTTCTTACAATTTTGAACCATGATAGTAAAGAATCCCAACCCCTAGCTTACAAAGTTTCTCTCAATGAAAGATTTTGCACCATTAGTAAGAACAGTCTGTTTCCAGATGATCTGAGCATGTCATCCTCCAAACCCAATGAAGCAAAAAGAATTAAGAAATTTTGTGCTTACTAATTTATCTTACTCATGTAAGAGGGTGGGTAAAAAATGAAGCAGCAACGCTCTCGTTACTTTGGACGGAATTTTTTTTCCGGTAAGCTTGAGAGTGATCCCTTGCCGTTCACCTCGTTTTGTTCGACCATAATATCTCTCTACATCGACTATCTGTCCATCCTTACTGTCAGGAAGGTGGTTAGTCCGGTAAAGGAGCGACGGCCGGCCATCGCAAAACATGGGTGTTATGGAGACAAGGAAGTCCGATCAGTCCGAGGTGGGAAACGTCCTCGTACAGACGTCGTCAACCAGCACCGTGCAGTAGAGGAGGCTGTGAATCCAGCTCTCTCTGTCCCGATTGATGAGGGGGTTCCAAAGGATACTGGTGTTGTGGCCACAAACACGAATCGCCGGCGACGGACCCCATCCCGTTTTTTGTTGAGCGACGCGGAGATCTATGTACGGAATTTGACTTATGCTTTATCTGAAGACTCGTTCAAGGGTATGTTTTTACCATTCGGTGAGATCGAGTCTCTGTCTGTGCTGAAGAGACCGAACAAGAAGGGCTATTTTTTTGGTTTTGTGCGTTTTGCGTCACAGTCTGCTGCTTCTCAGGCAATTGAAACGCTAAATGGCTTTAAACTGAATGGTCATGTTTTATTCGTGGCGCTTTCACGGCGTTTTGTGCGGTCTCCGATGACGGATTCAGTCGAGCTCGTAAAACAGAGCACATGCTCTGTTTTACCTGGTGATCCGGAAGTTCTTTATGGGGGCATCCTTCAGGCGTTGGGTGAGGGGCAGAAGCTTCGTGAGTCCAGTCCCAGAGCTTCGCCAGCGGTCAACGAACTATCGCTTCCCCAGGTCGCTGGTAACTTACAATGTTCAGTTTCAACCTTTCCCGTTTCTGGCGCTGATCCTTTGATTCGAGGGATGTCGAATCCGAAAGAGATCCACATTTTGAACGAGTTTCCTTTTTTGAATCGACTTCCTTTTGTTTTGGGAGTGTCATCGCCGATATTCACGGCGTCATCTGTTCCGGCTCCGAGCGCGCCACTAGTACAGGAGCTTGGGCATGCGGATGGGCTTGGAGTTTTTGATTTGGGATTGCTAATTCAGGGTAGGCCAGAGCCAGTCAGTGAAGGCCTGGTTGAGTTCGGGTTGGGTCTTTCACAAGGAGATATTGGGCCTGTTTTGGGTGGTTTTGAGCTAAACTCAGCCAAACAGGCTCATTCACCGGCCCGCGATCCAAGTTTGGCAACCGTTTTAATCGTATTGGGAATGATTTAGGTGTTGGGTCTCGAGGTAGGGTTGGAGATGAACCAACTCGCAGCGGAAAATCAATGAAAACCAAGAGACGATTAAAACCATGAAACAACTAACAAAGAATGGATTCACAAGAGAAAAATTCAGCACTATTTCTTACCAAAACAAGAACACCGGTTAACGAATGATTGACTTGAGTCTCCAAGACGCCTACGTATCCACATGGGAATCAAAGCCACGTAGTTCTTCTCTTTGAGGACTCAAGAACACAAACATGGAGGTGGGAGCTTGCCAAACCCGAAATGGCCATGGAAGAGGGAGAGAAAATGTGTTTCCTATTCTTGTCTTGTGTTTGTTATGTTGAAAAAAGATGACTTAAACATAACAAAACCCATACTTGTCCAACTAAAGGCATGGGACAAGTATGGTGTCAAGTAAGGTGTAAATAGGACAAAGTATGGCAAGACAAGATTGGGTTAGGTGGTGAATCACCAACACCTTAATCTTTGTCTTGCTTACTTAGTACTAATTAATCAAGACTTGATTAATTAGTTCCATGGGCCTTGGTTGCATGGGCCTTTCATGAGCCTCTTGGAACATGGCCCGTGGCCATTTCCAACGAGGTCCCGTGATTCGCTCATCGCCTCCAAGCCTTCCATACCGGAAATGTCCAACATTATCCGACGCGATCAATCCCAAGACTCCAAGCCTTGTCTCGATCCGTAAAGTCCTATTCACTTACGGGCACATGACCCAAAACCCAGTTTTGGTCATGTCCCGAGACAACTCCCTTTTGGCCATTCTCCATAAATGTGTTAATGAGTTTCATCCTCCGGTGTGACCCTTAGGTTTATGCATGTCAATAGATCAACGTAAAATCCCATTTTACTTGATCCTATTTAAGTGGCAACTAACGAGACTTTAGTATTGCCTGACACTGCATAGCGAATCGACCATGTCGATTCTAACCTTTCCGTCGTCCCTGTCATTATCCTTTTATCTCCGATATCCTGATTGAGATAAGGCATAGAGTCGTCATCCTTATTATTCTCAATCACCGTTCCTTGATATGTGAGATGACTGAAGATATGATACCCAGTATCATGTGCATGGCCATGCTATTCTTTCAGTCACTCTCGATCAAGCGGCCGAGAACCGATATCTTTCCCATACCTCAGTATGAGGGATAAATCCCTTAGCCGCCTTTCGTGTCACTCATGTAGCCCGTCCCCAAGCCAATCCTGGCCGTTATGGAAGCCCTGTTACGGACAACGTTAGGCTCAGGTCAAACTCAGTTGTTGACTACATAGCGATCACAAAAACTCCTTGGTCTAAGGATACATGACAAGCTACAACACTGAATGTGTTCATGACTTAATCTATGGCACATATTCAGGGCGGGTCGTCCAATATCATGTCCCACATGATATCTATGATCGGACTCCGGAATCTCATTCCAATGACTAACAGAACGTAAGCCATAAAGAGCCATCTTTCATACTAGTCGCTTCTAGTGAAGCTTTGTTGACTAGGGACCCATCGAGTGTGATCTATCTCGATCTATGGTTCTATTCGCATGGTGGTCATAGATCAGAGCACACATCGATATATTACTCCAACACATAAGTAATATAAAGCCGCTTTAATTTTATTGCTAACGATGATATATACATTTGGACATTTAGGATTGAACTACGGGCACTAAGACTAACAATCTCCCACTTGCCCTAGTTCCAATCTAAACTCCAATATGTCCCCATCGACTTTACATGTCTAACAGGTTCAGGCAGCGACACTGCCTTAGTCAAAGGGTTGGCTATGTTATCATCTGTTGCAATATAGGTTATCTTCACTTCACCTCAGTTCAGTATTTATCTGATGAGGTGGATACGCCGCAGTACATGTTTGGATTTGTTATACGATCTAGGCTTTTAGCTTGCGCAATGGCCCTTGTGTTGTCGCAAGATGGATTCACCGGGCTGGATGGGTTTTTAATTACACCCAGCCCTGCCATGAATTTCCAAATCCACATAGCCTCCTTAGCTGCCTCTACAGCATCCATGTACTTGGCCTCTGTCGTAGATTCGGCAATGACATCTTGCTTTACGCTCTCCCAGCTAAAGCTCTGCCATTCAGCGTAAACACATATCCTGATTGACTTCTAAAGTCATCTGGATTTGTCTTGGAAAACTAGTGTCTACTTATCCTTCGGCGACTAGTTCAGCATCATCTTTCCCTCGGGTTAGAATGATGTCTACTGGTACAACATAAGGCTTACGAGACGTCTGGTCTCATACATGTCATGGCATATATGATCGATCCTGCCCCCAGGCGCATAGGATTTTCATCATCCTTTTCAGCTCATCAGGTGTCTTAGGACACTAAGTCTTGCTGAGATGAATGCCATGACTAGTGGGTAAGAGTCCTTTCTTTGAATCGAGCATTAAGAACCTACTCAATGCCTTGTTCACATAGGTTCCCTGACTTAAATCCAAGACCCTCTTGGTGTGATCTCTACATATCTTAATCCTTAAGATATGAGAAGCATCGCCTAAGTCCTTTATTGAAAAACACTTCCTCAACCAAGCTTTAGTCTCGTGCAAGGTTGGGATGTCGTTTTCAATGAGAACCAGAAAGGTAATCTTGCTCCCACTAGCCTTCTTATAAACGCAAGATTCATCCTCCTTCTTGATTAAGCCAAATCCAATTACAGCTTCATCAAAACGAAGGATCCAACTCCGAGAAGTTCGTTTCAATCCATAAATGGATTTCACCAACTTATAAATCTTTCCTTTATTCTTCGGATCGTCAAAACCTTTGGGCCGAGACATACAAACGTACTCAGTCAAATTTCCATTTAGGAAAGCG
Source organism: Erodium maritimum (assembly GCA_963921825.1). Taxonomy (NCBI): domain Eukaryota; kingdom Viridiplantae; phylum Streptophyta; class Magnoliopsida; order Geraniales; family Geraniaceae; genus Erodium; species Erodium maritimum. The sequence continues at coordinate 44,804,349 of OY997595.1, read as the reverse complement.
GTTTTGACATCCACTTGCCATATCTCGTAATTATGATACGCAGTTATGTCAAGAAGAATTTGGATCGATTTTGACCATAGCCACTAAGGAGAAGGTTTCCTCATAGTCAATCCATGCCTATAACCTTTCGCCACCAGTTGAGCTTTGTAGGTCAGAGGGTTGTCGTCCATGTCCATCTTCACCTTGAAGATCCATTTGCATCCGATGGTCCTCACACTATTGATGGGATCAACCGGTTCCCAGACTCGGTTGTCCGACATGGATTGCATTTCCTCCCTCATGGCTCCCAGCCATAACTCAGAGTCGGGCCCATCCACGACTTCTTGAAAGGTGGCTAGATCATCGTGATCCACCATGACTTCATTGTCACCTCCGGATACCATATCTTGGAGGTGGAAGATTGACCCTTTCAAATCGCCTTGGACCTTCCGGAATTATAACAGGAATTGGTTCTCACTCTACGACAATCTCTGGCTCCTTTCTACTGGGTTGTCAATTGGTTTAGAAAGATCTGTACCATCCTGAATTTCTTCGAGATGCACAGTCCTTCCAATGACGTCTTTGGAAACAAAACTTCTTTTCCATAAAGACCCCACCCCAAGCGACGAACACCATGTTCTCACTGGGATTGTAGAAATAGTATCCCCTTGTTGCTTTGGGACACCATATGAAGGTGCATATCTCAGATCTTGGTTCGAGCTTAGTCGAAACCAAATGTTTCACATAAGCCTCGCAACCACAAATCTTTAGGAAGGACAAAGCGGGCATCATCCCGTACCATTTTAAAATGATGTCCCTTCCACACCGTTCGTCGAAGCCCGATTCACTATGAATACGGTCGTCTCTAGAGCATAACCCCAGAAAGAGATTGGGAGATCAGTCCAACTAATCATGGAACGGACCATTGTCTAACAATGTCCGATTTCTCCGTTTGGCTACACCTTTAAACTACAATGTCCCAGAAGGAGTCCATTCCAAAAGGATCCCATTCTCTTTTAGATGATCTAATAACTCTATGGTCAAGTATTTTCCACCTCGATCCAATCGAAGTGCCTCAATACCTTTGTTGAGCTGGTTTTCTGCTATAGTCTTAAACTCTTTGAATTTATCAAAAGCTTCAGACTTATGTCTCATCGAATAGACATAACCATATTTACTATAATCATAAGTAAATGTGATAAAGTAGCTAAAACCCCTCCTGACAAGTGAAGTTATTGGTCTACACACATTCGAGTGTATCAGACCTAATAATTCACCCGCCCTTTCATCGTGATCGATAAAGGGAACTTTAGTCATTTTACCCATTAAACAAACCTTGCACCTATCGATTGAATGGAATTCGAATGAACCTGAAAGTCCGCACTTCTGAAGTGCTGATAGGTGCTTCTTGTTTATGCGACCTAAATGACAGTGCCTTAACAGAGTTAGGTTTAAATCGTTGGATTTAGACCTCTTGGTATTAACGGAATATATAGAACTTGAGGCATTGTTACCCATATCTAATATGTACAATCCTCCAACCAAGTCAGTACTGGTATAAAACATATCATTGCATAGAACATTGAAAACTCCATTTCCAATATTAACATTATATCCTTCCTTGTCAAACACGGATACAGATATAATATTCCTACTAAAAGTAGGTATGCAATATACATTATACAGTACTAAGACAAGGCCTCTTGGCAAAGCAAGACTCATGGATCCTACAACAGTTGCCACATTTCTGAGGTCCACTTCGTGCTTTCCAAACCTCTCCTACTTTCAGCCACCATATATAAGTGCATGTGTGAGACTCAGTCCTGGTATCTAATACCCATGAATCTTTGGAAGTAGAGAGATGTAGCTCTATAGAGTTAATACCGGATGAAGGCACGGTCCCACCGCCCTTCCTTAGATCATCGAGGTTTCCTAATGAAGGCGCAGTCCTACTGCCCTTCTTCAGATCATCCACGCTATTTGATGAAGGCGCAGTCCCACTGCCCTTCTTCAGATCAGCCGTGAAATTCCTGTAATCCCGGTTCCAATGACCAGGCTATTGGCAGTAGAAGCAGACATTCTCATGTGTCTCATCTTTCCTGGCAAGTGCGCATGGGCCCCGCCCTTGCCACTTCCAATTCCCTTGTTGACCATCAGAATATCCTTGGATCCCAGATCCCTGATATATTCTTCTCAGCAATTAATGACACTTCATGTAACTCTGATATGGTCTTAGAGACAGCCTTGTCAAGGACATATTCTTTGCGTTCAGACTTGAGGACTATCCTCAAAATTCTGTACCAGTCCAAATAGTTTGTCCCATTTAGCTTGACCCTGTCAAGAATGGTTTTTAATGACAAACTATTAATGTTCGCTGAATTTGCCATTTGATCTACAACAGATAAAATTCAATCAGTAAACTGAATAAATTTTATGAAGATCAAGCTTAAACACCAACAATCGATTCTAAACCTTTAGAATCTGAAACCAAGATCCTTGATTCACCCGATTAAGCTGAACTAATGCTCACCACTTAATCGAGCTATGTAGGTAGGACTCCATCCAATCACATCCAATGTGACTCTTGGCTAGGGTATGTACTTATGTACATGACTTACCCTATCTGTTACCCTAGCTCAACCTCAGGCTGAGAATCGTAGTCGGGTCCACCAATTTTCAACTATGGCTCGTCACTATGTAGGTGCTCCGCTAATGCGCACGACACCCACATATGTCGTCCAAACCTACTACCCCGCTTCCCCATGGATGCTCCGCTAATGCGCACGACACCCATAGGACGGGGAGGTAGTAAGGTGTTGATGATTGGGAGGTACCGGACATGACCCGCTTTTACTTGTCCAGTTGTGTTCAAAACTTTGGCACATCCTAGATGCGATGAGCACATCAACTACATTCCAAATGCAATGATGCCTCAAATTACATCCAATGTAATTCTTCCTTTGAACCCGTCAACTACATCCAATGCAATGACGGTTCTATGGGTTCACACACAAGGATTAAAATTCCAATTTTATCTTTGCATGTGAGGTGATATGCTCGGTAAATAAAGTTAAGCATGCAATTCTAAAACACATAGAATTAATCATGCATAAACTAAACCAAGCATAAAGCGATAAATGTGCACATAATAGCCCCCTAAACTAACTCCCACTAGCTTCTTGAGCTCCACCGACTCCAAGCCGATGCCAACACCCGAAAAGCCACCAAATGACCTTTTCGCCCTTTCTTCGTCTTGAGTAAAATATTACAATTTAATACACGACTCGCATGTCGGGAATAAATAAATATTACAAACAAGTGGTTCGACGACCACACCTTGAAAGAATAATTACACGCTAACTCTAACGGCTCGCAGGCCGTGAAGAGCGATAAATAATTAAATCGAGCTCGGGGCTATTATGTACACCATGCCAACATCACATCACACATCGTGTTATCAAACAAGCATGTTATCAAACATCATGTGATTTTCCGGTTTTAATTAATAGCCAAGTTTCGAAATTTTTTTGATGCTCGGTTTATCGAAACCGTTCAAAAATGAAACTTTTGAATATTTGATCTTCGAGTTCGTCATGACGGTACCAAACTCATCATAACTAAAAAAACGGTTTAGCCTTGGCATATCAACCATCCAATGGTCATGCTTGGCCTAGCTCCGTCCAACGGAGCCCCGTTCGGTCCCGGTTTCGGCTCCCCGAGAGTCCCGCTCCCGAGACCCGAAAAATCAATTTTTTTTCAAAATCTCCAGATTTGAAATAATTTTCAAATATTCATTTTACATGCATTAAATCCATGGACAAGAATTTAAAACATGTTATCAAACAATTTAGCAAAACAACATGCCAAAAACGAAACTTTCAAGCAAAACCGAAACTTTGAACACCGTCTTGTGAATCCCGAAGGTAGCACGGCTCTGATACCACTGTTGGGTCTCGAGGTAGGGTTGGAGATGAACCAACTCGCAGCGGAAAATCAATGAAAACCAAGAGACGATTAAAACCATGAAACAACTAACAAAGAATGAATTCACAAGAGAAAAATTCAGCACTATTTCTTACCAAAACAAGAACACCGGTTAACGAATGATTGACTTGAGTCTCCAAGACGCCTACGTATCCACATGGGAATCAAAGCCACGTAGTTCTTCTCTTTGAGGACTCAAGAACACAAACATGGAGGTGGGAGCTTGCCAAACCCGAAATGGCCATGGAAGAGGGAGAGAAAATGTGTTTCCTATTCTTGTCTTGTGTTTGTTATGTTGAAAAAAGATGACTTAAACATAACAAAACCCATACTTGTCCAACTAAAGGCATGGGACAAGTATGGTGTCAAGTAAGGTGTAAATAGGACAAAGTATGGCAAGACAAGATTGGGTTAGGTGGTGAATCACCAACACCTTAATCTTTGTCTTGCTTACTTAGTACTAATTAATCAAGACTTGATTAATTAGTTCCATGGGCCTTGGTTGCATGGGCCTTTCATGGGCCTCTTGGAACATGGCCCGTGGCCATTTCCAACGAGGTCCCGTGATTCGCTCATCGCCTCCAAGCCTTCCATACCGGAAATGTCCAACATTATCCGACGCGATCAATCCCAAGACTCCAAGCCTTGTCTCGATCCGTAAAGTCCTATTCACTTACGGGCACATGACCCAAAACCCAGTTTTGGTCATGTCCCGAGACAACTCCCTTTTGGCCATTCTCCATAAATGTGTTAATGAGTTTCATCCTCCGGTGTGACCCTTAGGTTTATGCATGTCAATAGATCAACGTAAAATCCCATTTTACTTGATCCTATTTAAGTGGCAACTAACGAGACTTTAGTATTGCCTGACACTGCATAGCGAATCGACCATGTCGATTCTAACCTTTCCGTCGTCCCTGTCATTATCCTTTTATCTCCGATATCCTGATTGAGATAAGGCATAGAGTCGTCATCCTTATTATTCTCAATCACCGTTCCTTGATATGTGAGATGACTGAAGATATGATACCCAGTATCATGTGCATGGCCATGCTATTCTTTCAGTCACTCTCGATCAAGCGGCCGAGAACCGATATCTTTCCCATACCTCAGTATGAGGGATAAATCCCTTAGCCGCCTTTCGTGTCACTCATGTAGCCCGTCCCCAAGCCAATCCTGGCCGTTATGGAAGCCCTGTTACGGACAACGTTAGGCTCATGTCAAACTCAGTTGTTGACTACATAGCGATCACAAAGACTCCTTGGTCTAAGGATACATGACAAGCTACAACACTGAATGTGTTCATGACTTAATCTATGGCACATATTCAGGGCGGGTCGTCCAATATCATGTCCCACATGATATCTATGATCGGACTCCGGAATCTCATTCCAATGACTAACAGAACGTAAGCCATAAAGAGCCATCTTTCATACTAGTCGCTTCTAGTGAAGCTTTGTTGACTAGGGACCCATCGAGTGTGATCTATCTCGATCTATGGTTCTATTCGCATGGTGGTCATAGATCAGAGCACACATCGATATATTACTCCAACACATAAGTAATATAAAGCCGCTTTAATTTTATTGCTAACGATGATATATACATTTGGACATTTAGGATTGAACTACGGGCACTAAGACTAACATTAGGCCCGTTAGCTGCGGGATCGACCCTAGTGGAAAACGATGACCTTTCTCAGAGTGTTGAACCGTTTTTGGAAATCGGGCTGCAAGGTAGTCCATGGAAGGAAGCCTTGGAAAAACCGGCCTCGCCGAAGAAACGTGGATGTCCAAAGAAAGGCAACTCAAAGGGATTGTTCCACCAACCGTGGTCTATCAGACGAGAGCTAGGACCTCTGTTGATAGAGGGGATAAAACGAGACATTTTTTGTGGACGTTGCCAAAAAAGATAGCTCGGGTAAGTGGAGGTACAGCTCAAAAGTTGGCCATAAACGTGTCGATCTTTGTGCCTTGGCGCTTGAAAAGGACGCCGAGGGCAGGAAAGAATAAGGATCTTGCTTCAGAACTTGATTTATCCCCTGTTCCGGTTTCTAACCGTTTCACTTGTTTGAATCCGGATAGAAAGTAGGCACGACGTTTCCTCTATGTATTTTCGTTGTTTTTCGCTCTCTGGAGCTACTAATAGTCTGAGGAAAGGATCTGTCTGGATCTTTTCTTTCTTTGTTCTATAGACTTATAGAACATTTGCTTAATAAAATTTTTAGCCTATCAATTTTTTTTATCTTAGTCATAACGAGGATACCTAACAAGGCCATAGACTTTAACCCTCCCTTGATTATTCCATGCACATGAAGTGGTTGAGCCGTTATCGGGGCTGAGGGACGAGTAATAGGTACCCACTACATTCTCTGTTTCAGTTTGGTTCTGAAATTTCCCTTTTTCGGCCAAGCCTTTGCCCCCAATAGTTCAAAACCATTTAGCACGTATGTGTTCGAACTCTTGATAATTCTAATTGTATCCGAGTCCGTGGTGCGAATGAATCCGAAGAATTTTCCAGATAAATTCGGACTCTTGCAAACGACCATAGAGAATATTGAACCCAACTTTCCAGCTAAATCGTTGAGCCAACTCTCCTCTCTCCCAAGAGGGATGTTACGCACGAAAATTTTCGCCTTCTTTTCCTCCTCTACACACAAATCCAATCTTTTTGTGGCAGGTTTCTCCGAAATTGGCTGCCTTTGACATGGTTCCTCTAGTCTGCATGTTGAAGCTGACCCAAATTCAAGCTAATTTGTGGCTTGGTTACCAAGCAACCAAATTTAGGGAATTGTCTTGGCCTGATTAGCAAGTAATCAATTTAGGGATTTTATGCACTGTTTCCCAAATTGGCTCTTAATTGTAGACATTTTTTATTCCCTATTTTGTATGAAGTATCTTTACATCACCCCTATAAATACCACCTGTAAGCTGCCATGAGGGATAAGTTGAATCAATGTAAATCCCTGTCATTATGTAAATACTCTCCATATAGTGAAGTTTTGCTGGTTGGCACCCGAGGTTTTTTCCTCTCCGTTGTTTGGAGGGGTTTTCCACATTATGTCGTTGTGTTCTCCGCGTTTTGGTTTTTGATCTATTTCGTTTTATTTCCTATCGTTTTATAACAAGTGGTATCAGAGCCAGGTTCTTCAATCCAGGTTTTCTGACGATATGGCATCATTGAAATTCGATCTACCATTGCTGGACTACACCACACGATTTTCTCCGTGGCAAGTCAAGATGCGGGCTGTTCTAGCGCATCCTGACCTTGATGATGCGCTGGCTGGATTCAACAAGAAGGATCCGAAGACGTGGACCGATGAGGAGAAACGTAAGGATTGTAAGGCTCTATCTCTGATTCATCTTCATCTATCAAATAATATTTTGCAGGAAATACTGCTGGAGAAAACTGCAACAACGCTTTGGCTCAAGCTGGAATCGATCTGCATGTCCAAGGATCTGACTAGTAAGTTGCACGTGAAGATGAAGTTGTTCACGCACAAGATGCAAGATAGTGGTTCTATACTCGATCACCTAGCGGTCTTTAACGAGATTGTTTCTGATTTGCAGTCCATGGAGGTAAAGTATGATGATGAAGATCTAGGTCTACTACTCTTATGTTCATTGCCTATTCTTTTGCAAATTTCCGAGATACCATATTTTTGAGCCGCGATGAACTAACTCTTGCAGAAGTATATGAGGCCCTTCAGCAGAGGGAAAAGATGAAACTTACGGTACAGGGAGAATGATCATCATCCTCCAAGGGAGAAGCTCTGTAGGTACGTGGGAGGATCGAGCAGAGGAACAACAACTATAAAAACAAAAATAAGAGCAAGAACGGGAGAGGCCGTTCTAAGTCCAAAGGAGGTGACAAGTTCTGCAAGTACTGTAAGAAAACAAATCACACCATTGAAGATTGTTATAAGCTGCAGAATAAGGAGAAAAGGAACGGTATGTACAAACCGAAAAATAATTCTGATGGTGATGGCAAGGCCTCCATTGTTTCCAACGATAATTCTGATAGTGATTGCTTAGTTGTGTTTACTGGCTGTGTTTCTGCTTATGATGAATTGATTCTTGATAGATGTGAGACATGTACCAACCATGGCGAAAAACCTCATCTCTTTCAGCACTCTTGACGATGAAGGATACAAGTACTCTGGTTCACAGAAAATTCTAAAGGTATCAAAAGGCTCTCTTGTTCACATGATAGGTGATATGAATTCTGCAAGGTTATATGTTCTTAGAGGTAGCACTTTAAATGGTTCTGCTACTGCTGCTGTTATTTCTAATGAACCTAGTAAAGAAAATTTGTGGCACAAGTGTCTTGGACATATGAGTGAACATGGCATGGCAGAGTTGATCAAGAGAGATTTACTTGACGGTTGCAACATGAGTAAGTTGGAGTTTTGTGAGCACTGCATTTTTGGTAAGCACTGCATTTTTGGTGAGCACTAAAGGGATATTAGATTATGTGCATGTTGATGTTTGGGGACCTTCCCTTAAAACTTCTCTTGATGGTGCAAATTACATGCTTACTATTATTGATGATTACTCTAGAAAAGTGTGGCCTTATTTTCTAAAACATAACTTTGACGTGTTTGATGCTTTTAAGAAGTGGAGAGTTATGGTGGAGAAGCAAACCGAGAAGAAGGTAAAAATGCTTCGTACTGACAATGGCATGGAGTTTTGTTTAAATGATTTTGACAACTATTGTAGCAACTAAGGCATTGTAAGGCACCACACCATCCCGTCCACGCTTCAACAGAATTGTGTGGCTGAGCGCATGAACCGAACCATCATCTCTAAGGTTCGGTACATGCTTTCTAGTGCTCGTATGAGCAGACATTTTTGGGCTGAAGCAGCCTCCATCGCCTGCTACTTAATAAACAGGTCACCAAGCATTCCACTTGATAACAAAACTCCTACTGAAGTATGGTCTGGTTCACTTGCTGATTATTCACCGTTGAGAGTTTTTGGTTGCACTGCTTATGCACACATTGATAATGGAAAGTTAGAACATAGAGATGTCAAGTGTGTGTTTCTTGGTTACGGTTCAGGAGTAAAGGCATATAAGTTATGGAATCCTAAAGCTAAAAGGATTTTGCTGAGCCGAAATGTTGTTTTTAATGAGGCTGTCATGTTCAATGATAGTTCCTCTATGGATGCCTATGATGTTTTTGATGTGACTAATTTTTCTGATGATGAGCAACAGAGGATAAGTGTGCAGGTGGAGCACCTGGACAAAAGAGTAAATGAGGTTGCTAAAAATAATGATGTTCAGCTTACACCACCTATTTTGCAGCAAACAAATAATTTCATTGCTATTGATAGACCGAGGAGAAACAAATGTCCTCGCCCTCGTTTAATTGAACAATATAGCGTTGTTCATTATGCTTTGAGTTGTGTTGAATAGGTGGAGCATGATTATGATAATCCTACTGATATGATGACAAAGCCAGTTCCCGTTGCTAAGTTTGAGCTTTGCTTAAGCTTAGTTGGTATAACTGTTTAGCCCTAGTGGCTGTTTGGCGCCGAAAGTATTTTTCCTTTGTATGTTCAGGGCGCTTTATGCTACAAGGAGGAATTTGTCTTAAGGTGGAGTTTGTTGAAGTTGACCCAAATGCAAGCTAGTTTGTGGCTTGGTTACCAAGCAACCAAATTTAGGGAATTGTTTTGGCCTGATTAGCAAGTAATCAATTTAGGGAATTTATGCTCTATTTCCCAAATTGAGTCTTAATTGTAAAGATTTTTTATTTCCCTATTTTGTATGAAGTATCTCTACACCACCCCTATAAATACCACCTGTAAGCTGCCATGAGGGATATGTTGAATCAGTGTAAATTCCTGGCATTGTGTAAACACTCTCCATATAGTGAAGTTTTACTGGTTGGCGACCGTGGTTTTTTCCTCTCCGTTGTTTGGAGGGGTATTCTACGTTATATCGCTGTGTACTTCGCGTTTTGGTTTTTGATCTATTTATGTTAGAATATAACTATAATTGAGCCTTCAACTATCAGCTTGAGCTTTTAGTTGAGTTGGTTCTCTAATATGGTATCAGAGCTTGGCACCTCATGGACCCGGGTTCAAACCCCACTCTCTACAAAAAAAATCTATTTCTTCTCTGTTTATCAAATTTGTCCAAAATTGGTCAGCCCTTATCACTCTTCTCAATGAACTCATCTCTTCTTCTAAATAATTCACCTCCAAACCCGTATACGGGCTTGTCCGTGAGGGCGCGTGTTAGAATATAACTATAATTGGGCCTTCAACTATCAGTTTGAACTTTTAGTTGAGTTGGTCCTTTAATAATTTCGTTTTATTGCCTATCGTTTTATAACACGGCACACGAGTGATGATAGCCGAGAGAACATAGCACTAACATCAACGATTGATGTATCACGGTGTCCTGGAAGCCTCATGTTTGATCCGGCCATCTCCCATCTATCAGCTCCCTCTTTGGTCATTGTGAGAAGATGAGCCCAACTGGATGGGTCAAGTAATTGCTTGTTACATTTTCCCCAAGTTATGGTGCTATTACATTTGTCTAAGACAAACTTGAACAGGGAGCGGCTGAAGACCGGAACGGGGACGAGGATTACAAAACCCGTCCCATACCCATCATGTACCATCCCTAAATGGACACGACATTTTTCTTATATTGGAAGGCACGTTAGTGTTCATTACATATTCTGCAACGAAACAAAAAAAAAAAGAATATTACAAGTCTCTGTTCTTGTTGCCTCATTGGCATAAACCCACAAGGTCTTAAACATTAGCAAAACAATTGACTAATAATTTAAGGAAATATGCAAGGTTGGTAGCAGCGTGAACAGCACAGAACCCACAAGACAAAAACAATCCCAAGGCCTTTCTGATCATCATCATCATCATCATCATCATCATCATCATCACATGTTATATAGCCAAATCCAAAAGCCAGACTGTAAAGACAAAACGTCCATCTGTACATATTACATATTTATGCCACTAATTGAGGATAGCAACACTCACAAGAACAACAACAGCATATGCTCATTTGCTCATAACCCACTGTGGCTCAAAACCATTAATCATAAAGTCAAACCAGAGCTTTTTGACCTTATCAAATCCTTGTAAGCTAGTGAGAATATTAATGATCAGACAGCAAGTTGCTTTTGATGGGTGCCAGGAGGTGATGATGATGAGGATTGATCATCTTCATCGAAGCAACCATGGAGCAGCTTGTGCTGTGACCTGCTGATGTGATCATCATGGAATGGAGATTCTACAGAAAGTGCCAACATTTCATTGTGGAGATGAGAACAGTAGGTGTGGAAGGTGTTGGGTGTCACATTCAATTGGAACCCCAAACCAAACAAGAAGTCCACCTCAAGAAGGTTCATTTCTGCTGTGCTGATTCCTCCAACTTTTGCATAATATGCATTGTTGTAATATCTGCATCAACCCCAAAATTGAAGATTAATTAGCACTAATCCATGCTTAATTTGTTCTTGTTTGGATGCAAGCTACAGCTAGAATGACAAGAACTGTAAATATCCAGACAGAATCATCATTGCTGCAGCAAAATAACATTTTCTCTCATAGCAATGATGAATTAAAGTAAGGAAAACTGACAAGTGGGCATGTGCCGTTTTTTCAGCAGATTGTGAATATGCTCTCATGGAATGTGCAGGTAATTAATTATAAGCATGCCTGGTTGGTTGAGAGAGACTTGGACAAGAACAACACCACACCTAAGTGGGTCTTGCTCTCAACCTGTCTGGTTGAAGTCTAGTTTTCACATGGTGATGGCTCTTCCTCTTAAAGGCAATTTCAGTAAGAAGATTGAATCCAAGTTTAGTTGGAAGCTTCTTTTCAATAACCACTATCATTTTGCTAGAATTCGAAAGGGAAAAAACAGAGAGCAAGAAACCCAATCTTTGAAAGATGAAATCTCCATTGAATGTGCAAATTAAGAAACAAGATTTTGAGGTCCAATCAAGCTCCAAAAACCCATATGAAAGAGTGCAAAAAGATGAAAACTTGACACACCAAACTGAAGTTCGAGAGGAAAGGGATTAATTACCTATCATCCATGAATTTGGCGGAGACGAGGACGCTGGTAATGAGGAGCCTGTGGACGTTGAAGGAATTGATGGGCAGCGAAGGCTGGCGCTGCGTGAAGCGGTCGAGATAGACGTAAGCGACGACGTAGCAAGAAGAGCTGCAGTTTGCGTACTTGAAGATCCTCTGGAGGTAGCTCTCCACGGAGATGTTGGGTCTGGTAAGGCCGTGGAATGCGGAAATCTTCTGGGCAGCGCCGCCGTACCGGAGGTCGCCGTCGTTGGAATCGGACAACCTCTGGAGGAGTGAAGAGAGGAAGATGATCACTTGAGGCATCACCTCTGGATCTTCCAACTCGAGCTCAGCAGCCATTGGTGTTCTTGTTGCTCTCTGTTCGTGTTTCGTGTGCTTTTAGTTTTTGCTCATACGGGTTGTCTTAGCTTTCTAGGCTTCTCTTATGGTAGAAATACGACTGAATACGCATTTACATTTATACCCTTCGACTGTATATAGTTGTTTTTAGCACGTCAAACAAAATTTATTGATATGGAATTGGGTAAATTACATCACATACCCCAAACTATACGCGTTTAACGGTTTACCACTCTAATGTTCATTCGTAATAATCACCTATCTCGAACTAACGTTTAGTAACAACGTTACCCCCTTTCCATCTATAGCTGTTAATTTTTTTTTGGAAAATGACGAAATTACCCTCGAATAATATTAAAAATCACCAAAATCTACCGCTTTATTTAAGATAATTAAATAATTAAAAGAATTAATTAAATAAAATTATAAATTAAGATAATGTTTTAATATTTAAAAGAATTATATAATTAACTTAAACTAATATATACCTAAACTAAACAGATCTCACGGTTGGGGTGGGTTGGGGTTGTGGAGCTCTAGACGAGACGAGGGGAAGGCGACGAGCTCAAGCTCATGCCGGCGGAACCTGTAAAGACCGGGAAATTTAACGGTTTAAATAACTTGTTGGAATGTTGAGGGTTGAGAACGGATTTATTTTTGGAGCGTTTTCAAAAAAAAAGAAAGAAAGAAAAGAAAAGAAATCGAAAAAAAGGATCGGAAAAGGTGTGGGCCGGACCAGGTTTGGGCCCAAGCCCGCACACACCAGCCAGGGCCCAAACCTACGCATCAAAACACTAACATCGCTACAGTTCTCTCTTCTTCCCCAAATCGCGTGCACGCAGTCCAAGAAGCCTCCTTCCTCTCTCGGATCTCTCAGCTCCCTCCCTCCCTCGCTCAACTCGCCTCGTCTCTCTCTCCCTCTCACGCTCACACCGACCACCATCCTCACTCCGCGCCTCACCTAAACCCAGAAAGCCCCTCCTTCCTCATTCTTCTCCTCCATCTCAGATCCCCTTTCCTCGCTCTTCGTTCCTGCTTGACTTCGCGACGCCGGCGACGCTGTTCCGGTCTTCATCCGAACCACGTAGGCGCGGGGTCGACACCGGATCTTCAGATTGTCTCTTCCCCCTCGTGTACCCCACTTTACTTCACCCTCTCGAACCAGAAGCAACCTCCGCCTCGCCGTGCGTCTCAGCACGGTTAGACGGAGTACCAACCCCGTTCGTCTTCTCTGCCGACCCTTTCCGCTGGAATAACCGCAAGCACAAGCCATCTCCTCGACCGGGCTTCATCTCGACGACTTCTACTCCTGTGGCGTTGAATCCAACCCAGATCTACGGTAGGATTCGAACCCCACCACCACCGCCTTCCTCCGAGCAACCCTGGCGATGCTGTCGCCGGCGGCGGGACCTCACTCAAACCCTAGATCCCACTCGCGCTTCAGGCCTGTTTCTGAAGCGGGCCGGACAGAGACGCGTGGGCCTTGGGCCAGCTCAGACAAGGCCTGGCTTGGGCCGGGCCAGATCTCAGACCAGGGGGGTCGGATCTGGTCGGGTCTGGTCCGGGTCAGGCCTGGGACGAGTCGAGTCGGGTCTGGACTCGGGTTTGGACTCGGATCTGGGTCGGATCCGGGTCAGACCGGTTTTAGTGTTTTTTTTAAATAAAAAGAAAAACAGTTTAATTAATTTCTTAAATTACTTTAAATTGGAGTTTTGAAGGACTTAAATTGGAACGGGACTAGAGGACATAACTGTTAAAACTTAGAGGACCGTTACAGATTGGACCGGGACTGATGACCGTCCCTTTTGTGTAAAACCCAGGCCTTTACCCCGAGCACGGAGAAGACCAGAGTTAAACCCAGACTTGGACTTCGCCTGAGAAGACCGGAGTTAGGCCCGGACGTCAGCAGCTAGGAGACGCAACTGTTGTGACTGTCTTGAGGTAGGGATTACCTCGAACCCTCTTTATGTCGGATGTACTAGAATGCATATAGGGGAACCTAATAACCGGTTAAAGAACTAGTATGCATATAGGATGTGAATAACTAGCGTAGACGTATAAATTGTGAACTTTTACGATTCTGTCTTGGGATATTGCCGTGCTGGTAGAATCGGGCCATGTCGCGCCCGTAGGATTGCTTGCTGGATGTATCTGCTTGTGTACTCTGTGATGCTTGAACGGTTAATACGTAACGAATATGAAAACGAGTAGAATTGAACTAGTGATATATGTTGATGACTTGAGTGGTTATTTCCTGTTTCGTTGATCTGTTGAACTGGGATGTTAGGGATCGAATACTGGTTAAGCCGGTGGGGTTACCACGTGGAGTGTGGTGTCGGTAAGTGCGAAGCAGTTGTGAGTGTAATTAAGGGTCAAAACGTATTATATTCGGTGTAACATGTCGTTGCTATGTGTGAGCAAGTGTGACGTGATTGTTATGATGTGAATCGTTGGTTGTGTTATGGTCGGGTGAGTGATAGACCGACGTGATCATGATTGTGGTGGTGGTACGGTGGTTACCTGTAGTTGTGATTTTGATTATGATTTTGATTGTGATTGATCTGGTGATATTTGGTTGAGTTGTGCCTGAGCGAGTATTGTACTTTCCGATGCGCGCCCGGTAAAGTGTGAGAGATGTATTTCCGTCAGGTGTATCGTACCTTCCGGCGTGCAATCGGTAAAGCGTTGTGGTTGTGCTACCGTGGTTACTTGAGAAAGGTGGTTTCCCTACCTTCCGACCGTGAATCGGTAAAACGCTGTCCCGCGAAGAGGTGGTTTCCCTACCTTCCGACTAGCACTCGGTAAAACGCTGTGTTGAGCACCGCGAGAGATGAGGCCGCGAAGAGGCGATTTCCCTGCCTTCCGTCGATCGGTAAACGCTGTGTGCCGCGATGGGGTCGACCACCCCTCCTGATTGTGTGTTAGGGGAAAGTTACGTGCGGCTGCGCCGGGCCGAGCAGGTTGCTCCCGAGACCGTGCATGGGTTACGAATTGTGTGATTTTATGATGTTTGTCTTGAACGAGTGTTGTGGTGTTTGTGGTTATGAGTGTTCCCTTGTTATGAGTTGTGTGTGACAACGAATGGTTTGATTTTGATTGTTTGACGATGAGTTCATGTGTGTAGCTTCCGTGTAAGTTAAAGTGTCGTCTTGGTGGTCATCCGTGAGTCGGTTGTGAATGGGCTTTGGACGAGGATTTCTGGAATAGTTTGTGGTCGGGTAAAATAAATGTTGTTTGTTTTGGATTACTGTTCTCGTGTCGCTATCTCCTTTTAAGTGTCAAAGGGTAGCTGGAAATGTAATTGGGTGACTTAGTTGGTTTGTTCTCGTCGTTGTGTGCCTAGTTTAATGGTCGGACTGTTGAGCGTCTGGTTTAAAAAGGGTTTTGTCTTTAAATTGGCTTCAGTGTCGTATCGCTATATCAAACTTTTAATGTGACTTAATTTTGTGGAATAACTTTCTGGTAAATCTGTTTGAGGTGGTTTTCGGGGCTTTTCCCTACTGAGCGTCAAGCTCACCCCTTACCATGTTTTCTACAGGTGTTAGCTTTGACTTAGAGTAGAGGGCATCGCGGAGCATGGGGCAAGCGAGGGTCCGGGATTATCTTTCTTTTTGTGTTCGTAGAGACGTACTTTTATTCTTGGGTTATTGTATTTGACTGAGCTGTGACTTAGGGTTTTGAACTCTGTTATTTTATATTATTTCAGCTTATTCAGTTATTACTTATCTCCTTTTACTGCTTTACTTAAATTTGCTAAGTTACACCTCGGGTCCGGTCAATACCGGATTTGGGGCGTGACAGAACCAGAGGTCGTCGACATGCATGGACGATGAAGACGGCGGCGAGAACCTTTCACGACGTCCACGGTCTCACCTCTTCGTCTTCTCTCACCTCTTCTGTAAAATCACCTTCTCGGTCGATGAACAAGAGGCGAGGTCCGGCGGGATCTGATGTTGCTTCTTCTGGGTTTGTAGAAAATCTGGGTTTGGGATTTGTTCTTCTTCTGGGTTTGAGCCACGACTTTTTCTCTTCTTCGCCTTCGATTTTGAGATCGAACCCACGACGAGCAGATTTGGAATTGAAATTTTGTTCATGTGTTTTCTGCTGGAATTGAGACCAGGTTTTAGGAATCCTTTTTTACGTTATTGATTCAATTTCTAGATCTGGAATTGAAATTTGTTCATTGTGTATTCATGTGTTCATCGTACATCTAGGTTTTGTGGTTTGAAAAGATGATGTTCATCTTCGTGTTCTTTTGAGAAGATGAGTGTAAAAATTTAATGTAAATTCTATATAAAAAAAGAAAAATGTATATGTTAGGGGTTACTTCGTGTCCTAACGCCCAACTTTCAGAAATTTTTAAATCCAAATCCTATACAATTGAAAGGGTTAATTACATTCACCTACCCCGAACTATACACGTTTAACGGATACCTACCCCAAATAACATATACATACCCCGAACTAGCAGTTGTAACATCATCCTCTATTACACCCATTTTTCCGTCCATTTACTGTTCATTTCTTCAGAATTTTTGAAACTACTCGTATTGTTACAATCTTAAAACCAACTTCAACCCTAAATCCAACCCTAAATCTCTCTCCAAACCTAACTCTAACCCTAAAAATGGATGAAAAATGGAGGGAATGGGGGATGTTGTTACAAACTGTTAGTTCAGGGTATGTATTCGTTACGAAATAACATTGGGGTATTGATCCGTTAAACGTGTATAGTACGGAGTAGGGGAGCGTAATGAACCCCAATTGAAATTGCCATGTAGTAACGACCAATTAACTAGAAATTGCCAACTGTTTCTAATTTTAAACGAACATTAACTTGGCCAAGTGAAAAGTCGAGTTTGCCCTCAAATATGTTCTTCCTTCGGACGTTAACTTGGCCTAACTTCATCTCTTCGTGACCTCATCTCTTCATCTCAACTCTTCGAACTTCATCTCTTTGTGTCCGAGCTTCGAATTTCATTTCTTCGTGACCTCAGCTCGCCCAAGCTCCATTATAAAATGAGTCACGTGAGACGCACGTGATTCACTGTTCACGGAAACAGTCAATTTAAATAGTACTTTTTGGTTTTTAATAATTCAGTTTTGAAATTCGTTACTATTTGACAATTTTCCAAAGCTTGGGTACAGATTTGACAATTAAGTGTAGTACGAGGTTTGGACATGGAGTAACCCCTATATGTTACAAATGTATTTAAATTATCATGAAAATAAAAAAAATATATATATTTTTTAATAAATAAAATTACCAGAATTTAAAAATATTTATGAAAATTATCTTTTTATAATAAATTTTAATATGAAATATTATAAAATAAAATAAAATATTTGTCACGCCCCAAATTCAGTAGAACCAAACCCGGAACGCGAACTTTTAAAACAATAAAACACTTTCAGACATTTTAAATAAATCATTTTAAAACCACCATTTACTTAAACAAAATCATAATTTACAACTCAAAAGTACGTCCCAACAAGCGGACAAAATACATGTGTACGTCGCTAGACTCAAAACTAAACCCGGACTCCCGCTCCTAGCTCTTCAAGCTTCGGAAGCTCACCTATTCCATCCCGCGACCAGTACCTGTAGGAAAAGCAGATAGGGGTGAGCGTTCGCTCACCACCACAGATAATAGACTGACTACGGCATACTTAGCAGACAATGCGGGTAACACCAACAACAACCCGACTGTCACACACAAACTGTTACTTTCCTCAACCGACTCAACGCTCGGACCCGTAATGTAGACCCGACACAACGATTACGACTTCCTCCAAAGACACAAAAGACCACCACGCAACACCCAAGATCACAAAGGATCGCACACCAAACAAGATCACAAAGGATCGCACTCCAGGTGCTCAGTAACCCCCTCACACCCTTTACCGATCCCTGTCAGGCCAGGCGGTCGACATGTCGCACTTTTGTCGACACAAAGTCGGATCAGGCTGTCGACCTGTCACCCCAAACCACGCACGGGCGGCCAGGACCCCTTTCCTCACGGGCGGGCCCCCTACCCCGTCTGAACATGCAGACGCGTGCGATCACAGGACCCCCGTTATTATGAAGCGGGCCCCCAACCTCAGGTAACCACAATCATAATCACAAGGAAAGTTCAACAAATAGCAACAATACCGGTCTAACACTTCACATGCACTCATGGCCACCTAAGACACACCAACAGTAACTCACGGGCTCAACAACCCCACGGTCACTCATGGCCTCCCAAGACACACCAATAGTAACTCACGGGCTCAACAACCCCACGGGCACTCACGGCCTCCCAAGACACACCAACAGTAACTCACGGGCTCAACAACCCCACGGGCACTCATGGCCACCCAAGACACACCGAAAATAACTCACGGGCTCAACAACCCCACGGGCACTCATGGCCACCCAAGACACCAATAGTAAAACACGGGCTCTCATGGCCACCCAAGACACAACAGTAAAGTACGGGCTCTCATGGCCACCCAAGACACAAACAGTAAAGTACGGGCTCTCATGGCCACCCAAGACACAACAGTAAAGTACGGGCTCTCATGGCCACCCAAGACACAACTACACAATCAACCTCCGGGCATAAGCAATGGCTCCAGCAGTTCTAATATCAACAGGCTCACAATCAACCTCCGGGCTTTACCAAATGCCTCCAGTAATTCTAATATCGAAAGTTCACTGCTCCTACGACACTAGTAAGTGTCACATGCATTTATATTGTTCGATACGTTCCCGTATCATACGACACCACCCGGTGTCGCCTGCCTTTCTAATATTCGATATACCTACTTAACCCACGACACCCAGGTGTCACATGCATTTCTACTGTTAACTTTCCCTAGTCAGGGCCGAGATCCGGCTACTTTTCCCTACCTCGTGAAGCGTGTCAAACCCGATGCTTGCTCTCCGGAAATGCTCCAAATTTCCCGCTTAGCCTCCTCTTTCCACGGTAGGCGACACGGTCTACAATTATTACAATTAACACACTTTTTAAGTAAGAATGCGAAACCCGAATTTAAAGAATTAAACTCCCAAACTCAACCCCAACAATGTCGATCGCTCCCAAACTTCCCAATTACTCGACATTGTCGATAATGGGCTCGGAAAAGCCCGATACGCCCGACATGGCGAATCTGCCCGGGTTTTGAAAACGCCCTTCCGGGGCTCCGAAAATTCCCGTTTTCGTTTCTACGGTCTTAGAATAATTCAAGGGTTCCTATGCACTCGACGGAATCCAATTCTGACTTCCGAGTAATTTAATTAGCGTCTCAAGTTTCTAAACCCGTCAATTACAACTTTTACAATTTAATTCCAAATTTCGATCCGGGTGTAGATTAATGACTCGGAGAACTTCCTAAACAACCCGAACACGAAAATCCGATTACCCGAGCATGTGGACCCCACACAGCCATAACGAAAAAATGTTCCTTTTCGCCCCAAAACGTTCCTAACGAACCCCAATCCTTAAGCCAACCTTAATCAACCCATTTAAACTCAAACCCTGAAATTCAAACATACCAAAACGAAAATCAATTAGGTTCTCATCGTAGGGAATGATGACGGGAGCTCGATTCTTCAACCGTTGAGACGATCCGCCGGTTGGATTGTCGGGAAATCACCAAAACGTCACACTTTCTCTTCTCTTTTTCCCTTTTCTCCTTCTCCTTCTTCTCTCTACTTTCTCTCTCCAATTCTTCTCTTTTTTTTTGAGAATGTCCGAGACATACTCTTACTTTCCCTTTTATTTTGCTTTAAAAACACCAGCCTTTTAAATTACAAAACTAATACTCCAAGTCTCATCTTTGTTTTGTTCAAGAAACCTAACACCACCACATAATTGACATGTGGCAAGTGGGTCCCACACCTTTTGGAAAATATCTACTAGATATTCCAATCAGATTCGCGAAATTCGGCCGTCTCGGGCCCCGAACGGGCACTTTTTCCAAGAAATTACGAAACTTCACGGGCTACAAGGAAACGACTCAACTAAGACCGCTGCGACGACGGCTAAGCTTTTTGGATCCAAACGGACCTCAAATGGACCAAAACGTCGTTCGGTTGACTTTTCCAGCGAAAAGTCAACATTTCCCAAAATGGTTAGAAAGTTGCCCTGAGTCCCCCGGAACTCGCTTTGGTCGATATCGGGGTCAACTTAAGTCCGGTATGACCCTCGGGGTCAAATTTAGGTTCATTTAGTTGTCTGTCTAAATTTTTTAAATTTTCCCGTTTTTCGCCGATTTGACTAGGGTTGACCGGGAGTGGTTCTTACAATATTAATTATAAATTATTTTTTTAAAATTAATGATATTATTATAAATTAATTAAAGTATTTATAAATATATAAAAACTGATATAATAGAATAGATAAGAAATATACAACAATATTAAAAAAAGGAAAAAGGAATTAATTATAAAAGTAAGGGTATTTTAGAAATTTTGGAAAAAAGAACAGTGAACTGATGGAAAAAGTGGACGGAGGGGGTAACGTCGTTACTAAACGTTAGTTCGGGGTAGGTGATTGTTACGAATGAACATTGGGGTAGTAAACTGTTACACGCGTATAGTTTGGGGTATGTGGATGTAATTTACCCTATGGAATTAAAAAGGTCATAATGCCGTACAAAAGTGGAAAGCAATTAACATGATGAGATATAGTTTCAGTGACGATCGAAACATCGATCCTATATCTAAGTACCCGGTTTGATCCAGGAGGTGCTAGGGGGGTGGTTCCCTATTCCAAGTGTGCTAGCTCTATGGCTCCATGGATATTTTTCCGTCTCGACTTGACCGATATTGTCTTGTCGTAGCATTCGATCAAAGAGTATGCTAAGGAAAGGAGGAGGTTGAGAATCAGAAGATATCGGATTCATAGGGGCCGGGGTGTGGCTCCTCGTAGACACCCCGAGATGCCCTGGGTAGCTCATGGCGACCCGTAAGGCTGGTCATCGTGCCTCGCTACTACCCCATCGGGGCCAATTTTCTCAGCAATGCTCATGGACCGCATGATGTCTTGGTTGGGAGTATCAGAACCTTCCGTTTTCGGGGAGGAAATACAGTAGTGAGGCTTCTCCAACCGTGTGGAAATGATGTTCATTAGAGACCTGTTGGAGGACAAAGTTATTCAACTTGAGTATTTCCCTATAGAGAGACAACTAGCGAACATTTTCACGAAGGATCTAGATGTCACTCGTTTTGAAAAAGGTAAGGTCCGTATTAAGACTTTTCTCCATTAACCAATGAGAAGGTCGAAATAATTAGGGAAGGTATGTGAAATGAACTTAATTATTACTTCAAATACCCTGATAGCTTGTGTGTATACATCTCTTGCGAAGCTAGGTACCTCCAACTATGCATCAAAGAGGCCTCAAATCTGCTTGCTAATTACTCAAGGGCACCAACAAAGAATAACCTATGACTATGTTGACTGCACTCTCTCCTCAACACTTCGTGTACATGTTCTGATCTATACACCAAGGAACAAAGGAGTGCTTGCTGATCTCCTTATCGCCATGTTTAGTGACTGTACATTTTCCTACTTACTTGCTTATTTAACCTTTGACAACTTGTTGTGGGAAACATAAGGAGAAAGTTACATGTCCAGATGTTACTGATATGTAACTATGGTTGTGCACATGCATAATGAACTGATACATCAAGTGGGTGAGCATGCGAAAGAAAGTTGTCATCTCTCCAGCCCTGAAATGAAGGTTATATGGTGCTATTTGGTGCTTGCCTAAAAAATAGCCAAAGGGGGAGATTGTTGTTACATCTGTTTTGGCTACATTTAAGTCAAGCAAGATGTCAACTAGGATGTCAGTGGACATCATCTATGTCCAACTGATGCGAAGCTAAGCGTAGATGTCAACACAAAATGCCATTAACATGAAAGTGTATGACAACATACGCGTGTGGAATTTATAGAGTATATCCAGAACGCGTCTATCTTTATCCGGTGCTGAACATCTATTTCCTTTACTTGTAGATACTCCTTATTAAATTTCTACTTGTATTAGGAAATGCGATCGTATTCTTTCTAAAATTAGGAAATATGTACAAAGATTCTTATGGATAGATTTTGGGAAGTTCTACTGAACAAGGAAACAAGAGATTCAACGTAATCGTGACTTTAGAGTCATATAACCCTAGGAGGCGCACGTTCAGAGGGAAGGAAGAACTATATATATCCAGAAGATTTCAAAGCTAGGGTTGATCGCAACACAGATTATTTGTCGATCCTTTTGTCTAAGAATGATTTTTATTGTGCATTTTTCTTGCATCCATGAGTTCAGGGTTCTCGAGCGTGTAAGACTAGCGTGTTGAGAAACTGAATGAACTGAAGCAAAGTAAATGCTTGTGTGTTCATATCTTGTTTAATAGCGGAACATGCTATGGAGCTAAGTACTTGTAATTGATGATCACTATCTCTTATCAAGGAAGAAGAACAATCCAATACCGAGGTGCTTGAAAAGTGGAATCAAGCGAGGAGCTTGGATTCAGGGGGAGCCCTGTAATAGGTTTACCACTGTGTAATGATAACATAGGTTTGATCCGGACGATTTGAGAAACTTGTATGTTGTTTATTACATTATAATGAAAATAATTCCACTAGAAAAGTTCCCCCAGATGTAGGTATGTTGTACCGAACTAGATAACCAATCGTGTGTCTTCGTGTGATTGTTTGTTTATTGTTTTCCATATTTAGATACAAAAGTAAGATGTCAGTTCTTATGTCATAACATCCTGATTGACATCTCATCTAAAAGTTGCACATGGTCAGAATTTTACTAGTGTTTGGTATGTACATGAGCTCATAAGTTGATTTTGGTAGATGAGTATCTAGATTCGTTGACCAAATTGGCCCCGAACATAGTCGTGACGCAATTCATGCGATAGAACCGACTTGTCAATCGAAATTGTGATTGTTGGTTAATAGGCTCCTTAGAGTAGTCATTGTGTGTGGAGACTAAGGTGACATCATAGACCAAGATGCATGGCCGGAATACGTCATAGTCTTAGCCTGGGGACTGAATCTGGTTATCTCATGTCGGGGAGATAACTAATTTCCTTTACCACCGGGTAGGCAATTATTGAAGTTCTATAAATAAAATTGTTAACTTATGAAGAAAGTATTGAATTTAATTGGGTAATCCCACGATCATACCCCTTATCTAGGCATTGGAGTGCATTGCACCAGACTTTGGTCCTGCGTAGCCTTGCTTATGATCAGATACTCTACATCCATTTTCATGGTAATCTAAAGTAGAGTAGTGACCTTGAGTGCTGAGGTTTCCTTTATGGCCGGGGATGTGTTAGTTTACTAATGGTTGGTCTATACTAAGGTTAGGAATACCTTAGGTGGTTGGTACAGACTTCTCTTTAGATTTCCCGTACTAACTTGAGTCACTTTTCTAGACCATCATGAGAATTTGTAATCACATTATCAACACAAGCACAAGTTACTTTTATTTGTATGTTTGATTCACCTTATATGTATAACACTCTTGTTTGTCCTAGCGTTAAACTACATGCTTCTCCTCGGTAGTAACTCTTTTTCTCTTACCTTCCCATCGTAGTAGTTCTAGAAATAGTGGATGCTCCAACCTCTTTTCACTTACCGAGAAGCTTATGTGAGCGAAAAGTGTAAATAAAAGATAAATTAAGGTAGTGACAATTTTAGTTTAGAGTGTCTTTACAGTGGGATATCCACTGTTTCCTTGAGGGATCGACCGGTACTTGTACTGTCAAAACTATACTACTAGTTGAATTGTCGTTACTATGATGGAATATTGATTAAAGTAAAGTAAAAAAGTTACTCAATGAGGATACTTGTATGTCGGTGACAATTTCGGACCAACTAACCGACGATGGAGTATTCAAACTGAAAACTCTATTTCATTATACCTCGGGCGTGTATAACCTTAAGGGGTCGATCCAGTGTAGGTAAGGACTTTAATTGCTCTTGATCTCAAAGACCCCAGCAACCAATTTTGACAAGATGGCGTCTTAATTGAGATTTGACATCTAGTCATTTCTTTGTGACTCGTCATCTAATTATATTTAGTTGTTGAGAAGCACTCCGACAACGACATGCTTAACATCATTATTAGTAAAACATGATCATAAATTAATTAACATCATATTGTTCTTAGTATATTGTTAAGATTATGAATAATATTCCTTATAGTTCTAAAAGTTTTACTATCTAGTCACATGCTTGATAATCTTAGAAAAAGTTAATTATTTAAATAATTATTTTAACATACAATTATGATAAGAAAAGACTTATTAATAACAAATGATAAACTCAAGACATGCAAGATTAACCTAAGACATATAACTAACACTGAATCCGATGAGTTGTTGTTCAAATCGTTGTCATCTATGCCACCAAACAATTCCCTTGTAAGCACATCGTCTATATCTTGTAGAGAAGAAATGAAATAAAAGAGATTTAAAGGATGAATTTAAGTATCTATTAAAGGTTTGGAAGTCATGTGACAATAATATGAATAAACTTTAATTTGCTCATCCAAATTAACGAAAAATGATATTTTATGTAACTATTGAATAATTCGAAGTTAATTTATAACAACAAAGATCATAAACGTGTTCATACAGACTAAAAGTAAAAAAACATTTTGAGGCTGATCTTTCAGACCAGTGCTCGGGTATGATTCTTAGTGTTGGAAAAATATGGTACTTAGATCATTTCTCTGTGTTTCTCCCCTTCTTGGGATGGATTTTTTGAGGCTGAGCTTTCAGAATAGTGCTCGGATTTGTATCTGGTTATTTTCAAGGTTTTAGTTCTAGTTTGATCTTTTGAAAGGATCTAGTATGTTGGTTCAAGGTACCTATGGTTGGAGACGGATGTACAAAGGTCCTAAAGGGGGAACATGCCCCCACCCCTCAATTTTTTATGAAAAATTTGAATGGTGCTCCTCTAAAAAATTTGGATTCTTTTGATAGCTTAATATTTTTTAGTTTCCTATGACAACTTTTTTTGGGCACAAAAACGAGAAATTTTATTGATAGAAAGTGGAAAGCTCGTATAGGCCGTACATGTTTGTGAATAATTGAAAGAGGATGAGATACAACTATGGTGACGGTCGAGGCACTGATGCTCTAACTAATAACCCGGACAGATCCAAGGATAGTGTAAGGGGTCGGTCCCTATTCTAGTTGTGTTGAGTACGGATGATGCTTTGAGCTTCCCCTGTCTCGACTTGATCGATACTGGTATGTCGTACCAAGAGAACAAGGAGTACGTTAGGGAAAGGAAGAGGCTGGGAACCATATCATATGTAGCTCAGTGGGGCTGAGGTGTGACTCCCCAATAACACTCCGAGATGCCCTAGATGAATCATGATGACCCTACCGTCGAAGTGTCTGTAGATTCCATGGTATCTTGGGTGGGGGTCTCGGATCGATCCATCTCCGGGGGTGAGACATACCACCGAGGCTCCACCGGTCCCTATACTAAGGGGGAGGCTCCGTGGCCTTATGAGTGGAAGGGTACCAACGAGGTTCTTCTCGGCGTTCCATGTGTATCAGCTCCAAAGGCTTCTTAGTCCCTTGATCGCGTTGTCTCTCAGCTTCGGCATAGGGATTGGTCTTAAATCTCGTGCATTGGTAAGGACGGGTATCTAGTGTCATTCGAAGTCGCAACAACATCACCATCGTCCATGGCTCCCAAGTAGGATCGTGATCCTCCAAACCATTCGTAGTAGGCTAAAAAAAAGTGCGGTCACAATGGTTGATTCACCACAATTGGTAGGGATCATCCGAGGAAGACCGACGAACATGACCGACTCGTAGTCCGTGATCTAGCGTCCGATCTCTTGCTCCATTGCTACAGACAATGACTCGGTCTTGCCGAGATTGATTCATGTTCCCCAGAGGACGGTGGTACGGGATCATAAACACTAGGCGTGCCCTAATCGGTCCTCGATTTCCTCTATTCATATCAGCTGGGTCGGAGATCCACTAGGGGCCGAGCTCTTCCGCGGGGGCCGGCATAATTTTTCGGCGTAGTGGGTGGATTCGTAGTTTCGATTGGTCAGGATGGGTGGTTGGGTGTGTATACTCCATTTCGTGTGGCAGGAAGTGATGGTCATCGAAGAGGGCGTTGGATCCACGCATGAGATGATCCAGGATCTCTAGTGGGCTGATCGGGCCGTGGTTTGGCACCGAACCGGTAGGCGGGACGTTGGGACAGATGCCGGTGATCGAGGTGCTCTAACATCCATAAAGATGACTGGTCAGAGAGAAAAAACGACTCAAAAAATAGTCGATAGAGATCTAAGAAAATTTCTTAAATCTCTATTTATTTTATTTTATATTGTTTTATAATTTCTTTTATTTCTTATTTTAAATCTGTGTAATTTTATTATACTTTTTTATTATAATTCTTTATAAAAAATAATTTCCTTATAATAAGAAATATAAAAATTATAACCCAATTTTTTAAAAATAAATTATGTATATTTCTAAATATAACATAAATAATAGTGATGGTTTAAAACAATTCATTACCTTTTTAATTGTTTCTTCTTAAATTTTTATTTGTTTGCTTATAGGATTGTATTATATTTCTAATCATGGACCATCACAATATATTCTCATAAGCATATCACTGTTTACGTTCGTGGTGTTCGGACCCTCTTGGCTCGTGACTCATCTCAAGGCTGGCGTGGGACGCGTTTCTTCATCATTGGGTCGTAGATCGTTGTGGATCTGATCACTTTTGTGGTCCTCGGGTCCCGGTTGGTAAGGATTTCCTCACTGCTTGTGCTTATCTTGTTGCTTATGGAAACTCTAATCTTGCCTTAGTTTCAGACTCGTTTTGACCTCTTCTGTCTCCCCGACATTTTTTGGGGTGAAGGCTCATCGATCAGTTGGGTATTGGCCTCCGACGGGTTCTTCTAGGCTATTGAGCCTCTCTTGGAATTCGAAAGGTTTCAGTTTCTTTGGGTTTTGAGTTTTGGTGGTTTTGCCCATCGAATTTCCTCTACCGTTCTGCGGTGTTGTTGACCGTCGGCGTGTCGGTGCCATAGTTTGTGGCTCGATGAGGTAGATTGTTTTCCTCAAGTTAGGGTGAGTTAGGGGGTGTTTGGAGTGGTGGTTGGCTATTTTTTTTGTGCTTTATGGTTGAAAATTAAGGGTTTAGACCTTTTTGATTTGTGTGCTTCATGGTAGAAAAATCAGGGTTCTAGACCTTTATTTACTGCTTTGTTGTTTTGCGCTTAATGGTTGTAAAATATGGCATTAAGACATTGGTCGAGGTTCCTTTTATAAGGATGCTCTTTCTTTGTATTCATATGATCCGTTTAGGATCTCTTCAGTAGTTTGAGGCTGAGACATGTATAGTCCTCTGGTCTATTTGTTTTGACCGAAAATAATTATGTCTTCAGATTTATCATCTTTATCCTTTTTATCATCTGAAAAAGATCTCGCTATTTATAAATTTCTTTGCTGATAAATAAAAACTTGTAACATATATATGAACTTATAAACATGAACTGCATGTGGCATACTCTTATATGTTGTTTTTAATTATCGGCAAAGCATATTTAAATAGAAACCCTTTGAGGGAAAGGAGGAGTAAAATGACCTAACTACAAGCCACCCAAAAAAGAACCAACAAAAAAGGAATGAACACTTCTCAGTCTCAACCGAAATCAAAGATCCCACACGGATGAAACTAAACAACCGATCCTATACGGATACAACCAGAATAACAACCGATCCTACACAGATCAAACCAAAAAAACAACCGACCCTACACGGATCAAACCAATACAAGAACTGATCCTACACGGATCAAACCAATACAACAACATAACCTACATCCCACCTTAACAAACAGAGAACAACCAGAAAGCAGAAAAAAGAAAACCACCGAGCTTGAAAAAGTAGGTCTAGGCACCCAGATATCACCACCATGAAGCACATGAAAAAACAAACGAAGAATCATCCTGAATAACCGAGATTTGGCCACCATGAAGAGCAGAGAGAGAAAATGCGCATGCACACAAGAAACACTACTGACCTAATCAAAGTTGAACCAAACTCCCTGAATAATTAATAAAATTCAATCCTAAAGATGAGAGTACTAAAAACCCTGGTGGCCAGGACCACGATCGGCAGATACATAATCAATGATAAATTATCGAGACACACCAATCTCAACAGTTAAAACAAAAGGCTGCAAAGCATGGAAGTACCTTAGACACTCACCGACGACCAACACAAACACCTATAACCGGCGAGCTCAAACACCAAACAACTGGTCGAGAAGAAGCGAAACCAATCGAATCAATTGAAAGGAGAGGGTGGGAGAGGAATTACCAAATAGAGATCAGAAGACAGCGAACCATACCACAATGTCCTAGAAGTCCCCGGGAGGCTGAAGCACCATAAGCAGCTAGAGTAGCTCAACAACGATCCACACCCGATAGGATGTAGAAGCGCGTCCCACAACCTGAGATGGATCTCGACACCTCCAATGACCCAAGATAAGATCCTCCGTCGAAACCGCTCTGTCAAAACCGCAAGAGACAGAGCATACGATGAAACCCGTACTCAGCCCTCAATACCTTTTTTTATCAGAGAGAAAGGAATGCATTAAAAAAGGTAAGTGCGGGTTCTAGGATAGAAACCACACACCAAAAACAAGGTCCAACAACACCGGTCAAACAGGCAAAAGAAACAACGAAACAATAGAAAACAACTACCCCAGTCCACCACAACAACCACAAACCCACCAGACTAGCGAACAATGCCTCAAGAGACCGCTCGGGTAACCTTGATCGGACTAGTGAACAGTACCATAGGAGACCGCACGGGTGGATCCTCTGGCCTCAATAAGGCTAAGTGATCCGTGCTCCTCCACCCGAAAACGGGCAGACCGGCCCCAAAAGCGACCCCGAAACAAGTACTCACCGGACCACACCAAGGTAAACCAACCCCAAGACGACTCCTGAACAAGCACTCACCAGACCTGGCAAGTGAAACCGCCGAAGGGGACCCGGGGAAAAAGTGATGAACTCCTCAAACATGACACCCAACCTCAGAAGCTCCTAAGCGCTCCTAGTCAGCGCAACAGCTGGAGACTCGACCCACTC
Source organism: Erodium maritimum (assembly GCA_963921825.1). NCBI lineage: Eukaryota > Viridiplantae > Streptophyta > Magnoliopsida > Geraniales > Geraniaceae > Erodium > Erodium maritimum. The sequence goes on along the minus strand of OY997595.1, from coordinate 44,774,824 downwards.
GAGGAAGGTAAACTAACGACCAGCCGCTCTCATGCTGGAGAAAGACCCCTGCTGGACTCTAGCTAAAAGAATGCTTGGTTCAATAGCAGCGGACCCTGAAAAGACACGGCGATTGCGCTCTAGCCAAATATGCCAAAGACACAACATCCCTCAATACCTAATTCCGGTCAACACCAAAAAGAGCCCTAAAAAGGGGAAGGGCCGGTATTTCTATCGAGTACGAGCTCAGAACTCCAAACCGGTACCAACAAGTCAACATTTCTGAGAAACCGAAGTTGGAATACGAGCTGAGCATTCCAAAACCATGACCGATAACCCCTCGCTTACCGACAGCGAGGACCCGAAGGGCAATGCCTATAATGATACCGATCACGATCCAATCCGGACCCAAACAGATGATACACCAAAGCCAGGAAGTAGAGAAACAATCAACTCCGACGAAACCCCCCCCCCCCCCAAACACCACACGAAACGAAGTCGGAGAAATCCTTTATCCAGCTAGCCAGGCAGTTAAGACGACAAGAGAAAGCTCTCCACCACACGTCGCCTAGACGAAGAAGCTCCGGATCAACCAGAGACTGGTCTGATCCGAGACCCCCACGGTGGTAACGAGATCCAGCGAGCAGGAGCTCCTGCGAGGGGAAGGTCAGAGCAGGAGCTCCACACACGCCTGTTGAACCTTCCTAGTGACAAAACAAAACCCCCCATGCAGTTGACGACCTCTAGCGTGCCGAAGCTCTGGCGAGGACGAGCCGAGCTCCACACGACGCGCACTCCGGCGAGCTCCATCCCAGCCTCCAACCCCTGAATGAAGCACTCAAGGACGAAGGAGACTCCCCCAAAACCAGTTCTGATGGAGAACAGCTCTGGCCGGGGAGAACCAGAGCAGTAGGCCGCCGAGAACTTTGGTCTGAACTCCGGCAACGCGAAGTTATCCGAGCTTTAGCCATCCAACCACGAGCTAAAACGGAACCACGGGCTTCGAATCGAACTTCGGAGAAGATCGACGAGCTCCAGCAAGGAAGGAGAGGAAAGGGCACAAGAGAGATGATGGGAAGATGGGGGAGGGAGAGGGGTCACCACTGGCGACATCCACGACCAGAAGCCACGACACCGCCGGTAGGGAAAGATGAAACCAAGAGTAAGCGGCTAGATTTAGAAGCGAGGACGAGAGAGCTTTCTTACTTAGTATATTTGTTATATCAACTTACTTGCACTCCCTTTTTACTTCTGAACATTTATAAATTTATATTCATTGATAAACAAAATGTAAAAATCTTCTTAGTTAGATAACCAAGAAGATTATTTGAAATTGTAATCTCTAATAATGTAGTCAATTTGTGTAATTTCACATGTCAATTATGTACATCAATCCAATATTTATTAGAAAAAGACAACTTTGACTCAAAAAAAAGAAAAAGACAACAATAAAATAAAAAAACCAGACTTGGCACTTGGCACCAACCATTAATTAGAGAACAAGTTAAATATCGGTTCTCTTGTAGTGGCGACTTGAGAAAACAACCTTTATTAGTTAGCAAGATCACTAATAGTCTTTAATAAAGGAATTAATAATTCTCACTTTAACATAAAAACCACAATTCTCTCTCAAATTGCTACAGTAACTTAGAACTCACATCAGTTCCTTCTTCTCAACTGTTTTTCATCTTCCACTCCATTACCTTCATCCTTCCCTACCCCTTCTCCTTTCTCTTCTGGAGGCGCGGTGTAGTGTCCATGATGGCCGCCATTCTGACGGCCATCGGACCACCGTTTCCCTCGCTCCTTGCCCATTCTGTTTTTTTCCTTTGGTCTGAATCCAGCATGCTCTTCTAAGCTTCCCTTTAATATCGGAGCTTTGGCAATCCTCTGGTGTACTGCTCTCCACACTACTGAGGGTTCCATCTTCTTCGTCATTTACATGGATATCCTAGCACATCCTCGGTCAAAAAAAGGGCCCCAAAGGCCAGGAAGGAAGCACAGAGCAGAGTCTTCTTCTTCTTCGGATCGAACGCAACAATATTCCCCGGGAGGACGCACTAAACTCATAGATGGACAAAAGATGTTCTATAACAAACATTTTCAACCAGTCAACTCGGACACATATGCCACACCTTCCTTCAAAGATCACATCTTGGTCCATCACACTTTGGGGACTTCTCGCAACATTCAGCAACCCAGCAACTCCTCATCCTTGAGTTTCCCGCCATCAGGGTTTGAAAAGAAGCAATTTCAGCCCAAACCATTGCCAAATTTGTTGGGGAGGCCGGCTCAGAAATATTTCACTGCCTATGTTCTAAATATTCCCAAGCTTGGGAATCCCTCTTGGCTAGAGGAGGTGTTTGGAGAAGCTCCTGGGTTTTGCAGATCCCTTATTGCCTCTAGGCTCAACAGAAGAGGCTTGCGTTATGGTTTTGTGTATTTCAACTCTGAAGAAGCGCTTCGAAATGCAATTCTCACTTTTAGTGGAGGCTTCTTCTGGAATCACAAAATCTTTGTCACAAGAGCAAAAGTTAGAAACTACTCCTATGGAGGAAGCCATTCATTTTAGAACTCAAACAACTCCTTATCATATGATGACTTCCTTCATCATGGTTCAATTGACTCCGACCATCATTCAACTCTACTCAGATCACATCTTGCTATATCTCATCTCAACTTGCAGGTTGATACAATACAAAGAGAGATAGCCTCTCAAGGAGTATCTGAAATCCAACTAAAGAGTCTTGGTAGTAAAGTTATTCTAGTTCATTGTCCAGATGAGAATTTTGAGAAGGAACTAATGAAAGATGGAGGGACTTGGCTGCATGATTGGCTCACTTTCATCCCTTGGAAAGCCTCTACTTGCTTACTTGGTGGTGCCTTCACCTGGGTAATTATTCAAGGAGTCCCCTTTCATGGTTGGACAGAGGAAACCTTTCAAGCAGCAGTCATTGACTTTGGCAACTTAATATTTACACATCCAAGCACCTCTTCTGGCTCCTCATTTGATAATGCTTATGTGCTAATCCAATCCAAGAAACTCAAGTCCTTTTCTGAAGAAGTACAGATCACTCTGGGCAGGAGGAAATTCTTAGTGCTGGTCTCTTCTATCTTAAGTAATTCAGTTCCCCCAATTCAACCCCCAACTTCCTATGATTCCTCCTCATGCTATTCAAGTAGTTCCAGTGATCAAGCCTCAGATCATGTCTCCTCTGAAGCTAATGAAGCCCTTAGATCAGTCTCTAGATTGATGGAGCCCATTACCGAATCTCTTGTTGAATTGAATGCAACTACCTCTCAGCATTTACTCCAGGAGAATGTTATTCTGATTCCTTCTCAGCATTTATTGCCCTTGGAATCGTCTGGGGCTCATTTGTTGGCAACTCAAATTGTTTTGGATACTGAGGAAACAAAAGCCCCTGAGGATCCCTTGATGGTTAATGAGGTTATGGAAATTATAGAGGAAATTGAATCCACTCAATTCAGTCCAAAGTCAAATACTCTGGTAGCAGATGATGGTTTAAACTCATTGCCTAGCCCTCTGATTACTACAGTAGCAATTTCCTTGGCTAATGGTGATGTTATATGCCAGCCCAACCATCTGTCCCTTGTTAATAATCCTTTACCCTTGGAAGCTGGTTGTGGAGGCCTAAAACCTAATCTTCTAACTGAGAAGCAAAAGCTTTCAGTTCAGCCTCAACTTGTTACAGCTGGAATTGTCCTACAAAGCTCCTTCCATGAGCCTCACTTAATGCTGGGGCCTTCTCAAGAGAAATTAGCCTTGAGGACTGATATTTCCATCCAAAAGGAGGATATTGTCACTTCTCCTTCCCCTTCTTTGGGTCCACTAGATTTGGAAAATATTTTGAGTGGCCATGCTCTTCAAATCTCAGTTCTTTCAACTCCAACATCCCCTGCACCTACTGACTCTTTAGAGAATAATCAAGTGGCTGAGGTGGCAGACCTTATGGGTTTAAGTGCCCCAAAAAATCATATTCTCCCTCCAAAATTCAAGAAGAAGAAGAACAAAGAAGATGCACTTCTTCCCTCTCATACTTACATTACAAGGTCCAAGTGTAAGGACCCAGGCTCCCTTGTCATTCAGAAAAGAAACAAAGCTGATTATTTGTCATTGGGCAATCACTCAGAAGCAAAAAAAGCTTGGGAATTTAGGAAGAAAATAGGAATAAAAGCTCAAGTGTCTGAGGAAGCTATTCTTAACCATCTACAAGATATTGAAGACCAAATTCATCCTACTGAGGATTTGCAAGGGGTCTCTGAGGAGGGTTTTGTTGATCTTAACCAAGACCAGGACATTGATCAGCTGAGGCCTGCTATATCTAAGATAAATGAAGATCTTGTGAGGAGTGATCCCTCCTCTCCTGTTCCTTCCATTTAATGAAACTGCTCACATGGAATGTGAGGGGGATCTCCTCAAACCAAAAGAGGAGATGTTGCAGCAATCTAATTCATAAGATGGGGCCTTCTTTCATTTTGATCCAAGAAACCAAGTTGGATCCCTTTCCTTCAAATTTTTTGAGATTATGTGGCTTAAATCTGGGTTGGGAGCATATTTTCATCACAGCTAATGGAAATTCAGGAGGCTTGTTAACTATATGGAATTCAAAGGAGTTTCTCTTTTCAGACTCTATTCCATTGGATGGTGCCTTGATCTGGCTTGGAAAAATCACATCCTTAAATTGTCAATGTTGTATAGTCAATATCTATGCCTCAAACTCTTACATTAGGAGGATGATTCTTTGGGAAGAATTATCAAACCATCTTCATTCTCTGGAAGCTGATCATCTTTTTATACTAGCTGGAGATCTCAACACTGTTCTATCAATAGAGGAGAGAAGCTCCCAAAGAAGTTTGGACTCAGATCACAGTCAGCTTCAGAATCTTATATCCTCCTTCTCTTTAACTGATCTGCCCTTGCAAGGTGGCAAGTACACCTGGCTTGGTCCTGGTTCCACTGCCTCTAGGCTTGATAGATTTTTGATTAGTGCTGATCTCTTATTGTTGCTCAAGGATCCAACTCAGTCTTGTCTTCCTAGGTCAATTTCTGATCATAAGCCAATTTTTCTCATTGAAAATACTTTGAACTGGGGCCCCAAACCCTTCAAGTTTTTGAATATATGGCTTGATGATGCTAGATTCTTACCAGCAGTACAAGCCTTCTGGAATTCTTATAAAGTGGCAGGTCAACCTCAGTTTATCCTCTGGAAAAAACTCACATTGCTAAGAGCTGATCTCAAAAAATGGAATTCCTAAGTTTTTGGATTTCTAGGTACTCAAATCAAGGTGCTAGTACAAAAAATTGAGCAATTGGATGCCAAGGTTGAAACCAGTACTTTATCCCCTGAGGATTGCTCTGAAAGAGGAGCTTGTTCAGCCTATTTAATTCAAAAGTATAAGTTGTTGTCTAAATTATGGAGCTTAAAGGCTAGAAAGAGATGGTTTGATGAAGGGGATAACTGCTCTAAGTACTTTCACAGGCTTGCAAACTTCAATGGCTTGAGAGCCAAGTTAACTACCATCTACTATAATGATTCCATACTCCTTGATCCCTCTGAAATTAAATCAGCTGCTGTAGCCCATTTTGCCTCAAGATTTACTGAATCTTGCCCTGAAGAAACCTCTCTCACAGACCTCCCCTTCTCATCCTTAACCTCAGAACAAGCTCAATGGTTGGAGAGGCCCTTTCTAGAGGATGAAATTCTACAAGCTTTGATGGCCTGCAATGGGGATAAAGCCCCTGGTCCTGATGGCTTCAGTCTAAAATTCTTCCAATGTTGTTGGCCTGTTATTAAGGAAGATCTAATCTATTTCCTACAAGCTTTTCATTCAACTGGTGCTCTAGGAAAAGGATTGAACTCCTCATTCATAACTTTGATTCCCAAAATCTCCTCCCCCCTTACATTTGATGATTTTAGGCCAATAAGTCTTATGGGGGGCCCCTACAAAATTCTATCCAAACTATTATCTCTCAGATTGAGGAAGGTGATTTCCTTTCTTGTAGGGGATGAGCAATCAGCCTTCATACAAGGAAGACAGATTGCTGATGGAATACTCATAGCCTCAGAAGTTCTGCAATACTTAAAAAAATCAAAAACAAAAGCTTTCCTATTTAAAGCTGATCTAGAGAAGGCTTTTGACAAAGTTAGCTGGCATTTTGTGTTGAGCTTATTAACCAAAATGGGGTTTGGTCACAAATGGAAAGGGTGGATGATCTCTTGCCTGAAAGCTCATATATCAATCCTGGTTAATGGATCCCCTTCTCCTGACTTCCCTATTAGCAGAGGATTAAGGCAAGGATGCTCCCTCTATCCGTTCCTCTTTGTCCTAGTTGCTGAAGGTCTTAACCAGATATTAAAAGCCTCTTTGCATTCAAACCTCTTGGAAGGCATCCAAATTAGTGCAGCTGGACCAATTATATCCCATCTTCAATTTGCTGATGATTCAATATTCTTCATCAAGGCCAAGGAAGAGAGTGCCTCTAATCTCAAGTATGCCCTTCATATGTTCCTCCTCTCATCTGGTCTATCTGTCAACTATACAAAGTCTATGGTCATCCCTTTTAATTTATCAAAGGAGGAAACTCATTCCCTCACAGACACTTTGAGTAGCCCATTAGGCTTCATGCCTTTTACTTATTTGGGATTTCCACTGGGAGCAAATATGAGACATATCAAGTCTTGGGAGTCCATTATCCAGAAATACAAAGCCTCCTTGGGTCTATGGCAAGCTAAATCCCTCTCATTGGGAGGGAGAATAACATTGATCACATCCTCTCTTGGCTCACTTCTTCTATACTTTTTCTCAATGGTTAAGGCTCCAAAAGGAGTTATCAATTCCCTTGTCAAGTGGCAGAAGAGGTTTCTTTGGCATGCTAAGCCCTCCTCTAGAACATTCAGTAAACTCAGTTGGAACAAGGTGTGTAGACCTAAAGATGAGGGTGGTTTGGGGATAAAAAGCTTGGCTGTAATGAATGTGGCTTTACTCTCAAAATGGTGGTGGAGATTTGCTTTGGAAGGTCCTTCTCTTTGGAAACTTGTTATCTGTGGAAAAAATGGTTGGCTCCCAAATGACTGGGATCTCTCCAAATATACTGAAGTTGGCTCTGGCAGTTTTATTCAACAACTACTCAAATTAAAGGAGGACCCCAGATTCAGTGATCTATTTGGCTTCAAGGGCCTCTCTTGGAAACTAGGAAATGGCATTAGAATCTTCTTCTGGGATGACATTTGGTGGGGACATGCTCCCTTTAAAACCCTATACCCAAGACTTTACAACCTCTCTCAAGCCAAAACCATTTCAGTCTCTGAAGCTTGGACTGGTTCCACTTGGGATGTCCAATTTAGAAGGTCTCCTAGAGGAAGGGCAGAACATGATTGGATGTCATTCCAATTCATACTGAATACCATTCAGATACTTCCTCATGATGATACCCTGATATGGTCTTCTGATCAACATGGTTTTTCTGTGAAGAAGATATATACTTTACTTGACCATCACAGTACTAATGCAAGCAGCTTCAATTGGTCAAAACACCTATGGATCCCTGATATCCCTCCCAAAATCACTGCCTTCTCTTGGTTGGCCTGCCATAATGCCCTACCAAGTAAGTGCTTCCTGGATAATAGAGGTCTGCACCTTTCTCTTGAAGAAATCATTTGTCAGCATTGTCATTGGGATTATGAAGACACCCCACATATCCTTCTGCATTGTATCAAATCTTGGAATGTTTGGACTCTGATCTTCCATTGGTGGGGAGTGGTTACTGTCATCCCTGGTTCTATCAAAGATTTATTCTCCTCTTGGCCATATCTTATAACAAAAAGGAAAGGTTCTTGGGGGAAAATTGTCCAATTATGTTGTTGGCAGATTTGGTTAGCTAGAAACAATCTGGTTTTTAATGGCCTTGAGTTAACTGCACCTCAGATTTTTGATATCATCCTTAATCAATCTTATACTTGGGCCTGGACAACTTTCCATAAATCTGGCAAGTCATTTTCCTTTATTGAATGGAAATTGTCTCCATGGATTTGCTGATCAACTCTCCTTTGTACTGGGGCTTGGGATTGGGAAGGGTTTGGGCTGAGTTTGGGATGAGTTGTGAGTTTGGTAAGGTGCCTTGCATCCTTGTGCATTACTTTTTCTCCCCTCCCTCCTGCTTCTGTGTGTGGGTACTCCTAGGCTTTTTCTCTTCTTTGTGAATGTGGGTAGTCTCCATCTTAGGTTTGAGTGTTTTCTTTCTGTTCTCTTCTTTTTCCCCTTGCAGGTTCTCTTGAAGGCTCTTCTCTGCTTATCCTCTGCAGACCCTTTAGCATCACTCCTTGCCTAGTTACTTTAAATTCAAGTTCTTCTCTGGCCTGCTACTTCTTAAACTCTGTAACCTGTTGTCTTTGATGTGATCTGCTGTATGTCCTTGGCTCCTGGCTCATGACTGCATTTTAAAGTTTTGTCTGGTCTCTAATCTTTGCTGGTTTCATCCTTTACCTTTGCTACAACTTTGCTGCTCAAAATTATGCTGCATAATTGCTGCATATCCTTTGGATGCTTCCTACTGCTACATCCGAGCTTCTTTTGAGCAACAAAGCATTCTTCAGTTGCTGGTTTCAGTTCCTTCAGGATCCCACGACCTTGCTTGGGTTGCAAGCTACTTCGAATTTTGAATCTCTTGCTTGACTTGCAAGGCTCTTGTAGTTGTTCTTTTTTAGTTGTTTTTTTGTTGAGTTGTGTTTTTGTTAGTAGTTGATTTCTCTTAAAGATGACATATGATCATCTTGGAGTTTCCCCCTTTTTTGTGGTCTACTTGGCCTTGTAGCTCTCTTTTACCTCAAAAGAGGCTCTTTAAATGAAAATTTTGCCTATTCAAAAAAAAAAATAGTCTTTAATAAAGTGAAAATGTCATCTTCCTAATTTGATGGTAGAAACAACTAATTATATCTTGTCCATATAGCACATGAAAAACCCACGTGTACAGCAATGTTGTGGTGGCAAGTGAAACAATTTGGAGAAAGTTTCAGTTATCCTGAAAAAGAAAGTTGGTACTTACTGGAATCCAATCCATTTGCGCACTTTTGTTGAGGAAGAGGTGGGGTTTGCATATCATATATGGAAGGTTGGTCGATCAAATTTAACTTAACCTTGCTGATAAAAGAGTTGATTAAATATACAATAGCAACTATTTTTGACCCATGAAACCTTTTACATAAGAGTATAGTCATCAAAATTGTCAAAATGGATACAATTAACGCCACTCAATCATTTATGAAACTGTAGTGCTGTGAAAAAGTCAATATTAAAATGTGTGACTGTTTTAACAAATTTTTAACCCTTGTAGGTTGGATTGACAAAAAAAAAGAGTTTAAACATTATATGTGACTGTTGAATTCTAAAACCATAATATTCAAGAATTCCAAACAGATTAGAATAAAAACAAAATAATGTCAATCTAAGGGATGGTGAGGTTAAATGTATAAACAAAGCATTAGTTAGCTAGGTTATTGTTACTTTTAATAATTTGTCGATGAAAAAAAGACAAATTTCTTTATGATCTTTGGTGGCTAGGGTACTCAAGGCGAGGTATTATCAGAGGGGAGATTTCCTACCGGCACCTGTAGGTTGAAACCCGAGCTTCACACAATCGAGCATCCATGCGACTCATCACTTATGATCTCAGGCCTCTGACATGCTATTGGCTCATGCCTGGACACCCCAATCATTCACCACTCGTGGCTGATGGGGAAAATCCCACACATTCGATCTAATTCCCAGGTCTTGCTGAACTCCCAGGTCGATGGGTTGAAGATTCTTGGGACCCGTCAGTGGGATATGGCTCTCATCCGTCGGTTGTTCCCTCTAGCAGACCAATATAATATCCTGACCATACCCCTCTCGGCCACCCGTACAGAGGATGAGTGGTACTGAGAAAGGGATCTGAAAGGCGTTTACACTACTCGGGATGGTTATAGGTTACTGAGTACCAACAGAGCCCAAAGAGGGACACCACCCCAACTTCCCCTATGGCCAGGCATATGATACCTACCTGTCCAACATCACCTTCAAATCTTCTTATGAAGAGCACTTTATGGCTCGCTTTAGGTGGCTGATAACCTACGATGACGGTATGTTCCAGTCTCACCCAGTTATCCCATTTGTGATCACCATCCTAAATTAGTAGGTTACCTCCTTATGCACTATCAGTTTGCCAAGTGTTGTTGGCCGCTTTTCAACCCTTTTCATGATATCCCATCTTGTCATCCTTCCCCGAAGGGTGAATGTTACTCACAGTTGGGGCGATACTAGAATTTCAAGCTCAGATTCTATGTTGGATGTAGGAAATATGGAAAGCAAAGAATGTGAGAGTATGGAATCATGTCACCCCCTTAGTCATAGAGGCCAAGTCAACAATTTTTGCTCATATTGTAGCTTAGGAGACGACATTGTCTACTATTAGGGATGCTTATCGGTCAGCGAAAATGGCCTCCTCGGGGAAGTTTACCATGCCTATGCCAGGTTGGATGGCAATTAACGTCGATGGGGAGATATTTTTGGACATTGGGCAGTCGGGTGGGGGCTTTGTTGCACGTTCTGATACAAGTATGGTGTTGGCTACGGGTAACGAGTCTGTCCCGTCCCTTTGGGACGCTTCTATGATTGAAGCTTATGTAATAGCCATGTCTCTAGAATGTGCCAAGTACCACGACTGGTCTAGAGTCGTCGTATGCTCTGATGTGCAGGTGGTCGTTCACATAATAAACTCACAAGCGCTGTTCTCTCCCCTGATGATATAGGAACGTGGTGGTAGGATGAGAGAGAACCTTGTTGATAGGTTATATAGGATAGTAGTGATGGTAGGATGGAGAATCTTAGTTGGTCGTACAACACTATCTAAGGAACCAATGGATGAAGATGAAATCGATGATGGCGATGCTTCAACTGGTCGTACAACACTCTTTGAAGGATCGAAGTAACTAGGAAGATAGATGATGGAATGAATGACGCCACACAGATGATGGAAGAATCTGTGATAAATCAGAACAATCAAGCTTCAAGAATTCACACACAAGAAAGTATTGTTTATGGTTCTTCCTATAAGAAAATTCTGATTTTATTTCATAAAAACTTGATTCATACATACTGAGAATGGACTTTATAAATAGTCCAACAGCTTGTGATCTTCTAGGGTCAAAAATTTAATACAAGAGACTCTAATTAATAACTAAATGACTCGTGATAAACCTAAGGTTGGAATTTCTGCAAAACACCAAAAATAGACAATTAATAATCCAAATTCAAATACATACCTTGGCTATTCATCTTCTTTGAATTAAGTGACTGGTTTGTCTTTGAAAATGATGAACAAGGTGGTGTCTTTAACTCCTTGAAGGACAGTTAGAAACAGATTTGAATGAGCCTTCAATTCTTCGTGAACATACCATAGCTTTGCCTTGGTGATCACGTCTTCTTGAAGTTCCTCATGCTCTATGAGTGTAATTAAGCTCTCCACGTGTTTGTTGAATTATTCTCGTAAGGCTTTAGTTCCAGACCTTGTTCTTGGTGTTTGTCTCATAATAGGAATGGTGTTGTTGATAGCTTCTTCTTCTGATCCGGATAGCTTAGTCTCGATGTCCTCATCATCAGGGGTTATAACGAAGGTTATTCGGTGCTACTTTCTCAAATCGAGAACTCTAACCTTGTGTTCGTAAAAAGGTCAGCGAACAAAACCTCGGCTTGCTAGAAAGGGTCGCTCATCTCCTTTCCTAATGTGACCGGGTCAGTCGCTACCAGATACACTCAAATGTATTCTCTCTAATGATATTCAATAAATAAAAATCTCTTTCGTTAAAAAAAGAGGTTAAATATAGTAATTTATCCTTATGTATCGATTATGAATAGTAAACTACCCAAAGTATAAAAGTGTTAAATAAATGACTTTATATTTTGGTCACATGTTATTTACATACTTTTATAAATCGACAACATATCATATGCATTTTTTATGAATTGACCATAAATCATTTACATACCTTTATGACTGGTTACAGATCATTTACATGACTCCAATATTAATTAATATTTTAGAATAGTTTGTTGTTAGTGATCAATATTTTAACATATGTTTTTACATTTAATTCATATATTAATATGAAAGATAATCTAGCAAAAGAAGTGGCATTGCTCTCTATCTACTGAACTTGGCAAACAAATGTATAATATACATAAAGCATATGCTAAACCTAATTGTTCGATATAGGATTTAGCCGGGAAAGAGGGTTTTGAACAAGGAAAAAAGAAAAATCACGTGGATGCACTGAGTTGGCTTCATCATAGAAAAGCTATGGTTTTTAGGCAATTTAAAATCATCTACTAACTACTCTCTTAGTCTTGGCTGCTTCAACTCAAATAGTCGCATTTCCCTTTTACCCATCCAAGTAAAGGCCATAAATTAAATAGACTCAAACTTGAAGCAAATTCCCCCCAAAAGATGGTTGCTCTCTCTCTCTCTCTCTACCATCTACTTTAATCTATGCCACATTAGAACGAGGAGTACAGATGACCCATAAATTGGTGCTATTTAAAGAAACTTTTGTGTCTTTTACGAGTGTATATGATGAGTTCATGTCAAGGGTGGCTTTGATGTTCGAAGTTGGTGACAGTTGCACAACCAACAATCCCTATGTTGTTGGGAAGGAGAAAATCGCATCATGGTTGCTCTTGATTTGGGATTATAGAGCGGATAATATAGGTGACTTTGGTTAGGATCAATTTGGCTAACCACCAGCTATTAATATTATTGCACCTTCAATTTCTAATGGATCTGCCCAACCCCCATGTCTTGATAATTACTTTTTGAACACTAGTCCAAGTGTAACGACCTTAGAAGTTTCTAACACAAGAGTAAGCTATAATTGCTGATTTTTTTGATATTGAAAGACGGTTCATCCAATTATAGAGATGCTCCAGCTTGCTCTAAGCTGAGCTTTTCCTTGTTTCAAGGTTCTCTACAATCTTCTCTACTTGGAAATGAAATAGAAACCTAATACAAATACCCAAACTACAGACACGATCATTAATTAAAGCTGCTTCTCTTCTGAGCCCCTTTTTCTCTCCTACAAGCCGTCTCTGTTCTTCCTGTCCTGTTTTGGCGCTTTCTTCTCGTCGTGCCGACCAAGTTCCTGAGGTTGAAGACGACGTGTTGTAGCGTCGAAAACGACGACGTTGCGATAAGTGACCTCCTTCTCTTCATTTGGGCTGCACGTCTCAGGCCCAACATTTCTTGCCTCAAGCCCAAGATCAGACGAGGCCTTGACAATGCCATCCCCTCGGTTCAGACTTGTCCTCAAGTCTGGAATTATGAACTCCGGGAACCTTGACCGGAAAGCTCGAGGCTCTTCCCAGGTGGCGTCTTCTTTGCTCAGAGGGTCCCATCGGACCAAATATTCCACCACAGCCTGATTCCTCTTGTTAATCATCCTCAGGTCCAGGACCTGGTGAGGTTCGACCCTCAGTTGCCCTTCTTCGCCCATCTCTGGCAGCTGAGTGACGAGTTTGTGTCGATCTCCAAGTTTTTTCAGCAACGAAACGTGGAATACAGGTGAATCTTGGAGGTTTTAGGGAGTTTTAACTTGTAAGCGACCGAACCCACTCTTTCCAGAACCTCAAATGGGCCAAAATACCTCGCAGCAAGCTTCACGTTTTGTCTCAAAGCCAAGGATGATTGTCGGTATGGTTGTAGCCTTAAGAAAACCCAGTCTCCCACTGCGAACTGTCTCTTCGATCGATGCTTATCTGCCTGAGTTTTCATTCTCTCCTGAGCGATTTGTAAACTGCTCCTTAGTTGCTGTGAGATCGATGCTCTGTTTCTAAAAAATTCTTCAACTGCTGCAACTTTTGATCCCAATTCACCCAGGTTCAAAGATCTTGGAGCATACCCATAAATTACCTTAAATGGGGTCATCTTGAGCGACGAATGGTAGTTAGTATTATACCAGAATTCTGCCAGCCCCACCCATTTGCTCCAACTCTTTGGTTTTTGATGAACCATCGCTCGCAAGTAATTCTCCAGGCACTGATTCAATCTCTCGGTCTGCCCATCCGTTTAAGGGTGGTAGGCTGTTGATAATTTCAGTTGAGTCTTCAACAACGAAAAGAGCTCTTCCCAGAACCCACTGATAAATATCTTGTCTCTGTCGGAAACAATTGAATCTGGCAAGCCATGGAGTTTACACACATTGTCCACAAAGATCTCAGCTATCTTGGAGGCTGTAAAGGGGTGTTTAACTGGAATGAAATGCCCTTATTTGGAGTAGCGATCCACCACTACCATGATACATTCGAACCCTTCTGACTTTGGGAGACCTTCAACGAAATCCATGACGATCTCCTTCCATGGATCAGACGGAATGTCCAATGGTTGGAGAAGGCCTGGGTAGGGTATGTTCTCCCCTTTGCACCTCTGGCATGTTTGACATTCTCTAACAAAGTTCTTCACTTGCTTCGACATCTCCGGCCACCAGAATTGTTGTTGGATTCGTTTGAGAGTTGCTTTCCTTCCCGAGTGTCCTCCTAAGGCTGAGGTGTGAAGGGCCACAATGATCTTGTTCCTGATATCAGATCCTTTCCCCCAAATAGATCTTTCCTTCTACAAAAATCACTCCCTTTTTAAGTAGATGGTTGGGTAACTCTTGAGGAGTGATCTCTATTTGCAACAACAGTCCTTCTGCTTCCAAATCTCCTTTATAGTCGTCGGCTACTTCTTCCATCCAAGCTGGGATTGCAATGGATATGGCTTTGCAGTCGCTATAGGTTCTTCTTGATAAGGCATCAGCAGCCCTGTTTGACGATCCTCTCTTGTATTCTATAGAGTAATCCAATCCCAAGAGCTTAGCTAGCCATTTTTGTTGAAAGGATGTGGTGAGCTTTTGATAGAGGAGAAACTTTAGTGGCTGGTGGTCGGTTCTCAGGATGAATTTCGAGCTTTGTAGATAATGCCTCCATTGTTTCGTTGCCAGGACCATAGCTAATAGCTCCTTCTTGTATGTGGAGAGCTTGCCGTTCTTGGGTCCTAATGCCTTGCTAAGATAAGCAATAGGTCGCCCTTGTTGCATCAACACTGCCTCGATCCCCGTCTCGCAAGCATCAGTTTCAATTACGAAGGGTAATTTAGAATTTGGCAGTTGTAACACAGGAGCTGAGGACATGGTCTCCTTGAGTTGCTCGAAGCTCGCTTGAGCTTCCTCTCCCCACTCGAAAGCATCCTTCTTCAAGAGGTTGGTTAAGGGCTTGGCTATAACTGCATAGCCTTTGATGAATTTACGGTAGTATCCCGTAAGCCCCAAGAAACCCCGCAACGCCTTCACATTCGTCTGAACTGGCCAGTCACGCATGGCTTCTACCTTCCTCGGGTCAGTTGCTACTCCTTGGCCTGAGATGATGTGCCCGGGGTATTCAATTGAAGCTCTACCGAAGTCACACTTAGACTTTCTGGCAAACAGAGCCTCCTGTTTCAGTTTCTTTAATACTAATTCCAGATGCATACAATGCTCTTCCATGGATTTGCTATACACCAATATGTCATCAAAGAAAACTAAAACAAACTTGCGCATAATTTTTTTGAATACCTCGTTCATTAGAGCTTGGAAGGTTGTCGGTGCATTAGTAACCCCAAACGGCATTACTCTCCATTCATAGTGACCATGATGTGTTCTGAAGGCCGTCTTCATCTCTTCCCCCTCCTTGAGACATATTTGGTGATACACTGAGCGTAAGTTGATTTTTGAAAAGACTTTGCTTCCTCCAAGCTCGTCCAGTAGCTTTTCAATGGCGAGAATTGAAAACTTATCCTTAATCGTAAGGTCATTAAGTTTCCTGTAATCCATACAAAATCGCCACCCACCATCTTTTTTCTTCACTAGGATCACTGGAAACGAGAAGGGGCTCGAACTGTTTCTAATGACTCCCTTCTGCAACATTTCACCGACCATTGTCTCTACTACGCCTTTCTGCTCGTGGCTCAGTTTATATGGACGAATTGATGGTGGATTTGATCCTTGTATCAGGGGAATAGTATGATCCAAGCTCCGGCGAGGAGGTAATGACTTGGCTTCCTGGAATACTTCGCCGTATTTCTTTAATAACCCTTCCAATTGTGGGTGTATTTCGATCACCGAGCTTCCTTCCTCCAGCCTACAAAATTGACCCAGCCAAAATTCTTCCCCCTTCTTTGCTTCTTTCTGCAGAATAGTGAAGTTGATCAACTCTCTCGAAGGTGTGGGTCCTGCTCTGGCGATGGTGACTTCCTCTCCCTTCACATTCACTGTAATCGTTCTCTGAATATGATCAAACGTTATAGGGTTCACACACTCCAACCAGTCTGCCCCTAGAATGACATCACAATCTCCCAGAGGCAAAATCAATTAATCACCTACAAATTCGAACCCAACAATCTGATCCTTGATTTTGACTGGCAAAGGAATTTCTTACCATTGGCGAGGCGGACCCTTCTAGCCATGATCTTGATGCTCTTTAATCGGAGTGATTTTGCCGTATTCTCATCCAGGAACGATGATGTGGCGCCGGTATCCACGAGGATGGACATTGGCCTCGCTTGGCCACCCCTTGAATGCGTAGAGTCTTGGTGTTACTCTGAACGCCCCTAGTGTCCCCAATTGCACAAATTCTCTCCTCGATTTCGGCCACCACTTCCATTTCTGCACCTGAAGGATTTCTTCTTCCTTCGTTCTGGACCTCCTCCTCCTCCTGATTTTCCGACCCCTCGTCCTCCTCATCGTCGGACTGGCTCAGCTTGTAGAGTTGGTTCCTATTTGGACATATCAGTCGGTGCTCTTTGGTGTAGGGAGCTGGGCAGTTGAAACAAAGCCCTTGCCGGCGTCGATCCCGCATGTAAGCTCTATTCGCCGTTGGCCACGTGTTCTTTACAGGAGCACGTGGGCCTCCACGTCTTGGGCCATTGGGTCGCGCATTAGGCCCGTTTCCTTGGTTCTGGGTGGGCCTTGGCCTGTACTGGAAGTGATTGGGAGCTCGTGCCAGCGTGGTAGTGTGAGTGGGACCCTTCCCTTGTTTCATCTCCTCATATCTGGCCAATCGCATCGCGTGTTGAACCGACGTCGGGTCCAGCTGCCGGACACCAGGACGGAGTGCCGGTTTCAACTGCGCGACGAATGATGAGGTGAAGAACCTCTCATTAAGGTCTGGGTGTTCATTCAGAACCATCGCCCTTGCTTCGTCGAATTTATCTTCGAACTCCGCTACTGATCCTGTCTGGCATAACTGCAAGAATTCGATGACGGCATCGTCGTGCCCCAGGGCTTCGAATTTCCAGGCCATGTCTCGAATGAGCTCATCCCACCCGATGTGCTTTCGACCTCGTTGGTACATTAAATACCACGATTCTGCTCGGCCAGAGAAGTGTAAGGAGGCTAACCGAGCCTTGAATTCATCTTCAATGTTGTAGAAATCGAAGTAAGCCAAGCATTTTTGAATCCATACGGAGAGATTCGTACCATCAAAGGAAGGGAAAGATATATTGGGTGTATGTAAAGGTTGAGGATTTGTTTGAGGGAGTGGGGGAGTTGGGCTGGAGTAGGGTGTAGTGGTGGTGTTGGTGGTTGTGGAAGTGGTGCTGGTTGGGTTGGTTGGGGAGTATTTGGGTTTGGTGCGTATGGTGTTGGGTAATTTCTGAATGGGGAGTCAGAGTGGTAAGGGGGAATGGAATGATGTGGATCTGGTGTGAGGGTGGCTTCTCGGTTGTCTCCGGCGTAGCTTGTTGAAGCTTGGTGTGGCCCGTGCAGTGTTTGAAGCTGAGTGAGAATAAGATCGAGCGTGGCCTTAAGCTCTGCTTGCCTGACGTGCATCGAGTCCATTCTGGCATGGACGCGTTGTAAGTTTGTCCGAACTTGTGTCTGTATGCCGTCAACCTTCCCGGCGAGTGAAGCTATGCTCGGTGGTGTCGTGCTTTGCTCCGTGACCTCTGGAACCTCCTCCATCAGTCGCTGGATTCTGAGCGCTCTGATACCAGTGTAACGACCTTAAAAATTTCTAACACAAGAGTAAGCTATAATTGCTTATTTTTTTGATATTGAAAGATGGTTGATCCAATTACAGAGATGCTCCAGCTTGCTCCAAGCTGAGCATTTCCTTGCTTCAAGGTTCTCTACAATCTTCTTTACTTGGAAATGAAATAGAAACCTAATACAAATACCCAAACTACAGACACGATCATTAATTAAAGCTGCTTCTCTTTTGAGCCCATTTTTCTCTCCAGCAAGTCGTCTCTGTTCTTCCTGTCCTGTTTTGGTGCTTTCTTCTCGCCGTGCCGACCAAGTTCCTGAGGTTGAAGACGACGTGCTGTAGCGCCGAAAACGACGACGTTGCGATAAGTGACCTCCTTCTCTTCATTTGGGCTGCACGTCTCAGGCCTAACATCTCTTGTCTCAGGCCCAAGATCAGACGAGGCCTTGACATAGGATCAATTTGGCTAACCACCAGCTATTAATATAATTACACCTTCAATTTCTAACGGATCTGCATATCTTGATGATTACTTTTTGAACACTAGTCCAAGTGTTAGATGATCATATTTGTGGATTATGATCTAACCAATATTATAATCACTTAACCGAGAATGATCATAGATCCAAGTATATGACATTAAAAACCCACAGAAATATACCCCAAAAATGGGCATATGGTAGTTGCATTTCAATTTTGAGAGTTGAGTTTTGGCAACTGTCCCCTTTAGTTTAGCATTGATTCCCAAAAATCCAATTTCCAAAAGTGCATTTATGGGAAAAAAGAATTCAGGCAAAGTCAAGATTCATCCATTGCTATTTCCATTCTGTAGACGATCAGTGCAGCATATCATAAAAGCCTATATAACGTGGGAAATCTACAACTCAGATACTGCTCCAGTAAGGTTATCACATGGCACTATCACTTACTACATTCTATTTTCCAATAATTTTTAGGCTTAATTACCTGCTTACTACATTTTATTTTTTTTGTAATCGATTTCCCATTACTATCATCATGTTTTGAATTACTTTCAAAACCTCCCAGCTTTTATCTTTCTAACAGTTAATAATTTTATTAAAAAATCAATTAGTTTACCACTAATTTTTATGAAATAAACAAAATTATTCCTTTTTTTTTATCAACAATTTTTATTTATTTATAAATAACTTGAAGTTTTCAAAATGAAATTTAGGACAAGGGTAACCCCTCAGTACAACCTAGAGGATGCCTACAGGCACCCCCAAACCAGACCCAACAACCCATACATATGAGAAATAAAAAAGTCTAATAACCCTAATTTCTCAAACCTGAAGTACAAACCAAATACACGGACAACAAGTCCAAACCCCAGATGGATGGTCTACAACCCTATACCAGATTTTGCAAACAAGAAGGAAGCAAGAAGAGGTCTGCTACCTATGAAACCCACACCAAAACAGGGTCTAATACCCGTGTTTACCAACCTTGAAGCCCAAATACAAGTGGCCTCAGGCCCAACAAACCAAACTAAGTAAAAAGAAAAACAATAAACAAAACAACAAAACACAGACCACCTCTAAGGCTGCACCCATCTCGAGCCGAACACCCCAGCGCAGCACCTGTCTAATCCTCACAAGCCTAAAGACACCGGAATAGTGCCTCGCCACCGGCCAACACCGGAGCAACGAGCAAGAACAAAAACTAACTTCAACCCTCGAATCAAGCACAAATCCCCACCAATCAAACCAAAAAAAATTCAGAATAAGCCCAAGGCTTTTAACACTCCACGATGGCCAACACCACCCGTAAAGCCACGTCCTCAACAGGATACAGGGAACAGAAGACTGATGGTAGAAAGTAGGAAAAAGATGCAGGCCCAATAGAGAAGAGTTTAAGAGTAACCATACCAAAGTCGAAATGGCCACTGTCTGTGAGGTAGACGCGAGGAGGGGGAGTCGAGACTTCAAACGGGAACGAACCAATCTCCGGAATCACCCGCGAACCGAACCTTCCAAAGCTCTGGCAGAATGCCCGGGAACAGGAGAGGCTACCGACTGCCGCGCCACCAAAACCAAGCAAAAGTTATTACCCCATAGCATGCTCCTCTACTGTAAAAGATCTTCAGAACCAAAGGCACCAAGGCCTAACCCCTCGCCGAACGACTACGCACTCCGACAAGGCTTGGAACCCCAACAACCGAGAGAAGAGGAAGAAAGAACAAAGGATTTGGGGCTGGAGAACACCAAAAGGCAAGGAACCTTCGCGTGTAGTAGATCTGGTGAGAGGAGACCAGATCTACGACGATCCCACCGGAAGAATGGAGAAGCGACTCCCACTGGTAGATCTGGAGAAGCCGAGTAACCAGAGACGTAGAGAGAGAAGAAGGGCTCAACCAGAGCTAACAAATCCAACCCTAGCGAAGACAGTGATGAATCGTCGAACCACGAAAGCACCTCCCACACACGATCAAAGCTAGGGCAAGTACTAGGCCGGAGAGGTGAAAATAGGTCGGGAAAGAGGAAAAGAAGAACGGAAAGGACAAAAGGGGGCGGGTGAAAGGGGGAAAGGAGAGGCCGCACCATCGGCATCATCCCTGGCCTCAAAGGGAACCAGTTCAGACAGTAGTGAAGGCGGGGGAGAAGATTAGGGTTGCTTGTGAAGAGAGAAGGAAGAGGTCTCGCTTTTAAAGAGAGAGAGAGGGTTTTTTGGAGTAATATCCAATAATAAATGCCTTAAATTAAGCAATTAATGTATGTGTTCACGGATGCTTCTCACAAAATTAGACCTTGATTATATTAGAATCAAGGTCTTTTATGCATAACGAAGGGGAGACTTAAGAAAATCATAATTCCTAAGTTCATTCCACCCCTATTTTATGCGATTTATAAATAAAAATGAAACTCAATCACGGCCCTGTAGTTGTGCGGTAGGCGCGTTTAAAAGTGAGGGAGGACATATTGTGGTGTGGGTGGGTTGTAGCCAAGGTTGTAAACGACGCTAGGCGCTAGTCGGGCGGCGAGGGGTCCTAGGCGCTAGGCGGGGACTAGTCGGATTCTATTATTTTATTATTTTAAATTATTAATAATTATATATTACATTTTCTATAGTTTATTTTTAATTATTAATGTATATATGTTCATAAAAATTTAAATTTGTATCTATAAAATAACTCAAACCAAATTTCAAACCCAACCCAATTCCAAATCAAATCCCAAGCCCATTTCCAATCTAATCCTACTTCGGTCATTCTTATTTACTTTCATTTCTATATATAATAAACATTAATATAATTAAATAAATGATAAAAATTCTACTGTATTAATAAATTATATTTATTAAAAAATTACATACATTATATTTATATATATAAATACTATACAACCACATTTTTTAGGAAGTTGATTATATTTCACACATCCACTCTTTTTTTCTTGAAAGTTGCAATTATATTCTTGAAAGTTGAAATCTGATATCTACTTTACTATCTACTCCTTAAAAGATGTTATCCACGTAAGTTAATTCTAATTATTTTAATTATAATATTACAAACTCATTTAATCCTCCTAAACTTACTCTCACATTTACTTAACTAACTAACTAACCCTAAATTACAACCACACCGCCGCTCCTTTTCTTCTTCATCTCAGACTCAACTCTTCTTTCTTTTCTTTGCCCACTTCTGCTTCATCTTTACCATCCAAAGAAGCACTACCGCTCCTCTTCTTAGTCGGGTTCGAGTCGGCCGCCTGAGTTTGAGACGGCCGCCTAGGACCAAATCGGTCGATTAAGCGCCCGATTTATGGATTTCCGACTTGGTCCGCCCGACTATCTCTAATCGTGGCGTTTCCTCTGATTTTGGCGCCTAGGCGCCGCCTAGGCGGGCTAGGCGGGCGCCATTTACAACCTTGGTTGTAGCCATATTAAATATTGTCCCATGAATTATGGTTAAATTCATGGACCGAAATATAAATAGAAAGTAGTAGTAGTAGTACCCATCGAACCTAACTAGATGTAAAACTCTAACTAACCTGATTACTTTGATGATATTCCCTTGCTCCTTCTCTACTTATTTATAGATAAAGAAGTATAGTAGTAATAGAGTTGTATTTCAATACAACTTCTATATAGATAAACCTGATATATATCTTAACACTCCCCCTCAAGCTGGATCATATATGTCAATCATGCACAGCTTGTTACAAAGATAGTCGACTCGAACTCCAGTCAATGCCTTAGTAAAAAGATCTCCTAGTTGGTCTCCCGTCTTCACGTACTCAGTAGAGATTAGGTTTTGCTGAAGTTTCTCTCGAACAAAGTGACAATTAATTTCAATATGTTTTGTTCGTTCATGAAATACTGGATTAGATGCAATATGAAGAGCAGCTTGATTATCACACCATAACCTTGCTGGCATTGATACCTTAACACTTACTTCAGACAACAACTGATAGATCCACATTATTTCACACACAGACTGAGCCATAGCTCTATACTCAGACTCAGCACTAGAGCGGGAAACAACCGGTTGTTTCTTGCTTTTCCACGAGACTAGATTTCCTCCAAAAAATACACAATAGCCTGAAGTAGATCTTCGGTCAACCTTAGACCCTGCCCAGTCTGCATCAGAAAACATTCTATATGATTGTGGCCATGGTTCTGATAAAGGAGACCTCGTCCTGGAGCTCCTTTCAAGTAACACAGAATGTGTTCTAGAGCAGCCCAGTGATCGTTTGTTGGAGCAGACATGAACTGACTAACAACATATGCAATATCAGGACGAGTAACTGTTAGATAGTTTAACTTTCCTACCAATCTTCTGTATCGTTCTGGTTGTTCAAATAAATCTCCTTCTTTCATGAGTTGTATATTAGGTGTCATAGGGCTAGCACATGGTTTTGCTCCCAACTTCCCTGTTTCAGTTAATAAGTCGAGCACATATTTCCTCTGAGATAAAAAGATGCCTTTATTACTTCTCATCACCTCAACTCCCAAGAAATATCTTAGAGAACCCAAATCTTTTGTGTGAAACTGACCATGAAGAAAGGACTTCAAGGATGAAATTCCAATAGTCTCACTCCCTGTAATAACGATATCATCCACATACACAACTAGAAGGGTAATGCCTGATGTAGAGTGTTTATAAAACACCGAGTGATCAGACTTGCTCTTACTCATGCCAAACTCCTCAACTGCTCTACTAAACTTTCCAAACCAAGCACGGAGACTCTGTTTCAACCCATATAATGACTTCTGAAGATGACAGACTTTCCCATACTCCCCTTGAGCAACAAACCCAGATGGTTGCTCCATATAAACCTCTTCTTCAAGATCTCCATGTAAAAAGACATTTTTGATATCAAGCTGATGTAATGGCCAATCATAAGTGGCAGGAAGAGAGATGAACAACCGAACATATGTCATCTTAGCAACAGGAGAAAAGGTGTCCGAATAGTCCACACCATAAGTCTGAGCAAATCCCTTAGCAACCAAACGTGCTTTAAGGCGAGCGACAGAGCCATCAGAATTAAATTTGATAGCAAACACCCATTTACTACCAATAGCCTTCTTTCCCAGTGGAAACTGTACTAATTTTCAAGTATCATTTTCATCTAATGCGCTCATCTCTTCCATCATTGCTGCACGCCAACCAGGATGAGACAATGCCTCATTGAGGGTGTTAGGAACAGATATCGAGTCAAGAGAAGTAACAAAAGAACAAGATGAGCGAGATAATCGATCATATGAGACAAACGACGAAATAGGAAAAGTACAACGACGTTTACCTTTACAGAGGGCGATAGGGAGACTAAGGTCGTCTACAAGATCCGATGGCGAAGAGGACTCTGGTACAAGACATGAAGGAGAAGGGTCATGTCGTCGTGAATACACAAACCGAACCGGGAGGCGTGCGGGTATGACATCAGAAGTGACATGGGGCGAAGGTGGGGTCAGAGGGGCGGATGATAGTGATGGTGGTGGTGGTGTTGGAAGGATATCCGTGGGTGTGGAAACAGATGGAACAACTGGTGGATGAGGAGTATGATAAACCAATACGTCATCCGACTCTCCCTCACGCACAGTAGGACTAAAGGTCGATGAATAGAAGGGTGTATGCTCCATAAAAGTGACATCCTCAGACACCAAGTATCTATGCAAATCCGGACAATAACATCAATACCCTTTTTGCAAACGAGAGTATCCCAGAAAAACACACTTAACTGACTTAGGATCAAGCTTAGTAAGAGAAGGCCGAACATCCCGGACAAAACAAGTACTACCAAATATACGAGGTGAGATAGAGAACAAGGGTTTGGTAGGGAATAAAACCAGATAAGGAATGTCACCACGAAGAATTGATGAAGGCATTCTATTAATAAGAAAACATGTCGTAGAAACGGCATCTGCCCAAAAACTCTTTGGTACATGAGCCTGAAATAAAAGAGCTCGAGCTGTTTCAAGAAGATGTCGGTTCTTTCTTTCGGCAACCCCATTCTGCGCCGGAGTATCAACACATGACGATTCATGAAGAATGTCATGTTGAGCCATGAAAGTCGCATATGGACCAGAAAAATATTCTTTAGCGTTATCACTTCTCAAAATACGTATACTTGTGTTAAACTGAGTTTTGATTTCAGCACAAAATGCAGTAAAATGAGAAAATAATTCAGACCGATTTTTCATAAAATAAAGCCAATTTGTTCGAGAAAAATCATCCACAAAAGAAACAAAATATCTAATCCCTGTTTTAGAAACAACCGGGGAAGGGCCCCAAACATCTGAATGAACTAACTCAAAAGGAACAGTGGCTCTCTTATTGACTCGAGGAGTACGGTAGACGATGGTGTTTAGCAAATCGGCAAGCTTCACAATCAAAAGATTGTACCTTCTGGAACTGAGGAAAAAGACGCTTCAACGTGGGGAGGGATGGATGGCCAGATCGACAATGGGCGTCAAACACAGTCAAGTAAGCATAACTGGAAACTGGTCGTGGTACGTTGTCTGGAATATCCATGACGTAAAGCCCTTCTGAAACATGTCCTTTACCAATAGTCTCCTTCGTCACAAGGTCCTGAAAGAGAATAACCCGGAAAAAATGAGACAAAACAGTTTAAGACACGAGTAATCTTACTAACTGACACTAGATTGAAAGAAAGATTGGGCAAATTCAAAACATCGGACAATAAAATAGACGGGGTAAGAGTAGTAGTGCCAGAACCAAGAATAGGGGATGTGGAACCATTAGCTAAGGTAACACTTGAACAAGATGAATGAGATCGGAAAGTATCAAAAAGAGCTGAGTTACCTGTCATATGATCTGTAGCCCCAGAATCAATGGCCCATGGAGTGGAGGAATGTGATGAAAGAAGACATGTACCAGGATTACCTGATGTGGCAGCAGACTTGACAAGATGAGATGAGTTTGTTAAATTATCCTGATAGTGGCGGAATTTAGCATAGTCCTCCGCTGATAAGGTAACAGTCTGTGGATTGGATGAAGCTACAACATGAGCAGAAGAACGTGGAGGGTTGTTCTGCAGCTTAGGACAAGATCTTTTAATATGTCCTGGCTCATGACAATGGAAACAAATAACTCCTCGTATGTCCTGGTTCCTGTTATCCCAACGCGTTGGTGGAATCCTCGGCCACCTCCTCTCTGGTTCCCCCTTCCGTTAGTTCGGTTCATTGTTGGACCCCTAGTATGGCCAACCAAAGCATTGAAAGTAGGATCAGGCGGATTGGCAGGTTTGGAAGCCTCTGTCCGAAGAACTCTAGTGTACACCTCATGCAAAGTAGACATCTCTGAACCAGAAAGAATTTGAGACCTAGCCATCTCTAACCTAGGCCCGAGTCCAGCTAAAAAACTCATAACTGCCATTTGCTCTCTCTGAGCGAGCTGCACTTTAACATATGCGCTCACTGGCATTAGAACATTCAATTCCTCATAAGTTTTCTTGAAATTCATAAAGTATGCTTGAAGAGTTTGATCATGTTGTTCAGCACGATAAAATCCCTGACAAACATCATACATACGAGCAACATTCCCTTTCCCAGAATATAGAAATTCTAAATATTCTATCAGTTCCTTCACATGTTCACAGTGATTAATTGCACTAATCAATTCAGGATCAATCGAATTCCTTATCTGTAAGAATATACGAGCATCATCCATTAACCAGTCCTTGTCAGTTTTAGGAGCGCAAGACAAGTGCTCATCTTTGGAAATACTCTGTAAATACATACGAATATCCTTGTACCAAGCAAAGTAATTAGGGCCTGTTAATTTATGGTCCGTTATTCTTGACATAATTGGAACAGTATCCGAAACCGAATTTTTCTCATCATCCCCCATAATGAACGAACTCACCCACAATAATAAACGAAGAAAAACAGAGTAGAGCAGAAACTACCCGGACAGATGCACTGTGGAGACGAAGGCGCGTGAGGGGTACGCGCGGCCAGAGACAGTGGAGCGTGTGGCACACGCGCGGCCGTGGAAGGTGGCGAGTGGGATTCACGCGCGACCGTTGAGGAGGCGCGTGAGCTGCACGCGCGGCCGTGGAAATTCCCAGCAACAACAGAAACGGCGGAAACGCTGTTCTGGTGGGTGACGCGCCGGCGGTGAAGGCAGTAACGCACTGGATGGCCGGATTTGGGCGAAAACAGAGAAGAAATCCTCTTGCCCGAGGATCTTTCACCGGAACTGTCTGCACTCCCTGGGCAGACACAAATCAGCCAAAGCCCACTCGGCCTGGCTCTGATACCATGTAAAACTCTAACTAACCTGATTACTTTGATGATATTCCCTTACTCCTTCTCTACTTATTTATAGATATAGAAGTATAGTAGTAATAGAGTTGTATTTCAATACAACTTCTATATAGATAAACCTGATATATATCTTAACACTAGACAATAAACAAACATGACAAATGTTACAAAAGAAATCACCGACAAACAATGGAAGAGGGAAAATCTAGATTATTTTCTTTTTTGGATTGCTAACATGTATCTAACTGTCTTCAACTATACAACTTACAGCCAGAGGTTTATATCTTATTATTACTGCCACACAAACCAAACTTAATTGTAGACTAACAAGCAAGACACTAATTGTAGACCACTCGAGTCATACCAAACTTAATTACAGCTGCGATCTTACATAATTTCTATATGCACGGCTTATGTATACTAATTGTAGTCAAACTGAACCATATAGACAACTCAATCATAAGGACATACTTGGCCAGTGTTTTGGCGATGGGCAGACTGCTTACCCGTAGCATCGGATGGGATCATTGCAGCCTTTATCAGTAGACTGCCTGGAACCGAACCGTCCTCCCTTGGCCAGGTACTGCTGGTGGTATTCCTCCGCTCTGTAGAACTTCTTGGCAGGCATAATCTCTGTAACGATCTTCCTATTCAAAACCTTTTGTTGCTGTTCCAGTGACTCCATTGCTTCCTTTTCCTGCTCATCTGTGTAGAAATATATTCCAGATCTGTACTGACTTCCCACATCATTCCCCTGCATCGCCCATCAACGTATCATTAGTAAATGTCCATTCTATAGCAGCAGCAGACTAATATACATTATTTTTCAAGCTACTAATACTACTTTTACTGCTATCGAAGGAATTCTCCCTCCTACACCTTTGTATTTCCTTTATCCAATGCAGGGAAATTTAGTTTTCGTTCAAGGTGGAGAGGAGGTCCGTTTTCATTAGGATTCTTCATATTTATACATTCCATCAAGGTATATATAGTTTGGAGCAAATTATTTTTGTCCTAATCTCATTTGACCAATAAGAATTTAACACCTCAGTATTAAAATCAATATACTAATGGGTCAAAGTAATTGAAAATTTTAACAAAGGGCACTGAGCAACATTTCCGTCCAATAGTATGAGACTGCTGCTCCTTCAACAGAAGAAGCAGACAAATGGGATCAACTGCGAAAATTTAAGAAACCTTGTTCAGTTTCCTTGTGATATAGCTGAGGATCAAGACCTCGGAAACAATGAACTAAGATTAAATTAAGATTGTTTTTGTATGAGACAATGAGAATCATCCTCATTTGTGTTATTAGAAGATATGCTTTCTTATTTTCAATTTCATCTTCCCACATTACCCGTTTTTATTGTCATGGGAGGGGAAATGACTTAATGTGAGGTATTGGGAATGAGAATAAGAACACAGTTTTTAAACTATAAACAACGGAAGGGTGACTCCCATACCAAATTAGTTCAAATGCAGTTTTCATTTTTACTGATGATAAAAAAATTTAGATGACGGGAAAATCATCTATTTTTAAAACAGAAAGTAACATGCTCGGTTTCTTAGTCCCTTGTAACGATGGAGAAAGATTATTCAAGGGAACTGATGCAGGTAAAATGGCACTTAGTATGAAATTGACTCCGTGAACATAGTAGTGAAGGAAATGCTTTTAACATGGAAAATAATTACAGGGATTACCACGAAGGACTAGAGACACGTAATAGAAAATCAGTCCAGTTAATGTGTTTGGGCATCGTTCTCGACAAAACTTCACTTCACACCATCTATTTAGCATCCCTGATCATAGTGAGATACATGACTTATGTGCAAGGCCAAGCAAGGGAAGAACTTCTAGTGAAGACCCAGATAAGGGAATAGTAAATGGGTGTGTATGCATAGAACGATAATGCTTGGCAAAAGCACAGTGGTGCCGGGTTGCAACACAGGTACATATCCCACCAATCAACAAGAGAAGAAAACAGGTTTGTTGACACTACCAAGTTGATTATGATTGCAGAACATGATAATACATATATAAATAAGAAAAGGCATCCTAGTATTTAAGTATTATAATTTATATGGCATTCCAATCAACTTTTTAAAAAAACCAGAAGACACATAAAAAACACTCATCTATTAGGGATTAAAGAAATATAGAGGACATCAAAACAACAATTTATATCCTAAACATGATTTCCTAGTACACCAATGAAAAGGATCAAAATTAAGGAATAAACTTAGTCAGACCAGACTTGAACAAATAATAGAAGTAATCTTCAAACCAAGCAAAAAATCAGAAATCGAAGAGGGCACATAAAAATTGCACATCAAGAGAAGCAAAATTCACACAACCCACAAACCAAACTAAACTGAACTAAATAACCTCAAAATTGCAAGCCAACCCACAAAGTAAACTAAATTACTAGTCGAATCAAGGGAAGGAAAAATGGTTCCAATTTCATAGAAACAACGCAGACCCATCAAAGATAAGCAGAAAATAAACAATTAACAAATTCACCTGTCTATTCGGCGAAGTAGGATCATGCCTCGCCCATAATACACCGAGCAGCGACTTGAAAGCACAGTCCTTAGGATCATACTGCACCCTTACGACCTCCGAGTGGTTGGTGGTGCCAGTACAAATGTCCTTATAGGTCGGATTGTCCAGAAACCCCTGAGAGTAGCCCACCTCCGTCTTGGTGACCCCCGGCACTCTCTGGAAGGCCAGCTCGACGCCCCAGAAGCATCCCGCCCCGAACTGGGCGAACAGCTGTCCCGGCGCCGGAAAGTCCTCGTCTGGGCCATGAGCGACGGAGGAAGAGTCCATCTCGGAGGGCCGGGAGCCGAACCCGAGCTTGTTGAGGATATTCATCGGAGGCTTGTAGAGAGAGAAGGGCCTCGAGGTCGGGGTTTAGGTGAGAAAGGAAGTGTTGAGAAAGAGAGGAGAGGCAGACGAATAAGCCAACGTGTACAACATTTTATCAGCTAAGCGTGGGTCTCGAATTAGCCCATTTGGATAGTTACATATTTTGTCAAATTTGTAAGGGTTTACTCTATGTCCTAATCTTCTACTACACTTAATTGTCAAATCCGCACCCAAGCTTTGGAAAATTGTCAAATAGTAACGAATTTCAAAACTGAATT
This sequence comes from Erodium maritimum, assembly GCA_963921825.1. Taxonomy (NCBI): domain Eukaryota; kingdom Viridiplantae; phylum Streptophyta; class Magnoliopsida; order Geraniales; family Geraniaceae; genus Erodium; species Erodium maritimum. The sequence continues at coordinate 44,744,902 of OY997595.1, read as the reverse complement.
ATTAAAAATCAAAAAGTACTGTTTAAATTGACTTTTTCCGTGAACAGTAAATCATGTGCTGCCCACGTGACTCATTTTATAATGGAGCTTGCGTGAGCTGAGGTCACAAAGAGATGAAATTCGAAGCTTGGACACAAAGAGATGAAGTTCGAAGAGCTGAGATGAAGAGATTAGGTCACAAAGAGATGAAGTTAGGCCAAGTTAACATCCGAAGGAAGAACATATTTGAGGGTAAACTCGACTTTTCACTTGGCCAAGTTAACGTCCGTTTAAAATTAGAAACAGTTGGCAATTTCAGTTAATTGACCGTTACTGCATGGCAATTTCAATTGTACAGGGTTTGGATTTAACAATTTCTGAAAGTAGGGCGTTAGGACATGGAGTAACCCCAATTTATAAATATCGTTCATTTTAAATATTTGACATACGTCTGAAGTCTCACGGTTACGAACAGAACCTTTAGGGTTGTCTCCTTCTTCCGTTCCCCTACACCTGCAGCCATCATCGGCGACCGAACCCACTCCCGTGGTCTCTGATCAATCCCAGCCACCCAACCCACGGCTACCTCCGCCCCTCCGTCATTGTCATCGCAGACTTCTTCCCTAAGTCTGTTTCTCTCCTACCCCATCAAGGCTTTAGAGCCCCACTTCGCCGCCACCACCGAAGACAGAGAGCTCTGGCTCGGTGCTGACGAGATCAAGACCGATGATCCGCTCGTCGACGAGGTGTTACTGCCCGATTGTCTCTTTCGACGATCCATGGCCGAGTTCGGATCTGGCATATGTCAACGACGGTGCGAAGCTCGCCGCCATCACCTTCGGCGACGGAACCGTCTCGGGGAACCGGAGTACTGCAACACAAGGGTCTCAGCGTACTTCACGTCGTCGTTCTGGTCAATCCCGACCATCTCCCTATCGCTCGTCAGGATGGACGTCGGCTCCTCCAACACCGGTGTGACGCTGACCGTTATTCAGCCGCTAGGCCCGCTACTGCTCCGGATCTGAAGCAACCCTCGCCAGTCACGGCCATGCGCGGGAAGAAGGAGCAGCATAGAGTTGGTTCGGGGAGAACCACGGCGAGCCCGCGAGGGACGTCGCTGAGGGACAAGGAGGAAATTTAGGATTCACAAACGGAGGCGATTCAGCCTCCTTCTGAAAAATGAGAAGACCCGGTAGGGGTGGGAGGGTCCGTTTACGGATTATACCCACAGACCCGGGACTGCCAGTGTTGGGAGTTCTCGGGAAAACCGCACTCAGAGCACTCTATTTCCGCCTGCTTTATGAATTAGGTCGTTTTAATTTGGGTTGTATTAGTTTGGTTTACATTTGGATTTTCCTTTTCCTGTTCTGTATCGTTGAAATGTCGGTAAGGGGATGTCGTGAGTTAGTGTCTACGATCAAAAGTAGACTATTTCTACGAGTACATGAGCGTTGGGCTTGCTACTGTCGGCCCGGAAAAATATCCGGAACATAGGGCTTTTACGCCCTACCTTGTATGGTTTTTTGTTTGCAGTAATGCACTTCCCCAGTTACTCGTTTCAAAAAAAATATTTCATATACGATAAAATATTTTACTCGTGAAATAAACGAAGATATATATATATATATATATATAGGATTGGTATCAGGTACAAACTCCCCCTTATTGTGCAAACTACGAACCCATGAGGGCCACATGATCCCCCCAAAGTGATGTCAGCAGAGCGCACCAGATGCTGACACGTGGACAATATATATATAAAACACCGCACCTTATTGTGCAAACTACGAACTCACCAGGCGCTGACACGTGGCGCGCAGAGTGCTAATAGTTTGGGCGCACACTGCTAATAGTCCCAAACTATTAGCACCGTGCTGCGCAAACTATCAACACTATGCGTGCCACGTGTCAGCACCTGGTGAGTTCGTAGTTTGCACAATAAGGGTGGTTTTTACTGGATAGCTACCCTATATATATACATATATATATATATATATATCGTATTCTTTTGAAGTACTTTCATACCTTCTTTGATAATTAATAATACCAAGTGGAATACACTATTTACTACAAAAAAATGTCTTGCTCTTCTCGTTTTATTAGAGTTTTGATGTCATGAGCATAATTATTGTCGTTTTTTTCAAAATCGGCTCCTCTCTTCTCGGTATCGATCTGACGATCTTGTTCCGTCTCAATAGCATCGATCCCAATACTTTACCGTGTCTTTGACTCCCCTACCACTAACGACGCCTCCATCTCCTCCTCCCAATTCACCCCCCCTGAGCAGCGTATCACAATTATCTCCACCACGGCCCAAGGTGACCCCTTCCCCATTCGATCTATCCCAACCGATCCCCCATGCTTTAGTGTCAGCGTCGAATGGATCCTGGGTCGAGATTCCTTCCTACTTCGAATCTCATCCCTGAAAAGACTAAGTTTAGTATTCTAGCATAGAACTGCCAGGGGATGGGATCCCAATCGCACAAGCAGCATCTGCGGCATCTTCTAAGAGATCATCGGTCCCATATTTTATTCCTATCAGAGACCCTTCTATATACACAAAATTTCTTATTTCTAGCTCGATCCCTTGGAATTCATGGGCGTATTGTGTCCAGACTTCAGCGACAAAGAGGGGACTGGCCCTGTTTTGGGTAATTAGGTCGATGTGATTCTACAGGCACCTGATGGGCACTACATTGATGCAGAAGTATCGGCGCCAGGTGATGAGGATATGCTTCTTACATGTATTTATGGAGATGCATGATGGGAACACCAATATCGAACCTGGGATTTGCTACGCCAATCGCACCAATCTTCCCGTCCCAATTAGATTATAATGGGGGATTTCAATGGAATTTTGGACCAGGAAGAGACGACAGATGGTGGTACTTATCCCCATGGTCTGATCGAGGATTTATGTCAAGTTGTTGAAGACCTGGATCTTGTTGATATCTCAATGACGGGGCACCAGTTTACTTGATTTTGGGGGAGAATCCATAACTGGCGCATTTAGTCACGACTAGACAGGGCATTGATGTCCAGTTCATACTATTATTCTTTTTCCAGACTTGAATTTCTATAATACAGATACTACGACCTCAGATCACTGGCCAATCTTGCTATCCTTGGAACGGAAAGTGACTTACCGTGCCAAGGATACAACTAAAACAAAATACATAAACAAAGTATAATGGATTTAAGCAGCAAGTAGACTTTTGATAATACGCTCTTCCATTTCTTTGTTCTCTTTCATCCATTCAACATAACGCTTAAACCACACATGCTCCTCTACAAGTTGAAGGCCATCTTGAACCTGGTTTAACCACGAAGGACTCTGCCTCGCGGTTACACCATCAGGGGGTGGAGGAAGGTGATCACCTTTCTCGCGCATGAGGCGCTCAATATAGTCCAAGCGTTGATTGGCTTCCTTGAGTAGTTTTTCGTACTCCCGCACCCACGATGGGCTATTTGCACGGTTGTCTCTTTGTGGAACGGGTACTGGTACCACTGTTCTTGCATTTTTTCCTCGACGCCACCTACGCTCGAGGAAATGATCAAGGTTTGGTTACATCCTGTCACAAACATATACATAATTACACAACTCAAACAACAAACACATATAATTATATTCATCCTCAAATTAAGTCAAAACATATATAGATAATTAGTAGCATTCATAAAAAGTAGTGTGCATGATATAACCAAGTCATTAAAAGTATAGTAAAATTCAAACTTAATTAAGTCATCATTCAAACATTCGTTCAATACTAAGTAATAAACCAGAGCAATAGTCTTGGAACTCGCGCTTGGAGTTATCTTTAAGCCACTGCACGTAACCCTTTTGTGCGATGCTTTGGACCACACATGAAGGTCTCTCCATCAAAAGGTGTACGTGTTGCACTTTCAGCAGCACTTCTTTCAACAACCAGCCTATCTCGTTCATCTCTTTCGACTCTAAGCCAAGCTCATTCACTTGCAATCAGACGTCTTATATACATGCGAGTTACTGACTCGTGATGCATTTTAATTTCCCTGGGCCATTTGTCCATGACTAAGTTCATCTGTTTTTCTCAGTCCACATCCATCTTTGGTCGCACTTCTTCATCATGGTCTGAAAAAGTAGGTTGTTCTCCCCGACACTACTAATGTTGTTCATTGCATCCATCACAATTGTTATTATTTAGAATGCAAACTTTAATTTCAGAAAAGAAAACTTAAATTGAAGTTCGAAACCTTTTTTTCAAAATGCAAATTAACCTAAAAAAATTAGGGAATATTTGAAACCCTAAATTTATAAAACCACTATAGATTAGGGAATTTCTAATTAAAACCCTAAATATATGAATTTCTAAAACCTTTTTCTAGTTTTACAACTTTTTTCCTAGTTTCTAAATTTCTAAAACCTAAAGTTCTGGATTTTATGGAACTCTTGAATTCTAAATTTCTGAAAATAAATAAACAAAAAACTTGAAAAAACGTATATGAAAAATACAAATAATTAACAACACCATATATTGTCAATTGAATCTAGGGAGAGATTTACATGCTTAACATGAATCAAATTCAGGGAGAAATTTAACGAGGGTGACACAAGTAATATTTATGTGTCTATGCAGTTTTGTGGGATTGGTAACATAGGTACATGCAGCTACAAATACAATTTAATGTACGATTGGGTGTAAGATTTTCAAAACATTTTTTTTGGCTTTGCCATAATCTTGGCTGACGGATAAGATCCGTTGGAAAAAAAACAGTATATAAACCTTAGTCACAAATACAATCCGTGGGCAAGGTACAAGACTTTACCCACAGATTGGATCCGTGGCTAAGGATTTTCACCTTACCCACAGATTGGATCCATGGCTAAAGTTACCACCCTGCCGACGGATGCGGACATCTATTCTCAAAATCTTCACCGACGAGACTTGGTCGACGGATAGATCTGTCAGCCAAGATCCCTGTTGAGGGATATGCTTATCTAGACAACCGATCCAATCTGTCTGCCAACTACTTATCAGCAATAATGAGGCCTGATGTAAGAACCACTCCCGGTCAACGCCAGTCAAACCTGCGAGAAACAGGAAAATTTAAAAATTTTAAGTAGACACTTAATTAAACCTAAGATTGACCCCGAGGGTCATACCGGACTTAAGTTGACCCTGATATCGACCAAAGTGAGTTCCGGGGGACTCAGGGCAACTTTCTGATCATTTTGGGAAATGTTGACTTTTCGCTAGAAAAGTCAACCGAACGACGTTTTGGTCCATTCGAGGACCATTTTGGATCCAAAAAGCTTAGCCGTCGTCCCAGTGGTCTTAGTTGACCCGTTTCCTTGTAGCCCGTCAAGTTTCGTAATTTCTTGGAAAAAGTGCCCGTTCGGGGCCCGAAACGTCCGAATTTCGCGAATCTGATTGGAAAATATGTAGAAGATATTTTACAAAAGGTGTGGGACCCACTTGCCACATGTCATCAATGTGGTGGTGTTAGGTTTATTGGACAAGACAAGTGAAGACTACTTTTAGTGTTAGTTTTGTAATTAAGTATTAGTTTGATTTTTTAAAAACAAAACAAAAGGGAAAAAGGAATTGGATGGTTTGGCCATTTCAATCAAAAAAAGAGAAAAATAGGTGTTTTTAGAGAAAGAAAATAAGAGAGAAGGAAGAGAGAAAAAGAGAAGAGGTTGGGGAAGTTGTGACGTTTCTCGTTCATCCAACACTTGGATCGTCTCAAAGCTAGGAGAATCGAACTCCCCTCGACATTCTCTACGGTGAGCAACTATCCGATCTTCGTTTTGGTTAATTTCAAAAGTTAGGGTTTGGTTAAAATGAGTAGTTTATGGTGGAAATGAGGTGTGGGGATTGTTGGAGACGTTTTGGAGACGTTTTAAGAGTGAAGAGGGACGTTTTCCGGTGACCGGGAGCTCAGGGGGAGCTCCGGCCACCATGTAGGGTGGCCGCCCGGAGCTAGGGCCGGCCGCCACCATGGTGGGCCGGGCCCATTTGAGCCCTAGCCACCCACGGCCAAGTTGGGCCGGGTGGGGCCCATGTGCTCGGGTGCTCGGGTTTCGTGTTCGGGTGGTTTAGAACGTTCCCCGAGTCATTAATCTACAACCGGATCCAAATTTGGAATTAAATTGTGAAAGTTGTAATTGACGGGTTTAGAAACTTGAAACGCTAATTAAATTACTCGGAAGTCGGAATTCGATTCCGTCGAGTGCCTAGGAACCCTTGAATTATTCTAAGACCGTAGAAACGAAAACGGGAATTTTCGGAGCCCCGGAAAGGCGTTTTCAAAACCCGGGCAGATTCGCCATGTCGGGCGAATCGGGCCTTTCCGCGTCAGGGTAATTGGGGAGTTTGGGAGTGATCGACATTGTCGGGGTTACTTTTGGGCGTCAGGTTTATTAAAATTCAGTTTATGCCTGCAAGCTTAAAAGCGTTTAAAATTGTGTTGTTTTAGATCGCGCCACAGACCGAGGAAAGGGAAAGCTAGGCGAGTGACCGAGATCACGCCGGAGCTTATTTGTGCGCTTTTGGAGAAAGCATAAGAGGTAGGGAAAAGTAGCCGGATCTCGGCCCTGACTAGGGAAAGTTAACAATAGAAATGCATGAGACATTGGGGTGTCGTGGGTTAAGTAGGTTATCGAATATTAGAAAGGTAGGCGACACCGGGTAGTGTCGTATGATTCGGGAACATATCGAACATTAGAATTGCATGTGACACTTAGTAGTGTCGTAGGAGCAGAGAACTTATCGATATTAGAATTACTGGAGGCATATGACCATGCCCGGAGGTTAATTGTGAGTTACTGTAGGTGTTAGAACTGCTGGAGGCATTGGTTATACCCGGAGGTTGTTTGTGTAAATTGTGTCTTAGGTGGCCATGAGAGCCCGTGCTTTACTGTTGTGTCTTGGGTGGCCATGAGAGCCCGTGTTTTACTGTTGGTGTGTCTTGGGTGGCCGTGAGTGCCCGTGGGGTTTTGGGGCCCGTGAGTTACTGTTGGTGTGTCTTGGGAGGCCGTGAGTGCCCGTGGGGTTGTTGAGCCCATGAGTTACTGTTGGTGTGTCTTGGGAGGCCGTGAGTGCCTGTGGGGTTGTTGAGCCCGTGAGTTACTATTGGTGTGTCTTGGGAGGCCGTGAGTGCCCGTGGGGTTGTTGAGTCCGTGTTTTACTATTGGTGTCTTGGGTGGCCATGAGTGCCTGTGGAGTGTTGAACCTGTGTTGTTGCTGTTTGTTGAACTTTGCTTGTGATTGTGATTGTGGTTACCTGAGGTTGGAAACCCGACTTTGTGTCGGGGAAGTTGCGTGGTGTGGCTAGCCTCCCGACTGGGATCGGGGGAAGCGGAGAGGTTGTGGGCTAGCCTCCCGACTGGGATCGGGAGAAGGATTGCGAGGTTGGTGGTGTGGCTACCCTCCCGACTGGGATCGGGGGAAGCGGAGAGGTTGTGGGCTAGCCTCCCGGCTGTGTGTCGGGAGAAGTTTCGTGGTTTGCGCGGGTGTGGCTAGTCACCCGACTGAGATCGGGGGTAGGGGAGAGGTTGTGGGCTAGCCTTCCGATTGAGATCGGGAGAAGTTGCGCGGCAGGTCGACCGCCTGACCTGACAGGGATTGGTAAAGGGCGAGAGAGAGATGGGGTTACTGAGCAACTGGCGTGCGATCCTTTGTGATCTTGTTTGGTGTGCGATCCTTTGTGATCTTGGGTGTTGCGTGGTTGTCTGTCATGTCTTTGGAGGAGGTCGTCAATCGTTGAGTCGGGTCTACTTTACGTGTCCGAGTGTTGAGTCGGTTGAGGAAAGTATCAGTGTGTGTGTGTCAGTCGGGTTACTTGAGTTTGGGGATAGTGATCCCCAGTGTTGAGTTGGTGGTTGGTGTTACCGGCATTGCCTGCTAAGTATGCCGTAGTCAATCTGTTATCTGTGGTGGTGAGCGAACGCTCACCCCTAGCTGCTTTTCCTATAGGTACCGGTCGCAGGTTGGACTAGGTGAGCTTCTGAAGCTTGAAGAGCTAGGAGCGGGATTCTGGGTTTACTTTTGAGTCTAGCGACGTATGCCTTGCTTTTTGTCCATTTGTTGGGACGTACCTTTAAGTTGTAAATGATTATTTTTGATGAACAAATGGTGATTTTAAAGTGATTTGTGTAAAATGTTTCAAATTGTTTTATTGTTTTAAACGTTCGCGTCCTGAGTTCGGTTTACTGAAATTGGGGCGTGACACCTGAGGTCCAACCGACCAACCTGTACATAGTTCTTACGAAGCTATCCGCATGGGAGATGGCTGTTTCCTTAAGACAAAATTTCCCCCTCTACGACACTGAAGGTTGGAATGGGCAAATGTCTCCCAAGATAAAACGGACCTAAACCACTAGTGAGTGCTTCAACTAGTGGAGTCTGGCGACCTAAACCCGACTTGCACTCAAACTGTAGAATGTCATAAGAGAAGAATAATCGAAAAAGGAAGTGATTTTTATGTCCCCTCAACACCCTTTAAATAGTAGACAAGGTGACCTTTAGGAAAGATTGCGACTCTTTGACCAAAGGGCATGTCTGTTTAAAACTTGATCAGACTCTTTCACCAAAGGTCATGTTGATTCAAAACTTGACCAGATTAATTGCCGAGGCCCAAGGCCCAGGCCTGGACCGGACGGACGGCGGCGGCGCGTGTGGGCTCTCTCCATTACACATTAGTGGTGACCCAAGACCATGACCTTATTCCAATTGTCAAACTTTATAAAGTGTATGAAAAAGTGTAATGTGGGCAATGTGGGTTTGCGTTAATTGTCATTTAATGCATGTCATTAATCCATGTTTTTCTTCAACTTTGCATGTGATTATCTCATTCAATATTCAACGTATTTCCGTAAACATACATCTTACGTCCAAGTTCGCAATGATGTGAACGTAACGGATACATGTGTTGCCGAAATTGATTATCGGAACAAGATGATAAAGATGTCGGAAAGTGAGTTGTCCAACACATATATGGTTTTCATTTGAAACCAATTAACTCAAAATGTCTCCCCAATAAAAGTATAGATGTAATAGTACACTTCCTTTTATCCCAATCTTCGATCTGGTGCAACACAACAAAGAAAAAATCATATTACAAAACAAAATCAACCAAGTTTATTCATTAAGGATACACAAATGCTCAAATTAGTAGCACATATAGCATTAACGTAGCCATAACAAGACAAAGAAAGGAAGAGGCAAAAGCATTCCTTTTGGAGGAAGAAGGAAGAATCAATGAAGGATTTCCACTCTTGGAAGAAGACCGGGGCTGCGAACCAGGAGCCCCAGCCCTCAGCGAGGACTGAGGACCTCCTGCCGGTGAGATAGCCTGACCTTGCACGTAGAGTGCAAATTTCATGCCTCCAAGACAGTACATCCTGTTACCAGATAAGAAGTACCAAGTACCAGGTCTGTCCAATGTCACCGTTGTGTTGCCGCTCGAAAATGTTCTTAAGACATTGGTGGTATTGCATTTGTCATAACTTTCTTTAGTGACCTCGCTCACTGCGTTCGATGATGAGGACTGGAACACTGTGTACAAATAATTTTATCATGAATTTCAGCACCTATATAATTATGGGAACTATTGATTTATGGGTTATTTTCATCTCACTACCTTAACTATTTGATTGTTTTCATCTTACTAACCTAATTATTTTTTGTAGCACCTCACTACTCTAGAATGCATTTTTTTTCACTTTCATACCCGCCGTCAATTTGTCATCCATTTTTGGATGAAAACATTTAAAATGTCCATAATACCCCTCACAAACAATCAAATTTTCAAAAGCATGTCATTGGTTTTCAAAATTTCGTTACAAAATCAGTTTTTAATGTCACAAAAATGCATTCTAGGGTAGTGAGGTGTCATAAAAAAAATGCATTCTAGGCTAGTGAGGTGCCACAAAAAATAGTTAGGATATAAAAGTGAAAAAAAATGCATTTTAGGGTAGTGAGATGCCACAAAAAATAATTAGGATAGTGAGATGAAAAAAACATATAGTTAAGATAGTGAGATTAAAATAACCCTTGATTTATATCCATTAATACCACATTTTTGTAGTCCGTATTTGTTAGAACATGAAACTTCAACGCAACCATTTGGACAATTATGTTCTTTAATTTTTGCACAATTTGTAATAAAAATGGAAGAAATTGTAGTTACCTAAAACATCACCAACTTGAAAAGTTTTGCCCGTAGCCCAAGTGTCAAGATCACTGCTAATGTCCCATCCGGCAGTGTCTCCGACGACGTATGTTGTAGCAGACACGCATGTCAAAGCACACCCAAGGATCATCAGATAAACCAGATGAATCTTTGACATGATTCGCATGTTCGATGATATTTATGAAACTTGAATTGTCTCAAGTACAATACCAGAGATGTTGAAATTGCACAATGCTGTCAGATATATATGTATGAGCATTGTCGATGGTTGAGCTAACTGAAAGACTAGGTAGTCTTTTTTATTTTCTGGTGTTGGTGCACAACAATATGAGTAATAAGGAGAGAGTAATAGCTAGTTTGTTTACCAAATTAGGTAATAGATGATCGGTAATATATGTTAGGAGAGACTGAACTAAAAGTGTCATTTAAGAAATTGTATCCAAGATGTATATTATCTATTCTTAATCTTTTAATTACCCTGTATAGTAAAAGCAAACTCACACCTGAACTCTCACCAATATATAATCTTAATCGTATAAATTAATTTATCCCCAATAAATGACTTGTATTTCATTAATAAGTTGGTGAGGTGGGTGAAGCAGAAGTGATTCCCTTTGCTAGACAGAGTTAAGGTTAAATTTAACCTCCCCCGAGATACTGCCGGAAGTAACAAGGTTCAATTGAAACTGGGGACTCACCCCATCAAGATCAAGAAGCTTTTCAAAGGCATGTACAGACTTTGTGAGCTGAGACTGATAGCAGGAACTCATCCTGATCGTACTCATCGAACATACCTACCAAAGATCCCAAATTGCAGCCGTGAGGTGGGAGTCTTGGAACCTCGAACCAAAGCCAAAATCTCCCTGTAAAACCAAACGACCATCGTAGCGAGCGATCTCAAACCAAAAGGATATCGAGCTTCAACCCGTGGACTGTAGTGTTGCTGCAAATATCTGATTCAAACCTTTGATCTCCCTTCTTTTAATAGTTCGGTTCTTTGACAATTTGGAACTGTTCTGGCCATGAAAGCTCAGCAAACAAGACATAACCCTTGACCTTTACTCAATTTCGACTCTAAACTAAAGAACATGCCTCTTCGTGTGACTTCAAAAGCAAGAAACCTAATTTCTTTTTTATCCCCGAAAAAGACCTAAAAGAGCAACAAGAAGTACAAAAGATAAAGGGAAAGGCCCCAAAATCAAGGGAATTCTGAAAAATCTTAAAGACATCATCATCACAAGCCGAGGTTGTGAAGCGTAAAAATTTGCACAGCTCCCAACAACGCCTAGCTTCCGATTTTTTGCACAAAAAACAAGAAGGGTTGTCTTCCAGCGGAATAACAACCGAGCTTTTTGCGCCTCTTTTTCCTAATAAAGCATTTGAGAGGGAGGGAGTAACTGTCAACCACGGAAGAGTTGAGGCCTGCGATGAAATTTTAAAATGAAGCTGGACGAAAAGTCTGAAGCAAAGGGCTTCGGAGGAGCCCATCAGGCATGTCAACATTTTTAAGGGTTGTCAACCCCCACGTGCATGGGCTTGGGCCAAGACCTTTAGAATTCTCGCAGCAGTCCAGGCCACGCGCAACATAATTCAAAGTACATGAATCGGTACACGCAAAAGCCGAAGTCCTTATGACTTGGGACTCAAAGTCACTGCTTCCAGAGAATGAACCTCGGGACTTCAAGAAGCCGAAGAGTGCACACTAGTTCCAGAGCCTGGCCCTTCGATTCCGTATGACCCATCGACTTCGTTGAATCTCCCGAAGGCCGGCAACCCAATTGAAGAGTCAATTTGGACTGAAGTCGATTGAGAGAACAAGGCCGACAAGGGCACTACGATCGGGCTTCAGATTGGAAAGGTCGGAGAAAGAGGGCGAGTATAGGTCGAAGAAAGAGAGTAAGGATAGGTCGGAGAGGAGGCCCATAATTACCCTTCTTCGAGATTAGGAGGATCTGGAAAAGCTAAGGGAGAGACTAAGGGGATCTACGAAAAATATGGGTAATTGATGCAAACAGGGAAGCTCTTGCCAGAGATAAGGAGCTTAACAAGCCTCTTCAACGGCTGGAGATCTAAAGCATGAACCAGAACGAAGGCACAATCGAACCAAATCCGAGAAGAAGAATAAGGATGGATGAAGAGAGGGGTACCAACAAAAGATACAGGGTTGAGGATCAAAGAACGAGTCCAACCCGAGAAGGGAAGGCCCTCGGTAGAGATCCAATGCAAACAACCTCCATCGGCGATTGCGCTGCCGTTGGTGAAAAACCCCTAGAATCAAGCACGAAGACCAACCCAAATTCTTAGCAAGCTTAAAGGAAAGAGAGTCTAAGAAGGTAATGAGGAGGGAACGATTGCCCAAGTCGGCGAGACGACCAAGGAGCTTCTGAAGAGGAGAAAGCTCGAACCAAACTGAGGAAAGGGTGTGGTCGGAGCTAACTAACCCCATGATGCTTAGACCTAGGGAGCTATTCCAACTACCACAGAAGGAGCCGGAGCAGGAGATGACTACCACAGAGGTGGGAGAGCTATGAACGTCGGTGGTGGAGGGCGCAAGGATAAGAGCCACAGTTACAACTCCAAACGAGAGAGAGAGAGAAGTACAGATGTGTTCACCAAATCCGAGTTTGGAACGATGCAAGGCCCATACAACTTTCACGGAATCGTGGGCCTTGAGAAAATGCACAAATCCAAACCTCATACAACTTTATTGAGCTTTCCAAGAAGGAAGGCTCTACGAATCAATCCGAAGTTGGAGAACAGAGCGAGGAGTTGCTCTCGAGAAAAAGTCAGAGGAAGGTTGCAGACGAATATCTGAGGGCAAGGAGGGTCGGCAAGGTGAGAGGAAGAGAGAGGCTTAAAAGAGAGGGGATGAAAGGTTGGAGGGGGTGGGGGTGGGGTTGGAAGGAGGATCAATTCAATACAAAACCTAAAAATTTACATTTGCAATTAGGACCTTGACGATAGAACCGAATTTGCAAAAATATGAGTATAGCCAATCCTCAATTGAATCAAAGAGTGGTTACATAGAAAAACTACCTCACCACTCTCTAGGAGACCAAGTTTCTCTAGTCCGCAATGAGTTGTTGTAGTGCCTCTTCCCAGTCACACATCTTTGCTAAACAACCCATATGCTTGTGTTAATTTGAAAACTAAACATACGAACTGATCTATAAGATCAGACATGGAAGCCTTTGAGCCCTCCACAACTACCTGTTTACCTTTCCAAGATTAGGCTGCCACCACCCAAGGATCCTCATGTGCACGATTGAATGGGTGCCTACAGCCACATAACGCTCACAATGCTCCATTGGTGAACAACAACTAGTTTTTATTGTGACACTATCACTCTACCGTTGCTTTCGCCGATGTTCCTCGATTGCTGCAATGAATTTTGATTTCGCTGATATTTGAACTTGAACAATCTTTACCCCTACAAAATGTATGTCTTCTCCCTCAGTCACATTATCCTTTTCTCTATTTCTCTCCTCCGCCTCAATCCGAGCTTCAAGACGATTTAGAAAGGTAGGGCACCAACCAATCAATGCATATTCGAACGATGAGGTTTGTGACATAGTGGTCTCCATTGGTGCGAAAGAGACGACCTCGTCTACTATTCGGGAGTCTCCTTCCCCATGGTACTAGTTCATCAAATTGGGTTCATTGTTGACGAGACTCTACCTATGCTTTCAAGTGAATTCAAGGTGATACTATGTCTTGTACATTATCTCTGCTTAGGCTATGAATTAGTCGTCAAATCTTCCACTTGGTAGATGCGCCAATTTTACAACAAATAACCATTTGAAACCTTCCCGTTAAGGAGCCTCTAATGGTCATTTTAGTTCTTCTAACTCTGTTCAGAGTCTTCACGGGTTGTCATCCTTTTGACCTCATTGTCGATGCTTTCTCATAGAGTCTTGACTTCTTTTCCATCCCCTATAAATGAATCGATAGAGTGGTTCATCCATGTAAGCACAAGCATTCTTCTTCACATACGCTCCATTACATTAACACCTAATCATGAGGGTTTTACGGAGTCAGATGAACCTGAAGATTGGGACGACAATAGTTGTAGTCGAATGCGTATGGCCAGTCTGGAACATTATGAATCCCGATGATTTAACGTATGTATCAGTGAAGCGGCTGTATGAGGAGATGCTTGGTGATAACATGATTCCCAAATGAATTGATAATCTTGTTGAATTTCGAAACAGAATACTCGTATGAAAAAAGAGAGCTTGGTCGAGAAGATTGTCGAGAAGTAGATCATTGAATTAATTTATTGGAAGAGATATAATATGAATAAGAATGATAATAGTAGATAAATATGATAGGGAAAATGACACATAACCCTCACTAACTATCACGTTTTTTCACATCACCCCCCTAACTATTTTTTGTGACATTTAACTCCCCTAACTTCATTTTTTTCATTTTAGTCTAACGTTGTTAACTTTCCATCCAATTAACGTCAAAAGTCGAAAATACCCTCCATTTGTCATCAAATCTTCAAAATGATGCCATTGACTTAGCCAAACCCAAAAACTTTGAAATGTCTATATTAACTAGAAAAATACCCAACAACTTTAAAACGTTGTTGACTTAGTAAAATACCCTCCACTTACTTCATCTTCACACGTCTCTCTACATCTTCATCTCAATAATTTCAAATGAAAAAAAAATCAGAGAACTCAAATGTCAACCAAGACCAAAAATACATATCTTTATTACTTGAATCCATGATCGAGAAATAGATGAAGATGAAACCCAAATCAAAATGAACCGAGAAACATGCTTTGATCCAAATGAGTTGTTGAACCCTTTTTCATAAACATACAATGTTGTCGAAATCAATAATGATTGTTGCCACATTCCTCAAATTTTTTACAATAAATTGTAGAGAACTAAATCTCAACAAACAAAATTGTTGCTCATATATGCCCATCATTGGGATTATGAAAAATTGTTGCTCATATATGCTCATACATGCCCATTGTTGCTCAAAATTGTTAGGTTTTTAGGTTATGGTAGTTAGTTTTTGTGGGTTAAAAGGGTAGTTTTGGGATTTAGAAAAAAATAATAGCATGTGATGTGCACATGTTCAATTTCCATCTGTTTTTGGATGAAAAAAGAGTAAAGTGAAAAAAAAACGAAGTTAGGGGAGTTAAATGTCATAAAAAATAGTTAGGGGGGTGATGTGAAAAAGCGTGATAGTTAGTGAGGGTTATGTGTCATTTTCCCTATGATAATTGTAAGGATTATTGCAAAAATAATGTTGTAGGAGGTGTGAAGAATAAGTTGGAATATCAAAAGGAAAAATTTAGATGTTTTTATGTAAACTGAAGTGGAACATGTTGATTTTTCGGAGCTCTCAAGATGCTCTCTAAAGTCAGCCCTATTTTTTCGACGAATAAGTCGTTACTCTTCACAGGTACTATTTCGGTCGTCCATCGGCACTCCCCATCTACTCCACTGTTTTCTTCGGATCTCCTCCTTGAGGCCTTAGTGTCTGCCACAATCGTCGTCACTAACATCGTCACCTCTTCCTCTAGCACCAGAGCCACCACCGTCCTCACCTCCTTTTCCACCAGAGCGGTCATCGCCTTCTCTTCATCCAGAGTCGTTGCCTTCGCCTCCTGCGCCACTTCAGCCTTATGCTTGTATCCGTGCAGAGGCGCTCCATCCCCATCCATTGGATCAGGAACCTAACATCCCCTTCAGAGTCAGAGAGACTAGAATCAATAGTTGCTCATGTCGCTCACAACTGGTGAAAACTCAGCGCCCCAACCCTATCCGTTGGATCAGGAACTTGACACCCCCTCTCAGAGTTAAGGAGACTGGAATCAACAATTTCTCGTGTCGGTCACAACTACTGAAAACTTGGTGCCACAAATCTATCCACTGGATCGAAACTCTGACACCCCGGAGGTGTGAGTGGGGATGCACACCTTGCCCTGTCGAGGTCGGTGCAAATCCGACATCTTGGTTCCCTCGTTTCCTAGTATTCTTTTTGGATGTCTACTATCCCCTCAAACGCTCCATATCAAATATCCCAAACATCTTCAGATCGAGTCTGGAAATGAATATTGTGCCACTTACAAAACTTCGATTTAAAGCAGTAATCTTGTTTATCAGATCCGAGACTGTGTCTAACCCTATCATATATTTCTACATAGGAATTTTCTATTCGTGTATGTTTAGGTTTAAAATTTTAAAATTCTATCAATGAATTCAATTATTATGCTAAAAAATCGAACACATGACGAGGAGAAATTAGCTAGACGAGTAGATGTTAACAATTCACCTGAGATTATATCTTTTTTTTTATAGTAAAAGGGTATGCTTTTGATTAATCACTTATAGTTAGAGACATACAAATCAGAAACTACAAAGTCCAGGGATGAAACTCGATACAATACAAGATAACGGACGGTATCCCCCACTTGAACAAAAAGTAGGTGATCCGACACACGTGGATGAGAAAAGATAAGTTCTACAAACAAGTATAGAATATGGTGGAAAAAGGAGATATGCACAATAACGCGAAGCAAAGAAGCTAAATAGCCATTATGGTGGTTGTCTTGGTTCACGGAGGGATCCCGACAGTCTCCTCAAGGTGCATGACCCTTCCAAATAGGGCTAGAGCACGGTTGGGGGATGAACTAATCCAACCCCCAACCCAATTAACGCCTATCATAATTCTTGACGAGGTTTTTTACTAGCTCTCGTCGAAAAAGTTGGAAGGGGGTGTTGGGGTGGTCCTGCTCCGTCGGGTCGCTATTTAATTGATCATACGCCTTATTATTTGATCTATTCTCCCCAAAGGTACAATTGTTGTTTTCTCCTTCAAAGAACTTTAAAACTATGGTCCGTCATGCCAAACTTTGCTTTGGTTGGTAGTCCCGAGATTCCTACTTGAGATTCTTGTTGTCTAGAAAGTTTGTCCTTATCTGTCCAGTGCCCTTAAAGGTCCTGTGCTTACTGATCCTCTGAGCTGATAGGGGTTGTCTGGGTTGCGGTCAAATCCTTTCCTTAGTCATCTTATCCTTCAAGATAAAGGTAGACAAGAAGTTCTTCATGTCAGACGGGATGATGGGTTGAGTGGTATTCACGGGTGGGGGACATACAACTGGTCCCTTCCACCCAAACCTTTCTCTTTCCCCATGGACGCAATTGAGCTCCTCGAGTTTAGGCAAGGTTGTGGGATGAGCTGTGAACATCTCCCACATGGGGAGACCATTTCCCAAATCGTAGGCCAAGTGGGCTGGTGATGGTCCATCCTGCTTCGAGTACCTGCAAATGATGAAAAAATCAAAGGTTCCCCAGGGGTTCCTATTGGAATAATCGAGAACGAGGAGGACATAACTTTCGGTCCCGCGCGAAAAAACTCTTCCTTTTGGGTGGTCTAGGGGGCGTAGAAAGTCCTCATATCTGAGCGTTATTTGGTCCACACCAGGAAGGATGACGTTGCATTCCCAATTAGTGTGGCCAAGACGACCACAACGGTGACAAAAGATCGGGAGATGTTCATACTAAATTCGAACTGTCAAGGGGTCTAAGTTCTCATCAAGTTGTAGCTTAATATGACATGGGAGAGGTCTCGTAGTGTCAATCTCTAGCCTTAACCAGAGGAAGGAAACCCATTCTCGTGCCTGGATTGGGATGTTTGGGTCTTTCGACATATCGGTCTTCACTTCCCACCCTAGATTTTGGAGTATGAAAGCCTTCATCTGTGGCGTTCTAGCCTCCACCTGGACATCGTACACTCTAACCTACATATGAATATGCCGGAAGCTCAAATGCTCTGGTTGAGTATGTGGAAGAAGGGGAATAAGTAATATCACCGTCCCGTGGAAGGACTAGGCCTCCCTTGCTCTAACGTCCTCCGAAGTAGCTTGAGATGGAAAATAGAAGACCAAGATCTTATCCGAAAGAGGTTGAACTTTCAAATTCTTCACGTTCCAAGCATTGGTAATTTGAATACAGATATCACGGGGTCAAACTTGTTTGTCGTCCAAAAGGCGACCGACAAGGGCGAACTTGTAGCGGATTTCATCCACCACTGGAACTATGTTAGATGGGACGACTATCACCTCGTCATCGTCTTCAAGAGTATCATGTTGGGTTTCATGAACAAAGACTCTCATTAATGCTTGAACGAACTCCAAGCTGGTCGGTGAATAACTTGTGGGCGGGGGTTGGGGATAAAGTATATGAGTGTTGTGGTTTGGGGTTTTCCTCTACTACTGACGCCTTGCATGTTGTTGAAGGGACCCAAAATTGCAGGATAGAGAGAGGTTAAGGCCCGCCAGGATATAAGAACGGCGTTAGGGATCGTAATAACGGTGGTTGGGCTATGACCGAAGTTTTAGAGGTTGAGGCTGGAGAGAGGTCTGAGAGGAACTCCGTTGGAGTGGGGAATAGGGAGGACATGGTTGGAGGAAATCTATAGAAGGAGATACAAGAAAAGAAGAGGCGGAGAAGTAGCAAGCCTCTTGAGAACTCAGGTGAGAGAAAGAAAAAGGAGGAAGACTTTCCGTCATCATGAACTTACCTTAAAAAAGAGAAAGTTCAAATAAATTGACAGAGAGCACACTAAAAAAGGGCTCAAGACAAAAAAAAAAAGCCTGGGACTATACTTTGTTTCACCGAATTGCCTCAGAAATCGAGTAAATCACACTTTGTTGGGAAAAATTTATTTAGTTCCCTTGCTGGGTTTAAATTTGTTTAGTTCCCTTGTTGGGAAAGTTGAAGGATCGAAAAACATCATATGTTCGCTGTAAAATAAAAGGATTCGATCGAAAAACGATCTATTTGCATTTGAATCAATGATAAAATTAGAAGGTTTACTTACTGGATATGTAGAACAAAAGTGATATAGCTCCAAACTACGAAGCCTTTAGTGTATCGAGCAACGATTTGATGCTTTCAACAAATTGAGATGACTATGGAGGAAGAACGATTCTTCCTTTTGTGTTTTGGGAGAGTAGAGAAAAAGGAGGCAAGAGAAAAATAAGATTAATTATTCTCTTAACCCTAATCTCTAATCTTATATAGTAATCATAATTGGGTCCAAGACTCAATTGGGCTTAAACCCGATTGCGCCTAGGGCATAACCCAACAATGTTCCACTTGACCTAGATCCAATCAGTCAAGAACTCTAATATTTATTATATTTCTGTGTTAGCAGAAAATATAACAAACATGTCATCTAGATCATTTCAATAAATTATCTCATAATAAATTAAATGATCTTAAACATCAAACGTCACTCGTAAGTGTGTGACCACATAGGTTCAACGCTAAACCGGTAGTAATTAATCTCATTAACTACTAATCGAGGTTGGTGTCTAACAACACTCCCCGACGGCCGGATAACATGAATATCAATATCCAATAAAGACGAACCTGGTTTAAGGATAATGAATTGTTTTCCTTCCATGTTTCCAACTCCGGATTATCCTAGGGTATGGTTTGACTGTCAAACCCTAACCGATAATCACTATATTTTATGTTGATCGTTACTGATTGTTGAATGACTCTAAGGAACTCCTTTCTTAAATCATTCTTCTTCCTTGGCCAAGGATCTTTTCCAACCATAAGATTCATAACAACATAGAGTTCAAACTCATTACCTTGAGTTGATGGATCCCCTCTTGACTCGCCATTGATTATATAGGTACTCAATTATACCCAATGACCTTTCAACTAGCATTTTTACGCACTATGTGTCCGGTATCAAAGTATAACAAGCATTCTATTAACCACTATGGGGATCTCAGGTCAAAGGACAAAACAATATACATTTAATCCTTAAGAAAATTTCCATATTGACAGTATAGGTAAAATCAACCATTTGGAAATCTCACTTTTGGTCAGTTCAATGATCATATCTACTATATGCATCATCTATATTATAACTTAATAAATGAGATCCATTAATACTCATCCAATGAGTACTGTTATACATATATTGGTCTATCCAGATCACCTTAGTCCTAGTAGGATGATCCTATGACCAAGAACACTTTTAAATCAAACTCTATAATACTCGACTCTCATTATCATAATCCTTATTATGATGACAAGTATATCAGTTTAATCAAGAACTTATCATATCTAATGTCAATAAACATTCATATATGATAACGGTAAAAGCCATTATATTAGTCACCACCAATAAGAAAAAGACGATATGAAATGTGCTAAAAACAATATTTCATGAAGATTAACATTTGACTAGATTCAAACGTTCATGAATTTCAATCCTATATTCCACTTGTGTTTGTCAAACTCCTTTGAACCAAGCACCTTAGTGAAACGACCTGCATCATTTTCCTTTTTCTTCCAACTTCAGAATTTGAATGTCTCCACGTTCAGCTAATCTATAATCAGAAGAAACTTCCAAAGAACGTGTTTGGATTTCTGGTGTGCTCTTGGCTTGTGCAATAGCCCACCTATTGTCACATAATAAAGGAACACTTTCCTTTCCTTAAGGAACCACACCAAGCTCAGTTAAGAACTTCTCTATCCATACACCTTCCTCAACAACATCACATGCAACTATGTATTCTGCTTTAGTTACTGAATTAGCTACGGTAGCTTGTTTGGAACTCTTCCAACAAACTCTCTCACCATATAAGGTAAATCCATAGCCAGAATTAGATTTGTTACTATATATATCTGATGCAAAACTTGCATCAATATGGCTTAACAATTTAAGCTCATTATCTCCATATATGAGGAATTGGTCTTTAGTTCTTCTCAAGTACTTAAGAATGGTTTTAACAACTTTCCAATGTGCCTCACCCGGATTCCTTTGGTACCTACTTGCTACTCCTGGCGTATAGGCAACATCCGGTCTCGTACATGTCATGGTATACATGATAGCTCCCACTGTGTTAACATATGAGATTCTACTCATGCGTTCTCTTTCCTCTAGGGTCTTAGGATTATCCCCTTAGAAAGAGAAACTCCAGTTCCAATAGGTAAGTACCCCTTTTGGAATTATCCATGTGATACTTTCTTAAGATAGTATCTATGTACATAGATAAGGAGATCCCAAGCAACTTCCTTAATCTATCTCTATAGACCTTTATTCCAAGAATATAAGTTGCTTCTCCCACATCTATCACGGAGAACTTTTCAGATAGCCAAATTTTTGTTTCCTGCATGGCTGACACATAATTTCTTATTAGGAATATATCATCTACATACAACACTAGGAAAATAATAACGCTCCCACTAACCTTCTTGTACACACATGGCTCCTCTTCACAACGCACAAAATCGAACTTTTTGATTGTCGTGTGAGAACGAATTTTCCAACTATGAGAAGCTTTCTTTAATCCATAAATGGATCGTTGTAGCTTACATACTTTACTAGGAGCAGATTACAATGTGAAACCTTCAAGTGGAGTCATATAAACATCTTCCTTGAGCTCACCATTAAGGAAAGCCATTTTCACATCCATTTGTCAAATCTCATAATCATAGTATGCAACAATAGCAAGCAAAATCCGAATAGATTTGAGTATTGCTACAGGGGAGAACGTTTCTTCATAATCAATACCTTCCTTTTGATTATACTCCTTAGCAACCAGACGGGCTTTAAATGTTTCAACCTTACCTTCCGCTTCAATCTTTCTCTTATAACCCTATTTAAACCCAATATGTTTTAAGTCCTTAGAGTCATCAACTAAAGTCCATACTTTATTGATTTTCATTGACTCCATTTCAGATCCAATGGAAACAAGCCATTTCTCATGGTCTGGACAAAGCCATCGCCTCTTGAAAACACTTAGGATCGTCTTCAATAATAAGGTCATCATCAATATGATTGTCCTTATTATTTTACACTAATAGATTCATCCTATTGTGCACGACGTTTTCTAATTGATCTTCTATGAGGCTCTTGTACTTCTTGATTATGTTGTTACCCTTGTTCCTGAATTGGTTCATCAACCAAATCATTTACCTCAACGTTTGAGGTTGGAACCCTCGGTGGCAACTGTAAGACATCAAGAAAAGGTTTCTCAATATGCATCCCATGCTCTTGAGTCGGCGTTGACTCATTGGTATCTTGTATTTCATCAAGATCTATTTCTACTTCCAGTTCTTCCAACATCAAGGAGCTTTTTTTCAAAAAGAAAAGTCGCGGTCCTAGCCACAAATACTTTGTGTTCAGAAGGATGATAGAAATAGTATCCCATAGTCTCATTGGGATAACCAACAATCTACATTTTTTAGACTTAGCCTCAAGTTTGTCTAATTGCAGTCGCTTAACATAGGTTGGACAACCCTTAAATGTTTAAGGTTAGATTTCCATCCTTTCCATATCTCATATGGTATTTCAACAACTGCTTTAGTGGGAACTTTATTTAACAAACATGTAACAACCTCTAAAGCATATCCCCATAGGAAGATAGAAAGATCTATAAATCCCATCATCGATCGAACCATATCTAATAAGGTACGAAGTCCACTACGACATGATCCCATCTTGTGGAAAATAATCAATAAAATATTCTATGAGATACTCACCCCCACAGTCAGATCTTAGTTGCAAGAACCACTCCCGGTCAACGCTAGTCAAATCGGCGAAAAACAGGAAAATTTAAAATTTTGGGACAAACACTTAAATGAACCTAAATTTGACCCCGAGGGTCATACCGGACTTAAGTTGACCCCGATATCGACCAAAGTGAGTTCTGGGGGACTCAGGGCAACTTTCTGACCAATTTGAGAAAGGTTGACTTTTTGCCGGAAAAGTCAACCGAGCGACGTTTTGGTCCGTTCGAGGTCCGTTTTGGATCCAAAAAGCTTAGCCGTCGTTACAAAGGTATTAGTTGAGCCGTTTCCTTGTAGCCCGTGAAATTTCGTAATTTCTTGGAAAATGGACCCGTTCAGGGCCCGAGACGGCCGAATTTCGCGGATCGGACTGAAAAATATCTACCAAGATATTTTTTAAGGTGTGGGACCCACTTGACACTTGTCACACATTTGGTGGTTGGTTTTTAAAATAAAGAAAAAGAAATGAAGTGGTAGTTTTGTAAATAAGAGTTTGGGTTGGTTTTTAAAACAAATTAAAGGGAATGGATGGCGTGAGTTTTGGCCAAAAACAGAGAAGAAGATAGAGAAGAAGAGAGAGAAAGAAGAGAGAGAAGGAGAAGACAGAAAATAAGAGAAAGTGTGAGGTTTTGGAGATTTTGGATGATCCAACCGTTGGATCGGGTTGTTTCTTACGAAATTGTCATCCCCTCGTCGTTGTCTACGGTAAGAACCAGACTTTTTCTCGTTTCGACGTGTTTGATTTCTAAGTGTTCGTTTATATTTGGTTAAACGATGAATGGTTGAGGTTTAGGGTTCGTTAGGAACGTTTTAGGGCGAAAATGAGCATTTTCCGGTGGTCTCCGGGTGGTGCCCACGTGGTTGGGTCTCAGGTTTTCGTGTTCGGGTGGTTTAGGATGATCCCCAAGTCGTTAATCCACACCCGGAACGAATTTTGGAATTAAATTGTAAAAGTTGGAAATGACGGGTTTAGAAACTTTAAACGCGAATTAAATTTCTCGGAAGTCGGAAATTGATTCCGTCGATTACATTGGAACCCTTGAATTATTCTAAGATTGTAGAAACGAAAACGGGAATTTTCGGAGCCCCGGAAGGGCGTTTTCCAATCCCGGGCAGATTCGCCGAGCCGGGCGAATCGGGCCTTTCCGGGCCCATTATTGACAATGTCGAGTAATTGGGAAGTTTGGGAGTGATCGACATTGTCGGGGTTGAGTTTGGGCGTCAAATTCATTAAAATTCAGCTTTGTCTGCAAACTTAAAAAAGTGTTTTAATTGTAATCATTGTTGAACGTGTCGCCGACCATGGAAAGAGGAGGCTAAGCGGGTAATTCTGGAGCACGCCGGAGCTTGGGCGTGGACTTTTGGGAAAGCGTTACGAGGTAGGGAAAAGTAGCCGAATCTCGGCCCTGACTAGGGAAAGTTAACAATAGAAATGCGTGTGACACTTGGGTGTCGTGGGTTAAGTAAGTTTATCGAGCAATAGAAAGGCAGGCGACACCTGGTGGTGTCGTAGGATACGTGAGCGTATCGAACAATAGAAATGCATGTGACACTTAGTAGTGTCGTAGGATCAGTGAACGTATCGACATTAGAAATACTTGTGGCTTTTGGTCGTGCCCGTAGGTTGATTGATTTGTTTGTGTTGTGGTTGGCCATGAGTGCCTTGGGGTGTTGACCCGTGTATTACAGTTGGTGTGTCGTGGGTGGCCATGTGTGCCCTTGGGGTGTTGACCCGTGTATCACTGTTGGTGTGTCGTGGGTGGCCATGTGTGCCTTTGGGGTGTTGACCCGTGTATTACTGTTGGTGTGTCGTGGGTGGCCATGAGTGCCTTTGGGGTGTTGAACCCGTGTATTACTATTGGTGTGTCGTGGGTGGCCATGGGTGCCTTTGGGGTGTTGAACTCGTAGATTACTGTTGGTGTGTCGTGGGTGGCCATGTGTGCCTGTGGGGTGTTAAACCTGTAGTGTTGTGGATTGTCCTGCCGTTGGGTAGTGAGTCGTATATCATTGTCGCTATTTGTTGAACCTTGGGTGTTGATTGTGATTGCCTGAGGTTGGGGGCCCGCCTGACAATAAAGGGGTCCTGTGGTCGCGCGCGTGGGGGTTGGCTAGCCTTCCGACTAACCATCGGTAAAGTTGTGCATTCTTCTGCCTGAGGTTGGGGGCCCGCTTGACAATAAAGGGGTTCTGTGGTCGCGCGCGTGAGGGTTTGCTAGCCTTCCGACTAACCATCGGTAAAGTTGTGCATTCTTCGGCGATGGAGGGCGACTCCCCTTCCGACTAGCTATCGGAGAAGTATTGCGGAATATATCGCCAACAGGTCGACCGCTTGGCCCGACTGCGTTCGGGGGAAGTTACGTGGGGTAGGCTAAAGCCCAGCCGGTTAGCAACCGGTACTGAGTAGCTGGAGTGCGATCCTTTGTGATCTTTATTGTTGTGTGCGATCCTTTGTGATCTTGAATGTTGCGTGGTTATCTTTTGCGTCTTTGGTGGATGTCGTAACCGTTGTGTCAGGTCTACATTACGCGTCTGGCTTTGAGTTGGTTGGGGAAAGTAACAGTTGTCGGGTGACAGTCAGGTCATTTGAGTTTGGGGATAGTAGTCCTCAGTGGTTTGTTTGTTGTTGGTGTTTTCGGCATTTTCTGCTAGTATGTCGTAATCGGTCTGGTATCCGTGGTGGTGAGCGAACGCTCACCCCTAGCTGCTTTTCCTACAGGTACTGATCGCGAGACGGACTAGGGGAACTCTCCAAGCTTGAAGAGCTGGGAGTGGGAGTCCGGGTTGTTAGTCTTAGTGCCCGTAGTTCAATCCTAAATGTCCAAATGTATACATCATCGTCAGCAATAAAATTAAAGCAGCTTTATATTACTTATGAGTTGGAGTAATATATCGATGTGTGCTCTGATCTATGCCCACCATGCGAATAGAACCATAGATCGAGATAGATCACACTCGATGGGTCCCTAGTCAACAAAGCTTCACTAGAAGCGACTAGTATGAAAGATGGCTCTTTATGGCTTACGTTCTGTTAGTCATTGGAATGGGATTCCGGAGTCTGATCATAGATATCATGTGGGACATGATATTGGATGACCCGACATGAATATGTGCCATAGATCAAGTCATGAACATATTCAGTGTCGTAGCTTGTCATGTATCCTTAGACCAAGGAGTCTTTGTGATCGCTATGTAGTCAACAACTGAGTATGACCTGAGCCTAACGTTGTCCGTAACAGGGCTTCCATAACGGCCATGATTGGCTTGGGGACGGGCTACATGAGTGACACGAAAGACGGCTAAGGGATTTATCCCTCATACTGAGGTATGAGAAAGATATCGGTTCTCGGCCGCTTGATCGAGAGTGACTGAAAGAATAGCATGGCCATGCACATGATACTAGGTATCATATATTCAGTCATCTCACATATCAAGGAACAGTGATTGAGAATAATAAGGATGACGCCTCTATGCTTTATCTCAATCAGAATATCGGAGATAAAAGGATAATGATAGGGACGACGGAAAGGTTAGAATCGACAGGGTCGATTCATTATGCAGTGTCAGGCAATACTAAAGTCTCGTTAGTTGCCACTTAAATAGGATCAAGTAAAATGGGATTTTACGTTGATCTATTGACATGCATAAACCTAAGGGTCACACCGGAGGATGAAACTCATTGACACATTTATGGAGAATGGCCAAAAGGGAGTTGTCTCGGGACATGACCAAAACTGGGTTTTGGGTCATGTGCCCGTAAGTGAATAGGACTTTACGGATCGAGACAAGGCTTGGAGTCTTGGGATTGATCGCGTCGGATAATGTTGGACATTTCCGGTATGGAAGGCTTGGAGGTGATGAGCGAATCACGGGACCTCGTTGGAAATTGCCACGGGCCATGTTCCAAGAGGCCCATTAAAGGCCCACGCAACCAAGGCCCATGGAACTAATTAATCAAGTCTTGATTAATTGGTACTAAGTAAGGAAGACAAGGATTAAGGCGTTGGTGATTCACCACCTAACCCAATCTTGTCTAGCCATACTTTGTCCTATATACACCTTACTTGACACCATACTTGTCCCATGCCTTTAGTTGGACAAGTATGGGTTTTGTTATGTTTAAGTCATCTTTTTTCAACATAACAAACACAAGACAAGAATAGGAAACACAACTTCTCTCTCCCTTCCCTTGCAATTTCGGGTTTGGCAAGCTCCCACCTCCATTTTTGTGTTCTTAAGTCCTCAAAGAGAAGAACTACGTGACTTTGATTCCCATGTGGATACGTAGGTGTCTTGGAGACTCAAGCCAATCATTCGTTACCCGGTGTTCTTGTTTTGGTAAGAACTAGTACTGAATTTTTCTCATGTGAATCCATTCTTTGTTAGTTGTTTCATGGTTTTAATCATCTCTTGGTTTTCATTGATTTTCCGCTGTGAGTTGGTTCATCTCCAACCCTACCTAGAGACCCAACAGTGGTATCAGAGCCGTGCTACCTTCGGGATTCACAAGACGGTGTTCAAAGTTTCGGTTTTGCTTGAAAGTTTCGTTTTTGGCATGTTGTTTTGCTAAATTGTATGATAACATGTTTTAAATTCTTGTTTATGGATTTAATGCATGTAAAATGAATTTTTGAAAATTATTTCAAATCTGGAAATTTTGAAAAAAATTTAATTTTTCGGGTCTCGGGAGCGGGACTCTCGGGGAGCCGAAACCGGGACCGAACGGGGCTCCGTTGGACGGAGCAAGGCCAAGCATGACCATTGGATTGTGTATATGCCAAGGCTAAACCGTTTTGTTAGTGATGACGAGTGTGGAACCGTCATGACGAACTCGAAGATCAAATGTTCAAAAGTTTCATTTTTGAACGGTTTCGATAAACCGAGCATCAAAATTTTTCGAAACTTGGCTATTAAATAAAACCGGAAAATCACATGATCTTTGATTACATGATTGTTTGATAACACGATGTGTGATGTGATGTTGGCATGGTGCACATAATAGCCCCGAGCTCGATTTAATTATTTATCGCTTTTTACGGCCTGCGAGCCGTTGGAGTTAGCGTGTAATTATTATTTCAAGGTGTGGTCGTCGAACCACTTTTTTGTAATATTTATTTATTCCCGACCTGCGAGTCATGTATTAAATTGTAATATTTTACTCAAGACGAAGAAAGGGCGAAAAGGTCATTTGGTGGCTTTTCAAGTGTTGGCATCGGTTTGGAGTCGGTGGATCTCAAGAAGCTAGTGGGAGTTAGTTTAGGGGGCTATTATGTGCACATTTATCGCTTTATGCTTGGTTTAGTTTATGCATGACTAATTCTATGTGTTTTAGAATTGCATGCTTAACTTAATTACCGAGCATATCACCTCACATGCAAAGATAAAATTGGAATTTTAATCCTTGTGTGTGAGCCCTTAGAATCGTCATTACATTGGATGTAGTTGACGGGTTGGAAGGAAGAATTACATTGGATGTAATTTGAGGCATCATTGCATTTGGAATGTAGTTGATGTGCTCATCGCATCTAGGATGTGTCAAAGTTTTAAACACAACCGGACAAGTAAAAACGGGTCATGTCCGATACCTCCCAATTATCAACACCTTACTACCTCCCCGTCCTATGGGTGTCGTGCGCATTAGCGGAGCATCCATGGGAAAGCGGGGTAGTAGTTTTGGACGACATATGTGGGTGACTACGATTCTCAGCCTGAGGTTGAGCTAGGGTAACAGATAGGGTAAGCGGTGTACATAAGTACATACCTTAGCCAAGAGTCACATTGGATGTGATTGGATAGAGTCCTACCTACATAGCTCGATTAAGTGGTGAGCATTAGTTCAGCTTAATCGAATGAATCAAGGATCTTGGTTTCAGATTCTAATGGTTTAGAATCAATTATTGGTGTTTAAGCTTGATCTTCATAAAATTTATTCAGTTTACTGATTGAACTTTATCTGTTGTAGATCAAATGACAAATTCAGCGAACATTAATAGTTTGTCATTAAAAACCATTCTTGACAAGGGTCAAGGTAAATGGGACAAACTATTTGGACTGGTACAGAATTTTGAGGATAGTCCTCAAGTCTGAACGCAAAGAATATGTCCTTGACAAGGCTGTCTCTAAGACCATATCAGAGTTACATGAAGTGTCATTAACTGCTGAGAAGAATATATCAGGGATCTGGATTCCAAGGATATTCTGATGGTCAACAGGGGAATTGGAAGTGGCAAGGGCAGGGCCCATGCGCACTTTGCAGGAAAGATGAGACACTTGAGAACGTCTGCTTCTACTGCCAACAGCCTGGTCATTGGAATCGGGATTACAGGAAGTTCACGGCTGATCTGAAGAAGGGCAATGGGACTGCGCCTTCATCAAATAGCCTGGATGATCTGAAGAAGGGCAGTAGGATTGTGCCTTTATAAGGAAACCTGGATGATCTAAGGAAGGGCGGTGGGACCGTGCCTTCATCCGGTATTAACTCTATAGAGCTACATCTATGTACTTCCAAAGATTCATGGGTATTAGATAGCAAGACTGAATCTCACAAATGCACTAATATATGGTGGCTGAAAGTAGGAGAGGTTTAGAAAGCACGAAGTGGACCTCAGGGTTGTGGCAACTGCTGTAGGATCCATGAGTCTTGCTTTGCCAAGAGGCCTTGTCTTAGTATTGTATAATGTATATTGCATACCTACTTTTAGTAAGAATATTATATCTGTATCCGTGTTTGACAATGAATGATATAATGTTAATATTGGAAATGGAGTTTTCAATGTTCTATGCAATGATATGTTTTATACCAGTACTGACTTGGTTGGAGGATTGTACATATTAGATATGGGTAACAATGCCTCAAGTTCTATATATTACGTTAATACCAAGAGGTCTAAATCCAATGATTTAAACCTAACTCTGTCATGGCACTGTCATTTGAGCCGCATAAACAAGAAGCGCCTATCAGCACTTCAGAAGTGCGGGCTTTCAGGTTCATTCGAATTCCATTAGATCGATAGGTGCAAGGTTTGTTTTATGGGCAAAATGACTAAAGTGCCCTTTATCGATCGCGATGAAAGGGCGGGTGAATTATTGCGGCTGATACACTCGAATGTGTGTAGACCAATAAGTTCACTTGCCAAGAGGGGTTTTAGCTACTTTATCTCATTTACTGATGATTACAGTAAATATGGTTATGTCTATTCGGTAAGACATAAGTTTGAAGCTTTTGATAAATTCAAAGAGTTTAAGACTAAAGTAGAAAACCAGCTCGACAAAGGTATTAAGACACTTCGATTGGATCGAGGTGGAAAATACTTGACCATAGAGTTATTAGATCATCTAAAAGAGAATGGGATCCTTTTGGAATGGACTCCTCCTGGGACACTGTAGTTGAAAGGTGTAGCCAAACGGAGAAATCGGACATTGTTAGACAATGGTCCGTTCCATGATTAGTTGGACTGATCTCCCAATCTCTTTCAGGGGTTATGCTCTAGTGACGACCGCACTCATAGTGAATCGGGCTTCGACGAAGGGTGTGGAAGGGACACCATTTTAAAAATGGTACGGGATGATGGCCGCTTTGTCCTTCCTAAAGATTTGTGTTTGCGAGGCTTATGTGAAACATTTGGTTTCGACTAAGCTCGAACCAAGATCTGAGATATGCACCTTCATGTGGTATCCCAAAGCAACAAGGGGATACTATTTCTACAATCCCAGTGAGAACATGGTGTTCGTCGCTTGGGGTGGGGTCTTTATGGAAAAGAAGTTTTGTTTTCAAAGACGTCATTGGGAGGACTGTGCATCTCGAAGAAATTCAGGATGGTACAAATCTATCTAAACCAATTGACAACCCAGTAGAAAGGAGCCAGAGATTGTCGTAGAGTAAGAACCAATTCCTGTTACAATTCTGGAAGGTCCAAGGCGATTTGAAAGGATCAATCTTCCACCTCCAAGATATGGTATCCGGAGGTGACAATGAAGTCATGGTGGATCACGATGATCCAGCCACCTTTCAAGAAGTCGTGGATGGGCCCGACTTCGAGTTATGGCTGGGAGCCATGAGGGAGGAAATGCAATCCATGTCGGACAACCGAGTCTGGGAACAGGTTGATCCTATCAATGGTGTGAGGACAATCGGATGCAAATGGATCTTCAAGGTGAAGATGGACATGGACGGCAACCCTCTGACCTACAAAGCTCAACTGGTGGCGAAAGGTTATAGGAAGATCCAATGGATTGACTATGAGGAAACCTTCTCCCTAGTGGCTATGGTCAAAATCGATCCAAATTTTTCTTGACATAACTGCGTATCATAATTACGAGATATGGCAAGTGGATGTCAAAACCACTTTCCTAAATGGAAATTTGACTGAGTACGTTTGTATGTCTCGGCCCAAAGGTTTTGATGATCCGAAGAATAAGGGAAATATTTATAAGTTGTTGAAATCCATTTATGGATTGAAACGAACTTCTCGGAATTGGATCCTTCGTTTTGATGAAGCTGTAATTGGATTTGGCTTAATCAAGAACGAGGATGAATCTTGCGTTTATAAGAACGATAATGGGAGCAAGATTACCTTTCTGGTTCTCATTGAAAATGACATCCCAACCTTTCACGAGACTTAAGCTTGGTTGAGGAAGTGTTTTTCAATAAAGGACTTAGGCGATGCTTCTTATATCTTAAGGATTAAGATATGTAGAGATCGCACCAAGAGGGTCTTGCATTTAAGTCAGGGAACCTATGTGAACAAGGCATTGAGTAGGTTCTTAATGCTCGATTCAAAGAAAGGACTCTTACCCACTAGTCATGGCATTCATCTCAGCAAGATTCAGTGTCCTAAGACACCTGATGAGCTAAAAAGGATGATGAGAATCCTATGCGCCTGGGAGTAGAATCGATCATATATGCCATGACATGTATGAGACCGGCTGTCTCGTAAGCCTTATGTTGTACCAGTAGACATCAGTCTAACCCGGGGAAAGATGATGTTGAACTAGTCGTCGAAGGATGAGTAGACGCTAGTTTTCCAAGACAAATCCAGATGACTTTAGAAGTCAGTCAGGATATGTGTTTATGCTGAATGGTAGAGCTTTAGCTGGGAGAGCGTAAAGCAAGATACCATTGCCGAATCTACAACAGAGGCCAAGTACATGGATGCTGCAGAGGCAGCTAAGGAGGCTATGTGGATTTGGAAATTCACGGCAGGGTTGGGTGTAATTAAAAACCAATCCAGCCCGGTGAATCTTTTTTGTGACAACACAAGGTCCATTGCGCAAGATAAAAGCCCAGATCGCATAACAAATCCAAACATGTACTACGGCGTATCCACCTAATCAGAGAAATATTGAACTGAGGTGAAGTGAAGATAACCTATATTGCAATAGATAATAACATAGCCAACCGTTTGACTAAGGCAGTGTCGTTGCCTAAACATGTTAGAAATGTAAAGTCGATGGGGACATATTGGAGTTTAGACTGGAACTAGGGCAAGTGGGAGATTGTTAGTCTTAGTCCCCAGTGGTTTGTTTGTTGTTGGTGTTTCCGGCATTTTCTGCTAGTATGTCGTAATCGGTCTGGTATCCGTGGTGGTGAGCGAACGCTCACCCCTAGCTGCTTTTCCTAAAAGTACTGATCGCGAGACGGACTAGGGGAACTCTCCAAGCTTGAAGAGCTGGGAGTGGGAGTCCGGGTTGTTAGTCTTAGTGCCCGTAATTCAATCCTAAATGTCCAAATGTATACATCATCGTCAGCAATAAAATTAAAGCAGCTTTATATTACTTATGTGTTGGAGTAATATATCGATGTGTGCTCTGATCTATGCCCACCATGCGAATAGAACCATAGATCGAGATAGATCACACTTGATGGGTCCTTAGTCAACAAAGTTTCACTAGAAGCGACTAGTATGAAAGATGGCTCTTTATGGCTTACGTTCTATTAGTCATTGGAATGAGATTCCGGAGTCTGATCATAGATATCATGTGGGACATGATATTGAATGACCCGACATGAATATGTTCCATAGATCAAGTCATGAACATATTCATTGTCGTAGCTTGTCATGTATCCTTAGACCAAGGAGTCTTTGTGATCGCTATGTAGTCAACAACTGAGTATGACCTGAGCCTAACGTTGTCCGTAACAGGGCTTCCATAACGGCCAGGATTGGCTTGGGGACGGGCTACATGAGTGACACGAAAGACAGCTAAGGGATTTATCCCTCATACTGAGGTATGAGAAAGATATCGGTTCTCGGCCGCTTGATCGAGAGTGACTGAAAGAATAGCATGGCCATGCACATGATACTGGGTATCATATATTCAGTCATCTCACATATCAAGGAACAGTGATTGAGAATAATAAGGATGACGGCTCTATACCTTATCTCAATCAGGATATCGGAGATAAAAGGATAATGATAGGGACGACGGAAAGGTTAGAATCGACATGGTCGATTCATTATGCAGTGTCACACCGGAGGATGAAACTCATTGACACATTTATGGAGAATGGCCAAAAGGGAGTTGTCTCGGGACATGACCAAAACTGGGTTTTGGGTCATGTGCCCGTAAGTGAATAGGACTTTACGGATCGAGACAAGGCTTGGAGTCTTGGGATTGATCGCGTCGGATAATGTTGGACATTTCCGGTATGGAAGGCTTGGAGGCGATGAGCGAATCACGGGACCTCGTTGGAAATGGCCACGGGCCATGTTCCAAGAGGCCCATGAAAGGCCCACGCAACCAAGGCCCATAGAACTAATTAATCAAGTCTTGATTAATTGGTACTAAGTAAGGAAGAAAAGGATTAAGGCGTTGGTGACTCACCACCTAACCCAATCTTGTCTAGCCATACTTTGTCCTATTTACACCTTACTTGACACCATACTTGTCTCATGCCTTTAGTTGGACAAGTATGGGTTTTGTTATGTTTAAGTCATCTTTTTTCAACATAACAAACACAAGACAAGAATAGGAAACACAACTTCTCTCTCCCTTCCCTTGCAATTTCGGGTTTGGCAAGCTCCCACCTCCATTTTTGTGTTCTTGAGTCCTCAAAGAGAAGAACTACGTGGCTTTGATTCCCATGTGGATACGTAGGCGTCTTGGAGACTCAAGTCAATCATTCGTTACCCGGTGTTCTTGTTTTGGTAAGAACTAGTGCTGATTTTTTCTCATGTGAATCCATTCTTTGTTAGTTGTTTCATGGTTTTAATCGTCTCTTGGTTTTCATTGATTTTCCGCTGCGAGTTGGTTCATCTCCAACCCTACCTAGAGACCCAACACGAGTTTCTTTTTGGGAGTTTAGCGACGTACGCTTTGGTTTTTGTCCGCTTGTTTTGGACGTACTTTAAGTTGTAAAATATTATTTTGATTAACTTAAGTGGTTATTTTAAGTGGTTTACTAAAATGTTTAAAAATTGTTTTACTGTTTCTTCGTTCGCGTTCCGGGTCCGGTTATACTGAATTCGGGGCATGACATTAGTGCCTTGATATTATTACCGGTTTGTTTTTCAACTTCACGTCTAATATTTTGAACATTTCAAAAGATTTTGACTTATGTCTCATGAGATATGCAAAATCATATCTCGACATATCGTTAGTGAAGGTAACAAAATAAGAATATCCACCTTTAGCTCGAACTTTCATTGGCAAACATACATCAGTATGTATGAGTCCTAAAAGTTCACTAGCTCTTTCTCCAGTTTCAGTAAAAGGAAATTTTGTCATTTTCCCAATGAGACAAGATTCACAAGTATCGGACGATTCATAATCATACTGCCTAAGATACACTACCTTATGCAACTTGTTTATTTTTTTCTCATTGATATGACCAAGCTTGTAAAGCTAAAAGTAACCTTGATTTGTTTGATTATTTCTCTTCCAATGTCCTTACTTCTTACAAAAGAAACGTCCAACATCCCATTGATCGATGTTCATCTTTAATTTATCGAATGTGTTCATAACAACATTCTCACGTGCAAGCGGTATTCTCTCAGGCATCCTTTTGCCTCTCCACTTGCTCTTTAAAGAGCCATCAATCAAATTCACATATCTTGATACTTCCAGATTTCTCGATGTGAATTGTTTTTCATAATTGATCAACATATTGAGCAATTCATGAATATCACAATCCACCTTGTTCATGTTAACATTAGCATAACAAAAGTATCAACAAGAGACTGCAAGATCAAATCCTGCTATAAGTGTGCATCCTTACTTCTCAAGTTGTTCTATAAGATAAATTATCTTTAGAAAATGGATGTGCACTAGCTCATGGAGCTTTAATTTAGACATGAATTGAGACTTAGATATCTGATATCTAGCATTCATATTCCGAGACTCCTACATCTTCTTAAGATGTTCTATTATATGTGGTGGATTCATAGTTTCATGTTTCCTCTTAAAGAAAAGACTCATGGAAGCCAAAATGATGCACTGAGTAGTAGTACTTCGTTCTTGGTACTTCGAATATGCATCTTGTCACGCCCCAATTTCAGTAAACCGAACTCAGGACGCGAACGTTTAAAACAATAAAACATTTTGAAACCCTTTACATAAATCACTTTAAAATCACCAATTGTTCATCAAAATAATCATTTACAACTTAAAGGTACGTCCCAACAACTGGACAAAATGCAAGGCATACGTCGCTAGACTCAAAATAAACCCAGAATCCCGCTCCTAGCTCTTCAAGCTTCAGAAGCTCACCTAGTCCAACCTGCGACCGGTACTTGTACGAAAAGCAGCTAGGGGTGAGCGTTCGCTCACCACCACGGATAACAGACTGACTACGGCATAATTAGCAGACAATGCCGGTAACACCAACAACCAACCCAACCCCGGGGATCACTATCCCCAAACTCAAATAACCCGACCGACACCCACACATTGATACTTTCCTCAGCCGACTCAACACTCGGACACGCAAGGTAGACCCGACACAACGATCGCCGACCTCCTCCAAGACACGACATACCACCACGCAACACCCAAGATCACAAAGGATCGCACACCAAACAAGATCACAAAGGATCGCACTCCTGTCAGCTGCTCGGTGCCGGTTGCTAACCGGCTGGGCTCGAGCCTGCCCCACGCGCTTTGCCGATCCCTGTCAGGCTCCAGGCGGTCGACCTGTTGGCGATATATACAGCGCTGCTTTTCCGATAGCTAGTCGGAAGGGGAGCTGCCCTCTCATCGCCTAAAAACGCTCACAACCTCCCGAGACTCGAACTCGGTCAGGCTAGCCAAAGAAAGCTCGCAACTTCCCGAGACTCGAACTCGGTCAAGCCAGCCAAAGAACGCTCGCAACCTCCCGAGACTCGAACTCAGCCAGGCCAACCAAAGAACGCTCGCAACTTACCGATCCCTGTCAGGTAAGCCAGCCAAATTCCACACCACTTCCCGACACACAGTCGGGTCACTAACCTCGGGCAAGCACAATCACAATCACAAGCAAAGTCCACAAACAACAACAACACAGGTTCAACATTCCACAGGCACTCATGGCCACCCAAGACACCAACAGCAAAACACGGACTCAACAACCCCACGGGCACTCATGGCCACCCAAGACACACCAACAGTAACTCACGGGCTCAACAACCCCACATGCACTCATGGCCACCCAAGACACACCAGCAGTAACTCACGGGCTCAACAACCCCACGGGCTCTCATGGACACCCAAATCACACCAACAGTAACTCACGGGCTCAACAACCCCACGGCACTCCTGGCCACCCAAGACACACCAACAGTAACTCACGGGCTCAATAACCCCACGACACTCATGGCCTCCCAAGACACACCAACCATAATTCACGGGCTCGACAACCCCACGGGCACTCATGGCCACCCAAGACACACCAACAGTAACTCACGGGCTCGACAACCCCACAGGCACTCATGGCCACCCAAGACACACCAACAGTAACTCACGGGCTCAACAACCCCACGGGCACTCACGACCTTCCAAGACACACCAACAGTAAAGACACGGGTTCAACAACCCCACGGCACTCACGGCCACCCAAGACACACCAACAGTAACTCACGGGCTCAACAACCCCACGGCACTCACGGTCACCCAAGACACACCAACAGTAACTCACGAGCTCAATAACCCCACAGGCACTCACGGCCTTCCAAGACACACCAATAGTAACTCACGGGCTCAACAACCCCACAGGCACTCACGGCCTTCCAAGACACACCAACAGTAAAGACACGGATTCAACAACCCCACGGGCACTCATGGCCACCCAAGACACAACAGTAAAGTACGGGCTCTCATGGCCACCCAAGACTCAACAGTAAAGTACGGGCTCTCATGGCCAGCCAAGACACAAAATACACAATCAACGTCCGGCATAACTGATGCCTCCAACAGTCCTAATATCAACAGTTTCACAATCAACCTCCGGGCATGGTCATATGCCTCCAGTACTCCTAATCTCGATAAGTTCGCAATCAACCTCCGGGCATGGTCATATGCCTCCAGTAATTCTATTAACGCTAAGTTCTCTGCTCCTACGACACTACTAAGTGTCACATGCATTTCCAATATTCGCTACGCTCCCGTATCATGTCTTTCTAATATTCGATAAACCTACTCAACCCACGACACCCCGGTGTCACATGCAATTCTACTGTTAACTTTCCCTAGTCAGGGCCGAGATCCGGCTACTTTTCCCTACCTCATAAGTTTCTCCAAAAGCGCACAATATAAGCTCCGGCGTGATCTCGGTCACTGGCCTAGCTTTCCCTTGCCTCGGTCTACGGCACGATCTAAAAGAACACAATTTTAAGGCACTTTTAAACTCGCAGGAATAAACTGAAATTCAATAAACTTGACGCCCAAACGTAACCCCGACAATGTCGATCACTCCCAAACTCCCCAATTACTCGACATTGTCGATAATGGACCCGGAAAAGCCCGATTCGTCCGACATGGCGAATCTGCCCGGGTTTTGGAAACGCCCTTCCGGGGCTCCGAAAATTCCCGTTTTCGTTTCTACGGTCTTAGAATAATTCAAGGGTTCCAACGCAATCGACAGAATCAATTTCCGACTCCCGAGCAATTTAATTCGCGTTTAAAGTTTCTAAACCCGTCAATTACAACTTCTACAATTTAATTCCATAATTCGTTCCGGGTGTGAATTGTCGACTCGGGGATCATCCAAGACCACCCGAACACGAAAAATCCGAGGCCCGACCAAGTGGGCCCCACACGGCCACAACGAAAAATGTTCCTTTTCGCCCCAAAACGTTCCTAACGAACCTCACACCTTAACTCAACCACATTTAACTCGTCTTAACCCAAACCCGAAACTTTAAACGTACCAAAACGAAAATCGATTAGGTGCTCACCGTAGGGAATGATGACGGGAACTCGATTCTTCGATCGTTGAGACGATCCGTCGGTTGGATCGTCGGGAAATCACAAAGCTGCAACCATTTCTTCTCTTTTTCTCCATTTTCTCCTTCTCTTTCTATTTCCTTTTCTCTCTCATCAAACTCTCCCTTTTTTTGCTAAGTGGTCGAGACTATCAATGTCTTCCTTTTTTGTTTTGTTTTAAAAACAAACTTATTTCTACTTATTTAATAACTACCACTCATTCTTCTTTTGTTTTGTTCAAGAAACCTAACACCACCACATAATTGACATGTGGAAAATGGGTCCCACACCTTTTGGAAAATATCTTCTAGATATTTTTCAGTCAGATTCGCGAAATTCGGCCGTCTCGGGCCCCGAACGGGCACTTTTTCCAAGACATTACAAAACTTCACGGGCTACAAGGAAACGGCTCAACTAAGACCGTTGCGACGACGGTTAAGCTTTTTGGATCCAAAACGGTCCTCGAATGGACCAAAACGTCGCTCGGTTGACTTTTCAAGCGAAAAGTCAACATTTCCCAAATTGGTCAGAAAGTTGCCCTGAGTCCCCCGGAACTCACTTTGGTCGATATCGGGGTCAACTTAAGTCCGGTATGACCCTCGGGGTCAAATTTAGGTTCAATTAAGTGACTGACCAAAATTTTTAATCCCGTTTTTCGCAGATTTGACTGGCGTTGACCGGGAGTGGTTATTACAATCTACCCCCCTTAAAGGAATTTCGTTCGCGAAATTTAAAACAACACACTTCAGGAGTCAAACCGGTCGGGGTACTTCGCACGAACCTCGTCCTCGCGTTCCCAAGTCGACTCGGCCTCGTGGTGTCGCCACAACACCAGTCCTAAGCGGATAACCCTTCCGCGCAGGATCTGCTCTCGTGGATCCCTTTCCCACATCGGTTTCTCCTTATACGGGACATCACCCGTTACCTCGACATCCGCCCACTCAAAGACGTACTCAAGACCTCGAAAGGCCCGATACACCGTGGGGCTAACCCGCCTCCGCCGCGGTTGAAACGCACCAGTCCACCCTTCGGACTCATCTCTAGGAATACATGACCACCTACTGCTGACTCGAGAGGTCGGCGTCGTCAGTCAGCATAGTTCTTGCTGACTCTGCGCGGTCTTCAGCCGCTCATGCTTCGGCACGACCGACTCAGCTGTCTCTCGGTCCAGTTCTAGACCCAGTAAACTCTTATTTCTCACTTCTGCCCAGCACACGGGCGATCGACACGGCCTACCACACAACGCTTCGAACGGTGCCATCTTGATACTTGCCTGAAAGCTGTTGTTGTAGGCGAACTCGGCTAACCGCTCACGAAATCCATCGTGACGTGCCCCCCATTTCCACTGTGCAACCCGCAGTGGCTGCAATAATCGAGCGGGACGCTGTTGTTCGGCTCTCACCTGCCGACGAGTGAGGCATCGCGATACTAACTCTGCGACCGCTTTCCGCATCCCGCTCCACTAGCCATGCCACCTGATGTCGCGCTCCTCTTAGTGCTACCCACGTGCACTGTCAGACGCGAATGCTGCGACTCTCGCAGCTCGTCGCCAGTAACAGTCGGTATTGGCTCGGCACTTCGCCAGCCAATCCATTCCCAAGATTACGTTTAAAGGTTGTCATTTCGTAAGTATCCTTCCCACGGATACACGCACAAGCTCAGTCGCTGCCGATCCTCACGGATCTTCGCAGTCTCTCTAAGACCTTGCTCCACTACCGTCGTCGTGCCTACCAACTCCGAACATACCCAATCCTCGGGGTGAGGACTCGATCCAGCATCAGGGCTCTTGAGCCCTCTCTCGAACCCCCTGTATTGGTTCGCTTCTCCAACTCCGCAGGCACGACAGACCCTAGTCAACACCACCCCACCACCAACCGGCGTGTCCAGACGCAGGGGTGGACTCAACGGCTCTAAACTCAGCCCCAACCTCTCAGCACAACTCGACAAACAAACGAGTGTATCCAACAAAAATGACGCCCAAGTCGGAGACCGAACACCCACTCCATTAGTCACTCCGGTAAGGTCTAGTGCAACCCTCACACGGTCCTCTAGGCATTTACTTATAAATTTCCGCAACCAAACCAGTGTTCGCTACTCGTCCCTTGCGGGGAAAGTAGTAAAGGGGATGGGCGTTATGCTTACCTCTGCGGACACCCGTTCGATTATGGCATATTAGTAAAGCACTAAAGACTTACCGATCTAACCAGGGCAGACCACTACCTCAAAACCTGATGCCAAACGTCACACTGCTCACGCTATCAACACCTCAAGTACTCGCTCATGTAAGATAAACTTCGACACGGGAATCACGTCCTCGATTTAGTAAATCACTATTTCTCACAACCTCAATACTCCAATAACCCGATCACATAAGGAAACCTCAAATAACCCACTCACGTGAAGGAAACCTCAACCCACCCGTTCACGCGAGGGAAACCTCGAACACCCGTTCACATAGGGAACCTAGTTCGCATGGCGCCGCAGCTCATCAACCTTAACCCCTCTCTGCGGTGAGACTCTCACCTCGAGGCGTTGTATCACTACGGTGGGTTATCGATGAGTCTCGAACCCAAGACCTCATCCTTTAACCCCGAGATTGCGACCTCTACAACCAACACAAACCTGAACACAGCCACGCGAAACCAACACTCAAACATCACAACAAGACGGTGGGACAAATAGGGATCACGAAGCCGTGACGAAGGCCTAAAATTCGCCAAATCGCTCTGGTCCGTCACGGATCCGTGACCCTCGCGCAGACCTGTTTTCCAAAATCGCTTCAACTTGAACCTTACCCCGTTTTAACCCTAAAATAGCCTCAAACGACACATACCCTTGACCACCAATTCGACAACACACGTACCACGACTCACATACAAAATCAAATCACTCAACGTCAACTACAAGCCAACACGGCCAAACAACAACACGACAACACTCGCCCACCGGGCCAACCAAAGTCATACACGTCCACAGGGCCAACCAAAGTCACACACGCCCACAGGGCCAACCAAAATCACACACGCCTACAGGGCCAACCAAAATCAAAACACGCCCACCGGGCCAATCAAAATCAAACACGCCCACCGGGCCAATCAATTTTAAGACCTTCTCCTTTTCATTTTAAAGCCTCATACTTGACATC
The DNA here is from genome assembly GCA_963921825.1 of Erodium maritimum. NCBI lineage: Eukaryota > Viridiplantae > Streptophyta > Magnoliopsida > Geraniales > Geraniaceae > Erodium > Erodium maritimum. The sequence continues at coordinate 44,703,642 of OY997595.1, read as the reverse complement.
ACGTAGTTACAATCCGGTCCAGGCGTCCCCGAACTACGTTGTACCGACTTGATATCAACACCGTCACGTTCGACTACAGGAGCTCCTGAGTCGAGTCGCAACAGCATAAAAACGTTTCACGCAGCAACAAACAATCAGCACATCAGCAATCAAACACTGCACATACGCACAATCACAAACAGGACTCAAACCACTACGAGTTTACACACGGTTCCGACTTGCGTACCCAACACACGACGGGACTTAACTAACTCGACTCTCCAGACCTAATTGGCGTACAGTCCGAGGTGTGAAACCTCGAGCTCTGATACCAAGCTGTCACGCCCCAATTTCAGTAAACCGAACTCAGGACGCGAACGTTTAAAACAATAAAACATTTTGAAACCCTTTACATAAATCACTTTAAAATCACCAATTGTTCATCAAAATAATCATTTACAACTTAAAGGTACGTCCCAACAAATGGACAAAATGCAAGGTATACGTCGCTAGACTCAAAATAAACCTAGAATCCCGCTCCTAGCTCTTCAAGCTTCAGAAGCTCACCTAGTCCAACCTGCGACCGGTACCTGTACGAAAAGCAGCTAGGGGTGAGCGTTCGTTCACCACCACGGATAACAGACTGACTACGGCATAATTAGCAGACAATGCCGGTAACACCAACAACCAACCCAACCCCGGGGATCACTATCCCCAAACTCAAATAACCCGACCGACACCCACACATTGATACTTTCCTCAGCCGACTCAACACTCGGACACGCAAGGTAAACCCGACACAAAGATCGCCGACCTCCTCCAAGACACGACAGACCACCACGCAACACCCAAGATCACAAAGGATCGCACACCAAACAAGATCACAAAGGATCGCACTCCTTTCAACTGCTCAGTGCCGGTTGCTAACCGGCTGGGCTCGAGCCTGCCCCACGCGCTTTGCCGATCCATGTCAGGCTTCAGGCGGTCGACCTGTTGGTGATTGTCTTTTTAAACGTACCAAAAAGAAAATCGATTAGGTGCTCACCGTAGGGAATGATGACGGGAACTCGATTCTTCGATCGTTGAGACGATCCGTCGGTTGGATCGTCGGGAAATCACAAAGCTCCAACCATTTCTTCTTTTTTCTCCATTTTCTCCTTCTCTTTCTACTTCCTTTTCTCTCTCATCAAACTCTCCCTTTTTTTGCTAAGTGGCCGAGACTATCAATGTCTTCCTTTTTTGTTTTGTTTTAAAAACAAACCTATTTCTACTTATTTAATAACTACCACTCATTCTTCTTTTGTTTTGTTCAAGAAGCCTAACACCACAACATAATTGACATGTGGAAAATGGGTCCCACACCTTTTGGAAAATATCTTCTAAATATTTTTCAGTCAGATTCGCGAAATTCGGCCGTCTCGGGCCCCGAACGGGCACTTTTTCCAAGAAATTACGAAACTTCACAGGCTACAAGGAAACGGCTCAACTAAGACCGCTGCGACGACGGCTAATCTTTTTGGATCCAAAACGGTCCTCGAATGGACCAAAACGTCGCTCGGTTGACTTTTCAAGCAAAAAGTCAACATTTCCCAAATTGGTCAGAAAGTTGCCCTGAGTCCCCCGGAACTCACTTTGGTCGATATCGGGGTCAACTTAAGTCCGGTATGACCCTCGAGGTCAAATTTATGTTCAATTACGTGACTGACCAAATTTTTTAAATTTTCCCGTTTTTCGCAGGTTTGACTGGCATTGGCCGGGAGTGGTTATTACACATCTAATGCAACTAAATCAGTCACTCACTCAGAGGGAGCTTCCATCATGGGGTTATCAATTACATCGATAAGCTTTTCATGCATGAGAACAATTCTCAAGTTCCAGTATCAGTCATTAAAATTGTTACCAAAAAAAATGTTAGCATCCAATATGTCACGCAGGGAAATAATAGTCATTTCATAAAATAACTATAAAGGAAAAAAAAACAATACCACAAGCATACATCATTAAGACATGGACTTCATGATAATACAAACTTTAAAACATGAGTGAGCCCCTTGGTAGTCAAGTCGTTTCTCACGCATAATTAAAGTTCTACTGATTTTATCATATAAAATCAGAGTAGGCTATAGACTACATAGTCACCTGTTTGTCAGGTCGGTCCTATTAGTACATTTGAGTTTATCCATCATGGTGACAGAAAATTAAGTAATATCATACCCTCTGGGTAGTCCAGACTATAAGTACAACATTATATAACTTTTCTTTACACTCGCATCATATGCAATAGAATAAATTAATTTTTTCTAAGAAATTAATTAATAATTTTAATTTCACTTGCATCATATGCAACAGAATATACAATTTCCTCCCAAAGTTAATTAATATTAGGGTTAACGCCGGATCCTAACTATGTTGAAAAGGTGTTTTTCACGTTCTAACTGAGGGTCACCTTTTGTTACATGTCTTATAGCAAAGGTTACCTTTTTGTCACATGTCCTATACAAAAGGTGTTTTTTTTTACAAAACATGAAAAACGACACAAAAAAGTGTTTTTTTTGATAAATTTATACCAGCTACCTCTTGTAGTGCATTGATAAACACAAATTATACAAAAAATAAGACGAAAAACCATCGAATGCGAACGTTATACGACTTTTTTGGTGTCATTTTTTATGTTTTGTAAAAAATAACCACCTTTGGTATATGACATGTAACAAAAGGGGACCCTCAGTTAGGACGTGAAAAACACATTTCCAACACAGTTAGGATTCGGGGTTATATTATACCCTCTAGATAGTCCAGACTATAAGTACAATATTAGATAACTTTCTATTTTCATTTGCATCCTATGCAACCAAAAAATATATTTATATTTGAACTACAAGTCCCCTGGTAGTCAGGTCGTTCATTGTAAACAAAAATAAAATTTATACACTTTCTACTTGTATTATATACAATGGAGAAAGAAAAACATTTATCTTTGAACTACAAGTCCCCTGGTAGTCAGGTTGATCTTTGTAAACAAAAATAAATTTTATTTTGAACTACAAGTCCCCTGGTAGTCAGGTCATTCCTTGTAAACAAAATACAGTTTTATACTTGCATCATATGCAATAGAGAAAAATAATATTTATCTTTGAACTACAAGTCCCCTTGTCACACCCCGAATTCAGGAGAACTGAACCCGGAACGCGAACGGGGAAACAATAAAACAGTTTTCAAACATTTTAATAAACCGCTTAAAATTACCACTTTGAGTTAAACAAAATAATATTTTACAAATGAAAACACGTCCAAAACAAGCAGACAAAAAACAAAGCGTACGTCGCTAAACTCCCAAAAACCCGGACTCCCGCTCCCAGCTCTTCAAGCTTCGAGAGTTCCCCTAGTCCGTCTCGCGACCAGTACCTGTAGGAAAAGCAGCTAGGGGTGAACGTTCGCTCAGCACCACGGATACCAGACTGACTACGACATACTAGCAGAAAATGCCGGAATCACCAACAACAAACCAAACACCGGGGACGACTATCCCCAAACTCAAGTAACTCGACTGTCACACGAACTGTTACTTTCCCCAACCAACTCAACACCCAGACACATAATGTAGACCCGACACAGCGGTTACGACCTCAACCCAAAACGCGAATAATAACCACGCAACACCCAAGATCACAAAGGATCGCACACGACAAACAAGATCACAAAGGATCGCACTCCAACTGCTCAGTACCGGTTGCTAACCGGCTGGTCTCGAGCTTGCCCCACGCAACTTTCCCAGACACTCAGTCGGGCCAGGCGGTCGACCTGTTAGCGATATATACAACAATACTTTTCCGATAGCTGGTCGGAAGGGGAGCCGCCCTTCATCGCCGAAGAATGCAGAATTTTACCGATGGTTAGTCGGAAGGCTAGCGAACCCCCACGCGCGCGACCACAGGACCTCTTTTTCGTCAGGCGGGCCCCCGACCTCCATGCAATCATAGTCATCACCCAAGATTCAACAAATAGTGATAACACAGGTTTAACACCCCACAGGCACACATGGCCACCCACGACACCACCCACGGTGGCCGGAGCTCCCCCGAGCCTTCGGTCACCGGAATCCGATCATTTTTACTTTAAAACATTCCCAACGAACCCTACACCTCGACTCATCCATATTTAACCCGTTTAAACACAAACCCTAACTTTCAAACGTACCAAAACGAGAATCGAATAGGTTCTCACCGTAGGGAATGACGATGGGAGCTCGATTCTTCAACCGTTGAGACGATCCGTTGGTTGGATCGTCGGGAAATCACAAAACCCTAACCCTTTTTCCTTTTTTCTTTTCCTTCTCTCCTTTTCCTTCTTCTCTCTTCTTTCTCTCTCCTCCTTCTCTTCTTTTTTTGATTTGGCCGACACTATCACTTCTCTTCCCTTTTGTTTTGTTTTGTTCAAAAATAACAACTACTACCTCTTAATTACTAAACTACCACTCATACTTCTTTTTCTTTAATTTAAAAACCAACCACCACCACATTTTTGACAAGTGTCTTGTGGGTCCCAACCACTATCAGATTCGCGAAATTCGGCCGTCTCGGGCCCCGAACGGGCCCATTTTCCAAGAAATTACGAAACTTCACGTGCTGCAAGGAAACGGCCTAAATAAGACCAATGTAACGACGGCTAAGATTTTCGGATCCAAAACGAGCCTCGAACGGACCAAAACGTCGCTCGGTTGATTTTTCCGGCAAAAAGTCAACCTTTCCCAAATTGGTCAGAAAGTTGCCCCGAGTCCCCCAAAACTCACTTTGGTCGATATCGGGGTCAACTTAAGTCCGATATGACCCTCGGGGTCAAATTTAGGTTCATTTAGGTGTCTGTCCCAAAATTTTAAATTTTCGTGTTTTTCACCGATTTGACTGGCGTTGACCGGGAGCGGTTCTTACACCCCTGGTAGTCAGGTTGTTTCTTGTAAACAAAGATAATTTTATTCTGAACTACAAATCCCTTGGTAGTCAGGTCGTTTCTTGTAAACGAAGATCAATTTTATTTATCTACTAAGATTGAAAAGCCCTTGACAAAATATCTCATATTTTATCAATTAAAACTTATAATTTAAAAGGTGAACAAAATTATTTGTATTAAGACAATTTTAATACAATTATCACTATACGGATCATAAAACTTTTCATATATAAATTATGTACATACATGTTAATGTGCATATTATATCTGTATATCAACAATATATATACAGTATATAGAACAAGTTAACCAAAAACATGTCATACATGTATACACAGTCAACTAAAAACATGTTATACATACACGGCATATGAAGATTATGAATCAATTATATGCTGTGTTCACAAAACACATAACAATACATCAACATATATATATATATATACATACGATCATATCTCCATGTTTACAAGCATATGTATACATACATTTCATATTTCACCCATGTTCATTTCATACCTTTCGCACGAATTTCATCCTCGCGCTCCAGAGTCGACTCAGCCTCGTGGTGCCGCCACTGCACCCGTTCTAAGCGGATAATCTTTCCGCGCAGGACCTGCTCCCGTGGATCCATTTCCCAAATCGGTTTCTCCTTATACGAGACATCACCCGTTACCTCGACATCTGTCCACTCAATGACGTGGGAGGGGTCCGCATTGTACTGCCGCAACTGGGAAACGTGGATATTCCCAAGCTGCGGTGGCAGTGCAAGTCGGTATGCAACTGCTCCCACTCTGCTCAAGACCTCGAAAGGCCCGATACACCGCGGGGCTAACCTGCCTCCGCCGCGGTTGAAACGCACCAGTCAACCTTTCGGACTCACCTCCAGGGATACATGGTCACTGACTGCTGACTCGAGAGGTCGGCGCCGTCTGTCAGCATAGCTCCTGCTGACTCTGCGCGGGCTCACGCTTCGGCACGACCGACTCAGCTATCTCTCGGACCAGTTCTAGACCCAATAAACTCTTATTCCTCACTTCTGCCCAGCACACGGGCGATCGACACGGCCTACCATACAACGCTTCGAACGGTGCCATCCTGATACTGGCCTGAAAACTGTTGTTGTAGGCGAACTCAACTAACGGTAGATGGGTCTCCCACGACCCCCTAAAGTCTAGCACACATGCCCACAACATGTCCTCCAAAATTTGAATCGTGCGCTCGGACTGGCCGTCTATCTGGGGGTGGTGTGTTGTACTGAGATAAACCTCGGTCCCCAACTCGCTCTGCAGACTCGGCCAAAAATCTGGACGTGAAACGAGGATTCCTGTTAGACACTATCGACACAGGGACTCCATGGAGACGCACTATCTCCCGAATGTACAGGCGGCTCAACTTGTCGACCGGATCAGTCATCCTCATGGCCAGGAAATGGGCCGACTTGGTCAACCACTCGACTACCACCCATACCGCATCATGTCCCCTCGGCGATCTCGGCAATCCACTCACGAAGTCCATCGTGACGTGCCCCCATTTCCACTGTGCAACCTGCAGTGGTTGCAATAATCCAGCGGAACGCTGTTGTTCAGCTCTCACCTGCTGACGAGTGAGGCACCGCGATACTAACTCCGCAACCGCTCTCTGCATCCCGCTCCACTAGATATGCCGCCAGATGTCGCGCTCCTCTTAGTGCTACCCGCGTGCACTGTCAGACGCGAATAATGCGACTCTCGCAGCTCGTCGCCTCCACCGTTACGCGGTATGAACAAACCTCCACGATACCGTAACTCCCAAATAGCACGACGATCCCAGCCCTCGGCGTCAACACCGCCGGCAACTCTCTCCAGGATCTCTGTCGTCTCGACATCCACCGACTGTGCCTCTATCCCTCGGCCCAGCAGGGTGGGCTGAGCCACCAAGAAGCACATGGCCACGCCGCCGGTAACCTCTTCTAGCTCCAACCCGAACGTGCCCAGCTTTCCCATCATGTTCCACTCCCGGACTGAGATGCTAGCAGGACACGACATCGACTTCCTACTCAAGGCGTTGGCAATCACATTCGCCTTACCCGGATGGTAGAGTAGCTCAAAGTCGTACTCCTCAACCAGTTCCATCCATCGCCGCTGGCGCATGTTCAGGTCTCGTTGGGAAAAGATGTACTTAAGGCTCTTGTGATCCGAGAACACCTGAAATCTCTCGCCATACAGATAATACCGCCACACTTTCATCGCGAACATTACTTCTGCTAATTCCAGGTCATGGGTAGGATAGTTGTGTTCGTGCGTCTTCAACTACCTGGAGCCATAGGCAACCACCTTACCTAACTGCATTAGCACGCAACCCAGTCCTTCCCCGAACGCGTCACAATAGACCTCGTACCCGACCCCTCGCTCTGGGACTATCAACACTGGAGCGGTAGTCAGACGAGTCTTCAACTCCATGAACGCACGTTCACAATCCTCTGTCCACACAAATCTGACTCCCTTGCGCGTCAAAAGAGTCATAGGCGCGGCTAGACGCGCAAAGTCCTGGACAAACTGCCGATAATACCCTGCCAACCCCCAAGAAGCTGCGGATCTCGAAGACACTCGTGGATCGCGCCCACTTCGAGACCGCGTCGATCTTTGCCGGATCGACCAGTATACCGTCACGGGATACAATGTGACCGAGGAACTTCACCTCAGCGAGCCAAAACTCGCACTTCTCCAGGTTGGCATATAGCTGATGTTGTGCGCAGCAAGGTCAAAACAGCCCTCAGATGCTCCTCATGTGCCGCCTCGTTCTGCGCGTAGATCAAGGTGTCGTCTACAAACACCACCACAAATTGATCTAAGAACGATCGGAATATACTGTTCCTCAGATCCATGAACGTTGCAGGTGCGTTCGTCAGTCCAAATGGCATCACCAAGAACTCGTAATGCCCATAGCGTGTCCGGAATGCAGTCTTTGCAACGTCCCCCTCCCGGACTCGCAACTGGTAATATCCGGATCGCAGATCGATCTTCGAGAAGCATGTCGATCCTCTCAATTGGTCGAACAAGTCGTCAATTTTCGGCATCGGGTATCGGTTCTTCACCGTAACCCGGTTCAGCTTCCGATAGTCCATACACATCCGAAGCTCTCCACTCTTCTTCTTCACGAAGAGTGCTGGCGCTCCCCACGGCGATGTGCTCGGACGGATAAACCCCTTCTCCCGAAGCTCCTCGAGCTGACGCTTTAGCTCGGTCAACTTTGCTGGCGCGAACCTGTAAGGCGCCATCGATATCTCTGCCGTTCCCGGCATCAGGTCAATCCCGAACTCTACCTCACGAACTGGTGGCAACCCACTCAACTCCTTAGGAAGACCTCGGGAAACTCGCATACCACTCGTGGTAACTCTCGGCTCTGCACGACCGATACTTCCTCCAATGCAGACAAAGCCGACAGGAGAACCCGCTCTTACTGCCCAGAATACACAAAACCATCGTGTTGCCTGCTGACACCATCGCTTGTCGCCTATAGCAGTCGATATTGGCTCGGTACTTCGCCCGCCAATCAATTCCCAGGATCACATCAAAGGCGGTCATTTCGTAAGTATCCTTCCCACGGATATACGCACAAGCTCAGTCGCTGCCGAACCTCACAGACCCGCGTAGTCTCTTTAAGATCTCGCTCCACTACCGCCGTCGTGCCTACCAACTGCAAACATACCCGAATCCTCGGGGTGAGGAGTCGATCCAACATCAGGGCTCTTGAGCCCTCTCTCGAACCTCCTATATCAGTTCGTTTCTCTAACTTCGCAGGCGCGACAGACCCTAATCAACACCACACCACCACCAACCGGCGTGTCCAGACGCGGGGGTGGACTCAATGGCTCTAAACTCAGCCCCAACATCTCAGCACAACTTGATGAAGCAAACGAATGTGACGCCCCGATATCCAATAAAAATGACGCCCAAATCAGAGACCGAACAACCACTCCATTAGTCACACCGATAAGGTATAGCACAACCCTCACACGATCCTCTATGCATTTACTTATAACTTTCCGCAACCAAAACAGTATTCGCTACTTGTCCCCTGCGGGAAAAGTAGTAAACGGGATGAGCGTTCTGCTCACCTCCACGGACACCCGTTCGATTATGGCATACTAGTAAAGCACTAACGATTTACCAATCTAACCAGGGCAAACCACTACCTCAAAACTTGATACCAAAACGTCATACTACTCACGCTATCAATACCTCAATTACTCGCTCACGTAAGGGAAACCTCGAATGGGGATCATATTCCCAACTCCGCAAGCCACTATTGCTCACAACCTCAATACCCTAATCATCCGATCACGTAGGGAAACCTCAAACGGGGATCATGTTCTCAACTCAACAAACCACTATTGCTCACAACCTCAATACCCCAATTACCCGATCATGTAGGGAAACCTCAAACGGGGATCATGTTCTCAACTCCGCAAGCCACTATTGCTCACAACCTCAATACCCTAATCATCTGATCACGTATGGAAACCTCAAACGGGGATCATGTTCTCAACTCAGCAAACCACTATTGCTCACAACCTCAATACCCCAATTACCTGATCACGTAGGGAAACCTCGAACACCCGTTCACATAGGGGAAACCTAGTTCGTATGGCGTCGCAGCGCATCAACCCTAACCCCTCTCCGTAGTGAGACTCTCACACCGAGGCGCTGTATCACTACCATAGGTTATTGATGAGTCTCGAACCCAAGACCTCACCCTTTAACACCGAACTTACGACCTCTACAACCAACGCAATCATGAACACAGCCACGCAAAACCAACACACAAACTGCACAATCAAGACGGTGGAACAAGACAGGAATCACGGATCCGTGACAGACCCCGTCACGGTTGGGGTCACGGAGCTGTGATGAAGGTCCAAAATTTGCCAAAACGCGCTGATCCGTCACGGATCCGTGACCGGGTCCGTGACGCTAGCGCAAGCCTGTTTCCCAAATTCGTTTCAGACTAGATTCTTACCCCCTTTTTATCCCAAAAACAGCCTTAAGCGCCACACACGCTCGATCACCAAATTATCAACCACACGCACAACAATTCACCGACAAATTCCAATCACCCAACATCAATCACAAGCCCACAAGGCCAACCAAATTCAAAACACGCCCACCGGGCCAACCAATTTCAAAACACGCCCACCGGGCCAACAAATTAAAAAAAACACGCCCACAGGGCCAACCAATTTCAAAACACGCCCACCGGGTCAACAAATTTAAAAACACGCCCACAGGGCCAGCCAATTTTAAAACTTTTCTCCCTTTCATCATAAAATCTCATTTTTGACATCACGTAGTTACAACCTGGTCCAGGCTTCCCCGAACTAAATTGTACCCACTTGATATCAGCATCGTCACGTTCGACTACAGGAGCGCTCCTGAGTCGAGTCGCACCAACTTAAAAACGTTTCACGCAGCAACACACAATCATTATGCCAGTAACAACAGTACTGCACATACACACAACAACAAACAGGACTCATGTCACTACGGGTCTACAAACGGTTTCCGACTTGCGTAACCCACGCACGACGGGACTTTTAATAACTCAACTCTCCCCACCTAATTGACGTACAGTCCGAGGTGTGAAACCACGAGCTCAGATACCAAGTTGTCACGCCCCGAATTTGGTAGAACCGAACCCGGAACGCGAACGGTGAATCAATAAAACAGTTTTCAAACATTTTAATAAACCGCTTAAAATTACCACTTTGAGTTAAACAAAATAATATTTTACAAATGAAAACACGTCCAAAACAAGCGGACAAAAAACAAAGCGTACGTCGCTAAACTCCCAAAAACCCGGACTCCCGCTCCCAGCTCTTCAAGCTTCGAGAGTTCCCCTAATCCGTCTCGCGACAAATACCTGTAGGAAAAGCAGCTAGGTGTGAGCGTTCGCTCACCACCACGGACACCAGACTAACTACGGCATACTAGCAGAAAATGCCGGAAACACCAACAACAAACCAAACACCGGGGACTACTATCCCCAAACTCAAGTAACTCGACTGTCACACGAACTGTTACTTTCCCCAACCAACTCAGCACCTGGACACGTAATGTAGACCCGACACAACGGTTACGACCTCAACCCAAAACGCGAATAATAACCACGCAACACCCAAGATCACAAAGGATCGCACTCCAGCTGCTCAGTACCGGTTGCTAACCGGCTGGGCTCGAGCCTGCCCCACGCAACTTTCCCCGACACTCAGTCGGGTCAGGCGGTCGACTTGTTAGCGATATATACAGCAATACTTTTCCGATAACTGGTCGGAAGGGGAGCCGCCCTTCATCGCAGAAGAATGCACAACTTTACCGATGGTTAGTCGGAAGGCTAGCCAACTCCCCGCGCGCGACCACATGACCCTTTTTTCGTCAGGCGGGCCCCCGACCTCCATGAAATCACAGTCATCACCCAAGGTTCAACTCCCACGGGCACTCATGGCCACCCACAAACACAAACAATTCAATCAACCTCCAGGCACAACCAAATGCCACTAGTATTTCTGGTGTTCGATAAGTTCACTTATCCTACGACACTACTAAGTGTCACATGCCTTTCTATTGTTCGATACGTTCACGTATCATACGACACCACTAAGTGTCGCCTGTATTTCTAGTGTTCGATAAACTTACTTATCCTACGACACTACTAAGTGTCACATGCATTTCTACTGTTAACTTTCCCTAGTCAAGGCCGAGATCCGGCTACTTTTCCCTACCTCGTAACGCTTCCACAAAAGTCCATGCCCAAGCTCCGGCGTGCTCGCGATCACTCGCCTAGCTTCCCATTTCCGCAGTCGTCGGCACGATCTAACAAGAACACAATTAAAGCACTTTTTAAGTTTGCAGGCAAAGCTGAATTTTAATAAACTTGACGCCCAAATGCAACCCCGACAATGTCGATCACTCCCAAACTTCCCAATTACTCGACATTGTCAATAATGGGCCCGGAAAGGCCCGATTCGCCCGGCTCGGCGAATCTGCCCGGGATTGGAAAACACTCTTCTGGGGCTCCGAAAATTCCCGTTTTCGTTTCTACGATCTTAGAATAATTCAAGGGTTCCAATGTAATCGACGGAATCAATTCCCGACTTCCGAGCGATTTAATTCGCGTTTAAAGTCTCTAAACCTAAAATTTCTAACTTTCACAATTTAATTCCAAAATTCGTACTGGGCGTGAATTAACGACTTGGGGATCGTCCTAAACCACCCGAACACAAAACACCCGAGACCCGACACGTGGGCCCCACCCGACCACCACTAGCCGTAGGTGGATGGACCGGTTTTGGACCGGTTCACCACAGTGGTGGCCAGTCCTAGCTCCGGCCAGCCACCACCCACGATGGCCGGAGCTCCCCCGAGCCTCGGTCACCGGAATCCGATCATTTTTACTTCAAAACATTCCTAACGAACCCTACACCTCGACTCATCCATATTTAACCCGTTTAAACACAAACCCTAACTTTCAAACGTACTAAAACGAGAATCGAATAGGTTCTCACCGTAGGGAATGACGATGGGAGCTCGATTCTTCAACCGTTGAGACGATCCGTTGGTTGGATCGTCGGGAAATCACAAAACCCTAACCCTTTTTCCTTTTTTTCTTTTCCTTTTCTCCTTCTCCTTCTTCTCTCTTCTTTCTCTCTCCTCCTTCTCTTCTTTTTTTGATTTGGCCGACACTATCACTTCTCTTCCCTTTTGTTTTGTTTTGTTCAAAAATAACAACTACTACCTCTTAATTACTAAACTACCACTCATACTTCTTTTTCTTTAATTTAAAAACCAACCACCACCACATTTTTGACAAGTGTCTTGTGGGTCCCAACCACTATCAGATTCGCGAAATTCGGCCGTCTCGGGCCCCGAACGGGCCCATTTTCCAAGAAATTACGAAACTTCACGTGCTGCAAGGAAACGGCCCAAATAAGACCAATGTAACGACAGCTAAGATTTTCGGATCCAAAACGAGCCTCGAACGGACCAAAACGTCGCTCGGTTGATTTTTCCGACAAAAAGTCAACCTTTCCCAAATTGGTCAGAAAGTTGCCCCGAGTCCCCCAGAACTCACTTTGGTCGATATCGGGGTCAACTTAAGTCCGATATGACTCTCGGGGTCAAATTTAGGTTCATTTAGGTGTCTGTCCCAAAATTTTAAATTTTTCTGTTTTTCACCGATTTGACTGGCGTTCACCGGGAGTGGTTCTTACACCCCTGGTAGTCAGGTTGTTTCTTGTAAACAAAGATAATTTTATTCCGAACTACAAATCCCTTGGTAGTCAGGTCGTTCCTTGTAAACGAATATCAATTTTATTTATCTACTAAGATGGAAAAGCCCTTGATAAAATATCTCATATTTTATCAATTAAAACTCAATAATTTAAAAGGTCAACAAAATTATATGTATTAAGACAATTTTAATACAATTATCACTATATGGATCATAAAACTTTTCATATATAAATTATATACATACATGTTAATGTGCATATACCAACAATATGTATACAGTATATACAACAAGTTAACCAAAAACATGCACAGTCAACTAAAACCATGTTATACATACACGGCATATTAAGATTATGAATCAATTATATGCCGTGTTCACAAAACACATAACAATACATCAACATATATATACATACATATGATCATATCTCCATGTTTACAAGCATATGTATACATACATTTCATATTTCACCCATGTTCATTTCATACCTTTTCAGTTACAGTGTAAGAGTAGAACTAAACCTTTTTTTTCTTTGTTCATAGATGTTGTAACCGTGTATCTCAAGAACACACAAAAAAATGGTTTTATCCAAAGGCAACAATACCAAGTATTTATAAATCAGTGACAATTTTAGTATATATGTATATCAATACACATAATATCGAAAATCAATTTTACAAACGAATCAAATGCAAACCGTGCTCTGATATCAATTGAAGGATCGAAAAACATCATATGTTCGCAGCGGAATAAAATAATTCGATCCAAAAACGATCTATTTGCATTTGAATCAATGATAAAATTAGAAGGTTTACTTACTTGATATGTAAAACAAAACTGATATAGCTCCGAAACTACGAAGCCTCTAGTGTATCCACACCGAGCAACGATTTGATGCTTTCAACAAATTGAGATGGCTATGGAGGAAGAACGATTCTTCCTTTTATGTTTTGGGAGAGTAGAGAAAAAGGAGGCAAGAGAAAAATAAGATTAAATATTCTCTTAACCCTAATCTCTAATCTTATATAGTAATCATAATTGAGTCCAAGACTCAATTGGGCTTAAACCCGATTGCGCCTAAGGGATAACCCAACAAAAATTAAGCTTCTGTAATCAAATCGAAATTGCTGATAAAAAAGCTCGTTGTAATTCACTCTCTTGAGTTTCTTTGGTTCGGTCGGAAGAAGTTATAAACTACCATCATATTTTTCATGTTGGAGAAAGAACTTTTATGGTGAAGCTTCTATTATATGTGATCAGCATCCGAAAAAACAAGAGCCGCAATCAACACTTCAATCGGCAGTTGTTAAGTTGATGTCATATAGAGGAAAGGGAGAGGAACATATACATAAAGTTGACAAATCGATATAGGCCTGTATTTGGATATGATACCAGGTATATGGAACCGATAGGATCGAACCTACATGCCAAGTTCAACCCATCCCACTCCTCGGAACACTCTCTTTTAGACTCTTATAACTCACCTTGGCATCCTTTATTATTTTATTATGTATGAAAGGCAGAAAAATGTTGCTTTTTTATCCATATACGAGTATCATATTATTTATACAATGCTTTTGGTTTTAAAAGCTTATTTTTGTTTATTAAATAAAAAAAATAAAGCGTACATTTGTCTTCTGGTTACATGGATTGTGTATCGATGAGAAGCGGTTGTTTCCTTGTACTCTGCCTATTAAATTTGCATTCATCCTGAAGCATCGGTAATCGAATCGATTTTTCGATCAATTCGTTGATTTTTCCCCCTATTTTCTCTATGATTCCTTTTTTTTTTGGATTGATAAAATTGTCGACCCTACATATTCGGGTCAAACTCACTTTTTTCTCTCTTCAGCCTTACTCCTTGTGACACTAGATGATTACGTTTCGAATCGTCACGTCAATTTTTTTATTAGCACTTTTTTTATAAATATCCAATCATTCGAAATGGGGGGAGGGGATAAGGAACTGGCGAATTAGCCCTCATATTAAACAAGAGCACTGTCAATAAAGCACAGTCTCAAAACAAACCCAACAAGAGGGGGGAAACAGACAGATGGTCTCAGTACATGATGTAACGAACATAAAGAAAACATATGCCAACAAGGGCAGACCGAACCAAACAAAAATTAAACCCTACCCGAGGGAAACACTAAACACAGGAAAGGTCTACAATACCCAAATATATCCACCATGAAGCTCGAGGCAACACTAAACCGGTCTGAAACCTAGATTTAACTACCAATAAGCTCAATATAACTACCTATGACAACCGAAATCCTCCAACCTCAACAACATCACAACAACAACCGGCTTATCAAAATTGACTCATTGTGATCCGACCCTAAATCACATATGATTCATCCCCATGGAATCTTCACAGACTCCCATTGTGGGGGCTCATCCTTTTTTAGCGAAAGCGGTGCTGCTTCATTAAACTTCTTAATCAAGAATACAACGGAGTGCATCAGGCATAAAGTGTCACGGCCACGTAAGGATATGCATAGAACGGGCTTCCTTGACAAGCCAATGAGAGACCTTGTTCGCTAACCATTTTACAAATTCGAGTTTGATATTCTTGAGTTGTGATAGGAGAGTACATATGTCCTGGATAATGGTCCCTATCGGGGAGATGGGAGGAGACTATACTATGACCAGATGGAGGACGGCTTGAGAATCCACACGGATAATAAGCCGAGACCAGCCTATATCCTTGGAGAAGGCCAAGGATATCATAATAAACTGGGTCTCGATCATGAGCGGGAACCATAGAGCCAGGTTGACCCCGTTTTGGGCCGCACAGACATGTAAAGAAAACCCCAACCATATTGGTTCATACCTGAAATAAAGCCCATTCCACGTTAAAAGTTGTATACCCGCATGGTGGTGGAAGCTATGGGTTGTTGTACCACCCGAGGCGGCTGATGCTTGGTTAACGTCGTTTTCCATGCAGCCAGATTGCCTGTAACAGGAGAGGTGACACCAACCGTGCATGGTTGATACCTCCCCAGAGTTTGGCGTTCTACGCTTTCTTAAGCTCACATAACCAAATAGTAAGCTTTCTACAACGATCCTCAAGGGCACTAACGATCATCAAATCCTACTAAGCCGGAAAAGAGAGGTTATGTTGGATAACCAGGAGGGGACCGAAACTTTCTTAGCAAGTCTTTGTGAAGTCGCAATGTATAAGAAGATGGTTGGTGGTATCCTGGTGAGACTCACACATGGGGTAGATAGGAGAATCATGAACGATCCTTTGATAGAGATGGGTGGAAACCTGGAGTCCTTCATAAGAAGATCCTAAGGCAATCTTGAACTGGTATCTTCCAGAAAGATAACCATGAAGGATGGTGTATCAAGTCTCGACGTTAGGCACACTCATTGCATAAGTGTCAATATCCTGCTTTGGTAAAGTACAAGCCCCCTTCATCTGTTGCTCAATACCAATCATCTTTATCCCTATTGCCAAAAAAAGGGATGGCCAAGACACGTCTTGATCACATAGGGTAAAAATGGCCCGAATAAGGTCTGAGTCCAATGTTTGTGTACCTAGGATCATTAGGCTCACAACTCTAGAATTATTGAGCATATGAGAGTGTGTGGATCTGCATATCAGTACCCATAAGCTGGGGGTGATGAAGGACAAAGGAGCCCGTACCAGAGCCAATGGCTCGTTGCAGGCCCGATCTCATAAGATCTCGAGTAAAAAGATATTGGACTAAGTGAAACTCGGGTTGGACCCAATTGGCCCATAGGAAGTCTCATTTGATAAAATAACGGGCTTTCGAGAGGTGGTCCATGAGGGATTTCAGACGTAAGAAGAGACCTTAGACCTTTTTACCGAGGAATGTTTGATTAATATCTTGGAGATTTCAAAATCGCATACCCCCACCCCGAGCCTTTGGATGGCACAGAGTATCTAAATATTGGTATATAATCTGCCTTGTCTGGGATGCCTTGTTGCCCACCAATTTTTTTTCAGTGCAATAAGGATTCTATCTAAAATTCTCCTTGGAACTTTGAAGACTGGCATGATATATATGAGGATGGAAGTAAGGACCGATCATATCATGACCTCCCGTCCGGTTGGGGATATGAGTTGACCATCTCATGAGAATATCCTCTTCAAGATGTGGTCAGTGAACAGGGGCGACGACGACGACGTGGTGATCTAGTGACGGTGATTGCCGGAAGCGAAAATAGGGATGAAAAAAAGATATAAAAAAGTTCTAAAAGCCAATTTTTTGTTCTATAATTAGATATATATTTTTTGAAACGGAAGATCGTAATTTTATTATTTGAAGTGTAATAAGATAGAAATAAGTGCGTCCGGAATAGTAAATCTGGACCACACAAGGACAGGCGAAGAACGGGATTCTCGGGCTAGCCAGTAGGCTACACCGTTCGCTGACCTAGAGATATACTCGAGTTTGACATCCTCGAGAGTATCTAGAAGGATCCGGAAATCGTCTACCAGCCGGCCTAACGGGGAGAAGACCTGGTGTGGCCCTTGGATCAGGTGCACCAGATACTGGGCATCGCTCTGTATAATGACCCTGGAGGAATGCGATGCTTGGATCCATTCCAGGGCTTGCCAAATCGCCATGGCCTCAGAGTATTCAGGACTTAGCGACCCACTCCCACATCCATTACTCCCTTCCCGGACCTCGCCCATTTCTGTTCGGCAAATCCAACTCCAACCAAACTGCCCTAAATCCGCGAACGTCGCTCCATCCACATTGAGACAATTAGGGGGTGGTGGACTCCAGCTTGTTTGCCTGTAGTGGGGAGCAGTAGTGGGTTTCGGGCGACCATTCTATGCTTCTGACCAGCTACACTAGTTATTGAGGACCGTGGCAATTACATCATGCGGTCTGGATATAGCTTGATCCCAGACCATAACATTCCTCGCTTTCCATATCTCCCACAGGAATAGACAGGCTTTACTCTTTATCAGCATATCAGGAAAGAGTAGCAGTGCAGATAACCAGTCATGCAGTGTAGTGGACGGGGGGATAGGAATCGGTATACCTGCTATATCCCAGATAGACCGTGCGAAAGGACAATGGAGGAGGAGATGATCCGTCGACTCCTGTGCGTGCTGACACATCTGGCATGTATCCGGAATCGGGACGAATTTTGTCCGAAGGTTGTCTGCGACCTGTAGGGTGCAAAGAGAGCTCGCCAAAGGAACACTTTGATTCGGGGTTGAATGTCCAGGTCCCAGATGCCCGTCCAAACTGTCGTTCCAGCTGAAATGTGCCAACGGCCATTCTCCCTGGATAACGCTCTGTATCCTTCCTTAACCGAATACACCCCCTGAATATTGAACTTCCATGACATTTATCTACATGTCGGGGGAGGGGCGGGGCACCTGTAAAATATCTTCTACAATAGCCGGGGGGGAGGTTTTGTTGCAGTTTCGGAATGTCCCATTGGTAATTATCCGTGGCCAGATCCGACACCTTCAGAGCCGGAGTGATACATGTATGGAGTGGGATGACCGGGATATACCCCAATAGCCATGGAGAGCCCTCCATCATAGTTGAGCAACCGTCACCAATAGTCTGAATCAACCCCTACCGAAGTAATCCCTGTGTTGAACGGAGCCCCGTCCAGATCTGACTGGGGCCATTCCCACCTTCCGTTGAGAGGAAGTCACCTTTCGGAAAATACCTCGCCTTGAGGATGCGAGCAACTAGACAATCCGGCTAGGTTAATAGTTTCCACCCCATTTTTACCAGCATTGCAATGTTCATATCTCTCATATCCCGGAAACCCATTCCTCTATCCTATCGGCCTACATAATTTGGTCCAGTCTTTCCATATAATCGGTTTTGTGCATCTGAGAATACCCGTCCACCAATACCGGGCTAGCGTGACATGTATCTTATTGATGGATTCTCTTGGTAACAAGAAAACACTCATTGCATAAATCGGCATAGCTTGGAGGACTGAGCGTATCATTACCTCCTTCCCCCCTACAGATAGCATTTGACCGTCCTAGGTACCAATCTTGGCTACGATTCGGTCACACAGAAACTGAAGACTCTGGCCTTTTCGTCGTTCCAACATATTGGGGACCCCCAGGTACTTTGTCGGGCCTGAAATTTCATGTACCCCTAAGATACCACAGCAGGCTGATCTATTTGTTATGGACGTGTTGGTGCTAAAGAAGATAGACGATTTACCTTTGTTGATGACCTGACCCGATAGGCGACCGAAAGTATGAAGGATCTGGTGCAGATGGATCGCCTTCTCCGGATCAGCCCCTGCAGAAAATGTAGCAGTCATCCGCAAAGAAGATGTGAGAGACTAGTGGTGCTCCTCTAGCCACTGAGACCCCGTGAAGCTTCCCGGCCCTCTCTACTTGATTGAGCATACGGGACAGGCCCTCCATACAAAATAAGAAGAGGTATGGGGATAAAGGGTCACCTGGTCGAATTCCCGTCCCTGCTGTGAACGGCATCGTATGCTTCCCGTCTGAGCTCATTGTATACTGGATAGAGCACATGCAAGCTAAAACCAGAGCCCGTCATCCCATATCAAAGCCAAAAGCCTCTATCATAGATAGCGGAAAGGACCATTGCACTCTGTCATAAGCCTTACTCATGTCCAGTTTCAAGGCCATAAATCCCCTCTATCCTTTCGTTCTGCACCTGAGAGTATGTATAATCTCATACGAGATAACTACATCATCCTGAATGTGCCGTCCTGGCACGAACGCTCCCTGATTCGTAGAGATAATCGGATCCAGGAGTGGTTTTAACCGGTTCGCCAGCACTTTAGACAAGATTCTAAAGATGACGTTGCAGAGGGCTATCGGGCGCAGCTGAGTGATCTTCTTCGCCCCTGGATTCTTTGGAATCAAGACCAGAGTGGTGTTGTTGACGTCCTGGTCAATGGTGCACTTAGCTACTGCAGTGCGGAAAAAATCGACAACTTCCGGAGCCAACGTATCCCAGAAATGTTGGAAGAACTTCGGATTGAGGCCATCTGGACCCGAAGACTTCGATGGTCCCATCTGGAACACCGCATGGCGCACTTCCACGTCTGTGACCCTTTTGGTCAGCTGTATGTTTTGAGCCGGATTGATCATGAGGGGGACTGGCATAGGGAGATCATAATCCTCGATGCTACCTGCCCTAAAGATGTCGGCGAAGTATGAGTGTATCAGCTCGCTCATCCCCGTGTTCCATTGTAATTCCACCCCTGTGTCGTTAATCAGAGATTTCAGCTTGTTTTTAGCCTGTCGTTTCGTAGTCGATCTTTGGAAAAAAATTCGTATTTATGTCCCCTTCCCCGAGCCAGTGTTGTTTTGCTCTCTGACGCCAGAATTGCTCTTCTTTAGCCAGGGCCCTATTATACTGTCTCTGAAGCGCCAGGCGGAGCTTGATTCCCTGTCTATCAGTCTGACCGTTTAGCTCAGCCAACCTCCTCTGAATATACCTGATCTGATTGATGTTATCGCGATAAACTGTATGTCCCCATTCATCCAACGAGTTACCAATATCCTTGATATGATGCTTTATATGACGGTTTCCCGGCTGACCCCATTCAGCTTGGACCAGAGTACCACACTCAGAGTGCTCTGACCACATGTTTTCGAAACGGAAATGTCGAGGCCGGCGTTCCATTGTTTCCTTTTGGATCTGAAGTAGAATGGGCATATGGTCTGAGGTTGACACTCCCAAATTCTGCAAGGACACATCCCGGAAACGGAGTCGAGCCTGGGGGGAGATAAAAGCCCTGTCCAATTGACTTTCCACATGCGTCTCTGGGCCATGTCCATGGGACCACGTGAACTGATAGCCCTGTAACGCTAGTTCCTCCACTCCAATATCCGAGATAGCCTGTTGGAACCCCTGCATGAGACCCAACGGATACACTTGACCCCCTCTTTTTTCTGAAGGCCGAAGAATACTGTTGAAGTCCCCTATAAGAACCTTATCCACCGGGGCCGAGACCGTGGCCAACTGTCGTAGGTTTTCCCAAGTATTGTGTTTGTTCTTCCATGATGGTTCCCCGTAGATACCTGTGAATCTTAATGGTGGCTCCTGGCCAATATGGATCACAACATCTATATGGGATTGTTGGACCGAAATGACGTCCCCGTTACATTTCTCAGACCACAAGAGCATAACCCCCCCTTTGTTCGATGGGGGGGTGAATACCCGGTGCTACCTGTGGGGCAATACCCGGAATCCCTGTGCCGCCATGAAACCCTAACGTCCGACGGAGAATAGCCAATCTTGACCTAGAGTTCCGAGCATCGACATGACGGGTTTCGGTAAGAAACACCAGGTCTGGTTTGAACCGGGTTACCAAGTCCTTCAATTGACGTCGGTTATGGTCCGTTCCCAGACCCTGACAATTCCATGCTAGCAGAAGCGGCAATCACCACACAAATCAAGGCTACCTTATCAAAAACAGATTGGGAGAAGGTACCTGAGGACGTCCCGGACGTCAGAGAGGCGGCGATCAACACGACGGGGACGCCACAGAGCCGTCCGGTGGTTCGGATCCCTCACACCGCGCCGAGACTCGGGGGGGGGGGGGGGGACGCGCAACCGGAGCAGGTGAGGATCGGGAGAGAGAAACGACGGACGGTCGTGCCGGATCAAGTAGAGCAGGCCTTAGCAAAGGGCGAAAGTGTTCGTGTCAGGCGGACGGAGAGAGCAGCTGGTGGTCGGCGAGAAACAGTGGTGACGGCGGCAGCGAACCCTAACTAGGATAGAAGGAACCTCATCTGGAGGTAGAAGAGAGCTTTTTTTTAATTTTTACTTCTTTTTCAGTAGCTTTCTGTCATTAATTTTGTTGGATAGTTTAGTTTTTCCCTATAATTAGATATTTAGACAGTAGAAAAGCTAATTTTGAAATTAAATATAAAACGTATATTGTTAAATATAATTATTCCAAATTTTTTTTGAGTAAATATTGCAATTTGTATTAAATCATAATAAAAGAGTTTGGTAGGTACTGAAATGTACCCCACCTACATAACAATCCAACTAATAAATAGAAATGAACTGAAAGCAATAAAACCGGCTCTGGTAATGGGTTTCGCGGACGAAGGGGATATCTGCGGTCTGGTCTGGTGACACCGATACAACATGCTTCTTCCAACATGGGACGAGGCGAGCCAACCAAGTTTAGGGGAATACTGGTGGACCTACATCTCCCCCGGTGTGTCAGCGTGTGTCGTCCTCCCTGAACTGATAATGGTAGGGCTCCTGAACGCGGGTTTGCTGACTCCGGACTGGCAGGGGAGACAAATATCAACTGGTGATGGTGCCGTCTCCATCCATCCGCCGGGAAGGGGCCAAAGTTGACCCACCCCTCCCCGGGCCACCCTAGTCTCATTCCTGGAGGCGAGGGTGCTTGAAGCCCCGCGCCGCTACCTGTGACGCCCCATCTGACGTCGTTAACCCTCGGCCCAGGCCCAACTGCTCCTCAGGCCAACCCACCGAAGCCCTAGCCTCTTCTCGCGCAGCCGGACCCTTGCCCTTGCTTCTCCTCCACGCAACGGCTTTCGGCGCCTCCTCCGGCGTGACAGCCAAACCCGAGGACCCCACGATCGGGGATTCTTCCTCCCCCTTGGCCAACGGCGGCACAGGCGAGAGTTTCTCTCCCCCACCACCGCTAGCCAGTGTTCTCCGATACGAGCTCCTCCCCAGGCGCCTCGGCCTTGGTCTAGTCGCCGGAGTTCGGCGCAGACACCCCGGACCCGATTGGAGGCGCCCCCCTGCAACCCCTCCTTCCTCCTCCGTACGGTGGGTCGAGAAACGCATCAGACATGCGTTTTCGTCCCTCCCCGTCGCAACGCCACCCGAGATCACGAACCCGGCGTCCATTGTCGCTTCCACCGCCGCCGTCCTCGACCCCGAGTCGGACTCCGTTTCCTGGTCACCTTTCTCCGACAGACGCAGTCCCTGAGACAGCCCGCCGTCGAAGACATCCTCCCCGCCCTTCATCTCTTGCGAACAAGCCATGGCAACACGAGAAGATTTTCCACAAAGCTCAAACCCTAACCCTAGCAGAGGGAAAGGGAGAGCTGCGGCGATTTGATTTTTGATATCAACTTTTGTTTTTTAATTATTCCAATAGATTCCGCCTTAAAGTGATTGATCCTTTTTGTACTTGCACCCACAACCACAAATGGCAACATGCCGTCAATACAATCAATCAATGTTTATCAGGCTTTGCGAAAATATATAAATAGGTGGGTGGGTGTTATACAGTTCTTAGTTCAACTTTTTTAAAAATTTAATAATAATTCTGAAGATGGTGCATGTTATGTATTCCAGAAAAAAATGGAGAGTAGCAAAACCACAAGACAAGCCGCAGTCATCAGCATTTAATAAATTAAGCCGCCACCATCAAATACTTGTAGAGCAACAAACCCAATACCAGGGCGTTTTTGGTTTCTTGTTAGCGTCTCAGCTTGATATGTTTGACAAAAACCCTACAAAGTTGTTGGAGAAAGGTGCTTTTGGATCAACATTCATCCCAGTGGCAGTGGCTGTCTGTCTTAAAGGTGATTTTCATACACTGATCACATGGCTGCTTGATGAAACAAAGGTCGTTAATTCCTTGTACATGGTCGAATCAGTAGTTATGGTAACGTAGTCATTCATAAATTAACGAATCAACTTGTCTCTATTCAAGGAAAGCAGAGAAATAAACTATAAAAGGCCTCAGCACAGTGTTCTCCATCCATGCAAGATGAGGCAAGATGAGGCCAAGTCATATTCCGCCGGAGACAGCGCCCAAGAGAGGGGTCTTTCTTATGTTCCGGCTTGTTACGTGATCCCACCGCCGCAGCGTCCCAGCCCGGCCCCTGACGCCGCCGTTGTGCCTCTCATTGACTTGACCCGCCTCAAAACACAACGCTCAGCTGTCGTACATGAAATTGGCAATGCCTGTCGCACGATAGGCTTTTTTAAGGTAAACTTTAACTTAGGCCAACATTATTTTGGATGCTTTCTATACGTAGCCTAAGTTTTTGGTTTGCAGATAATAAATCACGGGATCTGCCAATCAACACTAGATGGGGCCGTTGAGGCAGCCTCGGATTTCTTCAAGTTGCCGAGCTCCGACAAGGCAGAGTTGCAGTCCAGCGACGTGCACAAACCAGTGAGATACGGGACGAGTTTGAAAGATGGAGTGGACAAGATCCAGTTTTGGAGGGTTTTTCTTAAACATTACGCTCATCCATTGGAGGATTGGACGCATTCATGGCCCCACAAACCTTCCCATTACAGGTTACTTCATCTCATCTCTGTCTGCTCCTTTTCTGCCGCCATTCTTTCCTATTTTAAACTCACCAGTAGTGTTCTAAAAATCTTGATTAGGATTCGTCTAGGCCCCATTTTTTGTTGACCTACCCGATTAATTTTTAACTAATTGAGTTAATTCCTGATTAATTCTTGTTTAGTCCCTGATTAACTTCAAAAGGTTCTAACCGTCCAACTAACGTCTAACAATTTTTAGAACCTTACTCATTAGTATATATGATTTTCGCTAATTTGTACAAGCTCAGGTATGATAGATATGATATAAGTTTTGTTTGAAATTTTCAGAGATGCAATGGGAAAGTACTGCAAAGAAGTAAGGGAACTGTCCATGGAATTAAGTAAAGCAGTGAGTGAGAGCTTGGGATTAGGGGATGCGACAAGGCTGAGCATTGCCAACAAAATGGAGGAAGGTATGCAAGTCATGGCAGTCAACGGCTACCCCCCATGCCCGACGCCGGACCTTGCTCTGGGGCTGCCCCCTCATACGGACTACAGCTTCCTCACCCTACTCCTCCAGAGCTCACCGGGCCTCGAGATCATCGACTTGGAGGACGGCAAGTGGAAACTAGTCCCGAAAGTGGAGGGTACCCTAGAAGTCCACGTAGGGGACCATCTTGAGATACTCAGCAATGGCTTGTACAAGAGTGTCATGCACCGAGCCACCCTTAACGACCAGCGAACCAGGATTTCTATAGCCAGCCTCCACAGTTATGCCATGGATGAGATTATGGATACCGCCGAGGAGCTGGTGGATGATGAGCACCCTAGAGGGTATAGAGGGAGCACTTTCAGGGGCTTTCTTGATTTTCTCTCTGGAAATGATTTTGCGGATGGCAAGACCTTCCTTGACACCCTCAAGATACCAATTCTTTAACCAATCAACCTTAAATTTGACATATATGATGTATGTGTGTCAAGTCTATTGAAATTCGTTATTTTTCCTACTATTATCCATTAACTGTAACGGTTTTAGTTCAAGTCGAATTATAAAAATAAAAATGAATGACGTGTCAGTAATTGATTAGTAGCTTGGTTTGAGAACAAGTAAGCCTTCAAATATTTTGCTGACTTGGTTTTTGGCTAGGCGGGTGAACTAGAGAGTATAGTTGCTGCCAAGGCTGTGTTTTTTTCAGATGTCCGGACTTGTTCCCATCTGTTTTTTTCATGTTCTCCTATTCTAAGGATTTTCATGTGGAGGTGAAATAAATGTAATTTCCAAGTGATGAAACATGTACATATATTTCCCAAAGTTTATTTGATAATAATTGGATCTCAAATCAGATATACAAACAATTTAGCTCTATCTAAAACATGAGGATAGTAACTTGGAGCCCCCTTTTTTTTATGTAAGAAATTTTATTGATTAAAAATAAAGGGGTGTAGCTCTTTCGTAGACACAGACTACAACTAATCTTTAAAAGGAGCATGAGGCATAGACAAACTTTTGATGTGGGAGCTAAAAATAAACAAACTAAAACTGCAATGAAAATAATATATAAAACTACAGTGAAAACAAAGATGAAACCAAAACCAATTCTAGCTCGATCTGAACTCAACCACTATGACCCGAACGCCAATGGAATTTCCCATAGAAATCACTAAATTGCAGAGAAATGTGCCTGGTACGGGAAGGGGTCACGTGAGATGGTGGAGGACCCCGAGAGCCTGGGGGTATAAATCCTCCAGGACAACTCATAGCCGATAGGCCACATGTGTCTAGGCGGGGGTGTTTCATAGTCCTCGCCTTCTCCAACTCCACTTGTTCTTCCCCCTCCTTTTCCGAGAGGGGGCCTTCATCAGCAAAATACTCCTGGGATGCTCCAGCCTACCCCCATCCAGAGAACCTTTAGGCACACGTCATGGCCCATTGTTAGGTAGGACGGTGGATGTCGCCAAGACCTTCTTTGTCTCCCTAACGGTGCGGGTTAACCTGATAGTGTTAGAAGTCCCAATTGAATCAGATGACGTAGGTAGGATGGTGGACACCATGAAGATCCTCTGTGTTTGAATTGGGGTGAAACCTGGAGGAATCCTAAGAGACGTGCTTGAGGATGGTGCCACCCAATCCCTCGGTACCAAATCCCAATCTCTGGAGTAGTGTCCACTAAAAGACACATGTAGTACCGAGGTACTACCAGTAGGGAGAGTTAATAGTTAGTAGTCGCATGACCTATCCTATCGTGGTTGAAGAAAAACATATGAATCCATTTGTACTTCAGGGTGACCCGAATCAGTTAAGGAAACTGTTGAAAGCCCAAAACCATCGATCCATGAAGAGGTTTGTTGATCGAGTTCCAGAAGCACACTCGAACCTTTCCTCCCAAGCATAATCCCCACTTGTTCGCCTGGACCGTCACACACACACCTAGAGTAACGTACACCCTAGTACCGGTGGTAACCGTAGAGATCGTCTGAGGAAACCCCCATACCATAACCCACAACTGAATCTGTCCTAGTCCCGCCCTAGGATGGCCTTCCGATGTGATTTCAGTTAGAACAATAAGTCAGTGTCGGAAGCAACAAGTCTCACCACGACGGACAATCTCCATCGCTATCCTAGACATGAAGTAAAACGCATAAACCTCCGGGGAGAGATCTTTGATAACCAGTCCCTCCATCGTTGAACCCCATCCCCATAGAATAATCCTCAGCACAAAGTCCCTTATGGGTGGTTAAGGAGAGAGAAACCTCTATGTCATACCGAAGCACATGTAGACTGGGGATGGTAGTTGTGATACAAGGAATCGAACTATAGCCTCCTCGTTCGGTAGGGGCATACGTTTCTCCAAAGAGGCTCTGATGTAGTCCAAAGACGGGAACGTAGCCGCCACCAGCCACAGAATGCTCCTCATGGTCGGTAGTGATCCCCTTCCTTGTGGTGTCTATCAAACCTCCGCCATTGGTATTGTCTCTTAATGACGGGTGCTTGTTCCAGAAAAAGTCGACGAGGGTGGGGTTGTCACACTTCCCGATGTTGTGCCTTAGAGGATACATGTCAACAATAGGGGCCCTTGGGGTTGACCATCACTCGTGAAGGATCCGGTTTCTAAGGCTTACTTCCCCATACCCTTGTCGTGCCCTAAGAGAAGACCATCAACGGGAGGGACCCCATGGAAGGACAAGCTACAACAAATATATAGCCCGACGAGGGCGTGGGAGCGTACGATGTAGGGAGTACAAACAAGCCTTTAGATAAGACCATTAGTGGGAGGGACGCCATAGAAGGAGGTTTTGCAACCTGCATAGTGCTTGGTGAGAGAGCTTGAGGAAGCGCTGATAGGGTTTTCGGACCCAAGACTCGATGAGGGGGAGGGAGTATGTGGTGACTCCCTCTTAGGCTTCTTAGGGGAACGCTTAAGGCGGACGACTTCCCGAGACAGCCAAGGAGGGAAGATTGATACAAGCAGCGATACCATGGAAGGTCCTCTTGTTGGAGGTATTGGGTCTCGAGGTAGGGTTGGAGATGAACCAACTCGAAGCAGAAAATCAATGAAAACCAAGAGACGATTAAAACCATGAAACAACTAACAAATAATGGATTCACAAGAGAAAAATTCAGCACTAGTTCTTACCAAAACAAGAACACCGGGTAACGAATGATTGGCTTGAGTCTCCAAGACGCCTACGTATCCACATGGGAATCAAAGCCACATAGTTCTTCTCTTTGAGGACTCAAGAACACAAAAATGGAGGTGGGAACTAGCCAAACCCGAAATTGCCATGGAGAGGAGGGAGAAGTTGTGTTTCCTATTCTTGTCTTGTGTTTGTTATGTTGAAAAAAGATGACTTAAACATAACAAAACCCATACTTGTCCAACTAAAAGCATGGGACAAGCATGGTGACAAGTAAGGTGTAAATAGGACAAAGTATGGCAAGACAAGATTGGGTTAGGTGGTGAATCACCAACACCTTAATCCTTGTTTTGCTTACTTAATACTAATTAATCAAGACTTGATTAATTAGTTGCATGGGCCTTGGTTGCATGGGCCTCTTGGAACATGGCCCGTGGCCATTTCCAACGAGGCCCCGTGATTCGCTCATTGCCTCCAAGCCTTCCATACCGGAAATGTCCAACATTATCCGACGCGATCAATCTCAAGACTCCAAGCCTTGTCTCAATCCGTAAAGTCCTATTCACTTACGGGCACATGACCCAAAACCCAGTTTTGGTCATGTCCCGAGACAACTCCCTTTTGGCCATTCTCCATAAATGTGTCAATGACTTTCATCCTCCGGTGTGACCCTTAGGTTTATGCATGTCAATAGATCAACGTAAAATCCCATTTTACTTGATCCTATTTAAGTGGCAACTAACGAGACTTCAGTATTGCCTGACACTGCATAACGAATCGACCATGTCGATTCTAACCTTTCCGTCGTCCCTGTCATTATCCTTTTATCTCCGATATCCTGATTGAGATAAGGCATAGAGCCGTCATCCTTATTATTCTCAATCACTGTTCCTTGATATGTGAGATGACTGAAGATATGATACCCAGTATCATGTGCATGGCCATGCTATTCTTTCAGTCACTCTCGATCAAGCGGCCGAGAACCGATATCTTTCTCATACCTTAGTATGAGGGATAAATCCCTTATCCGTGTTTCGTGTCACTCATGTAGCCTGTCCCCAAGCCAATCCTGGCCGTTATGGAAGCCCTGCTACGGACAACGTTAGACTCAGGTCAAACTCAATTGTTGACTACATAGCAATCACAAAGACTCCTTGGTCTAAGGATACATGACAAGCTACGACACTGAATATGTTCATGACTTAATCTATGGCACATATTCAGGGCGGGTCGTCCAATATCATGTCCCACATGATATCTATGATTAGACTCCGGAATTCCATTCCAATGACTAACAGAACGTAAGCCATAAAGAGCCATCTTTCATACTAGTCGCATCTAGTGAAGCTTTGTTGACTAGGGACCCATCGAGTGTGATCTATCTCGATCTATGGTTCTATTCGCATTGTGGGCATAGATCAGAGCACACATCGATATATTACTTCAACACATAAGTAATATAAAGCCGCTTTAATTTTATTGCTAACTATGATATATACATTTGGACATTTAGGATTGAACTGCGGACACTATGACTAACAATCTCCCACTTGCCCTAGTTCCAATCTAAACTCCAATATGTCCCCATCGACTTTACATGTCTAACATGTTTAGGCAGCGACAGTGCCTTAGTCAAAGGGTTGGCTATGTTATCATCTGTTGTAATATAGGTTATCTTCACTTCACCTTGGTTCAGTATTTCTCTTATGAGGTGGATACGCTATAGTACATGTTTGGATTTGTAATGCGATCTGGGCTTTTAGCTTGCGCAATGGCCCTTGTGTTGTCGCAAAATAGATTGACCGGGCTAGATAAGTTTTTAATTACACCCAACCCTGCCGTGAATTTCCAAATCCACATAGCCTCCTTAGCTGCTTCTACAGCATCCATGTGCTTGGCCTCTGTCGTAGATTCAGCGACGATATCTTTCTTTACGCTTTCCCAGCTAAAGCTCCGTCATTCAGCGTAAACAATTATCCTGACTGACTTCTAAAGTCATCTGGATTTTTCTTGGAAAACTAGCGTCTACTCATCCTTCGACGACTAGTTCAGCATCATCTTTCCCCCGGGTTAGACTAATGTCAACTGGTACAACATAAGGCTTACGAGACGTTTGGTCTCGTACATGTCATGGCATATATGATCGATCCTGCCCTCAGGCGCATGGGATTCGCATCATCATTTTCAGCTCATCAGGTGTCTTAAGACACTGAGTCTTGCTGAGATGAATGCCATGACTAGTGGGTAAGAGTCCTTTCTTTGAATCTAGCATTGAGAACCTACTCAATGCCTTGTTCACATAGGTTCCCTGACTTAAATCCAAGACCCTCTTGGTGCGATCTCTACATATCTTAATCCCTAAGATATAAGCAGCATCGCCTAAGTCCTTTATTGAAAAACACTTCCTCAACCAAGCTTTAATCTCGTGCAAGGTTGGGATGTCGTTTTCAATGAGAACCAGAAAGATTATCTTGCTCCACTTAGCCTTCTTATAAACGCAAGATTCATCCTCGTTCTTAATTAAGCCAAATCCAATTACAGCTTCATCAAAACGAAGGATTCAACTCCGAGAAGTTCGTTTCAATCCATAAATGGATTTCAACAACTTATAAATCTTTCCCTTATTCTTCGGATCGTCAAAACCTTTGGGCCGAGACATACAAACGTACTCAGTCAAATTTCCATTTAGGAAAGCGGTTTTGACATCCACTTGCCATATCTCGTAATTATGATACAGAGTTATGTCAAGAATAATTTGGATCGATTTTGACCATAGCCAATAGGGAGAAGGTTTCCTCATAGTCAATCTATTGGATCTGCCTATAACCTTTCGCCACCAGTTGAGCTTTGTAGGTCAGAGGGTTCCCGTCCATGTCCATCTTCACCTTGAAGATCCATTTGCATCCGATGGTCCTCACACCATTGATGGGATCAACCGGTTCCCAGACTCGGTTGTCCGACATTGATTGCATTTCCTCCCTCATGGCTCCCAGCCATAACTCGGAGTCGGTCCCATCCACGACTTCCTGAAACGTGGCTGGATCATCGTGATCCACCATGACTTCATTGTCACCTCCGGACACCATATCTATGAGGTGGAAGATTGATCCTTTCAAATCGCCTTGGACCTTCCAGAATTGTAACAGGAATTGGTTCTTACTCTACGACAATCTCTGGCTCCTTTCTACTGGGTTGTCAATTGGTTTAGACAGATCTGTACCATCCTAAATTTCTTTGAGATGCACAGTCCTTCCAATGATTTCTTTGGAAACAAAACTCCTTTTCCATAAAGACCCCACCCCAAGCGACGAACACCATGTTCTCATTGGGATTGTAGAAGTAGTGTCCCCTTGGTTCTTTGGGATACCACACGAAGGTGCATATCTCAGATCTTGGTTCGAGCTTAGTCGAAACCAAATGTTTCACATAAGCCTCGCAACCACAAAGATTTAGGACGGACAAAGCGGGCATCATCCCGTACCATTTTTAAAATGGTGTCCCTTGTACACCCTTCGTCGAAGCCCGATTCACTATGAATGCGGTCGTCTCTAGAGCATAACCCCAGAAAGACATTGGGAGATCAGTCCAACTAATCATGGAACGGATCATTGTCTAACAATGTCCGATTTCTCCGTTTGTCTACATATTTCAACTACAGTGTCCCAAGAGGAGTCCATTCCAAAAGGATCCCATTCTCTTTTAGATGATCTAATAACTCTGTGGTCAAGTATTTTCCACCTCGATCCAATCGAAGTGCCTTAACACCTTTGTCGAGCTGGTTTTTACTTTAGTCTTAAACTCTTTGAATTTATCAAAAGCTTCAGACTTATGTCTCACCGAATAGACATAACCATATTTACTGTAATCATCAGTAAATGTGATAAAATAGATAAAACCCCTCCTGGCAAGTGAACTTATTGGTCTACACACATTCGAGTGTATCAGCCCCAATAATTCACCCGCCTTTCACCGCGATCGATAAAGGGCGCTTTAGTCATTTTTCCCATCAAACAAACCTTGCACCTATCGATCGAATGGAATTCGAATGGACCTGAAAGCCTGCACTTCTAAAGTATTGATAGGCACTTCTTGTTTATGCGGCCCAAATGACAGAGTTAGGTTTAAATTGTTGGATTTAGACCTCTTGGTATTAACATAATATATAGAACTTGAGGCATTGTTACCATATCTAATATGTACAATCCTCCAACCAAGTTAGTGCTGGTATAAAACATATCATTGCATAGAACATTGAAAACTCCATTTCCAATGTTAACATTATATCCTTCCTTGTCAAACACGGATACAGATATAATATTCTCACTAAAAATAGGTATGCAATATACATTATACTACCTAAGACAAGCCCACTTGGCAAAGCAAGACTCATGGATCCTACAGCAGTTGCCACAACTCTGAGGTCCACTTCGTGCTTTCCAAACCTCTCCTACTTTCAGCCACCATATATTAGTGCATGTGTGAGATTCAGTCCTGGTATCTAATACACATGAATCTTTGAAAGTAGAAAGATGTAGCTTTATAGAGTTAATATCGGATGAAGGCACGGTCCCACCGCCCTTCCTTAGATCATCCAGGTTTCCTGATGAAGACGCAGTCCTACTACCCTTCTTCAGATCATCCAGGCTATTTGATGAAGGCGCAGTCCCACTGCCCTTCTTCAGATCAGCCGTGAACTTCTTGTAATCCCGGTTCCAATGACCAGGCTGTTGGCAGTAGAAGCAGATATTCTCAGGTGTCTCATCTTTCCTGCTAAGTGCGCATGGGCCCCGCCCTTGCCACTTCCAATTCCCTTGTTGACCATCAGAATATCCTTGGATCCCAAATTCCTGATATATTCTTCTCATCAGTTAATGACACTTCATGTAACTCTGATATGGTCGTAGAGACAGTCTTGTCAAGGACATATTCTTTGCGTTCAGACTTGAGGACTATCCTCAAAATTCTGTACCAATCCAAATAGTTTGTTCCATTTAGCTTGACCCTGTCAAGAATGGTTTTTAATGACAAACTATTAATGTTCGCTGAAATTGCCATTTGATCTACAACAGATAAAATTCAATCAGTAAACTGAATAAATTTTATGAAGATCAAGCTTAAAAACCAACAATCGATTCTAAACCTTTAGAATCTGAAACCAAGATCCTTGATTCACTCGATCAAGCTGAACGAAGGCTCACCACTCAATCGAGCTATGTAGGTAGGACCCCGTCAAATGATATCCAATGTGACTCTTGGTTAGGGTATGTACTTAAGTACACGGCTTACCCTATCTGATACCCTAGCTCAACCCTAGCTGAGAATCGTAGTCGGGTCCACCAATTCTCAACTATGACCCGCCACTATGTAGGTGCTCCGCTAAGGCGCACGACACCCACATATGTCGTCCAAACCTACTACCCCGCTTTCTCATGGATGCTCCGCTAAGGCGCACGACACCCATAGGACGGGGAGGTAGTAAGTTGTTGAGAATTGGGAGGTATCGGACATGACCCGTTTTTACTTGTCCAGTTGTGTTTAAAACTTTTGGCACATCCTAGATGCGATGAGCACATCAACTACATTCCAAATGTAATGATGCCTCCAATTACATCCAATTTAATTCTTCCTTCGAACCCGTCAACTACATCCAATGTAATAACGATTCTAAGGGCTCACACACAAGGATTAAAATTCCAATTTTATCTTTGCATGTGAGGTGATATGCTCGGTAAATAAAGTTAAGCATGTAATTCTAAAACACATAGAATTAGTCATGCATAAACTAAACCAAGCATAAAGAGATAAATGTGCACATAATAGCCCCCTAAACTAACTCCCACTAGCTTCTTGAGCTCCATCGACTCCAAGTCGATGCCAACACCCGAAAAGCCACCAAATGACCTTTTCGCCGTTTCTTCGTCTTGAGTAAAATATTACAATTTATTACACGACTCGCAGGTCGGGAATAAATAAATATTACAAACAAGTGGTTCGACGACCACGCCTTGAAAGAATAATTACACGCTAACTCTAATGGCTCGTAGGCCGTGAAAAGCGATAAATAATTAAATCGAGCTCGGGGCTATTATGTACACCATGCCAACATCACATCACACATCGTGTTATCAAACATCATGTGATTTTCCGGTTTTATTTAATAGCCAAGTTTCGAAAAATTTTGATGCTCGGTTTATCGAAACCGTTCAAAAATGAAACTTTTGAACATTTGATCTTCGAGTTCGTCATGACGGTTCCAAACTCGTCATAACTAACAAAACAGTTTAGCCTTGGCATATCAACCATCCAATGGTCATTCTTGGCCTAGCTCCGTCCAACGGAGCCCCAATCGGTCCCGGTTTCGGCTCCCTGAGAGTCCTACTCCCGAGACCTGAAAAATCAAATTATTTTCAAAATTTCCAGATTTGAAATAATTTTCAAAAATTCATTTTACATGCATTAAATCCATAAACAAGAATTTAAAACATGTTATCAAACAATTTAGCAAAACAACATGCCAAAAACGAAACTTTCAAGCAAAACCGAAACTTTGAACATCCTCTTGTGAATCCCGAAGGTAACACGGCTCTGATACCACTGTTGGGTCTCGAGGTAGTGTTGGAGATGAACCAACTCGAAGCGGAAAATCAATGAAAACCAAGAGACGATTAAAACCACGAAACAACTAACAAAGAATGGATTCACAAGAGAAAAATTCAGCACTCGTTCTTACCAAAACAAGAACACCGGGTAACGAATGATTGGCTTGAGTCTCCAAGACGCCTACGTATCCACATGCGAATCAAAGCCACGTAGTTCTTCTATTTGAGGACTCAAGAATACAAAAATGGAGGTGGGAACTAGCCAAACCCGAAATTGCCATAGAGAGGAGGGAGAAGTTGTGTTTCCTATTCTTGTCTTGTGTTTGTTATATTGAAAAAAGATGACTTAAACATAACAAAACTCATACTTGTCCAACTAAAGGCATGGGACAAGCATGGTGACAAGTAAGGTGTAAATAGGACAAAGTATGGCAAGACAAGATTGGGTTAGGTGGTGAATCACCAACACCTTAATCCTTGTCTTGCTTACTTAGTACTAATTAATCAAGACTTGATTAATTAGTTCCATGGGCCTTGGTTGCATGGGCCTTTCATGGGCCTCTTGGATCATGGCCCATGACCATTTCCAACGAGGCCCCGTGATTCGCTCATCGCCTCCAAGCCTTTCATACCGGAAATGTCCAACATTATCCGACGCGATCAATCCCAAGACTCCAAGCCTTGTCTCGATCTGTAAAGTCCTATTCACTTACGGGCACATGACCCAAAACCCAGTTTTGGTCATGTCCCGAGACAACTCCCTTTTGGCCATTCTCCATAAATGTGTCAATGAGTTTCATCCTCCGGTGTGACCCTTAGGTTTATGCATGTCAATAGATCAACGTAAAATCCTATTTTACTTGATTCTATTTAAGTGGCAAGTAACGAGACTTCAGTATTGCCTGACACTGCATAACGAATCGACCCTGTTGATTCTAACCTCTCCGTCGTCCATGTCATTATCCTTTTATCTCCGATATCCTGATTGAAATAAGGCATAGAGCCGTCATCCTTATTATTCTCAATCACTGTTCCTTGATATGTGAGATGACTGAAGATATGATACCCAGTATCATGTGCATGGCCATGCTATTCTTTCAGTCACTCTCGATCAAGCGGCCGAGAACCGATATCTTTCTCATACCTTAGTATGAGGGATAAATCCCTTAGCCGTCTTTCGTGTCACTCATGTAGCCCGTCCCCAAGACAATCCTGGCCGATATGGAATCCCTGCTACGGACAACGTTAGGCTCAGGTCAAACTCAATTGTTGACTACATAGCAATCACAAAGACTCCTTGGTCTAAGGATACATGACAAGCTACGACACTGAATATGTTCATGACTTAATCTATGGAACATATTTAGGGCGGGTCGTACAATATCATGTCCCATATGATATCTATGATCAGACTCCGGAATCCCATTCCAATAACTAACAGAACGTAAGCCATAAAGAGCCATCTTTCATACTAGTCGCTTCTAGTGAAGCTTTGTTGACTAGGGACCCATTGAGTGTGATCTATCTCGATCTATGGTTCTATTCGCATTGTGGGCATAGATCAGAGCACAACATCGATATATTACTCCAACACATAAGTAATATAAAGCCGCTTTAATTTTATTGCTAACGATGATATATACATTTGGACATTTAGGATTGAACTGCGGGCACTAAGACTAACAGGAGGGGCAGAGTTTTCTATGAGAATCAGAGATGTCGTGACCGAGGAGAGAGGTTGTGTGGTCGCCGAGTCGATGGAGGTTTTCTTGTAAACCTTCCTCCCTCTAACTGGCTTCGTGAAGACCGTGGGCGGGCAGAGAGGGAGAGCCAATGTTGACGCGGGGATTGGTAGATGTGCTAGAGTAGTGAGAGCCGACGGTGGTGTGGAGGTAGTAGAGGCAAGCACGGGGATGAGAAGGACATTGGGAGAGCTATTAAGGAACAAAGGAGAAAGTAGATAAGGTTTCATACTACCGATTTGGATCCCCCTCTTAATATCAAGTTTTTTTATATACATGTCTTAATAAGAAAATATGCATAATCATGTTCATATGTAGAGACGGTTTTATAGAAACTAATAATTAATTTGAATGGTTTTTAATCGGTCTTTAGGATTTTTAATATTCCTCTCACCATCTTTCTTTTCATCCCCTCATTTCCATCCTCATCTGTTCTCTTAGCCATTGTGATGTCCCCACTATCATCTCCGATGACACCTCGCCCCTCACTACCTTGTACACCGCCCCTCCATGGTCTAACTGATGCAATGGGGACCATGAGTTTGACTCTCGGGAAAGACTCCCTCCCTCAACCGAATCCTCCACCACCTCCTCAATGGCGTCCTGAGCCCGACGATAAAAAATCTCCTACCTCAGACTTTGATGACGACCTCTCGTGTGATGAGCCCAGTCCGGAGTCATCACGGAACAGAGATGGAGAGGCTGATCCTCCATTGTTTTCCCAATGTAACGGAAATGCACGAATGTGATCACCTACCCCAGTGGTCTCGATAGGGTGATATGATACTATAATACCCTCGGCGGGTGTACCTGACTGAGCCTTTTCCAACCATTCGCACGAGGGTTGCGTGGAGTGACCACCCCCGAACAGGGGGGCCTGTCTCACCTAGAGACCCTAACTGTGGACATCGATTCCATTCGCAAGAAGTGCACCCGTGGAGGCTGATCCACACCCAAGAGCTCGTGGTGGAAGAAGAGATTGGCATTAAACAGGACGAGGTCGAACGATGGGGACCCTCGCGTGAGAACCATGCCTTTCTTGATCCGCATTATTATGGATATACGTCCCAGTATGCGGCAACCAACCGAGACCCAGAGCCACGAGGTGGGGGACCAACATCAGTTCGTGGTCAAGAATGGGGATCGTGTCGGTGCACGTCGCAACCTGAATCTGGAAGTAACCTACCCCCCGTTGAGGATCTGCACTGGCATGCAACCTTTGAATAGGAATGGAGGATCCTAGAATCCCCGCGGACGCGAGGCTTGCCAAGCAGCCTAGCTGGTTTGAATATGACCATTAAGGCATCACGACGTGTCCCAGAGGAGCCACACCCTGACCTCTAGGGAACAGACATTGTCCGGTCCCTAACCTTCTCCTTTCCCCGGCTTACTCCTTGGCAGACTGTCGAGACAACATAGGCCAGACCAAGTCGACGGTAAGCTGGTCAGAATGACAGAAGAACTGAAAGATGGTACAAGATCCAGACTCACTCACCGAGAGAATAGGGAACCACCTTACATTGTTCCCTACTATAAACGTGTTTTCTATTGCAGGGCCAGTGTTCAAAATGTAACCAAAACTTTATCTTGTCCTTTTTCGTTATTTTCACTATGTGTATGATTTTTTTTAATTACTAAGCGTAACCATATATTAGCAAAATAAAGAAGCCAACCCGAAGTGTGCAAACCGCAATTCAAATACGAAAGTACTAAATAACATTCCTAACATCATGGGACCAAAAGGGAACAGAAACTAAAAACTAAATATAAATACTCAAATATCGAAGTGATTCGCTGAGATAGTTTCTGAAAAATCGATACAACGTATCTAAACGAGAAGGTATGACAGAACCGGCCTATTTCTAAAACGACGCCTGCACATACTGTATATTATGTGTGTGACCATTTCTGATTCCCCAAAACTATATATCCAAATAAAATATCATACATATGCTAAAAAAATATGGTTTTATATATAAAAAAAAGGAAATAAATAAAGAATAGAAAAGGTCAAAAACTCAATCAAAAAAACGGCAATGCAAACAAGTTGAACTGAAAGCAGAAAGGGAAAAAAATACAATATCTACGGATTTGAGTGAACTTATTCTGAATTAATCCCAACTTAACAAAGGAAAATATACGTGGCACGTAACAAACAAGATCTTCGTATCCGATCCAAGCCGTTTTGATCAAAACCCTTACCACATAATCTCCTATTTTTTCTGTAGCAATCGCTATCTATCTCTCTCCAATCTCCTTTTTGGGGTTAACGAACAAGTATGTATCGGTCCACAAGCTGGTTCCGATTTGGCGGAGAACACTACATGAACTCAGAAATGGCATCACCGACGGTCATCAGATCCTACAACCCGACCGTGGAAGGCAACGAGCTTCCGATGTACATAGAGCCCGAATCGGGGACGCCTAAGAAGGAGAGACGGAACAAGTTTGCAGAAAATGCTGTCCATGTCATACCTCTTGTGCTCCTCGTTTGTGCCTTGATTTTATGGCTCTTCTCAACCCCAGGTACTTTTTTCATCTCCACTATATATATATACACACATAAACATAACTTAAGAATTAAGCATTGTTTTGTTTGAACTTTGACTTAAATGTCAATGGATTAATATGATGCAGAGCAGTTGTAGCGGCAAGGATTGCAATAGGAGGAAAGATTATGAGTGATGGAACCCAAATGAGGAACTTTATCAGTACCAAACCATGCATTTGTAGCCGATATTCTTGAATCTTTTAATGTGAAATTGGGAAAACATACATGGTGATCCAATTCTTTTTACTTTCTTGCTCCTATATTCATTGTGTTAAACTAAATGCGAGATGCCCATCCACCACTCCGAGATGTGTTATAAGTGACAAAGGTTGTGTTGTCACTGACAAGAAAAACGATGTCACTAAATACATAGGCAACATAAAAGCTGTCACCAATGACATGTCACTATTGCATTGTTGGCTAATGTAATCAATGACAGATAAAATATCTTTGTTGCTTATACTGTTTTCTGCAACGAAGCACATGTGTTGTCACCAAATACACTGGTGACGAAGCCAACCCTTTGTCATAGATAATTATGGGCGACATATATTATTTCTTTGTCACTATTATATTTAGCAACGTTGTATTTCATGTTGTTGCCGATTTCTTTAGTGACAAAGTTCATCTAATGTCACTATTTCTTTCAGTGACATGTAATTAAATGCTTATTATTCTTGTATAATACTTGTATATATCATTAATCTCGTATTATACCTGTATATATCCACATAATTGTAAAACCAAAACAATAAATAAATTTTTACATCAACACAAATTTCAAAAGAGTTTCCTTTCATTCATATTTGCTCTACTGCAAATATCCAAAACCTGGTAGTTCAATATACATGTCCAAAAATGCAATGTTAATTGCATGTCACAAAATGTGCAAGTTCTAGAACAGCAGTTCATATACATATCCAAACATGCAATTCTAGTTGCATGTCACAAAATAAGCAAATCAAAAGAGTTGTAAATATAAATAGTAGCTACTGAATCTCATATGCTTCCTCTTCTTCATCGTCTTCATTGATATCATTTTCGTCCTCCGACCCCTCTTCACAATCAAGCTCATCATCTGATATAGGAGTGAAAGTTGATGCAGCTATAAATGTCTCTTGGAATGCAGCAAAACCAGGCATCTTTCCATAAACTTCATCATGCACGCCAACTGTTGTTTTAGATAAATTACTTCTGTACTAGAAGTACTCTTGCCTCTTGGTTGTGGTTCACACATGGATGTGGATCCCATACCACAAACCCGAGTTCCATGTCGAGATCCTAAAGTTTTCTTAAAAGCTGCAATCTCTTGTTCCACAGTGACTTGTAGAGGCATGGTTGGCAATGAATCATTTGAGGAGGGTTGTTGTGACTTCAAAGTCTCAATCAATTTAGACTCATTTTCTTTCATCAAATTATGCACACACAAAAAGACAATACAACATATATTACAAGTATAGTGAAATAACTAATAATAAAACTAAAACTATATTAAGCCAATTTCATAATATTAAATCAATTACAAACTTACAACTATAATCAATTTTTATTAATACATGTATAAACATGTATATATAGAAATGTATACACGGTTAACAAACTAGTGACAAGCATCTGGTTGATGTTTCATGCATAATTAATTACCAAAGGATCATTTTAGGACAGAGTAGTAATAGCAAACATGTGAATGCATTGAACTAAATCGTCGTACAACAAGAATAGCATATCATGGGGAAGCAATTGTTTGGTCTACAATAACCCTACGTCTCAATAAATAGGGATTATGAAACACAATAAAAAAAAAATGAAAAGCTTTAGAAAGAAATTACCATCTTAGGGTGTTGCACCCTTTTTTTTCTTTGGATCTTTTTTTTCTCCGTATACGCTTCTATCCATGTGCGCATCATGGGGATGTTTCTCCATTTTTTCGGTGTTCTT
This sequence comes from Erodium maritimum, assembly GCA_963921825.1. Lineage (NCBI taxonomy): Eukaryota > Viridiplantae > Streptophyta > Magnoliopsida > Geraniales > Geraniaceae > Erodium > Erodium maritimum. Next base: position 44,662,748 of record OY997595.1, on the reverse strand, counting down.
GGGCAATTGAGAGATATGTTCTCGGGCCATCAAAATAAGGGTTCTCATTTAATTTACGTATTTTTGACATCTTCTTCGATTTTTCCTACAAAATCACACATGAGCAATTTTAATTTCATACTTGCAATTAATTTGAACCAGGGAATATAGCTTTTTTAATTTCATTTTGACATATAAAGAATATAAAATCAGATGATGATCGAGTTTAAAAACTCCCGTCTCAACTTCGGTTTTAAAGGATTCACAAAGACGGTTCCATTGAGCCAGCCGGGTCTCCATCTCTGGTGGCCATTTGTCTTTCCCCCCATAGAAGTACTTTTTGCGACATGCGTTCTTCCATCCTCGGTAGCATCTCTTTGCTTTGTCCATAATCCACGGTTTGACCCTTATATCATCTGTGTCCCAATAATACATAGTCTTAATCAAAGAAAGGCAATAAAATTAGTATACACTTCAAAATAGTAATTATATGCGCACAAATGAATAATAATTGAATTACGTATTAGACAACTTACACTTAGTTGATCAATCACTTTTTCCTGTTCTTGAGAATGGAGGTCCCCGAATGATTGGATGCTTATCGGGACATGCCAACGAACAATAGCTCCTATGTCATTGACCACACGATTAATCTTTAAATCTTCTGTCCTCCTTAGTTCCTTTAGCTCTTTGTCCCAGTGGAGTGGGTGTGTCCTTCCCCTCCTCAAGTGGAACACCTCATAGCGTGTCTTGGAGCAAGTGTATGGCCCTCTTGGCTTCCGCTTTGCTACTTCTCCTTCAGATACATTAGTCGACTCCAATTCTGGAGTAAGAGGCTCTTGTGATGAACTTTGAGGATCACTGGTCCTTTGTGCTGATTGTTCGGAACCCCATTGCGAACAACCGGTCGGTGGGACAAATTCCATCATTGTGGGTGTGGGAGTGGGTGTCGGTGTCGGTGTCGGTGTGGCTGTTGGTGTGGGTGATGGGGTCGACTCATGTGGACGAGAATTTGTAGATGATATCGACCCTGAACTTGTACGCCCATTCGCTTTTTTGAATGGTCTTGAAGCTGAAATTATTTGATCAAGTCTCTTCTTTTTCTGTGGAGCCATCCTGCATATCTCATCAAATTTCAAACACAATAAAAAATGGATGTAAAGTCTAACTTTCAAATAACCAAACAACTACAATTTCAAAGATTGAACTGTTAGAACCAAATAAAAACAAACGAACAATTTTGTTCTTGAACAGGGCCGGCTTAGCCTTTAAGCCACTTAAATAATATCAATATATCCAGGGGCGGAACCAAGAATTTATTTTAGGGGTAGTCATCGATAATTAATAAATATAAAAAAATAACAATACCAATTTTTTTTCAAATGTAAATATCAAATTATAGTTTAAATGGAATTGCACTCGTCACCTATCGATACCTTAAAAACACTTAATGATGCCTATTAGCAGCCTTAGACTTGTTATATGAAGAATATTCTGTACCTATTTAATGATACACCATTAATTGTAAAGTATGACTAAGGTGGTGGTAGTTGTATGCAGCACCAACAAGATGGTAGTTGTGACTCTTGAATTTATCAAAACTTACGGGGACTCTACACTCAGTTAAAAGTCTAAATGAAATAATAATCAGAAACCTAAATAAGCCAAATAAACTTATCTATGAACAAATAAAAGTTGAGAAACAAACTACGATTTCATTTTACCATTTCACCTTAATGAATTTTGTGCTTATACTTTTAAATATGGTAATTTATTCTACTCTTCGCTAATTTTATTGTTATATGCATTACCAGTTTCTTCATTAAGAATAAAGGGTCTTTGATGTAGCCTATAATGTTACTGCAAACTAGAGACAATCATCAAAACTGGCAAGAGCACAAGGCCCTCCAGAGTACACCCGCAACAACAATTACAGATGAGCAAAGTACTATCCAAAAATGTGCCCTACTCAGTTCGTTAGGATGTAAGCATAAATGCTTTATCATTGCACTCGGCTTCACAAGCGCTGATACAACATCAATGTTCCATGTTTCCTTTTCTTCGCTCACTTCCATGTCAGAGTTGTGCTCATCCGGTAAGTACATATTAATGAAATTTATGGACTCTTTCATGATGTAGCGTTCGGCAATACACCCCTCTGGATATCGCTTGTTTGTACAGTTCTCTTGTAAGCACCTAGCTTCCTTTCAATTGGAAACATCCAAGTATAATGTACAGGCCCAGTAAGCAATACCTGGTCGGGAAGGTGGTGGCACAAGTGGACCATGATTGTGAAGAACGATGGAGGAAAAATAAACTGCATCTTGCTCAAAATCAAATTTATTTTGTGCTTCATCGTAACAATATCTGATTTGCGGATCTCACGAGCACATAACATCTGGAACCACTGACCCAACTCAACAAGTACATCAGTTACATCTTTTGCCACAAACGGACGTATAATAATAGGAAGGATTCTTTGAAGCAAGACATGACAGTCATGAGTTTTCAGTCCATAAAATTTCTTTTCTGCCAAGTTAACACGGTTCTTCAAGCAACCAGCATATCCTGTGGGATAATTTACGTTTGTGACACGATCAAACACTTCATCACGAAATTGTGTCTTCACAGTGTAATTTGCTTGGGGTATTGTTGATTTACCAGTAGTGGCGTTTCTTTTTAACCACAAATGTGGACAGATTCCCATTTCTTCTAGAGTTAAGCGAGCCTTTGCATCATCTTTTGTCTTTGAACCAATGCCTAGAACGGTTCCCATTATGTTGTCACACATATTCTTCTCAATATGCATCACATCTAATGCATGTCTGACGCTCAAACTAGACCAGTATGGAAGTTGCCAAAACTTACTCACATGAGTCCAATGTTGGGTCTCGAGGTAGGGTTGGAGATGAACCAACTCGAAGCGGAAAATCAAGGAAAACCAAGAGACGATTAAAACCATGAAACAACTAACAAAGAATGGATTCACAAGAGAAAAAATCAGCATTATTTCTTACCAAAACAAGAACACCGGGTAACGAATGATTGGCTTGAGTCTCCAAGACGCCTACGTATCCACATGGGAATCAAAGTCACGTAGTTCTTCTCTTTGAGGACTCAAGAACACAAAAATGGAGGTGGGAGCTTGCCAAACCCGAAATTGCAAGGGAAGGGGGAGAGAAGTTGTGTTTCCTATTCTTGTCTTGTGTTTGTTATGTTAAAAAAAGATGACTTAAACATAACAAACCCCATACTTGTCCAACTAAAGGAATGAGACAAGCATGGTGACAAGTAAGGTGTAAATAGGACAAAGTATGGCAAGACAAGATTGGATTAGGTGGTGAATCACCAACACCTTAATCCTTGTCTTGCTTACTTAGTATTAATTAATCAAGACTTGATTAATTAGTTCCATGGGCCTTGGTTGCATGGGCTTTTCATGGGCCTCTTGGAACATGGCCCGTGGCCATTTCCAACGAGGTCCCGTGATTCGCTCATCGCCTCCAAGCCTTCCATACCAGAAATGTCCAACATTATCCGACGCGATCAATCCCAAGACTCCAAGCCTTGTCTCGATCCGTAAAGTCCTATTCACTTACGGGCACATGACCCAAAACCCAGTTTTGGTCATGTCCCGAGACAACTCCCTCTTGGCCATTCTCCATAAATATGTCAATGAGTTTCATCCTCCGGTGTGACCCTTAGGTTTATGCATGTCAATAGATCAACGTAAAATCCCATTTTACTTGATCCTATTTAAGTGGCAACTAACGAGACTTTAGTATTGCCTGACACTGCATAACGAATCGACCATGTTGATTCTAACCTTTTCGTCGTCCATGTCATTATCCTTTTATCTCCGATATCCTGATTGAGATAAGGCATAGAGCCGTCATCCTTATTATTCTCAATCACTGTTCCTTAATATGTGAGATGGCTGAATATATGATACCCAGTATCATGTGCATGGCCATGCTATTCATTCAGCCACTCTCGATCACGCGGCCGAGAACCGATATCTTTCCCATACCGTAGTATGAGGGATAAATCCCTTAGCCGTCTTTCGTGTCACTCATGCAGTCCGTCCCCAAGCCAATCCTGGCCGTTATGGAAGCCATGTTACGGACAACGTCAGGCTCATGTCAAACTCAGTTGTTTACTGCATAGCGATCACAAAGACTCCTTGGTCTAGGATACATGACAAGCTACGACAATGAATATGTTCATGACTTGATCTATGACACATATTCATGTCGGGTCGTCCAATATCATGTCCCACATGATATCTATGATCAGACTCCGGAATCCTATTCCAATGACTAACAGAACGTAAGCCATAAAGAGCCATCTTTCACACTAGTTGCTTCTAGTGAAGCTTTGTTGACTAGGGACCCATCGAGTGTGATCTATCTCGATCTATGGTTCTATTCGCATTGCGGGCATAGATCAGAGCACACATCGATATATTACTCCAACACATAAGTAATATAAAGCCGCTTTAATTTTATTGCTAACGATGATATATACATTTGGACATTTAGGATTGAACTACGGGCACTATGACTAACATCCAACATAAATTATCCTTCTCTTTTCCTTCTTTAGCGATTTTTGGATAGAGACTCTGTTGAGGGTAATTATGTTGACAAGTTAGATTGTACACTTCACTTCCAGATCGGATTGCTGGAGCAACTCTTCTATCCTCCTTCCCGTTAAATAAAGTTGACGCATTACGGTGTGGATGATCATGATCAAGGAATCTGGTTGCCTCTGTATATGACATTCTATTTTGCCTATACGTAGCATTCAAATCATCTAGACAAATCGGACATGCCTTGTACCCTTTAGTTTGAATTCCCCCTAACATGCCCATACCTGGGGAATCACTTATAGTTCACAACACAACTGCATGCATCTTAAAGAACACATTCTCGTACGCATCCCAAGTACTCACTCCCGTTTCCCACAACATCTTCAAATCATCAATAAGTGGTTCCATAAACACATCCAAACATTTACCTGGGGATTTCGGTCCTGATATCAATATAGTGAGTAGGTTAAACTCTTTCTTCATACACAAAGACATTGGTAGGTTGTACGGGATGAGAACTATCGGCCATATAGAGTAAGGTTTAGCATTTCCCCCGAATGGACTAAACCCGTCGGTCGACAAAGCCATGCGTACATTTCTAAAATCATTTGCAAACATCGGATATGACTTGTCAAATTCTTTCCAACATGCACCATCTGAAGGGTGTGCCAAAATATCATCGTCCAAGTTCTTTCTTTTGCCATGCCATCTCATTTGGTCGGCTATATTGGATGACATATATAAGCACTGTAGTCTCTCTGTCACAGGGAAATATCTCATTTTTTTCCTCGCAATTCGTTGATTAGGACTCTTCCACCTTGGTGTATGACACTTCGGACATTGCTCAAGGTGTGCATTCTCTTTATAGTATAAAAAGCAGCTATTGTAACATGCATCAATGATCTCATAACTCATGCCCAAACCCTTCAACCTCTTTGCTGCATCTGCATAAGACTTAGGGTAAGTATTTGGTTTTGGCAATAGTCGTCTGTGTAGCTTACACATGGCAGTGAAGTTCTCGTTGGACATTCCTTGATCTTCCTTCATTGCCATCAAGCTTAATAAGGTCATTAACGACGTTTCAGAGCTATTTTCATACAAAGGCTCTGCTAATTCTTGTATCATCCTGTCATAATCCTGTTTGTTTACTTTCGCAATGAGATCTTCAGGGTCGACTTCACACCCATGTGTCGAGAATCTATCTTCCACAAGTTGTAATGTTTGACCACCATAATTATCGAAACCTTCTATGTTCACACCTCTAGATGATTCTCCTCGTTCCACGTGTGTTGGTGACATCCTAACTTCTCCATGTAAATCCCATGTTGTGTATGATTGATCTATCCCCTTTTCTATTAAATGTTGGTAAATTTCTAAGGGGCTTCTCTTTCTCACATTACAACAGTGAATGCACGGACACCAATACAACTCATTTTCACTTCTACACTTGTTTTCAGCTGCATGTATGAATTCCATTACCCCATTACAATATTCTAATGACCATCTAGGAAGACGCATCCAACCACGATCCATACTATCCTTTTTAAGTGGATTTCAGCTCTGAAACGGATTGGTGAAAAAGGATTGGTGAATTTCAGCTCCATACTATCCTTCTTAAGTGGTCAGGGAGCTTGTTTCCTCCTTTCGTTCAAAAAAAAAGTTTAAGACCTTTTTTTATCTGACCAATGTTTAACGGTTTTTACAACTTTGCTTACAGGATTGAAATTTTTGGTTGTTTTAAACAAAATATGTATAAATGTAGGAAAGTTTGATTTGACCTGCTTAGTTGACGAGGATATAGCATGAACGGCTGTGATTAAGTTGCTTTGGTACAGAGTAAACGCAGGGGATAGCATCCTTTAAACGCCCGAATGTAATTTGTGAACTTCTGGGAAACGACAGCCTATATACTCCGTACATATCGGTATCATCAGAGCACTTTTTTTTGTCGATCTCTCTTCTCATTTTTTTCAATTTTCCCATATTCTCTTCTGTATCCTGCCACTACCAGTCTTCTCCCGTCCTTGACCGGTGCCATCCCGGTCCATTCCCTGTGAAGATCAACCACAAGACAGTCATGAATCCTGAATAGTAAGTTCCCGATGTCTTTGCTAGTTCGACTTTTGCTTCTGAGAAAATTAAGGGGAAGGGCTCAAATTTGTGATTTTTGTCTCTGGGTTAACCGAGCAGGGATGCAAGTTGACAATTTGTGCTTAGATCTGTGATGGGCTTTTGTGGATTTTAGGTTTTGATTGCTAGTTTGTCCAAATATATGTATGGGGTTTGTTTTGCTGTGATTATATGGTATCCCGTTTCATTTCTCCGCCCTTTCTTTTTCATCTTTGGTGTCTGGTTTTAGCCTCTTTGCTTACCGGTTGTGAGCGTTAAGGATGGGACGATGAGTTATCGTTTCCCTGTTGGTTTGAGCCTAAGAACCTAGGAGGCCTGAAATCCCGGCTTATTGAGGTTGATGTGATGTGGTTAATAGCCTAGATCCATGATTGTTCTGTTGCAGTCAATAATTTGTACTAGAACTAGGTTGAAATATTGAACGTTACTGGCTCAGATTTGGATTCGTCCATGTCAGTGTATTTTTTTTTAAGTTGTAATCAACAAATGTATATAATATCGGTCGAATAGAGATCAGTGTAACTCTACTAATTATTTTATCTTAAACCATGAGAGTGAATTATGGGATGAGAAGGAATACGGAATTTCATGATGTAACTTGGTAAGTTAATTGCTAGGATTAGGCTTGTTTAGTTGGGTCTAAGTGTAAAAAAATTGTGACGTTTAGGTGTTCTGTATTGGCGTTTTGATTTATTAGGATATGCCAGTTGATTAGTTGTTGGTTTCTAGATATATATATATATATATATGCCATGGATTTTATGCTTGATTTATTAACTATAGATATCAGGGTGCCAGTCAAATTATATCTTTTTCGGGAAGGGAACCTAAAGTTGGGATGGTTGATATTATCTATGTATGAAGAAAGTAGAAACAAGGTATATGATGCAACAATTATTTTTCAATGTGTAGTATACTATGTGGACTTCACATGGTAGATGTAATTATGATATTTTTTGTGAGGTCAAGAGATGAATTGATCTTGTAACTATAACCTCAAATGGGAATGGAGTGAGTACTTAACAAGAATATTCCACTTTAGATGTGCTTGATGCACTTTAGACGTGCTTGATGATAATTCAAGTTGCTATATTGCGTGATTATTTAGAAATGCGATTGATGCTTGCTTTTTTGTTGAGTACTTAAATATCTCTGCTTTTTGTGAGTATAATATTCTTTTTGTAGCCACATATGCAATAGTTTGTCTTGTTCACATCACCTTGTCGGGTGGCTTATCCATGATCTCAGCAATTTCTTTGTCTTGGATGGCTTGGTTAAGTTGTACTTTCCAATTATATATGCCACATAGTTGGCCTATGTTATGGCCTATTCAGTGTTCTAAATAACGCCAAATAATGGTGAAATCACAAAAAAGCCACCTACCGTTTTCGATTAGCAAAAACAGGCAACTCACCGTGAGACGCCGTCGACTACGAAATCTGAGATTTGGCAGACGAATATGATGGCAAAACCGAGATCTGAAATTGGGAGGACGTCGCGACGAGGAGAAGAGAAGACACAGAGGCAGAGGCCGCAGCGCAAGGAAAAAGGAGAAGAGATGGAGGCCGCTACAGAAGGAGAAGAGAAGACGTCGAGAGGGAGGAGAAGCATCTGTTTCGATGAGAGTTATGTCCTCTATGGACCGTGCCTTGTTCGTATGGTGTAGCACGGAAGATGAAGAAAGAGGAGAGAGAGTTGGAAGAGTGGGGAAGATGAGAGAAACGGCGGATGGGTAATGGATTAGGGTTAGAGAGAAGAGAGGGTTAGGTTTAATTAGTTAGGTTAGCTGGTTAGGTTAGCAGCAGGGTTAATTTAATTTAACGAGTTGTATATTAATATTTGGGTTGAGCTTAGATTTGTTATAGGGTTTGGGCTTAAATTAGGTTTGGACTAGTTTAGAAGATTTGGTACTCAAAAAATCTAAAGTTAATCTATCTATGTTCTAAGATATATATTTATGAGAACACACACACACACACATGTATATATTTAATATATAACATGTTTTGCCGATATCTCCCTGTTAAGTAAAAATAACCTTAATCGGTGCCCTGCCGCGATCTACCGTTACCGTTATCTAGAACCATGGGCCTGTTGGTTTACTAGGATAATCAAATAGATGTCTTTTTAATATGTTATGTTATTGAGTTGTTTCTTCTTGTATTGATGGTTGATTTTGTTGATGTTCATCTTTGCAAACTGAGTTATAATTTATTTCTTTTTCATGTCTTTTTTCTGCAGTGACTATCTCTTCAAGTTATTGCTTATTGGAGATTCTGGAGTTGGCAAATCATGTCTTCTTCTGAGATTTGCTGTAAGATAACAGAATATTGTTCTACCTTTACTTTCCCCCAGAAGGAAATGGCCAACTTTGTTTTACTGCCAATATTGTTCTTCAAAGATTATGTTTACTATTACATATAATATTATTTATATCGATGGACAATTTTATAGAATCATAAAGGGCTATTTTCTCCCTATGGTTTCAGATTCATTTCTTTTGATTTTTTTCTTTATTACATTATAGTAGTTTTATTTGTTTTTATTACTGCAAATAAGAAAAAGGTAAGGTTGATATAGACCGTCAAGACTGATTTGTGCTCTAGGTGTTTATAATTTTCTTTCTCATTGCTGTCTGCTTAGATTCGTATTTATTGTGTTTGTATGGTAGTTAGTCTATGCCAATGCCATGTTTTTTTTTGGGACGGAGTATTCATTGACACTGTTGGTTGGTCCTTTCTATGCAGGATGATTCATACCTGGACAGTTACATCAGCACAATTGGAGTTGATTTTGTAAGCATTTGTTATCTATGGGTATATTCCCTTACTTTAGTTGTATGATTCTGATAACGGTACTGTTCCTTATCTTCTAGAAAATACGTACTGTGGAGCAAGATGAGAAGACCATAAAACTTCAAATCGTAAGTCTCTGCCCCTCTCTCTTGCACAACATAGACGTGCACTTATTTTGCTATCAAATCTAGTTGGAGTTTGTTTCCTTTAGTGTTTGTTTGAATGATATGGTCTGTGCAACAATATAGTTTCTTGATATAAACAAACAATTTGGTTCATGTATTTCCTGATTTGCTATTTATATAAGTTATCATCTAGTCTGGGTAGTTAGTTTGTGACATGTTTGCTTCTGGCCAATGGGCCTTTGTGGAAATTTCTATTGTGATTGTAACATAGGTCACAAGCACATGCCTGTTGAGTTCCATTTTACAAATTGGTGCATTCATGTTTGCTTCTGGCCAATGGGCCTTTGTGGAAATTTCTATTGTGATTGTAACATAGGTCACAAGCACATGCCTGTTGAGTTCCATTTTACAAATTGGTGCATTCATGAGCAATGAATTTGTGATGGCTGGGCCACACTGTTGTGGCATGGAAGCCTGTTGATTGTGCATAATATAACTTCCTTGTTTAATTTGGAATGGACAGAGATCTATTCTGATGTTTTTCTTCTTCTTCTTCTGTTAATGAGTGCTCTCTATGGCACATGTATACATTCGGCTATTGGTTCGATGTTGACTAATAAAGCCTATATTTTTATCCATTTCGGTGTTGCGTAGTGGGATACTGCTGGACAAGAACGTTTCAGGACAATCACCAGTAGCTACTACCGCGGTGCACATGGAATAATAGTAAGATCCTTATCCGACCATTGTTTGTTATATGTATCCTGAGGTGTTGCAACGTGAGTTTGGTTGACATGGTATTGGTATATGTTTGTGCAGATTGTTTATGATGTGACAGACCAGGAGAGCTTTAACAATGTTAAGCAATGGTTGAATGAGATTGACCGTTATGCAAGTGAAAATGTCAACAAGCTTTTGGTTGGAAACAAGTCTGATCTCACTGCTAACAAAGTTGTGTCGTACGAAACAGCTAAGGTTAACTACAGTTTCTGTGCTGTTGTGTTTTCCCAAATTTAAGTATTGAAATATTAATTTGTGTTGGTCTGTTGAAAGGCATTTGCGGATGAGATTGGTATTCCATTCATGGAGACTAGTGCAAAAAATGCATCTAATGTGGAGCAGGCATTTATGGCCATGTGTGCTGATATCAAGAATAGGTATGGACCTCCTTTCATTCTAATTTCTATCACAACACATGTTAATTAATATTTAATCTGGGTCGAGCTTATTTGGTATGGGGACATGTGTCTGTAAACCATTTTAACAAGTCATGCCATTACAGGATGGCCAGCCAACCAACAATGAACAATGCAAGGCCACCTACGGTGCAGATAAAGGGGCAACCTGTTAACCAGAAAAACAGTGGTTGTTGCTCATCTTAGTTTGTCTCTGAATCAGACAGAACTACTGCCCAAGAATCCTTTATGCTTTGGTTTTCTCTGTTATGTAAGCTATTCTTACAGTTCTATTCTTTCTGGTGTTTTCCTATAGAACCAACAAACATATTGTACAAATGGGATTTGATGATCGATAGTTGAATTTGTTGCCCCTTTTATACATTCCTATGTCAAATTCAAATTTGAAACCTTATTTGAAATCATCAAATTTTACTTATGGTTGCCAATATATATATATGGGGTAAATATCGAAACTCACTCTTAAGAATTGGTCGCGAACAATATACCCACGTTCTCAAAATGAACACTACACTACCTTAAAGTATTGGTCACGTGATTTTGTTAATAAAAATAGACGGAATTTTCCATTCCGTTAGTCATATAACCTCAAATGTCATATAATGGATGGTAAAATAATGTTTCACCTTAATTATATGACCTCTACACATTTTATAAGGAACATTACCATTGTACCCTCGTTATTGTTCCTTATAAAATGTATAGAGGTCAAATACTTGAAGGCAAAAAAACGTCATTTTACCATCCATTATATGACAGTTGAGGTCATATGACTAACGGAATAGAAAATTTCGTCCATTTTTACTAACAAAGTCGCGTGACCAATACTTTAAGATAGTGTAGTGTTCATTTTGAGAACGTGGACAGTGTAGTGTTCGTGACTAATACTTAAGAGTAAGTTTCGATATTTAACCCTATATATATATATATGGGTACAACCCATTGTAAATGATGCTTATGTTGTAAAATGTAAATAGATTGTAATCATTGGATTAGATTAGATGGAAAAATGAGATTAAAATAGTCATTAATGGCATAAATGTAAATATTAGAACCTTTAAATCTATTAAGGACATTTTATATGGAATTGATAAATTTGATTTTTTAGTGTAATCTGATTTTTTTACTGTTAAAAAATCTGATTTTTTTAATAAATTCAAAAATATCATTTTTTAATATTTTATATTTGGCCGATTTTTTTTTTAAATATTCACCTTTTTCTTATAATTTTATGATTCATACTATTATTACATAATTTTATAGCTACTGTTACAAAATTTATAGCTAATCTTACAATAAGTTATAGCCAAATATTACAGTATTTTGTAATCAATATTACAATGATTTATTACAGTAATTTGTAGTCAATCTTACAATAATTTATAGCTAATATTACAGTAATTTATAATCAATATTACAGTAATTTGTAAATAATGTTATAAAACTTTATGGTCAATATTACAGTAATTTGTGAGTAATGTTACAACATAATCCAAATGATGTTACAGATAATCAAAACGATAATACAAAATATATTACAAAATAATCCTAACATGGGTTACAGAATAATCTGAACGATGTTACAGTTGAATCCGAACGATGTTACAGCTGAATCTGAACGATGTTACAAAAGAATCCGAACGATGTTACAGAAGAATCCAAATGGTGTTACACAAGCATCCAAACGATATTACAGATCCTGAAATTTAAGAACCTGTCACATCTACAAATCTATAGATACATAAAGGACATTCAATGAACAAAACAAGTCGCAAATTCTAAATTTAATACACACTAACATTATTGAACTGCATCCAAAACCACGAACTAAGAGCAATTATGATATGAACCTCAACAAACCACAACAATTCTTTCAAAGTTCGTGTTACATAACTACACCTACGATTTAATCAATGATTTTTGTAACTGGAATTTAAAATCAAAACAGAAAAAGCAAATAAATCACATACCCAATCGATTTAAAATCAAAACCGAACATCCAATGACGCAGAGGAGCAGCACCTGCTCGAGGACGAGAGGACACGGAAGAGGATGATAGTATCTAAAACATTATTACAATTACTATCAAACATTATTACAGTAGCAAATACTTAGACTCAGGTTGATTCAAATCTCTGTACTACGATCACAAATCATCTCCATATCATAGCAAACATGCATTGAAAATGGATTTTGGAAAAGGGTTCAACTTTCCTTTTTTTCACAACGAACGACCTTAAATTTCAAACCAACAACACCATAACCATACACAACTTCACAATACCATCTGTGACTAATATGAACTTCAAAAAATACTCACAGTCCACTTTTGTCTGCTTCAATTTCGTTCTAATTTAACAATTTCACAGGCTATAGATCAGATTAAACAAGTAACAAACATAGTTCTGAGAAAACACGAGCAAATAAAATGATACAGACCTGGCTTATCGGTTATGAAACCAGACTTCAACTTGACGGGGGCGCAGATTGAGCTGTTTGGCCAGCAATGGCGGAGCAGGTGGGCTTGGCAAGAACGGCAAGGCTGGCACAGGTCGAGCTCATGCCAGAGAGGAGACCAGCAACACCGGACGGAGCCCATGGCGGATCTCGTAGAGGCTAGACGATTGTACAACTTGAACTCGCCGAGAACCATCTACAACACGGCGACGTGACATGGCTTTAGAATCGGAGACGCGACGGGGCTGGAGGATTGGGGATGCGGCGCTGCGACATCATCCTCCCCAACGACGGCGACGATTCAGGCTTCAACAGAACTACAACAGTGGCGACGGGGCCAGGACAGCGACGACGAGAGCATACGACTCGATTTGGACGGTGGGGGACGGGCTGGATCGACGGCGGCGAGTTAGAGCAGTATAGACGGTAGCCATTGTTTCACGAGAGAAGATGAGAGATATTAGGTTTTGTGTAGTTAGGAAGTGAACGTAAATTTAGGGTTGTAGGTAGAAATGGTTGGGTAATTTTAGATTATTAAAATAAGAAAATACCCTTAAATGTAGGTAAAATGTCAAAATTAAAATCAGAATTAATATATATATTACTAAAATACCATTATTGATGCTAAACAAATCTAGGCCTTTAATTTACTATGATCCTATGATTCAGATTCATTTACATTTTACAATATAAGAACCTATTTATAAGGGATTGTGTACCTATATATATATATATATATATATAGGGAAGCTTTCAGGTACACACCACTCTTAGGATACAAATATACGAACATCATGTAAATCTGCGGAAATTTTTTTTATTTTAGAGATATTATATTTTGTTTATGTAAATCAAAAATAGGATAGTCTAACGTAAATGTAAATCGGAAATATAAATCTACACAAATAATTTATAATTACATTTTATTTCCACAGATTTACATGGTTCGCACCGTTTGTATTTTAAGAAAATTTGTTAAAATCCTAATGACGTCGATGCTAAACTTCTTGACGCATCCCAAAGCAGTGCTCTCCGCCATTCGCAAGTACTCGTCAACGGCATCGGCGGGACCTCCATAGCAGAGCTGACGAAGTGCTACTGTGCACTTCTGGTGTGGAGAGAATCCGTGCTTCCCAGTAGCATCCTGTTGTGTACGGAAGTATGCGTACCGATCACTCAATGCATTCATGATCCGTACGAATAGTCCCCTCGACATCCGGAAGCGTCTTAGAAATTGTTGGTCGTTGTACATCGGATTAAGCGCCAAGTAGTCAGCAATCAATCAGTCGTTTCCTTCGGCTCGATTGTGCTCTATTACTCTCCGTTTTGGTGGCGTCGTCGAACCCTCGGCCTCATCTTCTGCCCTTGGATGTATACTTCCCAAAAGTTGATTCTGAATTCGTAGCGCCGTTGCTGCAGCCACCCTTGTCATCGTCTCATTGATTTCTTCAGGGGTCATTTTCTCTAACTCTACCAACGTTGGAAAACGATCCATCGTTCAAAGGAAACAAAATCGAGAACGAAGTTTGAGAGAGAAGAAAATGAAAGACGAATTGTAGTGTAGAATAGAGGTGCGAAATTGGGGTAGGGGTTGTTGTGTATATATAGGAAAAATTTTAGGGTTATTTTGAATTCAGTCGGCGCCACGTGTCGGCTGGGACAAGCCCGTCGACTAGCCGTTGGGCCAGCGACGGCTCGTCGCGCCATGGTAGGATCCTGAGGTGACAGCCTGCGACGACACGCCAAACCACGGCTCCAGCGACGGAGAGTCGTGCCAAGGCCTGCGACGACATTCAAGTTACAGCGCTGCAGCGACCGTTGAAGCTGCTCTAAGCTTGGTAAAGCTCGAGTACTTGGGATAGACGTGAGTAGAAACGATCTCGGGAGTCAGTTAATGGGGAAAAAGAAACGGTTAGATCTCAAACCTATGATGTAGGATTTGGTCACCAAAAAGGTTTGTAATCCGTTCAAGTTCTACCATTGTAGAATGTTTCTCAATCGACAAATGCAAATCGTCGGCCTTACAATCAATGTTGTCGTCTTTGAGCATTAGCGATATTTGAATCGTTGGTTACGTTCCGTCGACATTAGAACATCCATATTTTCATAGTTGACGAAATGAAACATGTTTCCAGACCGTTGATATCGTTACCGATGGTTTTAAGACGTCATCATAGTATTTCATTACTAGTGATTTTGGGAATGCCACCAGTAATGATTTCATTACCAACTAATTCTGACTCGTCAGTATAGTTCTTCAATATTATCATTCTAGGAGATGTCCGTGTAGATTAACCTGGCAAACTTTGTCGATGGTTTGTGCATTCTGTCGTCTATGTTGAGTATCAAAATCGAAAAGAAATATTTATAAATCCTGCACCCAAACGTGCATTGTCTACAAAAGAAAAACCATCACAATAGTCTAACACACGCAAGGTTAAATCTAAACTATAAATCATAAATTTATAATTAATTGTTCAACAAAAATAAATATTCGAATATAGTTTTCAAAATCCATGTGCATAACGAAAAAATTAACAAGTACTAAAAAACCCAAGGGCTAGGGGAGTCCATTTCTTAACACACTGCATGAATGTCGTCATTTCCTCCCATTGATGCCTCTTAAAGGTGAGTTGGGCCGGGGTCGCTCCCTCTCCAAAATTAACCTATCCCCTATCGCCTCCCTCTTTTGAGCAGGCTTAGCCCCTTGCTCAGCGACAATATGGGCAAGCTTGTCCACCATCTAAGAGGACTTAAATGATGCACTAAAAGAGGAAGCAACTGTAGGATTATGTGTTACGTTAACACGACGGAAAACAGAAAGTTTCATATTCTTGTCGGTAATCATACGATACCCTAGATCAACATGTATCAATAATTCCTAATCTATGCATTATGTAAATAGAAATTACCTCAATATAAGGTACTTCAGAATCAACTGGTTCGAGATGGAGACTTTTGAAAATATAGCTTTAGACATCCAAGCGTTCGCCCTTTAGCGGTATCTACAAGAGAAAGATCACTACACAACTTGACATGCTAGTAGCCTTGAACTAAATCACTCTTGCTTTCTATAGATAGGAACGAAAGTTGCAGCCATAAAACTCATTAATTTCGTGCTCCTCATGTATTATATTTATAGGACTTGATTTACCTTAAACAAATCCATGTAGAATTAATAATTCAATCCCGAAGAGATTTCTTATTTCCCTTTGCTTAGGACTTCAAGAATTCTCCTTTTAGCCTAGACATTCTAGAATACTTCGGAATTCCTTATTTCTATTTTGATAAATAAAATACATCAAATATATATTTATAATTGGTTTGGCCGAATAACCCTATAGGGGTGTTCGGCCAAGCCCTATTATTTTATATATATTTGACCATTTTATTTGATTTATTTTAATTATCATACGATATAATAATTAAATACAAATAAAAGTCTTATCTCATGAGCATTTGATTAAATATAAAGGATGCGTCATATCAAAATATAACTTCTTACCCATTTAATTACTCAACAGTATATCGTTCACTTCGTTGTGGTTTCTCTCTTTTGTCTGTGACCTTTTAGGATTCATATGACGTTGGCAGTAAGACAGAAATAAACAATTCCTCCACAAGTTATGTGTAACTCCTAGCAAGGCCCATAACTACCCAAGTCAAGGAACTAATTATTATATCTTTTGTCAAATCTTGTTACCATAAGTGATCTTATCCTCTTATCGTTAGGCGATTGTCATGGCTGAACAAAAGGCATAGAATCGTCATCCTTTTCAAATTCAGCCCACAAGTTCTCTTGTTCGTGAGTTCGAATTGTAGGTGACAAATCACACGTATGACCATGCATGTTTTACAATCTTCCTACTCATCAGGAGGGGACCTTTATGACATCTGACTTGTATGAATACAAGTGACAAGTTCATATGACCACCATTGTCTCACATGAAGTGTATCCATATATGAGCATAACCTTTATTGCTATCTTGTCAGGACTAGCGTTGAGTTATGTCAAGACATAAATCATCATCATGTATATCACATGATGATGTCATGGTCGTAGAACTAAGAACTACTTTGGTAGTTGAGAAATACTCATGTGTCTATTCTATGGGGTATTCTCAAGATGGGTCATCTAACATCAAACTCTTTGGCATATGTGACTTTGTCTCATATCTCTATATGCAGGATTATTAAAACATGATCCTCAAGTCAACAGTCACACTAGCTCTAATTATCGGCTTAGTCTAGGGACGAGTGGATAAACTCAATCCTTTATTTATAAGTGTTATAATATTGACAAAATGTTCCCCAATACCTTGTAGAATTTATTATATTCATAGTTATACTAACATTACAACTTAATGATAATAAAACGTTTGCCAACTATTATTAATTCACAAAGACGTTGTAATATGTCAATGTGGATTGTCTTAGGGCACAAAAACCCAACACCTATAAGTTTTGACGAACATTGCATCTTCTTCTTCTTCTTCATCATCTTCTTCTGAGTCCTAGTTGGAGTTTTCTATCAAGCCCAAAGTTTTCTTTTGTTTAGACTCTTCAAAAACCATCTCATGGTAAGAAGACTTCAGAAGAGTTATTCAACTTCGATCGACTTGATATTTTTCACTTTGGTTCCATTCCTTTGGTAGCTCCGAAGAATGTTGTCCACCTAGGGCCTCCAGATCGGTAAGAAGTAGGAGACTGGCCAGATGGAGTAGGCCGGAGGCAGGACTCTACAAGGTTAATATAGACGGAGCTGTATTTGAGGACTTTGGAGGGGGTGGTTTGGTATGTCGGGATGGACATGGCATAGTGATTCAGCTCTGTTCGATATTGTTCCAAGGTATTAAGGATCCCGAGATGATAGAAGCACTAACAAGTCTTAAGGCTTTACAGTGGATTGCTCAGAATGGATGGACGAGTGAAGTGATAGATTCTGACTGTTTGGGGGTGGTACTGGAAGTAGAGCACGCAAACAGGTGATTCACTCCTCTTGGGGCCATTATAGATGCTTGTAAGGGGCTCCTTAGGGAGTTACCGGGGTTCAGGTTGTCACACATTCGTAGAGATGCAAATGGTGTGGAAAATTGCTTAACTATACGAGTCCGTGAGTGGGTTAATTTTGTATGGACGATTGATAGGCTGCGAGAACCCCTTCCGGAGTTACTGGCTAGCGATTCCGAGTAATGAAATTGTCTACTTTTCTTCAAAGAATATCATTAAGGGAAAACTAAAATTGCCTAGCGATACATACCCTCATTTTTTAACTGATACATACTCGCATATTTCCACGTTTAACGATTTACCCCATTCCGTCCAACTTTGTTAGTCTTTTTTTTGTAAAATGACAAAAATACCCTCAAATATCCTTCAATATTACACATTCCTACCTTTCATTAAGCATTTTAGTTTTTTCGTTTACTTTCATTTTCTAATTCTTTGTCTTTAATTTTTTTTTTCTAAAACCAACATTAAATCAATTTATTTTTTCAAAAATCACAATTTAATTTCAAAAATCATTTTTACTTTTAAAATATCATGTTTTTATTTAATAAAATCATGTTTTTATTTTTTTAAATGCTATTATTAATTTGAGATGTTGGATTGTTCTACACAACTACAATCACAAATTGGCTATGGGAATTTTTTTTTCACA
This sequence comes from Erodium maritimum, assembly GCA_963921825.1. Lineage (NCBI taxonomy): Eukaryota > Viridiplantae > Streptophyta > Magnoliopsida > Geraniales > Geraniaceae > Erodium > Erodium maritimum. The sequence goes on along the minus strand of OY997595.1, from coordinate 44,643,813 downwards.
CGTATCCTCTCCTCAATCTCACAACGAACCCACGACCTCTTGTTGATACGACCCAACCATGCCTCCATCTCCGACTCCATCGCAACACTACTAACAAATTATTTGTCCAATGTCTCTCGTCTTCATCGTCGACGAGAGATTCCTCAAGCCCACTTTCCTCCACGAACTACATCGTCGGCGAGAGATTCCCAAATGGCCACCATCTTTTCCGAATGCGCCTTGTACCTCTCCTACGACCCTCTCAAAGATTTCAAGCCCAAGTTCAATTTTTTAGCCCAAAACGGCATCTTCGATGATAATATCGTTCACATAATCACCACTGACCCTAGCATCTTGAGGAGGAGCCTCCGTAGATACATGGTCCCTTGCTTCGATTTACTCAAATCCTTCTTCGAATTTGGTGGTTTTGAGTGAATAAGAGCACGCAGGAGACCATACACGAGCAAATATGAGGTCTCCTCCGTTGTGGCCCGAGTTCGTCGATTTGGGGGTTTTGTGATTTTGGGTGTTGGGTTTTTAAGGGTTTTGTGATCGATTTTGAGCAGATGTAAGATCCGAGGTTGTCTGATTTTGTTTTTTGAGAATGAATTGATTTTGATTTTTGTGGTTCTGATTTTGGGAATGAATATGAATGAATGAACTTATTTTGTTTTTTTTTCTTTCCGAAAAACAGAAAAAAAGCAGTAAGAGACAAGGAAAAGAAAAATTTAAAAATATATATATGAAAATTAATAACATAAATAAATTTGTAATTAATTTTATGAAATAAAATTTTTAAAATAAATAAATAAAAAGTTCATTAATTAATAATAAACTAAATTTTATAAGAACTTACTTGATGTTTTATTAAAATTCAAAAAAAATATAAAACCAAATAATATATATATATATATATATATATATATATATATATATATATATATATATATATATATATATATATATATATATATATATATATATATATGGAAGCTTTCAGGTACACACCACTCTTAGGATACAAACGGTGCGGACTATGTAAATCTGCGGAAATAAAATGTAATTACATTTTATTTTGGAGATATTATATTTTGAATATATTTCGTTTCTGTAAATCAAAAATAGGTTAGTCTACGTAAATGTAAATCGGAAATGTAAATCTACAGAAAATAATTTGTAATTACATTTCATTTCCGCAGATTTACATGGTCCGCACCGTTTGTATCCTAAGAGTGGTGTGTACCTGAAAGATATTCTATATATATTAAATAATTTGATTTTTAATTAAAAATAATATTGGAATCAGGGTTGGAGAGAAATTTAAGGTTGGACAGAAATTTAGGTTTCGAGGGAGGGTTGGAGATAGATTTAGGGTTGGAGTTGGTTTATGATTGTATAACTAAGGGTATTTTTGGTATTTCAGAAAAATAAACAATAAATGTGATGCAGTGCATATTGAAGAAATTTTGACAAATCGGCTAGAAAACCCGAAAATGCAGCATTGTCCGAATTTGACGAAACCTTAAAAAAATATTGGGTCGAAACGGGCTCTTGAGCAAAACTCATGGCTTGGCCATGATGTACGATGCTTTTCGTCCATCCGAGATCGTTTAGAGGGGCGAAATTGTATTTTTAGAGTGTGGTTCATTATTTCTTGTTTTTTTTAGGATTTGAGATTTCCTTTATTCGAATTAGGGTTTTGGGGTTTAGTTTCCTTATTGTATTAAAACTTTGGGGTTTTAGTTTTCTATATAAGCACTTGATAGCTCTCATTGTAATTCAGATTTTGAAGAAATAAACACAAAACAAGTTTCTACTCGAATTATCTCTTTCGACATTCATCATGAATCAACTAATTTGATAACTATCCTATTCGGGTATTCTCTAATAATCAACGAATTCAATACAGAATTCACCTTTCGCTACGCACTCTACATCAGTTGGTATTAGAGCCTCACCGTTCCAGGAAGATGCCGTCTCGCCGAGCAGTTCGCCAGGCCGCCGCCTACGATGGTGCTGATAATGCTGAGGAGATTGCTGCTGTTCATCGTGAAAATGATGATATGAGGCGTCAGTTCGAGTTATTATCCCAGCAAATGGATGATATGCTTCGTCGCGATGACGTGACTATCACGGAAGTAGATAACCATTTCGCTCCGTATACCAGGGATCGCTCTACAGTACGCCATGTCCCCGATAATCGTTGGGAACAAGGTTTCAGGGTGGAGATTCTGTAGTTCGATAGCAGGCTCAAGCCAGAGGAAGTTGTGGACTGGTAGTCACAAGTCGAGGAGATTCAGGACTTCAAGGAATTTTCAGATGATCGTCGAGTTTCTCTTGTTGCAATCCGCTTGCAGGGACGTGCGCATGCTTCGTGACAACAACTAAATCAAACTAGGATTCGTCATAGTAAGGAGAAGATCCGAAATTGGGTAAAGTTTAAAAAGCACATCCGTGCTGCGTTCTTACCCTATAATTTCGATCGGGAATTGTACCAAAGGTTCCAGAATCTTCGCCAAGGATCCCGTTCGGTTGAGGAGTATTCTACTAATTTTTTTTCTTACCTTGCTCGTATTGATATTACTGATTCTCCTCTCCAATTGGTGTCTCTTTATATTAGGGGCCTACGTCTCCAATTGCAGGATGTGTTGAACATGTTTGACCCCCTGACAATCGCTGAAGCACAACAGTGTGCTTCCCAGACAAAGAAACAGCTAGCCTGACGAGCCAATACCTTTCGAGCCCCTGCAGTAGTCGGTGGTGCAGGTTCATCCTCCCAACCGGCTCGCACGAGCACCACACAGTCTACCACTCCACCTGCGCGAGGTACTGCACTCCCTCCACAGCGTCCGAGTGGTTTGCGTTGCTATACTTGTGGTGAACTAGGTCATCGTCAATCCGACTGCCGGAACGTGAAGCCTGCCTCTCATGGCCTGCTCAATGAGGTAGGTGATCCTGATTCAGCTCCGGTTTTTGATGAATATACAAATGATTCAGTAGAGGCAGCCAATGACGAATATGTTTCAGGTGACGTGGGTTCTTTATTGGTCCTCCGACGTTCATGTCTAGCCCCCGTGTCCCTGAGAATGAGTTGCTCCAGAATAGCTTGTTCCATTCCACCTGCACCATCAATAACAAAGTCTGCAGTCTGTGTTGGGTCTCGAGGTAGGGTTGGAGATGAACCAACTCGCAGCGGAAAATCAATGAAAACCAAGAGACAATTAAAACCATGAAACAACTAACAAAGAATGGATTAACAAGAGAAAAATTCAGCACTAGTTCTTACCAAAACAAGAACACCGGTTAACGAATGATTGGCTTGAGTCTCCAAGACGCCTACGTATCCACATGGGAATCAAAGCCACGTAGTTCTTCTCTTTGAGGACTCAAGAACACAAAAATGGAGGAGGAAACTAGCCAAACCCGAAATGGCCATGGAAGAGGGAGAGAAAATGTGTTTCCTATTCTTGTCTTGTGTTTGTTATGTTGAAAAAAGATGACTTAAACATAACAAAACCCATACTTGTCCAACTAAAGGCATGGGACAAGCATGGTGACAAGTAAGGTGTAAATAGGACAAAGTATGGCAAGACAAGATTGGGTTAGGTGGTGAATCACCAACACCTTAATCCTTGTCTTGCTTACTTAGTACTAATTAATCAAGACTTGATTAATTAGTTCCATGGGCCTTGGTTGCATGGGCCTTTCATGGGCTTCTTGGAACATGGCCCGTGGCCATTTCCAACGAGGTCCCGTGATTCGCTCATCGCCTCCATGCCTTCCATACCGGAAATGTCCAACATTATCCGACGCGATCAATCCCAAGACTCCAAGCCTTGTCTCGATCCGTAAAGTCCTATTCACTTACGGGCACATGACCCAAAACCCAGTTTTGGTCATGTCCCGAGACAACTCCCTTTTGGCCATTCTCCATAAATGTGTCAATGAGTTTCATCCTCCGGTGTGACCCTTAGGTTTATGCATGTCAATAGATCAACGTAAAATCCCATTTTACTTGATCCTATTTAAGTGGCAACTAACGAGACTTTAGTATTGCCTGACACTACATAACGAATCGACCCTGTCGATTCTAACCTTTCCGTCGTCCCTGTCATTATCCTTTTATCTCCGATATCCTGATTGAGATAAGGCATAGAGCCGTCATCCTTATTATTCTCAATCACCGTTCCTTGATATGTGAGATGACTGAAGATATGATACCCAGTATCATGTGCATGGCCATGCTATTCTTCCAGTCACTCTCGATCAAGTGGCCGAGAACCGATATCTTTCCCATACCTTAGTATGAGGGATAAATCCCTTAGCCGTCTTTCGTGTCACTCATGTAGCCCGTCCCCAAGCCAATCCTGGCCGTTATGGAAGCCCTGTTACGGACAACGTTAGGCTCAGGTCAAACTCAGTTGTTGACTACATAGCGATCACAAAGACTCCTTGGTCTAAGGATACATGACAAGCTACAACACTGAATATGTTCATGACTTAATCTATGGCACATATTCAGGGCGGGTCGTCCAATATCATGTCCCACATGATATCTATGATCAGACTCCGGAATCCCATTCCAATGACTAACAGAACGTAAGCCATAAAGAGCCATCTTTCATACTAGTCGCTTCTAGTGAAGCTTTGTTGACTAGGGACCCATCGAGTGTGATCTATCTCGATCTATGGTTCTATTCGCATGGTGGGCATAGATCAGAGCACACATCGATATATTACTCCAACACATAAGTAATATAAAGCCGCTTTAATTTTATTGCTAACGATGATATATACATTTGGACATTTAGGATTGAACTACGGGCACTAAGACTAACAATCTCCCACTTGCCCTAGTTCCAATCTAAACTCCTATATGTCCCCATCGACTTTACATGTCTAACATGTTCAGGCAGTGACACTGCCTTAGTCAACGAGTTGGCTATGTTATCATCTGTTGCAATATCGGTTATCTTCACTTCACCTCAGTTCAGTATTTATCTGATGAGGTGGATACGCCGCAGTACATGTTTGGATTTGTTATGCGATCTAGGCTTTTAGCTTGCGCAATGGCCCTTGTGTTGTCACAAAATGGATTCACCGGACTGGATGGGTTTTTAATTACACCCAGCCCTGCCATGAATTTCTAAATCCACATAGCCTCCTTAGCTGCCTCTGCAGCATCCATGTACTTGGCCTCTGTCGTAGATTCGGCAATGGTATCTTGCTTTATGCTTTCCCAGCTAAAGCTCTGCCATTCAGCGTAAACACATATCCTGATTGACTTCTAAAGTCATCTGGATTTGTCTTGGAAAACTAGCGTCTACTCATCCTTCGACGACTAGTTCAGCATCATCTTTCCCCCAGGTTAGAATGATGTCTACTGGTACTACATAAGGCTTACGAGACGTCTGGTCTCATACATGTCATGGCATATATGATCGATCCTGCCCCCAGGCGCATAGGATTCTCATCATCCTTTTCAGCTCATCAGGTGTCTTAGGACACTGAGTCTTGCTGAGATGAATGCCATGACTAGTGGGTAAGAGTCCTTTCTTTGAATCGAGCATTAAGAACCTACTCAATGCCTTGTTCACATAGGTTCCCTGACTTAAATCCAAGACCCTCTTGGTGCGATCTCTACATATCTTAATCCTTAAGATATGAGAAGCATCACCTAAGTCCTTTATTGAAAAACACTTCCTCAACCAAGCTTTAGTCTCGTGCAAGGTTGGGATGTCGTTTTCAATGAGAACCAGAAAGGTAATATTGCTCCCACTAGCCTTCTTATAAACGCAAGATTCATCCTCGTTCTTGATTAAGCCAAATCCAATTACAGCTTCATCAAAACGAAGGATCCAACTCCGAGAAGTTCGTTTCAATCCATAAATGGATTTCAACAACTTATAAATCTTTCCTTTATTCTTCGGATCGTCAAAACCTTTGGGCCGAGACATACAAACGTACTCAGTCAAATTTCCATTTAGGAAAGCGGTTTTGACATCCACTTGCCATATCTCGTAATTATGATACGCAGTTATGTCAAGAAGAATTTGGATCGATTTTGACCATAGCCACTAAGGAGAAGGTTTCCTCATAGTCAATCCATTGGATCTGCCTATAACCTTTCGCCACCAGTTGAGCTTTGTAGGTCAGAGGGTTGCCGTCCATGTCCATCTTCACCTTGAAGATCCATTTGCATCCTATGGTCCTCACACCATTGATGGGATCAACCGGTTCCCAGACTCGGTTGTCCGACATGGATTGCATTTCCTCCCTCATGGCTCCCAGCCATAACTCGGAGTTGGGCCCATCCACGACTTCCTGAAAGGTGGCTGGATCATCGTGATCCACCATGACTTCATTGTCACCTCCGGATACCATATCTTGGAGGTGGAAGATTGATCCTTTCAAATCGCCTTGGACCTTCCGGAATTGTAACAGGAATTGGTTCTTACTCTACGACAATCTCTGGCTCCTTTCTACTGGGTTGCCAATTGGTTTAGACAGATCTGTACCATCCTGAATTTCTTCGAGATGCACAGTCCTCCCAATGACGTCTTTGGAAACAAAACTTCTTTTCCATAAAGACCCCACCCCAAGCGACGAACACCATGTTCTCACTGGGATTGTAGAAATAGTATCCCCTTGTTGCTTTGGGATACCACACGAAGGTGCATATCTCAGATCTTGGTTCGAGCTTAGTCGAAACCAAATGTTTCACATAAGCCTCGCAACCACAAATCTTTAGGAAGGACAAAGCGGGCATCATCCCGTACCATTTTAAAATGGTGTCCCTTCCACACCATTCGTCGAAGCCCGATTCACTATGAATGCGGTCGTCTCTAGAGCAAAACCCCTAAAAGAGATTGGGAGATCAGTCCAACTAATCATGGAACAGACCATTGTCTAACAATGTCCGATTTCTCCGTTTGGCTACACCTTTCAACTACAGTGACCTAGGAGGAGTCCATTCCAAAAGGATCCCATTCTCTTTTAGATGATCTAATAACTCTGTGGTCAAGTATTTTCCACCTCGATCTAATCGAAGTGCCTTAATACCTTTGTCGAGCTGGTTTTCTACTATAGTCTTAAACTCTTTGAATTTATCAAAAGCTTCAGACTTATGTCTCACCGAATAGACATAACCATATTTACTGTAATCATCAGTAAATGTGATAAAGTAGCTAAAACCCCTCCTGGCAAGTGAACTTATTGGTCTACACACATTCGAGTGTATCAGCCCCAATAATTCACCCGCCCTTTCATCGCGATCGATAAAGGGCACTTTAGTCATTTTTCCCATCAAACAAACCTTGCACCTATCGATCGAATGGAATTCGAATGAACCTAAAAGCCCGCACTTCTGAAGTGCTGATAGGCGCTTCTTGTTTATGCGACCCAAATGACAGTACCATAACAGAGTTAGGTTTAAATCGTTGGATTTAGACCTCTTGGTATTAACAGAATATATAGAACTTGAGGCATTGTTACCCATATCTAATATGTACAATCCTCCAACCATGTCAGTACTAGTATAAAACATATCATTGCATAGAACATTGAAAACTCCATTTCCAATATTAACATTATATCCTTCCTTGTCAAACACGGATACAGATATAATATTCCTACTAAAAGTAGGTATGCAATATACATTATACAATACTAAGACAAGGCCTCTTGGCAAAGCAAGACTCATGGATCCTACAGCAGTTGCCACAACTCTGAGGTCCACTTCGTGCTTTCCAAACCTCTCCTACTTTCAGCCACCATATATAAGTGCATGTGTGAGATTCAGTCCTGGTATCTAATACCCATGAATCTTTGGAAGTAGAGAGATGTAGCTCTATAGAGTTAATACCGGATGAAGGCACGGTCCCACCGCCCTTCCTTAGATCATCCAGGTTTCCTGATGAAGGCGCAGTCCTACTGCCCTTCTTCAGATCATCCACGCTATTTGATGAAGGCGCAGTCCCACTGCCCTTCTTCAGATCAGCCGTGAACTTCCTGTAATCCCGGTTCCAATGACCAGGCTGTTGGCAGTAGAAGCAGACATTCTCAGGTGTCTCATCTTTCTTGCCAAGTGCGCATGGGCCCAGCCCTTGCCACTTCCAATTCCCTTGTTGACCATCAGAATATCCTTGGATCCCAGATCCCTGAGATATTCTTCTCAGCAGCTGATGACACTTCATGTAACTCTGATATGGTCTTAGAGACAGCCTTGTCAAGGACATATTCTTTGCGTTCAGACTTGAGGACTATCCTCAAAATTCTGTACCAGTCCAAATAGTTTGTCCCATTTAGCTTGACCCTGTCAAGAATGGTTTTTAATGACAAACTATTAATGTTCGCTGAATTTGCCATTTGATCTACAACAGATAAAATTCAATCAGTAAACTGAATAAATTTTATGAAGATCAAGCTTAAACACCAACAATCAATTCTAAACCTTTAGAATCTGAAACCAAGATCCTTGATTCACTCGATTAAGCTGAACTAATGCTCACCACTTAATCGAGCTATGTAGGTAGGACTCCATCCAATCACATCCAATGTGACTCTTGGCTAGGGTATGCACTTATGTACACGGCTTACCCTATCTGTTACCCTAGCTCAACCTCAGGCTGAGAATCGTAGTCGGGTCCACCAATTTTCAACTATGGCCCGTCACTATGTAGGTGCTCCGCTAATGCGCACGACACCCACATATGTCGTCCAAACCTACTACCCCGCTTTCCCATGGATGCTCCGCTAATGCGCACGACACCCATAGGACGGGGAGGTAGTAAGGTGTTGATAATTGGGAGGTATCGGACATGACCCGTTTTTACTTGTCCGGTTGTGTTTAAAACTTTGACACATCCTAGTGTTGGGTCTCTAGGTAGGGTTGGAGATGAACCAACTCGCAGCGGAAAATCAATGAAAACCAAGAGACGATTAAAACCATGAAACAACTAACAAAGAATGGATTCACAAGAGAAAAATTCAGCACTAGTTCTTACCAAAACAAGAACACCGGTTAACGAATGATTGGCTTGAGTCTCCAAGACGCCTACGTATCCACATGGGAATCAAAGCCACGTAGTTCTTCTCTTTGAGGACTCAAGAACACAAACATGGAGGTGGAAACTAGCCAAACCCGAAATGGCCATGGAAGAGGGAGAGAAAATGTGTTTCCTATTCTTGTCTTGTGTTTGTTATGTTGAAAAAAGATGACTTAAACATAACAAAACCCATACTTGTCCAACTAAAGGCATGGGACAAGTATGGTGTCAAGTAAGGTGTAAATAGGACAAAGTATGGCAAGACAAGATTGGGTTAGGTGGTGAATCACCAACACCTTAATCCTTGTCTTGCTTACTTAGTACTAATTAATCAAGACTTGATTAATTAGTTCTATGGGCCTTGGTTGCATGGGCCTTTCATGGGCCTCTTGGAACATGGCCCGTGGCCATTTCTAACGAGGTCCCGTGATTCGCTCATCGCCTCCAAGCCTTCCATACCGGAAATGTCCAACATTATCCGACGCGATCAATCCCAAGACTCCAAGCCTTGTCTCGATCCGTAAAGTCCTATTCACGTACGGGCACATGACCCAAAACCCAGTTTTGGTCATGTCCCGAGACAACTCCCTTTTGGCCATTCTCCATAAATGTGTCAATGAGTTTCATCCTCCGGTGTGACCCTTAGGTTTATGCATGTCAATAGATCAACGTAAAATCCCATTTTACTTGATCCTATTTAAGTGGCAACTAACGAGACTTTAGTATTGCCTGACACTACATAACGAATCGACCCTGTCGATTCTAACCTTTCCGTCGTCCCTGTCATTATCCTTTTATCTCCGATATCCTGATTGAGATAAGGCATAGAGCCGTCATCCTTATTATTCTCAATCACCGTTCCTTGATATGTGAGATGACTGAAGATATGATACCCAGTATCATGTGCATGGCCATGCTATTCTTCCAGTCACTCTCGATCAAGTGGCCGAGAACCGATATCTTTCCCATACCTTAGTATGAGGGATAAATCCCTTAGCCGTCTTTCGTGTCACTCATGTAGCCCGTCCCCAAGCCAATCCTGGCCGTTATGGAAGCCCTGTTACGGACAACGTTAGGCTCAGGTCAAACTCAGTTGTTGACTACATAGCGATCACAAAGACTCCTTGGTCTAAGGATACATGACAAGCTACAACACTGAATATGTTCATGACTTAATCTATGGCACATATTCAGGGTGGGTCGTCCAATATCATGTCCCACATGATATCTATGATCAGACTCCGGAATCCCATTCCAATGACTAACAGAACGTAAGCCATAAAGAGCCATCTTTCATACTAGTCGCTTCTAGTGAAGCTTTGTTGACTAGGGACCCATCGAGTGTGATCTATCTCGATCTATGGTTATATTCGCATGGTGGGCATAGATCAGAGCACACATCGATATATTACTCCAACACATAAGTAATATAAAGCCGCTTTAATTTTATTGCTAACGATGATATATACATTTGGACATTTAGGATTGAACTACGGGCACTAAGACTAACAATCTCCCACTTGCCCTAGTTCCAATCTAAACTTCAATATGTCCCCATCGACTTTACATGTCTAACGTGTTCAGGCAGTGACACTGCCTTAGTCAAAGGGTTGGCTATGTTATCATCTGTTGCAATATCGGTTATCTTCACTTCACCTCAGTTCAGTATTTATCTGATGAGGTGGATACGCCGCAGTACATGTTTGGATTTGTTAAGCGATCTAGGCTTTTAGCTTGCGCAATGGCCCTTGTGTTGTCGCAAAATGGATTCACCGGACTGGATGGGTTTTTAATTACACCCAGCCCTGCCATGAATTTCCAAATCCACATAGCCTCCTTAGCTGCCTCTGCAGCATCCATGTACTTGGCCTCTGTCGTAGATTCGGCAATGGTATCTTGCTTTACGCTTTCCCAGCTAAAGCTCTGCCCTTCAGCGTAAACACATATCCTGATTGACTTCTAAAGTCATCTGGATTTGTCTTGGAAAACTAGCGTCTACTCATCCTTCGACGACTAGTTCAGCATCATCTTTCCCCCGGGTTAGAATGATGTCTACTGGTACAACATAAGGCTTACGAGACGTCTGGTCTCATACATGTCATGGCATATATGATCGATCCTGCCCCCAGGCGCATAGGATTCTCATCATCCTTTTCAGCTCATCAGGTGTCTTAGGACACTGAGTCTTGCTGAGATGAATGCCATGACTAGTGGGTAAGAGTCCTTTCTTTGAATCGAGCATTAAGAACCTACTCAATGCCTTGTTCACATAGGTTCCCTGACTTAAATCCAAGACCCTCTTGGTGCGATCTCTACATATCTTAATCCTTAAGATATGAGAAGCATCACCTAAGTCCTTTATTGAAAAACACTTCCTCAACCAAGCTTTAGTCTCGTGCAAGGTTGGGATGTCGTTTTCAATGAGAACCAGAAAGGTAATATTGCTCCCACTAGCCTTCTTATAAACGCAAGATTCATCCTCGTTCTTGATTAAGCCAAATCCAATTACAGCTTCATCAAAACGAAGGATCCAACTCCGAGAAGTTCGTTTCAATCCATAAATGGATTTCAACAACTTATAAATCTTTCCTTTATTCTTCGGATCGTCAAAACCTTTGGGCCGAGACATACAAACGTACTCAGTCAAATTTCCATTTAGGAAAGCGGTTTTGACATCCACTTGCCATATCTCGTAATTATGATACGCAGTTATGTCAAGAAGAATTTGGATCGATTTTGACCATAGCCACTAAGGAGAAGGTTTCCTCATAGTCAATCCATTGGATCTGCCTATAACCTTTCGCCACCAGTTGAGCTTTGTAGGTCAGAGGGTTGCCGTCCATGTCCATCTTCACCTTGAAGATCCATTTGCATCCTATGGTCCTCACACCATTGATGGGATCAACCGGTTCCCAGACTCGGTTGTCCGACATGGATTGCATTTCCTCCCTCATGGCTCCCAGCCATAACTCGGAGTTGGGCCCATCCACGACTTCCTGAAAGGTGGCTGGATCATCGTGATCCACCATGACTTCATTGTCACCTCCGGATACCATATCTTGGAGGTGGAAGATTGATCCTTTCAAATCGCCTTGGACCTTCCGGAATTGTAACAGGAATTGGTTCTTACTCTACGACAATCTCTGGCTCCTTTCTACTGGGTTGCCAATTGGTTTAGACAGATCTGTACCATCCTGAATTTCTTCGAGATGCACAGTCCTCCCAATGACGTCTTTGGAAACAAAACTTCTTTTCCATAAAGACCCCACCCCAAGCGACGAACACCATGTTCTCACTGGGATTGTAGAAATAGTATCCCCTTGTTGCTTTGGGATACCACACGAAGGTGCATATCTCAGATCTTGGTTCGAGCTTAGTCGAAACCAAATGTTTCACATAAGCCTCGCAACCACAAATCTTTAGGAAGGACAAAGCGGGCATCATCCCGTACCATTTTTAAAATGGTGTCCCTTCCACACCATTCGTCGAAGCCCGATTCACTATGAATGCGGTCGTCTCTAGAGCAAAACCCCTAAAAGAGATTGGGAGATCAGTCCAACTAATCATGGAACAGACCATTGTCTAACAATGTCCGATTTCTCCGTTTGGCTACACCTTTCAACTACAGTGACCTAGGAGGAGTCCATTCCAAAAGGATCCCATTCTCTTTTAGATGATCTAATAACTCTGTGGTCAAGTATTTTCCACCTCGATCCAATCGAAGTGCCTTAATACCTTTGTCGAGCTGGTTTTCTACTATAGTCTTAAACTCTTTGAATTTATCAAAAGTTTCAGACTTATGTCTCACCGAATAGACATAACCATATTTACTGTAATCATCAGTAAATGTGATAAAGTAGCTAAAACCCCTCCTGGCAAGTGAACTTATTGGTCTACACACATTCGAGTGTATCAGCCCCAATAATTCACCCGCCCTTTCATCGCGATCGATAAAGGGCACTTTAGTCATTTTGCCCATCAAACAAACCTTGCACCTATCGATCGAATGGAATTCGAATGAACCTGAAAGCCCGCACTTCTGAAGTGCTGATAGGCGCTTCTTGTTTATGCGACCCAAATGACAGTACCATAACAGAGTTAGGTTTAAATCGTTGGATTTAGACCTCTTGGTATTAACGGAATATATAGAACTTGAGGCATTGTTACCCATATCTAATATGTACAATCCTCCAACCATGTCAGTACTGGTATAAAACATATCATTGCATAGAACATTGAAAACTCCATTTCCAATATTAACATTATATCCTTCCTTGTCAAACACGGATACAGATATAATATTCCTACTAAAAGTAGGTATGCAATATACATTATACAATACTAAGACAAGGCCTCTTGGCAAAGCAAGACTCATGGATCCTACAGCAGTTGCCACAACTCTGAGGTCCACTTCGTGCTTTCCAAACCTCTCCTACTTTCAGCCACCATATATAAGTGCATGTGTGAGATTCAGTCCTGGTATCTAATACCCATGAATCTTTGGAAGTAGAGAGATGTAGCTCTATAGAGTTAATACCGGATGAAGGCACGGTCCCACCGCCCTTCCTTAGATCATCCAGGTTTCCTGATGAAGGCGCAGTCCTACTGCCCTTCTTCAGATCATCCACGCTATTTGATGAAGGCGCAGTCCCACTGCCCTTCTTCAGATCAGCCGTGAACTTCCTGTAATCCCGGTTCCAATGACCAGGCTGTTGGCAGTAGAAGCAGACATTCTCAGGTGTCTCATCTTTCCTGCCAAGTGCGCATGGGCCCAGCCCTTGCCACTTCCAATTCCCTTGTTGACCATCAGAATATCCTTGGATCCCAGATCCCTGAGATATTCTTCTCAGCAGCTGATGACACTTCATGTAACTCTGATATGGTCTTAGAGACAGCCTTGTCAAGGACATATTCTTTGCGTTCAGACTTGAGGACTATCCTCAAAATTCTGTACCAGTCCAAATAGTTTGTCCCATTTAGCTTGACCCTGTCAAGAATGGTTTTTAATGACAAACTATTAATGTTCGCTGAATTTGCCATTTGATCTACAACAGATAAAATTCAATCAGTAAACTGAATAAATTTTATGAAGATCAAGCTTAAACACCAACAATCAATTCTAAACCTTTAGAATCTGAAACCAAGATCCTTGATTCACTCGATTAAGCTGAACTAATGCTCACCACTTAATAGAGCTATGTAGGTAGGACTCCATCCAATCACATCCAATGTGACTCTTGGCTAGGGTATGTACATATGTACACGACTTACCCTATCTGTTACCCTAGCTCAACCTCAGGCTGAGAATCGTAGTCGGGTCCACCAATTTTCAACTATGGCCCGTCACTATGTAGGTGCTCCGCTAATGCGCACGACACCCACATATGTCGTCCAAACCTACTACCCCGCTTCCCCATGGATGCTCCGCTAATGCGCACGACAACCATAGGACGGGGAGGTAGTAAGGTGTTGATGATTGGGAGGTATCGGACATGACCCGCTTTTACTTGTCCAGTTGTGTTCAAAACTTTGGCACATCCTAGATGCGATGAGCACATCAACTACATTCCAAATGCAATGATGCCTCAAATTACATCCAATGTAATTCTTCCTTTGAACCCGTCAACTACATCCAATGCAATGACGGTTCTAAGGGTTCACACACAAGGATTAAAATTCCAATTTTATCTTTGCATGTGAGGTGATATGCTCGGTAAATAAAGTTAAGCATGCAATTCTAAAACACATAGAATTAATCATGCATAAACTAAACCAAGCATAAGGCGATAAATATGCACATAATAGCCCCCTAAACTAACTCCCACTAGCTTCTTGAGCTCCATCGACTCCAAGCCGATGCCAACACCCGAAAAGTCACCAAATGACCTTTTCGCCCTTTCTTCATCTTGAGTAAAATATTACAATTTAATACACGACTCGCAGGTCGGGAATAAATAAATATTACAAACAAGTGGTTCGACGACCACACCTTGAAAGAATAATTACACGCTAACACTAACGGCTCGCAGGCCGTGAAAAGCGATAAATAATTAAATTGAGCTCGGGGCTATTATGTACACCATGCCAACATCACATCACACATCGTGTTATCAAACAAGCATGTTATCAAACATCATGTGATTTTCCGGTTTTAATTAATAGCCAAGTTTCGAAATTTTTTTTTTTTTGATGCTCGGTTTATCGAAACCGTTCAAAAATGAAACTTTTGAACATTTGATCTTCGAGTTCGTCATGACGGTTCCAAACTCGTCATAACTAACAAAACGGTTTAGCCTTGGCATATCAACCATCCAATGGTCATGCTTGGCCTAGCTCCGTCCAACGGATCCCCGTTCGGTCTCGGTTTCGGCTCCCCGAGAGTCCCGCTCCCGAGACCCGAAAAATCAAACTTTTTTCAAAATTTCCAGATTTGAAATAATTTTCAAAAATTCATTTTACATGCATTAAATCCATAAACAATAATTTAACACATGTTATCAAACAATTTAGCAAAATAACATGCCAAAAACGAAACTTTCAAGCAAAACCGAAACTTTGAACACCGTCTTGTGAATCCCGAAGGTAGCACGGCTCTGATACCACTGTTGGGTCTCTAGGTAGGGTTGGAGATGAACCAACTCGCAGCGGAAAATCAATGAAAACCAAGAGACGATTAAAACCATGAAACAACTAACAAAGAATGGATTCACAAGAGAAAAATTCAGCACTAGTTCTTACCAAAACAAGAACACCGGTTAACGAATGATTGGCTTGAGTCTCCAAGACGCCTACGTATCCACATGGGAATCAAAGCCACGTAGCTCTTCTCTTTGAGGACTCAAGAACACAAACATGGAGGTGGAAACTAGCCAAACCCGAAATGGCCATGGAAGAGGGAGAGAAAATGTGTTTCCTATTCTTGTCTTGTGTTTGTTATGTTGAAAAAAGATGACTTAAACATAACAAAACCCATACTTGTCCAACTAAAGGCATGGGACAAGTATGGTGTCAAGTAAGGTGTAAATAGGACAAAGTATGGCAAGACAAGATTGGGTTAGGTGGTGAATCACCAACACCTTAATCCTTGTCTTGCTTACTTAGTACTAATTAATCAAGACTTGATTAATTAGTTCTATGGGCCTTGGTTGCATGGGCCTTTCATGGGCCTCTTGGAACATGGCCCGTGGCCATTTCTAACGAGGTCCCGTGATTCGCTCATCGCCTCCAAGCCTTCCATACCGGAAATGTCCAACATTATCCGACGCGATCAATCCCAAGACTCCAAGCCTTGTCTCGATCCGTAAAGTCCTATTCACGTACGGGCACATGACCCAAAACCCAGTTTTGGTCATGTCCCGAGACAACTCCCTTTTGGCCATTCTCCATAAATGTGTCAATGAGTTTCATCCTCCGGTGTGACCCTTAGGTTTATGCATGTCAATAGATCAACGTAAAATCCCATTTTACTTGATCCTATTTAAGTGGCAACTAACGAGACTTTAGTATTGCCTGACACTACATAACGAATCGACCCTGTCGATTCTAACCTTTCCGTCGTCCCTGTCATTATCCTTTTATCTCCGATATCCTGATTGAGATAAGGCATAGAGCCGTCATCCTTATTATTCTCAATCACCGTTCCTTGATATGTGAGATGACTGAAGATATGATACCCAGTATCATGTGCATGGCCATGCTATTCTTCCAGTCACTCTCGATCAAGTGGCCGAGAACCGATATCTTTCCCATACCTTAGTATGAGGGATAAATCCCTTAGCCGTCTTTCGTGTCACTCATGTAGCCCGTCCCCAAGCCAATCCTGGCCGTTATGGAAGCCCTGTTACGGACAACGTTAGGCTCAGGTCAAACTCAGTTGTTGACTACATAGCGATCACAAAGACTCCTTGGTCTAAGGATACATGACAAGCTACAACACTGAATATGTTCATGACTTAATCTATGGCACATATTCAGGGTGGGTCGTCCAATATCATGTCCCACATGATATCTATGATCAGACTCCGGAATCCCATTCCAATGACTAACAGAACGTAAGCCATAAAGAGCCATCTTTCATACTAGTCGCTTCTAGTGAAGCTTTGTTGACTAGGGACCCATCGAGTGTGATCTATCTCGATCTATGGTTCTATTCGCATGGTGGGCATAGATCAGAGCACACATCGATATATTACTCCAACACATAAGTAATATAAAGCCGCTTTAATTTTATTGCTAACGATGATATATACATTTGGACATTTAGGATTGAACTACGGGCACTAAGACTAACACCTAGATGCGATGAGCACATCAACTACATTCCAAATGCAATGATGCCTCAAATTACCTCCAATGTAATTCTTCCTTCGAACCCGTCAACTACATCCAATGTAATGACGATTCTAAGGGCTCACACACAAGGATTAAAATTCCAATTTTATCTTTGCATGTGAGGTGATATGCTCGGTAAATAAAGTTAAGCATGCAATTCTAAAACACAGAATTAATCATGCATAAACTAAACCAAGCATAAAGAGATAAATATGCACATAATAGCCCCCTAAACTAACTCCCACTAGCTTCTTGAGCTCCACCGACTCCAAGCCGATGCCAACACCCGAAAAGCCACCAAATGACCTTTTCGCCCTTTCTTCATCTTGAGTAAAATATTACAATTTAATACACGACTCGCAGGTCGGGAATAAATAAATATTACAAACAAGTGGTTCGACGACCACACCTTGAAAGAATAATTACACGTTAACTCTAACGGCTCGCAGGCCGTGAAAAGCGATAAATAATTAAATTGAGCTCGGGGCTATTATGTACACCATGCCAACATCACATCACACATCGTGTTATCAAACAAGCATGTTATCAAACATCATGTGATTTTCCGGTTTTAATTAATAGCCAAGTTTCGAAATTTTTTGATGCTCGGTTTATCGAAACCGTTCAAAAATGAAACTTTTGAACATTTGATCTTCGAGTTCGTCATGACGGTTCCAAACTCGTCATAACTAACAAAACGGTTTAGCCTTAGCATATCAACCATCCAATGGTCATGCTTGGCCTAGCTCCGTCCAACGGAGCCCCGTTCGGTCTCGGTTTCGGCTCCCCGAGAGTCCTGCTCCCGAGACCCGAAAAATCAAACTTTTTTCAAAATTTCCAGATTTGAAATAATTTTCAAAAATTCATTTTACATGCATTAAATCCATAAACAAGAATTTAAAACATGTTATCAAACAATTTAGCAAAACAACATGCCAAAAACGAAACTTTCAAGCAAAACCGAAACTATGAACACCGTCTTGTGAATCCCGAAGGTAGCACGGCTCTGATACCACTGTTGGGTCTCGAGGTAGGGTTGGAGATGAACCAACTCGCAGCGGAAAATCAATGAAAACCAAGAGACAATTAAAACCATGAAACAACTAACAAAGAATGGATTAACAAGAGAAAAATTCAGCACTAGTTCTTACCAAAACAAGAACACCGGTTAACGAATGATTGGCTTGAGTCTCCAAGACGCCTACGTATCCACATGGGAATCAAAGCCACGTAGTTCTTCTCTTTGAGGACTCAAGAACACAAAAATGGAGGAGGAAACTAGCCAAACCCGAAATGGCCATGGAAGAGGGAGAGAAAATGTGTTTCCTATTCTTGTCTTGTGTTTGTTATGTTGAAAAAAGATGACTTAAACATAACAAAACCCATACTTGTCCAACTAAAGGCATGGGACAAGCATGGTGACAAGTAAGGTGTAAATAGGACAAAGTATGGCAAGACAAGATTGGGTTAGGTGGTGAATCACCAACACCTTAATCCTTGTCTTGCTTACTTAGTACTAATTAATCAAGACTTGATTAATTAGTTCCATGGGCCTTGGTTGCATGGGCCTTTCATGGGCTTCTTGGAACATGGCCCGTGGCCATTTCCAACGAGGTCCCGTGATTCGCTCATCGCCTCCATGCCTTCCATACCGGAAATGTCCAACATTATCCGACGCGATCAATCCCAAGACTCCAAGCCTTGTCTCGATCCGTAAAGTCCTATTCACTTACGGGCACATGACCCAAAACCCAGTTTTGGTCATGTCCCGAGACAACTCCCTTTTGGCCATTCTCCATAAATGTGTCAATGAGTTTCATCCTCCGGTGTGACCCTTAGGTTTATGCATGTCAATAGATCAACGTAAAATCCCATTTTACTTGATCCTATTTAAGTGGCAACTAACGAGACTTTAGTATTGCCTGACACTACATAACGAATCGACCCTGTCGATTCTAACCTTTCCGTCGTCCCTGTCATTATCCTTTTATCTCCGATATCCTGATTGAGATAAGGCATAGAGCCGTCATCCTTATTATTCTCAATCACCGTTCCTTGATATGTGAGATGACTGAAGATATGATACCCAGTATCATGTGCATGGCCATGCTATTCTTCCAGTCACTCTCGATCAAGTGGCCGAGAACCGATATCTTTCCCATACCTTAGTATGAGGGATAAATCCCTTAGCCGTCTTTCGTGTCACTCATGTAGCCCGTCCCCAAGCCAATCCTGGCCGTTATGGAAGCCCTGTTACGGACAACGTTAGGCTCAGGTCAAACTCAGTTGTTGACTACATAGCGATCACAAAGACTCCTTGGTCTAAGGATACATGACAAGCTACAACACTGAATATGTTCATGACTTAATCTATGGCACATATTCAGGGCGGGTCGTCCAATATCATGTCCCACATGATATCTATGATCAGACTCCGGAATCCCATTCCAATGACTAACAGAACGTAAGCCATAAAGAGCCATCTTTCATACTAGTCGCTTCTAGTGAAGCTTTGTTGACTAGGGACCCATCGAGTGTGATCTATCTCGATCTATGGTTCTATTCGCATGGTGGGCATAGATCAGAGCACACATCGATATATTACTCCAACACATAAGTAATATAAAGCCGCTTTAATTTTATTGCTAACGATGATATATACATTTGGACATTTAGGATTGAACTACGGGCACTAAGACTAACAGTCTGATCATTGATGGTGGTAGCTGTGAGAATGTGGTTGCAGAGATCGCAGTATCCAAACTTTCCCTCCCAATCGAGCCATATCCTAAGTCATATCACTTATCCTGGCTCAGCAAAGATACGGATGTTACTGTTTCCAATCGTGTTCTTGTTAACTTTTCTATTGGATCCACTTACCATGATGTTGTGTATTGTGATGTGGTGCACATGGACGCTTGTCACCTCCTCTTGGGTCTTCCTTAGCAATATGATAACGCTGCTATGCATGATGGGTGTGCTAATACCCACTCATTCTTGTTTCGAGGTACAAATATTGTACTACTACCATCCAAACCCAAGAGTGGTGTTGTTTCTGCTGGCCAATCACCATCCCCCACCGCCCTGTTGTCACGAGCACCTTTTCAGGCTGTTATGGAAGAGGTTGGGATGGGTTTTATTGTGTGCTGCTCGCTGGTCTCTTTTGATACGCCCAGTGGTGTTCCATTCCAAGTCCAACCCCTGCTTCGGAAATTTGAGGATGTTTTTCCTGAGTCCCTACCGGATGAATTTCCTTCCTTGCGGGATATCCAGCACCACATTGACCTGAACCCTGGTTCTTCCCTGCCCAACAGACCCCATTACCGTATGAGTCCACGTGAACATGAGGAACTGTGTCGCCAAGTGGAGGATCTCGTTGCTAAAGGCCACATTCGTGAGAGCCTTAGTCCTTGTGTTGTCCCGGCTCTCCTTACTCCGAAGAAGAGTGGCTCCTGGCGTATGTGTGTTGATAGTCGGCCCATCAACAAAATTACGGTATGCTATCGGTTCTTAATTCCTCGTTTGGATGACTTATTGGATCAATTGGGTGGTGCTTCTATGTTTAGCAAGCTGGATTTGAAGAGCGGCTATCAACAGATTCAGGTACGCATGAGTGACGAGTAGAAGACTGCTTTCAAAACTCGAGAAGGACTGTATGACTGGCTGGTGATGCCGCTTGGCCTATCCAACGCCCCGAGCACTTTTATGCGGGTGATGAATCAGGCCCTTCGTCCTTTTATTGGGAAGTTCGTTGTTGTCTACTTCGATGATATCCTGATTTACAGTGCTAACGAGTCAGATCATATCGAGCACCGTCATGAGAAGTTCTACGCAACTGTTGGTAAATGTGCTTTCATGACTTTTGTTGGGTCTCGAGGTAGGGTTGGAGATGAACCAACTCGTAGCGGAAAATCAATGAAAACCAAGAGACGATTAAAACCACGAAACAACTAACAAAGAATCGATTCACAAGAGAAAAATTCAGCACTCGTTCTTACCAAAACAAGAACACCGGGTAACGAATGATTGGCTTGAGTCTCCAAGACGCCTACGTATCCACATGCGAATCAAAGCCACGTAGTTCTTCTATTTGAGGACTCAAGAATACAAAAATGGAGGTGGGAACTAGCCAAACCCGAAATTGCCATAGAGAGGAGGGAGATGAACCAACTCGTAGCGGAAAATCAAGGAAAACCAAGAGGCGATTAAAACCATGAAACAACTAACAAAGAATGGATTCACAAGAGAAAAATTCAGCACTATTTCTTACCAAAACAAGAACATCGGTTAATGAATGATTGGCTTGAGTCTCCAAGATGCCTACGTATCCACATGGGAATTAAAGCCACGTAGTTCTTCTCTTTGAGGACTCAAGAACACAAAAATGGAGGTGGAAACTAGCCAAACCCGAAATGGTAGGAGGAGGGAGAGAAAAAAGTTGATTCCCATTTGTGTCTTGTATTTGTTATGTTGAAAAAAGATGACTTAAACATAAAAAAAAACCTCATACTTGTCCAACTAAAGGCATGGGACAAGCATGGTGACAAGTAAGGTGTAAATAGGACAAAGTATGGCAAGACAAGATTGGGTTAGGTGGTGAATCACCAACACCTTAATCCTTCTCTTGCTTACTTAGTACTAATTAATCAAGACTTGATTAATTAGTTCCATGGGCCTTGGTTGCATGGGCCTTTCATGGGCCTCTTGGAACATGGCCCGTGGCCATTTCCAACGAGGTCCCGTGATTCGCTCATCGCCTTCAAGCCTTCTATACCGGAAATGTCCAACATTATCTGACGCGATCAATCCCAAGACTCCAAGCCTTGTCTCGATCCGTAAAGTCCTATTCACTTACGGGCACATGACCCAAAACCCATTTTTGGTCATGTCCTGAGACAACTCCCTTTTGGCCATTCTCCATAAATGTGTCAATGAGTTTCATCCTCCGGTGTGACCCTTAGGTTTATGCATGTCAATAGATCAACGTAAAATCGCATTTTACTTGATCCTATTTAAGTGTCAACTAACGAGACTTTAGTATTGCCTGACACTGCATAACGAATGGACCCTGTCGATTCTAACCTTTCCGTCGTCCCTATCATTATCCTTTTATCTCCGATATCCTGATTGAGATAAGGCATAGAGCCGTCATCCTTATTATTCTCAATCACTATTCCTTGATATGTGAGATGACTGAATATATGATACCCAGTATCATGTGCATGGCCATGCTATTCTTTCAGTCACTCTCGATCAAGCGGCCGAGAACCGATATCCTGATTGAGATAAGGCATAGAGCCGTCATCCTTATTATTCTCAATCACTGTTCCTTGATATGTGAGATGACTGAATATATGATACCCAGTATCATATGCATGGCCATGCTATTCTTTCAATCACTCTCGATCAAGCGGCCGAGAACCGATATCTTTCTCATACCTTAGTATGAGTGATAAATCCCTTAGCCGTCTTTCGTGTCACTCATGTAGCCCGTCCCCAAGACAATCCTGACCGTTATGGAAGCCCTGTTACGGACAACGTTAGGCTCAGGTCAAACTCAGTTGTTGACTACATAACAATCACAAAGACTCCTTGGTCTAAGGATACATGACAAGGTACGTCAATGAATATGTTCATGACTTGATCTATGGCACATATTCATGTCGGGTCGTCCAATATCATGTCCCACATGATATCTATGATCAGACTCCGGAATCCCATTCCAATGACTAATAGAACGTAAGCCATAAAGAGGCATCTTTCATACTTGTCGCTTCTAGTGAAGCTTTGTTGACTAGGGACCCATCGAGTGTGATCTATCTCGATCTATGGTTCTATTCACATGGTGGGCATAGATCAGAGCACACATCGATATATTACTCCAACACATAAGTAATATAAAGTCGCTTTAATTTTATTGCTAACGATGATATATACATTTGGACATTTAGGATTGAACTACGGGCACTAAGACTAACAATCTCCCACTTGCCCTAGTTCCAATCTAAACTCCAATATGTCCCCATCGACTTTACGTGTCTAACATGTTTAGGCAGCGACAATGCCTTAGTAAAAGGGTTGGCTATGTTATCATCCGTTGCAATATAGGTTATCTTTACTTCACCTCGGTTCAGTATTTCTCTGATGAGGTGGATACGCCGTAGTACATGTTTAGATTTGTTATGCGATCTGGGCTTTTAGGTTGCGCAATGTCCCTTGTGTTGTCGCAAAATGGATTCACCGGGCTGGATGGGTTTTTAATTACACCCAACCCTGCCGTGAATTTCCAAATCCACATAGCCTCCTTAGCTGCCTCTGCAACATCCATGTACTTGGCCTCTGTTGTAGATTCGGCAATGATATCTTGCATTACGCTCTCCCAGCTAAAGCTCTACCATTCAGCATAAACACTCATCCTTCGACGACTAATTCAACATCATCTTTCCCATGGGTTAGACTGATGTCTACTGGTATAACATAAGGCTTACGAGACGTTCGGTCTCATACATGTCATGGCATATATGATCGATCCTGCCCCCGGGCGCATAGGATTCTCATCATCCTTTTCAGCTCATCAGGTGTCTTAGGACACTGAGTCTTGCTGAGATGAATGCCATGACTAGTGGGTAAGAGTCCTTTCTTTGAATCGAGCATTAAGAACCTACTCAATGCCTTGTTCACACAGGTTCCCTGACTTAAATCCAAGACCCTCTTGGTGCGATCTCTACATATCTTAGTCCTTCAGATATAAGAAGCATCGCCTAAGTCCTTTATTGAAAAACACTTCTGTTGGGTCTCGAGGTAGGGTTGGAGATGAACCAACTCGCAGCGGAAAATCAAGGAAAACCAAGAGACGATTAAAACCATGAAACAACTAACAAAGAATGGATTCACAAGAGAAAAATTCAGCACTAGTTCTTACCAAAACAAGAACACCGGGTAACGAATGATTGGCTTGAGTCTCCAAGACGCCTACGTATCCACATGGGAATCAAAGCCACGTAGTTCTTCTCTTTGAGGACTCAAGAACACAAAAATGGAGGAGGAAACTAGCCAAACCCGAAATGGCCATGGAAGAGGGAGAGAAAATGTGTTTCCTATTCTTGTCTTATGTTTGTTATGTTGAAAAAAGATGACTTAAACATAACAAAACCCATACTTGTCCAACTAAAGGCATGGGACAAGTATGGTGTCAAGTAAGGTGTAAATAGGACAAAGTATGGCAAGACAAGATTGGGTTAGGTGGTGAATCACCAACACCTTAATCCTTGTCTTGCTTACTTAGTACTAATTAATCAAGACTTGATTAATTAGTTCCATGGGCCTTGGTTGCATGGGCCTTTCATGGGCCTCTTGGAACATGGCCCGTGACCATTTCCAACGAGGTCCCGTGATTCGCTCATCGCCTCCATGCCTTCCATACCGGAAATGTCCAACATTATCCGACGCGATCAATCCCAAGACTCCAAGCCTTGTCTCGATCCGTATAGTCCTATTCACTTACGGGCACATGACCCAAAACCCAGCTTTGGTCATGTCCCGAGACAACTCCCTTTTGGCCATTCTCCATAAATGTGTCAATGAGTTTCATCCTCCGGTGTGACCCTTAGGTTTATGCATGTTAATAGATCAACGTAAAATCCCATTTTACTTGATCCTATTTAAGTGGCAACTAACGAGACTTTAGTATTGCCTGACACTACATAACGAATGGACCCTGTCGATTCTAACCTTTCCGTCGTCCCTGTCATTATCCTTTTATCTCCGATATCCTGATTGAGATAAGGCATAGAGCCGTCATCCTTATTATTCTCAATCACCGTTCCTTGATATGTGAGATGACTGAAGATATGATACCCAGTATCATGTGCATGGCCATGCTATTCTTCCAGTCACTCTCGATCAAGCGGCCGAGAACCGATATCTTTCCCATACCTTAGTATGAGGGATAAATCCCTTAGCCGTCTTTCGTGTCACTCATGTAGCCCGTCCCCAAGCCAATCCTGGCCGTTATGGAAGCCCTGTTACGGACAACGTTAGGCTCAGGTCAAACAAGGTTGTTGACTACATAGCGATCACAAAGACTCCTTGGTCTAAGGATACATGACAAGCTACAACACTGAATCTGTTCATGACTTAATCTATGGCACATATTCAGGGCGGGTCGTCCAATATCATGTCCCACATGATATCTATGATCAGACTCCGGAATCTCATTCCAATGACTAACAGAACGTAAGCCATAAAGAGCCATCTTTCATACTAGTCGCTTCTAGTGAAGCTTTGTTGACTAGGGACCCATCGAGTGTGATCTATCTCGATCTATGGTTCTATTCGCATGGTGGGCATAGATCAGAGCACACATCGATATATTACTCCAACACATAAGTAATATAAAGCCGCTTTAATTTTATTGCTAACGATGATATATACATTTGGACATTTAGGATTGAACTACGGGCACTAAGACTAACAACTTCCTCAACCAAGCTTTAGTCTCGTGCAAGGTTGGGCTGTCGTTTTCGATGAGAACCAGAAAGGTAATCTTGCTCCCACTAGCCTTCTTATAAACGCAAGATTCATCCTCTTTCTTGACTAAGCCAAATCCAATTACAGCTTCATCAAAACGAAGGATCCAACTCCGAGAAGTTCGTTTCAATCCATAAATGGATTTCAACAACTTATAAATCTTTGCCTTATTCTTCGGATCGTCAAAACCTTTGGGCCGAGACATACAAACGTACTCAGTCAAATTTCCCTTTAGGAAAGCGGTTTTGACATCCACTTGCCATATCTCATAATTATGATACGCAATTATGTCAAGAAGAATTTGGATCGATTTTGACCATAGCCACTAGGGAGAAGGTTTCCTCATAGTCAATCCATTGGATCTGCCTATAACCTTTCGCCACCAGTTGAGCTTTGTAGGCCAGAGGGTTGCCGTCCATGTCCATCTTCACCTTGAAGATCCATTTTCATCCGATGGTCCTCACACCATTGATGGGATCAACCGGTTCCTAGACTCGGTTGTCCGACATGGATCTAATAACTCTGTGGTCAAGTATTTTCCACCTCGATCTAATACCTTTGTCGAGCTGGTTTTCTACTTTAGTCTTAAACTCTTTGAATTTATCAAAAGCTTCAGACTTATGTCTCACCGAATAGACATAACCATATTTACTGTAATCATCAGTAAATGTGATAAAGTAGCTAAAACCCCTCCTGGCAAGTGAACTTATTGGTCTACACACATTCGAGTGTATCAGCCCCAATAATTCACCCGCCCTTTCATCGCGATCGATAAAGAGAACTTTAGTCATTTTTCCCATCAAACAAACCTTGCACCTATCGATCGAATGGAATTCGAATGAACCTGAAAGCCCGATCTTCTGAAGTGCTGATATGCGCTTCTTGTTTATGCGGCCCAAATGACAGTGCCATAACAGAGTTAGGTTTAAATCGTTGGATTTAGACCTCTTGGTATTAACGTAATATATAGAACTTGAGGCATTGTTACCCATATCTAATATGTACAATCCTCCAACCAAGTCAGTACTGGTATAAAACATATCATTGCATAGAACATTGAAAACTATATTTCCAATATTAACATTATATCCTTCCTTGTCAAACACGGATCCATATATAATTTAACTACTAAAAGTAGGTATGCAATATACATTATAAAATACTAAGACAAAGACACTTGGCAAAGCAAGACTCATGGATCCTACAGTAGTTGCCACAACTCTGAGGTCCACTTCGTGCTTTCCAAACCTCTCCTACTTTCTGCCACCATATATTAGTGTATGTGTGAGATTCAGTCCTGGTATCTAATACCCATGAATCTTTGGAAGTAGAGAGATGTAGCCCTATAGAGTTAATATCGGATGAAGGCACGGTCCCACCGCCCTTCCTTAGATCATCCAGGTTTCCTGATGATCTAAGTCCTATTGCCCTTCTTCAAATCACATCCAATGTGACTCTTGGCTAGGGTATGTACATATGTACACGGCCTACCCTATCTGTTACCCTAGCTCAACCTCAGGCTGAGAATCGTAGTCGGGTCCACCAATTTTCAACTATGGCCCGTCACTATGTAGGTGCTCCGCTAATGCGCACGACACCCACATATGTCGTCCAAACCTACTACCCCGCTTTCCCATGGATGCTCCGCTAATGCGCACGACACCCATAGGACGGGGAGGTAGTAAGGTGTTGATAATTGGGAGGTATCGGACATGACCCGTTTTTACTTGTCCGGTTGTGTTTAAAACTTTGACACATCCTAGATGCGATGAGCACATCAACTACATTCCAAATGCAATGATGCCTCAAATTACATTCAATGTAATTCTTCCTTCGAACCCGTCAACAACATCCAATGTAATTACAATTCTAAGGCTCACACACAAGGATTAAAATTCCAATTTTATCTTTTGCATGTGAGGTGATATGCTCGGTAAATAAAGTTAAGCATGCAATTCTAAAACACATAGAATTAGTCATGCATAAACTAAACCAAGCATAAAGCGATATATGTGCACATAATAACCCCCTAAACTAACTTCCACTAGCTTCTTGAGCTCCACCGACTCCAAGCCGATGCCAACACCCGAAAAGCCACCAAATGACCTTTTCGCCCTTTCTTCGTCTTGAGTAAAATATTACAATTTAATACACGACTCGCAGGTCGGGAATAAATAAATATTACAAACAAGTGGTTCGACGACCACACCTTGAAAGAATAATTACACGCTAACTCTAACGGCTCGCAGGACGTGAAAAGCGATAAATAATTAAATCGAACTCGGAGCTATTATGTACACCATGCCAACATCACATCACACATCGTGTTATCAAACAGTCATGTTATCAAACATCATGTGATTTTCTGGTTTTATTTAATAGCTAAGTTTCGAAATTTTTTGATGCTCGGTTTATCGAATCCGTTCAAAAATGAAACTTTTGAACATTTGATCTTCGAGTTCGTCATGACGGTTCCAAACTCGTCATAACTAACAAAACGGTTTAGCCTTTGCATATCAACCATACAATGGTCATGCTTGTCCTAGCTCCGTCCAACGGAGCCCTGTTCGGTCCCGGTTTCGGCTCCCCAAGAGTCCCGCTCCCGAGATCCGAAAAATCAATTTTTTTTCAAAATTTCCAGATTTGAAATAATTTTCAAAAATTTATTTTACATGAATTAAATCCATAAACAAGAATTTAAAACATGTTATCAAACAATTTAGCAAAACAACATGCCAAACACGAAACTTTCAAGCAAAACTGAAACTTTGAACACCGTCTTGTGAATCCCGAAGGTAGCACGGCTCTGATTGTAAAGACCGGAAAATTTAATAGCTTAAATTATTGTTGGAACGTCGAGGGTTGGAGAACAGGTTTTTTTGGATCGATTTAAAAAAAAGGAAAAGAAATCAAAAAAAAAAGAGGAAGGGAAGAAGGGGTTAGATCTGGGCCAGCCCAGACTTGGACTTGGGCCGGTCAGTGAACCAGTGCCAAGCCACGTGCGCGCCCGTAAGCCTGCCCAACCCACTCTGCATCCCTAACCCTATACGCGTCGTCCTTTTTCCTCAGAGTCACACACGCGAACCGAGGCCTCCATCGTCTTCCTCTCGAGCCCTCGTCCCTCTCCCTTTCTCGCACCTCGCCGGAGATCCAAAACCCGTCACCTGAGCTCGCCTTCTCCAAACGTATCACCTTCCCTCGCCACCAGACACCGTCCCGTACCAGAACCCCCCCCCCCCCCCCCCATTACCCCTTCTTCTTCTTCCTCGAATCACATCGAACCAGTATCGCCACCGTACCATCGAGCGTCACCGTGCCGTCAACGGACCAAACCAGTGACGGTGAGACACTTCCCCGACCTCGATTCATCCTCCCAGTCATCCTTTCCCCTGAAAATTTCCACCATTCGAGCTATTGGTGGCCGAGTTTGGTCCGGAGAGGTTCGCCGGAACCCTCGACTCCAGATCTGAGATCTACACGCCAGCGAGCTACCTACGGCGTCAGATCTGGACGGAGGGTCCTGGAACTCGCACAAGCAACCTTCCCCCGCGCCTCCTGACGCCTCTACCGCCGTCGAGAACCTCAGCCTCGCCGCCGCCGTCGCCGGAGTGGAACCGCACTGAGATGGAACCCTAGCTCCCGTCTCCGGCAAGCCTTGGGCCAGACGAGGGACGTGGGTTGGGTTCAGACTTGGGCCTTGGGCCTCGGACAACCTCTGGCCCTGGACGTGGGCCAGAGCAGACACGGCTTGGGCCTTGGGCCAGGCCCGGGCCAGACTAGAGCCCAATCCAAGTGCGGGTTGGACTTGGGTCTGGTCGGGTCTGGACCTGGGTCTGGGTCTGGGTCGGGCTCGGGTCGGGTCCGGGTCTGAGGTCTGGACCGGGTTAGGATCCGGGTCGGATTCAGTTCCGGGTTTCGGACTCGGGTCGGATCCGGGTCAGTCCAGTTTAATTAAAATAATAATTTAATCAATCGGACTTAAAATCAGATAAATTCAAGGACTAATCAGACAAATTAAGGACTTACCGGATAACAAAATTAGAGGGCTGCTACGGACTGGACCGGGACTAATGACCATCCTTTTTTGTGTAAAAATCAGGCTTTTACCCCGAGCGTGGAGAAGACCGGAGTAGGCGGATGTCAACAGCTAGGCGATCCAGATAGAGATTGAGAGGTAGGGAAATACCTCGAAACCCTACTTTATTACGGACGTACTAGAATGCATATAGGAAAACGTAATAACCGGATAATGAGCTAGTATGCATGTAAGATGTGAATAACTAGCGTAGATGTATAAACTGTGAACATTTACGATTATCGTCTTGGGAATTGCCGTGCTGGTAGAATTGGGCTATGTCGTGCCTGTAGGATTGTTTATTGATTGTGTTGGATTGTGTACTCTGTGCTGTTTGAACGGTTAATAATTAACGAACATGAAAACGAGTAGAGTGGAACTGGTGATGCATATTGGTGACTTGAGTGGTTACTTTCCTATGTTTCTGTGACATGTTGAAATGTGGGGATGTTTGGGACTGGATACCGATTAAGCCGGTGGGGTTACCATGTTGAGTCTGGTGTCTGTAAGTGATGGTAAGTGCGTGATGGTTATGAGGGTAAATTGAGAAGCATGATGTGTTATATTTGGTGAAGCATGTGTTGCTATGTTTTGGGCAAGTGTGCCATGTGTGAATGTGATCGTGATTGTGGTTGTGGTACTGTGGTTAACTGTGAGTGTGATTGTGATTGTTCTGATGACACCTGGATGAGTTGTGCCCGAGAGGGGTGTCGTACCTTCCGGTGCGTGTCCTGTAAAGTGTGAGATATGTACTTCCGTCAGGTGTATCGTACCTTCCAGCGCGCAATCGGTAAGGTGTGAGACTTGTGTGTGCTTTGATATTGTGGTTGTACTTATGGTACTGGTTGGTTACATGAGAAAGGTGGTTTCCCTACCTTCCGACCTTGAGTTGGTAAAACGCTATGTCCCGCGAAGAGGTGGTTTCCCTACCTTCCAATTAGCACTTGGTAAAACGCGGTGTCCCGCGATGAGGTTGTGCCGCGAAGAGGCTGGGCCTATGTACCGCGAAGAGGCGATTTCCCTACCTTCCGTGTATCGGTAAAACGCTGTGTTCCGCGATGAGGTTGTACCACGAAGAGGCTGGGCCTGTGTTCCGCGATGAGGTCGACCGCCTCTCCCGACTTTGTGTTGGGGAAATTTACGTGCGGCTACGCCGGGCTGAGCGGGTTGCTCCTGAGACCGTGCATGGGTTACGAGTTGTGTGTTTTGAAAATGTTTTGGATTGAACAAGTGTTGCTATGTTTGTGGCTATGTGTGTTTCCTTGTTATGAGTTGTGTGTGACCGCGAATGACTTGATTTTGATTGTTCGGTGATGATTTCATGTGTGTGGCTTCCGTGTAAGTTAAAGCGTCGTCTTTGTGGTTATCCGTGAGTCGGTAGTGAAGGGGTCTTGGACGAGGATTTTCGGGATAGTTTGTGGTAGAGAAAAGTGAAGGTTGTTTAATTTGGAATACATGTTCTCGTTGTCGCCTTCTCCTTTTAATTGTCAAAAGTTAGTTTGGAAACGTAATTGGGTGTGTTAATTGGATTGTTCCCTTCGGTGTGTGTGCCTTAGTGAAATGGTTGGTGTTGAGTTAAAGTGGGTATGGTTGGCCTGGTGAGTGTTAGGTAAAAAGGGGTTTGTCTTTTAAATGGCTTAAGTGTCGCATTTTTGTATCAAACCTTTTAATAAACTTTAAACTGTAGTAGGGCGTTCTTTGTAAACATGTAATGAGATGGTTTTCGTAGCTTTTCCCCATTGAACGTTAAGCTCACCCCTTACTGTGTTTTCTATAGGTATTAACTTTGATTTGGAGTAGAGTACATCGCGGAGCATGGGGCTAGCGAGGGTCCGGGTTTTATCTTTACTTTATGTTTCTTAGAGACCTGCTGTTGTTTTCGACTGTTGTATTTGACTGAGCGTAGGACCCAGGGCTTTGAATACTCTGTTGAATTGTGTTATCAATCTTTAACAGTTATTATTGCCTTTAAACTGTTTTTATTTAATTTCACTACGTCACGTCTCGGGTCCGGTCAATTACCAGATTTGGGGCGTGACAATTTGGTATCAGAGCTTGGTTTCATTTTGAAATGATTTTTCAAAACCTCGGACCGTACGTCAACTAGGTGGGTAGAGTTAGGTGGCTAAGGTCGTTGTGCTCGGCGACGCAAGTCGGAATTTTCCTATGCGTAGAGTCGAAACGACGAGAGCCTCGCTTGTTAAAGTACGTTGTTTAAGTTTTACCTTACTTGATTTGTACTTTTTTCTCTGTTGGTTGTACACCTTAGTGGATCCATGATGCCGATCGGTTGAGATCGAGGTTAGTTAACGAGTGAGGCTCGAGCTGGTTATGACGTGTTGGTTGATTAATTGATATGTGGGTTGCCGCCTTGGTCGGCCGTTGTTGATTGGTGAAACATTAGGCCTAAGTGAAGTGGATGTTTGGGTGGACTTGTGTGGGTTGTGGTTATTGTCTGAGTTGAACTGTTTTCCCAAGTATGGACTTAGCTGGGCGGTAATAGTGAGATTACCGAGACCCGAGGTGTAAGATGAGATAATTGGCTAAGTGCTAATTTTGTATTTGGGTGCTACGTGCAGTCGGTAATGGGTTGTCCCGTTTAAGCGGGTGGTTAATTTAATTTACGAATGGGTCATTAGGAGTTGTCGGGAGTTGGTTGTTGTTTGTTGGCTAATGATTTGCCGGTTTACTGTGTTTAATGTTTTGTGGACTGCTTACTAAAGTGTTTGATGTGTATTGTTTAAGTGTGAACTGTTTGTCCCGCGTGTGCGGATGGTTTACCAAGTTTTCAAACGGAACATGTCGAAATTTTCTGTAAAATTGGAGTGTATGTCCTATTATGATTTGACTGCAGCAAATCATGATAGTGGGGATGTCAGTTGGTTACAACGTAGTTCGGGGACGCCTGAACCGAGTTGTAACGGGGTGATATCAACATGTACTATTTTGGTACAAAAATAAGCTTTACAATCTGTGTTAATGAGTAGGGTGAATACTGTGAGATTTTGATCTGTGTTATGATTTTGTAAACCGGTTGGTTGCGTGTAAGCTTGTGATGCTGTGTGTTGTACTGATTGACTGTGATTGAATTGTGAGACTTGTCGTTCCTCGTGTGATTGTGTGGTAGGTTTGGTGTGACGCACTAGGGTGCGATGGTTGTATTATTACCACTACCACTACCACTACCACTACCACTACCACTACCACTACCACTACCACTACCACTACCACTACCACTACGACTACCACTACTACTACCACTACTACTACCACTACTACTACCACTACTACTACCACTACTACTACCACTACTACTACCACTACTACTACCACTACTACTACCACTACTACTACCACTACTACTACCACTACTACTACCACTACTACTACTACTACTACTACTACTACTACTACTACTACTACTACTACTACTACTACTACTACTAAACTGAAGTATTTAAAGAACCGTTTAAGTTGTTGCTGTTCGTGTGTGTGAACGTTAGTGTCTGGAGTGAGTCGCCTCTAAGAGTTGTTGAGAAACTGAGCGTGTGTGTGTGACGTGCGGAGGATAGTCACGACGTGACATCTTGAGGCAGGAGAGGTAAGTCGTTGGGGCACAGGTGCCCGGAGTACTTCCACTGGGAAGGTTAGGAGGAGCAACACCAGCAGGTCCCGTGCTGCGAAGGGACGGAGCGTCAGAGATGAGGTACGAGGCCAGACTTACGGCATGGGCCAGTTGCACCAGTTTTGGTAGCAGTCGAGGCAAACCGATGCTGTTTTTGGTACAATTTGAGCGAGCCGAGCTATGGGAAGCTGGCACTCTGATTTGGGATACCTTAGGTGGTAGTGATTGTTGTTTTGACTCGGGGTTTTGGATCGCGTTGACTATAATGACTGCCTTGACTCGTAAGGGAGCGGAAATTTTGTTGACTGATGGGTGTGAGCAATCCTTTTCCAAGCTGAAGGCTCGTTTGACCGCCCTTTTTCTTACTAACCTTTTTGGTGTTGAACTTGACGACTTTCGATGTCATCCTGGGGATGAACTGACTCTCAAGATGCGAGGCATCAATCGATTGTGACCGGCGACCGATGGAAGTGCGATCGGGCAATACGACCGTCACATATGGACGGGCAGTAGGTGCGAAGTTTGAAGCGATGCACATCAGTTGTCAACAAGTAAAAACCGAACGCCAGTGTTTCGCGGGAACTAGTACGACCCTACGAGAGCATAGTGGAAATAAGAGCACCGGTTGCAGGAGTCCGGAAATAGTTAGCCGTGTACGACTACCACAACGCTTTAAGGCCAGTAACATTATGGCACCGTACGAAGCATTGTTTGGTAGGTCGGGTCAACTGCCCAAGCGGGACGCAGTCGGAGAGTAACACCTGATCCTTGTGGTCCCGAGTTGTTCGATAGGCGACTGAAAGGACGCGTGGATCGTAAACGATCACAAACCGCGCAGAGTAGACGCGGAAGCGCAAGGATGAGGCACGCGCAAGGTACCCAAAGCCGTTCGGTCCCTGAGGAAATGGTATTTGTAGTGTCTTCCGTTTGGGGTACTTTGGGTGAAACGACTTGTAAATTGATTCGATCGGCAGTTTGTGAGTGAGCGTCAACGGCAAGCGCAAAATCACGGGTTGGGTAACCTCCGATGTTTGATCATGATTGTATGTCACCGCTTGTGGAGTGTCGCCATAAGTGAGGTCTGACAAGTTGGGTGTTTCGAGGTGCGCACGCCCTCCAACAAGATGTGGATAAGAGGAACTGTCGCTTCGAACCGTGCAACAAGTGTGAGATCCAATGCCAGGATGGAAAAGATTGTGTGTTAAGTTCTTTGTTTTATCGTGTGAGGTTGGCCGGGGCGTAACCATGTTTGGAGTCCGGCGTGGATTGCACGAGTAACGGCCGTAGTCCCACGTACACGCGGTTCCCAGTATGTTGTTCCGGTATGACGTCTACATCAAGGGAGTATGCCGGTGTAGAACATCTAGGCCGACAGTTGTGTTTGACACCAGGTGTCGTGTTTATACCCGACGGATTTCCGGGAGGATGGTTGGACCGATGTTGTGTGTTTCTATTAGATGCGGGCAGTGAACAGCGACGGAGTCAGGGACTGCGGTGCGAGACGTGGGCTTACCTTTTCGTCGTTGTTGCGCGTTACTTAATTAAGAGGAGTGAATAGTTGAGGAGATGTGTATGCGTGTTGGATCCGCTTTAAGTGCGATGTGAGATTGGTTCCGTCTTGATACTTATACCGACGGACGGTTCCAGTATAGGATATCTCGATCAAGCCGCGTGTGTCGGTGCGACGTCTCTACCGACGGAGAATTCCGGTATCGGCTAACTGGTTTATGCGTTCCGTGTGTTTGGGTGACAATGGACTGAGAGTCTTAATCGGACGTTCCTTGAGGTAGGATGAAGTGGAGTACGTCCGTTTTAAATTTCGGGGACGAAATTCCTTTAAGGGGGGTAGACTGTAAAGACCGGAAAATTTAATAGCTTAAATTAATGTTGGAACGTCGAGGGTTGGAGAACGGGTCTATTTTTTTGGATCGATTTCAAAAAAAAGGAAAAGAAATAAAAAAAAGGAAGGGAAGAAGGGGTTAGATCTGGGCCAGCCTAGACTCGGACTTGGGCCGGTCAGTGAACCAGGCCCAAGCCACGCGTGCACCCGTAAGCCGGCCCAACCCACTCTTCATCGCTAACCCTAAACGCGTCGTCCTTTTTCCTCAGAGTCACACAAGCCAATCCTGGCCGTTATGGAAGCCCTGTTACGGACAACGTTAGGCTCAGGTCAAACTCAGTTGTTGACTACATAGCAATCACAAAGACTCCTTGGTCTAAGGATACATGACAAGCTACGACACTGAATATGTTCATGACTTAATCTATTGCACATATTCAGGGTGGGTCGTCCAATATCATGTCCCACATGATATCTATGATCAGACTCCGGAATCCCATTCCAATGACTAACAGAACGTAAGCCATAAAAGCCATCTTTCATACTAGTCGCTTCTAGTGAAGCTTTGTTGACTAGGGACCCATCGAGTGTGATCTATCTCGATCTATGGTTCTATTCGCATGGTGGGTATAGATCAGAGCAAACATCGATATATTACTCCAACACATAAGTAATATAAAGTCGCTTTAATTTTATTGCTAACGATGATATATACATTTGGACATTTAGGATTGAACTATGGGCACTAAGACTAACAATTCCTCTATCCATTTTCTAGGATATGTAGTTTCCAGTGAGGGGTTGAAAGTTGACCCGAATAAAGTTTTGGTCGTGTCCCAGTGGCCCAGTCCTACAACTATTACTGAGGTACGTAGCTTTCATGGTTTGGCGTCCTTCTATCTGCGTTTTATTCCTCACTTTAGTAGTGTTATGGATCCTATCACGGATTGCATGAAAGGATCGAAGCTCAGCTGGTCAGAAGACGCAGAATCATCCTTTGGTGAGATCAAGCGTCGTTTGACTTTGGCCCATGTTCTCATCCTCCCTGATTTCTCTCAACCTTTTGAGTTGCATTGTGATGCATCCAAGATAGGTATTGGAGCTGTCCTCTGTCAAGCAGGTCGCCCTTGTTGCCTTCTTCAGTGAGAAATTGTCGTGTGCCAAATGTTGCTTCAATACATATGATATTGAGTTTTATACTGTTGTTCGAGCTGTTCGACATTTTCGCCACTATCTGATTCAGGGAGGATTTATTCTTTATACTGAGAATGACGCGCTTAAGCATCTGGGAAGCCATGATAAAATCTCTCATCGTCATGCGTCCTGGATATCTTATTTGCAGCAATTTACTTTTGTGATTAAACACAAGGTAGGTGTTTCTAATCGTGTTGCAGATGCGCTAAGTTGTCGTCATGGGTTGCTGACCGAGATGTGTATCTTTGTTCCAGGTTTTGATTCCTTTTTGGACCTTTATATTAGTGATCCATTCTTTTCCCAGATTCTTCTCCATATTCAGCAAGGGACATATACTGATTTTGTGTTGGAGGGAGGATTCTTGTTTCGCGGTCTGATGTGATTCTTCTCCAAAAATGACCTATTTTATTCCCTGTAAAGAAGACATCTGATGTGATCGTCGTGGCGCATATCTACTTTCGAGATGTGTATCGCCTACATGGATTGCATACTTCTATTGTTTCTGACCGTGATACTTGCTTGTGGGGAACTTTCGGCGGAGTCTATGGCGTTTGGTCAACACACTGCTTAACTTTAGTAATGCGTATCATCCTCAAACAGACGGTCAGACGGAGGTCGTTAATCGGTCCCTTGGTAACCTTCTGCGTTGTTTGGTTGGAGATCATCCGAAGACATGGGACCTGAAACTACCTCAGGCTGAGTTTTCCCATAACCATGTTGTTAATCGTTCCACAAGGTTCAGCCCTTTCTACGTGGTTTATGTCTTATCGCCGAGAGGTCCTCTTGCTTTGTTGTCTCTGCCCAGCAAGGTGCGTTCTCATACTACAACCGAGGAATTTTTTTGGCCATTTAACTCAAGTACATTCGTCCACTCGGGATCATTTGGTGTCTGATATTGTCAAATATAAGGAGAAGGCTGATTAGAGTCGTCGTGTTGTTGAGTTTGAGGTGAGAGATTTTGTTTGGGCCATCTTGACGAAGGATTGATTTCCGGCTCGTGAATACAGTAAGCTAGCTGCCAAGAAGATTGGTCCCATTGAAATTGTAGAGAAGATCAATCTGAACGCTTATCGATTGCGTCTACCCAGCCATGTTCGCACCTCTGACGTCTTCAACGTGAAACATCTTCTTCCTCTTGCAGGGGATTCATCATCTGAGGACGATGGAGAGGGTCTAGATTCGAGGACGAATCTTCTCTACCCCGGAGGATATGATGCAGTGCATATTGAAGACATTTGACAAATCGGCTAGAAAACCCGAAAATGCAGCATTGGCGCATTTGACGAAACCTTAGCATTTTTCGAGTCGAAACGGGCTCCTTAGCAAAACTTATATCGCCATGACGTACGATGTTTTTCGGCCATCCGAGATCGTTTAGATGGGAGAAATTGTATTTTTAAAGTCTGATTCATTATTTCCTATTTATGTTAGGATTTGATATTTCCTTTATTCGAATTAGGGTTTTGGGGTTTAGTTTCTTTATTGTATTAGGACTTGGGGTTTTAGTTTTCTATATAAGCACTTGATAGCTCTCATTGTAATTCAGATTTTGAAGAAATAAACACAAAACGAGTTTCTACTCAAATTATCTCTTTCGACATTCATCACA